>OV121095.1:12066415-13463090 GCA_921293015.1 Phorcus lineatus | reverse complement strand
TTTGCATATGTCTATCGCATACGTAGTTTGGTTTGGTAGTAACATGTCTTCAGTCATTCGTGATCTATTTATAGGTTGTTATATGCCTTGTACTCCAAATATTCATGATTATAGTTTAACGATGCATTCATCAAAAACATATCTTTGATGTTTATAAAATTTATTACTAAACAATAATCAAAAGAAAACTTTCATCCTTTTCAATATATTTATGTTTTCCATTCCAGAATGCAGGCTGATAATACATAGAAAATTGACATTGAAAAATTGTACCATGTACAATTGTATACATTTACACACGCGGCAATCTTTCTTTACTGTATTTGTTCAATAAAATTGTACATCAAACAAAGGTTTACAACTTTATATTCAATGAAATTAGCTTTTACGACCCAATTGAAAGATAATCTTTACGCTTTTCATTATTTGTTGTTGCCAAAAAAGAACTATTAACAATTCTTAAGGACAGAACAAATTGAAGAGTTCTATTCTAACTGACATGTTTTGTTTACAACGAAATGTAAGGATAATTTACATTTATGCTCATTTATGTTTGTAAAATGGCAAAAGAACTGAACGCCAAAAGAAATGTTATACCTCTTTGAATAAGAATATAATAAAAAGTGACGTGTTCAGAGGAATTTGCTTTGTTGTATTGTAACTCTCCGTAACTCAGTTAACTTTTTTGTTCTAAAATAGCAGACCTGTAACTTTAATGGTTTATGTTTGTAAATATGTTTGACATAAACATGGTTTATCGATATATTTCTATGGGAGATAAAGATGTTATTGCTGTTAATATCGTCAACACTGAATCATGGTAAGCTTAACAATACTGTTTTGTCGTCCTATAGTAGTCTTTTATTAAGAGCAGTGATAAGAAATTAATCTCTTTGATCGTTAAATCAAGTGTCTTTGTAAAGATAATCAAACTAAAATGACTGTTCTGTTGTTTAGTGAACAAAACATTCTTAAAAACATGATATTTAAATCTATGCCATTTATTTTGTTTATATCTCAAAAGCATCACTCTCAAGTGACAATTTTTTGTTATACAGTGCATAGAATAAAGGAAAAGATTAATAAACGTTAACAACAACTCCTCCATACCAGAACATCAAAGAATGAACTTGATAGAAATCATGAAAAGATAATGACCCTTTAGAACATAACCGAGAAATTTGTTTCCTTAGTTCGTCATGTTTTTCTTCATGTTTATTAGAATCTTAGATAATAACCGAGTTTTCAGAAGATCTTTAGGAGTCAGACAAGAAATGGTTGGATCAAAATACACATGAAATAAATGAGACAAATGCCCTCATTTGACAAGTCTATTTTACTAAATATATAAATGTTACTTACATCATTTAGATGATCTACAATCATGTTTTTATAAAATAAAAAACAATATCTTGAAGATAGATATATTTCCATATTTGGGGTCTTATAGTATCGAATATACTTCACCCATTGATATGAGCAAACGACGGTTGTTTGGATTGTACCTCATGTTTGTATTTGCATATCAGAATAGACTTTGTAAGGTTCTGTAGATAAATAGATCAGCGGAGATATTATAATGTGATTGTTAAAAATCTAAATGATTATTTGAATTAATAGCTATCCTTATCCTGTTCGTTAAATTGGAAAATATGTATAACGCTATCCGTTGTATGTATAGCCTGAAGAGAGGCTCGTTGAGCTGAAAGCGCTAGCCATTAAAATGGATTGTTTTTACTATATGTATCTACGCTTTTCTTACACTTATGCTACCGCTTAACTACTGGTCCAAATTGATATGAGTTCTAAATGTCTTTGGAAATTTTATCATTGTAAGATGTTATAAGAATAAGTGATGGCTGCCAGGAATGTTTCGAGTTAGCGGTTTTGGTAAACTCTGATATATAAAGAGAATGAAAAAGAAAATATTTTAACAATGGCTGAGTTTCACCTTTTATCCTACATTGTTTACTGACGAATGAAAAGTGTTTTGAATTGTTCATCGACGTCACTTTATTGAAAACAAGATCACAGAACTTATGTAGAGTGATTCCATTTAATCAAAATAAAAAAATTATAAAACCAACAATTCACATACTCATAATGAAAACCTTTTTCTTTCCAGCTAGGAATAGTAGGTAAGAATTTAAGGATTAGAGAACATAAAGTATTAAAAGATATTGATGTAAACAAATAAAGTTTTCACAAAATTGATTTGAAAAAAATAATGTTCTTTTTGTCCTTTAATTTTGTGTCATTCCACGACATAACATACATGGACACATTTTCCAAAAAAGACACACCTTTACTCAAGAAACAAATGATCAGGAGATGCTAATTATGTTAGGTGGACTTCATCATTGCATTTGTGTTCTTTTTTAAAGTTTGTAAATACTCATTTTGTTTGAACTTTGCTATGTGTATGAGTATTTAAAAAGGAAACAGAGAAACCAGATACTTTAGAAAAACACAGTACGATCATAAAACCAGTGATATGATAATTATATGATCCAAATTATATGCTTATGGAGAAATATTCAACCAGGAAAAGCTTACTCGAAATAGAATTACTGAGGTTAAGTATCTCGAGCAATTTATTCAAATATTACAATTTGACATTTAGTAAAGTCAAAAGTCCTGCAGGTATTTAAGAAAACGTACCATCTTTTATTCAAAAGGTAATTCAATATAAAACGACAATAAAACCACAGAGCAATTAGCAACCAATTCACTATAAAAACAATATCTATTTTGCTTCGAACGATAGGTTACACTTTGTATTCTAACATTGTTTTCAACTCTTAAATCAACTCAGCAACAGATAACTTAAACCCGTATTTACCTTTATGCGTTCCATTTATCGTAAGTGCCTTAAGATAAATAATGACACATACGTATTTAACCCATTTAACGTTCGAAAGGGTGTTAAATATATTGTATTTCCTAAGAATACCTTCTACGTTTCATATGTTCTTAGCTCGTAACTGATCATTGAGACTTCAAACTTCCCGCAACTGAATTCCTTTCTTTTTCTTCTCTTCTTTTATGTAAGCTTTTTGAACATGCTTGAAATATCATGAAACATATGCATATGTGTAATTCATATGAAGCATTAAATATTTCATCAAGCTAAACCCATGTAAACAAATCTAAAACTATTTCACTTTTCACTAAAACTTTTGCTCTTTAATCAAATAAGTTAATAATAGAGATAATAACCTTGGATGATTGTTTATTCAAAGAAACTCATTTCTATTCTATTTTACAAACACATTCGGACAAAAGTCTGTCTGGAAAACAAGTTATTGATAATAAAAGATTTGATTCTTTTCTGTGTGTATGTTTTACCACCAGCATAGAACCGTTTGTTTACAATAACGATGTTGTTTATCAAACATCTGGTTCGTCTAAATGCTTCTAAATACACTTCAAAACATATAAGTAACAAATGAATAACACCAAAGGATCACCGTCGTGGTAAGTGTTTTCAGAAATTCACATCACAGCTAAACATCTGAACAGGAATTCTGTATCAACTGAACAAACAGTAGCAGCTGATAACTAAATATAACGTGGAAAACAAAAGCATTGGGTGTTAGACCCAACATACACATGCTGCAAAGGCATTTTTCTTTTCAAAGAGGGACGCTGCTCGTACATATCAACCTACTTCCATTGGTTTTGAAAACCTCATAATTATGAGTAAGGTTGGATACAAAATAGTGGTAACTGGAAAGTTTTATTGGCTTTTCACTAGATAGGGGTTATCAAAAAGAGGCAATTAATTCAGCAGGCAAAGTCAAAGTTTTAAATGGAAACAACAAAGCAATCGACAAAATGGAAACGCTAACTCTACTTTGTGTTTTCGAGGGTAAACAGATTTAATGACCTGTGTATTTCATGACGATTGTTTGCGGGGTGAGCTATCTTACAAACATAGGCTGTATGGTGAAATTGTTTAGCCCACCAGCATATTCTTGTTGATGGAAAATATGTATAATTAAACTACAGCTGCATACCGAAAGTTTGTTCACTTACCACTGAATCGTAGTGCACATATCATGTAATTTGGGTTTCGTTTCAACGTCAATGGAATAACTTCAGCAAAACTTACAATGGTTCACCCGTAGTCCAAATGCTAAAAAAGTCATTCTTGAAATCTTTTTGGGATCGTCTCGTGCAAAAATTCGAATTATGGCATACTGATTCAGAGGGGGTCACATTTTCGAAATTTTGATTTCGTTAACTGTCAAATATTCCATATCGACTCTCTGAAATGAAAACCAATATAATCCCATTGACTCTGTGCTAAGGAACAAAGGTTACGTAATTTTTAAGAAGATGATAACTTACAAAGGATTTTATTGAGAAAAATAAAAATTAGAGTTTTGGGAATTTTGACCCCTGGTCACTTCAATGACCTGCCAAAACTGTTATGGGTAATTGTCGGGTACGCTGAACATTTTCCCTAAAGAAGAATGGATTTGCATATATATATTGAAAATTCAATATTATACGTTTGTTTTACGCAACCCTACGATACCTCAAAGACATCTCACATTGCATGATATTTGCACTAGTATATACAGGTATGTGAACAAACTTTTGGTATGCAGCTGTAAATTAAAATGAAGAGCAGTCTAACCACTGGTTGGTTTATTTCTGATATTTGAAGTTTTGTCAAAGCTAAGGAGTTATTTTCTCTGCAATTACAATCGTTATCGGTGTTTACCATCCTAAATCACTAAACCTTCGTTTGCAAACAAACATCAGACATACGGCTCATAGGGTTATAGAATCGTCCATAAATCTTCAGGATCACTTATTATTGATGGTTTGACAAGTCTGAAAGCCAATCTAATAGCTATAGTAAATTCACCAAGTGCCGAACCCTAACAACACTGTTTTCGAGATAAAAGCTGTCAGCATTTATTGTTCCAATGGGTTGCTTGTTTTGATAGCAAGAGAGTCTCGTTGCTCTTAAATTATTGTCAAAACAATTATCATATCCATTTGTTTTGGTGCTAAAAGCAGAATGGAATGAAACAAAGGTCATGCATGGTAACAACAATAAACATAAAGGCAAGTATTTGAGACACTGTGTTTTACTGTTCAAAGTGTGTACCAAAATAGGTAAAGAAAAGTAAATTAGAATTATTTGAAGGTGTAAGTAACAAAAATACCACACTGCAATGTGAATAAAAACAATAGTGAACAATTTTAGT
Source organism: Phorcus lineatus (assembly GCA_921293015.1). NCBI lineage: Eukaryota > Metazoa > Mollusca > Gastropoda > Trochida > Trochidae > Phorcus > Phorcus lineatus. Next base: position 13,457,865 of record OV121095.1, on the reverse strand, counting down.
ACAATATAACTAAAATTTGCAGTTGATGATTTATCCGAAGGTTTATTCATATAGTTACGAAACATAATTCCATTATAAGTTGTAACATTTGATAAAAAAAATAATGATTATGTGCTAATTTCGTGAGTGACACATTAGTTGTAATTTACTCATTAACATTAGAAAATGATACAAATTCTAATTTCCTGGTTTTTAATATACACGAAATATATTCTAATTTTCCACTGAATTCGTTCTTACATTTTCTAAGGGACAATTTTTGGTGCAATGTTGCAAAGTAGGATTATTGTTCAGCTTGCTAGTTAGTTAGAGAACCCGAATTGACTTTCTGACATGGATTAATGAAATTCCCGTTGCTCTATCCGCTATCTCTCATTATGTTTGCAAAATCTTTGGTACAATTTTAAGGAGTCGGTTCGCAATCTTTCAATACAATTGCTATCCACAATATGGTTTTAAGCCTGCTTTTTCATCTTGCGGTGCTATCTATTAACTTTGTAGTAACATTATAATGTTCTCAGCATTGTTTCCAGTACCATATGGTCTCGTTGAATTATACATCAACAGCCTTGCTTAGACGTTTTGAAATCAATCTGTTTTGTAGCTGATCTGCTAAACGTGTTTATGGTTAAGATGTTTTGCAAGGCCCAACTGTTTTCTTCACAGCTTTACCTTCACAGTAGATAAAATAATCGATTATGAAAATAATATAAAATTTCATAAACTCTGATCGAGGAAATGTTAATTTTATTGCATTTCAGTTACGTTCTTATTAAAGTTTACTGTCGCTACAACGTACACGTCATCGACTTTGTGTGATTACTTGCAGTTATATGATACTTTCGTTTTACTCTTTACACAGTTTCGGGCTTTCCTTCAGAGGACTAAAGTCCGCATCTTATACAAAACTATGTAAAAGATGCTACATTGCTTGTTTGTTTAAGCTTTCGATAAATATGCACGTTGCTATTTAGATAGTTCATGGAGCATAATATTTATTCAAGTATCTATGATAAATAAACAATTATCACAGAATGGACCAATTTTTGCCCGATTTCTTTAGATTTTTAGTTTTCTTTAAGGCACTTCACACCATCACACTGCCGTTGATGTGTTATTTTTGAAATTTTAAATGATGCATATGATCTGTGTCTTTCATTTTGCAAATCCTTCATAAATGTCCAAAGCGAAACACGATAAAACTCTTTTCTACAATTTCCAATGAATAGGAAGTAACTTTTTACACATTAAATGTTTTAATCTTTTTAATGTTTCAACAGCTTTCTATTCAATAAACTATATGAATATTCTAGAATAGAAAGTAAACTAGTGATGGCAATGCTTGTAGCCGCTATTTTGGTACTCTAATGTTTGGTGGGCAATGGTCAATAATCAACGACTGTCATTATAAGATCCTGGGTCACTCGAACGGCATTCATCGTGATGAATGCCATTCGGGTGATGGCAATCATGATTTCATGTATATCTTGAGACACATTTTACGAGACAGCAAATCTTGCATTTATTCATTCATTGGTCTTCAGTGGCTTTTGATATCAAGCCTGAAAAGTCGTTTTCATGTATATGAATCAGATTATGGTGATCACATCAGATGAAACTTTAATGAGTTTTGAATATGATATTTATTCATCTTTTGGTATAACGTTTTTGCCAATTTATTTGTTATTTATTCAAATGAACTTTTCCGTGGTGATTAGACGAGATCAAATCTTGATTTTCATTGCTGCTGAAAAAATATTGAAAGAATAAAGTTATTTAGGGACATCTTCATTCATTGCTAGAAAAGGATCCCTGGTAAACTCGTGTATGTAACGTTTTTAACTGAACAAAATCGCCCTGGAGCTATTAAGCATTAACTCTTTATATATAATTATCAGAAAGTGAGTAACATTGTTTTAATCGATCAATTTGTTATTTGCATACTTTTCTGTCGCCTTTATCCGACATTGTTATCTGGTGAATAATTGCGACACATATTGTCTATATTATAGCTTTTATGTCCGAGGTGACAAGGAAGCTTTAAAAGCCAATTAAAGTTTCAGGATGACGACCATGTTAAATCGGAATCAACAAGGATAATTAACAGAATTGAACAGTGATTCAATTCTATAGACAATTTTGTCAAACCTTTAACGATTACAGTTGAAAATTGATTCGAATTGAAATAATGAAATATAATAATTATGTTTTCAAAATGTTTTTTTTAAAAATCAAATGGATAAGAAGTCACTCTTTCTGTCTATAGCAATTCCGACTATTCATATATGTTTATTAATTTTAAATGAAGTATAAAACGGATAACCGTTTCAAACAGAATATGCTTAGTTCGCAAAAACAAGTTATAAGTCAATCATGTGTTATATTGATTATGTTACAATCCTTGAACATTTTTAGTAATAAGCTACATCAACACTGTATCATCGATATTAACATATCACTTTTAAGTGCTTAACTGTCATGAAAAAGCTCTCGTCACGTGCATGTCCTTGTTGTTTTACATTAAAACCACAGGCTTTGAGGATTAAGAACATTGACATTGAAAAAAAATGTGTCATGTACATTAGTCAGACACTTTTGTTTCCGACATCATCAAAACTGTCCTCACTGTATTTGCTCCAATAAATATACATCAAACGAAATCCTTTCATCCCATTTAATTTGCTTAAACTACATAATTGAAACATATTCTTAACACTTTTCTTTATTTATCATTCCTCAAAAACAAACCCTTTGTTTGTAAATACAACTACTTAAAGAACAGACTAAACGAAAAAGGTTCAAAGAACGCTTATCTGATTGGCATGTTTGTTATGTGAGAAGATAAAATGGGAAATCTACCTAGGTCACATGACGTGCTATAACCTATGTATGATTACAAAGACAATGTATATATAAATCCTTATTGACATACGTGACACAAAAGAAATACTTTGAAATAACCATCCAGTATGTTACTTAAATAAATAATGTGAACAGAGTTAACACGACTATATTTGATTGGATTTGGAAGGGTTGAAATAGATTCTTGTTATCTGAAATGATAATTGATTTCAATATATGTAATATGTGTCTCTTTGTTATCGAAAATAACGTCCTTATTACGTTAAAATGATATATACTAAAAGCAGCAACACTGCTTAATTACAACCACATGTTTATATTATGTAATCTATTTTTTTCCTGTTTTCAAAACAAACAAAACACGAGAAATAAATATATCGCAAAGAATAAATTCATGTATATTGACAATTTTTGTAACGAATGGCTTTCAAATTTCATAAACTCCCTAATGATATAATGGTGGGATAAACAATGACTAAGACAAAAAAGCTCATATCGATCATCAACTGCATCTGACAATATAACATTCTCTTGTTTCATTGGTCCAACGGTCAAATATATTTTTGTCACTTATTATAAGACTAGGCATTTAATGTCAAACATGTGGGACGGGAATACAGTTTTTCTGTTGTTTTGAAAAATGAAAAAAACTTGGATAGTCCATACATAACGATAGTTAAAACAACTTTTTAAAAGTGTCTGCAAAGTTTATTTGTGAAAGAAATTCCTACAACACCCTTTTAGCACTATGGCAATACGATTTTAGACGCACAAGCATGAACAATCTTCCATTTTGTATTTCTTTGTTTACATCATGTCCACTTTTCAATTTAGTCTTTGTTTATATTATGTCCACTATTTAATTTAGAATGAGTTAGAAAAAAGTCTATCTCAGTTCTTTGGAGTAAAAATATCAACATTTAAATTACCATTAAACATTGTTTTTACAATTTTCTCAATTTATTACATACCAGTTACCAAACTATCAATAGTTTTCATAACGGAAGAGGTAGTTCATCCTAATAGTGAGAGGTGATTAGCAAATATAATGTTCCGGGTTAATGTGAGGGTAAGTTCTATTTTTATAGAGCTGACGTCGAACACGTGTTGACAGACGCGTCGTATATGGTAGCGGTATAGGGCAATGAAAGTTCTGTGGCGTCATGATAAACACCCTTTGGTGACCAGAATGCGAAAAATACAGGCAAGCAAATTTGAAACCTCTTGTGTCCCAATTTATCCAGTAACAACCGTAATGTGAATTCGCGGGGTCCTAACACAGCTGGAGACTCAGTTACGAGACTACATGTACCTTAATTTGATTATGTCAGCACATGGATTTTACATATGATGTCAGTCAAACTATGCTTTCGACACTGTATTGCATTTTGTTCATATGCTGAAGAACTGAATACTCTGTTCATATCAATCAAATATTCTTTTATTCTTGCTTTCCGTTTTTGCCCAAGCGTTGTCAATTACACTCAAGATATAAATGCTATTATGCACTGAATGTAATAATTTGAAAATGAATCGTATTTTAAAAATATAACATAATTTTACATTACGTGTATGACATGTCTTAAGATAGTTACTTACTGCAATTTGCTTGTATATAATTTATTTAAATCACTTTAGGTTTGACGTATAACTGAATATTTTAGAGCTTGATGTATTACCTCCCAAACATTAAAGAAAATTAACCAAATACTTTTGAAATTTTCTACATTACTTTCTGTGAATGTAAATCTGAGTAAATATATGGAGATTATTACCCGAGTGTTTTTCTGTATCATTCAGTTAGGAATAACTTTGTATTATGTGAATGCTAACATAATACATATAGTTTTATTCCTAATATAGGACATTAAAGATACAGCAACGCACGTATCATATAATGTCATTTTGGAAAGGTATTTGAAAAGCATAATTCCTTATATGAGCAGTGGCCTTGAGTTCGGGAGTAATTACATTTACCAGACACAAAGATGAAGGTCAAATTGTCGGGGATATATGTCTGTGACCCTACTAGGAAATATTCCTACATGAATTATTTTTAAAAAACGACACACGCGTCTTCTGTAAATTTTATTTTATCATTGATTTCGTTTACATAAGCAAATAATTCATTAAATATATGTTTTCCTAATTATTCTAAATGTTCATGAATCAGTTGCCAAACTCAATGACATAGGGGACGTAACTCTAAATACAACAGGTTTTTCGCGAACGAGGAGAAATTCTTTCATGCGCAAGCGTTTAATTTTCACATTATATATATAAGTATTGTATTATGGTAAACAATAAAACCATCAAATTGAATTGAACTCTAATTATTGCTCCACAAGTAGGACTTGGCAATCATTTGTATCCACGTTTATTTGCGAAGAGTGGTTTGTTTCGTATCAATGTTTGTTATTAGAATATTTGACAACATATGTCATAATTCAAAAGCCATTTAAAGATCAGTAGGTCATGATCTGTATAAGCTATTTTATGCACAGATACTACAGCTTACAGCTGCATGCCAAAAGTTTGTTCACATACCTGAATATACTTGTGCAAATATCATGTAATTTGAGATGCCTTTGAAGTATCGTAGCGTTGCTAAAAAGAAACGTATAATATAGAATTTTCAATACAGATATGCAGATCCATAATTCTTTAAGGCAAATGTTCGTCGTACCACCACAATTACCTATAACAGTTTTGGCAGGCCATTGAAGTGACCATTTTATTTTTCTCCATAAAATCATTTATAAGTAATCAACTTCTTTAAAATTTAGTCACGTTCGTTCCTTAGCACAAAGTCAATGTTATTATGTTGGTTTTAATCTCAGAGAGTCGATATTGAACATTTCATTTTACATTTAACGAAATCGAAATTTCGAAAATATGACCCCTTCTGTCTATATCGATATGCCAAAATTCGAATTTTTGCACGAGAGACCAGACGATCCCAAAATGAGTTCAAGAATGGCTATTTTACACGTGGACAGTGGGTGATCCATTGTCAGTTTTGCTGAAGTTATTCTATTGACGTTGAAACGAAACCCAAATTACATGATATTTGCACTATTTGCACTGAACTTTCGGTATGCAGCTGTACAGTAGTTCAAATACCATTCCCGATATTGGCTGCATGTTGTTGGTCCTTTAAAGAAACACATGATTTTTAAAAATTAATTCAAAAACGCTTCATTGACCAAGTTTTCGTTATACCTATATACTTTCTACTTCTATAATACATTGCATATCTGCCCTGAGATATTGTGTTAATGAAAAGTCAGTTCCAAAGACCATTTAAACTAGCGTTGACGTTTTCAATGAAAGGCAACTGCTTTAGGATTCATATTAAATGTATGGAGTTTTTATAAAATACTTCGTCTCTTAAACTTATTTGCACTTTAATCCGATTTGAATACCAAGTATATCCGATAGCTTTCCGATAATACCCTACATAATATAGCTAAACTATATTGTCGTAATTTGGTGATTGTTCCTAAACATTTACAAACAATCAAACAGATATTTTCATTATTCGTCATCTTGACATACACATCCGAAAGAATCGTTATTGAACGATTTCTTTTTCACGTTGATTTCCGTTACGGAAAGTTTCAACTTTTCATTATAATTAATGGAATAGAAACTCAATCCATTATGTAGTTTTATATTGATTTCCAATGTCATAAATTGATCTAAACAGCTTAGTAACTAGTTTTCTGTTTGAATCCATGATGTTTCTTCCCTAAAGGGAAACCAAGAAGAAACTATAACCATGCATATCTCGTTGATGACATCACCGGAAAATTGCTACCAAACATTCAATCAATTGAAAACAACAAATGTGGTTTAATGTTGGTTTCCAGTGCGTTGTTTTTCATTTTACATTGCTACACCACTGACAGCAATGATTCGGTCAAAGAAAGAATGTTAATCCAAAAGCATCGTAATTTGTTCTGACAAATGATACAGTAAATACGTAAGTAAAAGCTAAAGTAAATACCATAGAGCGATATCACCTTCTTTCAGGTTTACTTCATTTAGTACATGAATGAAAAACCTAGATCATAATATGATAACTTTCAGTGAATTCAGAGACAGGGCTGAACTTAGAAAATATATTGTAAATGATGTCAAAACAATCATGTTAATTATTTTCATAATCATGTTACTCCAAGGCGATTGCACTCGTATGAGAGAAGTTAGACATAAACGATGATAAACCATACATTCATTGATAATGTTTCGTCGAAAAGGTTACTTCTTGTGAAGAGACTGACATGTATCATGGAGTCAAATTAAGTCTCGAAAGTCTAAATGAAAGAGACGGTTTTGTAGCTAAGTGATCTTAAGGTTTAGCAGTATGCAACACATTTACTTCTACATTAATTCAACCGATTAGAGTTTGTAAATCACAGAGAGATGTTGACTTTCAAAATTTCAATTTATTGAGAAGAAGAACATGTCAGATATAACAATTTATAAGTACAAATTTGTGATCTTTAAATGTTTAACTGTACTGGGCATTTTTCACAGTCTCTAGACAATCTGGGGATCAATTTCAAAATGACAGTTTTAAATCATCATTATGCTATTGGACTGGCAGATAGTTTTAAATAAGAGCTTAATGCCCCATGCAGACGACAATAACGTAAGATTGATATGTTATTTATCCATATAATTAAAGTGGTTTATTCAATCTGTTTTAATGTTACGATTGTGTTTCATTGAAAAATAATGATATTTTGTACCGACAGAAGCTTGCAGTTCACTGTAATAAAGCCAATTAAACTTTTTGAAACCTGTTGTCGAAGCTGTTGTTTTAACACTTTAACACGTGTCTTTCAACATAATTAACGTGGTGATTGCAAAGGATATAAACCTACAAAACTGTAAAAATGTGCTTTTCTCAAAATTTCCTTTTTCAGATGAAATGTTTGTAATAAAAAAATGTGTGAAGTACGATAACGATTGAACGAATAATAACACAAATCGCAAAGATCATGAAAAAATAATGATCCTTCTCCTTTAGACTATCTCTCACTTGGAAATTGTTTTCCCTTATTCCATGTGTTTTTTCTCAGAGTTGTCAAATCAAATTAGAAAGCAGCCATGTTCTCAGGAGATGCCGAAAATGCCAAGCAGACAGGAAATGGTTGGTGCAAAACAAAGATGAAAGAGTCCAGTTTCATTCATGTATTGTTATGCAATTCGACAAGAGTTTGGCATGTAATTGTTTTAACTTCGTAAAACAATTTCAGATGAAAGCAATGAGAACACATTGCATTGCTTATGTATAAGCTGTAATAGTTAATCATATTTTAACATTAACTAAATGTAATAAGTTGAATAACCAGAAAGCTCAAGGCGCATATAAATTCAAATTCAAATAGGAAATAACTTCAGATGCAGGTCTCACTGTTTGTGAAAATCAGTATGTTTTCATATTTGTACATATTTTTATCTCTCAAACTAAACGCTTTCATTAATTTCTCTTGTACATATTCCTGTCCGTTTCTTGTTGTTCAATGTTGTAAGATAAATGCTGTAAATATCTGGAGAGGGCTTTTCTAAGTTGGATAACTTGTGCCCAATCCATTTCTTGAATGAATAAAATATGTTTCCATAAAAAAACTTCAGACCACAAAAACATTCGATGCAAAATATTGAAACTAGCTTATCAAAACTATTAATAAATAATTATAAAAGATTTTGTTAAGTGCCGTGAAGTTTCCAATTTTCCTTTTAATATATTTGCAAGAAGTAACTGATAAGTTATCTATTTGCAATAATTAATCTACACATATGTAATTGATAATTCTGTAAATTGTGAATATTGAGATCAGGAACAAGGATCTGAAATGTGAATGGCACCAGTAATTTACCATCTTATTTCGTACATATTGTACCATAATACTCAGCTGTAGAAATCTTCTGCTATCTACCCGATAATTCTAGTGTCTTTTAAATATACATTTTCAACTCTAAGTTTTCTTTCTATTCTACCGATGACAATGCCTGATGCTACATTTTATGTTCAGAGATGAATGGAAACTAATGGTTCTTTCATTAGTACTTCAAATATTTATGATAGTGCGCTCGCGGCAAAGAAACGTCAGGAATTTTCAATGTTAAAAAGGTATGGATCAAATGAATCTCACTCCTATGGGACACATGAATGAAGATGGATTGGAAATATGATACAGCGAATTGTATCTTGTGGAAAGCAGTATTTGAAAGCTTTGTTAAACACATTTAAAATCTGTTTCTTAATCTTGTACCGACAGATATGACATGTTTAATTTTTCTTAAATGGATAATATAGATTTACCATCACTTTTCGTACGTATCAGGTTATCAAGATTATTATCATACTATTTTGTATAGACTTTGAAATTATTTTTGTGTTAATTTTCTGTGAGTTGAAAACTTTTGTAAATTATTATGTCCTTATGTCTTGAAAGTATTTTCCGAGACACATCATAGTTCATTTCTAGAGAAAGCATTATTAATCAATGGATTGTTGGATGTCATAACGTTAAGTGTTTTGCTCTCGGCAAAAGGTGTCTTCAATGAACCTGAGTGAATAATCATGATCAATGAGACATTATATCATATATACAGGCATTACGCTACCAAATAATAAAGATATTCTTTCATTGAATTTTGAAATGCATGCGTATCATTTAAGAGAAGATAGTATCACAACTTTACATTTTTGTCTTGAATAATACATTTTAAATGGATTAACTGATCTGTTACGAAAGAAATTACATTGTTTAGATCTGCTAAACTTATTACATATGCAAGGAAATGCATGTTTTTACCGCAGTGGAAGGTTATAATACACATGTAATTACAATAGAGCCTTCAAAGAATTAGACGTATCATGTACATATTTTCATCAAGCCAAATGATCTCCTACGTTTATGCATCATTTATTGAATATCGTAACAGGAAATATGTAGGATACAGGATATGTAGCAAGATAAATAGCATTTGAATAAAAAGGCATCACCCAGAGTATTGATACATTGTAAATCTTACCAATACTAATTACTTCATCTTGTCTCAAGAATAGTATCGTCAATACATACATCTGCATATCAATGGCTTAAACACATTTGTTGTGTAAGTAAGATAAGACACAAAAAAGTTGTTAATTTTTTTTATAGTGGATTGTCAGTGAGTCAGTTTCATTATAAATACTAAGGCATCAATATTTCGACACAGTTAGAAAAGTAAAATCAAAATACAACAGTTCTTTCATTGACCTAACAAACACTGGACAAATAATTTACTTTCAAAAAGATTTGAATCGATACCTTCATATCTTGTAATTATAGTGAAAATTATTAAGTCATTGTCACTCTGACAAATGCATCAACGTAAATATACAAAAAAATGTAAACGATCATTTTGATATGGGAATATTAAGCTTCAATGCATTTTAGAGCAAGATCCGAATTCTTCCAAAATACTTATTATCGCATAGTACGTTTACCTAATCAATAACCAATATATATAAATAGTTCCTATGTAAATGAAGAATGTGTTGATGCGTGTGTCATCAGGGAGGCCATTCCTAACCAAAAATACCCGTAGAGGAATGTTGTATCCACAGAACAAATTGTGACAGAAAGGAAGCAAGGTACAACAGCAGAGCAGAACAATGTGAAGAGCACAATCTGCTTCTAATAACAAACATACGTGGGTCTGAAATAGCTACTTCTAACTGAAGACACATGACACTGTCGGCACGTATCATGAACATCAAGCTGGAAACGTAAATCTCTTGTGTAAAGCTACTAATCTAACAATTATCCAACATCGATAACTATTTGTCGATCAGTAACTCCATATTCAAGCAATGGTTAAGGCAATAAATAATCTATCATCTTGAACATCGCACATATGCATTTTTAAATCTCTTGCTTCTTAGGTTTTATAATAGATCTGGACATTATTTTGTCTGGCGGCTAGGAATAATAAATATGTTCTGTACATGCTCATCATGAACATGACATCATGGTAAGTTTTACACACAAAAACAATAGTGGTTTTCGTTGTTACAGTTAATTGATTAATTATATCCAATTAATTAATTACAGCATGTTATAATCTTTACAGTGTATCAGAACTATTTATGTAAAAAATCTAATTTTCGACAAGCCTGAGTGTTGATTCACCTTGTGTGACTTCGCCTGTTCTTGATTTAGCATAAGTGTGGTGTAATCTCACATATATCAGTCTAGACTTCGAGAGTTTCCATTAAGTTATGGTGCTCCGTGTACTTTGAGATATAAATGAAAACATTGATTAGTCGTGTACAAAGGATGGGATGGTTTGTTGACTTGTGATTTCTTCACAGATTTGTTTTCTAGATCAATCTAAATTTAATTTTCTCTGAAAAGGAAATCCCTTTTCCTAAAAGTGGAAGTACATTTGTACATGGAGTCGGAAGCAGTAGTCAATGTTGATAGATTACACCTCGGATAAGAGTTTGATAACAAGCTTGATTTTGATTACTGATAAAAAGATCATTGAAGCTGTAATGAAAACAGATTACATGACAGTCTGGTGAACCTGTGCGTTTGTTCCTGAATGTCATTGTTCTACTGATTTATACACAGTAACCACGTGTCACCACATAAACATGCATTACATTGATGAATGTGATTGTTGCATGGGATAAACCCGAATGAATGATATTCCTAAATGGGAAATCGATACAAAAATGGAGCAGATATTTTAATTTTGTGTTGAAAAATTTATTACAATGACTCATAACTTTGGTTCATTTTGTCTATTTTGATTTTCGTTCCTCTGTGTTTCTAAAGTGAAATTGTGATGAACAGTTATTAAGTAAAAAATAATTTTGTTTTTCGTACTACAATTTCAAAATGTTACGCTTTTGAAGTGTCTCTACCAGATGTTCAGTTGCTTTGACGCACCAATAGGCTCCCAATCGCAAACCCAAAACAACTACGGAGGAAAAAAATACTCCTAATTGAGTTTCAATACTATTTGAAGGATCAGTGAATTATGCAATCTCCCGATACCTTGTAACAATGATTCAATTTTTTAAATCTCAATGGTCAGGTTCAATATTCACGGTGACATTTTAATTAGTTTTTCAGAAATGTTTTAATGATTCAGAACAAGATTGAAAATGTAGAATTCAAAGTTCTTGCATGGTGTTTATCTTCGATTCCAAAAGAAATAAAACATGTTTAGCCAAAAGGGTTTCAGCAAATATCAGACATTCAATGCTTCTGTCATGACACTATCCACAGTACAGCTTCATAGCAATTTTTCTCACCATTAGAATGTATTTTAGCATTGTACCTTGTTGTTTAGTACATTGAAACGTAACATTAAAGTTTGCTTGATGTTTTTCCTTTAATCTACTTATGTAGCTCTTCTGTTGACAAGTCAGGCCATCTATACCAACGGCCGTGATATTAGTGAAATACATTTGAAATCACCTCACCTCAAACATGATCAAATATAGATTTCAAAACAAATAGTCAGTTAAGTTTTGTCATTTCAAAAATTCTTTTTAAAGGATTGCTAAAACTGAACAATCTTCGACTTATTCCAAACCTGGCATTATTGTAAGTGTAACATGGCATCTGAGAGTTACTTATATCATTCGAAACAAAGTATATTTGTGACTTTTTCTACATAAAATGTACCTCAACAAATTAACAAATATTGTTGTGACCATTTCTAACAGTTTATTTAAAATATTGTTTACCAAATCTTTGCGCGATTGTTTCTTTTCACTTGAAATCTGTAGTAAGTTTTTCAATAAAATTCATTGAATTGACATTAAAGTCATACGATTTAATTTAATATAACCATATTTGGCTAGGCACTTCAGGGCAAACATGAGCACACCATTCACATATTGAAGTGACATTACAAGGTTATCAATACAGCAAATAGTTGATCTGTTAATTTCAAATTTTCCTACATTGTAAGTTTTCAGTAAACTCCATCAAATGAGTAAAAATATTCCATGATCCGAATCATTATTAAAGGATAGATTCACTTTTAAATGCTGAAAAATATCTCATTTCATCTGAAATTCCATTATACTATATGATTGCTATTGCAAAATTTCGACGTCACAATTACAGAATAGCCATAGAAATTGGCCGCAATTCTAACATTCCAAGGGAAGAAAGACTGTGCTCTTTTTGTTCTTCCAAAAATATATCTCATATTGAGGATGAATTTCATGTACTAATGGTTTGTGACAAGTACAAGTACAACTCTGCTTTCATGACAACTACTTTAGTCCACCATCTCTCGACAAGTCTTAAATTTAATGTCCACACAAAATATAAAGACTCTTAAACAAATGGGAAAGTATCTCAGTAAAATACGCAATTAAGTCTTCACTTCAATAATGTTACAATAATTAATTGAAAAGCTATAAAGCATGTTATAATTCATATCGTACATTTAAGTTGTATGGGCCAGAGGCCTTAGAAACTGAATACATTCTGTCTGTCTGTCTGTCTTAAGGGAAAGAGGGCACAATATCTCATATGACAATGGGTCATGTCTCAATATTAAAAAACTGGCAGTATATCTGTCTTTGGAATATTTATCAATCCCATTAGATCGATTACAATCGTGAAAATATCTGACGATATTTACGAGACAAGAAATCAGTTATTTATTCATGCATCAATAATCACTGGCTGTTACAATTTAGTCTTAAGCAGTGTTTTGGATGCAAATGAAGCACATTACTGTGATAACATCATGAAAACAGCAGAGTCTTCGATATTTTTATGCATCATTTTGTATTCATTGTTTGTCCATATAATGTCTTTGCTCGATAGCTTGATTTCATGTTAACTAACAATAAAGGTTATTTATTATATTTACGTGAAGTTATCTTATGCATAGGAGTATTATTGCCGTTGCATAACTAAATAATCCTAGACTTAAGAAAATATTTAGTGAATAATCTTATTGCCCTTATTGACATAAGAGAATCCTTATTTGAAGCGAACTATAAAGAACAATAAGAAATGAAAATTAAATCAAAAGATAGTGTTAATACTATGAAAACCATAATGAGGAATATAATGTACATTGCACTGTATTCATTAATACATACGTAATGTTTCATTTGTATACTCATAGGTTTATTAAATTGAAATTTCAAATATGAACTATGAAATGTTTCTACACCAAAAAATCGAATTTATCATTAAAATACTTCAAACATCATCAAACAGCTTCAGGGATGATTTAAGTACTTTTAATTTGAAACTATTCTGTAGGTCTATCCGCACAATTAGGTCAATACAAAAATACATTGTTATCTTAAGAAAGTTTATAATGGAAGTTTAATTGCATTTATGACCTTTTCTATTAAAACACAATGACAAACCGACCTCCCAGGGGATACGCGAAATAGATGAGTTTGTTGGCAGAATTGCGCTCCTTGAAATTAAGGGTTACAAAAAGCTGAAGTTAATTATAGAAAGTATATGAAAAGAACTTTTCTTTCGTTGACAAAAAAACATAACAAATATAGTCTGATGTGTATGAGAATTAATATATCTCAGATTTTGAACTGAAGAGATAACTTGTCATAAAGTTATTGGCCGTCCAGCCATTTCTGACATTTTTTTAACTGATAAGATTATATTGTATTTTAATTCTACCTAATCGAAATATTTTCTTAATATGATTGTTGGCCAAATATATTGACTCATTTTTAGACTTGAATGTTTTGCACTCAAATGATATGTAAATATCTGTCCGAAACCATCACAACAATATTGTCATTGTCAGAAACATTGTTTGGCATTCAATTCATACTGCCCTTGATATAGTGAAGATATCGAACAGGTGGGATCTATCAGGACACTATCCAATCACAGGGGTTAAAATGTGATTCACTTATTCAGAGACTTGTAACACAAACGTCAAAATATTGCAGTTTAATTTTGCATTACTTCATGGCAAGTCAATGGTGTATGATTGATTTCTCTTGCAACTTCGGACTTTTAAAAACAAATACGTAAATACATCATAAAAGGATGAATTCTTAATATAATATAATTTTCTAATTATCACGTTTAAGGATATCCTGATAGGTTTTTATGATTTGACTTTTTTGTTTGCTGTTTTTATCAGTACCATTTGCGTTAAAAGTATAAATTCAGTACATACCGTCATCTATGCACTTAAATACTTGACATGAGGTCACTAACTATTTTTGTAGAGCCTAGGTTAACAATTGTCCAGGTGAGACCAAACTCATCAACTTAGAGCAAGGAGGAAGTTTTAACTGATTTGTGTAAATTCTTCTATATAATAGAATGAAATTATAAGAAATTCATTTACCACTGCCTCCAAAGAATTTTCACAAGTGCTTTTGAAATGGAGTTTAAAAAATGCCATTACATTTCAAGATACACAATGGGTACATAAATAATGGCTAAGGGATCAGATAAAAAATAACTTCTTCTAAATGTGAATATATAACTTTTTGCGTCGTTTGATTTATCTAGTGGCAGAAAACTATTAAATTTTTAATCAATGTTGTATATACTATATTTTATGTTTGTTTGGTGACACATGAGTAGAATGTTTTCTCTCTTTGTGGAATTAGGACACATCTGGCATATTCTTTGTTCGCAGCAGGCATACAGAAGGCTTTAAAAAATTATACCTAGCGCTTCATAAAACATGTTTTGAAGAAAATAAGGTTAGTACAATTTAATGTATGGTTTCTTATGAAATATACTCAATATTCTACGGCTTAATCAGAGACTAGAGTCAAGTGAATAAATAGCGCTGTCATTCTAAATGCAGCCACTAGCTGAATGTTCTTTTAAAGAAAATACTTTGTATTATATCTATAAGAATAACTCAACGACGTTGAATGTAATCGTATTTTCAGTTGTAATTGCATAAAAATGTCACAATTCTGATTTATATACTCCAGCAGAATAATCTTTCCTATCCTTTTGCATACTCTCTCCATCTCTCCTTTCCTATGTATGTCTTTCTTTTCCTATTTCCTCTCTATCTGTCTGTTTCTGTCTGCCTTGTTGCCTGTCTGCCTGTCCGTCTCCGTCTCCGCCTCTCACTCGCTGTCTCTATCTGTCTGTCTGTCTGTCTTTCTGTCTCTGTCTCCGCCTCTCACTCGCTGTCTCTTTCTGTCTGTCTGTCGGTCTGACTGTTTTGTCTGTCTTTCTGTCTGTCTGTTTCTGTCTGCCTTGTTGCCAGTCTGCCTGTCCGTCTCTGTCTCCACCTCTCACTCGCTGTCTCTATCTGTCTGTTTGTCTGTCTGTCTGTCTGTCTCTGTATCCGCCTCTCACTCGCTGTCTCTTTCTGTTTGTCTGTCTGTCTGTCTCTGTCTCCGCCTCTCACTCGCTGTCTCTATCTGTCTGTCTGTCTCTCTGTATCCGCCTCTCACTCGCTGTCTCTATCTGTCTGTCTGTCTCTGTCTCCGCCTCTCACTCGCTGTCTCTTTCTGTCTGTCTGTCTGTCTGTCTCTGTCTCCGCCTCTCACTCGCTGTCTCTTTCTGTCTGTCTGTCTGTCTGACTCTTTTGTCGGCTGTTCCAATACGGAACTGACATTAAAGAATAAATGAAGAATAATTTAGGAACCATCTAGAAAATAAATTCACAAGTTCAAACTTAAAGAAATATTAATGATATAATTTTGCTTCAACATGACCATTTATCCGATTTATTTATGATCAGTCACATTAACGAGCATTATGTAAGCTTTTGATATGTACGTCATCTTTAAGGTTGTCTTTTTTTATAATTTTATGATCATTTCTTGTTGTGAGAAAAGGAAACTTGAAAACCTCAAATAGAAACTCATGAAATCATATCGCCCTAAATTGTGTTGATAATAATGATAACTCTTAAAGGTAGTTTACTGAAAATTAAAAAAAATTATATTAAACTGCACGGTTACCCGTTGATCAATGCATATATAATTTCCTTTGATAGCTGTCTAACATTGACTTGTTCTTTGCTTCTTTCTAATGTATGAATAGTTATTATCAAAAGTTCATTCATAACTTAAGATTTAATGTAAGAATGTAATTTCGGAAATATCGATATTTAAATTCTTAAACCAATTTCTTGATCTGGATGTATCTCAATGTTATAATACTATCCGATCCATTCCTTACAAACCAAACCTTTAAGTACTTCTACATTTATTAGTAAACTACTGTAAATGCCATATGTATAAATCGATCAGCATTTTTGTTCAGGTTTTTACAGGTAAATGGTACACATGTACGGTTAAAGTTTAGGTACTTGACATCTATTGGGTGGTCTTTAAGGTATCTCTAACTATTTTTGGAACGAATTCCTCAAATGGTTGCATGGGAAGAGATAGTTAAATACCTGTTTCTACTTTCTTGATTGATCAGCAAACCTATGAAACATTTCACTTGAGTTTATTTTCAAATAATTTTTTAACCAATAATATTTTTATATATGTAGGTGGAAAAAGATATGAAATTCTGTAATGTCAAGGATACAGTCGATTTTATGTTTAATATGAGATATACAACATATTAGAATGATACCTCCTTTCGAGATACATGTAGTAGAATCAAATTGAACAGTTTGCGATTTTGAAACAGAATGTGTACGTTATGTATCATGACATTGAAAAATGTAGAATTTTAAAAAAGTGTATCAAATACCATTTCTATGTTTTAATGTTTGTGAATGCAACAATGTTTTTCCAAGACAGAATGATTTTTATTTGTATAAACGGAAACTTCATGCAAATGATTTTCATTTTCAACTTCCATCTAATAATATTTTTCAAGCATGGCGGATGTTTCTTTCACGGTTACATATTGTTTCCTTAATTAAACGATTTGATACGAAACGTGTCCCTTGAATGCTTCACAATTTGAAGATATAAACATGAGCCGACATTTGGCATTTCCTTGTTCGCTATCAGTTTATCGAGATGCCCTTTGAAGTAAAATAACCTTGATTAAAACGATACTTATAAAGACTGTTATGAAAATGGTATTCATATATGCTTGATTTTGTAGATATGAAACATGTGTCTAAATGATTATATTTTTGTTTAGAATAACACGCTATTTACAAAGTTACCAAACGCATACGTTCATATACAGAGAAAGAACTGACTCTTACAGTCACAAAATCTTTTTGGTGGTTTAACCTCAACAAATCACGACGCTAACAGCTGAAATATTGCCCATGCCGTGCGAAACAATAACTCACTCACCGAAGAAATACCTTCGTCCATCCGCAGTCAAGAAGACTGTTTCGGTCTTAACAGTTCCAACGCACTTTATTTCATTCCAAATACATCATTTTTAGAAAACTCACAACTAAAACTGTTTTACTATTGCTATAGAATTTCACCTTGGCAGCGGAAACGTTAAACAATCTCTTCTTGACTGACAACCACATATAACACCCACAACAGACAGAGTGTTATCTTAATATATTTGTGTTTGTTTAAGACCGAGACAATAGGTTGTTAATAGGAACAGAAAGAGGAGATATTAGAAAAGAAACTGAAAGAATGTAATATTGTACTTTGAAAAAGCATTCTGAAGGTTACTGTTAAAAAATCATGGTGACGACTACATGTAATATGCCATCACTATCACTATCTGAAACATGTTTAAATAATCAAGTTAATGGTTGTCCTTCTGTTTTACCCGCCTTGGACATTACTAACTAAGTCTTGCAAAACACACGTAAAATAGATGTGTTTGAATTGTGTCGTCCTGAAAGGTGAAGCCGACATAATGGGGACACTTTACGCCAGGTGTGCTACCAACAATCTCATATTGCCAGAAACAAATTAACGGTGAAAGCTCTTCATAATAAAGTTAGTAACATGTCTATATAGATGTTTAAAATACAAGCTCGGCCCTCTGAAATAATTGCTCTGGATCACAAATATCAAGCTTGGTCGGATACAAAAATCCAGGACTCCTGTGTGAGTCGCCTACTCTAAACGGATTTTCGAAATACGAGGAAATCTAAAGCACAAATCCGTTGTGAATGCACAATTCTACACTTTTGTAACCTCGTTGTAATGTTGCTATTACAAAATAATATACATCTGCTGATGTTCCTCTTTTTTGTGTCAAACCTTATATGTTCGCCTTTTTACATTTCTTGCTTAAAACGCTTGAATTACTTACATTCTTAATTACTTAGGTAAAAAGGTAAAACGCCTAAAGATGAAGGGTATTAGCTTTGAGATTTGAGATGTAATACCTCACCAAGAGTCTACTTGATTAAGCAGTATGTATGCTCAGGTTTTACATTTTAGACTAGTTCAACATGATCCTTAGCCAGTTAATCTACCTACCACTGAGATAGAGTCGCCACAAAGCAAGTTTTTCCTTCATTACAAACAACGCCAAATTGCCCGTATCATGTTTTGTAATAGAAACCAGCTCTTAAGAACATAATCATTTCCAAATGAAAACTGTCTTCCAGGAACTCTTTACATCAATGAGTGAAAGGTTTGTTAGAATCAACTACATGTCGAAACGTAAAAAAATTGAAGTATTTAATTTTACAAAAGGCCCTTCTGACTATGACAGTCGGTTTTTTACTTTAAAAAGTTTTGGGAAAAATATATCCACAGTAAAATAACTATATGGTCATTGTTTCACTTTTCTTCTCTTTCTTTCTCTTCCTCTGTAGCTGTTCTCTTTTATTCTCCCTGTGTCTTTCTTCTCTGTATCTGTGGTCTTCTCTTCTCTTTACTCGCATTTTCTCTTATTCACTATCTCTCCTTTATCTGTGTCTCTCGGTTTATCTTCCGCTTTTTCAGTATAAAATAAACTAGATGTATGTTAAATGAACTCCTTTATAGGGGTAACAGAATGTCTGCTTACTCGAGGGGTTGTTTTCAATAAACAGATAGGGTATAACCAATTTTACTCACTTATATTTTTTCTTAAAGTTGTGTCGGTTGAAAGAAAGAGAGCTTCAAATTAAGAAATTTGGGAAAATTAACAAACTCTCTTTTGGTTAATTCTGTAGCAATTAGGCAGCTGTAGCAAAAGGCTTTTGTATTAATGAATTAGATCACGGCTCCTTTTGATAAACCCTGTTTCATGCTGGTCAAATACTTATCGAGAAACACAACCATAACACAAGTATTCATTATAAAACTATTAATATTAATTAAAAAGTATTAAACATTGGAAATGAGTGTACAGTTTGAGAGGTTGTGAAACAATTAATTGTATACAGTTTCATCAAATGTAAGTTTTAGACATCTAGACATTTGGACACGGTAACCCACAGCAAATTTAGTGTTCTGTTCCCAATAACCCATTATGTTGATAAGGACATTCTATCTTATTACAGTGATGTAAACTTAGTTTCAAACTGGAAGAAAATCAAATATAAGTAAGTTCATGTTAATATTCATAAAACGTTAAACGTTTAATTCACGGATTCTCGAAACGTTATTTAGTTTTTGTTGGCTATTGTCATTATCTTCACACTTCGAAATTTTGTTAGACGTCGATTAAAGCTGCAAATATTGGTACCTAAACCATTCAACTTTCTACCTTATTTTCCCAATGAAAATTAAAGTTGGCCTAATGGTCATGGGGTGAACAGTCTTTACAGAATTAACTCGAGATCTGATTCGCTGTTGATTATTCACGTTTGCATTTTGCTTTATATGTGATCCATAAGCAGTTATGATTTTGTTCATTTGACTGCGCGAATGGACACCATGACTTAATTGTCGTTTGTCACGCATGTACACAATGACCAAGTTACTTGCCTTCACGAAGGTATTTCCCAAAAGTTTTGTACATATTCTTGAATTTAACTTGAGCAAGAAAAAGAACAACCATGTAGAAGCTTGGAATTACGGTTCATCTCTCCCTAGTGAAATATTGTGATAAATACCAGGTTAAAGCTCGGAATTTAGCACAATAATCCCCTAGAGGAGGATGAACCGTAGTTCCTTGTATCTTGTTGATTTTTCTGGAAATAGTTCAGATAGTATAATAGTTGAATAAAGTGGTTATATTTTCATACAAACCAGTTTAGTCAAATGAGTATTTCACAATTACTTCCTTTAGCACGTGATCTTGATTTTCTAACTCTGATAATGCTTTTCATTTTACATTAAACCATTATTTCATTGACATCTAGTAAGAATTCAAAATCAGGTTGACATTGCTATTAACTATCACAGATTCCAAGTGGATTGCGAACATGATTTGAAATTATGTGATTTAGTACTGCAATTCATCTACTAAACCCCTTCTTCTCCACACAAAAACAGGCTTTTAGATCATACACTTTCCCTCAGTTCTAAAATGCTAATTGAAAGAGTCAGTTTTCGTTTTCGAATATTTACAAATTGGCCCGGTGATGTAGAGGGGCCCACCACAAATACAAGCAATTCAACCATTTTCATTATAGAAAGCAATCCTTAATATGATTTCCAATAATCCCATTTCATTTTCCAATGATTTGTACATGTGTAACATGATCATGTTTATAGCTTAACTGTTTAGTACACCAAGGTCTTGTTAAATATAGACATTGGCCGTTTTGCTAATACATTTTGAAAATAAATATGTTTTTGAAGCTTTTAAATAATTCTTTTTCTTCTCTCTTTAACAAATCATATTATCTCAAAATTAATAAGGAAGCAAGAAATCCCCATATTCACAAAAACAAGCTAGTTTGTCCTTGAAATGTTTAACAAAGCTGGCCTGTTATTTCATGACTTCTTCGTGGCAGATATTTGATTCGATGGGAAAGGCAATACTTAACTTCGCTTTTCGTAAAAGAACAACTTTCAAGTATTCATATTTCCATGATGTAGAGAGGTGTTAGTTAAAACTTATTCAAAATTTTTTTTCAGTCTTTGATATTTTTTGATAAATCCTTCACATATATTTTTAGCGCATTTCAATATGAAATTATCTTAACTTCTAAATAGAAATTTCTGTTGTTACTTGACTATCCGTCTGTGAGAGTGGGAGTTTGTTAATAGTGGAGTTATCGAATCATTCAAGGCTAAAAGTTAATGTTAGTATGTGTTACATAAATTGCTAGTTAGTATTGTTAGTATAGTGTTTTTAATCTAAAGGAACAATATATTTGTGATTTTAAAGGGACAGTAGCACGTTTTATTAAAAGATATCTTTCTGCAGATTTTCACCAATAAACATTTTACCAAATGTATTCTCCCCAGGGTTAAATATCTATCTATACACAACCCTATCATCTGTAGTCGTTATTGAAATAATCAAGCATCAAGCTAAAAACAGAGCTTAACTAAACTTTGCTTTACTGAATATGTTACAATTGTTTTAGAACTGTTACTTTCAAGTAAAAAACATTTTCTTGCATTGTGCTGCTACTGCCCCTTTAATAGTTCAACAGTAATAGTTCTCATGACTGGAAACGTTATTGTTACTTATATACATTATTGAATCCATGATGATAAAGTGACTATAACCACAAATAGTAGAAACATTTTTAAGACTGGTTCAGTACGAACTTGTAGAAGTAATGACTTTTTTCCAGTCCCTGTAGTTAGTACTTAATGTTGGATATATACATATGTTGGATAAGTAAACATGTTGGATATATACATATGTTGGATAAGTAAACATGTTGGATATATAAATATGTTGGATAAGTAAACATGTTGGATATATACATATGTTGGATAAGTAAACATGTTGGATAAGTAAACATGTTGGATATATAAATATGTTGGATAAGTAAACATGTTGGATATATACATATGTTGGATAAGTAAACATGTTGGAAAAGTAAACATGTTGGATAAGTAAACATGTTGGAAAAGTAAACATGTTGGATAAGTAAACATGTTGGATAAGTAAACATGTTGGATAAACTCTGTACTTGATAAAAAGATTATCAAGCTTTAACATTTAAGATGATGTCTATCTTCTTAGTAAAAAGGTTTAGAGAGGAAAATGCCCTGAACCAAACATATGAATTGTTATTCTTCTCATAGTATGAAACTCTCTCCTGTAAAGCTTATTGCAAATACGCATAGTGAAATAAGTAAACACAAAAGCAATCTACGTCATGAGTTAATTTTGCAAAATTCAATATGTTTTCAATATATTGCTAAACGTACACATTGAGAAGGATGTTCTACAGTGATTTCAGCCTTTAAAACTTAAAACTATTATTCACAAGATATTCACACAAAAAGATCGTTAACATTGAAATATATTTATTTCACTATTGAATCACAGGTACTTCATTAATCATTGATTCACACGTGTATGTAGTAATTACATTGCTACCTGTTTCTAATTTTATTTTAATTGAATGATCTCACACCGAGTAAAACGACACCCCAGTGGGTAAACAAAATGAATGAGTAGATTATTTTATTGACAGAACTGCGTTCAAATGTTATTAGGGCGAGCCTGCCCGAATTTTGAAAATAGTTTATATAATAAAAGCAAACCATTTATCTTTGTATTACACGTTGTGATTTATGTGATTCACATTTTGAATGCATGCAGTTATCTTATTGTACTTTCTGTAAGATTATATTTCTTTATTCATGCACCGCCGAAATTGGATCATTTTTAAACGAATCAAAATGATGCCGTGCATCAGCTTTTTAATTACTTTTATTAAAATGGTAATGTAATATCATTGTCAAAGTTCGGTTTACAGTTTCATATCCCTTTTTTCCTTCTTTTCAAATTTCAATTAAGTACAACGATTACCAAACAAACTGCCTTATTGAAAAGATGAAATAATTTGTATGAATGAAGGTTAAAGAGTGTTATTTCTTGGTCATGATCATGAGGAAATGGGTTTAGAAACTCTATCCAAATAAAACTGAATATAATTCAGATATGTGTACACTTTTTGGCACAGATGTCATAAAAATATCACCAGATGAATGTGTACTCATAACTATTGTCGAGTTTATGAGATTATGTATGAAAAACAGTAATTCATTGTAAATCCTACCTATTCGAATGAATGTTCTCAGATATTAAGTTTTGAAAGTTACACACAGTAAATAAATCATATGTTATGATTAATATAAAAACAACAACACCATGTACCTTACATATGTACATGTATAGTGTGGCAATGCGTTCACTCATTGCAATATCATTCTTATTTTGTTCTTAAATCAAATAACTTTTTAAAACACAAACCAGGTGTTAAAAAGCATGTACTGGGTGTTTTTCATTCATACTGACAGATACATGTATATGTAAATAGAAAAAAATAATATTGAAGTACTGGGGATTAAGTATACATTGATGTTCCCTGCCTTACCACTTACCTCTTAAGTATGTTTTAGATCTGATGAACATACTGGAGAAAAACTAACTATGGCATATTTTACCGTAATCGTTAAATAGAAAGAAAATAGACTGTTTAAATTTGATCAGTAACTATTTATGAATACCGTTAGAAACGTTTTATTGAGTGTTCAGACTGCAGTAAATCAGTGAAAGACATTTGTCTCAATAACAACTGAGATGTTAAAGTTCTGAACCTGACGTTCTAAGCAAGATAGGAGAACTGTAGTTAAAACGGAATAAAGAAAATTCATGAATGTAAAAGGTGTAAACCTATCTCAATAGTAGCCTTATGAAATATTATGATTCAAATAATATAATTAATTTATCAAGCATATGACAAAAGAAGACATGGACATTAATTGCTTACTCAGTTAGTAATAAATATAAGGTTAACGCTGTTATTCAGGGCATTATCATTTATAGAGGCCTTCAGTTAACTGCTTGACGAAGCAGGGCAGTTTGAAAGACCGTAGGCTTCTGCAAGTAATAATGCACTGAAATGTCATAGATAAAGTGTAAGTAATTTGATTTTTGTAACCAATTTACTGTTAACTTTACTTTTAACTTCATTTGTACATGAACATGAAACCACAAAACCTACATCAGACTACGACCGAAACCGAATATAACGTCACAATCAGAGAATAACGTAATAGTCGCCTTCATCACCCGAATCATCACAACTAATACGGAATGCCAACCCTAAATCGAGAAAACGGATGCATTCTGTATCCCATGTCTCATAGACGTGTTAAAAGCATAAAACTAAACATACAGATAATGAAAATTAATGAAGTAAAAAATTTTGGCAAACGTACAAAAGAAGTGTTTTTCAGATAACAAAATACGTCCATACCGGCTTCCTACCTTTAAAAATATCACGGTTATCAATATACGTTTTCTAAACGTGATTGGCTTAAATCTCCGATTGAAATATATCCTTTACGGTTTTTAGTACCTGTGTTTTCACCTTTTTGTTTTACTATGGTTTGTGCAACACGTTAAGTGTAAACAAGACTAATGAATAACTAAAGTAAGCCGTTCCGTGAGATCACGTTTTGTTGGAGAGAAGATGTAAGGGTTTTTGAACATGACAAGATTAATGTTAAAAATTGTTGAAAACAAAGATAATGTGTTTGGAAAAGCAATTTGACAAACACCCTATTTAAAAATAAATCGAATATACCATTATTTCTCTTTACATACCAATACAGACGAAACAGGTGATCATCCGGAGTAGTTAATGTAAAAAAGTAAGTAATGACTGTATATAATCTTTAGTTTGGAAAAGTTGAAAATGACTTTTAAATACTTGAAATGGTGTTTTGATTAATCATATGTTTTATTTGTTTTCTTGTGATAAACTAATTTTGTCTTTGTGGAATATGATTCGGAATTTTAAACAACCTCAATATAAATGTCAAATAAAGAGAAATTTTTACTCTTCTGGGCTTAATTCTTTCAAAATAGAATGCACTTATTAGACATCCATTAACTGCCAGTGGAGTTATTCTATTAACAGTTTATTGAAACGATTTCCAATTTCAGCCAATCAAATGATAGTAGACGTACACAAACAGTGACTAGGGAAGAAAATTCAAGTGATAATGTCTTTTCACTTCATTTCATTGGTCAAATGGTTGGAAATTGTTTTTAGTTTATATTAGTATATTTTAGTCAATATTGACATTGACTAGATCATTTCTCTCTCTTTGGTATAAAGGACACATCTGACGTATCAAATTACCACAACAGGAAAAGTGTATGCCTTGCTCACTTATTATGACTCCGCGTGGTACATGTTTTGAAGAAAATAAGGTAAGTAATATATACTTTATGATGTTCGTGCGACATAATCGAAACAACGAACCGTATAAAAGAAATGATTTGAATTTTTAATTCAGAAATGGAAATATGCAGATACCTTTTTTCGAAGTAGAATCTAATATACTTTACTTATGTATGTAACTTCTATATCCTAAATGGCATGATCTGAAATATTTGATTTCATTTCACTATTAACTCATACATGCCTATATCCACCTCTTTTTCACCCTCTGTCTCTTTATCTTTCCACTAGTACTCTCGATATATTCTGTCTCTCTTGCTTTGTTCTATCTATCATTCTTTCCTGTTTTCTTCTGACTTTTCTGTTTCCTTGTGAGTGTGTCTCTCCTTTACAGCTTATTTCTCTGTCTATCTGTGTCTATCTGCGTCTCTGTTTCTCTGTGCGTGAGTCTCCTTTACCGCTTATTTCTGTGTCTATCTGTGTCTCTGTTTCTCTGTGCGTGTGTCTGTCCTTTACCGCTTATTTCTGTGTCTATCTGTGTCTCTCTGTGTCTCTGTTTCTGTCTTTTTGTCTGTCTTTATTAAGTAAATCAATCTTTAGACCTGTGATTAGCTGGGTAGCGTATATATAATTTTATGATAAAGTGATAAAGAGGTAGAAGATAGTTTCAGTCACTTGATTAATCTTTTTATTGGGTTGTTTCCTTGTTAATTGAGTGCTGATCGACCCTTTTTGCGTCGCACTCACAGTTCAAACCCCTCCCATTTTGCAAAAGCTTAAATAAATTATTTTTCAACTGCAATTTTTGCATTAGTAGAAAGATGATTATGAACTTAAAATTCGATTGTGTTGCCATTTAATGTAGTTAACATCGTAAAAGAGTATCCTTGTTGTGGGAAAAAAAACTAATCAAAATGCGTAAAAAGAGGTGAAAACTTTAAAACCATGGAAAGTATACGAAAACAGGTGCTAAAATAGGTAAGATTGGTGAGTACTCAAAAACATAAATCTAATAAATATCTGATTGCTAATTTCTCATATTTTCCTCCATCAAAACATCTTTTATATAGGCTGCTAACTATTTCCCTGTTTTGTTGTGTTAAATTAGGCAATATTACTTTTAATTGTATACATTCTGTTTTCTTCTGTTTTGTAACTCGTAAAATCACCATAGGTTTAAATATTAACGGATTACTCCAGTGGTTGATGTCAAGTTCTGAAAAACATTTGATAACTCATGACCTAAATTTAACTAGGGAACTTCACTTTTTATTTTTTATTGTCTTAATTCAAGAGACCATTAAAGAACTTAAACCAAATAATCACTGAGAGATTGAAATGAATTTTCCTGATTTTATTACTTAATCCGTATTTTGATTGCAAAATGAATTATATACTTATAGCCTTGTCATTCAACGATTCCAATTTGCTATAAACTGTTTGTTTTAAACATATATTATTCAAACTGAAAGGGATGAGGAGCAATATTTAACTAAAGAGTATCATCATCATCATCATCATCATCATCACCTCTACTCTACATAGTAGTTACAATGGCTCTGTTAAGATTAAAAATTATTTCTTTTACGTTTTTAGATCATATTTCAACGACAAAACTCATATTTATAATTCATCCAAACTTTGAGCTTAGTGTTTGTTTTTACACGAAATATGTGTATTTTGATATACAGTAACGTGTCCAGTGTTGAAGACCTTTCTGACATCTTAAATGTATAGATGTATATACAAGATCGGTGGAAGATAAAAACTGACATGTTATGTCACCGTGCGTAAACATATTGAACTTACCATGATCAGAGTGCATTTTTTCTATATATTCGATAAATGTTTCAGTGCTAATATTTCGATTATTTTGAGAGTATTAAAAACTAATGAATTACGTTTCATATTGAATACACATGTTTTCTAATGAAATATAAACAGGAATGTTGTATACAAGAACATTTCAGACTGAACGATGTTTTGCACTTACGAAGTTTTTCACCTAGAAAGCAGTTGTCATCTGTTTGCTTTAATTGAAAAATAATTTGTTTTACAATTATAATTGACTTTCTGTTTGAAGATATACATACAAACAAATATTTAGATCACCAAAGAATGTATTTGTTATAACCAAATACAAAAATTATTAACATTAGCACTATAAATCGAGATTATTACTTAAAGTTTGCCTCATAGAACTGTTTCATGTGTCTCAGTTGGAAAATTGAAGGTTAAAATCACAAACAAATATTTTCAGTCAAAAACGGAAGGCTCTTACAGTCACAAAACAATTGAGATGATAAGATGATAAATCGTTTGAAAATTCACCGGTCTGTTTTTACCAAAACGCCAAATATTTTGGCAATTGCTTGAGAAATCCATCAGGACTGGGAATGTTGTAAATGACGGGTTCTTGATTGACAACAACATTTAACATCCTAACAGGTGTTTAGAGGGCGTTATCTTACTGACATATTTAGTTTGCTAAGTAAGGCTGAGAAATTGGTTTTTGTTTTAGGAGCAGTGAATCTTTCGCATGAATATAATCTTGTAACGAAAATGTTTATCTAAAACAGCAATATAAGTATTGTATTGTATTAAGTGCATATTTATACACTTCATTTGGTTACACTTTACGTTAACAAATTAACATCAAAACATGTACAGGTATACATATACCGGTACTTCTGTGGATACATATACCGGTACTTCTGTGGATACATATACCGGTACTTCTGTGGATACATATACCGGTACTTCTGTGGATACATATACCGGTACTTCTGTGGATACATATACCGGTACTTCTGTGGATACATATACCGGTACTTCTGTGGATACATATACCGGTACTTCTGTGGATACATATACCGGTACTTCTGTGGATACATATACCGGTACTTCTGTGGATACATATACCGGTACTTCTGTGGATACGCATGGTAGTTTTCATATCCATATGTTTTAATATTTTCACATTTAGATCAAGCAACTGATGAAGTAGTTAATGGCCATTCCATTCCATACTTTGAAAATCGGTATTTTGTTTATTTGACCATGAGGTAGAGGGGCAAATGACTTACTTATTTTTTTATACAATATACACCAAACATATTTGTGCCCTTTGGCAGTAAAGGCTTTTACCACATTAAAATTAACCTTTTTACGATGTCATCACTGTGCTAGATTAGAGATTAAGCAAGGCGACATTCTGAGATTTGTGAATTTATAAAAAAGATTACCTTTTAAACTGAAGATAAATATTCACAGGAATAGAGCAAAATATCGCTACATGTCTGTTTTCTTTGTCTTTGTACTCCGCTTCCCCTCTTCCATCTATCTGTCTCTGTTACGTTCCTGTCTTTTCGGAGAAATGAAATTCAACTCTCACAACTCTCATAGGTACATTAAGGTAGAATATCAACTGAGGTACGTTCTCAGGGGTTATACACAGATAGAATGAATAATGAGATATTTTCTTAAATACTTTTAACAATTAGTAAATCATCGATAATTCATATATGTCATCAACGGATTCCAATGTATACACACGTTGCCATTAACCCACGTCTCACTATAACTTGTCTAAGTAAAACGGTAGTTTAAGATAAACATCAGCATAGGGAAAGAGGATAACGTATATCTTAAATCGGCAATTTGTTTACCATGCTTATGAAAAAATATGTTCGATGTTATCTGATAGCATATTATGCAGAGACAAATAAAGCGATTGATTTTCAATGAAGGCAAATCATTTCTGTAATATATAACACACATAATAGATAATATTAACTTATTCTATGATCAATTAAGTAGTTATGGTGATAAGTATTCATTATTCTCTTTGTGAAAAAGTACGGAACGTTATTCAAGCTATATAAATAACCAACGAACCCTTATCAGGCTATTGCCAACATTGTAACATGTTTCCTAACACTGATTCTGCAACTTTTGATAAACCATGACTACAATATGTAAATTGAAAGTAGCATTTTTGTAATTTCTAAATAGTATATATAGTTATATGTCTAATTGGGGAGAAAACTCTCTATGTAAAAACGATAATTCTATGGTACGTTACAAAATCTTTAAATACGTTTAAAGGTAAAAGATGATAGAAAATTGTTTTATTTAGAGTTTATGTGTCGTTTCTCGAATAAAAACAATGACTATTTTATCTTGTGATTTGGACAGGTTACATTTTACGCAATTAGAGTTTATGTGTCGTTTCTCGAATAAAAACAATGACTATTTTGTCTTGTGATTTGGACAGGTTACATTTTACGTGTTAAAAAACAACTTTTCAATGATAATAATAATGTTTGAATGGGAATGTGGTACTTTAAAAGCCTGTATTTCTTTATGCTACGTTTTTAAACGGCTTGGTTGTGAGTGCTTGTCACATCTTATGGCAGTTGTTGTCTTTGTTGAGATTGGGTTATGCACGAATGATATAGTTTTTAAGTATAAAGAAAGTTATTAGTTTGAGATCAAATTAACAGTTCTGATATATTATATCAGGAAATACATATATATGATAAATGTTCTAATTATTATTACGGATGATGATCATTATTTCTTGTAGTCAAGGTTAACCTCATACCAATTGATTGGTCAGAAAAATCATCCGATAGGAAATAATAAATTATCTTGTTCATACAAGTATAAGTGTAATTATTAACACATCTGCTTTATGTTGATTTCATTTTGGTAGAATCATTTTTTGTTGATGACCACATCAACATCAGTTCCTCCGGGGAAGGAGCACTTTGTGAACTTGACTCTTTAATTCCGATAATTTTTCCGTTATACCGTCGGCATATTCTTTTGCATTATTAATGTAATAATTTACCTAAAATAGTTTTTTCCGCATACAATTCTCTCTCTGGTATCGTCAGGTTACATACTCTGAACATGTGTGTTTGAAGATGTGAAATGTCATCAAGGACGTTTAAAGTCATAAAAATATATGTTCCTGTTATAAATTGGGTAATGTAAATTTTGCAATCCAGATTTAACAGGGAGCAAGTTGAAATTGTCATCAACATCCACCGCCAAATTGGTTTTCCCTTATCTCAAAACATGACCTTAATCAGATTAACAAAATAGAACAAGGATAATAACTCTGAAAATGATAAATACTTGCGCCTTCTCTTTGATGAATTTAACTATCAAAACCCTGAAGGCCTTATGACCTTATCTCAGTTAGTTTCTGAGGCGAAGTGTCCCCTTTTGGAGATTCCCTCGAACTAGGTCCAAAAAGTTGGTAGAAGGTAAATAATTCAGGGGAAAAATAATTGCACATTTCACATTTTCGAACTCCATCTAGCTATTGATACCCTGCAACTACATATCAATATTGTTAATCCCATCTGGTATCGTTTCTGAGGTTAGCTGTCCCTTTTGAAGATATTCTTCAAACGGTACTAATTCCGGTAAAAACAATTGCACGCTCTTCATTTTCGAACTCTATCTAGGTATGGAAAACCTGAAGCCACAAACCAAATAAGTTAATCCTTTCTCGAATAGTTTCTGTTCATAACTGTCCTTAAAATACTCTTGAGTTATGTGGAAAAAAAACGGAACAAGGCAATAACTCAGGAAAAATAATTACGCGCCTCAATCAAGGTATTGATCGCCTGAAGCCACACACCAAATTTGACAATCTTATCTTAAACGGTTGCTTTGAGAAGTTATCCAATCTAACTCGGACTGACGGACGAAACCCAAACCTATATACCCAATCCACTTCGTGGCTGCGGATAAAAATTGAGCATGGCTCACATACTCCCGCAATCTGCCATGCGTCATGAGCAATAAGCCAGTAAAAAACACAACGTTAAACTCAATTTCACTTGATTTTTACGTTACTTCAATTGGTGGTCTTAAGGAACTGTATTTAATCAATTTTCATATACACGTTTACAATGAGCTACTATGACATTTCGTTTTTGTTTCTGTCACGTCTTCGTATAAAAAAAAACTCCTGAGGTATATGTTATTTTCCTTTGAAGGCTTTTTTTTTAGCATTGTAATTTGTAACAGTGCTTATTCAGGTCCCCCAATGTGCAAAGCATCATCAGATATATAAGCATAAAGGAGGTCAATTAAATAGGGCAAACTGACCGAGGCTCGGACAATGTCCGAGGTTTGACAGAACAGGAACTTGTCCTAAGTTACATCAAAACTGTCCGAACCCCGTGCAAATAGATGTACACACATATAACCGTTATTTTAGTTTAAATTTCAAATTATTCTTCATAAATCGATAGAAATCACATAAAATCATAAGATTTTTATAGATTAGTTTGCTGATATTGACTTTCCTAAAAAAATTACAACCTTACCTCGGTACGTTTTGCCAGTGTGATCATTATACATGCCAATATCTATGTAAGTATGAATAAGTTATGACAAATTTGATTGTATAATTTTATTGAATATATTTTTGATGATAAAAAGTATGAAAAAAGTAATGAATTCGATATTTTCTTAATAAAAAATCAAGTAAAGGATTTTTTTAATCGTAAATCTTCGATTATGTCAAACTTGCTTTCCTCTATTTAAGTTTGAATTATCAATGATGTCAATTAACTATTATATCAATAAGATGTGGATTAATGTGTTAGATAATTGGTCTGATTTGGCCTGGACTTTTCTGTTTCTGTTTCAAAAGAACGATGTCATATTGCAAAATTACACGTAGAACAAGGTCTGTCTAGACAGACTTGGATTCGATTTCCTTTATTCAATCAAGCTGGGAATATTACATTAATACAATTGATCATGTATGTTTATAGAGATAAGAGTAGGCAACTTTTCGAAATGATCGATCATGTACTAGGTGACTCTTCCTTAAAAGCAGGTAGAATTGTAGAACGTAATATAAAAGTGGTTCCTCAAAGGTTCTGATCCCCAAAGAATCGTCTAGCACCATTATACCATTTCACGCCTAGGCGACCATAATTATTGTAAGCAACTGTAGTGCAAAGATGCAATGATAATTGTCTTCTGCATTTATGCTTGATACTGTATTTAAGATCGTCTCTAAGCGGTACGAGTTTTATTTTGTTACTGGGGATTGACCTTTGTCAAGAGAACATCCTGTAATACATTTTCATGGATTTTCTCGAGTTGAATGCCTGTATGTGTAGCAAACACAAAGATTTAACCAAAAAGATATATTCACTACTTTTGTTCGATATTTACTTTCGATTGGACTGCTATGGTTTATGATAAGCCATTTTTTTAGCATGTATAGATATTCATGTTTATTCATTTAGTTTGCTTTAAAAGTGTTTGTATTTTTAAAAGGGATGTTTATAATTACATTAGTTTTCTCTTCAACCACTCATTAACGTCACTAGTTACTAATTACATTCGTTATGTTTAAGTATTTAACTTGAATAACGTCTGAATTTAAATGTGAAAAGTTAACTCAAACAGCTATTAGGGATAAAAAACGTCACTAATGTCAGTGGATGTTAATAGTGTGGAATGGCAGTAGCATTTTGGTAACCAGGTAAGAGAGAGATTTTGTGTTTTCCAGCCTTTGAACATTAATATATTCTTAGTGATTGGTGTTAAATACCTATTCTGTTATATATCAGATTCTATTTCTCATAGTGTAATCCACTAGCCCCGCCAAATAAGTTCATTTCACTTCTTCGATAATACTAATATTATGTTCTGTCGGTTCCATTTACGAGCTTGTTTGACTGTAAGTACGAATTAAGGTGGAAAAACCGGCACTCTAGTTAGACTTTTTTTACTCACTGATATTTCGTTATACACTGACATGTTTTGGGATTCATTAGCCACTTGATTAAATTTAAAATCTAAAAGTGTATACATGGCTGAATTGGTGATATCATTTACAATGCTAAAAAGGGTAATTTTTGTCAATTAAATTCGATAATTGTAATCGAATCGCATTTCTTTTCAGTGAAATGGTAACATGATATTGTTCATGAAATAGTGTGACTTTATTAAAGCTGTGAAAAGCTTCCAGATTTTCTATTTAAATTTTCTAACTGCTTCTCGACATTTCTATGTCCGACATTCTTTTCAAGAGGTCAATTATCATTAGGTGCAGTAATACTTTCAAAAGTGTATTTGAAGCCGGAATGGTTTGTAAGAAAGCACTTATTCTACTTCGTTGGTATGGACACTTAAAAGGTCAGTGTCAAACTTAGGAATGTGATAAGGAAAATTCATGATGAAAATGTATAAATGATATCATTTTTATCAATGTGAATTTCGTTCATCTAACAACGAGCCAATTGTTTGAGTATGTGATATGATTTTTTTTCTCATATACTTAAAAACGTTTGACAGAATGATGGTTGTTTAGATCGAACTTTATCAAACACCGTATACATTGATATTTGCATTAAAACAAAAAATTATGGAATAAACAATTGTTAAGCAGCTGCACTAAACAAACATTCAAAGGCTTCAAAAATGGATAAGTATCATGTTCATGGTTCAGGCACTATTAACTTGCTCAGGACTCCCGCAGTAAGAAACAAGAGTGGAAAAGTATATCTTGTAAACTTGATCCGTATTAAAGATGAGATTGTCTCTTATCAGCTTGAAAATAATGACCTCTTTAATAGGGACTTGTGATGAGAGGTAAATATTGAGATTATCAGAAGGCCTCTCCCCGACCAATCAGAAGTTTACGAAAAAGTTTTTCATAAATATTACAAGGATAAAATTTATAACAGATGAACAGCGTTAACGGTAAATAAGGATTGGTATTAGATTGCGGGAGTGGTTGTTTTCGCATATCGAGTATTGCAATTCTGAATTAAAAAATCAAAGATTCAAGAATCATCGCTCAAAAATTTCTCAACGAATCCCACCGAAACCGTTATTTAGGCTTCACTATGTATATCCAAAGTTTCAGGGCTTTTATCAAAACGTGCGAGAGAAGTTATTACGCAAAACCGTATCCCAGACAGAAGGAGCTCTAGGGACAAACGGTCGACGTCGCACTTTTCTTTCGGATGATAAAAACTGGTAATGTATATACCAACTGCGTTTTTGACCATCTGAGAGAATGTACTGGAAATAAGTTTTTGTTATCCGAATGTTTTTGTCTTGAAGCAGGTGTCATTTTATATCGCTTTTTTATGTAGCTACATCCGTGAAAGCACCTAAGTGAAATTATAATCTTTTTATCAAAGTAAAAAATAAAAATGCACATGTCTATTTCAACAAAAGAAACTGTTGCTGTGAAAATGACCCATCAGGCTTCCGTAGGCGATCGAAATGTTGGAAGTGGTTGCTTTGTAAAATTTCATGTTTTTTTGGTTAATGCATATTTCAAGAAAATGGATGTAAAAACTTTTAAACCCTTGATTAAAACACTTTCTAACTAAACATACCTGAGGTAAAACATTCGATGATCACCAAAAAGGACTTCTAAATGTTTTGGAATTCAGTGTAGCTAAAAAGAAAAAAACATTTTTAGCCAAAATGACTGCACACAGTGAAAGAATGATAACTCTTGATTACAAATAGATCGATGCTTTGAGTGTAAACTTTGAGTGAATCATATTTAAATCATGAGCTACTCAGGCAAACACCAATTCGAATTCTTATAAGTGATGTACGACCCCAATTAATTTGTTCCACTGCAGGCTTAATGTGATGATCAAAGGCATATCAGAATATGCTTAACTCCTTTTCTGACCCTGAGGACAGAGAGTTTAATGGATCCTAACAGTGGTAGACGTTTTCTCACAGTGTGTTACTGTGTACCAGAAAAGGCTATGGATAGAAAGAAGAAAGGAGGTCACATCGTGTCTGAATTTGTTTTATTTCTGTTAAAATTAATCAACAATTTGACAATCACTTAACCACACATGATTAAATCTTAAAATGGCATTTAAAAGTGATATCGAAAGAATGACAAGATTTTCTGGATAACGACTTCTGAGTTGTGAGAATCGCCTGTCTTGGTAGAATGATAATTGAGGTTTTTTGCTGCTTAGGTTGACTACGGTCTTGTTTGTTGATTGAAGATGGGTACCTGTGTTAGGTTGTCGTGATTGTCTTTGAAGACGACTGATCTTGCTGATGTGGTGAATTTCACATAAAAAGGGTTATTCTGTTCATATTGTTTCGTTGTCTAGGGACTATAAAAACAGCTATGTATTAATAGCCTTTAACTGGTCATTCAACCCTACGTCACAATCAGTGACATTATTATGTTAACATTTAACATTTACAAACTATTCACGTTGGAAAGGGTTGACAGAGTTTAACTCTTTGTGTTTCCATTAATATCTTAAACCATTTTTTACTAAATTGATATTTCTCTTTTGACAAGTGTGCAAGTTTTTACAAAAAAATTATAACTGCTATTTCCATATTTAAGCACGATTAAAGGTCTCCGTTCTCTTTTTGCCCTGAAAGAATATGACTTCGATAACGCCTACTCAACGCTGCACATGAAGGTAGAGGTATGTCCATACCTTTCCGATTTCATTTACCCATTTATATAGCTTGGTGAAAGTATCAAGGCAGTCACAGGCATAGGTCACAAATGTTCGGCGCCTCAATCGGGATTTGAACCACTACACCACTGTGTAATGACACAGCATTTAAGTTTTAGTCTGTAAACTGAAATAGTGATAAACAGACAGAAGTAATACCTACAAGATTAAAGTAGTTGTTTTGTTACAACGCCAATCAAACTTTAAAACTTCCTCTACCAAATTGAAGATGTTGTATCATATTAATCACTCTTATTGTATATACATATTCATTATTACCCTTCGTAATTATTAAATGTATTAATTATAATGTTTCCTAGCAACAGCATGGTTTGAATAAGTGATAATAATGGAATGGACGACTGGGAAGTATTTTAAATGTCCAAACGTGATAAATTATTACTTATAAAATATCATAGATATCATACAACTGTCCTAGATGCGTTTTATACATGCATCAGTTTTTATCTGAGGAGAAGATCACAATATTTGAGAAACTTGATGGTATTTGTATTATCACAGATTTCAAACCTTTCAACATCAAAGTGGAGACAGTGAAAAGTGGAATTTATTGATTGTTCTAATGTAAGGATTCGTTCATACAACATTTCAAACTTATCACAAAATACTTGTGTTCTTTCAAAAATGCTTTCCCACACGTACAGAAACAGATTTACAAAGAGTATATGGAACTGTTCCAAACATGTCCATTTTTTTCTTTAAACGTTAACACATATAAACGGATTTAGAACTTGGTAATCTTATCATATGATATCTGTACCAAAATACTACTAAACATTTTATTTGAAAATTTGCAGGTGCAGTTACCACACAAGTAGTATTAGAATATTTGGACATCTTATTTGATACTGTAAAATTGAAAATAGAAAATTGATGTCTGTTTACTTTCAGATTAAACTGCAAAGAAACAAATGTTCTTTCCATACCTTTCCAATTTTGGAAAGCTTTCCTCTCGTAACATCAGACAACTTGTAAACACCACCAGTGAAAAGAGCGTGGTATTAACCTGCGTTCATACAAAAAATATTTCCTGAATAGAATTTATTTGATTCGGTTTGAACTGCATTTTCATGCAAAGATTATGATCACTTTCAAACAAATTCAGACCTCGATACGACCTCCTTCCTTCTTTCTATCCATAGCTTTTTCTGGTACACGGTTACACACTGTGAGAAAACGTCTACCACTGTTAGGTCCCAGTTTTTGATTCAATATAAAAAAGAAATGACCTCAACAAAGACCTTGCAAAGCGATAGTTTGCATGCAGATGTCAGGAACAATGAGCTATTGATGTCTTTGAGAATGCAATATAAGAATTTAAACAGTGGGTGATGCATGCTTTGTGTTTTCTGTTGTAATACATCTGGAATGTGATGCAACAATTTCATCACGGTATTGTCTACACCACTATGGAGAAAAAATCTGTCAACAATGATGTGTCCTAAGATTTGTAGCCGGGAACTATTTAGTGGAAAGGGCTTACAGGTCAAAAAGAAAAGAGGAAAATTGTATGAAATGACATCACGAACGTATGGTATTAAGATGTATAAGTTTGATTACTGCATGACGTTTTACTTTTGGTAAGATTTTTTTACGTTTTAGATACTTACTTGAGCTTAAATCCAGCTACTGCCCCTTAATGTTATATATAATGAAATGCATGCTTAGTGTTTTTCTGTTGTGATGCGTAAGACGTTTTTTCCAGAAATAGTTTTTTTTTAATTTGATGCTCCATGCATATTTTGGAATGTGTTGAACAGTTTTAATCCTGATGATGCATGTGCTTACAGGTCAAAAACGTTTTGAAAGAAAATTGTATGAAAATCCATGTTTTCCAGACCAGTTTCTTAATAATCAATGATGAAAAATGATTGTGTTGTTTGTTTTATATAGCGCTCAAAAGATGCACGATGTTAAATACAATCTAGAATTACAAAAATTATTCCATGGCTTTACCGAACCATGTGCACTAGCTCTTGAAATTCATTTTCCGAAGACTGAATGACGTTTTACTGCTTGTGAGATTTATTTTTAAATACGTTTCAGAGACTTATTTAAGCGCCCCTATTGATCATCACGAATGTCCCTAATAATTCATTTGCTTTTTTGTTATATTAATTGTTTTTTCACTTTGTTTTAAATTCTCAGTTTAGATCAGATGTTAATAAACAGAATACTTAAGTTTCCATCACATGATACCATATTCATGTAACCGGTCTATATTTACCTCGTTTCCAACTTTATCAGAATAAACCTATTTCTGACGAAACAAAATATTCTGTAACACATGTCATAGGAAATTCAATGAAATGCCACGAATACTTTCATAAACATTATCTTGACTGAACATTATGTAGGAAAAACAATGCTGTCAATGCTATTATTCATCAAAATTAGTTGTAGGTGATTTTGAAATTTCAGGTTGAATTCTGGGAGATGTTTTCCATCAGCATTAGGTAAATTTGTTAACAAATCATTGGTTTAACTTTACAAAACCTCATCCAAAGCAGGTACCGTATCAGGCCGGAAATGAAAATGTTGAAAGTGTCTTATTTGCATACATACATCAGTGTCAAGAAGTGGATGACGTCTAAGGGGGATTATCTAACATTCCGAATTACAGGTTTTTACAAAGAATGCAATTTGCCATGCTTTTAACATACCATTTCAAGGGAGGTGGGAGGGGGGAGGGGGGAGGGGGGGGGGGGGGGGGGGTCTTAGCGTCTTAAATTCATGGACTGTCTTTCTAATTTATACTAGAAAAAATTTGAGTTGTGTGAATGATATAAGATTCGAAAATGTAATTTTAGATGGGCTGTAGGAGGTCGATAAATTACAAAAACTGTTATCATAAACTTTTTAGTTATCCTTAAATTCTCCAATTCACTTCTGTTTGCTGATATTAAGAAATTATTTACAGAATGGGAAATTGATTTAGTATTAAAATGTTACAAGAATGATGGAATTTCCATTACCCTATGCCACCAAATATACCAAAGTACTTGACTAGAGCATTTTGTTATATTCTTATAAAATTAAACAGACTATTTTGTCAAGCTTTGATCAAAGTATAGCAAACAATGAATAAAACAGAAATAACAAAACATATCAGCACTGATGTAGCTCTTTTGAAACTAAAAAATGTCATTTCAGTCATTAATCTAGTACATTATATATCTTAATTGTATGTAATATATTGCAGGATATCGTTAAAGCTTATAAGCCTATATGTTGAATTCAAACAATATACTGATATGCATTTCTGTTGATTAGAACAGGAAATAGTGCGACCTATACGCCAACCAACCAGTGTAAGGTATTTCAAGACGTCAGGGGAAAACATGACATTATGCTACACAAGTGAAATGACCTAATGTGGGTCACTTGGACGCAGGAGCGCACTCAGAATACCTTTTTAGCATGACCTTTGTTATAGCTTCAAGCTGAACCAGTCTTAACAACAAAACCACACATTGTAGTCCTTTGCGTTTGGGTTTGAACCCAGACTTAGCCCTTAGCAAATTATCAAAAGGGCCATTCACGGGCCGACTAAGAAACCTTCAGCCATGCTACAGGCACCTACGAGAAGCAATAGAAGAGTCGATTTCGCCTAATTAGTGCCCGTCCCCTGGGAAGCGGAATGTCCAGATCTTGTGGTGCTCCTGTGTTTGTGCGAGGAGTATCCGAATCTTGCTGACCCCCTAGGGTCATGTTAGGAAGAATTCACTTGCCTTTCCACTTAATTGTCATTACCTCTTTATTGAAAGTCACTGTGGACTGTCGCGGAGTGCTATTAAGTCTAATGAAGGTGACTGGGTAAGTTATGAGGCTTCTCTCAGCCTTTGAAACAGACAATGTGTGCACAAATATTTAGAGATTTTGAACTCTTGTTGACAGTACTAATGAATTAAAAGGATAAACCACTTACGTGCCGTCGCATCCCATATTGTTGTTCTCTGCTTGGTGAAATGTCCTTGTCAAATTTATCTGTGTATTTAAGTGTTTACGTATGCTTTTAAAGTTTTGGTGAAATTCTTAATCTTAAAGTCGATAATAAAACACTTTATGCATATTCTTGATCCATTAATGAACAACCCGCTTTTTTACAATACACAATCCACGAGTAGCTTTATATAAAAAATTTACAGATCAAGGCTAACGCAACATCCTTTCATATGCCAATGCTTTTAAATATTCAACGAGAACATGCGCTTTTCCGTTCACATTTCATCGTATGACATACAAGAGATTTCTTCAGATAGAAACAACTCTCTGCCGCCGCCCTATTTGCACTTTTACATATGACAGAAAAACAGAACCCGTCTTTTTAATCCCTTTTACACAAACATGTCAAAACAAAACATTTGAATTGCGAAAGTCGACTTAAAGATGACTCGACCATAAATCTAATGTATATTTGTCTCATAAACCATCAACATATAAGTTTCTAACGTATCCCATCACTTACATACCCAAAATTAATCATATGACTGACGAAAAGTCTCATTACCCAAAACGACTTTCACAGCCCAAATGGTATATTATCATATAAACCATATACATTGAACATTTATTTAATTCCTTTCTGTTACACATCCAAAACACGTCATATATCTTACAAAAGTCATCCGATGATAAAACGAGACTCTGCCATAGAATGAGAACGATATCATATGTCTTATCCATCAAAAGTGAACTATAACTGTATTTTCCACATTTCACAGATTCAAATTACAACACGACTAACGATAGTTATCCGATCTTGAAATAAGAATGCCAATTGTCCCATAATCACTACGAATTAGACCATTCTCAATATACCATTCATACACTCACTAAAATATGTCATATGACTAATAAAAATCATCCCAAAATGAAACAAGACTCTGTCATGGCCCTAATATTCATATGATGATATTGCACGAAATTAGACCGTTCTAAATATATCATTCTTATACTCACCGACTAATATATTATGCCTAAAAATAGTCGCCCGATGATAATACAAGACTCTGTCATAGCCCTTATGTTCAAGAAATATTATTGCTAGGAAATAGATTAAATTTATTTTATGAATTCATATCATTCTGGACTTTGCCCTAATAAAACAATGGACGTCTTATCTTACATCTCATTTGCAGGTTATCATACTGCCACGAAATTAGACCATTCTAAATATATCTTCTTACACTCACCCAGATATATCATATGAGTAACACTAGACGTCTAATAAGACAAGATTCCACCACATCCCTCATTTACACGTTATCATATGGACAAGAAATTGGGCCATTCTAAAACAAGACTTGTTGCGCACACACCAGCTTTAATGATTAAACACAGAAGCGTCACGACACTAATAACAACTCGAGCCTGGGGCTCACCTAACAAGACCGAGCTCTGCGGACTGACTACCGTGCTCGGCTCCAATCGGCAAGCACATAAGGATACCGGAGTGTTCGAAGCGTGAGTCCGCATTGATGCTTGGAGTTCTTCAATCAATAGTAGCTCACGTTAGGATTGTTCTGTCGTGCCATACATAAGTTTGGACTTTCTCAACTGTGCTGTGGTAGGTAGACGTCGTTAAAGTTTTTGTTGATGGAAGTGATTACCTTTTGTTTGTTTTAATGTGTGTATATGTTCATCCAGCCGTTTGAAATTTTTTAACTTACTTTGTTTTACAGAGTTGATTACTAATTGGATTACTCATTTATGGTTTTATTCTTATTCAATGCGTCGTGGCCGAAAGTAAAATCGTGTAAAGATAATTTCAGTGCATTCTTGTCAGCGAACTGATTATCACTATCATATTCTAACATAAGTGAAAATTTCATCAAGCACTGCAAAGCGAAAATTCTTGATTCATTACTTGAAAATTGAACGCATTATATATGGATTTGTGTTTTACTTATGAATGCACTTATCATAACTAGGATATTGACGGCTCTATGCTTTATTTTGTTAAATCTTAACTTTTAACGTTTTGATAATGCATTGTTTGGTATAATGCAATTCTTAATTATCACTTATAGGTTAAAAGTTGGTATTTTGTTGTGTTGTTTATGTTTTAAGTTCCTGTTATTCAAGGGTATATGCGGTTTTATTAATCATTCTGTTCCAAACTGTGAGACTTGCACCTCGCATTTCAAAATATTGTATTATGGCTGTGGTTGAATTCAAGCATGAATTCACAAGTCGTTAGACTTCAATCAAGTCTTACACCATAAAAAGCCTAACTAAATTTATTGATAAAATGATTTTGTAATCAAACGCGCGAATTATGACATTGATTTAAGTTCAGCTTTCTAGTCGTAGCTACTGATCTGTTATAAACATTAATGACAATGTCATAGCATTCTTCAGCAGCTCGTTTAATAAAGGTTGTGTTGTTGATAATAGAATTAACGTTGGATAAGTAAAACTGTTGGATAAGTAAAAATGTTGGATAAGTTAAACTGTTGGATGAGTAAAAATGTTGGAAAAGTAAAACTGTTGGATAAGTAAAACTGTTGGATAAGTTAAACTGTTGGATAAGTAAAACTGTTGGATAAGTAAAACTGTTGGATAAGTAAAACTGTTGGATAAGTAAAGGTTTTTAATGGTCCAAGGGATTTATCTTTAGAGGATGCGATTGCCTAGACTCGATTGTTTATTATTTTAACACGGTTTGACTAAATTCATTTCAGTATAAATTCAAAAAACGTAAATACGCCCACGATTATACGATGATCCTACTGTGTCATTAGGGAAACGTGTGAAATATCTGCGTGTGTTGACAGACAGTAGTAAAGTTTCTCATTGCCATTGATTTCCTATTGTCTGTCGAGTATAATTTAATACATCGTTTACGATTTGATTGTACACGTTATGTCAGGTCTGTGATAAATTGTTGAATCAGGAATTAGGTTTTG
Organism: Phorcus lineatus; assembly: GCA_921293015.1. Lineage (NCBI taxonomy): Eukaryota > Metazoa > Mollusca > Gastropoda > Trochida > Trochidae > Phorcus > Phorcus lineatus. Next base: position 13,414,391 of record OV121095.1, on the reverse strand, counting down.
TTAAACCAAGCATCCATTAACAATAACATATTGCAGTTTTTAAAAATTAGAAATATGAAACGTTTATAGATACTTCACAGATGGATGTGTTTGTGTGTTCGATATGATTAAAATAATAGTTGCAGTTCTTGTTTGTTGATAATGTAACTCGTTTCTCATAGATGAACTTTTGAGATAGCTCTTTGAACGCAGCCTCGTCATTGATCAATATGTTTGGAACTTGTAATTTGGTTTTCAATATAATGTGCTCATTAGATTTCGAACATATTTCATATGTTATGGTTGTTTGAAATTCGCAGTAACGGGTAATGAATCTATGATTGTAATTTTGAATTGTATGTTACAGTTAATAGTGAAGTGAAGTTATTGATTTTGTGTCGCAGTTATTAATTGGTTATTGATATGACCTCGTTTTGTCATTCCTGTAAAAAATTATAACTCTTACCTGTAATTTTCAAGACATTTGGGCATTTGATGAAATAACTAGTGTACAACAGAACCACAGTACAGTGTAGTTACAACGATAATGTTTGGTTGCTCTTAAGAACATTTTTAACCGCACTGTTAATCGTTGGATTTGTTTACAACAGAACTGTAGGTAACTGAAAAACAATGGTTGAGGATCATGGATTTCCCATCTACCATGGTCATTCAAACTCATTCACTTACATGACTCCATAATAGTTAAGCAAACTGGGGCGCGATTTGGTGGCGTGTGTCTCCATTATATTCAAGGACAATTGTTTTGTGATATCAGTTGGAACAGTAGCTCATTTCATTTATTTCAAACCGCTCAATACATGCTTTTCACGTCATGGACCATAGTTTCATGACATCACTCAATAATGGAAATTCATAGCGGAAAAGTGTTTTATCTTCGCCAAAAACATTCTAGAAAGTGACAGTTAGTTACACTGACATTTTCTGTGATTTATTTTACGTTTTAACGTTAAATTATCTTTTTCAGTTTGTGTCAAGACCTTGTTATAGTGTCACTTTTTGCACCGCTTTCGGAAATTTTTGGCCTTAACGTAATTTTGGGTGAGATGAGTTGGTGTTTAACGCCGCTTTCAAGATTATTTCACTTATATCGCGGCTGCTAGTATTATTGCAGCGAGAAAACCCGCAACACCATTGTGGCTATGTATTGCGGTGAAACCTGCGAGCATCGGCTGAAACCAGCGAACCATGGGTGGTACTGCGCTGAATTTCAGTGTGGCATTGCACCCAAACCTGACTGCGTGTAGAACAGTTTTCTACTGCAGTTGCCCTGGCGGCCGTAATTTTGAATATGTTTTTTACTTAACCTTTTCATATGACTCATGGTTGTATTTTATCAATATTACTTTTTCAATTGCTAATTAAAAAGGTATAATCTTTTTTGTTTTATCATATGCTCCCTGGTTGCCTTAACTGTCATAAAATAATCAAGAGCGTTTCAGTTAAATCACGGCTGCTAGTATTATTGTTAAGAGAAAGCCTGCAACATCATTGTATTGCGGTGAAACCTGCGAGTACTTACTGACACTAGCGAAACATGGGTAGTAAGGCTCTGAAATTGAGTGTAGCATTGCACCCAAACATTACTTCGTGTAGAACAGTTCTCTTCTGGAGACAAAGTTGCCAAGTCCCTGGAGGGATTCAATCCACGGAACTCTTGATCTGAAGTCGAACGCGCTAACCACTGCGCTATCCCGCCTCCAATTAGGGAGTATGTCTGTGAACTTTGGGAACATTTGCTATTTTGCATCTGTGTACGTATATTTATCATCCTATCGTGGTGTGTTTGGATAGCTTTTACAGTATATGTTTCTTTGATGTGTACCTGAATGCAAACCCTATATAAGTGTGTAAGGACGCAGGTGTAGATTTTGACTAATACTATGATGTTTATTTTGATATCATTTCTGCAAATGCATTGGTGTGCTTGACGTTAACTTGGGAGTTTCGATCGCCATCAACTCGTTCAATGACGGCATAAATGAACATTGACAGAACAATTTGTTCCTTGCCTTTTTATTTACTTTATTGATGTTAAACACTTCTGTGGCAACTGGCTCGCTTCTAATCTTTCTATCCTGGTTTTAACTTTACACAGCTGTGCATTACTATGATTTGATATTGAAATATTGGGAAGCATGTTCTTTGTACTTCTGTTTTCCTATGAGTAGACCACTGTTAGATCGATGGAAAACATCGGCGCAGAATAAGGCTATCATGTAGGGATCAAAGGAAAGATAAGTGTAGAATAAAGCCAATGAGTATATGAATTGCGTATGATTGGCTTTTATAACTGAAAATCAATCTGGTACATTTAATCTCTCCATGCATTAAATTGGCAGGGAGTGGAAACTTGGAGTATTACACACGATATATTGTTCACCAGTTGATATGCTTTGTTTGTATTCGATTTGTTTGCATTAATGAGGCGCAGTAGCACGTTATGTGATACGCCAGGCCTCCAAAATGAAGTCGTAGATAACAACTCACATCAATGATTGGCTAGATGGCTTTTTGATTGTGTGCGTCCTCAAAGTATGATATCTACTGATGACAGCTTATGTCATCAAGCAGATTAGAAAAACACTCTAGCAGTAGGCTGTATTGTTCGCTTAAAATCCGATGAAATTGACATTTTTTTGGCATTCTGAAAGTTGATATGACAATGTAGAAAATATGTGTAAGGTTTAGCAGATTAAGGAAGTTGCTTTTCCATAAACTTGACCTTATTTCACGTTTTGTTTTGATAAACACCTACACCTGAATTTGTTGATTGAACACTAAAAAGATTTCGGAAATAATAAATGCGATATGCCTTGTAGGTTTACATTACCTTTTGACTTCAGATTTGAGGTAGAGAAGAACAAAGTCTTATGGATAGTTAACTTCCTTATGTACTGGAAATGCAAAAAGCCTTTCTTCTTCTTCTTCAACCCAGCTTCTGAAATGCCCGTTAGAAGATTATTTAAACTGTACGGAAAACGGAAGGTCATGCTGTTCCATGAATACCTGCCCGATCCGAGTTAACGAAGAGATTGCGTTTTAAGAAAAACACTGTGAACAAAAATAATGTGTGGAAAATGGAATTTAGTTTTATACCCTTTCGGAAACAACCCATCATATGTTTGCTGTTGAAAAGCAGCAAAATATTTTACTTGACCCGCACATGAAGCAAACGGATGTTTTTGGTGGTGGTGTCAATTATTTCATCAAATTTGTCGGCAAGAGCAAGTTGTTAGAAAAAACCCATAAAAATATGACACGCAAATTTTCTGATTTTGCATGTAAAAAAATCATTGAATGTAATCGAATCTATCAATGGATTTTGAGCTTAACCTATGCCACTTAATGCATACTGTCAGAGAAGAGTATAATAAGCTTTTCCATTCAATTCAGCCCATACATTCATTATCTTTTTAACTTTTTCCTTTAGTTGAATTTCACTTTAAAGAAAAACATTATTTGTTGATGATAGTCGTCATAGATTCATTTTGCAGAATTAAAGGAAGAAAAATTTGTTGAACAAAATATGTGCCCAAAATGTTTTTTTTTAGCCAAAAACCTTTGCCTGGAACGGAACATAGAAGATGCAATAGAGGTTACACTATTATCCTGAGTAGAATTTAAGAATGTTAACATTTGCAGCTTTGTAGAGGAATGATGTAACAAACGCTGTTTGTGTTGACCATAGATATACATGAGTAATAGTTCAGGATGTCATATTTTTTCTTTGATAACAGGCGATGTTTTATAGCATGTTGATAAATTAATATGCCATCCTAGAACAAACTTTTATATACTGACGAGAAGAACCGTCCCAAAAGATAATCTTCTATTATACTGTCGTTCGAATTATATTTGCAAACTGGCATGACTGTATATATACTTAAGCAAGGCATCATCTCCTTCCGGCTTTTATGTATTTACTGCTTTAATTTAGCCGTCTGTATCTCTCTCTGACGTCAAAAGGTAATGTAAATTCTTTGGCGTATTAGCGTATTGACGGTTTATAGACGTCTTCGTGCACATGGAACCGTGCTTAAAGAGTGGTCAAAGGCATGACGTAGACGCTTAAAAGTCAATGTCGTAAACTTTGTTGGGCGAGGTTTGTCCGTTAGTTGCAACCATAAAATAGGTGAGTGTTTCTCTTCTTCCTATGAAAGCAGGTTCCTAATAAACTGAGATGATGGTCTGCAAGGGACGTTGTTAACGGACTGCGAGGTTTTGCATTCAGGAAGTGAAGCCGTACTGTGGAGGAAGCGTCACGATTTGACGAGACATTGTAACAACAGGAAGAGATGCCTTGTTGAAGGACATTGCTATATGTAAGTCGATACTGACTTCATTTGACACTCTGTTGTACTGTTCTTCGAGGTCATGACCACTTCTCACACAATTGTTATCAAAAGAGACTTCTTTAACACCAAATATATTGGTCTCCTGGTTGGTCAGTTGAATTTCGTGTTATGTCTTCAATTCAGTACCAAAATGACTGCCTCAGACATCAAACATTGTCAACCATTTTCGTTGACAAAGGAGTATTTTGATTTAGGCCCTGCAGAAATTACGGCAACATATGCCAGATCTTAATGTTACTTTCCTGTTCAACACGATTTCGCATCCAACGTTCATCAACATCAAAAGTGATCTTAAGCCTTACTATATACTTTTATTATCGTTATACATTCTATATGGCCTTGTATTGATCTTTTACTTGTTTCGGAACGTATGATTTGCACATGAGTTATATATTCGGAAGCATATAATTGTTCATTTGTTTGAAGATGTTAGAATTCCCTCTTAGGGATGTCTCAGTGCTTTTATTCTTGCCTCAAGCTTTTGTGTACATTGAAATTTGTGTATTTGTTCATCATATATTCGATACCTCAGAAAATGCTTTCAAACGGACATTCATCATGTTTTAAACTAGCGTGATAACCTTCTCGATGATATATCTCAAGGCGTTTTGATACACAAATTATCTTCATTTACTTTATTTCGATTTGTTATCATATAGTAGATTAAAGTTTTGGATATATCATTCTATGGCAATGATGTCAATCGGTTTTTCTTAATTCGAACATTCTCCTTGCGGTTATTACAGGGAACAGGAAATAATCGAACTTAATGCGTATGATTTCTCAATAATTTCATAACATGTTAATTTGATAATTATAAATCACCATTAAGAGAGATAAGAAGTACTTAGAGTTGGAATTGTAATAAAAATTATATTCTAAGGATTCGTTGACATATACCCCGACCAAAGACTTCAGAGCACTCCGTGGGAAGAATACTTATCAGGCGTTAAGGATTGTTATCTAGACTACCATAACAACAGGTTCAGAAAATGCTGCACTTTTGACAGAGGCTGATTTGTTCTGCTCAAGTTACCCAAGGTTCACCACCACGACTCTTACAGATCTGAACTAACATTGGATTAATTATAAGTTCTCGCCTCTATCTTATTTCGTTAAGACTGATATCACGCTGGAAAACTTACCTTGGTAGTAAGTGGCAGATCGTAAATCAATACTAATTGTTTGCAGTACTATTTCTTTATAACATACAGTCAGACCTCGATAATCCGAACACTTCCGTTTTTCAAATCCAAATGCACAGACAGACGACAACGTATTACGAATATCGAATGTTTGGCATTTCTTGCCCTGATAAGTGAAGTAGAATCTTCACAAACTCCAGATACACAAAGTGAGACATCTCAATTTATTACAATCACAGACTGCTGACACGGTCAACTCCCGTGTCAATCCACTGTCATTGATGTTTACCGATTCAATCAGTGTGGTGCTCGCTTTACTAGTGGATTAACGAACGCTTTGATGAACGGTCGGATTAATGAAGCAGAAATAGCTGTAATTAACTAATCCGTTACAGCTAATTAGCGTTCGGATACGGAGACTGAATCAACGGATTAATGAATCAACATTTAATGAGTTTATATAGAGATCAGTTTGGTTACAGTTTGCTACCGTTCGGATACTGCGAGATTCGGATTATCGGTGGCCGGATTATCGGGTACAAAAACTTGATCTACTGAGTATAATAAGACATGATAAGGAGACATATATAAGGGTCATTTAAGGTAAGAAAAAGAGAATAAGAACGTTTATGTATCAAGGTTTGCCGATAAAGTTTCGAAACTGTCTAAGGATTTTTATGAAATTGCACAGCTGACAAATGATATCAAATTTATTTCGACAATGAATATAAATATCAAACCAAATAGTTCACATGGACGTATGTTTGCTTTAAATGTCAAATCTGTTGATTTATCATTTATTTGCTAAACTATGCTTTTCTGTTGGAATAAGATTAACAGCTTTCTTGACATTTTGTAAATGTTAAAGTTGGTAAACTAACTCTATTCAATTGCGTTTTGAACTGAAGTTTTCACAATGCAAGATATAAAGCATCGTGACTAAAACCTTTTCTCAAAAACTTTTTAATTGTAAAATTATGTAACTAAGGGTGCGCTGTATTATCGGTATATCGGTATATTGCAATGAGAAACAACGTGACACGTACCGGTACACTCTTCTGTTAATATCCAATATATCAGAGGTTTTGGAATTCACAATTTCTGTCTGAAATTGCAGAAAACGTAACAAAAATAAGTGATTTTGCTGAAAGTTATAAATAAAGTGTGAAATCTCTCTTTATAAAACGACGGCCAGTTGAGATTTGATCACTGTTCTTATTGCTGTTATTTAGTCAAGAGAGCCTGGTAAAACTAAAGTATGAAAAGTACCAATATATTGCGATATGTATTGCAATACGCTTTTCTGTATCGCAATATATCGCAATATGGAAATGAGAAGCGATACCCATCCTTACAAGTAACTGAACATTTGGCCTTAGCGAAATGACGTGGTAAGGACTAACGCTCGCCAAAGACATAGGGTAGGGTGTTTTGAACTTCATTATTGAGGGCTAGAATGCACGCAGATTTCTGAAAAATTTTGTCAACGTCAGGGGAAACATTTCTGTGAGTGATGAACTATTTGTCCGGCGTGTATTACAATTTGCCTTGCAAAAATGGAACTATGACTTTTAAAATGTAATATATGTTCAGATCTACGTTATGTTTCACTGACGAGTAACAAATACGCCGAAGTAAAACAATATATAAATCTTTAAAAGTACATACTACCGAAAAAAGGTTTTCGAATATTTGCCACTTTCATCTGTTAATAATTCATTGATGGGCTAGTGATTTCCATCTTTCATTGTGATTTCCATGTTCAAAGACTTTAGACGAGTGAAATCTCAAATACTTGAGCAAAGTGTGAATATTCCATGCACAAACTTTTGAAAAAAAATTAATTAGGGCAAGCGTTTTGGGATTAACAGATCTCATATGAATGTAAAAAAACGCTACCAATATATAGTTAAATCCCTCAGGACACTCGTTTCCGGTTTCCTGATTTCGATTGAAAGCCATGTTTCAAAATTTGCCGTAAAACGTGTAGTACTTTAATACTTAATTATATGGAACTTTGTATTACTTCATAGGTCCCATATAACATGTTATTCTATGACGAAATTGCAATACATTCATGTATGTTGCCAACATTAATATTTTGAGCATATACAGATTAATTGCTGCTACTTCTAAGTCTTGTTGACTGTCATCGTACTTTCAAAACCTGATATATCATTATTGATTTTTCACCGTGACTGGAGGCTGTTATCATCGAGCTGTTGTGTTTTTCCTTTTCAACAAGAATCACGTTATTTAACATCGATGTTTTCTTTCCTTTACTGTTGCTTTTATCATTCTTGTAGTATTTAAAATTTCTTGTAAATAATAATATTATCTGTTTCTTATGAAACATTTAAATTACATATAGGAGTTATACTTGCTATAAAATACTGTTATCAACATCGCTGTCTACCTTTACAGTTTTTAACTTCAAATGATATTTCCGTCATTTGCTTTTTTCTAAAAACTTAAAACGTTTTCATCTAGGTAGCGTTATCTGCAAATTATAACACCGATGCAAAGACGACCTTAATAAAATCAGCATGGAAGGTATAGTATATGAAGGTATGGGAATAGTATAGTACAGTATACTTTACATGTATGTGTTAAATATTCCAATTTATATTCATCTCTATTCTCGCCAGATAATATTATGCTGGTAAACTCTTGTTTGTTTGGATCCTTAAACTATTTAATTCTAATTAAGCCTTCTTTTCCCGATATGTTAATATCTATCAATGTCCATTAGGAAATCAAATGAGGAACTGGTTAGCGGGGGCTCCAACCCCATCTTAACCCCCATCGCTTTAAAGATGATAGATGATTTGTAAAAAAACGTATTTGTATATACGAAAATATTATAATGATAGAATCCACATGCACGTTACAGTTATCAAATCCCAAGACACAGCAAACCTATGTTAATGATGAACTTGAAGTTTTTCTTTCTTGAGGAACAATATTTGAATATTATTATATCATGATAAACTAAGGACTATTTACTTACAAAACGTTTATAGATTTGACTTGAAGCCAATATTCCATAGATTGTGTATTGGTTAAATCTCCTGCAAAATCAGACAAGAAAAACATATTCAAGGATCTCTGACAAACAAGCATTAGCAGACATTGTATGCTTCTAATGTCATTTCAATTTGACGATGGAGACCTTTTGATACTTCCCATAAACATTATTACAAAATATCTCCTTCGAACAAATTCTTTCAGGAACCCTTGAGACTAATTTAAAATATAGTCAGCGTAAAAAATAAAATCCTTGTCATGGTATTATAAAACATCCCTAGTTTTAATTAACAATGACTTAAAAGCACATACAATGCAGTTGGCAGCCTTTGAAAAAACTACATTACCAAACAGCTCCGATTGAGAATCTCCCCACGAGAGGGATGTTCCCATGGTAGTGCTGCCCTAAAAAGCTTTTAAAAATGTTCGATCTATTAATCGCTCTATAAGTTGAAGTCCTCCAATACAAAGCCTATAGCATATGTCTGATTGATTAGATTTATTACCATGGTTTCAATATCACTTAAAATGATTTCATTCATTACGAGAGATTGAATGGCCTAGGGACGGGTTTGATTCATTATCTACATTCTTAGGAAGAATCATATTGATTACCTCAAATTCATATATAGTAACCCATTATTATAAAACTGAAGTCCTAAATAATTCACATGCGTATAAGTATCCATTGGAATCTTTGTTCAGTAATTTAAAAACAAAAACCAGTAAAGTTCATTAGAATGCAAAGATTAATACATCTCAATGGATTTAATTCATTACCTGTATCGGCAATTCTGTTAATCATCTAATTCATTGCTATGCTTGAGGGCAAACTAAAAATGTGATACGGCGCTTCTATGAATAAGATCAAGTTGCCTTCAGCACTAGGCGTCAATACGATATGTGATAGCTGTCAGATTGTGCAAATCAGGGCCGTTTGTCATATTTTCCAGACATTATTTAAGCTATATGTAAAAATATTCATATGTCCTGATTAACTCAAAAATATAATTTCAGTGCGTACGGAAAACGTATGAGACGGCATGTTATATTATCCTCAGATGTCAACAACTTGTCAAAATAACGTATTTCTTTGTGCCAATCATCTGGTTAACATACAGTGCTCTGAAAACAATGTTTAAAATAGCATGTTTTCGTAACGCGACTTATGTATGTTCACAAGAGGATTTGGCTAAATTCGACAGAAACCAAAGTTAGCAAATATATGAAACACCACTCCCAATATCCTCTCCATTGATCGCAATACAGTAATGACATTTGTTTTGGAAGGTTATGAACTATATATATTTATGATACCATTTACAGATCATTGTCGTTATTTTCCTGGAAGAGTCATATACGAACACGTTTCACTTTTAATTGGAATCCGACAATGCAGTCTTTTGATTTTAGCTCTCGGTTTCAAAAGAATACTTCTTTTCATATGACCTGCAATCGATGATGAAAATGTTAAGGCTTTGGAGTCATTGTGGGCTATGGCAAGTCGTGAGAGTTTGTTATGTACCAAACGGGAAAGATTGATTGTTGACAGTTGAACAATGTGTGCAGCTTTTTTATTATATCATATATTTATATTATTTTATTATATTTTGATCCAAACCTGAAAACATGAACAATTCTTTATTGAGGTATACCTGTAACATCACCAATTCCTTATACACAGTGTAAGCATAGCTGATGCATAAAGTATAGCAGGTGCCGTTGTTTGGTGTTCAGTTTGTATGCATAAATGAAAGAAAATACAGAATATCCTATTAATGTCTTCAATATACTTTGTATACACTCATCTTAATCTATTTCAGATGCTGACGCCTATAACCTGAGGGAAAAAACATCTTTAAATATGGATGTCTACCAGATCACTCCATCCACTCATAAGAGATTTTACACTGGAATAACACAGCCGAAATAGAAAGACAATAACATGGACGACGAATAGCGGATAATGTTAACTTGAGAGGTAGCTAGCAGGCTAAGTTTATTGAAGCATCCATTATAAGACATTTAGAAAAAACGCTGAACTTACAAAGGCTCCATAAGGAAATACCCTGTGTACTCCAAATTCTCCTTGGAATATTAAAACGATGCTACGCAATCCATGACAAAGCATTCTGAAGATACAAAGTATGCCTTTCCTTGATATTTGCGTTTTAGTTTGATGGGGTGCGTAACAAAAGTAACCATGAACGCTTCGCGAAACATAACATCATTGCCTCAAGAGCAACTTCTCACTATGTCCATCGCGGGGATTCTAAATGCCTATATAATGCCAGCTATTGTGGTCGTTGGACTTGTGGGAAACACAATATCCTGCATGGTGTTTGCAAGCAAGGAACTAAGAAAACTCTCTTCAAGCGTGTATGTCCTTGCAGTCCTCATTTCAGATTCCGGGACTCTCGTGTGCCTGTCGTTTGTATGGCTTGAGGTGCTTGGTTACAGAATCAACCATATGCAAGGGATCTGTCAGCTTGTTGTTTATCTGACCTACGTTTGCAGTTTCCTCTCTGTCTGGTACATGGTTTGCATAACAGTGGAGAACTTCATCACCATCTGCCATCCTCTGAAGGTGAAGGTCATGTGTACAAAAAACCGAGCCAGCGTTGTGGTGATTGTGTTGGCTGTTGCAGCCATGTTGCTGTACATAATTACATTTGTTGCAACTGAAGTCAAGACTGTTGGAGGTATGAACTTTTGCCAGTCCAAGCCTCGATTCGGGTTCATGTTGTCAATGTTTACTTACGTTGATTCGATCGTTACTCTCCTCATACCAGTGACAAGTATTGCATTTATGTTGATAGGGATGGGGTTTTCAATAGCACATACAGTTCGTTGGAGAAGGAACAGCCCAAGGACCGATAGTACAAGGCGTTGCATCAAGAGTCCGCAATTCAGAGTCACAAAGATGCTCTTCGCTCTTTCAACTGCCTTTATTATCATGAATGCCCCTTTGCACATAATGAGACTGTTTTACCTTCTTAGGGCCAGTACTGGAGGACATACTGGAGTTTCTTTCACCTCTGCCCTTGTGCATCTGTTCCTTCTGTTTAGTTCCTACTTGCATTGTGCCATAAAGTTCTTCCTGTTCATGATTTTCAGCAAAAACTTCAGGAGATGCATCAGATCAATGCTGTGTAGTTTTGCCCCGAATTGTTCCAAGGATGTGAATAATACGAGCCAAGCTTATGTGTGATTGGACAGTCGATTTGTAAGTCCTAACATGTGATAAAACGCTTTGGTTTAAAATCAACGGTTGAATTTTAAAAATTTCATTATTTTGCAATTTGCTTTTATTTTGTGACAGTTGTCAATGATACATTTTCCTTGCAAAATCTCCCAGAGGCTATTTTATAAGCGTGTCAACTTTAAATAGCGACTACAATAACGTGTAGTTATGATTTAGCAGATAAATTTTCATCTTCAAACCCAAACACAAGTAATGATGGAAGATATTAAACATAAAAGACGTAGGCATTTGATAATGGTAATTGTGATTTCAAGAGATGTAAGTTAAGCTATGGTAAAATAGCAACATTAGTGTTCAGAATACACTAGGTTAGTGCACCATCAGGTTATAACTTTCCAAAATGGTGGCAGCTGAAAACCAAGATGGCCCCCTTGGACATTCAGCGCTGAAATTTTAGAAAGTTTTGGCAACATTAACTTTCATAAGTTTCTTGTAATTGAACTCAAACTTTATTTATTTGTCAAGGCTGATACTGGGACTGTGCCAAGATTAAAGCTGTTGCAAATAATATTGTTTGTTTATGTTGTACATGATTGTTCACAGTTTTGCCTTGAGTGCTACAATAAGTCTCTAGCAGAGTTTTTGCGACAAGAGGGGACGTGACTTATATTGAATAAAGTATTTGAAGCGTTAAATATAGTTTTGTAATATATTGGAAATCATATATCAGATATTTGTAAGTTTCACCTCGAGAGCTAATACACAAACGCAGGCATACAAGCCGGGATAGAATGTATACACTACCCCTGGCTAAAACAACTTTAACTTAACTGACCTCAACAAGGTTGTTCTTTAAATGAACCCTCGAACATACTGAAAGTGACATTAAATATGTTATCCTGATATTTTAATGAGTCATGTGTGTCACACTTTTGCTAACAATCACATACGTCAAACATGAACTTAAGCCAAACTTTAACTAACTGTCACTTAAGTCAAACATTAACTAACAGTCACTTAAGTCAAACATTACCTAACAGTCACTTAAGTCAAACTTTAACTAACAGTCACATGCGGCAAACATTAAATAACAGTTGTATATGTCAAATTGACCTATTGCCATATAAGTAACCTGTTTTGGTTACACAACATTCGTTGAATAACTTTAAGTAACAAGTAAGCATTTAATTTACATAATATGCAAAGATACATAGGCAGCATGATAAAATTATATCTCATAAAGATTTTAGTGACATTCTGTACATCAAAGCAAAATATACAAATTAAGATAACTGACATAGTTAAGATTTACTTTAAGTTGACTACATTAAGAAATGTTTTAATTAAAAAGATAAAGAACACTGCTGTATCCCGAGAAATTTTAACTTACTTGTGTACTTCGGTGTTAACTCAGTGAGAATATTTCTACAAGATGTCGATTGTTGAATATCTGATTATCAAGATTTTAAGAAAGTTTATCCGCGTAAACATAAAAATGGCTTTCACAATAGATATTTTCATGTGAGATCAAGTGATATATGCATTGTAGATATCTTAAGTTCATTCAAATCGTCATAATGAATTTGCATCATCATTTAATGATCTCAAGATGATATGGCATTGCGTAAAACACAGATAACATTGCTATGACGTCGTGAAGAGCTTACAATGTTTAGATGTCATAATCACGACATTATGACCTCACTGTTCACGATCGCCAATTGAAGTTTTAAAGTCAAACCCAAACCTCACCCACGTGTCTTCTGATATCAAATATATCATCAATGGTTGATTCAAGTAAATATATTCAATACCTTTGTTACTTAATCAACTGATGTTGATGTATTTGATATTAAACGTCATTTGGGTATTAAGATCCATTGACCCTTTTCCAGGAGGATATATATTTATGCAATATGATATATCTAATAAAGCCCGAGATTCAAGTAACTATTGAGTGAGTGAGTGAGTGAGTTGGGGTTTAACGTGCTTTGAACAATATTTCAGTTATTAATTGCGTGGATGACAAGCATCCAAAAGAGAGTGGAAAGATAAGGGAGAAAGGGATCGAAAGGTTGAGGGAAAAGACAGAAAGAAATGCATTGTGAGAGATAGACAACAGGTTTTAGAAGGACTCAAATTTAGTCTGGCTTCTAACCGTCGACCTGTCCAGCTTGGGTGTCCCTTCCAGGAGCATTAAAGCTCCAGCTGGCATTTAGCTCTAGGGGTCTCTGAAGCACGCAAACCACCACGCCACGTTAAGGTATTGAGTCCAGTGGTGGTGTAACTATTGACTCTGACTTCCTATATACTATACCAGCCACTTTGGTCACCAGATAGAGAGGTAAAACGTAGTCAAGAAACGGTGTGAGCAATGAATAAGGAAGTTAATATTCAAAACTTTTATAACTACACGAACATCTAAATGCCTTGGGAGAATTTGGCGTTTATTGAGAGTTACTTTGCATAGACCCGTGCTATCAGTTGGAAAAAAACGTCCAATACATGACATCGAATGCAATAGTTGATGGAAATATCTAAACATCCTAATGATATTTAAGTGAAACTATTTTTCAGTTAAGTTGACCAAAAATGTTATATGAATATTTTCTTTCAAACATTTTTGGTTGTCGAGAGTTGCTTCATTTCACACCAAACTGCTTCCGAAATCATCGATAGAGTGAGAAAGTAATGCGTTATATAATTCAGTCTTTCAACAGCTGCAAAGACATCGAAGAAGCACACAGTGGGAACGTTTTTGGACATTTTTCAAATTTTACCGGTTCATGTATTTGCATACTCCTAAAATTAGGTAAAAGACACCTTCTTGTAGAATTGCAATTCATAAACTATTATCTTGTTTTCTGTCCATTTTCTCCATAACGTTGACAATTGATCTGTCGACAAGGAAAATAATAACCATAATCCATTACACCTAGAAGCACAGTTGATGTCGATATAATTCTGATTCTATTGTCCTTTATGGGGAATAACAACACTTGGCTGCTGAAAGTTGCAGGTGGCTCAATGATAAAATTGGTAACAGAAGAATACAACTGATATATATTCATCAGATCAGAGACGTAATAGTTGAGTGTCCTTGGAATTTAAAATAAAGACCGATTTTTCCTTACTGAAGCGACCTCAGGTTTATAATACATTGTAGAAAAAACGTGTTACATGTATATTCTTGATTTATTCGAATTATTTAAAGTCATTGTCTCATTTTTGCAAGGCAAATTGTAATAAATGCCGGACAAATAGTTCACCACTCACAGAAATCTTTCCCCTGACGTTTGCAACAATCTTCAGAACTCTGCAGGCATTCTAGCCCTCAATAATTAAGTTCAAACTACCCTAACCTACCATAATATTACGTGTTTTGCGAGCGTTAGTCCTTACCACGTCATTTCGCTAAGGCAGTGACGAAGAACACATAAAATTTCCCAGCTGAATATCCAATTTAAAGAGCTAATAGCTTACCCTTTTTCAAATACTGAAGTAACAAAAAGGTGGTTAACTCAATGAAGAATGCGTCTGTCATAAGTATCGGCGCTACAATTACTAGATTTCCGGTGTTTCGCACTCGCGATGGGATTGCACTTGATTCGGTACCTCATCGGTCTGAAACGGCTTACGCCAATAAGATACTTTATCCAAAACTGTAAAACGGGCATAAAAATGAAAATCTTTGCAAACGCGACAGGAAATATTTGTGTTAGTGATCAGATTTTGTTCGTGAAGAATGATTAGTTCAGTTTAGTTGCCTTACAAAAATGAGACTATGACTTTAATATACAATTTTCTGTTACTCTGTGTTCTGTGGATGTAGGTAAAAATAATTTGTAATGTATTTAGATTTTAAATGTTTATTATATTCTCAAACTAACCTACCAATACCTAAATTGAAAGATAAGGGTGGTTTATAATATTTAAACAAATAAAATATAAATTAGACAAAAATAAACTTTTACCATCGAATGGTTTATCATTTTAAAAAAAACAGCCACCAAATCATCAAGTTACATAACGTTTTGGGCAAAATTCTGTGAGTTCAGGAATGGTACGATAAACTAAATGGGTCATTTCTACAATTCAAATTTATTCTAGGAGCTTAAGAAAATATTTGCCACGCGAATATAAGGAGAAACATTTATCGTAAGTACATTAAATGAATATCGGGAATGATGCATGACTAATGCATTTCGTAGTTTTGAATTGAAGGGTTTAAAAGGAAACTGTAACGGATAATGAAAAATTATATAATATGCCGGCGGAAAAGGTGACACAGGGACCTCATGATTATGGTTCAATGTATTGTTGCATTGTTGTTTGTCATCAGTCAACAATCGAATTATAATATTTTTCCTAAATTATGTGTACATCCAACGACAATGGAGGGAAAGAAAAAGCAAGTTTAACTGTTGGTTGTCCTGTAACTTTGAAATGTGATCATAGCCTATAGTTCAGTAATTGGCTAGATGTTAGTAACGTAAATAACCTTTTAGCATAGCAAAACTTTCAAACAGTTCTGTTTCTGAGACATATTAACTTTGTTAGCGTATAATTGATATGGGCTAGGATCGATATACTTATTTTCTGACATTTTCGAGTCTTGCACCTTCTTCAATAGACCGTAATCATCATTGAAATAAGTTCATTCGTACCTCGGTTGGTTTTTCATTTGAATACAGCTGCAAAGGTGAGGCCTAGTCTTTGACTTTCTCCTACCATAAATTTGAAAAGTCAGTCGCCCGCTAAAATATTAAAACTTACTGATTGGTCGAAAAGTCAAAAGTCCACCGAACACGACCCATTGGCATTGCCATTTAAAACGCGAGATGCAATACTTTGAAAAACTAAACAGTCTCTCGGCTAAGACAAATATTTTAGGAATATGAATCATGTTGTCTTTGCCAAGTGGTAGGGGGGTTCGTTAGTGTTCTTAAATCTCTTATCATTGATGCATGCGAATATTTCTTAAGGGCGATGTATCATCCACGAAACTTTAAAGAACGATGTAAGAAGAAGATGGAATATGTTATGAAGTTGCACTGCATTGATTGACAAAGGTAATGTTTGCTCACCAAAGTTATTAATACATCAAGTGTTCTTATAGGCAAAAACGCAACAGGCAAGTCATGATGTGAGATGTGTTACCATATTCTGTGGAGATATGCTTCTTGTAACGTTAGGTTGAGAGGCAGCAGCATTGGTCCTTCTAATCGTGTCCCCAGAATGATCGATTGATGCGAGACCAAGGGAGAGCGATGGCCTATTACAGACTACCTGGCACATGTAAACATGTTTTTGTGTGAACAGAACGTTGCGGAAGGGAAGACAAGATTTTCTGGATAGCAACTTCTTTGTTGTGAAATTTGTGACGTTTCGGAGCAAATGCTTACTCCTTCACATATTCTGAAACGTCACAGATTTCTTAATAAAGAAGTTGTTATCGAGAAAATATTGTCTTCTTTAGGTTTATCACTTCTAAATGCCCTTCAAAGTTTAAAACGTCACAATACCAATAGAACTCACCTCATATATTTAAAGTGTCAATAGACATGCATGTAATAAGTTCACTTGCTGTTTATTAAACAAAATTATTTCACTTTACATTTCATGATTGTCGATACATTATTTGACAAGCATCGGGGTTGAAACCCCATTGTAGACATATTCCCGGAAGATTGGAAACTTCAGAGGAAATCACTTCCTATTGAAAACTGCCACAGTAGAATGAAAACAATATTACTAAGGGTTAGTTTATGGGAATGTTACTTTAAATTGACTCCTGTAAATTCGAAATTCAATACCAATTCGTTGCAAGTTTTCCAATTTCTTTGATTTACAGTAACATTTCTCTGCTCTTAAAGTGAAGTCGGTTAATTTCTTTACCAATTAACTTAATTTAAGTGATAATCAGTAACTATTTTATTTTCTATCGAACGTTTAATTAGATTGATTTGAAAGCTACGTTTTTAACATTTTATATTGATGAGCATCGCAATTGTCAGCGAAAGTCTTTTGTTTGTTTTCCCGTTTTACATTTTCATTTCCTTAAATTGGCAATTTTGTTTTTTCACAATGTTGGGTAGTGGGTGTTTGAAATACTAAGACTGACTTTATAACAGATAGATCTCTTGGTGGTCAAACGAATACATCAGGGTAATATCATACACATTTTAACTGTTATCATAGCCATGTGTACACGAAAAATCTTCAAATAATTGTGCATTGTAAACGATATTAAAAGATTGTTGAACTTTTTAAGAACATTTAGACGCACGGGGTGATGTAACAAATACATATCTATCCATAAAAACAATGTTAGGAACGTACCAAACCTTATAATTGAGGAGTTGCTTATCCATATAGACCCGTGGTTTCTCTTCGTTTCTTCATCCAAAGGGCGTTTCAATGCACTCCATCATTCAAGGAGACCTTCATTTGTACTGAACGCTGGTGTCGTCCTGAAGCCTTAAAAATGATAATGACCCCAGGCGCTTGAAATGATTATAATCAATAAGATCAAAGATTACCCCGGATATGCGCATGCCTTGATATGAGTGTTTACAATTTTGTAGAAACTGTCAAAACATGTTGATAATAACACACGCTAAATAATGGATCATTTTGGATGAGGATCTTTTATAAGAAGGCTACACGTCTTGCGAACACGACAATAGAAGTTCAATGCATATGGCTTCTTATTGTGAAACAACCACCTCTACATTACTGTTGTTTTTAGATACATTTCAATTTATGTTGGTCCTTGTTTGTCGTTTTAGTTTGGGAAAATAAAAAATGAATAAAATGATTCAACCACAAATATAACACCTTCTATACAACCATGATCACACATTATGCCTGAAAACAAATTGTACCTCACAAGGAGGATTCGAACCCGTGTCCAAATGAACAAGAGATATTGAAGTGAGTTGTTTTCATGAACAAAGGGGCTTCGCGCTCATGAATGATTCACGTTCGAGATACTTTAATCAGACTTTAACAACTCAGCCGGTGACTTCTGGATTTCATGATTCTCTCGAGCAACTTTCTTCTAACAACAATGTTTAACTCGTGGGGGTTATCATAACAAAAATGTGAAATCATAGGCAACTGACGCTCACAATTATTGTTTTTTTTATTATTGGTTTTATCATTATTGGTTTTATCATTATTACATTGAAGGACTTAGCATCAATCTGAAATCTTGTTATAACTCTTTATGTACGTGCAAACATCGTCAGTAAATAGGCAACAATATTAATGTTTGTAAATGATAAAAAAACGGCGATTGGAGCATTTAAATAATAATAAAAAAATTAATTATCATTATCAGTATTACTTGTGTTTTAGAACAATTGGAACCTCATTAAAAAAATTAATTTCAGAACAGTGCAAGCACCTTAATAAATCAGATAGCCTTTGGGCACCTTTAAAATGAAACAATAAACTCAGTTTGGCTCACCTAATGTTTTTTTCTTAAGACATATTAATTTATTGTCTTTGGGATAAAATAGAGCTAAATGATTGAGCTCTATTACCGTAAATAACAACACAATGTCGGCTTGATAGACTATGTTTTAGTTTAAGGTGTAGAACTAATAATAGAATATTTTAAAAACAAGTACTGGTTTCAATATGGCTTTTATGTCAGCAATGATCTTATCTGAAAAATCATTTCATAGAGGATACTGAGCGACCTTCAATTTAATACTTTTGTCTATCAAAAAAGTTAATGATTTAGTTTAAAGCGAGCGAAAGCGAGTTCGATACCAAATCATTCACGAGTTAAATAACATCTTATTAATGAATAGATTTAATGTACAATTATCTCATTAAAGAATCGAACATGAAAATGTGTTTTTCATCAGTTAAACACAGGTTTCCATAATATTATCAATACATTGTAGTTCATCAAGATTTGAAGGGAAAATCGATTTGTTTCAATCACTAAGATTTATAGATTGAATGTAAAGAAGCCCTTTTAAAAGTGACAGAAGAATCTTAAGCATCTTATACAAATCAAGATTTATTGATTCTAAAAGCCCTTTCTATAAAGATCACTAAACAAATAAATGTTTCAGTACACGTTCCCTTTCTGTAAAAATGAAAAAAATTGAAACAAATTTAGCATTATCATTTTTCTTAGATTTAGATAAAATGTAACATAATACTGTATTAATTGTATTCTTGTGACTTAACGAAAACAATATTGCTCCTAAAAGCAAACTAATCTCGGCAAAGATAACATCCTTTGAACTAATTAAAAGATAATTATATCGAAATGCAACTAAAATTATGAAATGAGAAAATTTGTCAGTTTAATCAAACTTAATGCATTTCTTGCTAACTGTTCTATAGGCAAAATAATATTTGTAGAAATCGTTTTCACTGTAAAGATTATTCTAACGTTCACATCAATCACCCTCTCGTGTCGATTAACACGAGAGCAGCAGTTTTAACTGAAAACTCACTTCAACCATTTATTTCCAGGAATTGTAAAACGAATCATCTTTTTTATTCAATTAGAATATTAAGTTAATCAAATCTTAGTTATAGGTTGAAGACAAAACTATCAGATTTTACAATCTTCCTGTACTATCTTTTGCCAAGACTACACGAACAATGGGTAAGATTGTATTATTATATAGTAAGGTACGAATAATGTATGCCTTCGTGTCAGTAAAATCAACACCATCAGCAAGGAAAATTAAAATGAGTTCTTTCGAAGAATACGCAAACAAGACTCATTTTGCTTATTTCCTACTTGTAAATAAGTTATGAGATAAAAACATTTAGGTGAACTCGAAAGGATGTCACATGGTTCCATCCAAAGGGGATTCCCATCAGTTATTTCAATGGTTTCGCTTAAGACATGACAAATCTTTCTAGAAGATCAATTACCTTTATTTATGAAAAAGGCAAAGTTGCAAATGAGTTTCTTTGTAAATACGGTTCGCTAGTTCCAACCGGTGCTCGTAGGTTTCACCGCAATACATAGCCACAATGGTGTAATAGGCTTTCTCCCTGCACTAATGCAAGCAGCCGCGATATAAGTGAAATTCTCTTGTAAAGGAGTTAAAACCCCTAATCATCTCACCTCATCACTTTATAAAACAAAATACCCTTTCTTGCCAAGCATCATTAAAAATTTCTGAAACAAATCACACAATAATTATATGTTCGCATCTGATAGCACGTAAATGCTAAAATTAATAAGTAATGATAGCTACATCGACAACTGTGGGTTCATACAGTACTTACAGTTATTTTTTTACCACACCGTTCATTATATGGCAGCACAGACAAATTCATAGTCAAAGTGATAAAAGAAATAGCACAGTATATCGATACGATCATAGTTTTTCAAATTCGATTTTAATGAAAAACGATATCCCATTCGTAGTAATAATCTACCAGCACAACGTCTAGTTTAGAAGTTCCAAAGATCTTAAAATGAAGCTATTTAAGACTATTTCAATGGGGAAAATGTGTCCTGTCAAATTACTGAACAATTCAATTTTTCTAATATCTCCAATGATGACATAAAATCCAAACAATTTTGTTAAATGAGCATTCTAGAAGTTAAGGTGATGAATAAAATGAAGGCCTATTTATGTATAGATAACCTCTCCTCTCTGATGTCGCTACGTTTAACGTTTAATGCCTTTTACATAATCAAGTAAGTGTAAAATCTATTTCGTGATTTCGCCTATCTACATTTCTAAAAATAAATCCTCAAATCTATTTAGATACAACTTTTCTACTTTGATATTGTGTTTTTGACGTAGATGCTAATGAGGTTTTCGAACAATTTAACAACGACGTGAGTATCTATTTTGAGACGTCCGAAGCCAAGAAAAGAGAATTTGGATATCCCTAAATCTAACCATCAAGTGTATCCTCTCGAAGCATTAAAAATGTATCAGTTTATAAAACATCTATTTACAAAATATCAGTGATGAACAGTGATATGATTATAAAGGAATTCAAAAAGACTTAAAATGAAAAAAAAAACAATCCGTAAGGCACTTAACAGACACTGATTTGTTATATCTTATTCTATCTTTGTTAAGTTTTATCTAAACATCTTATAAAGATGTATCTACATCAGCCAAAAACTACAAGTGAACGTACTTTAAGTTGTATTCTGCATTCTACGAGGGGATGTCAATAAATGCAACATTAAAGAGTGGATATAATAAAGAAGCCAATTGTTGTGATTCTAATTTCAATATAATCCCCATGGACCTCCCTGTGCAATAATACTCTTGGAGCGTTGGCATGAAGAAGCGTAACTCAAGTAGTCAACTTGCCGATTCTTCTTTTTGATCGCCGCTCTCAATTGCTTCAACATGTCAGCAAAGAAGGTTCCTGTTATTGTAGTTGTAGGTGGTTTATAGTCTTAAATCATGCCGCTTGAATCCCAGAAAATGGTCGCCATGTTTTTGCCAGTAGGCTGAGTTGTAACCCATGTAGAGGAGAGCTTATGCTTCCATTGCATGGATTCTTGCTTGGTGTCTGGATCCTTGTGATGAATCCAAGTTAATTTAACATCGGGATCAGCATTGCAGTTGTTAAAGAGCTAAGGACTGGATTCAACACTATTGTGTCGATCGTGTACATGCCAAATTCTGAACATATCTGGACCACCTTTATTCTTCGAACGGCCTTCACGACCGTGGGTCATCATACAAAGAGCTGCGACAATGCTTCAACTCAGTTGACCATTTTGCAAAGGTGAGGGGCTTCCCAGTACACATTGGTGATGCGTTTATGTAATTGGGTCGCATTCAAACGTTCTTTCGTGATAAACTTTACGACCGCACGATGCTCAGTTTAAGAAATTTCCAGGATTCCAGGAGAGTACCTGTGTTCAACAGTAAATGCTTTTGAACGGTTGTTTTTGTCTGTAAATTGTTGTCAGAATATAACAAATAACGACATCAACGATGCTGCCGTCAGCGTTGTATCAATCCTCACTTCTATGAACTTATTGACTTTCCCTCGTACATTCAACTCGCTGGGTTTTTTCCCTGAACTGTTTCTTACACGAAATGTGCTTCTTTTGTATGCGTGTTACCCTTTTTGAAACTTAAATAATGAATCTCAATTATTTTTATCATTTTGATTTCATCAAATCATTTTTTATTTTTTATTTCTGTATTGTAATTTTGACATTGAATTTAAGTCTTAATGGAATCATTCGACTTCTTATCTTGTTATTTGCGATAATAATTGGAAAAGATTAATGCATTTTTTTATCACTTTGGATATCTCAATGATTTAACGATGTTAATCAGTAGGGTTTTTAATTGGAAGAGATTAATGCATTTTTTATCACTTTGGATATCTCAATGATTTAACGATGTTAATCAGAAGTGTTTTTTTCAAACTTACATTTCAGGGAATTTATTCTGCCCAAAAGCCATGTATGAAAAGAAAATACAGTTCTAATAAATGAACATTATTTTTCTATAAAATTTTAATTTACTTGTCAGTCCTTTGAAAGGATTACAGTATCGTTTTCTGTGTCATTTGGTCAAAAGTTTAAAAGGGGGCCGAAATGGGAACCAAACGACTACGACGTTTTTTTAACTGTATCCCTACAACTGTACTGTATGCTATGTTGTGGTCTTCGGTAACTGAATATTGAAATAAAATATATATTTTTAAATATAAACTGAATAATTATCAGCAAACTAAACTGTCAAATTTAAGTAATTCGATTTCGATCTACATTAGCAAAATTGTTCGAATATATAACGATAGAAGTAGACACATAGACAGATTTATTGATCTAACCCCAGTTCTGACGGTAAATCCTACCTTGTGAATTCTTGGCTGAAATATTGTTAATTTTCAAAATATCGATATTAATATAATTGTAATACATTACAAATAGTGAGATGATTCTTGGAACTTGGAAAAAATAATGACGCGGAAAAATTCATTTGATTTTACAATACTTCTAAAATCGTAGAATTTCAATTGAATAATTTTCTTTATCTTTATTCACTCATCAGATAAACAGTTGTAAGTTCAGCATACAAGACATCATAATCGTTGTTCTTAACTATATCGTTTGGTTGAGAGAAAAAAATGATCTAGATTATAGATGCGGTAATTATTTTGTTTTCTACATATGCGGTACAAAAAGTGTAACATGCATATATATAATAGTGATAAGCCGATGCCCGAGAAACATTTAAATCATTTTTATCAAATAAGAATTAAAAATAGGAGAGCTAGAGGTCCGAGATAGTATGGCGCTTTCTTTGAGCCATTGAATCTACCTCCCCAAAAAGGTTTTTTCAAATTTTACAAGCTATCCCTGAATGGCCTTTAAATAAATCATATAATTATATAAATAATTAAAAAGGAATATTTGGAACAAACAACTGCAGTCATTCCAAGACTTTTAGTGGCTGAAGTGTAATTGAACGAATGTTTGAACAAGCCCAGTAGGTTTGACCATATAGGTTTTCAATCGTAAATTGCAAAAATTATTTTCATAATCATAGACAGATTGTTTTCGAAATTGTAAAACCTTTTGGCATAAGTCTCTGTTTGATTCCATCAAGTTGTGTTCAATATAACAGTGTTTTATAGAAGTAACCATCTGCATAATGTTACATACCTATCATGGAAGCTTAATGGAGTAAAACGTAAAACTACAATTTAATAATTAGATGTTGTCTCGGAAATAAACACAGTTACCTTCTTCAGGCCGCTAAATTTAAGCTCATGCTGTTAAATAAAATATGAGTTTAATATTACTCCTTAATTTCAAAGTTCACTCAAAAGGATATATTTTTTTGTAATCCTAATCACTAACGTAACGCCTTCTTTTAGCTAAATAAGTTAGTCATGAATACATCGTTAAGATCGTATATTAAGGTATATGTACACACGAATCAAAACATTTTATCAGCATAATTTGGGGTGAGGTAGAAAAACTGTGCAGACTCTTCGTTCACTCCACGATAGCCACTACTGCCGTCAAACCGGCTTGCGTTCCTAGCCTCGCTTTCGTTTCAACATGGCCGCCGCGTGAAGAAGGTCTTTTAAGAAATTTTCTAGCATTGGTTTGAAAGTCCCCTCTGCTGTACTTTATTGTATTTTATTGTTATAAGCCCTACCGAGTGTAGTAAGTAGACGAATCAACCAATGAGAGATTTTTAAGTCGGGCTGCAAAGGGCTGAAGGGCAGGTACAGAAAAGTTGTAGAGATGCAGCAAGGCGTTAATAAACGAGTGTGATTGATATTGCGGCTAGTTTTGCTTTTAGGAAGATTAAGCAATGGGGAAGACGAAGGTTGAAAACATTTTAATTTCTTAAATAATGGTTCGAAAGAAAACCAAATAGGTTGGCACTCTGTTCGTGTAGAAGAGTTAGATTAAAGTTGACGACCCTAAGGGCAAGATTATTATCTATAACCAAAACAAGGCATTTTGAAAAGACTTCTTTGTCATTTGTTTGTATATATATCATGTTGATAACATCATTATCCGTTATGCATTTCCATATGCATAGAGTAATTCAACAGATTATTCATTGATCATTTCTCATTTACCAATTTGTGAAATGTTTGAGTACTTAAATCAATGTTGTAAACCACACTTTTATTTTTACATTTTTTAGTTTTCAATGTCTCCTTTAATAAGCATATAATGTTACTGCATGTGATGTTATTGTGGTTTGCTCTCGTAAGGCCATGGAGTATTTTCATAAAAACTTGATGATCACATTCCATTAACACTTTGCTATGTATTTTCGGAGATCATCAACCTAGTCGATACTGAACGGTGACAAAGGATCCCTGTTATACATCTTCTATTGAATAAATGATAACAGTAGGTTTTCTCCGTCTTGAAAAGATCCTCCTGAGGATTGGAAACAGCCATAGAAGTTATATTTTATGTATCAGTTCCCTAATGAAGCGAGTAGTATGTGTGATTTAATCAAATGGTTTGAAATGAACATATTTTTTCCCGATCAAACAAAACATTAGAAAACCTTTTCAACCGAATAATTACTCTTCATATAAATACTATGTTAAATTCGCAGTTTTCCTTCAAATGCAGCGAATCTATCCTAAATATCAAGAAAAAGGCTTTCAGACGGGAAGTCGGAGGCATTCTAATTAGGCTAGGATTAATTGTGACGTATGGTGTGAAGAGGTTCAGAGGTAGGCTACCCGTCGTGGCGGCAAATAAATACAAAGCATGAGAAAAAATACTTTAATATGAAGCCTTTTATTAAATATAAAATACCAATTTGTTCATTGTATCGTTTAAGAGAGTAATTAGTCAATATTACTTAATGGATCACTTACATAGTAAGAAAAGGTCTTTGCAGGTTTACAAAGTACTTTGTCTTGTGTTCACCACAATGTTGTCTTTGGACCATTCTTACATTTACTTGACTGTAATTAGGCAATTTGTAATCCCTGTTGGACTAATTCTGAAGAACTGAATACATATTGCAGTTGTGTTAGGACCAGACATCGTCAGTGAAATGTATACTGTACAAGATATATTGAACCTTCAACGTCAGATATGAAAGGCGGGTAAGAATCGAGAATGTATTGTTCTAACTATCAAGAGATGTAACAACATTTCCTTTCAGACGAAAGCCGTGAAGGATTCAGGAGTGAAAAAAAATCATTTACGTAACATGATCACAAAGTTATTGAACCCTTATTGACGTAAAGCTGGCAAATGATATGACAGCTATGTTGACGTTCTACATTCGACCTTTAGATTTTCTTATTGCGTTTATCGGTGTATTGCATTTGCTGTAAACCTCTGTAAAGAATACCGAATACCTTAAAATTGCAAGCATTAAAACACTGTTCCGGAGTATAAAACACTAAAATATGTTTGTCATACCTAGTTTATTTCATCAAGTCCCCTTGGTAAAGTTAAACTTTCACGAGTGTCGCTGCCACGCGTGAAATATCAACTTTAACATTGTCATGGGATGAAGTAAACCTGGTATTTTGAAAACTTTAGTAAGTGTTCAATGTATTATATAATTCTAACATATATGTTATAAAATTACTCAAATCATTTAGCTGAAAGTAGTTCCGGCAACACAGTGAAAATATAAGATCTCGACACTGTAGCTTGATAATATATTGTAGTGGAAAAACAGTAATCAATTGCTCGTTATATCATAAAGTAGGGTACTAGTATACTGCGTCTTATACTGTTTACTATATGTGCCTTTTAAAGGGGAACAACAACCCTAGCCTTTCAGACCTAATTGACAAGCAGTTACGTAATTGCCATAGCCGGGGAAAGAGGTCACATGACACAGACTGGGCGCCGGCCAAGCGAGCAATCGAAACACCTCGGCCCTCTCCGTTACTCTCCGTTACACTCACGAGTGCCACGCGTGGCTCTCGTAGTTTCGAATGGCCAAGCGAGGTGCGGTCATTGTGACAGGGGAATCCCCTTTATGACATGCGATCGTTGATTGGCTGATTCATTTTCGTTCCTCTGTCGTGTGACATGATGCCTGAATTCCAAATTCCAAATTGATTTTATTTTTTACCACTTTAAAACTTTTATTAACTTTATTTGGGTGTCTATGACCTATTCTAAATCTTATTTTCCCATTCATTGCAAATAACTAAGGCATAGGCCCCACGTCGGCGACATCGCCCAATGGTGGTAGCAGACGTTAAACCTCAACCCAACAACAACACAATACCTGCAGTCCAAAATGGCTAGCTTTTCTACTATCACATGTCGCTGTAAGAACACCTGCAATTCCTTTTTTTTTATTATCATCAGTGATATTTTCAAATTATGGCAAACGTGTCTTAAATTTCTGAAAAATGATTGTGTCTTTGTTAAATTCAACTTGGTGTTCAATTATGCTTGTAAAAAGTTGGATAATTATATGAGAATTGTATCAATATTAAAAGTGCATTTATTTTACAGTTGTTTAATCAATGTTCAATTTACTGCCAAATATAAAAAACAAACCTCAAACCCCTATCTGCCATAGATAAGAAATTTCAAATAGTTAGGAATTGAGCAATAGTGGCGAAAATCCAAAAAATATCCACACAAGTCAAAACCTAACTTTAAAAAATATCGAAAGAAATATTGTGAAGTTTGTAGTGTCCAAGCTTACAAGTAAAATTTAAACAACTGCATAATACCAGAGTACCAGAATTTTTTTATCTAATTTTGTAAAAGGTGAGGAAAATTTAAAAAAAACTAAAAAAGATTTCACTTTACAAAGATTTATAATTTTTTTTCTCATATCTCATATCTCATATGGCAGTTGTAGAACGATTTGTTTACAACGACATTCTCACACACGTATCCGGTTGGGTAATTCGTGCGAGTAGGGACACCGGGCGAGTATAGGGTGCAGCGCAGTAAAAACGCCGCTGAGTAGAGGGCGCTGATTGAGATTTACGACTCTCGCGGGGCCTCGCTAATTAAACACTGGAAGTTAAAAATTAAGGTTGCAGACCCCCTGTAATTGCAATTGTAATTTCTCTTTAGATCAGTTTAGAAAGTGACTTAAACTTAATAATCCAGGTTTAGTTCATATATCTCTATACATACATGTAATGTGCTACTAACACCAAATTCCACAAAATATATGTAGGACTCAGATCTGTGGCGGGTCTCTAATCTATGGCGGATTTCCTTATCTGTGGCTTGTTTGATTGTTAGACTGTTTCATGACGTCATGCTAAGTGACGTCAATATGCGATGACGTCATAATAGCTAACTGTTCCCGTCGTAGGGCCCAATTGCGTCGCTAGCGTTATAATTAGGGAAGTCACAGAGAAATATTGCGAACGGATAACGATCAAATAATAAGAGTCTATATCCCAATTACGAAAATACATTAAACAATACCTTACATGTAAATGAGACATTTACGGCTTCGTGCCACATCAATTGTGTTTATTTTGTAGGATCTTTTTAGTCCTCGGTGAGTCCGTCTTCTTTAGCCCTAAGATATTGAAAGACTATCTTTTGTAACCCTTGGATTCCTGTCGACGAATTTAAGGGCAAGTTTCTCTAGCGTAAGGTTTGGTTAATCATTGCAGAACAATAAAAAATAAGGTACAAATGTCAGGCATTTGAAATTCTGCCATAAATTTGGAAATCCGCCACAGATTTGAGGCCTGCCATGGATTGATTCGAGTCTTACATAAATTTATATTTCCACATTTATACCATGGCACACTATAACTGAAAATAACGACAATTGCTCAAGTTTTTCCATGAATACAAATAAACAGAAAAGGTTGACAGATCCTTTTAAAAATTTAGATAGGTTTAAGAAACTTTGTCGCGATTTGGAAGGAATCTTGTACATTGCATAATATGTTATGTAATAATAGCCAAACAAATCGGATCTTACTTATAAAGCAATTTTATCTACTGTTTTACAACAGGAAATGAATGGGTTTGGCTCGGAGCTAATGTCGTCGAGTCACTTATTTTCATATCTCACCGGAAATTAAAATTCTGAAAAAAATCTTGGTTCAGTTATATAGCATGATGTAGGCCTACTTTAAATCTGGAATTTATGAACATGTTAACTTAAAGACGTTCCGAACGTTTGTCAGTGCGCATCTTTTCGCGCTTTCGAAAAAGTGCCGCTAACATTTTGAGAAAACTAAAGTTGCGTAAACATTGTAGAAAAAATGTCACTGACGCGTTATCGATGTTCGGAAAATAAGGAAATTTTTACTGTGGACTGCTTAGTTGTCTATTATATGATCCATGTACATATTAGTCATAGATTTTAAGAATCATATGCATTGGTCATGCATTGGTCTGACACAAATATTCACTGAACGTGAATTCGCAATCCGTTGTTTCATATTTTATAATTAGCCAATTATTATTTTTGAAACAGAGAAAATGTCACTGATAACATTTGCGTGTTTACATTCTGCATAAAACCGATTGTTGATGAACTTATACAAGTTATCCGTTGCAATCACTTTGTTGAACATTGTTGCAGTGACGTCACAATGTGCGGAAAATACACTGTGCGTGGAATAGTCCTCGTCATTTTTCACAATAAATGACTATTAACGGAACTTTTATTCATTGAAAGATATTCATCCATCTTGAAAATGATGAAACTTGTAGAATAATTAGAACGGAATATTAAAGTTACCCTCATTAGGCCGTAAGCAGTAGCGGTTTCGGTAAGTGAAATCTCATTTCGAATAGCTTTTTTGCTGGAACATAAATAAAATGTAAATAAACCGTTGCATTGTCATCTCAAACAATGAATAGAAATTCATAATAAAGAATAGAAATAAAACTCATAAGCAATCTGTTTTGGAAAAGTTCTAGATAGATGTTTAAATGAAAAGTCAAAACGGTCATTGAGACAAAATGAGTATTTAAAAAATCGGGAATGTATCGCGGAATTTTTACATTTCGGTTTGGCTGCATTTATTTTGCAAATTAATTATATGACCGGTAATTTTCAATCATGTACACACTTACAATTGTGGGGAAACATTTATAAACATATCATTCACTGTAACATTTACCAATCAAGTGAAATTAAGTACTTTGGTAAAAAATATATTAGACCGAAGTAAAATGTCAAAAAGAAATTGAAAATATGTCCGTGGTCTGCTCGGTTCATGAAGTAAATCAAATTGATAAGATTTTACGTTCATCTTGGAGATAACAAAGTTATTTGTTATCAACTCAAGAGTATGACTTAAATATGAACGTAAGCACCAAATGCTTCCCGAACCGGGCCGACTTGATTGAGGTCTATTCCTCATCGTATTAGCTTCGCCAACTTGCGGCGCTTGGATGCGGTGTTCTTTATCGCGCAATAAATAGATCTTTGAGAGGAAGTTTTGAGGTTAATTAATTCTTAATATTTTGTGATGGTTTTTTTACGTGCCTTCAATCCACCTAATTATCCCATTATCTGGTACATTCATCTACCCCCAGTGCACTCAAACGCAGTTTGAAAAACTCAAATCATTCACAAATAGAAAACATTTGTCATATTTAAAAGGTGTGTTTTAAAAAAATGCTTGTGGATACTTTGTTAACACGTGGATTTCACCAAGAGGCCATAAATGTCTTTTGACACTTCAAATATTTCATAACACTGACCTTAGAATTTCATGAAATACTTTGAAATGGTATCAAATGTGTACTTCAAACCATTATCATGAATTATCATTCAAGGGAAATAAAGAGTTACCTCCCCTTATGAGTTTTTGCATAAGTAATTTTAACTTCAGCTTCAATTATCTCGGAAAATAGGCCCGTGACATATCTTTTTTCTTTCAAATTATTTCTTTGCAATATGTTTTCTTCTATTCAAAACATTTTTGAACTATTTTTCATTTATTTTTATTAATGAACGCGTCTTTTTAAGCTATTTTTGTAGCGAGCATCATTGAACTTGTATCTTTATATTTGCGGATTATTTACAAAACTCAAAAAAAGAAATACAAGAAATAATATTTTTTATTACATTATCATCTCATTTATTGGAAAAAGGTAAACTGAACTCTAAATGTTTTTATTTTTTTGTTTTTAAGATTAAATTAGCAAAATTGGTCTTTTCCCAATTTTTTTAGATAAACCCGTCAAAATCATCATTTATCTGAAAAAGAAGGTCCGTGACATGCAATTTTTATTTTTGAATATCAAAGAATACATATTAAGCTTTCACCTTGCAAATTTACAGCAATTTTTCATTTATTTTGTTAATTGGTACGAACCTCTTTAAGCAATTACTCAATCACCACGAGAAAAAGAAAAAAACTACCGGTTAATTTTTTTTGTATGTCTGAAGTTCCTTTCTGTCAAGAAATTGACAGACTCTAGACTTCTTGAAAATAAACTATTGAGTAACAGGCAAACGTCCACTGACATGTTCCAGGAATTTATTACCCATATGGTTTACCATAAGCGGTGACATATTTTCAATATGAGCACATGTGCACATATCACTTTTGCCTAGCAACGATTGTTTCAGCGCGAGTTACCGTATTACGTCGTCTGTGACGTCATCAAACCATTGTTCGTGACGTCACTGAAGCGGGCCGCAGCAAAGAAAGTAGGCCGCTTTCTGTGTGTTTTAAATGAAATAGAATCGGTAATAAAGAAATTATAACCCTCGGAATTGTGTCATATGACTTTTACGAAACTCGTGCGAACTTGTGTATAACCCTCGCTCTCGCTCGGGTAATACAAAAAATCGCACTCATTTCGTAAAAATCATATGACACACTTCCTCGGGTAATAATCTCTATTTATTTAACATGTTATACCGTGGGATTTAGTTACCACACTCTCTGTCTGTGCTGCTGTCTGTATATCGGTCCGTTCGTTTGCATCAGGTATAGCGCAGTGGTTAGTGCGTCCGACTTCGGATCAAGAGGTCCGTGGTTCGAGACTCGCCAAGGGCTCGGCAACTTTGCCTGCAGTAGAGAACTGTTCTACACTCAGTCAGGTTTTGGTGCAATGCTACACTGAATATCAGCGCAGTACCACCCATGGTTCGCTAGTTCCAACCGTTGCTCGCAGGTTTCACCGCAATCCATAGCCACAAAGGTGTTGCGGGCTTTCTCCCTGCAATATAACTACATTTGTAGCAGCCGCGATAACATTCTTGAAAGCGGGGTAAAAACACCAACTCACCTCGTTTGCATCATTTGGTTTCCGGAGAATAACTTAAAAACCGCAAACTATGTCGGAGTTTAGTTTGTTTATGAATTTTTACATGTTGCCTTTTGATATCTCATTGTTGTAATTTTGTCTTTGAAACAAATTTGATTTAGACTATGTATAGAAATATTTTTATTTTCTGAGCAGAACTTAAAAGTAGTTAATTGTAAAACAATTAAACTTTGAATGTGTATAATCTACTGTTGTAGTTCCTTATGTAAATTCTAAGTTCCTTCAAATTTACTTCTTTGTTGCATGACTTTGTTAAATGACTTTTGCAGAAATTGGCTTTTTGTCTAGAAAAAAATATAATATCTATCATCAAATAAAAAAAACATTATTATTCACCTTGAGCTTTAATTTAACTGCTTGTTAAAAACTAGAGAAATTGACATGAATAAGCTTATTCTTCGAATAATAAACTCTGATATCGGACTGACTACGCTAATAAATACACATCTGAGTTACAAGTGAATAATGGCATATTTACTAAACATTTGTCATACTTCTAGCAACACCTTAACAACAATCCTCCTAAATCAGCGTATTTAAATCCGCTGGGCTCCTTCCAAATACCCTGATCTCCTCAAAGCCAAATGCCTCGTATTGTATCCAGCAACAGCGGCACCTCCCGGATGAAAAAATCGGTTGAGTTACAGATAGTAGCTAAACGGCATTTCATTGGCTGAAAAAATTATTAAGTGATAGCCACGAATATCAAGCCGCCAGCCACAACAGGCTTTTGGCCCGAAAGGTAACAAGGCGAATTCAAATACGCTGATGAAGCAGGATACTTAACAACTATTGGTGGTAATTTCTACATGTATTTGAATGCAACTTATTTTCATGTGTGCTTAACGTATTAGATGTTTACTTGCTCTAGGAATAAATTGGTTACAAAGATTACACTTTTTTATCAATTACCACGTGGTTTTGATTACTCTAAGTTATTTAACCAATAATGGGTGGATATGTTTCCGTATTCATAATTATCACATTCCTCAAAAGCATGACTTCGTTTGTGCTTCTTAAATACCACCTTAACTTATTACAATCAATTCTGAGGAGAACACTGGCGTCAATCACCACGCAAGAGAAAACGACTTTTGTGATAATAAACCTTTTGAACCTTCGCCAATTTCTCTTACAACGAATAAGATTACTATTTTAAGTTTATGTTCCAAGATGGCTACCGGTTTAAATCTCGTCTGTTCGTCTTCCTTAGCCGGCAGATCGTCACCTAACCTCAGAATTTTTAGGTCTGAAACATAGACCTCGTATATAAGGCAACCCCCCCCCCCCCTTGACCCCTCAATTTCTGGTATAAAAAAGTCGGCTTATACACTGTATTATTCGTATATAATATATAATAATGTGGATACATATAAGGCGCACATTTCCACCAACTAGGGCATGCTCAAGGCGCTATCAACATTATTACCCTGGTCTACCCCAAGCTGACATATTTGTCGCTAGAAGGTCACCACCAACACACTGCTTTACCAGGTACCCATTTCCTGCTTGGTGAACAGAGGCACATTCTGATTTGAGTCTCTTGCCCAAGTAGACACCACAAGTCTCTTAACTCGTGTGTGTCTCAGTGTGGGGCAGGGAATCAACCCTTCAAACTCTCAGGTTGTGCAGCAATGACGGGTTAACCCACCCATTCGGTAAGCCACGCCCGATCTTGCTGAACTTTACTGATATGGGTCAACTGAGCTATGCGCATGACCACGTGACACCACTTGATGAATAAATTGATAATTCGTTCCTAGTGATTTGTCATTCCCCACAGAACTTAGTATAGTATTATTTTTGCTTTAAAGAATATATGGTAACACTCACAGTAGCATTTTTGTCGTTAAAATCCTTTTGTCTTAATAGGAGGGTATTCATGGTCTTCGGTTGATGGGGGAACGTTTAACTTTGTACGTTAAAATGATAAGTGAAAACAATGTGAACAGATGTGTGTCATACGTGTCTCAAACCTAAACATTTACATAAAAGGCCTCAAGTCAAAGTACATCCATTACTCAAATTGCTTGATCGTATGTCTACTTAACCGAATTGAATAAGTCGGGCAATCTACTTTGTGAGATAAACCAACAAGTCTAATTGAACATTCCAATGTTCAGTGTATAACGTTACAGTTCAATTATTTTTTTTTGAGGCACGGTTTAATATTTTTCTTAAACAACTAAACAAAATATTGAAAGGATAAGAACAAAGACAAAACAGGATCTCTAAAATAAGCTTAATCTACACTACCAATAAACAGTTTTAAATGCAATGGTACTGCACTGTACAACAATCATGGATTTGCATTTATAATTGTTGATAACTGAATTATACGCCAATATAAAACATTGAATTGGTTATAATTCCCTTAAATGTCTCCTACGCTAAGGTCAAAGTAAAGAGGTAGAAATGTATGACCTCATTAATATGATATTTTGTCAAATGATATATACGTGTCAGGTATTACAGGCTTTTGACTGCCCAATAATCGATTGAAACTACTGCTTGTAAGTAATTCTTGCGCAACGAAAAAGTGAAGGAGCTACAGTCTTCTCAAGGGATGGGAATTTTTTTCAGCTTGAAACAACGTTGTTTCTTGAGCAAATAATGTTTATTACAACCTAACTATATTCTGAATTCCTTTGACACAAACTGCTCAACTTGCAAGTGTGAAGAAAAGTGAATGAGTTGGGGTTTAACGTGCTTTCAACAATATATCAGTTATTAAGCTCGTGGATGACAAGCATTCAAAAGAGAGTGGACAGATCAGGAGGAAAGGGATCGAAAGGATAAGGGAAAAGACGGAAAGCAAGGCATAGTGAGTGATAGAAAGCAGGTTTTAGAAGGACTCAAATTTGGTCTGGCTTCTACCCGTCAGCTGTCTAGCTTGGGTGTCCCTACCAGAAGCATGTTAGCTACAGCTGCCATTGCTCTCAGGGTCTTTAGAGCACGCAAACCACCTCACCACGATAAGGTATTGAGTCCAGTGTAGGCGCGAAGAAAAGACTTCTGAGAACAAATATTGCAGTTGGTATATTTAGTTTGAAACGTGTATGAGCCTACAGGCTCAATCAAAATGGTATTTGAAGGGAACCATTGTATCTCAGGAGAAGGTCAAAGATAACAGATGGAACGAAGTGAAAAATAGTCAGATATTGGTCTGAAAGCTGTTTCAGGAAGAGCAATCAACCGTTTTGTCAATGGTAAAAGCCATCACCTTCTTGAAATAGCTCTTCTGTGACGTGCTAGCACACTCCTTCAATTTACTTTGACAGTCAAAATTGACGATTTGTCTTCCTTTGTGTACGCCTTTAGAGGTGTCAAATCAACTGCGGTAGGGGGCTCTGAGAACTGAAGCCTATTTGGTTTCGCTGTGTTCTGTTGATGAAAGCGGATTGATATGTGTTAAGCCTTAAGGAAAAAATGTGTTTGTCATGGTAAGGCATCCGGCGTCTGCTAGACTTCGCCTTGAACGTGACCTCCTTTTTTTCAATTGTCATTCATGTTCAAGAACCAGTGGTGAATTAAATTTTTAAAAATGTGTGTGCTAATACCTTGGCAAAAGGGGTTTCTGTAGTTGCAAATTGTGGATATATTGATTCTGCAACCTCATTGTCGGGGTATTCTTTGAATTATTCACGGAGTGGGGAAAATCCAAATCAATCCAACGTAAAATTAGAATTTGCAAATTTTGTATTTTTATCCAAATAGAAGTTTTCATCTAATCTGAAGTTAGTAATTTCTTATAACAACATCATGTAGAAGTCACTCTGTCGTTTATTCAGCGGTACAACTCAATGATGATCTCTTCCTCGTCTATAGGTAATTAATTCCACGTATGAGCACTCTGCACTGATACAGTAGTAATTTTTGTAATAAAAATTAAAAAATCACAATGTTATTGTAAATTATCTTTAAACGTCATGTGAATGTTGAATTTCAACGTCCTATGATTTTTCAATACAGATATAACGATCAATAGATATTCTCCAATGTATGAAAGTTTAATCGTCAAAAAATCAGTTTTCTTTTTCTTATATTTATTAATACAAATAGTTACTATCAACTTGTTTCTACTGATCAGAAAGTTAATCGTAAACTGCAAAGTTTGAAGTTACTGGTAAATAAATCAGTATCCATTTCTGTTGTGGTAGTATTATACTTCACTTCTACACGAAGCAGTAACGTTTGGCAAGCTGGGAGCGTTACAATCATTATCCTTATGCAATATCGATTCACTTCTCGGCTATTTCACGTCTTTGAAATATCTCATACACAAATTTTATATCATGATGAAATATTTGGGTTTTTTATGTTAAATTGTTGTATGCTGCCATAAAAAGTGGTTGTAAATATTTACCATGTAACTATTATATAACAATTTATCTGTTATGATAAGTTAATCTATTACATTAAACATACCGCATGCTGTGATCAGCGACAATAAAACATAAACAATATTACAACGAATGCTGTCGTGAGCAAGGCAATCAAAACAAAAGCAATTTGCCTAATAAATGTACGGGCAATGCTACTTAGGAGATTCATAAATATAAAGATAGGTTTATGATAACTCTGTAATGTCAGAAGATCAATTCAACAGACATTATAGTATTGATATAATATCACGTTGAGTTATAGAGCATTTGCTTTAAACCAATACTAAGTACAACAATGGTCTTTTACATAAAGAGTTTTTTACAAGTCTAGGAGACCTAGCCATGTTACTTATCATTTCCAAAGGTATGTGAATAACTAGTCGACATGTCATTTGTAAGTTTGCATTAAACAATGTTAGCATTGTCTAGAAAAAATGAACGGATATCTACAGTTCTATGATCCCATAAATAAGATGATGTCACAATGTTTTGACATGTGAAGTCCAGTCGTAGGGCTGTGTTGTAGTGATCTATGTTTCATTAAAATCTAGGAAGGAGTGACTGGAAAGTTAACATAATCAAACCCTCCCCTCCTTGGATGTCAAATACATTAACACTGATATATTTTTTAATAATATTATTCTCACTCTGTTACACTAGTGTCCTTTTAGCATTTATAAAGTGAATCATAGATAGCCTGATGAGCTACAGAGCCATTGGCTATTTAATTTCATATCTTGTTCTTGCTTTTTCATATTGCTTACAGTTTATACTTGCTTATTGTATACTTTGATTATTAAAGAATTCTCACTTATATGACGCAAAACTACTTACATACGTGTCCAAATCCACAATAAGGGGGGGGGGGGGGGGGGGGGGGGGAATTCAAAGCCTATTTGGTAAATACATTTGTGAACTTCAATAGAGTCAAGATGCTTTGAACAGTCACCAAGAGGTCACCAGTGATGGATTGCCTTCGATTTTTTCATCTAATGCTGAACTGTCTATGAGAAATAGATCCAGGGATAAATGATATTGATTTGTAATGTGAATGGCTCTTACTAACTGACCTCTCCGTTTTACATTTGAGTACTTGGTAGAATAATCTGACAATTTTATCCCATATACTGTCCAATGTGCCAACAATTATTTTTATTCCTGAGCGGATAAAAATGTCAATAATCTTGATTACTCGTCCCGATATCTCCCTATCGAGACCGAAATAGTATGTTTAGGCTATGTGTGAGAGTAGAATTTGAAGTTTATTACTAGACCCGACAATGTTGAATATTAAAAGAAAAATATACTTCCATATCTCAGGCTGAAGTTCAACACAACCTTTAAGGTACTTTCACTTGACGTTATGAGAAACATTTTAGACATGTAATTGAAGACCGTCAAGTTAATATGTGGTCAAAATCTTTGTAAGCACAACTTTGATATAGTTGATTTAGCTAGATTGTTCACTTTATAATTTTTGTAATAAACGAAATAATAAATTAGGAGATATCGTTTAGACAGTAGTTATCGTATCTCAAGTTGAAGTAACCAGTTCTGGCATAATTGACGTGGCACGTATCTTTAACTATAAAAATACGATTGTGTGTCCTTGTCTACGGAAGAGCTGTCATAGATTAAGAATGCCAAGTGCAATCACCAGTTTACATTTTATGAAATTTCAAAACTTATTTGAAAGCATCTTTTTTTAAGTTTTAAAAAGTTTATACGGTTTATTTTTGTAGCATTCATTATGCTACAATGTCTATTACAAAAACTATTTTTAACAATTATCACTACAAAAATGACTTGGTTTCCTGAATTCTGGAAACCAACAGGAAAGTGGGTAATTGGGGTATCCAGTTGGTATCCATTCACTGAAACTAAGTAACTAGGTTTCCAGCTAAAATCCATTTTGGATTCTTTGATTTGTTATATATCCATATATGGAAACAAACATGAAACTGTGGTCATGAGTATCCAGTTGGTTTCCATTTCTGGAAAGTGCAAATGACGATTTCATTGAACGGAAACTAACATGAAACCATAAGGTTAAGTTTCATGTTGGTTTCTAATCTTGTTTTGAACTAAATGAATAGATTGACAAATTATTTAGTTTTTTTCAAAAGCATATGTGTTTGGGTAGTCTGGCATCCACTTGGTATCCATCCACGGAAACTTACTAACTTGGTTTCCTACTGGAATCCATTTGGCATTCAGGTTTTATATATTTCCGGAATGGAAACCAACAAGATACAATGGTTGAGCGTATCTATACTATTACTGTTCATTTCAGGATCTTGGATTTAAGATTAACCCTTACAAAACATCTACAAAGTTGCAATACTTCTGCTACTTTGCGGCATGTTTAACAACAAATCCTCTTGAAGGAGTGAAACTGTTTTCCATCATATTATGATCGTTAACAAATCATTAACATCAACGGTCAGGACTTAATAGGCAAGATAAAAACAATGCACCAAATTTTACACATGAACACACATTTTCTCTATATGTTTAATTTCTTAGAATAGATGGCTTTCTTTATTCTGATATGAATAAATGTTATCGTCGTAATAAGAAATTTACATTACATCTACAGATACAAAAGGATTAAAGTGAATGTTTTTGACATGAACAGTAATTGGTTATATTAATGGAGATGGGCGGTGCCTTCAATTTATTAAAGGACCAATGAAATATGAAGAGAAAAAGTATCAACTGTCCACCACGATAAATAGTCGTGATTGTTGATTGTTACCTTGTTAGCTAAATCCCTTTATCAGTCAATAAGTTGCAAACAGATTTGGTTGTTTGTTTAGTAATGGACAACAGTTACTCAAATTGATGTTATTTCAAATTGAAAATTCAGATTAGAAATCAGATAATCAATTCTCACATTCTCATGGGTCAATAACGTGAAGATGAGTTTGGTTGCTTAGGAAATGACTGAAATGCACTAAAGCAGGATTTTTTGGACTCAACTCTGCTATTTCAAGGCATATAAGGGTATAGGCACTCACTTTAGATTTCTATCGATGCAATTAAGTACGTATTATTCTTTACTTGCAATCAATAATGAAAACATTAACACGGCTGAAGTAGGCATAGAGAAATAAAACTCTATGATTAATTTGTACAGCTTTTGAGTTAACGTTAATCTCTTAACTGATAAGTAAGGAGGAAATAATGTTTCTTAAAATTAATTGATTTCGTAAGCACATTTGCATTGAATATTTCTGGTCTTTTAGAATAGGTTTTAAAACCGGAATGCATGCACATTTGCCAAATAATACTTTAGATTGATTACCTTAGTGTGACTCGTTATAAATACAGTAAGATAGGCATTGTTGGTAAGCGCTATAGCTTATTAGTTTCCCTAATAGATCTTTTATTCTTATAGAGCCACTCCGTGAGTTGTTGGAATCATATATGCCAAACTTAATCAATGGGTCATTTGATCGTATAGTATCGACTGTTACCAAAAATACATATTTTAAAGCTTAGTAGTTTTTTTACAGTGACAATATGATGGAAAAACGTCGGAATTATGATCGAAAACCGGACAGTGGCGCGCGTCAAACAGTCAAACGTACTTTTGGAAACTTATCTAAAACAGCCAGAAAGGCAGTTAGGAGTTGATAGCATTTGTCAGATTATATAACTGTGTGCATTTATAAGGCTGTTTTACATTTTCATGGAAAACCAGTATTTGTCAAACATATGTTATTTGGACATTAAAAGTTAAGATGTTTTGATTTTATATCACCACATATGACATTTAGGTTAGTATCAAAGTTAAATTATAAGTCATGAAAATCACAGAGTGGCCCTTTAAATGTAAACTCGGATTGTGTCGGGTTGTCTATCACAACATTCAGAGCTGATGTCCTCTTTTCTTCTTTTGAATCATCAGATTAATTGCTCATACAGAAAACCTGATAGTAAAGGTTTTATTTTTATAGATTCAATATCATTTCGATAGCTTATTCACTCATCTTCGTATTTAATTTGTAATTATATCAATTATTAACTAAACATGATAAAAAATGATGTAAACAAGTTACTTTAGGAAACAAACAATTTGACATTTGGGTAAATATTTGCATCAGCATCCATTTAATAGAAAAATAAATTCTTAATATCTTGGTCTTGATACGTATTTCCATATTTTATTTCAAAAGATTTTCATGGAATGTTATATAACATTACGAAAAAAACTAAGAAGAATACGTTTTTTTATCACAATCCTTGAACATAAGTCTTTCAAATACACTTCTGTTAGTATACAATCACCTTTTTCGTATCTCTACAACAGTAAATACATTTCACTTCACTCCTAATGAGGCTAGACAAAAACCTCTAATCACAACCTCTGCACTTCAACTGGCTGATTGCATAACACTTCCTGCTTGACACCTGGCCTGACCGGACACAGGACAGTCACTAATGAAGGAGACAAACATGGCCGCCATCATCATAAACGACTGTATATAATTTCACAGCTGAGTAAAAGGTTCAAAGGCAGTTCTACAGTAAAGGATACCAAAGTAAGTACCCCATTACTGCATCAAAATCACTTAAATTGCTGTTATAAACTGTGTTTAAACTTCCGTGAAAGAGCTGAATAAGTCATTTCTGAAAAGTTGGCTTCACACTCAGTAGAACTGATGAGTGTTTTTAACTGACAAACTACACTGATTGGTGTGTTTCATAAGAAATTTTAAATTTTCATTGCCATCAAGTTATTATATTGTGTCTACCTGTATATAGATGGGTCACTAAGTTCCCTTTATTTAACAATTTTCAGCTGAAGATATGACATTGTTTACACAAGGGTGCACTGAACCATGACCATGAGCCGTGAGCTTAGACAAAGGAAGTGGATTATGCAACAGGTAACGTCACAGTCAGCATGCTGACCTAATTCTTGAATAATCAAGCAGTATACTACTGAACTGTTTAGATTGGAGAATTCAATAGGTAATGCAGCCAAGGCAATTGGTTGTTTAAATTGATTGATATGTTTAATCGAATGTAACTGTCTGGGAGTACTTGACATCAATTGATTTGACTAGAACAAGAATTTAGTTTCGGATTTCATATTTCTGTCAATTTATACTATATCTATTTGTTTCCATATATAGTATGTAGGTTTTCTGTCAATAAGTAGACTTTCAACAAGATGAAAAAACGTTATCAGTAATTAAACTATTGATTTATTTCAAATTCGATTTCAACAAAGTGGGGTTTTCTCTTTGGATACTATTTAAATGTGCAAGTCTCAAACTTAATGGTTTTGCCTTAATCAACTTATAAGAATATAGTAAAATGAGTTTTTTAAAGTAAAAAGATATCAGTTTGCTAGATAGAAATGAAACAATTGATTTTTAAAAATCTGCTTGACTTATGTCAATATTTAGAAGATTAACTTTAAGATACGATAAGACTTTGACATTCAATTTGTTTTTCTAAGGTGTTCAGTGAAGCAAGGAGGCTTTAAAGGGAGAGGCCACATCATCACAGTAAGTACTTTCAATTGTTAAATAAGCATACAGATTGATTGGTGACTTCCGTCCACTTAACAGAGTCAATCAATAAAGCAATTGTGTTGTTAACTACTTTCCTTAATTGATATGTATGCTTGCGAAAATACTAGAATTAACTTTGGAAGATTGATTGTTTCTCAATTTCATGTACTCATATGAATATCTTATGTATCTATACAATTGTTTTATTTATAACAATTATTTATTATTCTGTTTCAGAATAAAGGCCACGCCAAAACACCTGAAATGTGAACAGGTTGAACTTTTATATTTTACACGGTTGTAGATTGTTAATTTTTCAGTGAATATATAAATGCATTTCTAAACAATCCTTCATATATATTCATAGCTGTCACATAATAATCATTTTAATGAAGATATGAAAATAATTATCCTGCCTTCAAATAAAGTTGGGAGATTTCATAAAAGGTCAATTCAATTCTAAACTTATTTTTTATTATTACTCGTTTGAAGATTAATTAATTCTTCGAAATTATGTATATAGTAGGAGGAGTATTTAAAAGATCGGTATAAACTATGAACCACCAACAATTCACACTTACACTTTACCTTGTAAATATCTTAACCTTCCATGAATGTTTTCTTTATATCTTTATTGCAATAAATATTTGATGGTAATTGATGTGTTTGTTAATTGTGTTTCATTGATTTACAAAACGAGCGGCACCGGAACAAGGCACCAGAGTTGTTCACTAATTTTGCATAGTAAATTCAAAGCCCCTGTCCATCTGTTTTCATTTCTACTATAGTTATCCAAATGCCTGTTCTACCGAGGGTTATGAAAATATTATTATTAAATATATTCATATGCCAATCAAATACTACAACATGGATGACACACTACATGGAAACCAAGTTGAAACCTACAATATACAAAGATATGGAAACCAGTTTGAAACCAACGATAAACTAA
Source organism: Phorcus lineatus (assembly GCA_921293015.1). Lineage (NCBI taxonomy): Eukaryota > Metazoa > Mollusca > Gastropoda > Trochida > Trochidae > Phorcus > Phorcus lineatus. Next base: position 13,371,063 of record OV121095.1, on the reverse strand, counting down.
CAAAACACGGAAACCAAGTTGAAACCTACCATAAATAAGGATATGAAAACTAGTTTGAACCAACATCAAACTAAAACATGGACACTAGGTTGAAACCAACATTAAACTAAACATGGAAACTAGGTTGAAACCAACATTAAACTAAACATGGAAACTAGGTTGAAACCAACATTAAACTGAACATGGAAACTAGGTTGAAACCAACATTAAACTGAACATGAAAACTAGATTGAAACCTACAGTAAATTAACATCATGGAAACCAACTGGATCCCGCTTGGATAGTGGGTAATGTTCCGTGATGGAAACCAAACGGATACTGGGTAAATTGGTAGTTTCAAGTTTCAGGAAACCAGATGGAAACTTAATAAACCTTGTCTGGATACCAAGTGGAAATATTGGTTTCCGTGTCGTTTCATGTTAGTTTCCGTGCTCTGGAAACCAAGTCATTTTTGTAGTGTATAATGCAACGATGATCGTGTAACATGCATCATTCTTGACTTGGATATATCACATCCATTCTTGAAGAAAATGAACAAATTTTAAGAAATCTTATGGTAATTGAAGCAAAGTTACGATTCAGACAGTTACTGACTACTCTAAAACCAACTTAAGAAAAGCATCACTCATTTGATTGATTCATTTCTTGGTTAGATATTGATAATAATTCCTTATTGCCATAAAATGGCATAAAATCAACAATCCCAGTGAGAAATCCTTTCGTGTGTGAAAACCTCCTCAGCTTTAAACGCAAATCAGAAAATGGTTTGACTGCTATGGAATTTTGAAAGTTATATGCTGAAGGCTTAATCGGAATTAATTTTGTTTGTTCGATATATAAGAAGCCAAACTACTTGTAAAATAATCAGCAATTATTAATTCTTGTCTGAAATTTCAGTTTATAATGGAGTATACTTTTTGATAATTTCACTTACGAACTATCTTGTTGATCTCTTTCGAGAAAACAATTCAACAACCTCATCAGGCAACGCATGCTTTATTTAACCCTTACTTAAAAGTACGATAATCAAATCAATATGAATATGAACAGGAACGAGTACGCCTCAGAGAATGTATTTTTAGAAAAGTCATTGAGGTGTAAGTTACAAGGGCAAAAGGCCGGGGGACTTTCTAGTTCAAAATTGGATGATATTCTAAACTGAAATTACGGAGATTAATTAGATATATTTCGGGGGAAATAAAGTACATAAAGATATGTGTTTTTGTAATTTGTTTCTTTGGTTACGAAATGTATTATTAAATGTTTGAATGAAAGGAAAGGATTGACTGGAATTTAAAAATGGCAAACAAATTTAACTCGAATATCAAGAAAGAACAAGACATGATAGGTGGCGCTGCTCGGTAGCGACAGGTATCATTACAGCTCTCCGGAATTTTTTAAAGTTATTACAGTTCGAGATGATTTATATGCTATAAAGTATTACCGATTAGAAGATAAAGACATGGAGAAAACGATTCAGCGCAAATGGTTATGCGCCGCTCTAGCAATAACCTGTTTTATGCAGCAACTTACTTCCGTAACGACGAATGGCGTCTATGACAACCAATATGGCCGTTACGGCAGTTACAACGCGATCAGCTATGGAAGGGATCAGCTTCTTCAGTTTCAAGGAGTCACTGATGTGAGCGGTTTGAGACTTGATTTGCCCCCGGAATGTACCCGCAATAACGCTGGCAAAGATAAAGAACCAGGTATGAAGAGGAAGCGAGGAAGATGAGGTGGACTTCGACAGAAGGTGAGAACACGGAAGTTCAGACCCGCTCTCCCAACAATCATTCTGTCGAATGTAAGATCACTTCGTCGGCAAATAACAGAAATTGAAGCCTGTGTTAAGAACCTTTATGAATTTCGTGAGAGTTGCCTGTTATGTTTTACTGAGACATGGCTGAATGACACGGTTGACGACACGGTTTTGGAGCTTAGTGGTTTTGGAACTCTGGTTCGACTCGACAGGGATGTGACAAAAACAGGAAAGAGTATTGGTGGTGGTGTCTGTATGTATATCAACGAACGCTGGTGTAAACATCATGTGGTAAGAGACACCGTTTGTAATAAGGACGTTGAGCTCTTGTCTATTTCTGTGAGACCATATTATCTCCCCCGAGAATTCGGACAAATATTTGTTACAACAGTATATATTCCTCCGGATGCTAATGTCAAGCAAGCTTCGGACTGTATTCACGCTACCATGGAAAAACTCAATGGGATTTCACCAGAGGCACCAAAATTCATACTCTTGTGATTTAAAGCACGTTCTGCCAACTTTTCACCAGTATGTAAAGTGCCCAACAAGATCAAGGAATACCATTGACTTATGCTATGGAAGTGTGAAGGACGCTTACAAATCTATTGCTAAGGCTCCTTTGGGGACATCTGATCATAATACAGTCTACTTAGTGCCATTATATCGTCAGAAACTTAAGTCAGAAAAACCTGTTGTAAAATATGTAAAATCTTGGACAAAAGAGTGTATTGATCAATTAAAAGGATGTTTTGATTGTACAAATTGGGATGTATTTGAAAATGATTGTATCAATTTAGATGAGCTCACAAGTTCTATAACTTATTATATAAATTTTTTTGTAGACAATATTCTACCTCTCAAATGTGTTAAATTATTTCCAAACAACAAGCCATGGGTTACTAAAGAGTTTAAATCAGTGTTGAATGAAAAGAAAAGGGCCTTTTGTGTTGGAGATAAAGTTAAGGTTAAAGAGATTCAGAAAGAAATAGTTGCTTTAACAAGAAAATGTAAAGATGAATATAAAACAAAGATTGAAAGACAATTTTCTGTTAACAATTTGAGGAATGCTTGGAATGGCATCAAGACTATCATTGGATCAAGCAGCAGACCTAACAAGTTACAATCAAATGATGACTTAGTATTTGCAAATGAGTAAAATTCATTTTACTCTAGATTTGATAGTTGTAATTTTTCAGAAGAAAGAAACAAAGTACTTGACTCCCTTCCCCCATGTGAGGTGTTAGATATTTCTAAAGATGATGTGATAACGTCTTTTGCTAAGATAAATTCACATAAAGCCTGTGGACTTGACAATTTGCTAGGTGTAGTTCTAAAAGAGTGCAGAGTGCAACTGGTTGGTATTTTCCAAAATATTTTTCAATTATCATTAAATTTCCATCATGTTCCCATTCTTTGGAAAACATCAAAAATTATCCCATTACCAAAAAAGAAAAACCCCTCTGTCAATAATGATTACAGACCAGTAGCTCTCACCTCTGTTGCTATGAAATGTTTAGAACGAATTGTTAAGAATTTCTTGTTAAAGGATGTGATTGACGTTTTAGACCCCTATCAATTTGCATATAGAGCACGGCGTGGAGTAGATGATGCAACAATAAATCTGCTTAATAACATCTATAAACACTTGGAAAATTATAGTTCTTATGTCCGCATAATGTTTGTTGACTTCTCCTCTGCTTTTAATACGATTCAGCCACATCTGTTACTTGATAAACTTTGTCATATGAATGTTAACTCAAATATCATTAGATGGATACATTCTTTCCTTGTTAGCAGACAGCAATTTGTACAAGTCAATAATGTTAAATCTTCAACTTTATGTACATCTACTGGTGCTCCACAGGGTTGTGTTGTTTCGCCAATTTTGTTCATTTTGTACACAAATGATTGTGTCTCAAATGCTGATTCGTGTTTTACCATCAAATTTGCTGACGACGCTGCAGTTGTAGGCCTAATTAGAGAGTCAGAACTTGCCTATAGATCCGAGCTATCAAGATTTGTGGATTGGTGTAAATCTAATTTTTTATATTTGAACATTCAAAAAACTAAAGAAATGATAATTGATTTTAGGAGAACTAAGTCAACATTAGAATCTGTGTGTATTGATGGCAATGAAATAGAAAGAGTAAATGAATATAAATACTTAGGTACTATCATTGATTCTAAACTCTCTTGGAATGAGAATACTGAGAAAATATATAAGAAAGGACAACGACGTTTACATTTCTTGTGGAAACTAAAATACTTTAAAATAGATCAAACCATCTTGATGTTGTTTTACAGAACCTTCATTCAAAGTGTCTTTACATTTAACTTTTTAAGTTGGTTTGGGAACCTGTCTGTTCAAAAAAGAAACAAATTGATAAAAATCGTGAATACCGCATCTAAGATTATTGGGCTTCTTATTGAAACGATCGGCAGTTTTTATGAGCAGCAGTTATCGAAAAAAGGAAACAAAATTTTGGGAGATTCTTCCCATCCACTTTTCTTGGAATATACGACATTACCTTCTGGACGTAGGCTGCGTATGCCGACTTTTCGAACAAACAAGTTCCGCCAATCATTCATTCCCTGCAGCATTAGAGAAATAGATTCTGTCTAATGTTGCATCATGTTTTTCATGTAAATTACGTAAATTATCTGTCTATCTTAACTGTTTTGACATGGATTGTTTTTTGATACTATGTTATTATTTGTCTTCATTCTGGAGAATTGTAATTATACAAAACAAATTTCCCTTTTGGGACAATAAAGATTATCTTATCTTATCTTATCTTATATCTTCAGAAGAGCAAAAATTCTTGTGAAGCTTTTATCTAAATACTAGTATTTCATTGTTTCTTCCTTTAACGCCAGACAAAATCCTTTCTCATAACCTGACCGCACAAACGTGTATTGTGGACTTATTGAAAGTTCAGAAGTTAAATATAGGTAGACATGTGTCCTACAGACTGGTTTTGTTGGCCATCATTCATGACATGTGACACAACAACATTAAATATTGCTTGCATCAAACTGACAAATCAAAAAATCCAAAAACAAAACAGAATCCCCATTTCTTTTACAATTACAAAATTTTAAGTCTTGTCCATTTCTCAAACATTTATGTGACCTGAAAAGCTAAAACCTTGAGTTCAGACCCCTAGCTGATGGGGATTCCAATTTATTAATTTGGTGACTTGTAACCTGTGATAAGGGCCACAAGGGCAACGCCAAAGAAACCTATTAATCATCTTCTCGAGAAGCAAAAGCCAAGAAAGCTAAAATTTTCTGTACAGACTCCTTAGCTGATGGGGATTCTCTTTTATACACAGTGATCATGTGACCTATTATATGGGCTACAGGGGCCACGCCCTGAAAACCTTTTTTCGTCTTCTTCTCCAGATTCCTTAACTCTTGAGGAATTATAACTTAAATTTTGTGTTTCTTAAGCCTCTCAAATTGTGACCTTGCCATCATTTGTATAACAAGTTTTAGATAACCTGGTGCGCTACAGAGACAATTATATGTATTATCATTTTTTTAATTATTATTATGCATTTTATGTTAGTCTTTTTATGTTTCTAAAACCATGAATGATAAACTTGTCAAGAACTGTTTTGTAAAAATAAATTTATTCTAATTTCTTCGGGATATTTGGATATATTTATGTCTTTACTCAAAACTGTATGATAATATATTTCAATATGTTTTATGTTTTTTCTCATAGCTTGTGTGATACGTATCAGCTTTTGAATGCATTTTTGGTCAATGGCATTTCCTACTTACAACGGCCTATAAGTCTGTGACCCAAACTAATAACAGACGGGCAATAGCCTTTGGTTTAATTTGAGGAGTGGTCAATAATAACACATTGCTATGTAAGTGCCAATATCAAACCGATAACAACTTAGTTAGTTGATTTATGATCCAAACGCCCATAATGTGTCATGAATCAATTGCTGATACTTGGTTCTCCGTTAATGCAACCTGCGATTCTAAAATAAGGTCACATCTATTTGAATAAGACAATTGAATTTCATGTTGATTGTCAAGTCGCTGAAGTTCGAAGATCCTTAACATATTTTTTTCATGTCATTTTAATATTTATATTGCTTTCGGCTTTCATTTATCATCTTTGAAGTAAGTTTATGCTCAGTTTAGAGTCAATTTGCCAATGTACAAAATTAATAATGATGATAGAGACTAAATGGAAATATTATAAGATTAAAACTTTCAGGTTATAACAGATGGACACAGATAACTTAACTTTTTCGAAATTCATTAAAAGCACTGCATCATATGGCGTTAATAGTTAAATAGCTTTTACTTTGATTTAAACAATGTGTGAGCGAAAAGTGCCGCAATGGGTTAAGTATCTCTACTGTGCCGAATGCCGTTATCAGGTGACCGTTTTCTTCTGACTGTCTGCCTATAGTTGCAATAACGTATGTTGAAGTGTCACAGGGTTGATAGTCCTTTACTCTCAATTGTTAAGCGATGGACTATTTTGTGATGTGTCAAGAATAGCTTACTAAGTGCAGGAAGGGTATTGCTCAAAACGAAGTAGCACTAATACATCTGTACAAAATTGATTAACCTGTGACTCTTGCAGACCTTCAACCAAAAAGCTTAAGACTAGCCCATATTCACAGATTTACCTACACGTTCACATCCACTTGTGAACTTTTTTGCAAATGAATTCAATGAGTCCCCCAGGTTTGACAATGTTTAATTAAGAAGAATACTGCAATTGATTCAATGATCTCCTTGCTGTTTGTTCGTAGAAGAAGAATACTAACACTGGTGCCAACCGATCTGGGTCACCCCTAGCTGAGGGCTTCCATTGAGAAGCATCGTCGTGTGTGCTGGTACATGGTAATTTGCTTTATTTATCCGACCTGGATGTCATGTCATTGGATATAGATACTCCCTGTTTGTATGTCAAGTCCATAGAGCAGATCAATAACTGCCCATCAAATCTTTCCGAAACTTTGAAAATCATGAGTATATCACCCAATTACTGAAGGATTGTCTTTTCATATTTTCAACGTTCGGTAATTTCCAAATTTGATCTTTCTGTTTCCATAGACACATTGTCAATCTGTACATTGAAAACTTTGTTTCCGGAGCGGAAATCAGAATTTTTTCATCATATCTTATTCATAAATTGCATGTTTGTTAACCTCCTGATTTGGTGCCTTTTGTTATTTCTTCGTTTTTCGGTTTCAATGGAAACAGGTTGAATTTGTACTTCATGTAGCCATGTACAGGGATTGTTTTTTTAGCATAATCCACAGATTGCTCATGATCGTTCTGAAACTGAAAAGTTTTTGTTAGATATGTGTATGCGGCGAATTAAAGGGTCCGGTGGGCTATTTTGATTACTCTGGTTCGGATAAGAAAATCCATTGTCACTATTTATCTATTTCCATATGATTTTAATATTTTTTATGATTTTAAAAAAGAAATAAGATGTTGAAAAACAACTTCATGCTTAAACATTTTCATTCATCCACTTGGCACGTAGGTTCTCTGTAGAGAATAATTGTACACGCAATAAAGATAATGTTAATATAAATTGTATTTATGATAGAATTTTAACATTTTAAGAACTATCCCACATGCCCTGACATAATCATATCGAATTGATAAAATACAGCAATATCAGTTCCATAGTTCAAGGCTGTTTGTTAATTAACCATGTCCTTATCTCAAGTTCTGACGTTTTGGACGCCAAAAAGTTTTTTCGAAACATGATTGATTCATCGCTTCTGTCTATTTGCAACCGTTAGCATGTCTGTGTGGTGTATCGTCGATCTGCTATTAGAGAACCCATTTCCTACCGTTTATTCGCCAAGGGCATTATTTAAAGTTCTCTATGACATGGATGAATTACATTTGACATTATGCTTCTAGATCACATTAAGGTTTTTTCCATTGCCTTCAGAGACTGTTACCAATATCATCTGAGTGTTCGAGAATGTCAGTGTATTCTTTTCAGTATAACTTTTACATTTGTAACAAATGTTTGTTAAATCACTAACATCTACTATTATTGAACCAACTATATATACGAGACCAAACTATATTGAATATTCTGTTAAGAAAAGGTTGAAATTTTAAATACACAACATTGAAATGATTTCCCCATTTCAGTAGTAATATATGTCACGGAAATTGTACTATATTTGTTTCATCACAATCATGCGTTGCACGTGAATTATTTGTATATAAAGATGTGTCGGGTCATTCCAGCAAAATACCACTACTCCAACTACATCGTGTAACATGGCAAGATTATCACCCGAGAGGGAGCCATTGGAATGGTGCAAATGGGTATATTGCATGCACACGTACCTACGACGCTGGGCTCCAGGTGTATCAACTTCACAAGGATGATGGGACGCTGTAGGCAGACTGATCGATGTTGTTGTCGTGGATGGATATGAAAACTCAGTGATGTACCTCGACCATATTCTACGCTAGGTTCTCCTACCGTTCATGAAACATCAAAACAACATAACGCTCTTTTAGCTCTTTCAGCTCTCATCCCGTCAGGCAAATAAACGACGCCAGAGCGCAGCGTTTGGCCCGCCAGGGAACCTGACCTATCACCTATATGACATTTATGGGACCATTTGGGTCGTCAAGTCCGGTTAAAATCTGTGGTTCCTCCAAGAACTTATCCAACAACTTATCTAAACTTATCCAAGTTCGTAGAGAGGAATGGAAAAGAATAGCACCATACTACATCATAATACTGATATTCTCAACACGACGACGAGTTACGGAATGGTAGCCATACTGACAAATTCGTTGATAGGACTGTTGTTTTCTAAATTGTGGATCGAATTCATGACACTTTTAAAAGTTCTACTTGTTAGCACATTGGTCGAAAAGAGATCAATATCTGATTGTTTGAGAAAGTGTTGATCTGTTTTCAGAAAAGAAATGAAATAAGAAATGTATCGTTTAGTGTAATTTCTGAGCCAATGATATTTGGTTTATAAATTTGAATCGACGCACAAAAATTCGCCTCGGAATCTAAAAACATGGTAACAATGTTGAAAAACTGTTTTATGAATTGCTGTTTCATTAAGTGCTGTGTTCAAAGGATTTATTACTGATTGTATGACATAAAAACAATCATGATATCTTTAGATCAAACTGTTTTTTAAGAGATGTGTACAGAACGAAACGATGAGTGTAAATTGTCCTACTGGATAGTTTTACATCTTGTCTTCTTGACAAAAATAGTGTCTTATCTGAAAAAAAAAACAAATTAAAAGGATGTTTAAGGAATGAACTGATTAGAGCTTTCATGTGATGAGCTCATAATGTTCTTCTCGTCTCGGATATTTCTAATTAATACGCACGTTTTTCTCATAAAGCGAACTAATTTTGTATTGCAAATTAAATCTATTACTCTCCATAAATTTTCAGATTCAGTATTTTTATATTATCTAAGACTAGATCAAGAATACTCTTAGTGAAAAGTTTACCATGTTTTAAAATTTTCAGTTTCGACATCTTTAGTGTCGACATTCTTATCATTTTAGCAACTTTTCTACTGTCATATATTGCTGATGAAAATTACCTAATTACCTAAACTTTACCTAACTGATGATAATTAAAAATAGTCAACACTACTTTTAAAAAAAATTTACATACTGGTTTTAAATCCCGAACACACATGAATTTCGCCACTTCACGCCATGGCCGAAGTGAGTTGACATACCCTCAGGCATACATTGGTTTTCCTGTGTGTAATATTCATATTGTACAAGTACAATATATGTATCTTTTTCCAGAAGTTTAGCAAAGAATTGTGTTGTAAATAAGGTTTTAGAAATCGTTATAATCCAAATATCTTATATCTGTAATGTATCTAGTCTACATGTGTATTATTAATGCATGATTAAGTATCGCGTTGCACGAGTCTACATATTTATCTTACTAACACAATTACGCAAGTGGGAGATAGATTAGCTTATGGTCACGTTCCAATTATACATATTTTACATGTATTAAGTTCTTTTAGGTATCAATTACCGTAAATACCATATGATACATGATACATGCATGTTCTACCAGCATTTTATTATGACATATATATTATGGTCTAGCAGTCTCTGCTTAAAGTTCTGGTACTAGAGTTTTGGAGCTTTATTAGCATTACAATATTTTTAAGTATCATGGATTAACAAGCAAGAGAGCTTCGAAAATGTTGGCCTAGGACTATTAAAGAATTCAGTGAAAGTCTGATTGGTTGAAAAACTTGTTTCTAACTGAGCATTGATTTTCATGACATACTTTCAATATGTGCACATGTGCACATATCACTTGTGCCTAGCAACGATTGCTTAAGAGCGAAGTAGCGTATTTCGTCGTCAGTGGCGTCACTGTAGCGGGCCCTCGCAAGGGAAGGAGGCCATTCAATGAATATTTCCATGCTCTTAAAATAGGATTTGGGTCAGTCGTTAAGGGATTATAACCATCGGAAGTGTGTCTTTGACTTTTATGAAACACGTCCTAATTTTTAGCCTCGCTCTCGCTCTGTTTAAAAAATCCTCAGATTGGTGATATTTAAAGAAATGCGTAACATTGCCCCTTTTTCAGAGCTCGTGTTAGATGGGGTTTGTTAATCTCTATTGGAAGTGTAATTGTTTTGTGATGTTGAGGTTGCAAAACGATTTTGTAAATATTTGTGAATCATTAATAGTCAATTCACTTGTAAATAGTCCATAGTACTATGGATTAAAGGATCAGATGTATTTTATGATCTAACATTTAATTCAAATGTCAAAAGGTATTCAGCTGAAATAAATGGTTTACTTCAATTTGACTGAAGGACATAAAACTTCATGACATAATATTAAGAATCCCATACTAATCTTATCTATTTCAATGTGATCATATTTAAGAATTTTTTTAAAAATAATGAATGTTAAAGCCTTCCTGTGACTTAGATTGTTAGATTCCTTTTATATAATGAAAACGTGTTGCACTACCCTTTTTGGGTTTGTTTATGGCGGTTTAGGCCTATGTTGTAATAAGTTGAGGATTGACTTATATTGATTCATTTCCACACGACAGCAAAGCTATTTTTATAACTGCATCTTCAATCTGTAAGATTGGTATGATGAAATGTCAAAGACTTTTAAAGCCATTTATCAAAGCGATAACTAAACCAATCTGTTTTGTATAGATTTAAATGCCTTATCAAAGTATAACGCAAAGCATCAGAGTTTAGAGCGGAAACGTCTTAACGATGTCCAGCAAAAACATAGGTTTTTCAATATAGTTGGTTAACTCTAAAATGAAAGGGTCAAAAGCATAACAGTACATGTATCTTAGAAATATATGACATTTTCATCTTGATCACCTATGGCTTATTGTTTCGTGGACCTGCACTATTCTGAAGAGAATTGCTACATTCTGGCCTGGCCGGGTATCTGAAGATAAACACTTTTCTCCCAACGTAGGTAGCTCTAGTCATAAATTTAAACGCGAACCTCGGTTTTATTTGATCACATTCCGGAATATACGGAAAAACTGATTGAATCAATCATTTGATATATGCTCATTTCGTTGCTCGTTTTTCAGCAGCTGCAGAATGATGAAATGAAATGGTCATATATCAGTCAACTGGCAGACTTTTTCATAAAGAGAGGGACATCAACATGGATTCACCAAGGAAGGAAGCAAATTTCAAAGCAGCGAAATTGCATATTTTTTTTAAATATTGGAAATGTTAAAAGGGGTATTTTGATGAAAACGACCATAAAATCATTTAATTGATTTGATTTTCAGGTTTCAAAAAAGACTCAAACGCAGGGGAAATTGTTTCTTTTTGTGTTCACCTAAGAAGATGAGATGCAATGTTTGTAAAATTTCCTCGATTCAATGTTATTCAACACCTGCATTTTTAGTTCAAAACCGATGATTATTCATTGCCATTCAACATATTTCAAATCAACCAATCAGAATCGAGAATACAACGAAGTCATTTTAAAATAGATAGTAAACCTATCTCACTTCAGATTTTCTTTGCAGTCTTTTTCAATATCTATTAACTGCTCTAAGGTAGAAGTCAATCTAATTAAAATCAGATCAAACGAAACGTTCCTTCAAGAACGTAGCCGAGTTTGATTGTTGTTTCCTATCTAATTTCAATTAAATTTCTACGAGTTCAATGCACTAGAGGTTTCTTAACCTTAATAAAATGTGGTTTTGGTCGATGCTACGCTTTCCTGAAATTAATTGGAAGCCGTTGACATTTTCGTCGCAAATCTAATTTTAGGAGCAATAATGGCATAGACAAGCATTGGCAATGCCTTGCATGTGTGGAGCCAAAAGTGACACTATAGAGATATACTGCATCTTTCATACTCACTTATGCCCTCTTCTTTTCTTGAAACTTCATTGCTTACAGGCAGGAAATTATAAATCCATGCACTGGTGATGTCAAGGACAATGCTTTCTGTAAGACGACATCGAGTCGCAAGAAACTGGCAAGAATGCCAGTAAGATCTGAGGTAGATATATTTATTTCCGTTCCTTAGCCTGGTAATTGGTAAGATGTCGGAACAATATCAGAGGAAATCCGAAAGTTTCAAGCTGGATTGTCTGTGTCCATCATTGATGTAAACGATTACATGAGATTTTCCGAAGGATTTGAATTGTATTAAATCTCGCCAATTCTAATATGTTCAAATTTAATTAAATCCCTTCACTGTGCCATGATTAACATTTTGAATTCGAGACAGGCGGATAACCTTTGAATTCTTTTTATTTGAAATAATTCATGAAAGTAGACGATATGTTTAACTAAATACAATTATCTTCATAACCATTGCCTAGTCATAATAATTATCATCAGCATCGTGTAGTCATCATCGTCTAGTCGTTGTTATCATCATCAGCAACTAGTCATCTTGTAATTAAACTCATCAGTCACCATCATCTAATAAACAATTAATCAAATGAACAAAGAAAAACTCCAAACACTCTTGTATTCAGTCACAACGTGTTCCAAAGCTTCATATGTCTTCGACGTACTTACATATGTAGAAAAAAATATCAACACTATCATCATCATCTTCCTCATCATAAAAGAAAGATCTTATAATGTTTGTTTAAAGTCGTGTCTCTGAAGTGCTTAAAGGTGCCTACGGTCGATCAACACCAAGGAAACCTGAGACCTTATAGTTCATCACTGTCGTATATAAGTTATGGTTGTAGGAACAGGTGATTAAAGAGAGGCGCAGGATAAAAGATGAGTCTCCAGCGGGGAATTGATGCTTGTTAAAGTGACATGTCGTATGTTCTTGAAGTCAAAGAAGTCAAAAGAAATAAGTTTAAATAAGGTAGGCCCTTTAATTTGAATCAGGTTATCTCGGCTTAATAACACCTCCACAGTGTGATTTCTTTACAAGTCGACTCTTTTCTAATAATATGATGATATCAGGCGGAAGAGAAAACATTTTGATTGTGTCAACTCGACTATCACGACCTTTCAAAAGTTGCACTGCAGATGTTTGGGTTTCTCTTTGTCGTGTAGTGAGTGAGTGAGTTGGGTATACGTGCTTTCAAAAATATTCCGGCTATTAATTTACACGTCGATGACAAGACAAAAGATGAAAAGAGAGAGGACAGTTCAGGGAGAAAGTTATCGAAAGGATGAGGAAAAAGACGGAAAGAAAGGCAAAGTGAGAGATAAAAAGGAAGGACTCAAATTTTGGCTGGCAACTACCCGTCGACCTGTGCAGCTCGGTGAACTTCCAGGAGCATGGAGAGAGAGAGAGAGAGAGAGAGAGAGAGAGAGAGAGAGAGAGAGAGAGAGAGAGAGAGAGAGAGAGAGAGAGAGAGAGAGAGAGAGAGAGAGAGAGAGAGTAAATAAGAGACACAGAGAAAGAAAGGTAGAGTGAGTGAAAGAGACATAGGAGTGAGTATGTGATAGAAAGAAAGAAAAAGGGTGCTTCATTGATCAAGTGAGAGAGTGAAAAAAAAAGAGAGACAGACAGAGAGGCGAAGGGACTCATAGCATTTTCAGCAATCAAAGCAATTGGAATCAGCGAATATGTCATTAATCATGTTTAGATTATCTTCTTGAGAAATCATTTCCTAAAACTTCGATATTTAGAATTTCATTTTAATAAAGTAGTCAGTTTCTTCAAAATAAGATATTCGCACCAAAACAACTGTTAAATTGTCCTTAAATTTTATTGAACTACTGATTCTTTTTTCTTAATGCCAAATTTAATTGTAGACAACTAAAACTTATAATTGTAAATCAAATTTAAATATCGAAGCGTATGTTAGTCAAATAAAAATCAGATCAAACAAACGAAGCTACATACATCTCTACAATTAAACCGAAACCATTGATTTATCTTCAAAAACGTTAATTGAGCAGTAATAACAAGGCATTTACTGAACTTTTAGGGCTTTCATGTATTCAAAAGTTAATGATTTCATAATTTTAAATGTAATCATAATATGCAATATAATGAATGATACTTAACGGTATTATGAATGATATTATTTGGAACTTCACTGCATAAAATCACATTAAACAATTCTGAGAATGGTAATGACTTTAAATAATGCAATTTGAAGTTATTCTTGCTTTATTGTAGAAGAAATTGATTTTTATAAAATTCGCAAATCGCATATGTCAAGAGAAAAAGATGCATGATTAATATCATTTCAAAACTATTTAGTCAAGTAACCTGGAACTGATATCTTAATGTTCGGTAATATGTTAAAGGTTTTTAATGTTTTGATTTCATTAATCAAACTTGAAATTTCAAAAACGTTCTTTTTCAAATGAAAACGACCCTTGACGGTGAGTACTCTTGTGCTCTTTTCTTAACCATAGCAAACAGAAAATGTTTCACTTCATACACCCTTCAAAACCTGATTGCTTTTTCAGAGAGAGAGAGTGAGAGAGAGAGAGAGAGAGAGAGAGAGAGAGAGAGAGAGAGAGAGAGAGAGAGAGAAAGTAAATAAGAGACACAGAGAAAGAAAGGTAGAGTGAGTGAAAGAGACATAGGAGTGAGTGTGTGATAGAAAGAAAGAAAGGGTGCTTAATTGATCCAGTGAGAGAGTGAATAAATATAAGAAAAAACAGACAGACAGACAGAGAGGCGAAGGGACTCAAACACATTTTCAGCAATCAAAGCAATTGGAATCAGCGAATATTTCATTAATCATGTTTAGATTATCTTCTTGAGAAAACATTCCCTAAAACTTCGTTCCATGAGAATGAACTACGGTTCACATCAGTAAAGTACATGTATAGACTTTGACTCCAAGTGGCTTCACATAACCTGTTATTTGTTTAACTTATGTGTACTTTACTCATTTGAAAAATACTATGAGCTATGTTTGCATAATTTTTTCACATACGTAACACTAACTACAAATTTATAGTTGAACTTTTCGAAATTAATCAAATCAACTAACAATGGTTATCATTTCAATATCATGAATCTAAGTTTCAATTTTGAAATACTTTAATCATGATTGTGTCTCTTTGTCAAGTAAGTCTATTAAATTATACTTCTGCTCTATCGTGAAATTTGACGTTATCAAGAAAGCCAATTTTGTTGATTCGGTAGAATGAAACATTATTTTATTACGATTTTTCCATTTCTTTTTTTTCTTTTTTAATTTAATTTCTGATTAATTTATCTATAAAAAGTCAAATCGTTGCTCTCAAGTTTGCAAATGTTTTTATTGATTAATTCTTATACAATATCGTTTGAAATTTCTAAACTGACAGATTGACAAATAAAGACATTATCAATGTTGTCGAGAGCCATTTTGAATTACAAAATTGCAGTGTAATTAATGTGTTCAATTTCAATATTGCCCTTGGAGAGAATATCTCTTTTTCATGGTGACATCACGTAATAAATAATTCTTTGACGTCACAGTTCGCCTATGATTTTGCACGAACATACCCGTAATGTTTGATGATAACCTACTGGCTTTACAGGAAAAGGATTCGACCCCTTTAAACTGTTTGTATGTTTCAGTACTTAGGATTTACTTAATTGGCCTCAATTTCAAAGAAATTTCAGAAAACTTTGGTAACCTTGTTACCTTATTTTTAACTTAATGGCCATGATAGGGTAGAACGAGCTTAATATGTTAGGTCTCTTTTATGGAGCTTAAGCTACTAGTGAGTTACAATGAACAGTCTACAAACGTAGTGTCTCTAGTGAAATTAACCAAGAAGATCGTTACAGAAGCAGTCCAAAAATCCTCTTAGCCTTAATTGAAAATGTCTGGGGCAATCTATTTGTACAGTTAACCAACTAAGATAATTAGTACATCTCTTGAGTTTTTACGTTTCTTACTGTTAACTGTCTTGAGAGAAAACATACTCCGCGTCTTATCTGCACTCAATAGTTGTATTTGTAATTTCGGTTATTTGTTTTTAAGATAAGCATATAAGATGTAATGGGGACCGGTAATATTTTTCCTATTTTGATGACTCCTATTGTAGTTTTATTTCGTTAACATTCATACTTTACAACTAGATAAGTATTGCACTCAAAGAAGTTACATTATTAAGTAGCATTAAGTGCCTTAATGCATAAGAATGCTTTGGAAACAAAGCTATCCCACACAAATATGGCATGTGTTTGTTACATTACAAAACATGGATTTATGGTGATCGAATCCGTTTAAGCATATTGCAACAGTCATGAAAAACGATTATCAGTAGTGATTCGTTCTGACAAGCATTTAGTGGTGTCCTTACGATACAATCATATGATATCAGATCTTGCAGCGTTACTCAGATAAGCAATGTTTAAACTTCAACGTCACTTTCAGGAATGTGAGAGCACGATAGTGATGATTAAAAGTATAAATTCCGGCGGACACGGATCTTCACGAGATTCTGTCCGATAATGGATGAGTATGTATTATGTACTTTAGAGGACAAAACTTTTCACTTGACAACTTTTTTATCAGTAGACGTAAGAACTAGTGCCCAATAAAAAACGAAAACTGAGTAGCGGCCTTTCAAATGCGAAAAACTTTAATCATTTAGAAACAATTATGATGGATGTTCATAACCTGGATTTGATCTTCCGAAGACTAATACACATATTTACACATACATCTAGAATTTAAAACAACATTTAACAATAAATGTTATCCGATTTCCTTTTACAGAATGGATCCATTTACAAACTATATGACACTAGTGGTAGCTAAATACTATAAATAAATGGTTCTGGCACTAATGCTGTAATTGCTATTTGCTTTACGACTTCAAAGGGTTATCACAGCTATTTCGTATGTTAATAGATGTCCTAAGTGGCAATACTGTGTGCTGTTATTAAGTTAATGATATTTGTGTCGGATTTGTGTATTCTCTTGTTGCTAATAATTGCTTTATATGCTTCATACTTGATGTGTTCATGTCCGTTCCCAGGATGTCTATCTTTAATGCGAGTTATAAGCGTTTACTATGTATTCAGACCCAAGAAAGCCTTATTCAAAATCCTAAGATAATATTGCACCTCCTGAAATGTAAATCTAAACTTTAATTCTGAATTTTTCATGATCCACAGGCTCATTTTAAATCATTTATAAAAACAACTTTTCCTAATGAATTAACAAAAATACGAATTTAGGACAATTTCAACTTTCGATAGGTTTTATCAATTACAATAGATTAGATGTGAGCCAGTTTATAAACTGTTTGATTACTCATTGCATTGGGGTTCATCAGGATAGTTTGTGTGTCTGATCCGTAAGGTCAAAGTGTCTCATATTTTTCAAAAATGACCTAATGGACGGCATCAGTTGAACTGACCTGATATTTCCCCGAGGACGACATCGTTGACAAACTGTCCTGATAGATAAAATGTCCTGATATTCCCCGAGGACAGCCTCATGAAGAACCTGTCCTTATATTTTCTGATACAATGATGAAATGATCATGAAATGTTGAAACTATGGTAGTAACTGACATGCCATGCACTCCAATTTAAAAATAAGGAAATAATAAGAAAGTTTTTTTAAAAACTAAATTGATTACACCGAAAGTTGTTGTACGCGTGAAATGTGAAGTACGAAAGATTATTGGCACGAAGTTTTGTAAAGATATAAGACACGCATATATATATATATATATATATATATATATATATATATATCAGATATGCAGACAATTAACACCTTGTTTTCTTTGTAAAACAATTGTTAGGATGCTTTTTTTTGTACAATGAACTTTTGAAGGAGGATTCTAATTATATTTGCTTACGATTGTAAAATAAAAGCTACGACAATCAATCTTTGTTATTTTCTTTATATTGTTATCTCCAAACCTCGTTAAGTATTTTTATTTATTTCGTTAAAACCTTGTTTTTATAAAATGACGTTGCTGCGATACGTTTTATATATAGGAAACGAAATTAGTTGATTTGGAAATGTTTGTTCCAACAGCGTCGCTCGTTGAATGATTAAATTTTCCCTTTTCTGTCAATCAAACATTAGTTGTTGTAACATGTACTCAGCATATATATGGAAAATGTTTTCAAACGTGTCCATGTATCAGATATCAGGACTAATTTGAAAAATATTGCAACTAAAGTTTATCATAGGGAATATTCGATATAATGTCAGCCTATCTTAAATTGTTTAAAAATCTCCATAAGTGATGAATAATGCAAAATGAGCTGTTTAAGATAGTTAGAGCATTAAATGTAAAGAATTAGATGTTCACATAGAATAATGTAATGCCGAAAACCTAACAACATAGTTTAAAAATTAACGTATGATCTTAAGAAAATGACATCAAGAAAGGTTCATAATGTCGAAGAAAAGTATGTTATCTGCAAGTTAATTATTTGTGTTGCTTAGTATTTAAACTAAATGTCTAATTTTACAAATCTAACAATATCTTTATCATGTAAATCCTATTTTGAAGAAACTAATAATTTAAAGTATTAGTGTTATTACATCCCGAGTGTGAGGGCTTACCTTATTTGCTGAAATACACTCTTAAATAATTTCTTTAAAAAGCCATTGTTTAGTTCCTGTCCTTTCATAATATCAATCAATAACACCAAAGACTTGTTGATGTATGTATGTATGTATGTATGTATGTATTGATCTACAAAAGATTTATCTTTTTTTACTATACATCTGAATGACTTTTCTCCACTTTTCTGAACTTTTTCCTATGCCTATATAATTCATGTTTTGTTTTAAACTACCAATCACCACTTTATTAAAAATGTGTGTTATTTTTAATATTCCTTTTTTCAAGAGAGGTATTAAAATAGTTTCTTATCGTTTCTTAGATTGCATCGTTTAAACTTTAAGAAAGGAATATATATATTTCATTGAGTTTTTACAAAGCAGAGGACTACTTTGACCTTGATTTTATCATGTTAAACTGACAGAAGATTTTCGTGGGCAGCTTGTTTTATTAGAATTGTATCCTGGACCACGTAATCTTCAAGAACATGATGACATTCTAGTAAATATCAGATCGCCCTCAACAAAGAGATGGTTGATAAGCCTTGGAAAGGTTCCCAGACAAATATCTGTATAAAGAGGGGGATAGTCATTTGGTTACTCTTCAGATCTTTTTAAGAGTTTTGTTCTAAAAAGAGTACCAACATATGACCACATTGATAACAGACATTTTATTGTTCATGACCTGATGATGACAGAAGGAAAGTTCCAAAATAAATTATAACTAAATAGAGAAAGAGACTTCTCAGCGTAGGTGACTTCTGTTCTGCCCACTATTTTACTTTGAGCTCAATTACAAGTTTATATTCAAAATGAAATATAACAAGAAGTAAATTATTGTTGGGGCTAAAATTCTGTTAGGATTAAAATTAATTACTATTTCTATTCTATATCATATTATCTCTCTCTATCAAAATTCCTTTACCACCGATAGTCCATCATCTGATGGAAACAAACAAAGCTGTTTTTATTTTGCTCTCATCGCAGACATAAAGGAAACCGCCACTAATCTGTCAACCCTATTTCCCGATGGTAATCGCTTTCGATATAACGCAAGTGCGCAGGATATTTTAGACGTCTTTGTCCCTCCGGAATAGAACCAATGTCACAATTGATCAACTCCCTTGCTCGTTAGAATTAATAGAGCATTTATGAGAACACATTTCCAGACAAATATATATATATATGTTCTGTACTCTCTGCAATGAATCAAATTGCATATATATCACAGACATGATAGTATGATTTGACAGGAAAAGTCTCCGATTATGTGGACTGCATTGTGATACTCGTTATTTGATAGATTATGCCTTCTCGAGGATCGTTTTCATGAATCCCAGACAAACTTAAATGATTGTTCATGTACAATTTGTAATTTAAAGGTATTTTAATCGATGCTTTAGGCAAATGTCAAAAAGTCTGAAATAAATAAGCCAATGATGATCGGTCCTCGACTCGGTTATGGTATTAAAATTTAGGGCTCGATCAGAACTTTCAATTATTTTTTCTGTTACAAACAAGACTTTCGCTAACTTCATTACAAAATTTAATATTAAGCAGTGAAACTATTTCATGAAAATATCAACGAAAAAAGTCAAAATTTCTTTGGATTGCATCGTATTGTAAAATTTAATGTAGCAATTATCAATTTCAGTTGAATAGATTGATTGATTTGCCTTTTGCAAAATTAAAACTTTCGGACATTTTCGTTAATGATATTATGATGGTAGATTGTTAAGATTAAAGGCCAAGTGTATCCACAAATCTGAAGAATAAAGGCACAGACTCTATAATGTATGTTTAATTGAGAACTTTCTTAAGGTATTCTTAGATAATTCTAACAAATTACAACCTTCATGTAGCTATTGTTCACTTAACTTACTTTAAGAAAACAACAATATTAAATTTCAATTGAAAGTGACAGTTGAGTCCATGTAAAAAGCATGAAATAAGTATACAAATTGTCACAAACAAGATGCAATTAAAATCTTTAAATGAGACAAGTGGGATATTTAACTTCTTAAGTTTAATTGTTAATAGTAGCGTTTTTATTGTATTTTAGGAGCTTTTGCAGACAACGATATTAGTTTTCATACAAACTTTATGAGTCATTTGGCCGGCCGTATGAATATTTCAGTATCTAAATGAGTACTTTATCTGATCCGTCTGTTTATGGTTATTAAGTTAAAGATATTTGTCTTTCCTTTGTGTTTACTATAATGGCACATAATAGCACTAATAGCTTTATATTTGATTACTTTATTTCCGTTCTCTCAGGATGTCTGTCTTTGATGCTAGCAGTAATAGTTGACAATTTATCTGTACCAAGTCGCATATTATTTCCTGAGACAAATATTACATCCTCCAATAAGCAAGTTAAGATCTGTGTTCTATAATTTTCATATTCACTTCAATAATATCCTCTATTTCAGGGATGTACAATTTATTACTTACACTAAGATAATACAATCACAACCAGATTAAGTGTTTCAGTTTCAATTAGATGTGTATATCATATGTCAGGGCAGTGACAAACAACCAGATGTTATTCAAGCTATTCGAAAATATAACCATTTGTTGACTTCTCTTACGTCCTCATGGTACATGTAATTAAAATCAAGTCATTCCAGTATTTATATGAAGTTTCAATGAATTAGGCAGAGTTGAGCACAGATGGTACATTTGTATAACATCACTGTAATACAATGTTTCATCACTGTTTTTTAGTACAACAAGTGATGTTATGATACAATGATTAATTTAGTTGAAAGTTTTGTATTGTTGTATTGAAATATCAAAGAGAAGATTAACAATGTTATAAGTTAAGACTATACAAGTTAAAGAGTTGCCAATAACAAAATTATTTCATCAAATGTCATTCGTAAAACTGAAATAAACCTAGTGTTTGTGAAATTCCATTTCTTATTTTATTTATTGAATAGCTTCATCAACAATATATATTTATATATATCATAATGACTGACTTGAAAATTATGATCTAAAAAATATTCGTGTTGTCAAGATAAGTAGGTGACTATTTTAAAACTTCATGTAAGCATCGGAAAAAAATCTCATAATACTAATTATAATTATGAGTCTTTGATAAATATCTATAGGCTTTAAAATCTGATAATGCCACATTTAGGAGATAAACCTAGTGTGTTTCAAAATAAAAAACATAATATATTGTATTACATTCTAATTGGAACCGGACACGTAGCTTCAACATGTAATGTATTGTATATCAATCCAGTATTACCTGTCTCTTAATTTCAAAGGCACCATTTTAAAATGCCGACGGACACAATAGTCAACTCGCCTATGTGTTTGAGTTTGTATCGAAGTATTGTAATAAAACAAACTGTCAAACCTTATAATGCAAGTTCAACAAATGTCTTGCTCAGTACGCAACACAAAAATCAATATCGAGTTTTAATTTTCAATCAGTTCTGATAGATATAAAAGAAAAAGACATCTATATGAAGCCAATCGGTATCTCTAACAGAAAACCATTGTGAAATTGTGACAAAGATTATAAACTTAGCCTACTCTTAACATCTAAACTTCTTAGGATACTAACTTCAAACACGCTGCAACCTTTCATTTTTCATTTGGAAACATAAACATTAAAAATTATTTATTTTTTTAAAAGAAATTTATGTTGTCTAAGGGCAAAATATTCAAATATGGTAAAAAAAAAAAGGTTTCCAAATACAGAGCAAGTTCAATCGTAAAAATGCCTTCGTAATCGGACTAATCAACCAATCAGCATCGAGTATCCGTCACTTTCATGGTAGAAGTTATATTCATTACCATAAATTTAACTCCCTTTTACCCACATTGCTTGTTATCTTTCAATACTTAAAGCGTCGGGTAAGAAACATTTTGGATTAAGGGGTTGAACTTTGATGGAATTGTAATAAAACAATGTATAATGTCATGAACTTTTAAAGCATATGAAGAATTGCCTGATTTTATATAGGTTATATCTCCCAATGAAATGTTAGTTGAAGGCGCCGCCTATATTCTTGGTATGTTAACTTACCAGGAAAAAAAGTTTTTGAAGTAACTATTGACATTTCAGACATTAACAGATTGCCCTCAATTATGAAAAGTTTTAGCAGACAAATATCAGGTTAACTGACTGAGATGTTTTCATTTCTCTGTGTATTGTTTAGTAGTCGAACGTATTTATTTACTTCATAAAAATGGTTTAATTAGTATGACGTTGTAAATATTAGAACAGTTAATGTCCTCTTCCAATATCGTAAGGAACAAGAACACTCCTGACATGAAATGTTCAAAGAGAAGAAACAAATGGTTGATGTTGGAAGCTTGGAAGTTGGTGTGCATCCTTGGCTACCCAGGTCTGAAAGTCCCTACGCTCATCACTTTACCACCAAGAGAACTATACTGAAATCATCCGCATGTGGCTTGTGTACGTCAATGAAAGTGCTTTGTTGATTGTTTCCTGCTTCGTGTTTGAAAACATTTAAGTCTCGCCTTGAGATAATTGGTTTGCATGCCAAGCGAAGGTTACCTTTGACATTTCAAATTCAAATTTCTGAGTAAGCGTTAAAGGGATTGTTTTATTCTCAGTGTTACCAAGCATATATCTCCACATCTTGTGTCAAGACTGTCATTTCATAACAAGAATTAAAGGCGGGTAGTTTGAGTAGGAATATTTCTGATGAAAAGTCCTAGGGGTGATTGTGAAGAGCATCGGAACATTAGCCCTAAGTGTCAGAGGATGCTGGCGTAGTTACAATTTTATCTATCCTTCTTTAATGTCGTTGTGTATTAGTCCAAATATGTAGTTATGTCTAGAAATATTATCTAGAAAGTTATTTAACCTATAATTAACCTCGATTTCTACCATTACACTGACATCTCTAGAATCAAAACCCCTCCATTATGCATGCACAAGTATACTGTATATCCTATTCATCTCTGTTTTATGGAGTACAACCAATTGTCGTGTCACAATTGATAGTATCCATTGCTCGTTAGTAATGATAGTGCAATTATGATATCAAATATCCAGACAATAGACACATTAATGCTCTGTACTGTCTACTCAATAACTACAACTGCTTTTTCTGACACATATCGAAGATACGATCAAGAGGGTAATGATTCACGAAAACAAAGTATGTATCAAATTAGTTTGATTGGAAGAGCGATTGAGAATCTCACCCGATTGTCTTCTGATATGAAATATATCAACACGAGTTGATAAAAGTTAGAAAAGATACGAGTTATTTTTACTTTTAATAACGAGTGTTTATTTATCATACATCAGAAGACACGATAGTGAGATTCTATTTATCATCCAAAATCATTTTTCATTTCGATTCTCCCAAAAGTGCTCTCCCGTGGAACACAGTTTCGGATGTTGTATACGGATCTAACAAACAAAGAAAAACAAAGCTTCTGACATTGAAGTCAATTCTCCATGGAGATCTCTTGCAAAAAATACGAATGAACAACTTATGAGTACAGTGCCTGTTAGAGCGTCCCGCCCCTTTAATCTGTAACAAAGAGAAAGTTGAGGCATTTAGAAATCCCTGTCATAGTGGCTTTGAATACTCGAAGTCGGTAATATTCATTCAGGATTGTCTGTGGGCGTTTATCAACACTTCAGTCATAACCGAATAAGCTAGGTTAAATTACTATATGGATATTCAAAGAATTACAAAATATCTGTCGAGGGTTAACTTTTATGATAAATTCAGAGCTTGAGCTTGATGAGGTGAAACTCTAAAAAGTTCTACACTTTCACTTTCAATACGTATTTCATCTGTCGAACTTGATCTTCTAAACGATTTTCCTATACTGTGACAAGTCCTCTTGATTAAAGTACTGCCACAAAGCAAGAATGATACATTTTAGAATCATTGACTATCAATTTTTTTAACTATTTCAAATACTTATCTACTTTTCTCTTAATTCATTTGGCATTAAGAAAACTTATTCACCTGCATGACCGAGCATGTTTGGATAACAAATAGAAGATACTAAACGACCTTCAATGTAATACCATTTTTCATTTAACGAGTTAAGGATTTTGTATAAAACGAGCCAAAGAGACTTCATTTACGAGTTTGATTGAAAATAGTATTAAATTGTTGGAAGTTTAGTATTCTGTTTATAACAAGGCCACAAAAAACAAGCATAATAGCCGATAGTGTGCCGAATCGAACATATCCCCGACTTGGCGGCGATAGTGACGGCGGGAAATATTGTGACGTCACAACAATACACACTATTGTGACATCATACGTGCAGCGATATTTACTACGATATCTATCACAGGCAAGTAATAATACAGGAATATTTCGATGTGATTATTTTGGGGTTGAAACAAAAACAGAGTATTAAATAGCTATTGTTTAGTATTTCAGTACTTGACTGTCTTCACTAGAGAGTAAGATACATATGTAAATATAAATCTGACATATGATTATGAGAATGTGATTTTTACTTCTCTGTGCACAATGCGACCTTATATTTATGTCAATTGAATGATATAATTATTTCATGTTATAAATTTAAGTCGAAAAAGAAGCTGGACTACAATTTTTCTCAGGTGATTGGATATCTTTGAGTATTTGAATTGAAGTAGTTCCGTTTGGATCGGGAATGTTTGCAGGTATGTTAAAGTGTGATATTTATGGGATGCAAAACATGATCCTGATATACATGTAGCAGTGCATGCTCAATTAATGTTAGGTAGTCATTGCCAGTTTTATTATGTTATCCAAACAATCAAAATTGAAGAAAGAAATCATTTCATGTTACAATAACACAACAAACTGTCATTAAACGGGTAAACCAAAAGCTATTTTCTCCGCAGAAAAAAGATCAATTTAACAACAAATGATGAAAATGAGGATACTTATATTCGTGTGAGTTTGCAGCCAGGGTGGCAACTAATATCTATGAATTTCTATTCTGTTTCCATTACATTCAAACCAGATATGTTTTACCTGGGTGTTGCTAGCTGAACAGTGGTACATCTAGAGAACAGTCTCTTGCTAAAGATGACACCAATAATCTTGGAGAGTCTGAAAGAGCAAGATAGAACCTTATCACTTAAATATAGAAAGACCCATGATTTTGCAATATACATTGAATAGTCTAGACAGCAGTAAATGACAATTGTCAAAACTTGTAAATAATGAAATAATGTACATGCAAATTAATTCAATAATGATATTCGATAGATTTCTTCTATACTGTTAAAGTTTTGTCAACTTTAATTTGGTTCAGAGAAAACAAACAACTTATAAGCACCAAATAAATATCATCAGACGCAAATTACGAAATCTTTTACTCTATGTATATCCTTACATCATCTTAATAACAAAAAAAGATCATACAATATCACTTTGAGTCCATTATGTATGTGATTATCGTCAAATGAACATAAACGTTAACAAGTATAACTATCTGGAAACGTTTACTTACATAGCGAGGAGTTATTGTGACAATGCCAAATAAAACATTCATTTGAGTGGGATAATGGTATGCTTAATGTTGCGCTGAGAAGTTCAACGATCTCCAAATAATGATGATGATCACGTGACAAATATATTACTCGATATTTACCAAAAAGTACTTAATTTATCCTCAAGGCGAGCTTGATGAAAATGCGAAAGTCGGCAAAAAATTTAAGATCTCTATTTGTTGCTTATTTCATATTCAAATATTGATTTTATTAACAATGTTTCAACCAGTTGGTGAATAAACATATTTCTTTACATCATATATTGTATATTCTCCTTTCTCTTAAATTTTCTTTTTTGTAAAGAAACGCGGCTATACATGTATGTCTTTAACAGAGAATGAAAGTGTGCCTCAGATTGCATTGATATACATGTAAGCTCCAGATTACATAGCGTTTCCATAAGTTTAAGAAGAAAATGAACAAACTTTAAAGATTGCACCAGGAAGTTTGATTAATTTCGACTTCATTGGTGATTGCCAGGACATTATAAATGTTACGTGTTAGTACTGTTCAACAAACTATTCTAATGGTAAATTCAAAGATTCCAAATGGTTTTGAGTCAAAGACTGTCAAGAATTGCCAATCTATGGCAGATTTACGTAACCATTTTTAGCCTAGTAATTGGTTGAATGTTGGAAAAGTGTCATAGGAAATGCAAAACTTCCGAACTAGATTATCAGAGTGTACCACTAATGTCAATGAATTCTTGACATGTTCAGAAAAATGGAAATATTGTTAAATTCTGCCGTCAGTCGGAAATATCAAATTGATATAAATCGCCAGGAGTATTCTTTCATAAATAATTCCACTCGAAAATTCTTAATTTGTTTGCTTCAAATGGAGTAATGAATTTAAATATACATTGGAGCAAAGTTTTTATTAGTAATTGTATTCATATGTTTCAAATAACCTAACCTAAATAAAGAATATCAACATATTCATCAGATAAATATTGGTATAGATCTGGTTTTCGCTGCTGAGGAGTGTCAACCGACCATTAACATCTTGGAAACCCAAGACCTTAACATTCATCAGAAAAACGTAAATACATTTGGTGCATAAGAGACATAAAGGAAAAAAGGACAATTTCCTATAGAAATCTGACCTTGAAATAACGCCTATATAAACTCTTAGGCCGGGTTTACACTACGTCCGTTTTTGGAATGCGATGCGTAAAAAATATTTGCATACGAACACAGCACGTTGTTTTCAATGAGTTGTCTTACACTACGTCCGTCTCTTCAATACGTTGCTATGCGTTGCGAAAAAAATAGATCCTGTTCTATTTTATTCGCAACGCACTCGAAATCGTATTGAAATTCCCTATGTGACGTCATTATTTTGTCATTGGAAGAGTATTTCCCCAACACGTGGCACCTTTGAATAAGTCATGTTTAGTCTGAAAGAAGTAGTAACATTATAAAGAATGATATGGAGATTCAGAGGAACGTTATTTATTAATGTCAACAACATTCATTTATTGAATATATACCAATGTACATCTGTCCATCACGTCATATATCCATTGAGTTTGCACACACACACATTGTGCCCTTCAGTTCATTATCCATATACTGTCTATTACATACCTTAATATACTGCCCATTAAATATATGTACATGCATACAGATACAATCATACATACATACATTATTCACTTCGGAAAAATCGCAAGGAAGACATTCGTAAGCAAATCGCATGCAAAACGCTCGTAATGTAAACCCTCAAATCGCATGCGTCAACGCAATGCGAATTATTCGGATTTGGTGTAAAATCGGCCTTAAACCGAACATGTTTAGTGCAAAATTGCATAAACTACGCATTAACTACGATCTCGGCAATATTCAAGGGTTGGCTACAGCCTAAAAAAAACAGCAGCGGCTTTGGTAAATTTAACTGCAATGCTTAAACTGCAAAAATTGGGTGAAGGTACAGATATATCTTATTAAAGAATGGTTTATCGTTTGTCCTCAGTTAAGAGATTAAGGTATATCCAAGGGCGGAACATTTTCTTAGTTACGTAACGTGTCATTGAATTTGAAGTGCTTTGAAAAAATAGTACATACAAAGGTGTAATAAGGAGATAAATACATTTAGTTTTTTTTATTTTGGGGTTGTATGTAGTGCACTCTTTACCCCATTCTTTTTCAACAGAGGTAGCTCCGTCATAAATTCCTTATCCATCTCTGTCCTAAAACGAAGGTTTCTTGAGCAGGAAATGTAGAAATCTGATTGGATGCAATCAAAGTTAGTTTTGCAATCAACGACGCCGTTTCAAAAGGTATCATTTAAATCGCCTAAATTATTTCTGTAAGCTTTCCACAAGCAAAACGTTTTTCGAATATGCACCTTGCACATTGAGTCGTTTACAGAACACATACGCCTCATTTTGTGACTGCATCATTGCATGTTGGTCAACAAATATGCTATTCATGCATTCGGTATTTTCAATGGCTAAAATATTGCCAAATAGTTAAAGTTACAATATTCGCGCCGGTTTGGGCAACTGGGAAGCCCGAAAAACCTTCGTATTTAGACAGAGGTAGTATAGGAATTTATGACGGAGCTACCTTTGTTGGGAGAGAATGTCTTAACCTCATAATTTAATTTCAATCCGGGCTTGAAATGCATTGTGATTAGGACCAGTTCTATTACTTGTGAAACTACGGTACAGTTCAATTTTCAAAGAACACACTTCAATAACGAACAAATATATAATACTAAACAAACAGGTTTTTAAATACAACTCCTCTTTATTTTATTGATGGTAATACCAAAAAAAGACAGATACTTTTCCGTCAGAGTTACGTTTTTCACGTAAAATACAAAGGTCACCCCTATGATACCGACAAGGACTGCCCGATCAAGGGACGTTACTCTAAAAGTAGTGTTCACTGTAAGTGCAAACTCCTCACGCTACAAGTGAACTGTAAGACAGAACGATCAAGAAAGCTTTATATTGTGGCATGTTTGAATACACTGTGTCTTGAAATGTGGAAATGTCTTGAAAGGAGACGCGGGGGAAAGGGTAGAAATTTGTAAAATTGAAGATTAACGGATGTCGCATTTGTTCATTCGACGAACGCTAAGACGCGTTACGGTACGAAGCAAGCTCGGTTTAGAATTAAACTTGATGATAAGAAAATGAACTGCGTCGACCAAAAATAACCCACAGAATGGATATATCCCCTAAATTTCAATTTAAGAAACATGGTTTTCACAATGTCTGTACAAAATTGTTCAAATCCATTTTACTGTTGTCTGTTAGTCGATGCAAACAGTAAGTTCAGTGAACTGAAATTTGTAAACGTGCGCGGATGAATGTGAATCGGTTGTAAATATATAATGATTTTAGGGGAATTTCATGTTCGGCATGCCTCAAACCTCTACTTTCATGAACCGCTTGTTGCAGAAATCAAACCTTTAGCAAGGTTTCAGCTGGGAAGATATTCAGTTGTGTCAAATGACCATTTACTCTTTTTAGGGAAATACAGGTTGAATGTATTTTTTGATTGTATGCATCATGTTATTTAATAATCAATAACATGTTTTCATAGAAACATACATCTTTAAAACCCCAAGCCAAATCATTGAAGTTACACCTCCTAACTAATTTCAGGAATTTTCATGTGATGTGTAAAGTGATGTGCGCTCTTTCAGGACGCTTTATTTCATTTTGAAGTCTATTTAGTCTTCATCATTACTGGCCTAAAATTGACATAAATTTTCATCTCAGTGTCAAATTCATTAAAATCCGTTCTAACAAAACTCTCGTACCAGAACAAATTTTAAGTCAGGTTTGATTTCAATTAAATTGCGTTCATGACGAGTGAGCTTCATATTTCATATTCTAAGTGCAATGTCGTTATGGTTCTTTTTAAGGTTTTCTCGAAAATAATTTGAGGTAACAGAAATTGAATTCTAATTTAAACAGTAATAATGTTATCCTCACAAAAAGTAATTGCTTAAATCAAATACTGCCGTCTTTATTCCACATTATAAATGCCAGCAGATATTGGGTAATATTTCCTACGAAGCAGAGACGTAAAACATGTTTTCATAATGAGAATGCCATCTTTAACGAAGATGAGAAACACAACTTTCAAATCATGAGAGAAGAATTTCATATGCTCTAATCCTGGTTTCAATTATGAAACTGATTAACAAAAATCACAAATTGCTATTGTCTAAGGATAAAGAGCAATAATTTATATTACATCTTAAGCTTTTATACTTAAAATTTAGGACAATGATTTTAATGTTTTGTCGTAAGTCTTAAATGATAAGATTTCACGAAATTAGAACTGATGTTTATTTAATCAATTATTGCCCACAGTGTCTGTGTGGGACACTTACGTTTTCAATGAACTAAAAGTGTTTCCAAGTAGCCCTGGTCTCGAGTATCGTAATCATGGTTACAAAGATGAAAATTAAAATTGAAACTTTTCTATATGGAAGTGTTTGACCTTTACATCCTCAGGTGAGGTTGACTTTACACCAGCATCAATACGATTTTCGAGAAAAAAATCACACAACAAAAATTAATAGTGTGTCATTATGTTTTATCATCCAAAACTGTGTTTCACAGGAGATATCGCTTGTGGAAGATCAAGCGATATCTCCTAGGAGATATCGTTTTGACAGTAGATTTTGAACAATGCCCTGTTACGGTCAAGTTCATGACATCACAATGGTTTTACATCATCAAGTAATGACATCACAATGCTATGACGTCATAAACATGACGACGTCACAATGCTATGACATCACTGCACTGAGAGTTTTAGAGTAGTGCAGTGTTCAGAAATATACATTTTTCACTGAACCGAAATGAAAAATGATTTAGGATGATAAATAGAATCTCACCCTCGTGTCCTTTGATATCAAATATATCAACACTCGTTGATAAAAGTAAAATATCCTCGGCAAGCCTCGGATATTTGTAACTTTTATCAACTCGTGTTGATATATTTGATATCAGAAGACACTTGGGTGAGATTCTCTATTTATATAACATGCATATATGAAAAATTACTTAATACTGATTTTCTTGGCATAAACTGAAAATGTTTCTGTGAGCATTGCTTTGCAATGTATATATTAATATATATAAAAAATAGTTTGAATCTTGTCCCAATAATGGGAAAGTGGGCACGAGAGATTTGGGGTTTTACTGTAACGGAGTTGATTCGATGCTGAAGGATGATTATAACTTTTAAGAGGTTTATACCCTAATAGGACTAGTACAATCTTAAAAAGGAAGAAACAACTTGGGACACCAGGCAGATGAGTCGAGGTTTTTAAAGGAAATATTAGTATGTATACATGAATATATTGAAATATACCTCGGCGAAATGGTAACCAATTAGGTTATATAGTTCAGCTTCCAATCATGTCAATGAAAATACACCATCGAGAACGTTTGACATAATTGACTCCAACAACTCATCTTCATCTCTCTCAACCGTGTCTGTACACGTGATACTATGGTGTGATCAATCACAGTTATGGTAGAAGCAGACAATCCAGCTGCAACCTCTTCCATATCCTCTGACAGTCTTCTGACATTTGACCAATTCCCTCAAGGTTCCAAATTGATATATATCCTGCTTAGATCTGATAGTCCAGTTCTTTCTGTCTCGAGGTTATCCAAAGTACGTGATTACATAGAATAGTAGGTTTCATCAAAATTTACGAATCAATAAAAAGAACTCCTTGCATCAGCTCAGTGAAAATCCCAAAAGAAGTTTCAAATCTGGTATTAAAGAGTGTTGGTTTGTACACAAGATATTTTGATATGTAGACCGCAATTCTTTTGTTGTAGATTCACAGGTCAAATTTGTTTGAAGATCATCAAGTCCAGAATAGAAAGTTTGAAATATTTACTTACCAAAGTATGTGTTATGAAGAACACACCAAGGCAGTTAAATAACTTAGCAGCGAGAGATTTAAAGGACGGATAAACAAGGAATGTCAATAGATATAGTATTTCAAGATCACTGATAGCAAAATTAATGTTTTTGTTGATGATTATTTCCTTTATTAAATACTTAATTTAAGAATTTTTCAATGTTAGCTAAATACATGTGTGGTTTATTATCAGTGTCCAAATATAGTATCCCCTTAGCAATCAAACCCTTGACGAAACGCCAGGCAACAACTTTTACTTTAATATTTTCACATTACTTATTTTATTTTGTTTTCAACGTATCCGAAACGATATTTCTAGCACTAAAGATGTTCTAAAAGTATCAGAGGTTACTTGGAGAGAAATCAATTGAGTAACAAATGAGGACAGAGAGTTTCAATATATATTCATCATATTAACCTTTCACTGTTCATTTTTTCTCTAAGCGCAGACAATCCGTAATGCTTGCTTGTTCTTGAATGTATTTTCTTGAGATGATATTGTCCAAGAAGACTAGTCTACTCATCAACTTTCTGTTTCAACACTGTTTCGATTTTATTATATGAAAAAAGTTTTGATGGGTGAAAAATAAAACTATTTGTTTTTCGCTTAAGGCACCCATTTTATTGCATATACGTAAGAGAAAACTTATCTGAAAATTAAGATCAGCAATGTATTCTGGTTAACAACTTCTATATTGTGAAAATATAATACTGTTTTAATTTATCCTTTAACTCTTGAATGGTATTATAATCTTGCATTTATTTTGCTATTTAGAGCATAAAATAAAACATTGTATTTCACCTACTACAGGAGTCCCATTAAAACTCATGCGGTGCCCAACTGATTAAAAAGAAAACTTTATTTTAAACTGTTGTCGTTCGGGCTGTCTTAGAAGTTCATACACACTTTTTACATTTTAAGTATCTTGATTGTGAATTACAATGTGTATGACTTTTTTAACGTCAATGGTAATACTAATAATAATGAGTAATAAGAGTTATGAATTTCTATATTCGTTTTTGCTAATTTCTCTACTTATGTTTGCTAATTACTTGCCTTGCATATCTCTGAAGTGCAGGTTATTGATTGTCCTTTCCTGGATACAACACTCATTTAGAGGCAGGCGTATTGCAGTTTTTCTTTTGTTCAACGCCCACTCGAGTCAAACGTATATGGGCAACTGTGTTATGTGAATCGCATACTCGAAACCTGACAAATTCTTGTATCAGGAAGTAACTGCCATGAGCTTTGTTATTTTCTAGGTGCAAATGACAGGTACTTAGGAGGAGGTAATTTGTAGTCTTTCCTTGTGCAAAACTAGGGGAAAGTTAAATACGAACATGCTGTGGGAGACACTTTAGCTATTAAAATGCCTGAAGGTTACAGGATTTCTATCATGTTTGAAGTCATTGAATTATTAATTCTCTGTGTCTTTCATATCTCCCAAATAATTATTAATTGGTCAGATGTACTTTAGAGACATTTTTGACAAGAACACCAACCCTATATTTGACACATATCTCATTAGTCACTTTTTGAAACCAATGTAAAAGATCTTAAGTAGAAAAATAGTAATCTAATTCTGGAATATAGATTTTATAACCTCCTCTTTATCCACTAATACTGCAAAGCATGAAGGTGAGAACAGTTTCCAGGGTCTTCCAGAAAGATACCCAAATAATGATCACCAACTGTAGCTCTTACCAAAGGTAAGAGGCGTGGTTATCTATGTAAGGATTCTGCTTGAGGTATCGGTCAGTGTGATCGTTCAGACCCTCACTCTCTTACAATTGATTACCTTAAGCTAAGCTTAACATTTACCTTTACTAAAAGGTTTTGGTTTCATAAAATTGGGATTAAAGCATTTTAAGCATTTGGATTCAAGCATTTTATTGTGTTTTTTAAAAAGAAAATATGTAACATGACTCTAAAATCTGCACAACTTCGATTTCAAGAAATTCAAAAATTAGAACTGACGCATTGAAAATAGGTGCAAACATAGATAGATAGATAGATAGATAGATAGATAGATAGATAGATAGATAGATTGTTATTGACATTACGTAGTCTTAAACAAATGTTGTAACACAGAGTTCGTAGTAGTTACCACTTTCTTCGCAGGGGACAAATAAAATTGTCTGCATTCACCAGGAGACTAATAAAACAGATTTGTAGCCACGAACCTTCACTATTTAAGATACAAATTTATTCAGAGGTTTTATCTGATGTGTTCAAATGGTTCTACATTCATGTTTCTCACATCGCGCCCAAGCTTGATATCTTGTAATTACACACGAGTTGAAGACTCCTTTCCATTTATATCGGTTTCATTGGATATCTTAATTCTGTTGTCTAGCTCTCATTTTCACAATGGATTGTTATGATATGGTGTGTTTTTTTAGATTCATGATAACAAAACTCTAAATTTTATCTATGTGGTAAAAGGGTGAAATAGCCAACATGTACATGTGTACATTATCAACAAAATAGGATACGGAATTTTCATCAATACAAGCAACAGCAACATCGTCCTTCTACAAACCAATACTTCGTTTTTAGTTATGCAGCTGCCCTAGTCTATTTACTAGCTCTCATTTTTAAACTGACATTTTTAAATCTAAGAGTTAAGATTTTTAAAAGTACCTTGAGGTTTATGATAACTCAATTTTTATCTCTGTATCAATATGATAGCTTTGCCTCAAATTGGCCCAATACAAACTAAAGACAACATGATAAGCACATTCCAATTATGGATAAATTGTTACTTTGCGCATCATTATTTGGTTCCTTGTTTTCAATATCATTTGACATGGATTAGTTAGAATTAGAAAACAACCTCCGATGGTGTATTGTGTATTTTTCAATGTAAAATGTAGGTTAAAAGTGTCTTTGTCAATATTCTCTTTGTAAGAAGAAGTCATTATCTAGAATCACCCTTTTAATTTTTTAAAATCTCAAAAATTAATATTCTTGCAAAGAAATGTATTTTGTATTTCTGAAATGTTTCCAATCTTTGTCAGGAAAATACATATGACTTGTGAACGGAGATCTATAACATTGATAAAACTTTTCATTTCATGTATACAGATAATCTGGATACTCTTTAATAAAATATTATGTCTCTTTAAACCTTTGTTAATGTTGCAATAGTTTGGTTTAAGCTTGTTTGGACTTAGTTAGTAAGGTTCAAATCTGTTAAAGTAACGTAGGGTAACTTGCCGTCAACATAATATTGCCGGAAACATAATATTATTTGTTAAAACATTACCAGTTGAACATTAACATCTATTTACTCAAACCCTCATTCCCATTGCAAATAAGGAAGGTGAGAATTTCTAGTTCCTTTTGTGTTCACTACATGTACAATTTTACCAATACTTGTATCATATAATGGAGGGTGTTATCTGTACAAAAACCTATTGGATGCACTTGGTATCCGAATCTTATTAACATGCAAATTAGTTCAAAATACAACATTTAAACTTTCATAAAAGTCCACACATTTCATGCGAATCCTAAAACGGTCTCTCATAATCAAAAACGTCATCGCGAGTTTGCAGGGTGTTTACTGTTTAAGTGAATAATCGTAAACACAATTCAGAAGGGTAGACCTACCACATATTCATGGCATTCATGTCATCTTGGTTAGCGACGCATTGCCAAATTTAATGATTAAAAAAAATAAAAACATGAAGCAACCGGCAATCAAACATTAACTGCTGACAGTTTCATATTTACGCGCAAGAAATAATTTTCCATGCACATCAATACATCACTGACAATGTGTCTTTCACATTTATGTATTGTAAATGAAAGTACTCCACAAAATCTTTGTTACGACTGAATATATCAGGTTTGCTTTTTAAATCTTTTTTTTTTCAAATAGGCGTTATATGATAAAGATTTGTTAACCTGTTGTACATGTATTTCAAAATCATTAATGTCTGATATTAGGAATAAAATAAGTTATTAAGCTCGCCAAAAGCTAGAATAATACAAATGCAATATCATTTACATGTAAGGCATTTGTCGGTTTATCAATCAAAAAACATAATCGGTCATTGTGTCATAATCGGTTAAAAATAGTTGGTTTTAAGATCGGCCCATTCATCACCTTTAAGAGGCATACATAATTTCTTGAAAATACTATATGTCCCTTGAAGCACAGGAAAAGCAGTACTTTTTAGCAACATAAAGGTCTTGATTGGACAGAATGTGTTATGTGATTTTTAAAACCTTGGAACTTACAATTCATTACATTGGTCAGTTTCAAATAGAACCGATTCTAATTCATCATTATCGAAACAGTCACAAAATAATCTTACCTAAATTGAAAATATCTGGGGCAATCTTAACCTTGCCGCGTATTACTGTTTCTACTCAGAGAGAGAAGCCTGATCAACTATACCTAGGTATCTCATAATATGTTATCATTCGTGATATCGTCTGCCTAGTGTTTGTAAGTAAAATGTTACTTACCGCAGGAACCCTATTTAATAAAGAAGTCAATAGTTTGATTTATAACTTTCTGTCTTTTCCGTCCTCAATACTTTTAACCATGTCTTCAAATCTAAATTGCTATATAAGGTCTTCGAAACTTGCATACACTCATGTCTGATGGACACTTATAACAAATTATTGGACACGAAGCAGGGTGTTGGGTTTATGTTGCATGCGTTTGATATTTTAAAAATACTTTCAGTTGAAAACATATCCATGATAAGAGATTTGTCCTTGGTCAGAAAAGACAGAATGTGTAACTGCAAAGATAATATAGAACTAATAATCTTTAATTTTTGTCTTTCATTCCTTCTACATTTAATTTTTCATTAAGGTTATGGGATAAGAAATCCTTGTGTTCTGCTGTTTAGGTCTGTTTTCATGATAACATGATTAGTAATAGACTGTAATTTGACATTATTGGTGACCATGGCTGAAAGTATGACATATAGGCAAATACTGATCAGTTTTAATAACCATGATGTTAAATATAATTATGTTCCTTCTTAATATACTTAATAATTCATGACACTGAAAGAAAAAGAATAAAGGAAGTTTTTACTAATACTTTAGATTGAAGTAGTGACGAGGGAAACGGTATTTTGTAGGAATTTTAGATAGGTGATTTCAAGAAAATGAAAACAAAACTTTTCAAATGCAAGACAAAGTTTTTTAATCAAAAGAATCAGTTCTAATACAAACATACAATGGTCGGTTAAGCTATGCGATTCCATTACCTTATCTCAAATGATTTAAAGGTTTTCAGAACAAAATGGCCGCCAGTGGTATGTTCTTGATAATTGATTATTTCCGCGACGACTATTGATGATCTTGTTTGGTAATGAGATGATTTAACCCTCTGAAGTTAATACAATTTTCATAAACTAATTTTTATTGGGGAAAAGATAAGAAATACTTTTTTTTAAAAGTGCTTTTAGTTTGTTTAATGACTGAATTGTTTACATTTTGTGTTAGTAAGTAAACTGTCTAATACACGGTTTGTATATCGGACTTTAAAAAACGTACACCAAGGCACTATATGGAAGTCTAGTAGCTTGAGTTTTGTTTACAGATTAATTGGATAATTAATGTCAGGTATCCCAGGGTGCAAGAAAGAATTATTTTTTTGTTAATAGATTATTGATGAACGTCATTGCCACTTTTTTAGATCAATAATGTTTTCGTTCTCAGTTCTTGAGTCACTATAGCATGCATTATAGCGCTTAAATTGGCTACAGCGCATATGACGTACATGCCATCCTGCTACATCAGCGTATTTGTCTCCGCCCAGCTCCATCATATACCCTGATATCCTTCGGCCTAAAACGCTCGTATCGCTAAATATAGCAAGCCAATTACTGATTCGAATTCAGCCGTAAGCGATACAAACGTTTAAGGCCGAAGGATATCCGGGTATATGATGGAGCTGGGCGGAGACAAATACGCTGATGTAGCAGGATGGGTACATGTACTTACAAAAGCTTTCTTTTGGTCCTGTTACATGCTTATTATTCTCTACGTACAATTAACCTGCAATCAAAGTTGAGGCGTCCGAAATCAAAAAGTGTGTTCAAAATAAAGGTTAAGTGTACGTCAGTTATGTACAAATTAGAATATTGATTGTTGACAAAGATTGACTACATGAGTAGGAATGTATTTAGTTGTAATGAGGAAAACTGATGAACTATTCGTTACTAAAGGCCTGGTCACACAGCCCATAACTCGCGTAAATGTATGAATCATGCACACGATTCGAGTCTTACGCGATACATGCGCGATTTGCGGATTTCATCAGTTTGTCTGACGGGGAACCTTCGTAGTTGTCCGTCGATGTTCCCCGGATCGGCGCTTTATGCGATTACGAGTTTTGAGCTGCTCAAAACTCGGCTTCGCGTAAAAGTTTACGCAGTACTGCGCTGTTTTACGTAAGTTTAGCGTAGTGTGCGTAGTTCTTACGTGGACAGTGCGCGAAATATGCGTGGAATGTCAGTGATCCTTCGCGAACATGTTGCCGCTATCGCGTTCATCGACGACTTTCCACTGACGATTAGCAGACATACGACGCATAGATCGCGCATATGTGCCCGTTGTGCGCAGTTCATACGTGAATCATGCGCGATTCATACGCAGTTCATTAGTGCGAGTGAACAGATTTTGCGTGGTTTTTCGGCGGACCTTTCGTCAAGGTCAAATTCTCGACAGACAGGCACGCCCAACCAAACTTTGCGCGTGATTCGTGCGTTAAGGCCTTAAGATGTATCTGTTACTTCACCCATATCTTGTATCGGCTTCTCCGCCTTTACGCAAAATTTGACTATTAGCGATATCGTAATTCATACGTTTAGAATGCAACGTTGCATTTAGGATTAACTTAAAAGCCTGACTTCGTGCATTTTTTCATAAATAGGTTACATGGTAGATTATATAAGTCCGTGTAGTTACTAATATTGAGAGATATGCATGATTTCTCTATTATTTTATTGTTTGATGAGCGCTTGTGTCTTTAAAGAACGAAACACAGGGGATTTGTTTCAGTCAAACCTATACATAGTCACCTGTGTATGGAGATACGTGTGTGCCTTTTGTAAAACCAGTCACATTTCGTTGGATGATGTATTGTCATTTGTTTAGAAATTATCGAACATATTACGTTAGAAACTTCTTAAATCACTTTTACATATTCAAAGTTTGGAAAAAGACCATTTTACCGCGGAAAAGCAAGTAGGTTTGATTTTAAGCTTTTCATTGTTTCCCTTTTAAATTATTCAAAATAGTAGGGCGGCGGGTTGTCCCCCTTTAAAATATATGAATAAGAGATAAGAGTAAGAGAAGATAAACATTCATAACCTAAATGATTGCATGAAGTTTATTATTTTTTTGCCGGTCCCATTGGGACCGCCAATGCTATTTGATATAAGATTTGATAGCAGGTTAGGAATCTGTATATGGAACTGTAGTTGATTTAAGAATTTGGTTGATCCACCATCTCTAAGCACAGAGAGTTATACCGAACTCGGTCAACACTGGATTTCGGGTTTGCTTTCGCACTGTACAAACACTTTCAATTGCACAATTATCTACGCTTTTAATTTCATCATTAGTTTATAACAAATTACATAACATTTTATTGTAATTGTTTATTAATTTGATACATATAACATAGATATATAATTTAACGAACGAGAGCAGATTTGCAGTTTTGTAAAGGTGAGGTGAAGTGAGGTGAGTTGGTGTTTAACGCCGCTTTCAAGATTATTTCACTTATATCGCGGCTGCTAGTATTATTGCAGGGAGAAAGCCCGCAACATTGTGGCTATGTATTGCGGTGAAACCTGCGAGCATCGGCTGGAACTAGCGAACCATAGGTGGTACTGCGCTGATTTTCAGTGTAGCATTGCACCCAAACCTTACTGCGTGTAGAACAGTTCTCTACTGCAGACGAAGTTGCCGAGCCCCTGGCGGGATTCGAACCACGGACTTTCTGATCCGAAGCCGAACGCGCTAACCACTGCGCTATCCCGCCCCGTTTTGTAAAGGCATATGCCCACTGTCTAGAGTATGTTTTCTTTATTACCCATTCAATGCCATATAAATCGTATAGAAATATCCAGGAAACGGCCTGCATCTCTTTAACCCCAAATAAAGATCAAGCACCTCACATCTTATAAAGTAACCTCTTTCGAGAATGATAAACACGTACATTAAAAGGGGATGCGTCAAATGTCGCCAGTTTTAAAAGAAGACGATGTTTCGATGTCAGATTGGATCCTTTTTTCACCACATTTTCTGGAATAATTACCAATAATGGAAATGAACTCATCTTAACCAGAAACATCATAGGTTGCAATCAGAGTAATTATTACTCTCAGCAAAGTTGTTTCAAAGTTTGCGGTTTGTTTCTGTAATCTCCTGGAAAACAAGAGTTCGTTCATCTGTGCGGTACACACGTCTCTTTTAAAGACAGAAGTCAGTGATGCTGTAATTGAATTTCAGATGATTTTTTATTTGATAAAGTACAAGTCCATAATATGTGTTGTAAAATTCATTGTAGAAAAACAAGAAATATCAGCCAATTGTTACAGAGGTAACTCTAAAATATATTAATTCTTAGCGACAGACTGCAACTTGTGTGGAGATCTTGTGTCATTTAAAGTGCTTTCAGATAGTTGGTTATATTAAGAGGCCTGGGCCAACGGAGACCAAAGTGTAAATTACCAAAGACGGATGATCTGTCGAGATCGACTTTCTGAGGGTGCCATAATTGAGACATAAATAAGACATAGTGTGTTGATTCTTTCACAGAAATATAACTCTATATAACTACAAATGCGACGAGTTACCTTGTTTAAGTGTAAAGATTAGGATAATTTTGTCTGATTTCAAATATAAAAAACGTGCGGAAACATTTCGACCAAAATGAATACATCAAATTGGTACTTTGCACATTTGCCCAACATGTTATTAACTTGTAATTTCAAAATTGTAAGTGGTCCACTGAGAGATTGTAGTCGGTTATAATGGGAGTCCTTTATCAGCTGTGTGTGAAGGGTATTTTAGCATTATCGACAACAGGAAAAATACAAGGTTTTTTATGTCTTATTGATAATCGTAAATACGCTTTGGTCTCCGTTGGTCCAGTTGTCCCATTTATTACCTACTCAGGATCACGTATTCCTGGCATTGAGTATCATATTTACAAAAAGGTGAACAGA
Source organism: Phorcus lineatus (assembly GCA_921293015.1). NCBI lineage: Eukaryota > Metazoa > Mollusca > Gastropoda > Trochida > Trochidae > Phorcus > Phorcus lineatus. The sequence continues at coordinate 13,329,652 of OV121095.1, read as the reverse complement.
ACCGTGACGCATGTGCATAAGATTATAAAGGAAAACATTAAGGATAAAATTGATTTTGGTGTAATGCATCTATAATCATAAACACACGAACTGCTATTCAAGTTTTCTTCCAAGCATATGCAAAATGTGTTTCTGAAAAACATTAAATTAGACTAATGTTAAAACCATGTCTACATATAGCATATACCAACAGAGCTGACATTTGAAGATGACTCTTGTAAGCACATGTCTCCATTCCATATTTACTAATTTATCACATTTCTCTCTCACTATTTAAATTGCTCTTTAAAGTAATTAATTCTGACTGGTTTATGTTGTAACCTACGAACAATTAACCAAATGTCTCATCCACTAAATATAGTATTTCTTATAACTATTACCTATTCTATTATCCCGGTAATTTGCAACAAAGTGTCAATTTGCATTTAGACGTGATCTTGCACAGTGTCATCAGCTCACAACAAGAAGGCTAGTTGATTGATTTAACCCCGTTACTTCGTTCCCTGTATACCAAGTTCAGGTTTAGCATACGTCCGGTGTGTATTTAGGATGTTTGGGATGAATGCCACGTGTTAATGATTTATCAAAACTACCAAAGAGAGGAAAGAGAGATATGAGAATATTTACAATTATCCTAGCATGTACATATTGACTACCTTTCTACAAATTAAGTGCAGTTACACACTATTGAATTTATCTTGGTTTATTTATCATATCTTTAACGAAAAAAATAGCTAAGACTTCTTGTAATGTCAATGTAAAATTATGAATGATTATCACCTTCTACGCTCTGGTTTGAAGTATTAAATGGATGGGAACCCCGATAAGTGGTCTTTGTATAACGTGAAACACAACCTCTGCTCGAAATTGTCAATGACGATAGCCTGTCAATTATGACATGACACATTTTCCTCTCGGAAATAACGTATGTAACACATCTAATTTTTAATTGAGTGCGTGCTTAAAATACACTATGTATAAATTGCAATTGGATATTGACCTATACATAAAAACTTCATAACTTAACGATAACTGGACTGCAAACGGATATGGAACCTTTTAAACAATGCTGGGCAAATAGGATGATAAAATTCTGAATCAACAAGACAGCCTTGAGAAATGTACGAATATGTACATTTGAATCCAATTTTTTTATTCACCCTTTTAATTTTCCTAAATTAATAACATGCATTTAGGGTAATTTTTGATGACAAATAAATGGACATTTTAATGAAATAAAACACAAAAGTAACTAATTATAAGTATGACTTCCATAAAAGTTGCATCTTGAAATTTTAATAAATCTCCATCTTTAACAAAATATGTTATAGTTACATATTTTTTCCTGCAATTGCCAAAAACCATTCCCATTCAACTGATATCGTTTATGAGGCACGGATGTAAAAAAACACAGCACAGTAATGTTGCTTTTGTCATCTACTATACAATAGATATTTTGCACTAGTGGTTGATAAACAAGCCATAGCGAATGTCTTCTAATTAAGCAGTAGATACAAGTAAAACAGTTGATTGGTTAACAGTAAATAGGAGTAAAAGCAAACGCCATTAGTGGAAAGAGCTTGTGGCTTTATTGAGGTAACTGATACATAATCATTGGTTTTGACAATTCAACTCATTTTCATTGATTCAAATGAGGTTTCGTGGCGTCACTTTCGCGTTCTTTGAGACCGCTACTTTTTTTTATTGCCTTCTGCACCACAAGAATAGGTAAATACAGAAGTAATTTCCCGCAGATGCCGCGTACTATCAACAAGAATCCAAAAACTGTGATAGTTGAAATCTGCAAAAATTTTTTACTCTATTCTTCATACATAGGCCAACTCTGATGATGATTTATTTGTTATATAGTGGCGGTGCTGAGAAAAGTATAACCATAAGCCTTGTTAGAAGTACATGTAAGGATTTGTTACACATGTTAAGAACGATTCTGTACATATTCTCTCATCTCTTTGTAATACAAATCACAAATTACTATTTCTGTTCTTAAAATGGAACATATATGAGACAAAGGCATTACTGTCATTATTTAACGTGAGATTTGTCTAAGCGCCGTAGTCCAAAGGCAAACATCTTGATTCTTTATTCTTCATAAGCCACGTGGTCATGTTTTATATAATATGGAATAACATGATGCAAGTGTATTTAACAAATAACATGTTGGAAAAGATATGAATTTAAAATAAAGCATTCCAGATATGTTTCCACTTGTTTAGACTTCATAACCTTTTTTCTCCGTTATGAACATCTTAAAAATAGATTTTCCAAGGCATATATGACATATGTAGATTTTTAAGATATACGTGCATATTCCATGGACGATGAGTATATAATGACAACATAATCAAAATATTTAATGAATGAACTACAAATGTGAAATTGGATAACACGAAAAATGCCATACTGGTGCAAACATGAATGCAGAAATACTTTTGTTGAACAATCAAAGACAGTGCAAATATATGAAATTGCAAGGTGGCAATAAAAATAGGTCTTTAGGTCTTTAAAGTTTATATATCCTTCACCTTTATATTACGAATCTTTACATAACAATAATGACCATGGTTGGAGGTGAGGTGGGGTAATTATTGGTTTTACGCTGCTTTTAAGAGTATTTCACTCATATCGCGGCTGCTTGCATTATTGCGGAGAGAAAGCCCGAAACAGCAATATGGCTTTGCATTCCGTCGAAACCTGCGAGCATCGGAACAAGCGAACCATGAGTGGTACTGCTCTGAAATTCAGTGTAGCATTGCACCCAAAGCTTACTGCGCGGAGAATAGTTCTTTACTGCAGACAAGGTTTCCAGGCACATGGCGCCCCCCGCACCATGGTTGCATGATTTGCCTGTCATTTTGTTGATTCTTAATTTAAGGGTGTCAGTAAATACATAGACTTATTTATCATTTAAAGATCAGGTTTAACCCTTAATACTTGTGTCCAGTATATTCCAATGTACTGAGGATGTTGTAAGGAGCATCCATCATCACCAAGAAGACTGTGATTTGATGCATTTATGCTTTCTTTCCTACACAGCACTCTAATGAAGCAACAGGGCAACCAAATGACTGGTGAGGCACCATGATAGCTGGGAGATAATCGCACACATCGTAATGTTGATTTACAGAGGACATTTCTTATTAGTAATTAGATCAAGAGAAGTATCGTCAATGTAGGCAGATTTTCTCGTGAACACGGATGTTATTTTAGTCACCTATCTTTTCATCTGGTTCCTCTGTAGGGACGATCTGTATTTGACGGTACTTAGCTATTAGAATCCTGACCACAAGAACCAAGAAAATGAAACTTAGAAACGCAAAAGCTCGTTCTATAAGTGCCAAATAGATGTACCACATGTAAGATACTTCTTCCAACAAATACCCTATTAACGGCGCCATGGCTATAGCCTGTATGTTGCCAGCCAACCAAACAACGGAAGTGACCTTCCCCGTTACCTTCAAAGCATCATTTTCAAGGTAGACTATTCCTGTAGGGTATATGGCAGCAGCCGCAAGGGAAAACATCAGCAAGCATAGCCAAAGCCCCCATTCTGTATCTTGCACAACACTTAGCCACATGCCACAAGTAGCCATGAAGACAGCAGTGTGACAGGCAATCAGCATCTTGCCTGGACTGATCCATTTCACACAAATCACTGCAAGAAGTCTTGCACTTGCTACACCTCCCCATATAACTGCATAAAGGCCTGAGCTCTTGCTTTTGCTCCAGCCGAGACCTTTCACAAAGAAGGCCATAACGTATCCAAGAATCGTGAGAGTAGCAGAGCAGTGGAAAAAATACATAGAGGCCATGAGGAATAGGATGAGGATCACCAGCCATTTTGGAAGAACGTTAGGATTTCTGTGTCGATCGTCTTCTTTGGCTTTGTTGTTCAAACGATAAAAACATCCTTCAACAGCCAAAGCTATTCCTGATACAAGGGTTAAAGCTGCTGCTATCATATAGGCATAGTGGATCTGGGTATCTGTGTACTCACAGGAAGGGAGAATGCTGGAGCTATTTGCCACTGATGAAGAGGAGTTAGACCCCGATGTCCATGAGGCTTCAGGAGGTTCTTGTGGTTTAAGGGTCCCCGCAAGCGTGCAGTTGGTGCCGTTATTTTTAATTGGTGTTGAAAGGAATGGTCTGACTGTAAATGGGGATATGATGGCACCCACTGAGTAACAGAAATGCATGAAGTGCATAAACATCTTCCCATCGACGCCCCACGTGAACAGGATGTCTGCGTTGGTCCCTGGAACACATGTGTTGTAGATCGCATTGAAGGTACGGTTTATCAATATTTTTTATATGGCTCCAGATCAGTTATATATTCAGAGTTCAGATAAACATTCACATTATATATCAAATATGTACAAATATCTAACACCCTTGTTGAAAAGAAAGCTGTTGTCAGCGTTTTCATTCAATAGCATATTTACAATAATTCAGTTCTTATTAGTAAACGAAAAAGTAACGAAGTATGAGCTGATGGTTAAATAATAAATGACTTAAATGAAAGATTAATATTTTCAAGATTTAGAGTCCTGCGTTAAATAATCCAGCATCAGAAAATCGAATACCTTTATGCTATTTGTGTTTAGTTTTTTCATACCATACGGAATCATTTAAACCATCAGAGCTGCCACTTACCTGTATCGAAGGCAGCATTGAGAGTAGAGTTGAAGAAAAAGAGGACAACAGTGAGCAGGAAGTCCGTGCTCCACGGTATGCTTGTTGTTGTGATTGAGCCTATCAGGCATGCGCTAGCCAGTAGGAGCAGCTTGTGATTGGTCAGTTTGTCGAAGAGGACCCCCATGAGGAGAGTTCCAGTGATGCTCCCCACCCCCATGATGGTGTAGAATAAGGAGGCTCGTTCAACAGTTGTACCAGTGATTTGCGCAAGATCAAGAAAGGCCGTAGCATGCTGTCCATTCCTCAAACCCTGTGAAGATTACGCTAGATCTATTCTTGGCAACCCATTTAACGAAATTCGAATTTTGAAAGCTCCTAAAGAAACGTTTACAACCCTATTATATTATGATATGCGTTTTTCTTATCTCATTGATGTAAACGGCAATTTAATTTTCTTAATCGTGGCATAAAAGACTGAATATGAATATTCGTATATCACTTCATTACCAACTGGTTTCATATAATTGTTATGTCATTAGGGTATTAAATTTAATTTTGCTATGCACGTAGCTTTAAGTATTGGTATTGCTGCATGCATAGTAACACCATGCATAATACCCCGATGATCACCTTTGTGTGAAACCGATATATATATATATATATATAGACATCTATAATTAGAAAAGAATATTTCCTCACCAGAATGATGTTGGAAACGAACAGGAGCACTGTATGTAAAAACTTTCGCCTGTAGACATTGTCTTTGAGTTTGTGAAGAAAGCTTTCTTTGGAATGGTTATTTGATACGTTTTCCATCTTTTCATTTGACATCTGAAATAAAGGTTGAGAACATTTATTTCCAGTTCTGTTTCATTAAATCACGTAAAAAAAGCCAGTAAATATTGCTTTACTGGCTCAGGAACAATATGACGAGATGATTTCTGACGCCATGTTCACAAATGACAAAATATGGGGACTGGCATGAACCATAAGATAAAAAAACACAATTGTTTTAATATGCACATATGGATAACATTTTACATGGGACTCTCCAGAAACATCCCATTTAGCCGCTGCATACAATATCTCCCGCGGCTTGTCATACGCACTCGACATAAACCAATCCATACTTACATCATACGAAATAATACAAAAATTACCACACTGTACATGTAAATTGAATGAATAACGATACTTTCTACATATATGCAACTCAATACACATAACCTACATGACATGTCAAACATACATAAAGGATATTATATGAGTGTCCATGACATACTTTGTGTATGACACGAGTGCTTCATAATAGTATTTCACGAGCGAGAGAGAGGGATATACTGATATTAAGACACGAGCGTCCTTGACAAAGTATGGCAGGGACACGAATATTATATTCTGTTTATTACCGAAGTCGAGAAATCAAAGAAATGAAAATCAATATCAATATTGGAACCCAACGTCATAGGCGAACTGTGACGTCAAAACATTGTTTTTGTTGACGTTACAATGAGAAAGTTACATTTTTCCCTAGAGCATCCTGTTACATCAGCGTAATTGAATTCGCTGATCTCCTTTAGGCAAAAAGCCCCGTATCGCTAGCTACATCTATCTAACCAGCCAATGAGACGACTCGTATCCAGCAACAGCGGCACAACCCGGATGGAAAATTCCGTCAAAAAAGTAGCGTCCATCTCCGTGGATAACGACATTTCATTGGCTGAAACAATAACAGTTGAGCGCAGCCACGAACATAAAGCCGCGCCAGCCGTACGAGGGATTTGGCTTGAAGGAGATCAGCAGATTCAATTACGCTGATGTAGCAGGATGGCCCTAGAGCATCGGTTTAAAAATATGAACCCTGATATGATTGCCCTCGTAGATAAAAATAAATGTTATCATTACTCGCCCTAGTAAGATACCGCAGTGTAATTTTTATACGACGATATTAAACTAGTGTAATACCGCTTCACGTATGACGTTATAATGTTAGCATCGCCGTCACAATGGCGGCAAAGTCGCGGAAATCTTTCGTTCAGTACACTTTCGGCAATCATGCTTGATTTCTGAGATCAAGTAATAAAAAGAATACTAAACTTTCTTCAACTCAATACTATTTTTATTGAATTCGTTAATGATTTGGTATCAAACTCGCTTTCGCTCGTTTAATACTTCTTACTCGTTTGTTTTGAAAACATTGTTGTGTGAAGTGAAGTGAAGTGAGATACAGTAACCTACGTTGTATGTGATGGCCTACTTAGAGCATATATAGAGAATACCAAACGACCTTTCATTGAAAACTATTTTTATTGAACGAGTTAAGGAAACATGAACATGTGAAGGGAAGTCATGATTAACAATTTTGACAATAATTGCATTAAATTACGCGATTTGACTCTGTTACCAAAATTTTGTATAACGTGAATACATAGAGAATACTACACGAGGTCTCATTACGTACGAATTATACGAAACGAGTGTCCTTCCGGCGGTATCTGACCGAGCGAAAGCGAGGTCAGATACCAAAGGAAGGTCACGAGTTTCGTATAATTCGTACGTAATGAGACCGAGTGTGGTATTTTATTTATTACCCACGTTCTAAATGCAAAAAAAAAATGGAAAAAACTGTTATTTTGTAGTTTTCATTGTTTTCAAACCGAAACCGGTTTCGTAAAGCGGTTGCGGAGGAATTTCAGATTACCCATGGCCACTGCACTTCTTTTGACCTTCGTGAGTATGCGCAACAGAATAAATCCATATAGGTTTTTCAATTAAAAGAAAACAAAAACAAAGGGACAACTTAAGAATTTTAATAACAACTAACTCAAGCTTCAAAAGAAGCAAATTTAATTTTTTCATAAGTGAATAGCGTACAACTATTGCTTTTGTCATTTCGCCCCGCACAACATCTACCGTCAACCGTCACTTGAACGACACTTGACGTGTGACCTTGACGGGTTATGGAATTCTCACGCTTTTCCCCACCCTGACTTTAGTTGCTACAGAAGTCAATGTTTGTCGTGCCACCATAAGATGGGGGCAGCGAGTTCCTAAACCCAGGACGAGATGGAGTTGGAGCTAGTGATGGTCGCATTGTGCTGGCAGTGACTGCGTTGGATTGGGGCGGCATGGTTTGCTTGAAGGGCAAGGTCACCGTCACAGGAAATAATGCTGCAAAGCTAAGTTTTGATGTTGAGCTCACTGAATGTCCCCAGAGGTTTAACAATTGAAGTAACTCTTCCTCGAATAGTACCATCGATTGTACCATCGCTGTCATTGACACGAATGTGAGTCGCCATGTTTTCCAAAGACATTGTAGACAGAAAAACAAACCAAAATACTCTTAAAAATCTATTTATTTTCCAAAAAAATTTAACTTACTTTTACTGTCTTCCAAAAACGTATAATTATGCTTTGTGGTGTATTTATTTGTTCTTGTAATTAGTTTAAGTACTATCGTTCAAGCGAGATGTAACAACCTGTGAAAATGACGTAGTAAACGTTTTTAAAATGAATGAATTCACGTGATTGTTATGAATGAAAAAGTAGTTCCGTCAGAACATGACCTAAGTGAAAGGTCAACGGTTATCCAATCAAATCGTTAGAATACGGGTCAAATGTTACGCCACAGGTCAATGCGATACGACACTCGTGTGACGTACGGGATTAGTATGCAACTGCCTATACGCTGATCACGTGGGTAATAACTGAATGTCTGTCATTTTAACAATTTTTACCATATTCTTTATAAATTTTAGTAGTCAAGAAAAAAAAGATGTTTTTAGAAGAAAATTCTAGCGAGTTATAAGATTTTCTCTTTTTTGGCTTCTTAAAGATAAAATTCATCACAGGGATCCAGAAATACATGAATGTTGATTTTTTTTAAATTACTATTTACGTGTGTTATGATGACAAAAATTATTTTCAAATATTTCCTTAAAATTTTGTGAGCTTGCCCAAATTATTTCATTTCATTTAGTTTTTGATTGAACAATTTCCTTCTTTTATATCTACAACATTGCAAATGGCATAAACTTCATCGATATTGTAATGAATACTTTATTCTTATACTGTCATAACAAAAATCTTGAATTGATAAAATATAATTTTAAAACTTTAATTTGCTATTTGCGGTGGATATAGCTCGACCTTGTCGGGGGCTTGTATTTGGGATCACATAATCTGCAACATTACAAATTCTGGTACTTTTGGGGTCCATTTCCGATTCGTACACATTGACAGAAACTCTAAAACACAACGAAAGCTAACCTATTAACAACGAGGCTATACCCGTAAGATGATAAAAAAAATAACTTTTAGAATTTATATGTGTACTATGTATATTTTTAAACATTGAACGTGATCAACCAATCTTCATAGTTATATCGATGATCTTCGAAATAAAGAATCTATTCACTGTTTTCAAAATGGATTCAGCCCGGGCATTGGATAGAAATCCAATTTATCAAATAGTCTGTTCTGTTAAAGAAGAGAAATTTTCTCGTGTGGGAGCTGAGCATTCATCGACTGGTGACAAATGTTTTCAAACAACACTTAAATTTTATGACCCAGTGCTACTCGTGAAACATCAACTTTACTCTTGACACACAGTGAAATATTTCTGGTATTTTGTACACTTCAAAACATGTGCTATCGAGTACATTATTAAGACTAAAACAGCTGCTACATATAATAATTTTCAATATTTCTGATAAATATGTCGTACATAATAAAGATATCATTAAGTGGTCTTTAAACCCATCATTGAAGATTCATTAAATATGTTAAAGAAGTTCTTATAAATGAAAAAAATGTAACGTACATATGTACACTGGCGAGTGATGTTTCATCTGTGGCTCTTCATCCCAAATATATCGAGAAATAGCAGCTATTGGTTCTCTCTTGGGCCTACTTGTGTGTGTGCTTAAATGATACTTATGCTTTTTTTGTAACTGGTTATTGACCTATGCAAAAAACATAAGTTAAATGTTGCACAATAGAAACAGGGATCGAAGCAAATAAATCCTGCAAGGGGCTCGGCAACTCCTTTTTTGCAGTAGAGAACCTTAAGGTTTGGACGAAATGCTACATTAAACTTCAGTGCAGTACAAACCATTGTTCGCTAGTTCCAGTCGATGCTCGCAGGTTTCACACCAATGCAAAAAAACATGCTCCTTATACGGTCTTTCTTCATGAAATAATACTAGCAGCCCTGATATAAGTGAAATTATTAATATCCATGGCACGGCAAATAAGGTCCCGTCGAGTCCATCGTCCTCTTTTCCCCAAACAAATAACGAATTAAAAAATAATAACTTCCACGAGGTAATGACCTCATTATCACTTGAAAATCAGCGTTACACCCATCTATTCAAACTTCAGTTTATGTTCAGTGACGGCAACCCATTTCCTTTCTTAAACTTCAATTCAATGGAAGATGTGATCTAGATGAGACAGATAGATTTTTATAACAAATTTCAACTCGCTTGCATAAATGTCAGACAATATGAATAAAATATGAAAAGAGCCATTCCTAAAAGGGTTTAGAGGCTATTTACACATGAGAGTACAGAATATAAAAAATATACCATAATAAAATTTACACACAGTAAGACGACGTTCCCTTTTAACATGAAAGCAAGTCTTTGCTTTCAACCTACACCTAGTAATGAATATTACAAACGAAAAGTTTTCATCATTTTAAATTAGAATTAGACACTCATAAATTTATAATATTGTACGTAAATGATAATTCTAACATGACACGAAAACTAGAATGAAAATACTGCTTTCTGATTGGTTACCAAAATCAATTTTGGAGTGATTATTTCGCTGATAATCACCTCTAAATATTTACGACCGATTCACATTCATACGCGCACGTTTACAAACTCCATTCGCTGAACTTACTTTTTTCATCGCCTTAGACAACAGCAAAATCAATTTTAAATCAGTTCTATACAGACATTGACAATACCGTATTTTTTAAATGAAATTTAGAAGATAAATCCATTCTGTGGTATATTTTTTGTCGAAGTAGTTTATTTTTCTATCACTAAATTTAATTTCAAACCGAGCTCGCTTCTTACCGTAACGCGCGGTAATATAGCGATTCGTCAAGTGAGCAGAGGGGACTTACGTTATTCTTCAACTTTCGTTCCCTTTCCCCCCTCTCATTCATAAGTGACCACATTTCCAGACAGGGTATTCAACCATGACAAACGATAAAGCTTTCTTGATCGTTTATTCAATCAGTTCACATCTTGCGTGAGAAGTTAGCGCTAGCAGTAAACAACTACTTTTAGAGTAACGTCCCTTGATTTGATCAGTCCTTATAGGTGCCTTATGTGTTTACGTAAAAAACGTAACTCTGACGGATAAAAAAATCTGTCTTTTGTTGATTTTATCCTCAATGATATAAATACTTATGGGTTTTATTTAAAACCTGTTGTTTTTGTTTGGATATATTTTTTTAATTATTGAAGCGTGTTCTTTGAAAATGAACTGTACCGTAGTTTCGAAAGCAAGTGGAACCGGTCTGTACTGGTTCGACCTAATCACATTGTTGTTCCGCAAGGCAAATTAGTTCCTCATCATATTTCTAATTAGTCATGTTAGAATGGAGATAAATCCCTTCTGTTTTTTATTTTGGGGTTGTATGTCGTGCATTTTCACCCCTAAATTAACATTTCAAACCTCGCAAGCTCGGTTTGAAATTAAATTTAGGGGTGAAAAATGCACGACATACAACCCCAAAATAAAAAACAGAAGGGATTTATCTCCTAATTTATAAGGGCAATTAAAAGAACATATTTATCTTATTAAACAGCACTAAAACAGTTAAAGAACAACGTTTAGGACATGAATATGGCTATTCTGGATCATCATGGGATATGTTTTGTAAGACGTTGTTCAGCTCCATAGTTTAATTTAAAATGTATGAATAGTCGAAGTTTAATACCTCCTCTCCCATCACGCCTAGTCGGGCAAATCTACTTTATCTGTCAAATCTCTAAAGCACCTATCCTGTGCTGTTTCCTGTGCTCTGAGCACAAGTTCCTTTCCCTGTAAACCAACTCCACAGTCCGCAAATTCAGTCAGGTTAAAGCCCAACTCACACTACGCACGATTGCACTACGATAACATTACGATTCGATCGTACTGCTTTCGTATTGTGGTTTTTACGATCTGTTATGCGAACACGGTTTCAGCGCGTGTGGTACACGATGTGGGTACAATTATTGTACGAAAGATCACGATTCTAACACGATCGGAACACAATCAACCCAAACTTGACACAACGCTTTCACGATGCAATCACGAATGGTTTAAGACTAATGCACGATTTTAAAGAGCCACTCCGTGATTTTCATAACATATTATTTCCTTTTTACTAAATGTCATGTGGTGATATAAAATCAAAACATCTGAATTTTTCACGTCCAAAAGACTATATATATATATATATATATATACATATATATATATATATATATATATATATATATATATATATATATATATATATATATATATATATATATATATATATCATGTCCAATATACTTGGATGCTAATTATATATCCTAACAAATACGATCAACTCCTAACTGCCCTCCTGGCTGTTTTAGATAAGTCTCAAAAATTGAATTTGATGAAAACATACAAAGCCTCTAGAATTTTCTATGACATTGACATACTTATCTCAACAGACAAATATCCTAACATCTGTAGCAAATGGCAACTTACATTTCCTGAAACTACATTTGATGTGAAAAACACATTTACGAGATATATGAAGGCAATAAAAGATACTAAATTACTAGATTTTCAATATAGATTTCTTCATGGTACCATATATACTAAAAGAGAATTACTCAGAATGAAAAAGGTTGACAATAGCTTATGTTGCTTTTGTAAGAATGTTGATGAGAGTATTTGTCATGTATACTGGGAATGTTAGGAGACACAAATCTCTTGGAATAATCTACAAGTTTTGCTTAATAATTCATTTCCAACTCCAGTGATATTTTCTAAACCTTTAATCTGGTTTGGTACTCAACACCAAAACAAATTGATTAATCACATCATTATTTCTGCTAAAAGATATATCTATCTTAGCAATATAAAAAAATACATCACTAAACTTAAACATGTATTCAAAAACTTTGAAACAAATCTTTTTACCAGTTGTGCTCATCGAATCTAAAGTAGTTGAATTTCCCGACCACGTAAGGAAGTTTACTTCTTAACATCGAGAAACTTGCCAAGTCGATGGATAGTTAATTTTTAAGGACATCATGATTCGCTTCCTTCCGAATAATGAAAACATACGCATTTCTTCATGCTGGTCATCACATTCCCTTGATCAATTTGAGCGGCCAATTACCATTTTCGAATGTTCGGTCATTAATTGTTATCATATCAAAAACGTGAGTCTGTAAAAATCAGTTGTGCTCATCGGATATTAATTTTGTCTTGTAACTGGATTTCTATCGTAGGGTAAAACATTCATTGATATGGAGTTTTATATTAGTAGTGTCAGTGTAAGAAAGTTTCGTATTTTTCTTAGTAGGTTTCGCTGCTCTAATCACAATTTGATGGTAGAATACGGTAGGTATATAGGTTTTAAAAGGGAAGATCGCCTTTGCCCGCTTTGTATTATACCTTATATTGAAAACGAATACCATTTTTGTTTATAGAATGCTCTTTTTATAAGAAATTGAGAAATGATATTCTGCCGAAATATTTCAGAACATATCCTTCAGGATTAAAGCTGGCCCAATTATTTACATCAAAGGATATTTTTGTCATTAACTGCCTCGCAAAATACTTATTTCTTGTTATGAAAAAAGAAATAGATTTTTGTCAAGTGTTGTAACCGAGACTAACTAGTTGACAGTGATGTGTTGATAATGTATCATGGTGCTCTCATATTTACCAAAATCCTGTATGACTTCGGGTATAATGGGCCTGTGGTCCCTTTACTGACTAGGCACTCTCTCCCATTAATACCTTACCATCGTTTGTGCTGATATGTTGAGTGAAAGTAAGACACGCGAAGCAATGCGATGAGAACGTTTTGACGGGAAACGCTCGTATTTGTGCAAGTTCAATCTTGTGGTGTAACGATTGTATCGTGATCGTACACTTATCGTGTGTCTCCGTGCTCTGCACGAGCTGTCATCGTGGTCCTCAAGTTTAGTACTATAAGCGTTAATGTAACATGAGTACGATAAGAGTACGTTTGCAAGAGGGACAATTTATCGATCGTGTTGTGGTTTTGTGGTGGTTGTGCTATTATCGTAACCTAAGGCTGAAGCACGATCAACACAATCACAACACATACACTACACACTCACCACACAATCACAACACGATCGACACGCACACAACACGATTTTCTGAAATCAGGCACATGTTTGCGATTTGAAGGAATCGTGTTGGACAAATAGCACGATCACTGTACGCACTGTACGGTAACCCCACAATAATAGCACAATAACCACACAACAACAACACGATGACTATACGACATTTTCGTACAGCGATCGTAGTCGATAGTACGTAGTTTGAGTTGGGCTTTAATTCAGTTCTAGGTGTAAACGTTTTACCCAGTTTCCTATCTTTTTCGATGCAATCTCATTTGTTAATTTTAAAATCGAAAATTTGAAAAAATCTGCTGTAATGTTTTTTTGTAAACACCAAGTGAGTAATAAATCAAACGTTATTAATACTGTTAGTTAATGGAGAAGTACCGGTGGTGGGTAAGGTACCACGCAGTAAGGTTTTGGGTGCAATGCTACACTGAATTTTAGTGCACTACCACCCATGGTTCACTAATGTTTCGCCGCGATGCATAGCCGCGTTCGTGTTGCGGGCTTTCTCCTTGCAATAATACCAGCAGCCGTGATATAAGTGAAAACTCTCACTTCAAGAAGTACAATATACATGTATAGCAGGCTTTGGGGGAACATCTCGATTATGTGATAGTTGGTCCTGTTCATTGAGCGAAATTCACTTCATTTTTTTTTAAAAATCGGTTCATTATGCAGAGCCGGATGTTGTGGCATGTAAATCACTCAAACGTTATTCGTAAAACTTGTTCTTAAATATCATACGGCACCGTTCCAGCATGTTGGTGATACTCAAGAAATGTTTCAGACAGATGTCATGACCGGTTTCAAAATTCTTCTCCGGAAACCAAGCTGTCCCTATATAGGATCCAAATTTAACACATGTAAAGGAAAACATCGCTCCGCGTGCATCGTTTTAGAAAGATCTGTTGAATGGTTTCGCTCCGGACAAAAAGTATTACGGACAGATGGACAGAGCGACCACTGTATCGCACGTTATTACATATCGGTGGGATAATATACCATGCAAATTATATGTTGCCTCTTCGGAAGAACAAGGAAAAAAGGTTCTGACAGGGGCACCCAAGCTGTACAGGTCAACGGTTGGAAGCCAAACAAAATTTGAATCGTTCTAAAACTTCCTTTCTATATCTTTTTAACCCGCCTTTTTCCTCATCCTTTCGATCCCTTTCCCGCTGATCTGCCCGCTCTCTTTTGAATCATTGTCATCCACGTGTTTAATAACTGAAATATTGTTCAAAGCACGTTAAACCAAACTCTCACTCACTCACTCACTCCCATTTTACGCCATGTTGCTTCATCGATAACAGCATAACAAAACGTAATACGTTTAAATTGAAATCACTTAAGTCCCAAAACAGTGAAAACATATAATAAGGTCTTACCTTTTAAATGAATACTACACCTACCACATCATCTGAGGCAGGCATTATGCAACAGGCCTTTTGATAAATGTGTACTTGCTTTCACACAAATATAGCCATCGGTTGGTTGTAGATCATAAAACAATTCTTATGCAAAATGTTCACTATGTAAAGCAAATGGCTCTTAAATATGTATAGACTGACATGAAACGCTGACTGAAAAGAATATTCTTTACAAATCTGCTGCACAAAGTATTATGTGTATACAGGTTAAAATGTTGAAAATAGTTGAGTTTAATGTGGCGTGACCACATCCAAAGTCTGCACTGAAAAGCTGACGCCATGGTTAAAAGTCATATATTTCGTGGAGCGTTGAAAAGCTTTCAGTGTTCCCAGAAACATCGTTGATTCACTCAGGGCAGCATTAAAGGGGTGTATACGCTTAATGTAAGGCTTAAAATCAGCCAAGTACAAATTAATACTTCATGCGTATCATGTAACATTTTATTTCTGTGCGTATCCTGTTCATGAAATTTATTAATGATAATATGGGATGAGTTTAATTCATGAAGCACGAATTGATGTATTGATCAACGAGCTTGGTACATCCGTAACACTTTGACTCCAGAAGACTGTAAGGGTAAGGAAATATTTGTTGTTGGTTTTTTTACCCCTACCGTCTTTGGAATTCTGAAATGCAAAACTTGTTATTTTTTATTTATTTTTTATTTTATGTGTTCGGTTGTTCACTTACCTTAACTTCTAGGATTGCTTCATGTTTTATTGGAGTCATTATAAAAGAGGTGATCATTTTAATTTGCCCGCAGTTAAGATGTCAAACAATGGCTTTTCCATCTTTCCATTGATACTAATTTATATCTCTATACACACTTGTATCGCCTTCTGAGCGGCATTAGCATTCAAAAATCATGAAGGAGGATATACCGAGGCGTACACAAACTGTATATCCTGTCAAAACAAAGCATATGACAAGCTCAAAGGGCTTTAGGTAGAATGCTATTTGACTTGCAACTTCAAAAGTTTACATGGACAGACAATAACAAACATCAAAAGGATTTTTGAATATACTATGCATTTTTTTATTTTGCTTGCATCAATCAATAAGTTTTAAAATAGTGTATCTTTGTCTCTTGTATGAAGATAACTAAATGGGGGGAAGGTTTTTTTTTAAAAACTTGTATAAAAGTGTGTAACCGTATCTGAAGGGCAATAAATTTTAATCATCCAACATATCCGGCTACATCAGCGTATCTGTATCCACAGACCTCCTTCAATACCCTGAGATACAAAATAAGATGATATTAAACAAAAAGTTTCAATAATTCATCTTATTTTGTGAGAGTATTCAATTTGAAGAACATATTGGTTATCCTATTATCATAAAACTAACAAATTTAAGAATTACATTTTTAGAAAGAATCTTGAAAAAATAAGTTTATATTATAAACAGTCCTATTTTGCAATATATACTGATGCATATGCGTGCGCGTGTGCGTCCTTTCGCCCGAGCAAGGGGCCAAATGTTCTCAAATTCCGTTTTAGATAGTATAACCAAATTTGGTTTGTACCTTCAGTGGATTTTTGCCTTGGTAGAGTTGGCAAATTAAAAGGGTGCAATTATTTAATATTTACGGAATATTTTCTCTTGTCCGTTTGTTCGTACGCTTAAGGAGATTTAGGAAATGTTGTGAGGTAAGTGAGAACCAATTCCCAATTGTCTTCTTGTTAAAACTTGCACGTATTACCCACCTACCGGGGTGGAGCCTTTTGATATATTCAATGGATATGTTGATAATCTACTCAATTGAGACGCCAAGGAGTTGGCCTCTGTCAGTGTCATAATTAAGTTGTTTATTAAGACTAAAACTACATAAGAGACATTCAATTGTTCTTTGTGATATTTTGAATCATGGTTTATAGTTAAAGTATTAGTTTAAGCCTTCATATGTTGTTAACACGTCACAAAAGGAATATTAAGTAAAACCAATATGTCGTTTCTTTGACCATATATATATTTTCAAAATACAAAAGTCGTCATATGAACTGCAATGATGTCATGAAACATGATGAAATTTACCATGAGGTAAAATATTGACGTGCGGCTAATTACATTCTTATTTAATTGTGTGACAACATGCTAACTAATTTTCTTCACTTTCTGAAGTTATGTTCACCAACGTAAAAAAGGTTCACAACATTGGAATAACTAAAGAGACTCTTCGTGAATTACCTGACTCCATAAGGTCAAAGTGCATAAGCCACACTGATAAAGATGCTGATTTTCATTGAAAAATGACTATTGTGATTTTTTACCTTTTTGAATGAATATGAGAGTAGTTTGAATTCCTGTCAACATAATTTATGTTTTACACGTATGAAAAGCAAATACAATATCATGGCAACTACGCAATGTCATTTTAAATTTTATCATTTCTGGGCAAGTAAGCATATATTGTATTTCGTTGTTGATAAAAAAAACATCAATTGCTGACACGACAGTATTCACTAAGATTCATTTCACATAAGACTTTATTCTTCAATGTCATGGGTAAAGAAAATGATCAGTAAATGAGAGTGGCTGTCTTACTTTATGAACGATACGAAACGTTGAAGTGGTGTTCTTTTTTTAACGTACATTGTCTGAGGCAAGGTGTAACTATTTGCATAAATTTCTCTGGCAATCCCTACATACAGATCACAAAGTTTAAAAAGTGAAATAATTGTTTGAGTAAAGGTTTGTTACAACATGATGCCGATTCCAACGTCAGCTAATAAATCTCTAGATCTGTTCCAATAAAAGCTTTTCTCGGGGTTCAGGCAGGTTACCCCAGCGGCAAAATATTGGAAAATATACTACCTTGAATGAAAACGCCGCATGAATGGATAACATATTTGTTCTCACCGAGGACCATGCAATAATGCAGTCGCTAAATAAGGCGAGTGTGTTCTGTAAAGACGAGTCAAGATGTAACGTGCTTATTTGAATAAAGTTAAACTTTCCGAATAACTGAGGTGTTCTGTATGATTATTTCTAAAACGGCGTTACTGATTGCATAACCAAATTTGATTGCATCCAATCAGGCTTCTTGACTGATAAATGCTCGTATTATAACAGAGGTTGTAAATGAATTGATGACGGAGCTACATGTACTTCAATTTGGAGGGAAATACCTGACATGAAACAAATGGTTAAAGGGAGTTGCACAATGCAACGGTATTAGGAATTAAGGTTTCTCAAGGTAAGTAGTATTGCAATCTCGATTTTGTGTGTGTCTTGTTACCAAAGTTTTCACCTAAAATAAACATTACATAAGTTATGCCCAAAAAAAACAAGTCCTCCTTTTTTTCGGTAGACTTGCTGTGTTTTTGTTCTTAGCAATGTGTCTTGAATCCAGTGCAAAAGCAAGATTTATTTGGGTGCTTAACTTGTTTTCCAATGCCTGTCAAAATGTTGGTATAATGGTTTATTCATAATTGCATCTTCAACACCTGTGAGCGCATAGCAAATATCCTTGCTTACTTGTGTATGCTTACCATGATAATATTAACATATGTGCAAGGTTGATGTATAATTAAGTTGGTCCATTGTTGGTGAATCCACCCAACAGGATGTGATGCGAATAGAAGACTATTCACCACACCAGTTTAGCGCAGATCAAACATAGTCATAAGCGGACCAATCAATTCGCGTTTAAAAGAAGTATAGCCGTTATCAAGTTTAACGAATGATTTACAGTTGTTTGTCCCTGATACTGATACACAAGGCTTTTGTCGGAGTCTTTGTGATTGGCTAGTAAAGATTATAACAGAACGTGCGAGCAGTGAGGTTGCTTTCAGATCGATGTGAAGAGGAAAGTCCCTGATCGATAGTTTTGAATCCCGCCAGGGTAATTTTTCTAAAAGCTTGTAATCATCGTAACCCCGGTCGATTTTAATCAGACAGAAAGAATGAAATCTAAGCAAAAATTCGATAACATTTTTTTCATTACAAAACGTTTGTTCTCATTTAACACACCCAGCTACTTCATTGTATCTGTATCCGCGGAGCTCAGTGAATACCCTGACAATTCGATTATCAGTCCAAATGTGTCGTAAAGCTACATGTAAAATGGTGTCCTCACTATGGCTAAATAAATGTCTTTTTTTTCTCCTGGTAATGCTAATTTACAAAACGTGAGCTAATTGTAATTAGAGTAAAATGCATCAAAAACGTTTCTGTAGTTGGACAATTATTTCAAAAGATTTCGTTTAGTATAGATAATAACTTCTTTCTTTAAACGACGTTTTATTTGATTTTATGAGTTCAATGTTAAAATATTTCAGTATCATTTAACGGTTATTTTGTAGTTACCGTGTTAGTCAATAATATGTTAAAAATAACCATGACATAAAATAAGTATTAAGTTAAGGGATATTACTAAATAAAAGTAATTTTCTAATTTAAAACAATGTTGTAAGTACAAACATTAATTAATTTGGTTATCTCTCTTTAATCATCGAGATTTAATCTTCTGTTTTCTTTACGTGAATAAAATGTCTTTGTCATGTGAAGATATATTAACTAGAGGAACTCAAAACAATTACACAAGGTGTACCCTCAGACTATATACAAATTCTTTGTGATGGAAAATGCGCCGGCCAAAATGTGGAAGGAAGTTGACATAGCCTAAAGTTATGGCTTAAACATATAAAAACTTAATTTAATGAAAAAGTATTGAATGTATTCACTCTATATATGTCAAGAATTATAGTTCTTCAGTAGAGAACTATTCTACACGCAGTAATGTTTGGGTACAATGCTACACTGAATTTCAGCGCTTTAACACCCATGTTCGCTAGTTCCTCCGCTGATCGCAGGTTTCACCGCAATGCATAGCCGCGATACAGTTGCGGGCTTTACCCATGCAATAATACTAGCAGCCGTAATAAGTTAAAGTCTTGAAAGATCAACGCACTTTAATCTGTATTTATTTAAACCTGAAGACGCAATGCAGCATATGTATAAAATATGTTAACATCGTTTTAACCCATTTCTTGTTAATAATTTTACCTTACGCGGTATGTCCAATCTGCCTAAAAAGGTTAGTTTAGAACCATCAAAGATAGGCTCAGTAAGTCGTAAACTGTCTGTATTCAGAATTTCCTGGTTAGAACTTCTATAAAATGAAATGCCTTGAATCCAGCTATTGTACAACCATAGGGATGACAAACCCGTTGATTTAGGGTGTTTTGATTCAAGCCCTCTAAATAACGACACTTTATGAATAACAAGAGAGATAAGCAATTGCCCTCATTAATAGCAAGGTATTGTAGGAGTTTCGAGGATGGTAATTAGTAGGATTTGTTAAAGAAAGGGTTTGAAACTGAAAGTAAACTTGAAAGATATCAAAAACTAATATTCGAGGTTTATATTTCATTAGGTCATCGAACATGTTTCATTGGTCCCCGATGATTCTTCGTAATCATAAAAAATTCAATTTAACCAATTTAAACCTGGAGTTTTTGATAGTTGTGATGAGTAGTTCTTTAGTATATTATTGTATATAACGAAAGTACATATTATGTACTTTACATTCATGTATCCATTTTTATCATTCATGTCTTTATTCGCCGACTATGGCCGTTTTTGTGTGTTCAAATGTCATTTCCATGCCCCAGTTATCAGCCTTTTTCCATGTAGTATTAATATATCAATGCTTATGTTATATATATATATATTTATATCTACTTGTAGAGGAGTTTGTGCCCCCTTGCAATAAACCATGATGCCCTAGGCGGCTTTCACTGAAGTCCGTACTCAGCCTTTAAATAGCGAGCTAGCTCTGGTATTTCAGTCTTGAACTGATCTTGCGTATGGAGGGGCGGATGGACAGAACCCTTGGGAGTCGAATGTTGTTTAGGTTATTCCTTTATTTCTCAGTATCTTTTTGGAGTATGTGATTACTTCCTTTAAAGACTTACAGTTTTAACCTTACCTTCCCTCCCATTATTTTATAAGTTTTACTACACCCCAACTAGTGTTCTTTTTTATTTACTCACTCAAGTAGTGATTAGGGGTCATCTAAAGTACTGTGTGCTTGTTGTTTATTTATCCCTATTTCGTCCATCCGTGACCGTTAAGCATCTGTTTATTTGTCGCCAGTGTTGATTTTTCTTATTGATGTTATCTCATTAAGACGGCCATTAGCTTGTCTAGTTGTTTCACTGTCTGGGTATTAGCGATGCTACTGTTATTCCCTAGTCTATGCTGTCTATTTGTTTATTCAAGGGTCGTTCACTCCCCTAATGAGTTGTTAACTCCTGTTGAGCTGTTTACGGGTACATAGTTGTTGTACCCGGTTATCGTCTTGTTTAGATTGCAAATTAATCACTGGATTCACTCATTGCTTCTCTCTTACTATTATTGGCTTGATTATTTTATTTTCTTATCTTTCTGCCAGATAAACGAGTCTCGTCTGAGTTTAGATTTCGTTAAACCATGATAACTCTAAAATAAGCTATTAAGAATATTTCTCGACAAACATTTGATAAGATCTTAGAAAGACATTTACCTTAGCATTGAGTATCAAACTTCTTTCCGAAGACAACCATGTTACAACTTTGCTAATTAATTATCTTTTTACATTATTATACAAATTGGCCGCTATAAGGTCATGTTATCAACTTATTCAATGAGTGCAACTGCACCTTAGAAAACCCTTTGACAGCGATGTAACCCTCTTAACATTCCTATTGGCTATTTTACTTAATCATTTTTCATTCACTTGATAACCAGCTTGCAATCACTGTTTTTTATTCAAATATAAATGCCAGGAGTGTTCAGAAAAATTCATATAAACAGATAATTGTTGCTTTCAGATGTGGTAATTCAACAGGATGAGAGCAAAATAAAAAAGCAAACATTTAGAATGTTAATATTTTTTGCTATTTACTTTCTGACTAAATTAACATCTTGCAAAAAACAATAACAACTAGCTCTCTCATAACAGTACCTAATGCTATACCCTCTTAAAATATTGGGTACAACATGATTTTAAGAAAGTCAAGATTTCTATATATAAAAATGAATTTCGGGACGTTAATGAGTACATGGGTACTCATTTATCAAGTGGCATGATCTAAATATACATATAAGTTAATGGGACAATCAAATTCTTGTCATTTCTGGGCAAGTGAGAATAGCATGTACATGTATTTCGTCGTTAACGCAAACATCAATTACTGACATGGCAGTATTCATAAAGTGCCATTTACATTATCCATGAGTCCTAAAGTCCATGACTAGAGTAACAAAAAGAACAGCACATAAGTATCCCTGTGTTCATATGTGTAAAACAAAATTAAGTTACTTTTCTCTCTATAAACTCACATTCGTTACTTTTCTCTTTATAAACTCACATTATGTAAAGCTAATTAAGTTTATCAATTTTATATTTTCTCTTGTAAACCCTGTATATTACATATTCGTATTACATACTTATTTTTATGACATTGTTAAAAATTAAAATTTTAAATCCAAAACAATATTTCTTATTGAAAATTTTAAAAAAATTGTTTTCAGCAGCTAGTACTAAACGTGTCTTTAATTGTATTCGATTTTTTTAAATGTAGCAGAAAAGTGACATGATTTATTTACAACAGACGCAATATATGCATCCGGTGGTTGTTTTGCTAAAAAAAGATGTAGTTTATATTTCCGTCCAAGCTTCAGACACATATAAGTGTAGCATGAATTGCTTAAGCGCTTACCTTAAGTTCTCATTCCTTATGTAGCTACACCTTTCAACTGTCAGTTCAAACGTTGAGCGTTTTTGTTCGTCTTTAAAATTCTGGCCAATGACAAACTATATGGGTGTTCAACGGATTTAACAGTTTATGTTGCTGTATTTAAATAATTGGGTATTCATGAGTGGCCATTTAAAACCAAGGAGCGCATAGCAATTTCCTTTTGCGCACGTGTGTTTGCTAACAATTAGCAAATTGATATTTCTTCACAGTTCATTGTACAATAATGTTAATCAAATCTTTCATGGATAGACACAACAGTCGGTGGCATATGTGATGCGAATAGATTAAGTTGAATCATTTACATGGACAAATTCAATAATATGTGTATTTTACGATAATCATTTGTTATCATATAACATACCCTGCTACATCAGCAGATTTGTATCCGTTGAGATCCTCTAATACCCCGTCCAAATGCCTTATAAGGCTATTTTTATAACGGCGTTGTTTCTCCATGTCTTAAAATATATTTTGGGTTTTCCAGGAAAGCTAACTAATAATTTGGCATTCCCAAAAAGTTTTGCGTAAATCCTTTCAAAATAATATGTTCATGTTTAATTATGATTACCATCTTTAACTATCTAATAGGAATATGTTCCTTCATCTTCTAATAAAAACTTAATGAATGTTGCTTGAATAAGTTGATCTCAAGTGAACACCATTCAGAACAGTTTAATATCTTCAAAACGTCGCAGCCAACTTTTCCCGCTCCACATGTGTCTCGAAGCATTTTCAACTTGCCGTGGGAAGATGACAGTAAAGCAGCTGTGTATTTTTAAATGTTCATTGCTCTAAAACATCGTTTCTTGTGTTGATATGCAAGATATGTTTAGGCTGACTTAAGGAATATTGAAACAATATTGTATTGATGTATACATGACATTAGAGATCCCAAAATGGAAACCATCTGGATACTGAACCTCGAACTTTCCTGTTGATTTCGATTTACGGAAATACATAATATTAGATCATCCAAAATGGAGACCAACTGGATAACCAGTCTCCCAGTTTCTTCTTGGTTTCCTGTTACGGAAATGCATATAACAGGGAATCCAAAACGGAAACCAACTGGATGCGAAGTCATTCAGTTTCAGTGAATGGATACAAGCTGGATACTTCGTTTACACACTTTCCGGTTAGTTTCCAAGATTCCGGAAACTGAGTCATTTCTGTAGTGAATGAATCCTCTTCTCGGGCGCAGTGATTAACGCGTTCGGCTTTGGATCAAGCGGTCCGTGGTTCTAATCGCACCCGAAAAATAGTGACATACTCTCGAAAGAGGCTTCACACCTAACATCACCTCACCTATCCTTGGTCTGATGTAACATATTCTGGTATATGTATACATCTGCATACCAAAAGTTTGTTTACATACCTGCCTATCTTAGTGTAAATATCATATAATTTGGCATGCCTTTGAATCGTCGTAGCATTGCGAAAAAAACCTGGATACTTTTCAATTTCCAATTCAGAAGAGAAGATCGATTCCATCTTCAATTTTTCTTTTTCTCTACAAAATCCTTTGAATTTGACCAACAGTTTTAAACATAATTCATGTTTGTCCGTTTGCATTAAGTCAATATTAGTTTGTTGATTTTCTCAGAGTCGAAAAGGAATATCTTAATCGAAACCTAAAGAAAATTTTTTGACCCCTTCTGTCTTTTAAATCATGCCAAAATTCATATTTTTTGCACGACAGACTAGACAATCCAACAATATGTTAAAGAATGGGTATTTTACACATTGACAATGGGAGGTCCTTTTTCAGTTCTGCTGAAGGTATTATTGACCTTCAAACGAAACCTAAATTTCATGATATTTGCACTAAGATACAGAAGTAACTGAAAAGAATTTTGATATGCAGCTGAATATTAAAAATAATGAACCTACCTTACAATTCAGGCTGTGATAAAGTATTTGAAATTGCAGCTCACGTCCACCAACCAACTTCAAGTAGGCAGGGACGGGTGATTAATTCAGTGCCATTGGATGAATATTGAATTAACTGATCCAAGCTTTAAATATGAATTTAATAATTCAAATAGTTCAATAACGACATGCTCAAACTCTTAATATGCTAATTTTAGCTGATGGCATTGAACTTATTTAATCTAGCTTTTAACATAGATAAAACATGATTAAACTCAAAGGATATTTTAGAGCGTTGAAGGCGTCACATGCTCTCCCTTCCCAGTAATACAAGTGTGACTCGTGGACCACTCACGAACTTCTATAACAAGGATCAATGGCAGTAGGATGCAACACACACACTTCACTGAATGCAGTAAGCATTGCACATAAACCCCAGTAAATGTAGGAAACACTGCCATAAACCTCAGTAAATGTAGAATGAACTGCGTGTATACGTTAGTAAATGAACTAAACACCGCCATATACCTCAGTAAACGAGGAAAGACCTGCACGAAAACCTAAGTAAATGATGAAAGAACTGCGGGTAAACCTCAGGAAATGTAGAAAAAAACTGCCTGTAAACCTCAGTAAATGTAAAAAGAACTGCGTGTATACGTTAGTAAATGAACTAAACGTAGAAAGACCTGCACGAAAACCTCAGTTAATGTTTAAAGAATGCGGGTAAGCCTAAGTAAATGATGAAAGAACTGGCTGTAAACCTCAGTAAATGTAGAAAGCTTCACATAAATATCATTGGTTGTAGAAAGCACTGCACACAATACTCGATGCAGTAGTAGAAGGCTACAACAATGTTTGATGAACATAACATTGGTCAATCTAAATAGGCCTTGAAATATATTTTCAGATGACTTCATTAAACCTTAATAATTGGTAACAAATCAAGAAAAAAGCCATGAAGAATATATATAATGACTGTACCCATCATTTTCCCATATGCTTGATAACGGTATAAGGATCTATACCGAAACGTCGCCACTGTGTAATAAAGAAGTTGTATATCCATATATCATTGTTGTCCTCATGAAGAATGTCATCATAGATATATGCTATTCGAATTACGAAAGATCAACAAGAAGATAACTTGAAGTGGTGGCCAAATGACCCGTTTCATAAGCTTGGCGTCTTACCTTTTGTACATCCAACGTTTTCTTCCTTCCTTGATTTTAATGGATATTTTCATCTTTTGTAACTGCAAAATGTTTAATAACATTGTAATTTTATTGCTCGGGGATATTTACAATAGATAAATAGACATAACAAGTTTTCGTGTACATGTAATTCTTTGAGAAAATCCGTTTGAAACGTTCATGATGATTTAGCAATTATTTTCTTTGAGCTTTCCCCTTTGATTTTGAAATACATGCTATTACAAATGAAACACAATGTTCATGAATGAAATAAAATCAATGAATATCAACACAGTGTAGAGAAGCTCATCATTTGACATCACTTTTCAATAAAATAATGAAAAATGAGCTCATCAAGAAGTATTTCGCCTCATATGTTGTCCAAACATGTTCATTTGAAACGTTAAAAAATTTGATTTTCTTTAGCAAAGTGATTTCGCAAATATGTGTCAGTTAATATCAATATAAACCATAGTTAACTATATTATTGCGTTCTAAAGATAAACAAAATCGATGAACTACAAATTGGACGAGTGAATACTCGAATTGAATGACTTGAACAAATTCTAAATCAACTATTAGACACTTTTACTGTAACTTAATATCATTGTACATAAATGTTGTTCCTTAAACGGTATTGCTTAAGATGCTTTTTTGAGAACCAAACTGAAAAACTGATGAAACATTGTGAAACAAGATTTAACATTAATATCAACCCTAAAATCTCTATTATGACAATATGATGGTAAGCTGTTAAAACTTAATTGATTCAGATGCGAAAAAAACTGAAGGAGATTTTAGTACTCTAAGTTGAAAAAGATAGAGGAAAACCTCTTTAGGTTCGAGATTACATTGACATCGGAGATTAAACTAGAAACAAATCTTTTTAAGGATCATCCATATTAATCTGTCCTAATATCTTTTCCAATTTTCAATGCTTTAAGAATTATAGCATCCGATTTGCAATGAAATACATGATTAGTTTGATAGCTTATACGTTATAGAGTTAGGGTTAGTTTCTCTCGTTGATGGTGATTGAAATTCTCTCCCAACAGAGGTAGCTCCGTCATAAATTCCTATAAAACCTCTGTCTTAATTCGAAGTTTTCTCGGGCATCAGGCAGTTTCCCCTACCGGCGATATCTTGCAACTTAGACTACCTGGCAATATTTCAGCCAATGAAAACACCGAATGCTGCGGAATGCATGAATAACATATTTGTTGTCATATGGGCCTGTGCAATGATGCAGTCGCAAAAAGAGCTGTATGTATTCTGTAAAGACGACTCGAAGTGCAAGGTGCAGATTAAAAAAAAATTAAGCTTTTGTAAAGCTTCCGGAAGTAACGAAGGATAGTTGAATGATAACTTTTGAAACGGCGTCGCTGATTGCACAACTAACTTGCATTCAATCAGCGTTCTACTTTTCGTGCACAAGAAGCCTTCGAATTAAGACAGAGGTTGTATAGGAATATATGACGGAGCTACCTCTGTTGGGAGAGAATGGGTGATTGAACAAAAACATTGGTAATCACAAGATAATTGCATGCAATACACATTTGTTCCATCATGGGTAGTTTGGGACAATATTGGACACATTAATGTTATAAAAACCTATACAACAATTTCAACAAAAATAAAACTGAATACCTCCTATATTAATTTAGTAGCGAGTGTTTGTAAAATTGAAACTTTAAGATGAAAGATTGAGAGGGAAAAAAATATTGTTCAATGATGTCTTTCAATATTTCATAAGTTCATAATTAATGAAACACTTTTTAAACCTTGGGAGTTTTCATACTTCATTACCGTCCTCGATTTCATGAGGCCTTTCAAACTATAATTTAGCCATTTTTACTAAAACATCTTCGACGCATGACTTGATTGTTTTTCTATTGTTTATTTTATTAATTGATAAATTGATACACCATTTATAAGCTTTTTACACACTATGAAAAAGTAACTGCTCGCCATTTATCTTGTTAGGCTTCATTGAACGTAAGGTAGTAACAAGGCTTCATTGAACGTAAGGTAGTAACAAGGCTTCAAAGTAAGGTAGTAACAAGGCTTCAAAGTAAGGTAGTAACAAGGCTTCATTGAAAGTAAGGTAGTAACAAGGCTTCATTGAACGTAAGGAAGTAACAAGGCTTCATTGAACGTAAGGTAGTAACAAGGCTTCATTGAACGTAAGGTAGTAACAAGGCCTCATTGAAAGTAAGGTAGTAACAAGGCTTCATTGAACGTAAGGTAGTAACAAGGCTTCATTGAACGTAAGGTAGTAAAAAGGCTTCATTGAACGTAAGGTAGTAACAAGGCTTCATTGAACGTAAGGTAGTAACAAGGCTTCATTGAACGTAAGGTAGTAACAAGGCTTCATTGAAAGTAAGGTAGTAACAAGGCTTCATTGAACGTAAGGTAGTAACAAGGCTTCATTGAACGTAAGGTAGTAACAAGGCTTCATTGAAAGTAAGGTAGTAACAAGGCTTCATTGAACGTAAGGTAGTAACAAGGCTTCATTGAACGTAAGGTAGTAACAAGGCTTCATTGAACAACGTAAGGTAGTAACAAGGCTTCATTGAACGTAAGGTAGTAACAAGGCTTCATTGAAAGTAAGGTAGTAACAAGGCTTCATTGAACGTAAGGTAGTAAAAAGGCTTCATTGAACGTAAGGTAGTAACAAGGCTTCATTGAACGTAAGGTAGTAACAAGGCTTCATTGAACGTAAGGTAGTAACAAGGCTTCATTGAAAGTAAGGTAGTAACAAGGCTTCATTGAACGTAAGGTAGTAACAAGGCTTCATTGAACAACGTAAGGTAGTAACAAGGCTTCATTGAACGTAAGGTAGTAACAAGATAGAACGTTAGTGTGAAACTCATTGACTGTTGAATTTTTTCTACTAAAGTGGGTGTAAGTATTTAAAGATAAATAAGGTAAATGAATTTATCAATGTGAATATAAATCACAGGGGTTCATTTTATCTTTGTATAGGTGCCTGCTTACAAAACTAAAGACACTAACGTTTTCAGTCTTTTTTAAAACGGGTGGGAGGACGGTTTGTTGTACATTGGTTGCCTTCTTTTTGAAGACGGATGGGAGGGAAAATGGATTGCCTGTATTTTAAGATTGATTATGAAAATTTAGTTTCGTATGTCAAATCTTTTGGCATTTAATACGTAAATTATTTGATTACGAAAACCTTGAAACACGTTAAGTGTTAGGCATAAACTCATGTTAAGTGCTAGGCATACAGTGTTTTTTCCCCGAAAAATGTTTTCAAGTTTATTATTTCAAAATCATAAAAAACCTTTTTTGTGCTGTGTTGGTCACACTACTGGTCGCTTTCATCAAAGTGATTTACAAACACAAATGAGTTTTCAAATGAAAGCCAATTCTCAAGGGACCAGATGCAAAAGTTAACCATTCTTAAAGATAACTCTGACATTTTAGCACTGATGGTATTTTACACCTCTTTTGCAAAACCATCCTAGCAATTGATTAGAGTTGCATGTTCATGTCAATATGATCTTTCAGAAAGAGGCCACTAGAAAACGTTTGCTGTTTGGCTAGCAGCTAATCCGATAAACTAAAATGCAATGTATTCTGATAAGTTTAGCTTTTATTATTCCATTGTAGCAATTAGAAATAAGGTTTCTGTAATAACTATCTTTGATCTTCAATACTAATTTATCAAATAAGTCGTTACACTGACTTAAATTTCCTGAAAGGGGAATAAATTTTTGTACTTTATTCCTATAGCTCTTTACTCGTCATTGTGAAACTAAAAAGTAGAGGCGTTTTGGGCAATTTAAAGAGTATGCTAATGCTAAAAGGATTCTTAAGTAATTGTTGTTGAAAACCGAAAATGTTCCTATTGGATATTACCTACAAAAGGCCTAAAAGGTTGCAGATCCCCAGGTGCGGTCAGGTGATTTGGGGTTTAACGCCACAGCATGTTGTAAAGAAATGTAAACGAATTTTATATTTTAAAACATGATGATTTTACATATGTATAATACATTTACCTACATTTAGAGTATTTTAATATGTCAGTCTGAAATATACCAAATTGCGACAATATAATAAATAATCTAATGAGTATAAGGACAAATATCGTGAGGAAAAAACGTCCTTTTTACAGTCATTATCGAATCTTGTATCATTTCATTCATGAATTGAATCAAATGTCTAATTCAAAGTTTCATCTTATCTTTCATGGTCCATGTTCAAACACGATATGACTCCCAAAAACGATCAATTTTTCTTCAAAAATATTAATCGTTTCCCTTCAAGTTGTTTGATATGTCCTATTGATGTGACATGTCTTTTCAACTTCAAGCAACTATTCTTAAAGATAAAAGTAAAGTTCTCTGAAGGAAGTAAATACATTTGCATTAAGTAGCTTCATAAAAGAGGACAAATAAAATGCTTGAAAGTCAGTAGTATTTTGAAATTCCCCCTAATAAATATATGTTTCTACCTAAGAGGATAATTTCATTTCGTTACTCAACCTCGTGGAGGAAATAATTGCTTATTCAAGCAAAAACTACTGGCGGCCATTTTTATGTCAACCTTTTAATTATTTGAGTGGAAATTGATTGGCGTAGTTTAACCGAACATGTTACGTTCATTTTAGTTTCGTTTTATCAAAAGACATTGACTTGCAATTGGAAAAATAATAGTTTTCTTGTAATCATGTGATCGCGGAAAACGTTTTGCAGCCATTTTAAAGGCCTGATGAAGCAAAACCTATGGATCTTCTTTTCATCATTTAATGTTATATGTATTGACAATATGTATTTCAGTTTTATATACAATCACCTTTTCTTAAATAATATAATAGTTTTTAAATGTATTGATGTAATGTTTATGACCAACAAAACCAATTATGTTTTGGTATTTCTTAAGAAATCTGTTTCAGCAAACATTACATACAGGGTTATTTCATTCATTCAATAATTCAATGATTTACAAAACGGTTTTCAACGAAAGATTGACTTTTTTACAAAAAAAGATGAACTTTTTTCAACAAAAAGATTATCTTCCAATTATGGCGTGAATTATTCTGTATGAGCTGATAAATAATACATGCCATTTGATGTGTATCAAACTGATATACCTTCAGTTAATAAACGCAATATTTTCCCAAATACACTTCTTTCCTCTCCCTGAAGAGGCCACTAACCTCTTTTCTAATTCTGCCATTACTCGGTCCAGAAATGGAGAGGTCTTGTCTATTTCAATCACAGTTTTGTAATAACCTCATGATACACTTGCGGTCCCGAAATGGCTTTATAATTTTTTTGGGCGGTAATGTATGGCATCGATGACAAGAATGTAGGAATTTAATTAATAAAATATGTTATCAAACGTATACGACCTTCTTGGACATCTATTTTTAACTCATCATCTATTTCTTAACTAATCATTTATTTTTTAACTAATCATGTCTGTAGGATACCATAATACAAGCAAAAAGGTCTTCTTTACTTTCCTATCTCAACTAATCAAAACGACGATTTCTTAATAGGCGTGTGTTTTCAGAAACGAGAACAGATTTTGTTGAAAATTATAAAAATATATAATGTTTATTCTTTAATTTCTTTTGATGAGAATAATTTCTTCAATGTTGTGTCATTGCAAATAAGATTTATGGTATGTATTTTTAAAAGTTGAACATTGTAACACTTTGAAAAAGCTACCGCATGCATGAGGTCTGTGTCCCCGCTAAATTGACAACTGACAGGCCGGACTAACTAAGAGGTGAAATCTCATCTCAGTGATTCCCATACGACCCGTGCGTGTTGGTTATAACTAGTAGATAAACATACTGTGTTTGGTAATCAGCGGCATATATATATATATTGCTCTTATAATTCCTATAATTCTTTTATTTGCAGTATGTTTCTAAATTTTAATATATTCTTACGCGATGACTCGACTGTGATGTCTTTGTACGACGGACTGGCATTAATACGTAGTAACGTATTTTGGAATCTCTAATCTTATCTAATCTAATCTCTAATCTTAACTTGTAGCAAACGCCGGAAATCATCGACCATTTCCTGATGCTTTAATGGGCGCTACTCTTTTAAAGACGTTTGTATTCTCATTTCGCGAACGATATTTTTTGCATCTCAAAACTTGACCTAGCAGGTATTATTGCATTGATGTTTTAAAGGGGCACAGAATAATTTTTTTGGGGAAATTATGGCCACCTTCTTGAATGGTTTTATTTCATCGACAAGTCGTGGTTGTGTCTTGAAATTAACATCTTAATGGTTTTCATTTGATTTATGATCGAAAACCGGACAGTTAACGCGCCAATGAATCAACCGAAATCTAGGAAATTTATAGCTGAATAACAAGAAATATAGATTGGTACTGCTGAGTAGATCATTTATCGAATATACATGTAAATGGGACGTTGAATTTCGACTTAACACTTTTGTAGCTTTTCTAAACTTACAACTTAAAATAAGATAATGTCATAATTTTGGTATTCAAGAGTATAAATGCATCTTTAATAAGCGTTTTAACTTAACTCAAATAATATGATATTTTTGCTCTTTTTGAGCCACTTATTAAATTCAAGAAACAAACTCTCTGCCTCTTTAGATAATGTTTTTAGGAACGTTTGTAAGCGTGTACTGTATTTTGAATTTTTTATATGACCTATTTTTTTGTCAAAATGTTCAAAACCATAACTAGACCTTACGTCATTAAATGTAAACTATTGTGATTTTCCTGGGTATGACCTCGATTAGCATTGTATACGTAATATATATAAGACGAATTAAACAGGGGCACTGTTTAACCAGTTTAAACGCGCTCTGATTTACAACGGCGAATCAGAATTGGGGTTTTTGGGAAGTTAAGTTAGAATCGTATATGCTCCTATCCAGAAAATGTACAAGTTCTTTGTCTATTGTCGACAGTGTGATCATTTTATTTATTCACAGTGACATATAATTTATAAAAGAAAACGTAATGAGAATAAAGCTATTTTGGTATCAAATGAAATTTTGAATGAAAAAACAGTTGTACAGGGAACTGTGAAGGAAAATGTGAGGCAGGTTTACATTTTATCTATATAATCTAGAAGCTAACGCTAACAAATTATACTAATGCAACTGAACATATTTCTATATTTAATATACTATATCAAAATTTTTGTATACATCTCTTTTTAAGAAATGGGAATTATTTAATTGGACATCAAATAAGGAACAATTCCAAACTCATCAGAAAAGTTCAATTGAATGTTATTCTCAACTTCGCTGTTTAATTTTACAGTTGTTGTTAAGATAGTGTAATGAAACCTCCCTTCGTTCTCTGCAGATTCAGATAACTTTCAATGTTAAATATTATAATTCAATAATTAATTAATTATTATATTATGTTAATGTTATATATATATATATATAGATATATAGATATATATATATATATATATATATATATATATATATATAAAAGTTTTAGAGGTTTGCCTTTATAACGTTAACAACTAATTAAAACCTTGCAATAGCAAATGTTTTCTCTCCCCCCTCCTCCTCCGTAATTCCGAAATGCTTATTCATCGTTGGTTACTCGCCAAAATATTGTTTCATAAAAGGAGAAGAATACTTTCTTCATCATCAAAAAACTCAAAAGTTCGTTTGTATTTTTTTTGACATTTTTTAGACATTAGTCACTGTTCCTACTCTTTAAATCTAACATGTCTGTTTCGTGACACATCAAATCATCTGTCATAATTGCATGTAGGCCAAGGATATTTGATATTTATGTTCCGTAATTCACATTTTATAATCAAAAACAAAAGCAATTAAAGGTGTATCTAAAACAATATAAAGGATACCAAAAATCGGAAATCTTTTATGTAAATAACCATAAAGTCGCCACATTAGTTTTTTGCGTGATTCATTATCTAAGGCTGAACACCCACGCGTGAAAAGGATTATCCCCTAACGGCTCATCGAATGAGTTAGCACAAGCTAAAATTTTCAATTTATAATTCCCATCAATCCCGACACATGTATATGTCAGTATTACATCATATAGGTGTAGGTTCTGCGTAGGAAAATATCAATGGCAAATTTACCAAAATAGCTAAAGTGCAAGTCAGATGAAAAAAGACATCAAAGCAATCCAGAAAAACTGCTAACTGCATGTCTTTAAAACCAACATTTTAGAAGGGAGAGGAAGTTAAGGCGTTTTGTCCAGTGACATGAAACGCTCCAAATGTGATACGATTTGATGTGATTGACATTTAACATCGGCATTGTAATTCACATCTTTGAGGGTATCCCTGGAAAATGATTTGGCCAAAATGTCCTTGTCAGATCAATGAAATATATCAAAGCAGTCGTCAATGTGATATAGTTGTGATTGTTGGAGAAATATTCAATTGCTGTTTATATAGAAATTGTAAGGAAAACCGTGCTATACATAGAGGATACTAAACGGCCTTCTATTTAATACTATTTTATGAAACGAGTTAATGATTAAGTATAAAACGAGCGAAAGCGAGTTTCATACCAAATCATTAACGAGTTTAATAAAAAAAATAGTATTAAATTGAAGGAAGTTTAGTATTCTGTTTATTACTCAGTATTCAAGCATGGTTGCCGATAGTTTACTAAACGAAACATTTCCGTGACTTGGCCGCCATTGTGACGGCGGTGCTAACATTGTGACGTCACATCCATAGAGTATTGTGACGCCATTCGTGCAGCGGTATTACACTAGTTTAATATCACCTATAAATATTACACTGCAGTATTTTACACGGGCGAGTGATAAACTGTTAAGAAATCCTGATACATCAGCACAATTGAATCCGCTGATCGAGCTCCTTCAATATATCCTGATCTCCTTTAGGCCAAAAGCTTCGTATCGCTAGGTATCTTACCAGCCAAAGAGACGACTCGTATCCAACAATAGCGGCACAACCCGGATGGAAAATTCCGTCAAAAGAGTAGCATCCATCTTCGTGAATAACGACATTTCATTGCCTGAAACAATAACAATTGAGCGCAGCCACGAACATCAAGCCGCGCCAGCCGTACGAGGGATTTGGCTCGAAGGAGGTCAGGGTTTATGGAAGGAGCTTGATCAGCGGATTCAATTATGCTGATGTAGCGGGATGCTGTTAAGATGGCCTTGAGTTATTTTTTAAGAGGAAATATCATTTTAGGAGGATTCGGGTTTGATTTATTGAAAGAAACCTGTTGTACATATGTCTATATGAGAAATAAGAATCAAAATATTTTAAAGAATCAAAATTTCCAGTCTACATTCGTCTTTAAGAAATACTTTTCACGTACTGTCGTTAGAAAAATATAATTTGTCAGAGAGGTATGACGTATCTAATGCAGTAGACATCATTTTAGGATGTATAAGGTGTTTTTTTAGGGTGTTTAGGGGTTGACTTATTGAAAGAGGACCATTGTACATCTCAGGAATGGCAAACATTTGAAATCTCTTTGATGTAAATAAAGCTAAAAGTCGTCTCATTAGTATTTTGCGTGATTCATTGTCTAAGACTGACCAGCCACGTGTAAAATAGATTCCGATGATATTACCCTAAGAGCTCATGTAATGAGTAGGCACATAATAAAATTAATGACTTAAAATTCCCATCAATCCTGATATGCGTCTGTAATAAATCGTTATTTTGGTGCAGGTTTTTCGTTAGGAGAAAATGTCAATAGCAAATTCAACGAAATCACAAATGTGCATGTCACTTGGGAAAAAAACATCAAAGAAATCTCGGAGAGCTGTTAACTACAAATATTTAAACTATAATATTTCAGAAGGGACAGTAAGTCAAGGGTATTTGGTGACATGAGAGGCACAAGATGTAAAAAGATTTGGGTTTGCCAGTTAACAGCGACATTGTTTTTTAAATTATTTGATGGTATCCCTGATAAATAATTCGCGAAAAATGTCCGTGTCAGACAAATGAAGGATACCAATGCAGTCGTCACTTTGATAACCTAGAAATTGATTCAACATCAAATTGAACATTTGGAAACATAAATCGTGAGTAATTAAAGCTTCAATAGTGATCAGAGATCGAAGATCTAAAATGGATAAACTATCAAATAAATCTCTATGGGAGCATTAATGGACGGTTACCGGGAAAGCAATGTTAGCAAAACAATAGTTGCATTAAAATGTATTTCTTGTTAACTAAGTAGTTCTATCTCATTTTTATTGATGTTTATGTTTATGATGAAATAGATAGTTATGAGCATGTTACAATAAAAAAAAGTGTTTATGTATGTGTATTTTGGGCCGGAGGCCTGTTATTGAATGATAATGTTAATGAAAATTAAGTTGAATAATATTATCTTCGTTTGTGGAAGCAGGTACCCAAAAGGAAGATGTTAAGCGAAAGATGAATATATATTCAAGAATATAATATGAGTTACACACTTGAAGAACATCAAACAAGTAATACCTCCATTATGTTACACTATTATGATATTTATCAATATTACCTAGTTACCTAAACAATATGAATAAACCAGACCAAACATCTCATTAACTAAAAATTTACGTGATAATGTGCAAGCATACCACTTGTATAAGATATAGCCTTTAGTCATTCAACTATTCTCACCGTATCTTAAAGTAGATAATAAAGGGTTTATAGACTGAGACTCCAATGATATTACATGACACACTTATGATTTCAGGAAAGTAAGACACCTTTTTAACGATTTTCAATTCAGGTATTTCCTTTTCATATTCCTCTAAGAACATATCAAATTTGCACAAGTTAGTAACATCATTAACCTCTTAGTATTCAACAAGAAAACATTATCATCATTTTGTTCACAATAATGTCAACAAGCTGCTTATATACTAGTGGTTTGATATGGCTGCTTTATAAACAGTGTTTTCAAGGTTTCAACTGTACACTTAAAACTGAAATTACCCAGTAGCTGAGCAAATTTTTCTTTTTTTCTTAACATCTTTAAGAGCTAATTCTGCGCCACATAGAGTAGCAAAGTCAGAATTTTTTGCATGATACTGGACAACCAAGTACAACCAAACGAGTCATTGGTAAAAGGGAATATTCTTATGTCATAAGAATGTAAATTCAGATAGAGGTAACTTTTAGGTTTAATACAAGAAAACATAACATAACACGGACTTTACATAATTTTAGAAAATCTGTTGAGTTTTAATACCAGAAAGATTTAAACAAGTGTAGATCGCAGGAACAACAACTTCAACGATTTGAAGCTTTGCAAGTTGATGCATAGTGAAACACCAGAACGTAGCCAAATTTTGGTTCATTAATAAACATATTCTGATGTGTATTCCATATCTAAACCTGCTACATGTTAAGAATTCAAATAGCTGAAGCGTGACTGTTTCAAATAAAAAGAGTAACTTTACTAATACAAGACAGATAACTGAAAAATTATCTTCTTGAAATTTTTGCCTTAATCATCATGTATCATATTTTAGTGACTAAGCCATGATCAACTATTTCATTATAGAAATGCGGACCTGTTGCAAAGAATAAAAATGTAAGGTCGATAGAAATTTAAAGTGGGTGCATGTGTCCTCATATGCAATTTGAAATAGAAAAGTTTTGTGCAACAATATGTTCATCAGTGCCTTTAAGACATAGTTGAGCATGTGGAATGAGATTTGATTGAAATTATATTCTTTAATGCAATTCTCGCATTGAAGCAGTCCAAGGATCGTCCTCCTTTATCCGTAGACCAATTTTGCCCATGCAACTGAAATCACTACTGGAGCCTCGTTATTTTTTTATTATATAAGAACTAAACCTGTTTCCAAATGAAAGCAGAACCAAGTAAACAAACCTTTCAGAGTTTAGATTTCAATTTTGGTTTCATATGTGTTTGACTTAATACATGTGTACCAGCCCCTGATCTTAAGAACAACAGTTCCTATATGTAACTCCTCTTAGCGAGAAGAAAAGCTGGCTACGTTTTCATTGAAAATAGACCCTTCAGACTTTAAGCATCCTGCTTCATCAGCGTAATTGAATCCGCTGATAAAGCTCCATCCATATACCCTGATCTCTTTCGGGCCAAACCCCTCGTTCGGCTGGCGCGGCTTGATGTTCGTGGCTGTGCTCGCCTGTTAGTGATTACGCCAATGAAATGTCGTTATCCAAGGAGCTTGGAGCTACTCTTTGAACCAACCGGAATTTTCCATCCGGGTTCTGCCGCTGTTGCTGGATGCGAGTCGTCTCATTGGCTGGTTAAATAGCTAGCGATACGAGGCTTTTGGCCTAAAGGATATCAGGGTATGTGGAAGGAGCTGGAAAAGCGGATTCAATTACGCTGATGTAGCAGGATGGACTTTAAAGTGATCAAATAACAATTACATCAGTTCTTCACCACGTGATCAGATTTTAGTTCATGTTCTTGTTGCTCTTTTTAAGCCGAGAGTCTTCATATCTAAAATTGATCAATTCTAAAACTTAAGGTATAAGTGTTGATTACTTAATGATACTTGTGATATGAAGACCCTGTGTAAGCAATATTTGATGTGTACAAGTATGTTTCTTTCCAGGATTGCAGTTTCAGAAGTGACAAGTTTCGTTTGATCTTCAGTTTATACAGTTTAAATTATGTAGTTTAAAATTATTGATGACTGTTCAGATTTGAAAATAGTTATATAAAAAATATTTTTTGTAATTCTAGAGTAGATTTTGCAGACTTGCAAAATGATCGCTCTTTTTATCATGAAATAAGAAATAATATCTTATTGATGTAGCATTTCATGAAATAAATGAATCGCTTAAAAGTAGATTAAATTAAGAACTGTTTCTCATGATATGACACTTCCTAGTCTCCTAGTCTTCAACATCATGTTCATTATAGCTATGTTTCCATGTCTAGGAAGTGTTTTTTATTGCCTAGCCAAAATGATACCTTCACCTTGACTTAATACGCTATCGTGGTGTGGTGGTTTGCGTTCTTCAGAGACCTTCAAAGAGCAAAGCCAGCCGGAGCGTATATACTCCTGGAAGGGTCACCTAAGCTGGACCGGTCTACGGGTAGTAGCCGGATCAAATTTGAGTCGTTCTTAAACATGTTCTCTATCTCTACCGATATAGTAGTTCATGAGGATTTAATGTAACTTAACATTAAATACTTCCGGCCTTTAAAAATCCACTTTACTACCTGAATACGTAGATATTTGTTAAATAACTTACGAGGTAGATTACTTGAGTGAGGATAGTGAGTAATATCGAGAGCTATGCAGTATCTGTGCATTCGTTGTGTTTACGAAATATTGGCGTGCACTAGTGCGTTTAAGAATTTCAGACAATTGCTAATTCAAAACAAATCTCCTCAGATATGCCTTCATGGATTAATGTTTCTTATATAACTACCGCGCATGTTTTCACCATCTATTTCAAACCAGGTCGAAACTTGAGCTAGTTACAATCACTGAATGTCGTCACATTCTGAATGCCTTTAGGAAACCTGAACAGCCCGTTTCTGTTAGCCTGCTGAACATTAAGGATATTTCGTTCAGTATGTATAAAACTTTCATAAGTGAAAGCTATGGAGAATATTCGGTTAATGTAAAATCAGTATTGTGCATGCAGTTGATTAAAGACACTCCTTGAAAATATTCAAAACACTGCATCGTTTGGTTTCAACATTTACTTCTCACAAACTAATACTGTATCCAGGATAAGAATAATTTAAATGTATCACGAACAAAGTAATTTAAATTTCTCTTCAATTTTTGAATTTTCTCTTTCGAAATGTTTATCTTTTAGAATAAGGATATAAATAATGTTGATATCATTTTTATAGTGTTCTAATAAAATATCATATTGCTACTAACATGGTAATCAATAGTCATCAGATTCTTTTTAGTAAATGCTTTAAAGATGGACAAGTTCTATGGATAGTCAACTATTTATTTCACTTAGCGAAATAAAGAAGTTGACAATCCATATAACCTAAGTTGACAATCCTTATAACCTATCCTCCTTCCTCACATCGGCTTCTAGAACCCTGGATACCTTATCGTGGTGTTTTGGTTTGCGTGCTACAGCGACCCCTGAGAGCTGTGCCAGCCTGAGCTTACTTGCTCCTGGTAGGGCAGCCAAGCTGGACAGATAGACGGGTAGAAGCCAGACCAAATTTGAGTCCTTCTAAAACCTGCTTTCTATCTCTCACTATGCCTTTCTGTCCCGTCTTTTCCCTCATCATTTCGATCCCTTTCTCCCTTATCTGTCCACTGTCTTTTGGATGCTTGTCGTCCACGTTTTTATTAACTGAAATATTGTTCTAAAGCGTTAAACCCAAACTCACTCACTCACTTCAACATTGTTAGGTCTAATAATAAACATCAAGAAATTCAACACACTATGATTTTGAAGTACTAATTTTTTCAAACTATTCCAGAGCTCTTCTTAAGCATTGAAATGTAGTGTCTTTTCTCCTAGGACAAAATGATGTATACAGAAATAATTTTAAGAGCATTCTGACATGTTAGAAATT
Organism: Phorcus lineatus; assembly: GCA_921293015.1. Lineage (NCBI taxonomy): Eukaryota > Metazoa > Mollusca > Gastropoda > Trochida > Trochidae > Phorcus > Phorcus lineatus. The sequence goes on along the minus strand of OV121095.1, from coordinate 13,288,874 downwards.
AAGTCAAACTCATTTGATGATATATATGTGGTCTTGAATGGTATCATGGTTTAACAGTGATATCTCTACATATAAACAAAAGTTCGTTTTTCATTTTGAGAATTTAAGGAACGGGGAACCATCTATCTTGAGGTATGAATTTACGCCAACCGGTAGGCGTTGATAAAAGTATCAAGTATCTTAGGCTTGTCGTGTATAATTTTACGTTTATTGATATATTTGAAATCACAAGAGTGAGATTCTATTTATCATTCAAAATCATTCTCCATTACGTTTTCATGATTGTATTCATCTCTTCACTGCATTGACCATAACTTACTTATTGAAGTAAAAGGATTGTGATGTTTACTGTCAAAACAATATCTCATAGGTGATATCGCTTTATCTCCTAGGTGATATCGCTTGATCTCCATACAGTAATAAACTTAGTTTTATACCCGGCTGTCCAGATGTAACGTTTTTATCTGTTTTAATATCCTTAAAAAGCGGACTGAAAATGTGTTTATATCATCTTAATGTAAATTTTCCCTCTTACATGTATTTGCAATATTAAGGGGTTCTCTCTTTTATTATGTACATTCAAATGACCTAATTGTCTCTCATAATTCCGAAAGGAATGGCTCAACCTTTTATTATAGTTATGTTTTATGTATTATATTGATGTATTATGTTGATGCGAGACTAGAATAAAAATGTGTTTGTCTGATTGTCTATCTCCTGTTTTGGATTAAGACTTTTTATCATTTAATGTCTAAAATTCACATCATTGGTTATGACGTCCTTTTACCAAAAAGACGACTGCAATATATCAAGTCTTTTTCAGCGAATGTTTTATTGCTATTTTATACATAATGTTAAAGGTGTTTCATATTTATTCACAAAGCGTTTTCTATCTAAGGAAGATTTATGTTTATGGTTTTTTTTATAGCAAAAAAAAGGCTAATGTTCTCATAAAAAAACATGAAAGGTGTTCTGTCAAAGCTGATAAATTTTTCATCTGCACTTAAGTTATTTATGATTATCTTAGTAAGTGTACCCTCAGTTTGAATCAACACAAAAAAGTAGTCTATACAATTCTAAAAGCTAACTGAAACAAACACTGGATAATGATCACAGTAGCATTGGTATTTATTGTTAATAAGTAGCTCACATTTGTCTGCATTCAGTTCAACCTATTAAATTAGTACCTGTAGGTCCTTGTTCAGTAACTTTGATGAACAGTTTGCATTAATTTCAACACTTGAATTATTACAACTGAAATGTCAAAAGGAGATATCCAAATGTCATGGATTTAAAGTCTAAGAGTTCATTCAGTCTTATATCGTATTTGGAAAACTGAAAGAAGTTTAAGTTGCAACATCTCGCAGCTTGTAAACGGTATGTACAACTTTTTTAACTTAGCACAGATTTTCTCTAAGATAAAGTAGACAGAAGACGTGTTGCGTCCATGAAAAGTTCTATAGGCTACAAAATGGATGATCAAGTATAAAACAGTCAAAAGAAACGAATTCAAAGTCTTTATGTAAAAAATGTAAGGTTGTTCTTTTAAAATCAGTTAGGCTACGTCATTCTTTATGTAATTAAAGGTTGATATTTAAATTTGCTTGGCAATCAATGTGAACAATTTTCACCTGACATAAAAAGGCATATATTCCATTACAAATAGAAGAAGCAAAACAATCACCTAGAAAAAGATTTGTCATGTCTAAATGTCAGACATCCTCGATTACCCAGGCTTGAAAGTTCCGATGCTCTTCACATTATCACTGTGGACTTTTCATGATGAAAAAGTGTACTCACATTACCTGCCTTTGATGTGAGAAACCCAGTGAAACAACTGCGTCGATCGGACCTGCAAGGCTCTCAAAAGACGTTCTTCAAGAGGCTTTAGTTTTGAATTGAGGAAATAGGCCTGCAATTTCAGCTCTTAGCTAATGTATTCACAATCAATGAGGTTACTTTTACAATTCTGATTCTAATTCCCGAGCATGCACTGAAAATCAATTTCAATCACAAGATGTCATTGGATTATTCATAACCCGATTCAATGGTAGATTGAGTACAAAGTTAAGTACAAATCTCCTGATGAAAGGTCTACGAAGTGAATATGAAGGGTAACCACCGACGTTGAGGATAAGAACAACTCATGAATAGTGATGTAATGTGGTTGTCATTATTATTTATTCAAAACCATTAAATACAATATTTGGATTTTGGAATACAAGATTCGAATAGTGCGATAGTTTTGTTTTTAAAACGTCGAGTGTTTTTAAGCTTAGCAAGTGTATACGGCACTTTAAGTCCCTGTTATTGATCCGGGCTTCAAACGTGCAGGTCGTGCCCTGCATGCATCAAGGCGACGCGGCTGATATTGACAAGTGTTGCATTAATCCGTGCATCATCCATGAAGTCTCACTTCCTGAAAGAATGGCAAGACAGCGAGGTGTTAATCATATCATCGGATATAGATACGACTCTCTAGGTGTGGCATATATTCTTCAAAGTCCTCGTTCGAAAAGAAAAAATTCTTAACTATTGTGGATTATGTTACCATTTATATTTAGTCACAGAAGCATGTTTATTCTAAAGAAACATATCAGTAATGCGTCTTAAACTTTTTTAGTATCAAATGAAATTGAACTTCAAAACAGTTATAGCATTACAACATTTATATTTAAAAATGCATTTTATCTTATTTATGTTATCAATTATGGTGAAAAGGGCTGTTTTTACTAACCAGTGTAAACAAGCTCTTTTTTAGGAACGAGTCATTGTAAATAACGACTGAAAAACAGTTAAAACATGATACCAAAAACATTGAATATGCTATTTTAGTCGTTTACCTTTCATCTCAAATTGATTTTTGTCCTTATCAATAACCAATAAGAAAATTCATCATCAAATGTTACGTAAGTGAAATGACCACTGAATATCCCACATTTATTCAACTTTTTTTTTTGAATAAGGGATTTCAATGATTGTCAAACAGAAATATTCAACACGAGGCTTTGTTATTCATTCATGTGCTGTCAGAATTGGTTGTGCTGTATAAATTATACAGCTGTCCTAAATCCAGTCTTTAATTTCGCTGTTTAATTTCATTTATTGTGATATTAAATTTTTGTATAAGGTTTGTACAAATGCCAATTCTCTTCGATTTAGCCTTTTCGAATACAAGCTTATAAAGGATATTTTTTTCAAGATAATGAAACATTCTTCAAATCATTTGCTAATTTTGCTTATGCTAAATCTCTTAGCTGAAGAGGGTCAAAACATCTCATTACTCAAACCAATAATCATTAGAAAACAATAAACCATCAATCATAAACATTTGCGTTTATTTTTGTGCACACCTTTGAATCATTTGAGGTAGAGAAATGGATTTGCATTGCTTAACTAAGCATGGTACGTTTACTTTAAACTGTATCTTTCGATTAAAAATCATTATCTTGCAACTGGATATATCTATTTTCGTTTTCTTTAGATCACTTTATATGTAAAGAATCAAGCTATTGCCCCCTTTATATTTGATCTGATTTTGATGAATTTTGAAGCTATCAATTGACATTTAAGAATGAAGTTTCGAATTTACAGCCACTAATTAGCAAATAATCCAATTAAAACATTAATTCTTAAGCTTAGTTGTCAATCACTAATCATGGCTTTGATTTTAATGGGACTGACAACAAAAGGGCATATTTCTTTGTTTACTCGCAAATATGTATTTAATAAAAGAATAAAAAGCGTTCCGAATCATCAAAAAACTTTTGTATTTGATGAGACATTGTTGTTTGACATTAGCCAGTGAGTTATGTACTCTTTAATTCTAAAATGTCTGCTTCGAAACGTTATGAAATCATTTTTCATAATTGCATGTGAGGCAAGGGTTCATGATATTTGATACTGTATGTTACACATGATAATCATGAAAATTCTGGAATCGCAAAAATCTGCGATTTCTTTGATTCTTCGTGCAAGTTTTTCGTTTTGGTTAAATGGCAACTGCAAACCTAATAATATTACAAATGTAAAAAAAAAAATTAGACCAAAAAAGACAAAGAAATCCAGAAAATATTTTAACAGAAAACATTAAAATCTACAGCATATCAGGAAGGACAGTAAGTCGTGAGCATTTGTTTGAGTGTCATAAAGCACTCACGATATCATTTGTTGTAATTGATACAAAACAGCTACAATATCATTCAAATCTTATCCCTGGAAAATATTTGGCTATAAAGTCCTTAACAGATCAATGAAAGATATCAAAGTAGTCACTTTGCAATAAGAAAAGAACTTTTTTTCCTTTTTATTTTATTCCATTGGTTTTTTTTGGTGCGCATATATATACAAATATTCATACACATAGTTCATTCATAGTTACATATTGGATGGTGGATATAGGGTGCAGTTGGTATCGAGCCTTTTTTCTATGGTCAAAGGCAAAACGATTGAGTATGTGAACAAGTGGTGACAGCTTGACCAAAATTTAACAAACTTGTCGTACTGACATGATGAGTAGGCTATTGCTTTTGTAATATTATAATAGTGTGATAACTCCTTTTGGATTCTTCCAATAGTTATATTTGAAATACTAGAACTTGATATAACATCATCAATGAGAGGAATCAGAGAGTTAATAGAGGTTATAATATTTTATTAAATACATAATTAAAATTCGATAAACTTCACATCAAATACAACTTGATACGGGAAAGTACGTATGCCTTAAAAGCACTGTGGGCTAAACAACAAGATGCATCAAAATGTACTACTTAATACTACCTAACTCTCCACTAAATCATCATCACCTTCTGTACTGACGTAGTCGTAAGCTTAAATTTGTATAAGGCCTGTTCAATTGATGCATCCAGGACTTTTAAATTAATTTGTCTGTCAAACGACTTTGTTAGGTTTGAGATGATCCCTTTCATCTAAGCAACAGGTCTGGTTTAAAACTGGTTTTTTTGTAGAAGTCAAAATACAAACAACAGAGTACTTGTGTTATACTACTGCCCTTGTTTTACACGAAATGTGCTGTTTTACGTGAACCAGTATTTATAGAGTGAATTTGAAATTTATGTACGAGACTGAGGTATGGCAGTTAGGAGTGCATAGTCGCCAATCTAAAATATTAAATCAACATATGTTAAATATCATTTCATTACATATTAACTTTGATTGGTGTAGTAGCTTGATACTCAATACTCTTGCTATGCTATGACGTCATAATCAAATCATAAAATTATGACGACATAAAAGGTATGAAGTTATAATCGTATCAATTTATTCGCCTAAAAACACATTTAGACGCCTTCACTTTTCATTGAACACATATGAATAAGGATTTTGAAAATTGCTTAGAATGCGATCTTCTTTTCTTAACAGCTTTGAAGATGTAAACAAACCTGTACTAATATTGGAAGAAAATGTGAGTTAAGTTGCATATTTGAAGAACATAAAACAGTCCATACGTTCGTACATATACATAATAACGATTTTTTGACATGTCAATCAATCGACGCATATCAAATACCTTGACCATACCAATCCTTTTTCTTTAAATCCTTACGAGCTACAATTAAACGTGATAATGTACTGGCATGCCATTTTATATGAATTTGCCTGAGGTTTTTCCATGTTTCTGCTTTTTTAAAAAAGAAATAAAGTTTTTACAGTCCGAGTACCAAAAGGACACTACATGACACATTCATATCTTTAGGACATGAAGCACTATCAGTAGCACTTTCTGTTGACAACAATGCATTGATCTTCAAGTTATAAATAAGATCCCTTGTTTACGATTTTTAATTCCGATGCTTCCTTAACATATTCCATCTAAAGATACATCAAGTTTGCAGAATTTTTTACATCAATATCTTCTTGGTTGGTTCTTGGTAACACCAAGTCTTCATCGTATTTTCAAACCACCTGTCTCAGGGTAAAACGTCTACGCTCTTGCACCACCCTTGGGATATAGCCCCACTTAAACTGACGTGCTGTGACCTTTGACCTATGAACTAATTAAGATAGTCCACCAATCGCAGCCTTAATATGGGATTCGGCAATATCAAGATTGTACTGCCTTGTCAGCAGGTTCCCGCCTTCGTTCTTTTGATGGATTAATGTGGGCGTCTTATACATTCTCAGAACATTGTTTTCAAACATTTACCACATCTACTTTGATTAAATGCTAACAGCATTTGATTTTATCTCGTTCATGAAAGGCCGTCACCATTTGCTGAAGAACAAAAGCTAACTTTCTTAAAGGAAGCTCTCTGTTTTTGCCTTAAATGTTATCATGAACCATCGCGAATAAACAGTTTGATTTGCTGGATCATAGGTCATAGTACGTAAGTTGGATTATATCCCAGGGGTATATAAGTAGAGCGAGAGCGTATACGTTTTACTTTGAGACAGGATGTTTTCACACCAAAATGACGTGAACGGGCTGTTAATATCACAGTGGTGTGGCCATTATATGACATGGATTCATCATAAGCAGTGTTTAATTCAAAGGTGTTTAAAATACTGTAAAATCATAATATTTCGCGGGGGTTTAATTTTCGCGCTTTTCGCGCAAAACCATGATGCGCGAATGATAAAACATCGCGAAATATTATGGTTATGAACGTGAAGAAAACCAATAACAGACAAATAATTTGGTTGACACATTTTATTACTCACAGGAATGTTTGTACACGAAAATGAGCCTATCTCAACAAGCCTTGTCTGATTAATTTTCAAATTGAAAAGGTTGAAAAGGACAATAAGTAACTAGAATTATGTTTATTTTTGACTATTATTAATTTGAATTAATTTATTACAATTAATAATCCGGTTTGATGCAGTATATCTTGTGCCGATTTGAGTGCAAAAATACTCGTTCTGTGTCTTTAAGAAATATATGACAATTTGAAATGAGACCTAGAATTTTCCATTTGAGTTCTTGCACACATGCTATTTCCCTAGACCAATTATCCTCATGCGACTGAAATAACTACAGGAGATAAGACCAGTGATTTGCCTCGATGCTCGAAAGAAGTAAACATGTTTTCAACAGAAAGCAGATCAAGTTAAAAAAACATGGAACCTTATACGGTCAAGAGCTCCATTTTGGTTTCCTATGTGTCTTAAAAACGACTTAATGTAGGTGTACCTGGCCCTGTTCTCAAGAACAATAAACGTAATGAGTATATGTGTGTTCCCCCTCACTGTCTATGACATTAAATGTCCACTGAGCAGGTAAATATCAAATTTACCTAAACATCCATGCATGCACAACTGACATTGAGTTTCGCAGTTATTTCACCGCTTTCCAAAGAGGCGTGTGTCCCTCCTCATTTAAAATAAAGACATTGTATAACCTGCTTCGCCTATTAGATGTAGTCTCGAAGAGCTTTTGCAGAAAATATAAGCAAAAGATCGGGTCCAAAATTCAGTGTCGACCAGTGTCTCTGTAAGTTCTTTTAAAACAGACCTTTGCTCTCCCAGGTGCAATCTATTTATGTCATGGAGTCGTGCGTTTCCTTTGTGATTACGTCTTTGCATTAAGGATTTCAGACAATTGCTAATTCAAAGCAAATCTCAAAGATGTCTGATTAATTTGCCCTTAACGTTTTAAGCCTTTTTACTGCCTGCCGTTCGTGTTTTTACACCAACTAACTGAAACCAGGTCACGACTTGAACTCGTTAAAACCACCTAATGTCGTCTCCTTGGAATACCTTTAGACAACCTGAAAAGCTCGTTACTGTTAGCCTGGTATGCATTCAAGCTAATTCTTTGACTCTGTAGAGCGTGTGTTTAGTGTAAGTCACCAGTGAAAGCTATTGTTACAACCGGTTAATGTAAAAACAGTGTTACACATACAGTTTTATAAAGAGACTCCATCCAAATATTCAACAATATTGAATCAAATTTCTTCACAATTTTCTTAGGAAATAAATCAAACACTAACTAAATCTTTTTTTATTTCTCAGAATTCGAGTATGGCAATTCAGGATGAATACGAAATTCTAAATGTGTATCGTTTTGAAATTAAGAAAAACCTGATATTGACAAAAAGTTTTATAACTTAAAAATCAGATATCTTTACTAAACTGCTAAAAGTCATTTAATGATTGTTTTTTGGTAATTATAAATGTTTATAACATAATCTAATTTTAAAGGGGTGATCGTGTCCAATTATTTCCGGCGCGGCTCCACAGCATTTCAATTGTAAATTCTATTTTCCCGGTACAAAATGATGTATATGCAAAAGATAGTCAGCCTTTATAGAGCCCTTTGATATGTTTTGAAATAGTTGTCAAGAAAATGTTATCTTAATTTGTAATTGGTTAACAGTAATTTTTTGACATTTCAAAAACACAATTTATTTTCATTTAAATTATTTAGAACCAGATGAAGCCTTAAACCACCGTCTGTCTTTTCATCATAAAATGTTAAATTATTTAAAGTGTGTGTTTTAATTTAATGAAATATTGACACCTTTGTTGGAGTCTTTAAACATTACAACCAAATATTGATTACCATTTGATCTCTTTAGGTATCTGTTTCAGCAAATATTAAATTTCTTGATATTTTATAAGGTGTATTTATACACTCACGATTCGTTTTCTATCAATGGAAGATTGATGTATACATTATTTTCATTGAAAGAAAGGCTTATCTTCTCATAAATTACATGAAAGTTGATAAATGGTGCATATGTGTTTCGCCGCTAATGGTTGAAATATTGCCCAAGCGGCGTTAAACAATAACTCACTCACTCACATATGTGCTTCAATTATAACCAACGAGTCCACGTAAGTTTGAATCGAGGCAAAAATTGGCACAAACACTTCTTATAATCTCCTCAGAGAGGAAGCTCAATATCCTACGCTGACTATTGTTCGAATAATATCACTTCCCGCTCTAGAAATGGAAAGGCCTGGTTATTTGAAATCAAATTGTGCACAAATCATTTGAATAATCATTTTCGATTGTTCAGTAAACAAAATGTTTCTCGACTTTGTTCCCTCAGTCTCCTTAATTGACAGTTCCAGTCCTGTCATATATCTGCAGATATTAGCATAGGCCTTGGTGACAAATGCAAAATTTCAATGCAAGAGTCGTTTCCAATTTGTAGATGTATTTTGTTTCAGGAGGCATCTCGGCTATGGGAATTCGTGACTCGCTCATATGTAGCGCCGCTTTCAAGATTATTTCACTTATATCATTGCTGCTAGTATTATTGCAGGGAGAAAGCCCGCAACACCATTGTGGCTATGCATTGCGGTGAAACCTGCGAGCATCGGCTGGACGCTCATATGTAAACAAGGTCAGCGTAATAGGAGAATCTAGAGATATTGAAGTTGGGCTGTGTTATTTAAATCATATCTCAATTATGACATCAGATTATCTTTTTGTCTCTGATTCTGACCAAGATTAGACCCAACTTATCTTTCAGTAGCCTACATAAGGACTGAACAAGCTAGAAAACAACCGCGAGATAATGATTACAGAACATTTCAGCATTGGGATTTTTATGGAGCTCCCGTGTGCCTGCTTTCAGTTAAACCTCACACATTGTTACATGATGTTTTACAATTTCCATTAAATCAACTTGCATGAACTTCAACATTTCTTTATCATTATGACTGAAATGTCAAAAGTAGATATCCCAATGGCAAGGGTTTAAAGTCTCAGATTTCTTAAAGCCGACTATTATTTGGTTAGCTGAAAGAAGTGAAAGTTCCAACATTGTGCAGCTTTGAAAAGGTTTGAACAACTTTTTGAACTTGGCACATATATCCTTTAAGGTCAAGGGGGATTTGAATATTGATTTCGTATTTATTGACTATTTGAAGACTTTCAGCATTGAATATTTTTAGGCTCTCTTTAAGAAAACACCATGTGTCTTCAGGCTGGAAACAAGTACATGAAATCAACACGACAAGGTGACAAAATGGCTGATACTGACAATGGTGCCAATCCTTGTATTAATCACGGAGTCTCAACCGCCTGAAAGAATGCAAGGAAACCCCGAGGTGATATCTATTCTTAGTTGGTATACAAACATTGAAACGATTTGAGAGAAAACTAGTGAAAAACGAACAGTATGTTATCATGAAATAATCAGGCACTTTTTGTTTTAACCGAACAGTTAATCAGCTTAACCATTCAGCCTCACCTGCTTCGCTGTTTTCATGCGAGTGAGACATTTAGTAATATAACGCTTTTTTTCATGCTAGTGAGACATCTAGTGATAAAACGCTTTTTTCATGCTAGTGAGACATTTAGTCATATAACGCTTTTTTCATGCAAATGAGACATTTAGTGATATATCGACTCTGTAGATATCGTTTTTTTCTGCAAAGCACTCGTACCGTAATTTTGCAAGTTCTTTATCCTTCCACATATAAATCATATCAACAATTCTTAATGACATGACAATTTCAGCAAAATATATTGTAGATAAAACTCCGCTGTTTTAGATATCATGGACAGTGAAAATGTTCTTAGAATAACAGATGAAAGTAATCTAAATAATCTTAACATTTATTGTTAAGAAAAGGTTTCGATTTACTTTTTTCTGCTCGCCTTAATAGCTGAAATGTAGTTCAGCATGATGTAATTTTCATTTAAATATGCTATCTTAATCGTTACCCCGGGGCAGGTGATTTAGGATTTTCATCTAAAATTGATTTCATCTATTCAACCTTCATTTGATCAAATTGTATCTTTTATTTTCCACCGAATATCCCTGTTAAGAAGAAATCAAGAAATTCAATTTCCGATTAGTTTTCAGAATTGAAGGGATTCTATTGATCATCAAACAAATGATCATTCATAGCGAGGTTATGTTACTTATTTATAAGATGTCTTGTCAAAGATGATACATTATGCAGCTGCTTCCCCTAGATCAACTTGTTAACAATTCCCTGTTTGACAACATAATAATGTGTATAAAAATGTGAATCAATGAACCGTCAATTAATTGCTAAGCCTTAATTTCACCTTTGATGATATAAATACTACGGCGTCAAAGGTATATAATTCTTTCTAATTTCTGTGATCTTATCATTTGTTTCATTTATTTGGTAATACAAAATAAAAATATCCACATCGGGCTCAAGCTTCAGGATAATGTCATGCTGAGAATGATAACCGCGATGACTAATCCGCTTGCCACTTTTAAACAGAGTAAAATAATCATTGATCTTTGTTATTCAATACACCCACCTTTATACCGGGTTAGCAGAATGAATAAATAATGTAAAATTTAATCGTAATTCTCTTTTAAAAAATCTGATAACTTTTAACTAGCATTTTTTAAAGATGTAGCCATTAGACATCAAAACAAGAAATTGATTACATCTGCTGTTTTCATAAAATTCAAAGTAAATATTCTTCTGGTTATTCATCAATGAAACTTTTCTTCGATTTCGTAAACAGATGCATAAGCACCTAAATATACCTCATTAAATGCAAAGCATTGTTTTGTTACTCGGCTTAGTTTTCATTCATTAAAATCAAAAGTTTTTTTCTATTTTCCAGATATATTTTGTTTTACAATAGGCAATATGAGTTGTGTACTACTTCTAAAATATCTGCTTTGTGACACGTCAAATCATATTTAAAAACTACATGTTAGGCAAAGTGTCTTGATGTTTAATTTTGTCTATAGCACATATAATACAGAAACATAAAACTGTATATGAACAATATTAACCATTCCAAAAATCGGAAAGTTTATTTGATATCAAACAGATAAATGCCATCTCATTAGTGTTTGCCCTGGTTCGGTAAGGTTGTACACCCTCTTACAAAAAAGGTTTCAAAGAAAATCCCTTACGGATCATATAAAAAGGGTGCACATAAATATATATAAATTTATAATTTCCATCAATCTTTTTTTTCTTTTTTTTCCAAAATGTCCATCAATCTTGATATAAGTCTGTATCATTTAACATTTTGATGCAGAATTTCACGTTGAGAAAATGTAACAGCAAATTTAACAGTCACAAATGTGCATGTCTGATACAAAAGTAACGAAATCCTGAAGAGCTGTTAACTGCAAACGTTTCAAACTACAACGTTTCATAAGGACATTTGGTCGTGTGACATGAAGCGCTAAAGATGTAGTATGTTTGGTGATATTGACACTTAACAGCGACATTGCAATTTTAATCTTTGAAAGGTATCCCTGGCAAATAATGTGGCCATTATGTCCTTGCCAGATCAATGAAAGATATCAAAGCAGTCGTCACTTTGCAATAAGATAACAAAGAGTTTGATATAACATCAAATAAAAAATTGGAAACAATAAATAATGACAATAGAGGTCAAAGAATTTTTTTTGTAAACATCAATTCAAATTGGATAAAACATCAAACTTGATAGGGGCAAGTACGTATGCCTTAAAAGCACTTTGGGCAAAACAACTACATGTATAAAATGTAAAACTTGTGTACCACCTAATTCTTCCTAAGTCTCTTATTGGTATCTTCACTAAATGATCGTTACCTTCTGAACTGATGTCATCGTCATCTTAAATAAATATGACTCCTTTTCAATTGATGCATCGATGACTGACAAATTAGGTTTTTGCGTCAAACGTCGTTGTAAGGTTTGAGACGATCCCTTTCATCTAAGCAATAAATCTGGTTTGAAATTGGATTTTTGTAAAAATCGAAACATTCAACAGAGCAATATTACACTGCCCTTGTTTTACATGATACGTACTTTTTTACATGAAACTTTCTTTTAAAAGTGAATTTGTGATGTGCGAGATTGAGGTTAAGTATTTTCATTGTAAGGAACTCACTGCCCCCTTTCGTAAACCATTCAGATCAACAGTTCTTACAAACGATCTGACGCTTTCGGACTTGCTGTATATAGTAACACCAAACATAGCCAAATAAAACGTTCCTCAATGAACATATTCCCATATTTAGTCAACATTGAAACCAAACTATAAAATGTCCCTTACTCATAACGCATAATCTTTAGAATGTTTAAAACTAAAACGTGACTGTGTCAAATAAAAAGAGGAACCGACACAAGACAGAATTTCGAATAATTCCTCTATATAGATCCTTGCATTCACCTTCCATGGTGACTACCGCCGTCTCAGCTATTTTATTATTGAATTTCGGGCCAGTTACAATGAATGAAAGTTATTAGATCAAACGAATGTTAGATTGGGTGCATGTATCCTCATATGCTTTCTTTGAAATAGAAAACGTGAGCACAAAAATATGTGTTTTAATGCCTTTAAGACATAAAGGATCATGTGGAATGAGACGTAATATTTTTCATTTCAATTCTTACACACTAGCAGTCCAAGGATGCATTATCCGTAGACCAATTTTCCGAACGCGGTTGAAATCACTACTGTAGCTAGCCTCGTTATTAGCTTTAAGGCTCAAAAGAGAAAGTCGAACATGGAACATTGCACAGTCAAGAGCTCAATTTTGTTTCTCATGTGTTCTTAACTGATGTGTACCAGGCCCTGTTTTCAAGATCAACAGAACCTGTATGTTCCCCACCACTTGACTCAACAATTTATTTGTGGTGTGGTGGTTTCAGACATCCCGAAAGCTATGCCAGCCAGGTAGGGACACTCAAGCTTGACAGGTCGACGGATAGATGCCAGAAGAAATTTAAGTCGTTCTATAACCTGATGTCTATCTCTCACTATGCCCTTCGTACCGTCTGCGTCCCTCATCCTTTCGATCCTATTGCTGCAATAAAATATTATTTGAACACATTTTTAGATACATTCCGTCAAAAAGGACATCATGGGTTAACATTATAATATATCTTGAGTTTTTACAACAAATATTTGGAAATGAAAATGTCAGAAGGTAATAAAGAAATTTGGGCATTTTGTTACTCCAGTGTTACACAACTCTCTGTCGAATGTGTTCCTGAATTACTGTGAGTATCATTCATAAGTATTTGATAGGATTAGGTTTTTTATTCATCTTCTCAAAAATCATAACTTTTCGGTAAAGAATGCTTGAATAAGTCAGTCGTACGCGAACACCATACATATTGTCTGCGCGAAATTTGAACGTAATGAAACGACCTTTTGTCAAGCAACGATACATCAAGAGATGAAAATACATATGTATTTTACAAAACTAAAATGTAAAGATGTCACCATATTGTAATGATTCTCTTAAATAACAAAAACATAAAATGTTGGAACTAAAGTATGTTTTATGAATACACTGTTCCTGAAAACTTTACGTCAGTTCATTACATTGATGTGAATATATTTTCCATTGCACAATCCAAAATGAGATAAAAAAAATTAAATTGATATATTCAATTTCCCTAACCCTAACCCTAACCCTAACCATTACCCTAATAAGTTAAAGGGATATGATATTCAAGATCCTATCTTGAAAAATAAGATCGGCATTCAAAGTATAGCCTTGTAAAGCAATACATTGTGAAATGGGTGGCGAACCAATTCAATAGTTATACCTTTACCAGAAAATCATGAAGCTTCGCCTATCATATGTAGTCCCAAAGAGTTTTTCAAAACAATAACGGTAACATCCAATGATATAATTGTCTCTATGTTCTTCTTCTCAAATAGATCTTTGCTCCCCCGCTGTAAATGTCATGATGTCGTGTGTTCCTGTAATTGGTTTGTCTTCAACGTTTTATTCCGTTTATGCTGCCGTTCGTGTTGTTTCACAATCTTACTGAAACCAGGTCACGACTAGAGCTCGTTACAACCAATCAATATCGTCTCGTTCTGAATACCTTTAAACGACAAAAAAATCCTATTAAGAACTCTCAGACATGTTAAAAAATGCCTATATATTTTTGAATACGTAATAAGGTAAATGTTACCTGTCTTGTGTTATATATCTATGTTTTTTTGTTTTAATTCCATAAAAAATTACACCATTGGTGTAGTTTATTACAATTATAACAAAGTATTTCAGCAAATATTCAATTTCTGGTTACTTTTTTATCAACAGAAGATTGATGTTCCTGTTGTTTTCATTGAAAAAAAGGCTTATCTTCTCAGAAATAACATAAAAGTTGATGGGTCTACACTGATAAAAAATACATCTGCGCTTCAATTATAAACACAAATTTGCCCATAGACTTCTTATCATCTGCCCAAACATCCTGCTATATCAGCGTAATTGTCACCGCCCAGCTCCATCATATACCCTGATCTCCTTCGGCCTTAAACGCTCGTATCGCTAAATATAGCAAGCCAATCAAATGACTCCCATTCAGCAATAGGGCCACAAGCCAGATGAAAATTCAAACAAATGTCAAAGTAGCCATGAGTACGAGCTTTTGAGGCCGAAGAATAACAGGGTATATGATGGAACTAGGCGGAGACAAATACGCTGCCCAAAGAGTTAGCTCAAAATCCTACGCTAAGTTATTTTCTATTGTGACCTCTTCATCGGTTTTGAAATGTAAACGCCTGCTTCTATGCAATCAAATTCAGTTTTGCACACATAATTTTAATAGTCACTGCACTTAAAACGTTTTTCTACTTTACACTTTCAGCCACATTGACATATTGGTCCCGTAGTATGCGTTTTTTCTTAGCATGGGCCTTAGTGTTAAAAAGCAATCTGTTAAAGAGCCATTCGGTGAGTTGTTGGAGTCACATATTCCAAAGTTAATCAATGGTGTCATTTGATTGAGAAGTATCGACTTTCTTACTTACTGACTTACCAAAAAGACACATTTTAAAGCTTATTGGTTTTTTACAGTGACAATACAAAGGTAGAACGTCGCAATTATGATCGTAAACCGGACAGTGGCGCGCGTCAAATAGTCAAACGTAATTAGGAGACTTATCTAAACCAGCCAGGATGGCAGCTAGGAGTTGATAGTGTTTGTTAGGATATTTAAGTAGTATCCATGTATATGGATGTTTTTATATTTTCATGGAAAACCAGTATTTGTCATACACATGTATATGTCTTCTGGACATGAAAAGTTAAGATGTTTTGATTTTATATCACCACATATGACATTTAGGTTCGTATCAAAGGTAAATAATATGTTATGAAAATCACGGAGTGGCTCGTTAATGCAACAATTGTTTTCAATTTCAATTGTGCTTCAATAGGTTTCGGGAATTGCTGATAATGAAACAAGGTAGCGTAGTGGGGGGATTTTGAGAGATTGAAATTGGGCAATGTTACTTAAATAAGACTCAATTACGATATCAGATTCACTATTTGTAGATAATTCTCAACCAAATCAGAATCTTATTATCCATCACTACCCTACATAAGGATTGAACAAGCTAGAAAATACCAACCGTTAGATAATGATCACAGAACATTTCAGCATTGGCTTTTTTTATAGGAGCTCCCGAGCCGTATATGTCTACTTTCAGTTTAACCTCAAACATTGTTACATGTACGACCCTGTTTTGCAAGATGAACTTCGATCACGTAACTTCAATATTTCTCGACAGTACTTAATGAAATGTCAAAAATAAAAAGTCCAATGGCAAGGGTTTAAAGTCTCACATTTATGAAAGCCGACTATTATTTGGTAAGCTGAAAAAAGTGAAAGTTCAAACATCGCGCAGCATTGAAAAGGTTTTTACAACGTTTTTAACTTAGCACAGATATCATTTGTAATTAAGGAAACCGAAATAATATTTCGTCCATGAAATGTTCCTTAAGGTTCTAAATAGACAACGAAGTACAAACAAGGCAAAAGGTAACGATTTCTACTTCTTTTAGTAAAATAATCTCGGGTCCTTTTTAAATGATCATTTCGGCTTCTGCCTCCTTTACCTACTCTAAGCTTGGTCTTAAAAGTCACCGTATAATTATCTACAACAAAATTTATCAAATATGAGAAACTAAAAGCTTTGAGTCATCTTGAATCAGATAATTGTTATGTCTTTGTTTAAGAATATTCCACAATGCGAGGTGATGTTATTTTCATAAAGAGTCATGGCTTTCAATTTATCAAGTTATATTTTTATCAGTTTAACATAATAATACTTTCTTTGAAAAAGAGCCTAGTGATCTCAGCGGATCACTGAGTAATATTAATTTGATGGCATCTGTTTGCTTTTAAAACAAGGAGAGGGTGGTGTAGTGCTGAGAGTGCTAGCCACTCATGCCAACGGCGATGGTTTGAATCCAGGTGGAATACCTACATATGCATCACGAGCGTTACACTTTGTTGTATCTGGCGAAGACACTTCATCCACATTGAATTCAGTCCGAACTTATATGGTCGCGCGAAATGCTTCGAAGGTATACTTCCTACAGGGTAATATCGACACTGTACCACCAGTGACTGGATACTAGGCCTTAAAATTGTTATCATTATTTTCATCATCAATCTCATTAAAATCTAATCATTCATTCGTGTCCATTTTTGGATTTTCATTCGCAAATAAATTATTTGATTTTGATTACATTGACAAGGGAAGGGTCATATTACCTAGATCAAACTTGTTAACACGCCTAAATGTCTTTCATAAAAGGATTAAAATACGTTCTTTCTCATCAAAAACTGTTTGAATTTGTTGAGACATTTTATATTTGACATTAGGCAGTGTGGGTTACAAGTATGTACTGTAAATTCTTCGTGACAAATCAAATCATAACTGCATTTAGGCCAAGAATACTTGATATTTATGCTCTGTAAAGCATATATCATAATCAAATAACAAAAGCGATTAAAGTAGTATCTAAAACAAGATTAGTAAAAATCGGAAATTTCTGTGATGTAAATAAACATTAAAGTCGTCTCATTTGTTTTTTGCGTGATTCATTAACTAAGGCTGAACACCCACTGGGAAAACAACTCATGTCGTGAGTTGGCTTATAATGAAATTAATCATTTGTATTTCCCATCAGTCCTGATATGCTTCAGTAATATTTCATCATTTAGCTTCAGGTTTTTTGGTGTCAACAGCAAATTAAACAATATCACATATTTGCATGTCAGATGAAAGAAACATCAAAGAAATCCCGAAGAGCTGTTTAGAGCAAACATTTAAAACTATAACATTTCAGAAGTGAAACTAAGTCAAGGGCATTCTGTCGTGTGACATGAAAGGCTCACGTGCACGATGTTATGTTATTTTGGTATTATCGATACTCAACAGCTACATTGTAATTCAAATCATTGGAAGGTATGACCGGCAAATAATGGCCACGATCACAGGGGCGTGTATCGCTTAGAAATAGCTTTAGAAAGACATATTTACCTATAGACCCTAACCTAGTACTATATATGTATATATGTCTTTCGAAAGGTATTTCTAAGCGACCCTGTGGTCACGATATCCTTGTCAGATCAATTAAAGATATCGAAGTAGTCGTAACTTTGCAAAACGATAGCCTAAAATTTGACATAAAAAAAAATTTTAAAAATCAATCAAAAGTTATTAGAGTGTTTAAAAGAGGTCAGAATTTATTTTATCAAAATATTAATTTAAAATGCACAAACTATCAAACAAATCTTGATAGGGGCAAATGCCTATGCCTTATCACTATTAGCAAAGCAACTAGATGTATCAAAATGAATTTCTTGTTTACGACCTAGTTCTGTCTACTTCCCTTATTGATGTTTTCACGAAACTATCCTCGCCTTCTGCAGCGATGTCATTGTCATCGCAAATTACTACTGTCGTGTTCGGTTGATTCATCGATAGCCGATATCTTTTGTTTTTGTATAAAACAACTTTGTGTTGATATGATCCTTTTCATCTTATCTAGTTTAAAATGAGATAAATGTGCAAATTAAAACACTTTTATTTGTGAAGGAAATTATGCGTTTGTTCTACCCGAAATATACCGACCTTGATGTAAATAAGTCTTTTAATAATGAAATTGAAATTTTAGATCTTCTAGGTGAACGTTAAGCATCATCATTGAAAATAACATATGATGACTGGATACTCGATCTCCTTTGCCTTAATGACGTCACTAATCGAACCAGTGAGCATGACGTCATGATAGGTATGACTTGATTGTTGTATATTTTCGTTACAGACTTTTATTTTCATTGAGCATTTAAAAAGATTATGAAAATTGAGTAGTATGCCATTTTCGTTTGTTAAAGCTTGTACCCAGAGAGAAAAATGTCCATGTATATATGTCCATAAGAATTGGTATGCGGTTGATGATGTGAAAAACACAAACCGATTTATAAATCCATGCATTTACAGTATTATTATATTTGCTATTATGACCAATGAAATATACTTATACTTATGTACTTATTTTAAAACACCTCTTAAACAACAATTAAATGATATAATATGCTGACATGCAATTTTTGCCTTTAGGGATTCCAATTGTTTTGCCTTATAAACGTAATATAGACTGTTTATAGACTTAGTAGTCAACTATATCCGATGACACACTTATCTCTTCAGGAAATGTAGCACTAGCAGTAACATTTTGCTTTGAAGGCAATAATTTCATCTGCTATTTCTGAATAAGAACGCTTGTTAACGATTTTCAAACCCAGTACTTCCACAATATTATATTTTATCCTTCTATGAAGATATCTCCTTGGTATTCGACACATTAGCATCATTTTCTACAAAACGATGTCAATGGGCTGCAATTGGCATAGTTGGTTGGCTTTGAAAGAAATAACGACATAGTTTTAATAAACATTTAATTCAAAGGTGTCCAATATTTTAAAAAATGAGCCATTTCATTGCTCACCTAAAAACTTTGCATTATCTATTTTCAAGTTGAAACGGCATATAGGTTAGAAGAATTATGTTCTGGTTTGACGACCTCTGTTATTAATTTGATATGCGTCAACTCACACTGCATAATCCTCATTGACGATGCATTTTCCTGTGCCATTTGGTAAGTTGACCATTTTTTAAGGTGACAATTGTCTGACAAAGTCATCCTTTTTGTGCATAAGGCAAGGTAACCAACTTTGTTCATAAAACCGAATTAGATTACTACATGAAATCATTAAAAAAAACTCGAATATTTACTTGGTAAACGTTTTGATACAAACATGATAGTTTTGTATTAACATTTGATACTTTGCGACTTGCTGTATTTGGTAACCGCAAAAAATAGCAAAATAATACGTTTATCTTTGAACATATTCCGATATTCAGTCCACATTTAAACCCAGCCTGAAAGTTCCTAAACTCATATCATAGTAGGTTAAACTGTTTTAATTTTAATAGTGACTGTGTCAAATAAAAGGAAAACTTTACTGTTACAAGACAGACCCTCGAATGATTTCCATCTTCAAATGTTGCCTTCGTCATATTGTTTTATAATCCTTAGCGACTTTGGCCCTTTTAACTTTTTCATTTTTGATTGCGGGGCAATTGAAAAGAATAAATATCAATAGATCGATAGACAGTTAGATTGGGTGCATGTGTCCGCACATGCCTTCCTTGATATAGAAAACTTATTCGTGTCAATATGTGTATTAGTGCTTTTAAGACAGGTCACCATGTGAAATGAGACGTAATATGTCACACAGTTGCAGTCCAAGGATCTTCCTGCTTTATCCGTAGACCAATTATCCCCATGCGACTGAAATCATTACTGAAATAAGAATCGCGATCGTTATATTGCCTGAAGGCTTGAAAGAAGTAAACATGTTTTCAAAAGAAATCAGAGCCAAGTTCATGAACATGGAACGTAAAACAGTCAAGAGCTCCGATTTGGTTTCAAAGGTGTTCTTCAGGACGACTTAACATAAACGTTCTTGTCCATGTCATCAAGAACGAGAGTTTTCGTTGAAAGATCTGACCTCTTTATAAAATGTTCAAAGAGCAATTATCAAAGTTTCAACAACGTGATAACATAACTTGTGTCCAATTAGTAAATATAGGCTTTGAAGGACATGTTTCCTGTTACTCTCATAGTTGAGAGTGCTCAGATCTAAACTTTATAACTTATGTTTTGGCCAAAATGCCTGTACTATACCCATAGCTTTTGGATCCGAAGTTGATGTAAAATAAATCTTAAAATTTGATGAAACTAGTTGATTAGAAAAGAAATGTATTCATTTGTATAGCACAGCTCTGTATTCAGATGCAATCGAATAATTGTTATCATTCCAAGAAGACATGAGTCCTGTCAACATCCCTCTGTTCAATGCAACCTCACATTTGGTGAAAAGATATTGAATGAAGCTCTAGTGGGAGTGATGTGTTTTTCTAGTATTATCCAAGCTTCTTCTTAGGTGAAAGGAAACGTTTCAACACGCACATCCTAAGATGTGCTCCATAAGAACGTTTGTAACAACTGCTTTACTTCAGGTTATCATCTCATCGTTACATTCTATTAGGAGGAAATTACTGAAACCAGTAAGGACAATTTACTCACATGTCTTGATATTTCAACTACTTGCTTGGTTACACACAATTGAAATAAATGTTGTTAACATTTCATTCTAAATGAAAGGAGAATGATGCAATCTGATTAAAATCAGACGGAATTCAACTTGTATAATTTCGTTTCGTTTTATTTCCGTTTCGTTTCGTTTCAATTTTACAAGCTATATTGATAATGGACAAATGTTAGAAGCGCGCTATACGTTCATCTGATTTCAATCAGATTGGAGAATGATGTAGATATGGCCAAGCATTTCTTCCAATATGCCCAGGGACTGAATCAAAAAGAAAAATGTTTGGCACATGTGCTTCACTTCCGGTCAAAACACATCCGTTACATGCCTTGTACTATGAGGACAATCTCTAACATTTTCTAATGTGGTTTGGCATTTCGAGAACTGTCTTTGTTCATGTGTAAACACAAACATATTTATTATTCCATGTAAACAGATGGCATTTCCTTGTATGTGAAAGCAAAATGGTGAATTATTCTATGAAATTCCGTTGAGAACCATTGTTGTTTGTTTTTAATTGTCATAGGAAGAAGAGTAACTGATCTTGATCCATAATCTTGATTTTTGCAGCACTTTGGTGACAGTGATGAGTGAGTAGGCAAAATATCCTTCACTACAGTGTGCATCAGACAGGTGAGCATATCAACGGAATAGAAGCGTTTTTTGGGGATAAAGCAACGAAACAACATGAAGACAAGTCAGTCAGTCAGTCAGTAAGCACAATACAAAATGTTATCAACTGTCCAAAATCAATGTCAAACAACCAAGGTCACAAGGAGCAGGTTGAATCAGGGACAAGCAAGACAATTATAATGCACACCAGGTAAATAGTACATGTACATTACTGACATGAATTTGCCCCCTGACGTAAGCAAAAAGTTTCAGGTTTGCCTCAATTCTAGACCTCAGTATTCAAATTCAAAACACCCTACCCATCGCCTTTTTCGTACGACAGGGCTTACCACGTCATTTCGCTAAAACTATGACGTAGGCTCCCAGTCACCGATTGCGCTTAGGACCTTAACTGTTTAATACCTAGTCACTTTAAATTGTCTCTAACATTGAATATCTTTTATCAAATATTGTGTGCGATCTGCATAAAATTGTTATCAGCTGTACAACGATAACATATTAAAACTGTTGCAATTACATTCATGATTAAGAAACTATGAAAGCGTAAGGTCGATCGCATTTCAATTATGTTTCAGTGTCATGGATATAACCACATAATGACATGATTACTCTTGAGGGAGAAATATCACATTGGAATCAATATTTTGGCTATGAACTGATTAAACGGTGTTCGTCAGTGCAGTGATGATATTTGTTTGATGTGCCAATGATGGAAAATTTCACAATCAGCATATGTTAAACTTTTAAAAACTTATTGATATGCAATTCGATCGAGGTGAGGTGAGGTGAGGTGAATTGGTGTTTAACGTCGCTTTCAAGGGTTATCACTGATGCCACGGCTGCTTGTATTATTTTTGGGAGAAAGCCTTCAACACCATTGCGGATATGCATTGCTGTTAAACCTGCGAGCATCGGGTGGAACTAGCGAACCAGCATTGCAATCAAATCTTAATGCAAGTAAGCCCCTGGCGGAATTCGAAACCCGGACTTCTTAATCAGAAGCAAAAAAAACTAACCACTTTGCTACCCTTCCCCTGCAAGAGAATTAAAGCGAAGTTCATGATAAAAGCATACGTAACTGCTTTACTCGACAACAGTACGCATAAATTATGCGCCAGTTGTCGGCGCTCGTCGTCAAACTTTATTGTAATATGTGAAATGAATTTCCAACAGTAGTAAGAAGACAAAATATTCAAATATTATGGTCCACATGAAGAACTTTAAATCTGAAGTTTAATAAATATATTAACTAAAAGCAAATAGAAATGACTTATCAACTTATAATATCAAAGCTATCGATTTTTTAGTATATATCACATACTTATAAGAACAGTCGATAATTCAAATAAAAGTAAACATAAAGGTTGCAAGTAAATATAAAGGTTTTCAAAAAGATAAATTAAGTATAAGTGATCAGAAAAGTGGAATTGCGCCTGAAATTAGTATTATCAGCTGCACGTGCAAAAAGTGAGTCATATACAACTCGTATGAGAAAAAAGTGCACAGAAGAAAAGATTTCAAGATTTGTTATTTCACTGGCCTTTACGAATTGTGAAAAGTGCGAGATTAACCCGTTTAACCGCCGACGTTTGCTGGAAAATACCAGAATTTAGGTTTATAAAAATAAATAAAACATCATGAAACATATGCGTGTAATACCATATGATAGTGGTTTCAAAGATATATAAACGCTGATGTAGCTGGATGTTAATTTAATAGATTCACACATTTGAAGGCGAAAACGCATATTTTACGACTGCTTTTGGTGTGTTTTTTTCTGAAAATTTGTTTTAACAGTCTTTCCAAAACGTTGAAAACTCTTAAAATACATACAGAAATAACATACTGTTAATAATTCTTTAAATAATTTTAAAAGTATCACTCGGTACGAAATTTAAAATGAATTTGAAAAAATATAATGCACAAATTAATTTCCAATGGTTGTATATTTTTAAAAAAAGCTCACACCGCATGTGTGAGATCTACTCTGAGATTTAGTTTTGACAGATTTTCACAATGGTCATGATGTCATAAATATAATGACATCACGATGCCAATACATCACCGTTTTGTGGCGGCACTTGGTTCACAAAGCTTCAATATGAATAATGATTTTAGTTGATGAATAAAATCTCTCCCTCCAGACTTTTGATACCAAATCATCAACACTCGTTGATAAAGGTAAAATTTTCCTCGAAAAGCCGAGGATATTTGTAGGTCCTATTAATATGGATAATAAGTGTTTTCTGTATCAAATTTATCCTCATGAAATGATTAAGATTAAAAATATCCGAGGCTAACCGAGCTAGGATTGTAAACATTTACCCACGTGTGTTGATAGATTTGTTTTTAGAAGAAACGTGCACATGATTCTAAACTCCCAGGCAAAAGAAAGGTTTCACTTGTATTTTTTCATGAAAACATTAAGAGGCCTGGTACGGGTTTGATTCTAAGCAGGAATTGATAGTAATACTGCATCGTTTCCTCTACACGAACATCGAACTTGTTTTTGAGGCATGATTTATGACGTACGTGCAGCAATGTTGCATAAATACCTATAAAGAACAGACATTCAGTAACATAAAGAACACCAAAAGTATGACAAGACTTACGCAAGTCCACTATGGGGGCTTCCTTACGTCAAATTTCAAGATTAGAACCTTCAACTGCAACCAAACCACCATCAGAAGGCTGTTAATACGCTACCATCTCACAGGCCAGATATAGGACAGACCAAGATCGGGTAGACAGAGGAAGATCGCTACATCAGGCAGATTCACCTCTGAAACCGATTCGTAATGGCGACATCAACAGCGGCGACGGCACTCTGTCATGTCATCAACAAAAGAACAACTCTTCGTTTACTTCGTTGGTACACGAGCCTACCACTCCTTACGTGGAATGGCTTTGGTTTACACTGTCAACGCAGATTACGACGGACACGTACTGTACGCCGGTGGCAGCTAGTGACGTGACTTGGAGAGGGTGCTGTTTACAGACGATGAATGACTTACGCTCCAATCAATTCTGACTGCTCAAAATAGCATTCCAAAGTAATGTTAGATTAATAGGCGATTATAAACCTAAATATTGTCACTAAATACGGATTAGCCTTAAAGGGACACTTGTTAGCTAAATTTGTTACTTCTTGATCATATGAGGCTATAAACAAATTAATTATATAAGACTCCATTATCTATAAGAGTATCAATCTAAGGGCATCCATTATCACTTATCACAAAAACTCAGTAAGCAAATTTGGGGATGACCATACAAGAATGAAAAATGAAGTGCTTTAATTGTGATAACCTGTAGTATATATGATATTTTGTATCAGTTGCTAATAACATCATCAAATGAAACATTAAAATAGATTCATATATATACGCGTTGAATGTTATTTCCCCGTTATACAAACTATTCTTTCCCGAATACAAGCAAACTTGGAGATTTTACGTGCGATTGAGGTAAAATAACTATTAATGCCTATATTATTATCATCGAGGCATTTGGATTCTTTGTTGTATATCATTTTTAACAATTGTTTCAACTGACACTTTTGAATAAAAAAAATTATTAACAAAGAATATTCTTTAATAAAGATTGTATAAATCATTCTCTTTATCTTTTGATATAGATTAACAGATGACAAAGTATAAATTTTATTCATTCAAACATGGATCAATATATTCTTGTTATTTCTTGCCTGAAAATGAAGAAATGTCCGAAACGCAGCCATGTGTACATCCCTAATGGATATTCCAATGTAGTAAAAATATTATAAACATGACGACGTTACTCAAAATACTTATAGTTAGACAAGTCCTAAAGTGGTTCCAATTGCATGATAGTGCTAAAGACATAAGAGAAGTTATAAGTTACAAGTTATAATTGTTTTTAAAATGTCAATACTAAGCTTATGACATATAATTTATTAATAATAATTTGCTCTTAATTCTCCATGATATAAAATTTCACATAATATAAGACCCAATATTAGTAATTCTAACCAAAATGCGGCTATTTTTGTTTACCATTCACTTCATACGAGTTATCGTTCTTTCCGTCCATGAACTTTGATACAACGAACATTACGAACAGAACAGCAACCTGCATAACACATACTCCCAGCATACAATAAATCAGCCAATCATTATGCACGTTGTTCATAAGTTGACCAATCAAAAACGCCATAAGAGAGGAACCTGCAAGATCTGCCACGATGATAAGTCCGTATAAAATATGCTTGGCACTGCTTATTTCGGTGGACCAGGCTATAACGGCTCCAAATAAGGGAGCGTACACAAACGCAAAAGTTGACGTTATTGACCAAAGGGAAGCTATGCTTATTTGCGCTACGAACACCATGGCAATAGCGGCTCCAACAGAACCAAGGAGGCAGACGACTTGAAGTGTGATTTGCTTCAGAATGAGGCTCATAAACGTTCCAAGTATCCGGCCAATAACTGTTATTCCGAAGAACGATGACGTCATCAATGCCATGATATTTGGCGCGATTTTGAGTCGAGAGTGAATTCCAAATGTTGAAAGAAGATTGCCGAATATGAAATTACTAGGTGCACCAATGATTATCAAAAATCCAAGCAATGTCAAAAACACGATATCTAAAAAGGTAACTCTTGCCTTCCCGCCGCCTTTGTTTGAATCACCCCTTTTGATGTCCGATTTGAGGGTATTCCGGAAGAATACGTACGTGATAACAAGTACAACGGATCCACAGAGGAATATAAGAAACGAGTACAGAATCCCTGATGAAAAGTTTTCACATCTCATATCTTCTGTTCCAAAAAATGTTTTATTGGCATACGATATATTGAAGCTAATATTGACTTGCATCGATGGATTTTCGGAGGTTTCATTCTGCCGCCCGGTGTCGCTGACTCCAAGAAAAGGGGAGATAATTAGGGGAGCAATGAAAGATCCGGTACAGAGACCAAGAGGAAAAAGATGGAGCGGTACAGCGCTTGTCTTCCCGAGTTGTCCTGATTCTACAAGTCGAGCTGGAAGGAGAGAGAACGATATAATCAGCATTCTGCTACATCAGCGTATATGAATCCGCTGACCGAGCTCCTTCCATATACCCTGATCTCCTGTAAGTCAACAGCCTCGTATCGCTAGCTATCTAACCAGCCAATGAGACGACTCGCATTCAGCAACAGCGGCACAACCCGGATGGAAAATTCCGTTGAGTTAAAGAAAGTAGCTTCAAGCTGCTTGGTTAACGACATTTCATTGGCTGAAAAAATAACAGGCGAGCAAAGCCACGAATATCAAGCCGCGCCGGCCGAACGAGGACTTTAGCACAAAGGATATCAGGGTATATGGAAGGAGCTCGATCAGCGGATTCATATACGCTGATGTAGCGGGATGTCATATCAGAATCATAGATGTTAAATGTAAGACTATACCTATCTTTTAATCAAGTGTTTACTGTAACAGAATAATATAGGTTTTTAATAGATTTGAACCAAAATTTACGAATGAGTAACCCCCGCAGAGTAACTCGACCCATTTCTTCCTCAGTAGTCATTGTTACAAGTTTAACACTCTATAGGCTACATGAGAATCCTGCAATCACATAAATTAATTGGAACTGATCACTTGGTCTTTTGCCGTTACCGTTGAAATTTACTATAGTTCCTTCACCTTTGTTATGCGCGCATATGGCTCACAGGCTAAAAGGCAGTCATGAAATGTAAGAGGATATTTAAATGGATGCAATTTGATGAACACCAGCGACATTTAAAGAACCTAGAAATATGGCCTACCTAATAAAGAGGCTACGTGGCGACACTGTGGGAAGAGAAATCATAATGAACCAATGTTTACAGTAGAGGATTAGCCCATAATTTACTTTATTTGTGCCTATTATCTGTTTTTCGACTTCGTATACATTTCTTAACTGATTGAATTTAAGGTACCATTTAAAAACTTTTACCATGGCTGGAAACGCCTGCTGCCAATCCAATGATACCTGTCAGAGCAAGAGCCAACCAGAGCGAAGGTAGCAGAGGAAGACTGACCAATAAGGCACAGCTTACAACCATACTGACCACGCCCACTGTATAGGGGTCCACTTGATTCCGGAAAAGCAGAAAGGCGACTGTACCAACCGCCTTAAGAGTGATGAAGACTGGATATAGTAGACTTGTTCGCTGTTGAGTCTCATCGTAGATACACCGGTAGTCCGCTACGGTAGGACCATATGAGCTTTCGACAATACCCTGGATACATTGATTTTTATTTTATTGTAAAATAACATATCAAATAATATAAGACTTGAGAAAAAATTTGCATTAAGATGTATCTTTCAAAACCAAACTACACTCGTTATTTATCTTGATTGTTTATAGCTCTGCGATAGACAATAAGCATTCACAACATTGACATGAGGTCATATTTACTGAGGAAACTGTTTTTCAACGTAATCGTGAAGACAGAAAACAGTAAATTTGATCCTTTAGTGTTACGTTATTCAAGGGAAAATTGAATGGCGCTACATACAGAAACACAAGCTTGGATGATGTTCGCGATCGGAAACAATTTCTTACTGCAAAATAACAATGCACCTGCCTATGAAAGAATTCTTAAGGATACAGAATGTTGATCAATTTCCTGTGCCAAATAAAAATCCGGATATGAAGCCGATTGAACATGCTTGGGGCTAAATAGTACCTTTAACACACTTGTTTACGTGTGTTGCTGCTTTCATCAAATATGTTTTAGGAATAGAACCTTGTAGAAACATCTGCCCAATATACATTCTTTGTTAAAAATCTCTAAGTAGATTATAGTGACCGTACGTTTTACAAACCGTTTAATCGGAATGAAAAGGTCATACAAGGTTAGAGTTTAACAAACTATATTCCCCAACTAATTTCAGATTGACACTTAATTTCTAAGATTTTATTCTTTTCGTTTTTATTTTGAAACACGATAAAAGATTTTTGTATAATATAAAACTTAACAATTGAAATATCGTAATTTCGTAGAAAAATTACATTAAAAGAATCGCGACACATAATGGCATTCTGTTAAATCAGCTCCGGGGTCGATAATGTTAATCGGATACTAAAGACAACGCTGGCTTGGTCTTATCACGTCAAAGAGGCAACAGAAAGTATTTTTTTAAATATATCTAAAACAAAATTTATGTTTTTAACTGCAAGACAATGTTTTTTAATCAAACGAAGCAGTTTTAAAACATATGATAGGTAAAGCTATGCGAATCAATTCCCAAACTCAAACTAATAATAGGTGTTCACACAAAAATTGCCGCCAGTTGTTTTGGCTCCTTACTTGATTATTTCCTCTACAACTAAGTATGAACAGGTTGAATAATGAGATATTTTGACTCTCTGAAGAAAATAAATTCGGCACAACTTAACAATTTCAAAATATAAATCTTTAAAAAAAATAACATGCTACTGCCTCTTTAAGTGATTGGTTAATCGTCCGGCGATCATTATTTATAAAACGCCGATTTGACCTAGCTTTTATTCAAGGTTGGTGATTATTCGAGGCAGGCGATTATCCTTTCGAAGCCATAACATGCGATGTAATTTAAAAGAATTGAAACAAAAACCTCATCACGATTTATAAGTCTCGTTCATGATTGATTGTAATGACAGAGCTCGAGACGGCCCTTGAATGTAATTAAAAAGACACTGTAGCACGCGTTATATGGAAGTAAATATTTCATGAAAAGGAAAAGAAATGTTGATAAGTGCCACAGTTGCTTTATTCTCACTGAGCTGGTGTTTTTCCTGTCATGTGCTTGAAAACAACAATGATAATGGATAATTTATAAAGCACTACATCATTACACAAGATGCATGCCCTAAGTGCATCGGCTTATTAGAAGGATTGATTATGTAAATCATTTGTTTGAAATAAAATATGTGAGAATAGCATGTAATTCTAGCATATAGATAAAATCAGCATTAAATGTCAGTTAATAAAGGCTTTGGGAAATTATCATTAAAAGATACGTGGTTATGTACGATAACTTACTGTAAGATTGTAAACATATGGAACTTATGACTGTAATTATCAAAGGGATATTTCAAATACGTTAAGAAAATATATAAATCAACTTATACTTACATCATACACAGACAAAAGAAAAACAAAGCCAATCTTCAAATTTCTCTTCCATATTGTAACACTTTCATCGAGTTGTTGGTCGTCTTCATCATGTGTGCACTTTTCTAGATCCACAATGTCCTCTATTTCTTCATCCATTTCCTTTAGGGGATGAACTGCCCCGTTAACTGGCTCCATCGTTTCCTTTATTTCTTCATCCTTTTGCTTTGCTGGATGAACTGTACCATTAACTTGCTCCATTGTTTTCTGTATTTCTCCATCCATTTCCTTAACTGGATGAACTGTACCATTAACTGGATCAATTGTTTCCTTTAATTCTTCATCCGTTTCCTTTACTTGATGAACTGCCCCAATAACTGGGTCCATCGTAACCTTTATTTCTTCATCCGTTTCCTTTACTGGATCAACTGCCCCAGTACCTGGGTCCATCGTTTCCTTCATTCCTTCATCCTTTTGCTTTATTGGATGAAGTGTGTATTTTGCTGGATTCATCATTTCTCTTGTTTCTTCTTCCGTTTCCTTGCTAGAATTGATTGCATCCGTTACTGGGTCCATCGTTTCCTTTGTTTCTTCAACAATTTTCATTATTGAATAAATTTTATTTCAATAGGTCCACGGTTTCTTTTACCATCTCAAATGTGTTCTTTTGTTCTCGGTCCTTACACTTTAAAAGAGATTTTAAAAGGATAATCGTTAATTTATTTCATATCTTCAACTTGTTCCTTGAAATAACCAAAATTTCAAAATCATCACACAAAAAAACCCAATTCAATGGAAATATAATGTCATTAAAATGATTACTATAGATGATTTTTCACAAATGTTAAGTTACCCGTATAACAGTTTATCTCATATCTTTATTTAATTAACTTACATAAAACAATGTAAATGAGTAAAGAAAATACGAAAACATGTATTTACGACATCTTTATCAATGTATGATAATAACATTATTAATATTGATAGTCTTTATCATAGAAAATATAAATACATGTGTCCGTATTTTCTATATCATTTTAACTTTTTTTAAAAGCCTCTCAAATAAAAGTATAAATATATGTTTAAACTCAAGGTATTCCTATCTTCGGTCTTCTAGTCGGTCTTCTAGTCGTACTACATGTAGGTCAGCCTTCAACTGTCACACATCGTTCGCATTAAGTCTCTTATGTAACATATGTTACGTTTGCTCTATGAATAATCGAATTTGACCTGGAATATCTACTATTTGATGACCTCGCGCACTATGATCACGAATCCCAAGAATGGACAGATATTAGCATTAGTGAGGATTCGAGATATTTAGCAATTTTTTTTAAATTCTTGGTGCAACAACATAACAGTTAGGAAAATTCGTGGTATTCGGCTACAATCGCAACATCAAGGATTTTGGATACAAAATATCGGAGTAATGAAAAATAGTTAATTTTAGTCCCATTTTGTTGTGAAATATGTCCTGAAATCCTATCATGTCATAATAAAATACCATGTTACCAATAAGTTGCCTTTTTTTCAGGAAACTCTTGAATTTTGTTATTCACTTGGTTTGTTTTTTTAAATTGAGGCTTTCGGCATTGATATGGACTTGCATATCTTCAACATAATATGAAGAAACCAGTAATATGACAATATTCAAACGATTACTTTAAAGGGAGATGGGTTTTTTAAAAATAATATAGATTAAAAGTATGTGGTTGTTATAACTGCCATTGACAAACAACGTCAACAAACAACATGTACAATGTACATACCATACGCGCAGACTCTTTGAATGTAACCTTCCGGCAAAATATACCATTTGACACTTTGAGTATTATCAATAGATGAACTCACAGAATATGTACACACTGTCAAGTACCAGGATTGAAAATAACCGACTCTTCTTTTAAACAACCTCTACCTTTGAGGTCCTTTTCACTGTCGCTGAGTTGGAAGGTTCGAAATCTTTATCGGATATAACCCTTTGCCCTACTATTCACCTTTCACTTCCATGCTTGTGCTACGCTTGTACCCTTGACATGGAAAATCAACATATACAACCAGCGTTGACTGCCCGACAGCACGAGACGGTTTATCTTTAAGTCGGGCGGTAAATTTAGAAATAAACTGTCCGGTGGTAGGGTAGATATTTTACTGCCACATTGAATCTGACGACTTAGCCGTATTTTGCTGTGTATGTGAAGGTTATTAGCTGCAGTTTTCTGATTTTTTTTTTATGATTGTTAAATGGAAATTATATATTTGTAGCTGAGATGGTAAATTATTGATGAAGTATATTACACTACAAAAATGACTTGGTTTCCAGAGCACGGAAACTAACATGAAACGACACGGAAACCAATATTTCCACTTGGTATCCAGACAAGGTTTATTAAGTTTCCATCTGGTTTCCTGAAACTTGAAACTACCAATTTACCCAGTATCCGTTTGGTTTCCATCACGGAACATTACCCACTATCCAAGCGGGATCCAGTTGGTTTCCATGATGTTAATTTACTGTAGGTTTCAATCTAGTTTCCATGTTCAGTTTAATGTTGGTTTCAACCTAGTTTCCATGTTCAGTTTAATGTTGGTTTCAACCTAGTTTCCATGTTTAGTTTAATGTTGGTTTCTTCCTAGTTTCCATGTTTAGTTTAATGTTGGTTTCAACCTAGTGTCCATGTTTTAGTTTGATGTTGGTTCAAACTAGTTTTCATATCCTTATTTATGGTAGGTTTCAACTTGGTGTCCGTGTTTTGTTAGTTTATCGTTGGTTTCAAACTGGTTTCCATATCTTTGTATATTGTAGGTTTCAACTTGGTTTCCATGTAGTGTGTCATCCATGTTGTAGTATTTGATTGGCATATGAATATATTTAATAATAATAATTTCATAACCCTCGGTAGAACAGGCATTTGGATAACTATAGTAGAAATGAAAACAGATGGACAGGGGCTTTGAATTTACTATGCAAAATTAGTGAACAACTCTGGTGCCTTGTTCCGGTGCCGCTCGTTTTGTAAATCAATGAAACACAATTAACAAACACATCAATTACCATCAAATATTTATTGCAATAAAGATATAAAGAAAACATTCATGGAAGGTTAAAATATTTACAAGGTAAAGTGTAAGTGTGAATTGTTGGTGGTTCATAGTTTATACCGATCTTTTAAATACTCCTACTACTATATACATAATTTTGAAGAATTAATTAATCTTCAAACGAGTAATAATAAAAAATAAGTTTAGAATTGAATTGACCTTTTATGAAATCTCCCAACTTTATTTGAAGGCAGGATAATTATTTTCATATCTTCATTAAAATGATTATTTTATGACAGCTATGAATATATATGAAGGATTGTTTAGAAATGCATTTAAATAATCACTGAAAAATTAACAATCTACAACCGTGTAAAATATAAAAGTTCACCCTGTTCACATTTCAGGTGTTTTGGCGTGGCCTTTATTCTGAAACAGAATAATAAATAATTGTTATAAATAAAACAATTGTATAGATACATAAGATATTCATATGAGTACATGAAATTGAGAAACAATCAATCTTCCAAAGTTAATTCTAGTATTTTCGCAAGCATACATATCAATTAAGGAAAGTAGTTAACAACACAATTGCTTTATTGATTGACTCTGTTAAGTGGACGGAAGTCACCAATCAATCTGTATGCTTATTTAACAATTGAAAGTACTTACTGTGATGATGTGGCCTCTCCCTTTAAAGCCTCCTTGCTTCACTGAACACCTTAGAAAAACAAATTGAATGTCAAAGTCTTATCGTATCTTAAAGTTAATCTTCTAAATATTGACATAAGTCAAGCAGATTTTTAAAAATCAATTGTTTCATTTCTATCTAGCAAACTGATATCTTTTTACTTTAAAAAACTCATTTTACTATATTCTTATAAGTTGATTAAGGCAAAACCATTAAGTTTGAGACTTGCACATTTAAATAGTATCCAAAGAGAAAACCCCACTTAGTTGAAATCGAATTTGAAATAAATCAATAGTTTAATTACTGATAACGTTTTTTCATCTTGTTGAAAGTCTACTTATTGACAGAAAACCTACATACTATAGATGGAAACAAATAGATATAGTATAAATTGACAGAAATATGAAATCCGAAACTAAATTCTTGTTCTAAGTCAAATCAATTGATGTCAAGTACTACCATATTACAAGACAGTTACATTCGATTAAACATATCAATCAATTTAAACAACCAATTGCCTTGGCTGCATTACCTATTGAATTCTCCAATCTAAACAGTTCAGTAGCATACTGCTTGATTATTCAAGAATTAGGTCAGCATGCTGACTGTGACGTTACCTGTTGCATAATCCACTTCCTTTGTCTAAGCTCACGGCTGTCATGGTTCAGTGCACCCTTGTGTAAACAATGTCATATCTTCAGCTGAAAATTGTTAAATAAAGGGAACTTAGTGACCCATCTACTAGTATATACAGGT
Organism: Phorcus lineatus; assembly: GCA_921293015.1. Classification (NCBI taxonomy): domain Eukaryota; kingdom Metazoa; phylum Mollusca; class Gastropoda; order Trochida; family Trochidae; genus Phorcus; species Phorcus lineatus. The sequence goes on along the minus strand of OV121095.1, from coordinate 13,254,291 downwards.
AGACACAATATAATAAATTGATGGCAATGAAAATTTAAAATTTCTTATAAAACACACCAATCAATGTAGTTTGTCAGTTAAAAACACTCATCAGTTCTACTGAGTGTGAAGCCAACTTTTCAGAAATGACTTATTCAGCTCTTTCACGGAAGTTTAAACACAGTTTATAAGAGCAATTTAAATGATTTTGATGCAGTAATGGGGTACTTACTTTGGTATCCTTTACTGTAGAACTGCCTTTGAACCTTTTACTCAGCTGTGAAATTATATACAGTCGTTTATGATGATGGCGGCCATGTTTGTCTCCTTCATTAGTGACTGTCCTGTGTCCGGTCAGGCCAGGTGTCAAGCAGGAAGTGTTATGCAATCAGCCAGTTGAAGTGCAGAGGTTGTGATTAGAGGTTTTTGTCTAGCCTCATTAGGAGTGAAGTGAAATGTATTACTGTTTTAGGGATACGAAAAAGGTGATTGTATACTAACAGAAGTGTATTTGAAAGAGTTATGTTCAAGGATTGTGATAAAAAACGTATTCTTCTTAGTTTTTTTCGTAATGTTATATAACATTCCATGAAAATATTTTGAAATGAAATATGGAAATACGTATCAAGACCAAGATATTAAGAATTTATGTTTCTATTAAATGGATGCTGATGCAAATATTAACCCAAATGTCAAATTGTTTGTTTCCTAAAGTAACTTGTTTACATCATTTTTGATCATGTTTAGTTAATAATTGATATAATTACAAATTAAATACGAAGATGAGTGAATAAGCTATCGAAATGATATTGAATCTATAAAAATAAAACCTTTACTATCAGGTTTTCTGTATGAGCAATTAATCTGATGATTCAAAAGAAGAAAAGAGGACATCAGCTCTGAATGTTGTGATAGACAACCCGACACAATCCGAGTTTACATTTAAAGGGCCACTTTGTGATTTTCATAACTTATAATTTACCTTTGATACTAACCTAAATGTCATATGTGGTGATATAAAATCAAAACATCTTAACTTTTAATGCCCAAATAACATATGTTTGACAAATACTGGTTTTCCATGAAAATGTAAAACAGCCTTATAAATGCACACAGTTATATAACCTGACAAATGCTATCAACTCCTAACTGCCTTTCTGGCTGTTTTAGATAAGTTTCCAAAATTACGTTTGACTGTTTGACGCGCGCCACTGTCCGGTTTTCGATCATAATTCCGACGTTTTTCCTTCATATTGTCACTGTAAAAATACTACTAAGCTTTAAAATATGTATTTTTGGTAACATTCGATACTATACGATAAAATGACCCATTGATTAAGTTTGGCATATATGATTCCAACAACTCACGGAGTGGCTCTATAAAAATAAAAGATCTATTAGGGAAACTAATAAGCTATAGCGCTTACCAACAATGCCTATCTTACTGTATTTATAACGAGTCACACTAAGGTAATCAATCTAAAGTATTATTTGGCAAATGTGCATGCATTCCGGTTTTAAAACCTATTCTAAAAGACCAGAAATATTTAATGCAAATGTGCTTACAAAATCAATTAATTCTAAGAAACATTATTTCCTCCTTACTTATCAGTTAAGAGATTAACGTTAACTCAAAAGCTGTACAAATTAATCATAGAGTTTTATTTCTCTATGCCTACTTCAGGCGTGTTAATGTTTTCATTATTGATTGCAAGTAAAGAATAATACGTACTTAATTGCATCGATAGAAATCTAAAGTGAGTGCCTATACCCTTATATGCCTTGAAATAGCAGAGTTGAGTCCAAAAAATCCTGCTTTAGTGCATTTCAGTCATTTCCTACGCAACCAAACTCATCTTCACGTTATTGACCCATGAGAATGTGAGAATTGATTATCTGATTTCTAATCTGAATTTTCAATTTGAAATAACATCAATTTGAGTAACTGTTGTCCATTACTAAACAAACAACCAAATCTGTTTGCAACTTATTGACTGATAAAGGGATTTAGCTAACAAGGTAACAATCAACAATCATGACTATTTATCGTGGTGGACAGTTGATACTTTTTCTCTTCATATTTCATTGGTCCATTAATAAATTGAAGGCACCGCCCATCTCCATTATTACAACCAATTACTGTTCATGTCAAAAACATTCACTTTAATCCTTTTGTATCTGTAGATGTAATGTAAATATCTTATTACGACGATAACATTTATTCATATCAGAGTAAAGAAAGCCATCTATTCTAAGAAATTAAACATATAGAGAAAATGTGTGTTCATGTGTAAAATTTGGTGCATTGTTTTTATCTTGCCTATTAAGTCCTGACCGTTGATGTTAATGATTTGTTAACGATCATAATATGATGGAAAACAGTTTCACTCCTTCAAGAGGATTTGTTGTTAAACATGCCGCAAAGTAGCAGAAGTATTGCAACTTTGTAGATGTTCTGTAAGGGTTAATCTTAAATCCAAGATCCTGAAATGAACAGTAATAGTATAGATACGCTCAACCATTGTATCTTGTTGGTTTCCATTCCGGAAATATATAAAACCTGAATGCCAAATGGATTCCAGTAGGAAACCAAGTTACTAAGTTTCCGTGGATGGATACCAAGTGGATGCCAGACTTCTCAAACACATATGCTTTTGAAAAAAATAAATAATTTGTCAATCTATGCATTTTAAGTTCAAAACAAGATTAGAAACCAACATGAAACTTAACCTTATGGTTCCATGTTAGTTTCCGTTCAATGAAATCGTCATTTGCACTTTCCAGAAATGGAAACCAACTGGATACTCATGACCACAGTTTCATGTTTGTTTCCATATATGGATATATAACAAATCAAAGAATCCAAACTGGATTTTAGCTGGAAACCAAGTTACTTAGTTTCAGTGAATGGATACCAACTGGATACCCCAATTACCCACTTTCCTGTTGGTTTCCAGAATTCAGGAAACCAAGTCATTTTTGAAGTGTTAATTAATTTCATCAGCATTAGATATATGAAAAACGGTGTAAATTTCCTATTCATGTATATCGCATTAAGAGACGGAATTATCATAATGAATACAGAGAGAATTAAATATTTCAGAATTATTGAATATTATTTTGATAATGATATAAACTTACAAACTATTCATAATAGCAGTATAACTTGTCACAGGGAAAATTTTTAATAAAACTGTTCATCATCTAGTATATAATACCAACTGACTCAAAGAACATTTCTGTACATATTGTGCAAGCAGGTAGGAAACAACGAGAATTACAACTCTTCTACACGAATCTTGAAAACATTGGGAATATTTTTGGTGAGTGACGGTTGAGTAAAATTATTCTAATGATTTAACCGCATTTTCACTACAGATAAATTCTTAAATTTGGATTGTAGAGTGGATTGACGATGATGGCGTATTTCCTTATTTTGAAGCAACTAAGTGGTTTGGGATTAGAAGATTTGTGTTTTGATAAACTGAAGGGAAAATGGGGTTTAGGGGATTTGGGAGACTATCTGTAATTCATTTGGGATTCCAAAAGTGATGACTGACTTTTGTCCAAGTTCTTTCAACTTACAAGCTAGTCACACTTAACTATGTACAAGACATGTGATAACACCAAGGTAGGAAAATGCATGTATGTATACATTTTGTCGATATATCTGATTTCCAAAGATGACAATAGCTTCGAAAAAGTATTATCGTATAACTTTTGAATTTTGACACAACATAATTGAGTAAAAATTATTCTTGTCAAAATAAATCAATCAGTCAAGCTTGGGTTTCTTGATTTATTTACAATGGAAAGTCAAATATAAAAGTCTTGGAAAATTAATTGGATTTATCATTTCATCAAATAAACAATCAGTCAAGCTCGGGTTTTCGAAATTTAGTTACAATGGAAAGTCGATTATAAAAGTCTTGGATAATTAATTGGGTTTATCATTTCATCAGTTACTTGTCATGTGTCAAATCTGGCATCCCATATTGTAAACTTGGGCGTTCATGTGTGATTTTAAGCGAAGTTATGAGGTATGGTAGCTTTGCTGTAAAGTATATGAGTAGTCAAGTCGTAGAAGGTCATTGAAAAATGAAATACAGAAGACAAGATTATCTGGATAGCATTATTGTCACTATAACAACCTTTTTAATTGCAATGTTCATATTTGGTTTGATCAACTATATTGAAAATAAACGGTAATGAAACAAATTTGCTTTGACAGATCGTTGAGTTCACCATCCTGCTAAATCAGCGTTTATGAATCCGGTCTCACCCCTCCTAATATCCTGATCTCTTTCTGGCTAAATACCTCGTACGGCTGGTTGCTTGATATTCGTGGCTATGCTCGCCTGTTATTTTTACAGCCAATGAAATGTCTTTAATTAAGGAGCTTGAAGCTACTAGCTTGAACTTGATTTTTCCGAATGTTGCCGAATGCGAGTCGTCTCATTGGCTGATTAGATAGCTAGAGATACGAGGGGTTTTGCTTGATGGAGATCAGGGTATTGGAAAGGAGCGAGAGCGGATTCATAAATTTAGCAGGATGTGTGTTCACGCGAGTGTTTCATTAACCGTTTTGAGAGACATATATAAATCAATGCCTGATCATCATGAGTATCTTGTCTTCATAAGTAAGCATAATGGTCAATTCATTTCTCAAATTAAAGTCGAAAATCTCTCACAAACTTTCAAACAATTTTGATGCCTTTTCTTCAATTAACGTGTGGGCGGACCCAAATTGCTTTTTAAAAATTAGCAGTAATGTTGTCTTTTAAAACTAAAATCTTGACGGTCCGTGTGTCGTCAACATTATGATATTTTGGATATTTCAGTATGTCTTCAATTCAATTTTTAGATATATATAATACAGATAAATATCTAAAAGAATTTTTCCAGAAACCAATATGACTATTATTGAATGTTGAACTAAGTTTGGTATTCAACTGGTGGTTGATAAATGGTTAGTTTTTGTTAGCAAATATAGTATTTAGCGCATCAATTTGATATTATTATAATATTATTGACAAGTGACAGAACCCCGATTGGTGAGAAGCGAAACCAAGGGGGGTGCACACATTTATATGCATTCAATATATGTTTGTTGCTTAAAGCCGGATAGGTGAATTTTCATTTGAAATTTTAGTTTATTTTAGTTACAAGTCCGGCTGCTTGGCGTTTATTTTTTGGAGCTGTCTACATTACAATAGGTATGTGAACCATATCATGTCTCCCGTGCTGGTGGTACTTGCATCTTTCACACTACTAAACACGCTCCACTTCCATGCTTGTCAAAATGAAACTACCATTTAATAAATTCATGTACACCATACATGTAGGTATACACTTATAAAATGGTATTTTTAGATCTGTGTGTCTTGGTTTCACTTGTGGTTTAAATACCTGGCCTCGACTCATCGGCTAAAGACACATAATATACACATAGTCATTAAAATCGACCGTGTTCCGGGAATTGAATTTGGCACTGCTGCGATTCATACTCGTTCAGGGTCTTTCCTCTCCACAATGGTCTGAAAGCAGCGTGAATTACTTTTTCAACCGCTGACGCTAGAAATCCTATCTCATTAAAATGAAATCTAAAATGTTCCATTACATTACGCGTGTAGATACGCGAGCTGTCAGGTTTTCCTGTGACAAAATTCAAATCAGCCAATCAGCGAGTTCGCCCCGTACTCTGGAGGGCAGACGAATTCAATTCGCTTGTACGCTTTTCAGTACTCGGAAACCGAAAATTTCCGACTGTATTCCGAATGTTTAACTGCCTAAATATCCGAATGAATGTATTTTATGTAGTTTTAATGTGCCTTAGCTCGGTTTTTTGGACAAAACGTCAAATCGAATCGACAAGAAAACTCTGCATACCTCAACGTAATGCTTTAGTAGACAGGACCAATACAAAATGCTTTTTCTGGAAACAGATATTTTAGTTTGAAGTAATCGTAAATTTTTTTAAACCAACAAAACATATACAAATATATATGGAAGAGGTTCCATGATAATTATATATTAGTCATATGCGACGTACATATAGTACAGCAAGCCAATGAGATCTACGTAGGTCAAATTGAGTGCAGCAATATATATATTATGTATTGACTTGAATAATGTTGATTTAAATTTGACCCAGTCAGATGGTTCATGATATGAGCCGAAGCGGCCATCTTTAACTATTTGTTTGCATTTTCTCACTTTTTGGTATCAACATTGTACAGCGACAATATTACAAATATTGTTTAATTGTATGTTCAATAGGTTGGACGAGGGCTGTTACCTTTAATACGTCACAGCAGTCCGTCAGCGTGTGTACACCGAAGATGCAATGAAAAGGGTCATTTATGGAAAGGGGGCGCAGTTTCCATGACTTGGGGCAGGATCTTCTCACGTTATGGAGACGTCAGAAAGATATTCACACCATCCCCGAAACCCTTGACCCCTTTCTTGTACTTCACTTGGACAACCATGCACAAGAAACTCATTGGTAAGACATCCATAGATGATTATGCTCTGTTTCTACGTTCCCATTTCCATTCAGAAAAACATCATCTAAAAAATTCCCTTGCCTGATAAAAAAACTTGTTTTAATCCTTTGAAACATGACTTTGACACTCTTTGATGTGGAATAAAAACAGAGAACCTACTCCACTGCATAAAGCTGGTTGAGATAAAGAATTGCATGATTGCCTAAGTGGCAGCTGCTGCATCTGAACAAATTCAAAGAGGCATTAGAAAAGGGTTGACATGCTCATCCAGGCTTGGATCTTCCACTTGACATTTTGTTGGTGATTTGTACTCTTAGGACCTCAAAGAACACTCACTGTCAGAAATGAACTAAGGTGTGCTAATGTCTCATGTCAATGGCACCGAAGTTATCATGTGGAACATTTGTGGTAAAACAACACTAGTGCATGACAATTATTTCACAAAGAATAACATATTATGTTAGCATTTAACTGTTCTGTTTCATTAAACAGTCTATAGGTTTAACTTTCATAATATAATAGTGTTAGGTCCATTTCAGGTCAGATGAGCCATATATGACAAAAATCTTTTTCTCAGAAAGATAATTTTAATGAACACAATAAATAGAGTTGACAATGGTTCATGTACAGAGACGCGACAGATGAAACAAAAAACTCAAAACGACAAATCTTCCTGAAAGCATCCAGAATCAAAGATCTCTCATTTCAAGGTAACAAACAGTAAGAATACTAGAAACAAATGGAAAATGGAAACAAGACGAGGGTTTAGTACCCAGAAAAAAATCTAAGATTCAGTCTTTTCATCTGTCAATTATATACAATCTGCATGTATTTAAAAGAATTCACTACTTAAAGTGAAAATCATAAATTTTGGTGTTATGGTATTTAAAGAAACATTTAAAACTTAAAGAAACAACCCTCTTTATCTTTGCATGATGTCTGTAATATATATCTCTTCTCAAAATGTACAATACCACTTGATAACTGTACAATGTTAGATCAACTCATTTTATAACTATAAAGAATCTATAGTCAAAATACCTGCATGACCTTTTTAACATGGTGATATGTTGATTGACTACTACAAACTAACAAAACCAATCGACAGCTACTTTCCTAACTAGTAATAAATCTTTTACTTATCATATTAATTTCTGAAAGAATCAAATCAAAATGACTACAAAGGTCATAAATCATTATCTTCCTTTAACTATATTCATAAAAGATCTTCACTTTCAATATCAAAATATGCTTTTCTCATATCAAACAATTCTATCTTTGACATTATTTGTCAAAGAAATCACATACCCATCCAGATAACATCAAACACTAGCCACATCCATCAAACAGACACCTATCTGTACAAACTTTACTCATTTCTTAATTTTCATTCCATATGTACACTGGTTCATTAACTTACCCTCAACTCTTCTTTTATACAAGAGACCTTATGGTATAGAAATACTTCAATCAAAAACCTCAGAATACTTCCAACAGATTATTTTACCTTTAATGAGGCAACTTAAAAAAGATCTTGATTCTCCTTACCATTCTGTCAATACCATAAGTATGCTAAGATATTTTCAACTTCCCCTGCAAGGTCCTTTTTGTAGCAGTCATGATCACTCACAAACTTTATTCTTTTCTTGCTACAAGTAACTTGTTTGACCACAGCCATTAGCAATCCCGGAGTAAAGGTGATTTGGGGTATTTCACTTAAAACACGGCTGCTAGTATAATTGCAGGGAGAAAGCCTGCAATAGCATTGTGGTTATGCAATGCGGTGAAACCTGCGATCATTGGCTGGAACTAGCCAACCATAGGTGATACTGCACTGAAATTCAGTGTGGCAATCCTTACTGCATGTAAAACAGATCTCTGCTGCAGACAAAGTTGCTGAGCCCCTGGCGGGATTCGAACCACGGACCTCCTGATCCGAAGCCCAACGCGCTAACCACTGCGCTATCCCGCCCCACAAAGTTGCTGAGCCCCTGGCGGGATTCGAACCACGGACCTCCTGATCCGAAGCCCAACACGCTAACCACTGCGCTATCCCGCCCCTCAAAGTTGCTGAGCCCCTGGCTGGTAGTAATCTAGGTGGGATCTAGTTAAACTGTCAAGTCCAGGTGGAGTTTCCCAAAGAGCTGGCACTCATGTTGTCGTAATGCCCCATGGCTTAAATTACTCAGTGATTGAGACTAGCGCAAGTTTTCCTTTGTGGGGGAAGTTAAAATGAACAAGGCAGTTTGAACTGCTCAGGTAGATTCAACATAATGGATGATCTCATGTCCTCGTTTTAACAATATATGACATAATATAACTACCCTTATTTTATATAGAAAAAATCTATTAATTTACTACCCATACTACAATCTGCAAAAGCTATGCTAAGATTCCCGAAGCAAGTAGAGATAAATTCACTCTTCTATACTAGAGAACAAAACTCAGAAACTGTATATGAAAAGGATACTGCTTTAGTTCTTAGATGTTTTTTGCTCATTTACAAATACATACATGTATATAATTATTGTTTGATGTTTGGTAACAAATTCAGACATTTTAAGTAAAGTAAATAAGTTAAAGTAAGGAGTATCTTTTGAAACAATTAACAGTCTCCTTAAGAAAAAACACAGCGATGTACATATATGAAATACATAGTAAGAAGCTATAAAAACAGTATAAATATCAAAGAAGATCTACTTGCTGAAAAGAATTAAGAAGAAACCCTACATGCTTAAATATCCATCCGATGTTATGATTTTATTTCACAACAATTATACAAAATATTACTACAAAACTTGGAATAAGAAAAACAGAGAAACATGATCAATTTCACATATTTTTTCATTTTTCATACAAATGTAAAAACACGAGCTTTCCTGAAATATATAAGTATACAAGCATATCAAATCAGTATTTAAACATTTCACCTTGGACTTTGTTCGATGTAAACATTGTATCATTTGACATTCACATCAACACTTATATAAAAAATGTCAACTTTGGCCAAAATATGCAAGCTACGCGTAGTCTGTGTTGATTCTAAAGATACGTCACACGACACTGCAAATATGAAGCAGGCAATAATTCTTGTCATTTCAAAATGCGTAAATGGTAAAGTCCTTAATTAGAGTTCCTACCCAAAAATTTATGCTTTTTCAGAACTAAATATTCGCCATGTTTGGCAAAGCATAATGTCGCTACCGACAATGTCCCTTTAAATTTCGGTAATGACAATGCATTTTATCAACCATCAGCACAAAGGACGTTTAGCTTAACTACAAACGACCATGAAATGATGTTTTACAGTTGGTGTATCTCTCATCACATACATAATGATGTTAAATGATAGTTAACAATATGGTATTTTGATATGCATCATATTCAGCAGTTTAGACTTAATGCCATTTGGGTGTTATAATGGACTGGTCCTCCTTGAGTTTTGAACTCTTCCATATGGAAACAAGGGAAGAGTTATTAAATAGTAATGACTTCAAGTTGCCATTTTACTGAGAGAAGTTGGTATATAGCCTTTGAAAGCACTGATAGCCAGCAACGTCAAATCTCGGAAAAATGCGAAAATTGCCGTTGATGGTTACAATGAACTAGTCCTCCTTGTGCTTTGGACTCTTCCATTTGCAAATAAGAGAAGAGTTTTAAACAGAAGTGACTTCTAGTTGCCATTTTACTGATAGAAGTCTAATAGCCTGAGATGGCACCGAAAGGCAAATCTTCGAATCTCCGTAAATTGCCCACTAAAAATGCCATGGCTCCTGATCCTTCAACAGCTTGGTGTTAAGTTCAAACAAAAATGTTCACCAAGGCAAAATCTATCGGATCCTTTTGAGACAATTCATTGAATAACAAGATTATTGAACATGATATCTCAGTAGCAATGAATTTTAGAAGGAATCCAAAATAGATATGGTTATATTCCTGGATTGACCAAAAGCTAGATACTGAGTTCTAAGACTTGCCGGTTAAATGTGAATTTAGAAAATGGAGTGTGGTCTTTGTGGCTGCGGGGATGAGCTGGGCTGGTTTAATCTCTCACAGCCCTCCCTCCCTTTGGTTTTCAACTTCAAAAATTTGTTTCCATCTCATTGAGTATTTAGTTTGGAGAGTTACCATACTTATAAAGACTGCAGCCAAATCATCTTAAAGTAAGTGAACAAAGATTTTCTGAACAATAACAAAGTAGGTCATGATGCCCTCAATGGTGGAACATGAACAAATCAATGAATGGTCTTTGAAGTACAACAGCCATTTGATAGATGATGGTAACAACAAAACAGCTGCAAGTTACAGACGAGCCATTTAACAGTGATGATATTTCTTGGAAGAAACTGATGGCAGTGAAGTGGCTTCACGTATTGTTCCAAGTCTGGGTAATCAAGGGACACTTTGGTCATGAGATATTGTGTATGAAAATGACAACTGATGACTCATTCAAACATGACCAAGGAAGCACACAAAATACTTAACCCTTTACCTGCTGAAGACAAGATGTTCTGTCAGAATTCTTGAAATGATTTTTTATTATACAAAAACCTGGTCACCTAATCATCTACATGTTGTAGACTTTATCATAGCAAGTTGAGATAACCTTAGCACTTAGGTTAACCCTCTCTCTGTCGGTTTTCTTTCAGATTGAACCCAGGTGTAGAAGGTGTAGGGTGAACCTTCAACATGCTGTTTCCTTTATGGTCACAAAATGCAGATGGCCGTGCTGCCCATGGTAGCCATTCTTTCTCATAGAGGTTACTCAAGTTATATCTTCATATTTTAACTTGTTACAATTGGAGCCTTTCCTTTTCCAGGCATATAGAATCCTGATCACACGCTAACAAAGTTAGCTCTGCAAACAGCAATGTTCATCAAACTGCATTTGGTCAAGTACAATGATGGTAAAAAATACCGGAATTCCTTCTCCTGTAATTCACATATTTTGAAAATGAGGGATGTTTGAGAGGCCACAGAACCAAGGTCCAATTGTAACTGAGGTTATGTGGAAGAGTTGAGTAACCTCTGTGGACAGCGAATGACTGCAGGGAGGCATGTAAGGAAGTGAAATGCATAAACACTTAAGCTTTCAATTTTCCAATTTTACATTTATTGTAGTAAATTCATAATGTTTTTAAATATACTTGTTACTGTTTGATCATATAAAAAAAAGCATAGCCTCAAATCAAGAATATACACTTCGCAGCATATTCTTACAAAATATGAACATCTGAAAAATGATTTCAAAATCAACAATAATAAACACTGTCCACCATAGAAGATAAATTTAACTACAAAATATCAAACTATTGTAAGCTATAGTTTTGATTAAAACTTTTTCCGAAATTCTTTAGCTTGAAAGCAGAGTATACACTATAGTTATATTGCACAGTATTTCGTAGTTCACTAGGGTATAAATCGCAAACATCCTGAGGTAATGTGTCAGCTATTTTGATATTTACTACTTGCAGTGCTCGACAAAGAATTTGGCACTGAACTGACTACTACTCCTAAGCAAAGAATAAAAAAATATAAACTAGTAGACATAAATATTGAACAAAATGATTGTGTACAGTTGAAACAAAAATTCCAAAGAGGTAACTAAAAAATCACAAAAATTTCAAACAGAAGGGCAAGGAATTACAGTGTCGTACAATGGGCGATATTCATCTATTCCAAAATAAACCTCTCGATATGAATATGGGGATTTCTTTTTTATCATATGACAAATATCCACATCTTCCACTCACACATTTGTACACAAATTATGAAGTTGGTATCACAATATAGTTGTCATTTAAATCATGTACATGTTTATGTATATGGGTACACGATCTGGAAAATCTGCTGGTGTAGACGTACCACAAAAACCATAAAGAAACTGTAAATCATCTGGGCAGAGTATTCCAAATGAATAAGCGCTTGTGAACAAGAATACATTGTAGTTCACACAGCCTGAGGTGACAAGAGTTCGTGCCCCTGTTTCACACTCAAGGGAGGTAAGTCAGTCCAAGATGGAAGGATCCCACTAAAAAGTTCGTGTTTGGATCGTTTCCATGTCGACTGAGCAATGATTGGTTATTTCGGAACTCCCTGAGTTTAGACAGGGTCCCAGAGGTCTTATTGAGATCAAAATGGCTATTTTCCAATGTGAGCACACAAAAAGCAGGGTCACAAACATGCTTAAATAAAACCCATGTGAAGATACAATTGATCATTCGTTCATTCAATGTACAAGCCTTGAAATACCTTGCAAAGCACTTGTTCTGATTGGAAGGTGCTTTCAAGGCCAACTCCGATGCTTTGATTGAAAATGATGTGAAGTTTTCCTTTCAGACATCATGACTGATGCTTGTCTTACATCCATCCAGTTGTAAGTGTAGAAAAAGTCACTTGCGCATTTCACGAATAGTTGCATGTCAGAAACATTCATAATAATGCACATCATATATCCAACGTAGCTTAACCAAAAGATTTCGCTCATGAATGTCATATGTTCTGTCAACGTCTAGAAACATTCATTGCTGATTTTCAATTGGTTCAATGATTTCAACACCACATTTAAAAAGGATGTTTCCATACATACAGCTGCTTGATTGGGTATCCTTGTATGCTAAAACAATGCTCACGGCTCAAAGTCTCGACAATTGTCTCTGCATGTCACATAGTTCACCCCTAAAATTCACACACATGCCGTCCAAGACACATGCAGCTTAATATCCAATGGGAAAATTCTTTCCATTACACTCACAAGTGTCACACCATAGCTGCTTGTTTAGAAAATTATATTCAACGCTGAAGTTCACATATTTCTGCAAGTCTAGAAGAACTATTCTCTGCTGATTTTCACTATGTTTGCTGCGACTTCGTGAATGGGCCTGAGTTGGAAGCAAGGCGGTCACTGAGAGATGGGTTGGTTGCATAGGTCTGACAGATGTATGTGTTGTCACCCGCGTCAGAGGTGATGAGGGCTGCCATGTTGGATTGGTTTCTTCAACTAGATACTAGAGACAGAGATGGTGTCGGGTGAGCCTGTAAGAGAATGAACAGTTACACACAGATGCCATTTAGATAGAGAAGAAATGTGTTATACTTGAGACCACACTATCTGCACTCGTATAAATCTTGTATTTGTTTGGTTGAGATCCTTGCAGGTTTCAAACTCACACAGAATTGATCTTCCTCCATCTACCATCTAGTGCGAGACCCATAAGTAATGAGGTGAGGTCAGGCGAGTTGGTGTTCAACGCTGCTTTCAAGATTATTTCACTAATATTGCAGGGAGAAAGCCATAAGTAATGACAAACAAGTTATCAGTATTAGGGAGTTGAAATACTGACAATGCCATTTGCTAGTTATTAATTATCAAGTTGTATTTGTTAATTCTTCAAAGGAATTATATGACATTTAGGGTCTAGTTAGATTATCATAATTCTTAAAAGTCAATTTCTTCAATACATTTATGACTTTTTGTTAGGAAAGCTGGAAAATATAGTCTTCGTTTTTTATGCTTGTTTCTATATATTCTTCACAATCTTGGATAAATCAATAGATACTCCAGAGCAAAATTCAAATTACTGAAATGTAACGAGTTGTGGCTCGAATTTTAATTTCAATGAAACATATTCTCAATTGTGCAAAGATTGAGAAATACGGTACTGTGTGTAAGAATTAAGAGATACAACGTACTGTGTGTAACTGGAATTTATCGTAGATTTCGATGAGATCATCGATGGTGTACTGGTTGAGGACGACGATGCCCTCGAGGGTTGAGCTGATCTTGTACGAGCAGTCCTGACAGTGGACCACATACTTCTTGTCCTGCTCTGTCACAAACAGCAAGTTGAACACCTCCACCTGAAATGGATCCAGACTCTGAATATCAAACTGGTTGTTTGAATATTTCATTTGGGAAATATCTGCCCAGTTTGTACGTATCATCATTAAAAGATCAATATAGTTGCTCTCTCTAAGTTGCCCTCGGATTGCAAGTCAGGGCAAGTCCATTCTAATACCTCTTAGAGCCCTGTCAGCAACTAAGGTGGGCATTGGTGAAAAGATTTTATGTTTATTTAATCAATACAACTTACAAGCATTTTCATTTCTTATATATGTTGTTTCAAAAGATTGGACTTGAATGATGATGTACTACACTCAAAGTTGAGTAGCTCTCATAAACATCAAAGTCAAACATAAAAAAAAAGGTTTTTGCAAGATTGTCTTAAAGACTTTAAGTCTGTCTATTTCCAGCATCAATTCTTGGCTCCTACAAGAGTTATGTCCCTTACCTCACACTCGTTGCAGTAGTGCGCCACCTCCTCCTTGTTGCGTCCGTGCCACTTGACCTCCTTTCCGAGGTCAGCAAGGTTATCCTCTGTCATCTGACTGACTCGCAACGACCTCAGGAGACTCATTCTGGAAACAACATTTACACCTTAAATGTTCCTTCCTTCAATATCTAAGTGCGAAGATGTCTCTATGTCACTGTTGTGAATTATGAGAAATAAAATTCTGTTCTGTTCTGAAGACTATTGCTTGACAACTGTGCCACATACTTGCTCGACTATCTCATTATTGCAAATCCATCCCAAGTGGTTACTGGCACTTAAAACATTTAAAAACATGATTACTTTTATGTGATATAATATCCTACCACAATGCAATATGAAAATAAGGGTAATGTATATAATTATGTTAATTCACGGACTGATGATTTATGGCCGATACGAGGCGAATCCAGTTTTGAATATCCTGAAAAACCAGTTTTGTGAAAAGAATGGTTTGATAACACTTCATCGAGTAACTCCTACTCACTTTATTTGTTCGTACAACTTGACATCGGTCATGCCGACATTCATGGCAAGGTTCCAGGAGAGGTGCACCATGGGTACGATGGACTTGTAACTCTGTAGTTTGTTCCACTCATAACGCTCGATACCCAGCTGGAACTGTCTAGCGGTGAGTGGACCCACGTTCCACGCTATATTGTTACACCAACCCTGAAAGCAAAATGAATGGTCAGCATTAACTGTCAAGTGAGCAATCAGATTAAACAGAGGGTTTGTTAATGACACACTTACTTTGTGGTCACGCGTTAGCTTGGGTATGGTTGAAAATGAAACGATGAAATTGACTTGATAGGTTCAAAATGACTAACTGACCATTTATTTCATGGCTGCACAATGGTTATTGTAATGTACAGTCTATTAAGAAACATTGCTTTCTAGTTTTACAGTCAAACCAAAGATTTGTAGAATTATTGAAATTATTAGACTGTAAAAATATTCATCTGCCTCAGAAATAATCAGTTAACTGTAAATATAAATGCAAGGAAGGCATCCAAAAACAAACTTCATCCAAAGCAAACTTCTAAGTCTGATAAGAACATCCATGTTCTCAGAAAATCATACAAAGGCATTGAAAGATATTTCAAATATTTACATTTACAAAGCTAGGAAGAAAGGGTTTTTCTTTATCCAAGGTTAATTTTCAAAGAAGGGATGTTTCATAAGCAAGGTGGTAAAACAGATAAAATTAAACTTAGGACCAAAGTAAAAAATGCCTGACCACAAGTATGAAGGAATCAAGATGAAAAGGCAAAAAGACTCACAATAGCCTGCACCCAGTGCACAGTTCCAGGGCCGATCCAGACAAGGTCTCCAGGTTTCTGGATGAAGCGGTAGACCGGCACATCTTCCTCGTACAGATCCTCCAGCACTGGCCACCAGGAACCAGTCAGGTAATTTGTGCTGTTTCTGTGGGGTGAGAGGGGAATGTGAATTAGTGTTCATTAAGGGTTTATCATGACACAATATACATGAATGTCAACAAAGGGCTGTGGTCGACCTGGATGGTTGGGAGCTGGGGTTTGATGTCTCAATCAAATTTGTAGATGATATGCATGGAATAAGATTGACCCTCCTCTCCCCCTTCCCCACATTCTTCCCCTTTCAAAATAACTGGCAAATTGTTTGAGGATTGTCACCGATCACTTATTTGCAATCATTGAATCTGGCATCCACAAGATAAGGATTAAAATAAATTATAGAGTAAGCCTCCCCAAAGTGATAGGAAGAAAATATACTCAGAAGGAAGCAAGACCTGTTCCCTTTTTATATTTTGAGGAGTTCATTCCTCCCTTACAGGCCACCTAGTGATAATTTTTTTTTCATGCATTTAAAATGAAATTTTTTAATTAAATTAGGTTCTGTCACAACCAGTACAGTGGAATTTGTTTTTTTAGTTCAAAGTTAGCCTAGGACATGCATCTATGCTATTTTGACCCTAGACAGTTACTGACAGAGAAAGGAGGACTGGTGTACTCACTTCTCACAGAGGTTGTGTATGACCCCCCAGTACTGGTCAGGCACTGCAAACCACTCACAGTCCCCGGGGCCAATGTTTATATTCACTGAACAAAAGTTGTTATTTTCTTGATGACCTGTCAACAAAGAACATAACTCAAATCTTGACACGTGAAACAACATATATTCAAATTGTTTGGATGAAAACGTTTTTGAAAATCTATGTGAAGAATTTTTTCATAATCACGCAATATGTTAGAGTTATCTCCCTTACCTGGTGTCCTTGACCCCGGCACCTTCATGTAGAGCTGTACGGTGTTCATCCCGAGGATAGTGTGCCCGACATGACTCAACATGTTGCCGGCGGAAACCACCCTCGTGAAAGACGGCAGTTTCGTCAGCTCGTGAAGCTGTAACTTCCACTTCCTCTCATCAGACAGGTCGACATTTGTGCCGAACTTGATGATCTTAGGTTTCTTTCTGCAATGTCAAAGTTCATTTTTTAAAAAGTGCACTAGAAGATATACACACAATGATTTCATTTAATAGGTGGCATGAAAATATATATATATATATATATATATATATATATATATATATATGACATATCCAGATACAGTTACTTTGACTAAAATGACACTCCATGGGCACTCAGAATGTCCTTGTATAAGAAAAGTCCTCTATTTTGACATTCCTCCAGTCTGAATTTTGCCTCCTCTTGTCAGTATTCCAAGCAGATTAAATTTTCAAAAGTTTTTGTAGTAAAGAATGATGGATTTCTTTTAGAAGTAGAAATCTGTTTATAACTGTAGGAGTAATAAAAATATATATATCTTTATCGTACTCTATACAGTGTTAATTCAAGATTCAATTCAGCCATGGGCAATACAGCGCTTGCCAGTCCAAACTTTGTGCTATCCTTAAAACCAAGTAAGAAAGCAACACCTGTACTAATTTCTGATTTCACGAGTGAGTGATTGCTTGTGCAGCTCAGCTTGCATAATGTTTCAGCGATTAGCAGCTCGTCTGTATATTGACCAGCCAAAATTTGACGATGGCATCCAAGATGAGGAATGGATTACCTACCCTTTAGAGGAGGAGGATGAGTTGGAATCACTGTCCGAGTCCTTCTCCTTGTGGTGTCCTTTAGCCTTGTCTGCTTCCTCCTGAAACAGGACCATTCGTCATATTCACTGTCAAACTATGCTCTTTTAACTTCAAGTTTTCAACGGATATTTTCTCATGAATCAGACAATAGTCGTCACATTTAGCTCATTAGCAACCTCAGCCAAAGTTGTTTGAGGACAATCCTGAGTCCTACCGGTGTCAATATGGATAGTAGTTACAGAGAAAAATTATCGAGAAAACTATCTTAATACATGACCTCTACATGCCTGATGTTAAATATTTGATGTCCTGGTAATGGCTAGGTGCTTTTGGCATTATAGCACTTTCAAGAATGCGTCACTTTTTCTCATGTTACTTAACCCAGTTTTAAAATTGATTACATGACCAAGATATAAATGTGACATGTAAATAAATGTTACGAAAGATTCACTGTAATTGCAGGGTACAGGATCAACCCACAATAGTTTGACGATATGGGTCTAAATGCATTGTTGATGCTTGCTCCATACAGAAACATACCAGCAATGTAGCACTTTGTCTATAACCATTTTGAGAGTTGCCATTTTGAAAATCTAAGGATATATCTAGAGTTACCTACCTTGAGAGATTCTTGGAAGGACGAAGCCTGGTACTGAGCGTACTTGGCCACGGTGGTGTGACTCCGACTACTGTCACAGTGCCACACCTTGTTCCCCCAGCTGTCGCGGTTCTCATCAGGTGCTTGCTGCTTCTGTAACGATGATGATGATGATGATAATATTAATGATTAAAATAACAATAAAAATAGCAACAACAATGACAACAAAATCAATCTGTCCATTTAGATAGCACCAAACCGATGTTTATGACGGGGCTGGGCAATACGTCAGATACCTACCTGTGTCCTCACTTCCACTCTGTGGTCGGCATTCGCTTCTACTAGAGTCTTGGTAGAAAATAATCCTAGATCTGAAATACAGCAATAACAACTGTTATTATATGCATGGATTATTTCCGTCTCTCTGATTGGCCTACTTGGTCAGATGACAGCAATGACGTCAAGCGATGTCAACCTGTGTGGATCGCGATAGGTTGATATAACAATCCAAACACCTCCGGTGGATAAAAATATATTTAAAAAATTCTGGTCTACCGGCAATACCAGAAGAATGGTAATTTAAGACCAATTTCATATGATAAAACAATTATAGACTTCAGACTTGGTTGATCCAGTGATTTATCGACCCTGGACATGTAATATTCACCTCGGCTTCACCTCTGTCAATATCACATGTCCAAGGTCGATAAATCACTGGATCAACCTCACTTGAAGTCAATAATTGTTTAATGTAATTATGTTACACAAACAATCATGAGATCAACTAGGAATTTTACGACCAATATTAGGCTAGTAATAACATATTTGTTGTATGTGCACATATCACTTTTGCCTTACAACATTGGTTACAGCAAAACCTGCCATCAAACAAATTTTAGCTGCTGTTATTTAGGAAAATGCACACGACATCATGTTGATCATCACACTGTGAATAACATCACATCAACAAGATATTTCACCCAAGGGCAGTACGATTACCTTTATAAGCCATTAAAGATAGACAATCAAAATAGTCATAGTCATCTGAGATAATGGTCCCATATGGTCACTGTTTGCACAGTTATTGGACCATTATCATTTCATGCAGAGGGCATCAACAGAAG
The DNA here is from genome assembly GCA_921293015.1 of Phorcus lineatus. Lineage (NCBI taxonomy): Eukaryota > Metazoa > Mollusca > Gastropoda > Trochida > Trochidae > Phorcus > Phorcus lineatus. The sequence continues at coordinate 13,234,670 of OV121095.1, read as the reverse complement.
ATAGAAACAATTAATAGACTGAATCTTTTTTGTAAAAAGAGCAGGAATGGCAAAATTTTGTAGTTTCAAGTTTCGAGGGTTGGACACACTTTGTGACTCTCATGAACGGGTCTAACCGTGAGATTTAAAATTCTGCTCCTCATGCAGATATCGCCATGTATTAATGACAGATTCATCTTCTGCTTGAATTCCGAATGCTTACCAAGTTTGAGGGCTCCTGCTAGTCCTCGTATAACTACCACAGGCTGAGAGTAGCAATACTGCTGGAGCTCAGGGGAAAATGCATCACGCTTACTCTCAAGCTGAAATAACAAGTGACAAGTTTATCAAGTGGGTGAGTGAGTTATTGTTTAACGTTCCTTGGGCAATATTTCAGCCATTGACGGCTGTTTTTATCAAAGGCTTGTGTGTATTGAAAAGTCTGTAACTATTGTTCCTATTTTCCTCATCACATAAAATTTCATTTTAATTGATTTTTCCACCATCAAGAATTTGAAAGAAAAAGAAATTTTAAGTGTACTTTTTAATTCTAAGTACTTTAAATTTTCAAATTGCCCCTCTAAAAATATTCTGTTTTCAAGTTTAGTCCATCCACTGGTAAGTTTTATATGATTTGTTTCCTCAATATTCTAAACGTACATGTAAACTTAAATATATAAACTTAAGAGAAGCATCCGATATATTAAGTGAAGGTAATATCTATCAATTCTGCATGTTGCTGAGACCAACATTCACTCAGAATGAAGATGCGGTAAACGTCTTTTGTTGACTATCAATCTAGGAATTTTTCAGTGGGGGGTTTATCCATTGGAAAAAGGTGTGGGGAGTTCATTCAAATACTCTAATAATACCAGTGAATCTGCAACACCAATCTGAATAAGTAACAAATACTCTGTAAAGTACTAAGACTCACGTATACACTGGGCGTTGGTGGGTTGAGCGACTCCTTCGGTAGCGGTGGGTAGGGTGGTGAAGGAGGTCGTGGTGGTGCACATAGGTCTGAGTAGTAGCCTCGCTTCCCTGCAACAGTTTTATAATATATTCAGGGAAACAAATAAGGGAACGCTTAAAATTTCTATAACAGTACATTCAAAATAGTAAATCACAAATAAGCAATATATCTACTGTCAGAACTAAATAGTCTAGTTTTCATTAATGGTTGTGTAATATACTGAGGGAAACAAATTAGGGAAAGGTGAAATGGTTTCCTTCAGAGGATATCAAAATAGTAAATAAGCAATTGATGGAACAAAATATCAATACACAGAGTCCATTGTATCTTGTGCAAAGTTAAAAAGAATAAGATTTTCATTATGTTGGCTGTTTCGGCACTTATTTCTCTCTGTACATGATCAGGAAAGAAAAGATTTAGAAAAACCTAGAAGAAATGAAGATATTCATATGCTGTTTTCCTATTATAATGTGATGTGCTGATAAATGAATATAGAAAATTTTAAATATATATTTGGTTCCTGTACACTAAACCTTATCTAGGAATGAAAGTCAACCATTATCATTAAATAAGACAAACAAACATGACGATAAAAAAAATCAATCATAAAGTGTGGTGGTAAAGAAGTATGAATATATTTCATGAACACAGAACCTTATGTCAGATACAAAATCAACTTTAGAATACAGAACTTTTGAAAAACAAGTCGGGTATGCAAACAAAATTAAATTTTGTGTAAATTTTATTTGTAAGTTTTATTCATTCCCTTAAAAAAATTTAACACCATGCAGGTTAGTTATTTCAAACACAAGTTTATAAAGATAGTAAATGTCAACTTACCACCTCCTTTACAAGCGTCAGCAATCTCCCGCCCCGACATGTGTATTGAGAGGGCGGGCATCGGCTTCTCATCTTTCTTCTGCACACTTGGTTCGTTCTTCTCAACTTTTAACAAGGAACCATATTCAAGTCCAGCCGCTATTTCTTTAGGGGTTGGCGCATCCATTCCAGCCAGAAACAAATCCTTCTGGATTTTGCTTCCTGCATGACCCTGACCCTGAGAGGAAGAGTTTGGGGAATGTATTGATAAAGCACTGTTGGTACCAGCCCCGCTATTGGCTGAGGAGGTCACATGATCAGCAGAGTTGGGGCTGCGCTTCATCACTCCGCCATTGTCCCTGTTTTGGTGCGGGCCTGCTATAATTTGGGGAGGAGTGCCAATAACGGGCAGCTGAGGGTTGGGCTTTGCCTGAAGCATCATAGAGGGAATGGGCTGCCGACTAGACTCACTATCTCGTATAGGTCCCTTTTTGGCCATGTCCTGGCCTTGGTTTAACTGAGCAAGAAGGTCCTCGGCCAGAGACGTTGTGATGTCCTGACGCGAGAGGAGAGCAGTAAGATCCTGATCGCTGAAGTTTGCTGCTGCGTTCTGAATGTCTTTTGACATGGTATCTGAGATCATTGAGGGCAGGGTTTGGTGAGGAGGCAGGTTCCCGCCCATCCCTGGGAAGCCCATCTGAGGCCGTAGATGCTGCTGGCCTGGCGCCATCTTGGATGGGGGAGGTAGCGGGCCACCCCCGTAACCCTGAGACGATGGTGACATTGTGCTTATTGGAATGTTGCTGTGGGAGGGAGGCATGTTCCCGCCAGGGTGTGGCATTCCTGGACGCAGGGTCTGGTGACCTGGTAAGGGTCCTTGACCTTGGCCTTGACCTGGCATGTGACTCTTCATTCCTGATCCAAGCGGTCCTGGTATTCCTTGAGGGTTTGGTCCACCTGCATAACGCATTAAATATTCAAGATTACTTCTTGGCGGATGGTCAGGATATCCAGAAGAGGAGTTTAGATAAGCACTAGGCATTCCAGGTCTACTACTAAGAGAGTCTACGTGTTTAGTAGCGTGCAGAGAGAAAGGCAAAGAGGGTGCGGCACTACTGAGAGCTGGGCTGATCGCCGAGGGAGGCGGGGGCCCTTCCAGAAGAGTAGAGAACGGCGGAGCGCCTGAACAGAGGGATCCCGGCGGGCGAGAGGTGCCTCCGAGCAAGTTACCTGGCGGCAGTGCCCCCCCAGTCGGTGATGGGTGTGACTGGAGTGGATTATGCTGGTTAGGCATGTGACCCAGAGGTGACTGCATTCCCATTGGTGACATCTGATTTCCCTGGAAACAGAAAAACAGGTTCAGGTACCTTGCAAACCTCTATTAAGTAGCCTGTATGGTTGAAGATCATCCCTAGTTACTAAAACATTGATCCCTGTCCCAATCGTTGTTGCTGACCAGGTTAATGATGCAATAGCAGGGCAGTACAATAATAATGAAAAACTACAAAGAATGATGTCCCTACTCACACAATAATACAGGTAGGCAATACCGATCCACTATAACAAGCACTTTGACATACAGAGTATGCTAATAATTCCATCAAGAAAGTGGGTGTACCTGCTGCTGATGCATGGCCTGCATCTTGATGTGCTGCTGCTGGAGGTAATACTGATGCTGGAGCTGGTGGAACATCTGCTGCTGCTGGGGGTTCAGCTTACCCTGCACAGAGATACACAGTGTCGTGAAAGGGATGTTAGGGTTAATGTTTCTTTGAAAGTTTAGGGGTTAGGAAACATCTGCTGCTTGGGGTTCAGCTTACCCTGCACAGAGATACACAGTATTGTGAAAGGGAGGTTAGGGTTAATGAATCGTTTAAAGGTTAGGGAAAATCTGCTACTGCTGGGGTTCAGCTTACCCTGCATAGAGATACACAGTGTTGTGAAAGGGAGGTTAGAGTTAATCTTCAGTTTAGATGTCTCTTTCAGTTGGAGGTTTAGCTCAACACATGGATAGAATATCAGCCTGTGCAACATGGGGATAAGGGTTAGGGTATGTGTTGCGGTTATGGGACATCTGCCGTTGGGTGTTCAGCTCTCCCTGCAATACATGCACAACCATTTTGAAAGAAGTGGTAGGGGAAGGGTCTTGAAACAATTGCTTGTGTTGGGGATGCAGCTGACCCTGCATAGAGATACACAGAATTAAGAAGGCGACATGAGTTTAGGCATATCTTGTGTCCCAGAGTTAAGTATTAATGCCTAAAGTTTATATTTGAAATCAAGCATTTGGCAAAGGGTTATGGTTCTGGTGACAATGTACCTGATTCTGTCCCAGATAGTTGAGGAGCTGCATCTGCTGCGGGTTCAGAAAAGGGGGCGGGGGACCACCCTGAGGGGGGTGGGGCGGCTGTGGAACTGGCATGTCCTCAGAAGAGGGCTGAAACATAAAAATAACACATGGAGTTGAAGAAGCTAGGTAGGGACTGGCCCTAAAGGCCATGGATAAGGTAGAAGTGGATGCCATCTCTACTTGGAGGAGGAAATAACATGAAAAACATGTTTAGTGCTGCTTGGGAAGTATCCCAAGTATGAGCCATTATCGATTTGGTTAATATTTCTAAATGTATATGTATGATATCTGACTATAACACAATTCTAAGAAAGATATTGGGTTGAATATGACGAACATGATATTTTTGGGCTTCAACTAATAGGCTGTCATAACTACACTTTTGTTCACGTTTTGCAAGATAGTTACCTTGTTTAGTGTCATTTGGGCAATGATTTGAGCAATGTTTCAGTCATTCGATGCACAAGGGATTCTAATAGAAACATCATCATCAATGAACATTACTATGTCAGTAAAATCTCTCTCCAAAACCTACCCTCTTCCTAGATTGCATTCCCTTCTTGTCCGGGTCATCAGGGAAACCCCCAAGAGATGGGTGGGGCGGGAGTCCCCCATTCTGGACCTGGGGAGGGGGCAACATGCCATGGGGTCTCTCTCCACCCTGCAACAGAAGCTTTGTGTTACAAAGAGGCTATAAAAGATACTAAGATAGCAATAGAAATATAAATCTTTGTATATTTCGAGAAAACATAACCTGAGATAGGATAACATAAGATAAGACTTTATTATTCTGAAGGAAATTTTGGTTATATCATAAACACAAAAAAGCAAAAGAAACATTTACTGAGTGGGTACATGTGAGTGAACATGTATCGAAGGTATAACTGACCTGGGCTGGGTTTGGCGGCTGTGGAACTTGACTCTGACGGGACGTCAGTTCAGCTGGGATAGGAAGTCTCCACGCCTCCTCTATACTGGGCAGTGTTCGAGGCCTGAAATATTGGTTGACACGTGTCTTAATCAGAACACATGATATTTAGTACAGAATGTATTTCTATATTTCTCAAAATGTTCTTTTTGAAGAAAAGACAATAGAATACTAGAATATTGAGAAAGAGGATATGACTTTACTGGTAACGGTGAGACACACTTCACTATTAGTTGGATACTATTGTCTTACGACTTTTCATATGAGTTGCTTCGGATAAAAATTATGAAATCTTACTTGTTTTGGAAATGTTGCATTGGTAAGTTGCTAAGGTTCTGTTGTAGGAACTTGACTTTGGAAGCTATACTGGAACTGATGCGAGCTGCAAACAAACAATAGATATGCAAAATGCCATCTTCTCAGTGAACACATCAATGGACAACCATTTCTTTCCTGCTTTGACAAGAAAATTGACTAGATTCAATTGATTAACCTAAATACCTTACCAAATCCCAATTCAACCAACAAGGTCTAACTCACTTCAATCTCAATCTCTGGCTAATCTGGCCTTACTGTCTTGCCTCAAGTTCTGTCCCAGCTCTTTAGCTTTATGCAGCTGAGCTTGATACACTTTTCGGGTTATTACTAGGCGCAAACCCAAATTTGTCTCAATGCTGCGGGGCTCATAATAACCAGTATTGGAGACCGGCCAAGCAGAAGAAGTAAATAAAATCCTGTGATTTAAATTAGAAATTTTATTCATGTAAAAATGTTTTTGTTCTTGATATTAGCAGGCTAAAGAAGGTAGACCACAAATTTCCATGTGACGTTCTTGCACTAAATCGACAGATGTATATGACAAAACATAGCCAGGTTAGGTACTTACATCAAGTAAAGCTTTCCATCAAACCCTGTGTAAGTATAGTGCTATCATCCAAATACAGGAATACCTAGGTTCTCCTAACTCCCATGAAAATAAATTAGTAGGTAAATAGCACCATGGAAAAAACTTTGCATCATGGACACCCATAATCTAAATTTCTATTGGTTCTTTCCAAATTGCATGAGTATTTGATGCAGGACTCTGTAAATTTATCAAAGAATCTAGGGTTCAATAAAATTCCATGTAAACTCACACTTATTCCTAGAAGCATTTAAATAGCAAGTGAGTCCGTCGCTGGGCTGGTTGCAGGTCTCGTAGAGGATGCCGAGGTCCGTCCAGGCGGCAGAATGTGATTTATCCAACTGCACCGCACAGATGTACGCCTGAAGTGCATCCATCGGCTGGTTCTGCTGCTGATACAGCACTCTGTAGCCAATAACAAGAGGAGGAACATTTAGTTGTGTTTACTGAGATGATTTAAAGTCAAGATTTCAAGGCATTTGTTTGTTCCCTAGTCTTATTTTTGATAGTCACTTGTCACTCATCTATGATCTGATGGAATACTGTGCGCTAATTACTCTTTCATTTGACATTTGATTTCTTCTATTGAAGTCGAAGAAAACTTGGCCTCTTTTTATTCCAACCATGGTCTTCTGTCTGATTGATAGAGACTATGTTACAAGGGACAAAAAGTTTCAAAATATTGCCTCTACCAGGATACAAACTCGTCGGTTGCTTTTCTCTCCACATGGCCTGATGATAACCTTAATAAGCACATTTTCTCTTATCATTTTAACGCTGAAAAACTTCATATCATGTTTAAATAAAAGGATCATTTAGAATGAATGGTTAACAGGAGTTACTTGCCCCTTGCTTCTAACACCAACAGTTTTTGCCTAAGGTCTTGTGATAGGCAGGTTGAACTCATGTAAGAACATGAGACTATACAGGGTGTTCTCAGACCATTGTGCAGAGGCAACTCCCCGATAGATAAAGTTCGTATCCCAATGGACACAGAATTAAGAAACTTTCCCCCCGACATGATCAACTTTTTCATGTGACTTTCAACTTGTATCTGTGTCATTATTTAACTGCAATATTTTTGCAACACCCAGTGTCCCTTGCTGCCTGGACCCTCACCCTATTGAGCACCAGGTATCAGCGTTGGCCTCTGACTTGTCGATAGACTGACGGTAGGAAACAAAAGCATCATGGACCTTGCCTATGCTAGAGTAGCACCTGAAACAGAGAGGGATTATTGTTATGTATCTCATGGCGACAGGAACAAACTTTTGATTTAGAAATTCTAAGTTAATTATGACACTGACATGAAGATTCAAGGATTGCATAGTATGCAGGAGAGATATATGACATACAGGTGGTCAAAAGATGGGAAATAAATTTTTGAAGAACATTTTTTTCATCAGGATATGGAATCAACTTTACAAGAAGAATTTCAGCAACGACAAGTCGATGAAGGATATGTAAGGCTCAACATTTACAATTTTTTAATAATTTTTAGCAAGGGTGTGGCAGAGAAAAGGACTCAAGGTGAAATTAATTCTTCAAGAATTAAAAGCGAAGGCATGCTAAGGAGGGAGAATGAATGACTTGGATGATTTTTGGTTCACAGATAAATCAACCAAATAGGAATATGGACATACCTTCCAAGCAAGTACCAAGTCTGCCCATTACTGGGGTCCAACTCATTGGACTTCTGCAGGTAGTGAACTGCTCGTGCCTCTCTCGTCGCCTTGTCTCCAAACTGTTCCTGGGTGTGGTACAACCAACCTGCAGACAGACAGACAGACCATTTGTATTTATATGAAAGTAGCAGACAACTCACGAATATTTATACGAGTATAGCATACAGGTATATTTCTATGAGTATAGCAGATATACAGACAAACAGACATACAACTCATGTGTATTTATATAAATATAGAAGAAAACACCTCATTAGTATTTATATCATTATATGAGACAGACAGAAAGCTAACAGACATATAACTAATTAATATTTATATCAGTATAGCAGATAGACAAATAATCAAATGATATTGTCCATGTCATTCTATGCCAAAGACATGAGTTTTTAAAATTTGGTGATTAATTTTCCAGAGAGAGGTATTTCCCTACACTCAGAGACAGCTAGGTCTTGTATACAAAGTAGGACGTGGATATGTTGTTCTCTTACTGTGTCAAGAAATTAAGAATTGAAAACAAAAGCCACTTTGTAGTAGCCTAACTCTGCTTGGAAATTTATATCAGACTAAAGATAATTTGCATGAAGGACACCATAATAAAATCTTATTTTTCCTTAGTCACCATGTAAAAAACATAAAACATTTAGGAGTATAGCAATATGTAGTAACAAAACCATCTCAAAGTGCTACCTGCATTAATGTCCACGTATAAACTGAACTTTCAAAACAGCCGCTACTCGTTTTTCATGACCATGTAGGTCTGTATTTCCTGTTCCCGGGTACCCATTTAAACAGCTGGGAGACTGCGTGCTATATTGATATAGAGCATTGCCTAGACACAAAACAGCATGAGACCAGAAGGTAAACTTCAGTTTCAGGATTCAAACCCAAGTCTTTGGTGATCGCTCAGCACTTTACCTGCAACACCATTGTGGTCAACAGGACAGCAGATCAGCTAATGAACGTTGGTTCCCCAAACCTACTGACCGCTAGCTTCCTGATCCATTCTTAATGCCCAGCAATATTCAACTTGAGTCTTGTGTGAGCTACTTCAACAACCACACAATTACCGAAAGTAGGCACAATCCAAGTTCATGTTGCCAAATGCAGATTACTTGAACTTGAAGGCATGTTTCCTCTGATAAATCAAGTGCTTAGTGAACTACTTATAATACTTCCAATATGTCAACAAATTCATGTTTGGGATTAGATAAGAACACATACTTCATTAGTGATAAAATTAATTTTATTTTAGAATTATAATTTTCAAATGTGATATGATTTATAAAAAAGACTGGATAATATCTTATCGTATCATCACAGTAGAGAGTGCTCTCAGCCTAATAAGTCATTTAAGTACATAGTAAAATTCATATTGATACAAAACAATTCTCATTGCACCATCAATTTATTGAAACAATGAAAATTGGTTGATTTTAACCTCACTTAAAATCAAATAAGTAGAATAACAACAAGATCATCATCGTATTTCTCAAATCTTCAAAGAAATATTCAATGGCCAAATCCCGAACACAAATGCCTCTCTAGGAAACCCCAGAACTTACGGTACTTTTTCCCCTACAGGAGTTGTCTTGGCGCCAACGGTTTCCAACCTGACTGCGATTCTTCAAACTCTACCAGACCTATATACCGGCTAAACGTGACACACGTGGAGGGCAAAAACCAATCAATACCTGACACGACCCAATTCCCATCAAACAAAGACGCACATCGCTAACAACATGACGTAGCTCGTTAAGACAACCAATGCCGATTCTCTGCTGGTCATAAGAGAACTGAGTTGGAAAATGAATCTACTGCCGACATCACAAGGCAATATGTGACATCGTGGGTCGAGGGTCTAACCTTGAACATGTTTGTTTTCCTGGCATGCACCCGCCATCAAAATATTTGTGAAATCTGATATTTTGCTTATACCTGTCAGTACATTAGGTAATAATCGATTTTAGAATTTGAAGAGTTTTGACCAGTGATCAGAAGAAAATTTGTCTGATGCAAAATATTCCATATATCTTAAAATAATGAGGAATATCTTAAAATTTTGAAATTATTAATACTGATCCCATTATTTTTTTACACAATAAAGAAATATTAAGTGATGAAAATAATTTAGTCCTGTATATGTTGATAATTAAATGCACTGAGATCTTAAAAGCAAAATAAGTAAATTTATATAGTTAAATCATTTCAAACATGCTACGGTTTTTATTATGTCAAATCAACAGCATTTTCTGATTATGTAAGAATCTCACAGTCTAAATCTAATCAATACTATCTTTGAAATTTTAAATGTTGAAATGACTTTCGCATTCCCCTGGTTTTATACGCACATACATTAATAACATTTCCTCATACCTTGGTAAAAAAAGTTACCATAGTGCGCAACGAACAAAATTGTTTATCTTTTCAAAAAATGATTTATTCCTTGCGTGTTTTAATGCGTAATAGCAATCACATTGTTGAACAGGTTAAATATCTGATGGATAAAATAAAACAATTTTGCAAAGGGCACAACATAACTCTTATTGAAATATGAAAATAAATTTTTTTGGGGAATATGAACAACTTGGCATCTAAAGAAAGTGTTTCATGATTAAGGAGGTAATTAATATATGTAGATAAAAAAATATGGAAACATCAACTGCACTTAACCTAAATACTGAATACTACAAAGAAAGTAGGTCACTTTGACCTAAATCTACAGCCAATAATTGATCACCAAATCAGTAATGCAGCAAATAACTAAAGTAGGTCAGTGTGACCTACTTACACCGAAATTAGGTCGCAGTAGACAACAGGCAAACCACAACAAAATCTTATAGCTTTGGGCTAAACAAGGGCTGAAGTAATTTATCTCACAGCAAGGAGAGATGACCCAAACATCACTTTTATGATTGCATTTGATTACCGTTGGGATACAATAGCACCCGAAGCCTTTCACTAGTGTCTCCATCTCACTTTGAGTGTCAAGACAATTTTATTTTTCAAAAATGTATATTGAAAAAAAAAATAACAGTACATTTATCTCGCAGTATCAAACCTAATGTTTTTTAGTTATGGGAAGAGAAGAATCAATATGGAACGCAATAAATAATTTTTAACATCAACTTTTCCAATGCTGTCAGTATTGTTGTATTTTACTGATACGCCACAGTTCTTATCAGACGCAGTTGCAATTTGACAAACTAAGGTCATTTAAGTTTCGTATTTGTTACATCCTTGTTTTTGTAACATAACATCGGTTCTGATGCAAGCAAATGATACCTGCTTATGGAACTAATTATTCTTATGCTACAAGACAAACAAAAAGGTTTCTTATATTCAGTTCATTAACTGATTTATGAAATTAAAAACAAAAATCACACTAATTGAATGGAAAGAATCTCTTATTTCCCACCTAATTGGAATCTTGTTATGTGTATCTTAAATTCATGAAACTTGAACGGTGTACTAATCACAGTAACAACCATTATTACGTTGGACGTTGCAAGGACAAAAATGTCAAGAGTATGTTTGAAATTGAACTAGAAATAAATCTAATTCTCATTATGTTACTGCGGGTAAACCTTATTCTTAAAAAAAATATCAAGGAATTCATGAAAACTTGGTGTTCATTATCATGAGTAAACTTAATGAACTACAACCTTACATTTGATCAAGAAATCATTTTCAAAATCTCTACTACCTTTAAATCAGTGGATAAGCTATTCCCCGTCGAGAACTTAAGAGTGACAAAGAGAATGTTTCATGATTTTTACTTTTGATTAAATGATAGGCAAAAAAACACTGTGTCCTGCGTAAAGATAAAATCATTTTGTAAAACTTGCAATTAATTACTGAAATGACAAAGTTATGATATTTACCTGATTAATAATAATCAAAAAGGCCATATAATTGTAACAACTTCGAAATTCTACGTCCAAATTTCTTGTACACTTCTAAGACTTCTTAACCAAGCCATATTTGTTTTCCTGTCTGCAATTATCCATACTTACTTTTCAGTCATTGGCGCATAGATTTTCTCCAGTTTTCGAGTCACAAATCGTGACCTTAAGCTATCCATTCTCACCATACTGAACCAATAAGCTTCAAATTGGTTATATTTCAGATACAACCAACAGTTCTCAATATTGTAATGCCAGTTGACATGTTTGACCCCAACAACATACTCTATTAACTGCAAGGATTTGTAACTTTAACTGCATTCAACACTTTAGTCCAACCCTTTGGACAACTGATAGGATCACCGTAATGTCAGGCACTATAACTATGAAAAGATCTCACTTCGGACTTGACGCTACTTAAACCGAAAAAGGGTATTATGACGGGGCTAGCAAGAGACAGAAAGCTAACACTAAAAATCTGTTGGCTTCCACATCTAATTTTGTTGCCGTTAGGTATGTTCACCCATCTTCACACAACATTTGATAGCAATGTTGTTAACGCTAATGACCAGCTACCTTAAAGGGATCTCGATACCATCCTCATCATTATCCACTACATTTAAGTCTCTGGACAAGTGCCCTTGACCAGTTCATAAACTAAGGAGAATGATTTTGGGTTGGCCACTTATTAAAGATAAGCTATAAAAAGATTTTCTTGGACCAACAGGCAGGCTTCAAACAAACCTACCCTAAGAAATCTTCAAAATCATTTTTGCTATTTCAGTATTTGGATACAGAAACATGAATTTAAACTAGAATTCTAATAAAACAACAACTAACACCTGCTGGGTTGTTCATTCCAAGTTCACATTTTCCATAAAAATTGATTAACTATATATTTTCGTTTCACTAATATGAAATGAAGATATTTTCAAATTATCAAAAATCACACAGTGATCAATTTGTTCATTCAAAGTTAAGCCATATCTAAAGAAATGAAAGGGAAAGTTACAGAATAAATAAAAAAATCATAAATGAGAAAATAATAACTCCATGAAACAGCACAACTTTTCAAGACATAATGGTTTCCCTTCATCACATGACATTAAGAAAGTTTTTGTTTTCAACAACAATTTGATTTCAGTAATTGGTACATACGTAACCAAGAAGCAACCCTGTGTCAAACAACAGGGTCTGACCAGACATCACCATAAGCCCCTACCAGGAAGTAAGATTATCTTTAACTGCCCTTCCTCAGACATCTAATAGGCAGTTCAGAATCTAGGTCTTGACAAGATGTCAATCCATAGATGTATTTTATTTGAAATCTAAGTCTTCACCAAATGTCCATCCCTAGACAAACAATATGCAGTTCATAATCTAGTTCTAGTCCATACCGAGATGTAATCTTTAGTTCATAATCCAGTTTTTGACCAAATGTCAATCTATAGACATATAATATGCATTTAAGAAAATAAGACTTGACTCAATGTCCAGATGTCCCATACAGACGGTGAATAAGCAATTGAAAATCTAAAGCTTGAGAAATTGAAGGCAAGAAGACGTAAAATCATTAGCTACATTTTTTAAAATGTTTCCTGGCCTGTGCACTCTTGTTGATTTCATAATTCCGAAGGCGGAGCTTGTTGAAAGAGGACAGTGGTAAAACATATCCAGGTGTCTTACAGGACTTTGATTCAGGGAGTATTTCTTTGTTTCGAGGAAACTTCATTTACAGTAAAATCCAAGTCCTCTATCACCTCTTTGATAAATGAAAATTTCTATGTGCAGTATTTACCAAGTTCACGGTATAGCAATGGAGTTAGCTCTTCTTTAAGGGAGTTGTTGCTTAGCGCAACTTGGGCAATATCTAAGCCATCAGCAGCGTTCAGTTTTTCTTTTATAGCACATACTAAGTTGTCTTGAGACTGGACAATAGATTTACCATGTCTTCAATTCAAGTTGTCTTAAGACTGGACAATAGATTTACCATGTCTTCAATTCAAGTTGTCTTGAGACTGGACAATAGATTTACCATGTCTTCAATTCAAGTTGTCTTGAGACTGGACAATAGATTTACCATGTCTTCAATTCAAGTTGTCTTGAGACTGGACAATAGATTTACCATGTCTTCAATTCAAGTTGTCTTGAGACTGGACAATAGATTAACCATGTCTTCAATTCAAGTTGTCTTGAGACTGGACAATAGATTTACCATGTCTTCAATTCAAGTTGTCTTAAGACTGGACAATAGATTTACCATGTCTTCAATTCAAGTTGTCTTGAGACTGGACAATAGATTTACCATGTCTTCAATTCAAGTTGTCTTGAGACTGGACAATAGATTTACCATGTCTTCAATTCAAGTTGTCTTGAGACTGGACAACAGATTTACCATGTCTTCAATTCAAGTTGTCTTGAGACTGGACAATAGATTTACCACGTCTTCAAATCAAGTTGTCTTAGACTGGACAATATAGTTACCATTTCATTGATTCAAGCTGTCTTAGACAGGAATATTATTATTATTATTTCTTCGACTCGGGGAACCTTATGAGTAAAGTACATACCAAGTTGTCTTAGGGCAGTGGCTTTGACAGTGTTCTTGATGTCGTCAAGTTGTGCAAACTGCTCGTACGATTCCTTGGCTTGATTCACCTTCCCCTGGACCTCCAACAGGTGGGCAATGTGCAGACGGACTGAAGCAGGGAGAACATCATCATTAGTGTTTAAAGTGACAGTTCTATTGGCATATTTTATGGAAATTAAATTTGAATGGACATTTCTGTTATAGGTGAGGTGAATTGATGTTTAACACCGCTTTCAAGATTATTTCGCGGCCGCTTGTATTAATGCTGGGAGAAAGCCCACAACACCATTGTGGCTATGAATTGCGGTGAAACCTGCGAGCATCGGCTGGAACATTTCTGTTATAACATATCGATGGCATGATAACATATCAAAGTGAAACTGAGGATAACATTGTTTTTGCTTTAATGACAAAAATTTGGCAATGAGTGAGTTATTGCTTATCTCTGCTTTGCAGTATTCAGCGATTAGCGATATTAATTTGATAAAGAATAAATAACATTTATTCAAAAGGAAAATTATGTGATGCATGTTTCTGTGTCACCATAGAATATTTGTGTCCCTGTTTCCAAGACTAGTGCAGATATTTTCTGCAAAGTGGGAATATTTTGAGTTGAAAAATGTACATAATAATTAGTTATATTGATTACTTACTCTCTACCTTCTCCAAAGAGCACTCATTTGAATCCGTCAGAGCAAGGCGGAAATGCTGAAATAAACAAGAATATTTTACTCAAAAATCAAAAGTCCCATTCCTTGAAGTTTATCTTCAGAATAGAATCAAGATAATGAAAGAGGCAACTTTAAAGTTGACATTTGCAGAAAGCATAAAAAGTTTGTTATTGAATGTTTGGTCTTCGAAAACTGTTTCCAGATTTCTTTATAATGATGACATAAAACCTTGTGTGAAGAAGCAAGTACATAATTAACAGATGTGCACAAATTTCAACTGTTTATAAATCACTTTATCAACAAGAAGCTAGGGTCAATCAAGCCCGTTGTCAAAACCTCGGATCTATTTTCGATTCCAAAAGCAAACATCATAGAAAATATATTTTTGAATTTTAATCTGTCTAAATTCAAAGCTGAACAAATAAACATTGTCAATCGACAAAAAGAGATGTGTCTGTGTATGCCATTTAGCAACAAAGTTTGTCTCCAAATACGATGGGTGGACATTATGTATCGTCTGTCCCCAGACATTGAACAAACAGCAAAGGTACATGAGCTATTCAATGCTCCATGTTACAATTATTTAAAGGGATCTGCTGTCAAAATCTATTTCTGTATAGTTTAGAAATCAAATAACTAGCAGGTGTAAGAAAATCACCTTAATTGAAAATTTTGCTGGATAATGACTTTATTCTGAACTTTTAAGGATTTGTGCCTAGTACTTCATAATTTGAATTTTAAGAAATAGAGAAAAACTGTTGTCTAGAATACTTGCTAACGTTACCTAATTTCCACTTCAAAAGTCCATCCAAAGGCTTAAAGGATCTAAAAACTATACTGAAATGTAACCTTTGAACTTGAAATACAATTATCAGTTGAAGCTACTTGTAAAAGATTCATTAGTGACCTAAATGAGATTTGAATCAGTTTCTATTCCATCTTGTGCAGTTATATGAAAAATTACAATAAATGATGTCTAAGCACTATAAATAAATCTTATGTAGATGTCAAACATATTCTCAACAACAAAAAAGCCTCATTCAATATATACAGAATCATCTGAATCATTATATAAACTAAAAAATATCTCAATGATGGACACAAGGGTCTTTTAACTCATTTTGTTGAGTATATAAAACACTCATCCTGACCTATAAGCATTTATTTACATTTACATGTCCTGTATAATAAACAATTCCTGACCCCATTTATCATTTGACTTACACCTTTATTTCTACAAATGGGGGAAGCAATAAAATCAAGAAATGTACGGTAACATGTCCATTACATATCGTCTCCTCTTTGTTACTTTTACTTTGTCATTATTAAAGTACAAATGAGAGAGAAACATTAACTTTCTCCCTGCTGAGTGCCAGACAGAGTGACTACAGAATCCCAGGGGTTAAAATAGGGCAACAATTATTAACTATGTTTAATGGATTTTTTTTAAATTTCAAAATTAAAGTTAAAGTAATCTACAAAGTTCAAGAAATTGGGTCAACTTCTCCATAGAAAATTTCACATCAGGAGTTAAGATGCATGATAAGATTTATGCAGATAAACTGGTTGCATGTTGTCCTGAGCATAGCTCAATTGACTGTTATCAGTGAAGTTCAGCAACATCGGCCGCGGCTCAAGGGATGGGTGAGTTGTACGGCATCAAAATTGGATATGCTGATATGATATCAGTTTGAAGGGTGATTCTCTGCCCCACACTGAGACACAAGTTGAGAGACTTGTGGGTTCAACTTGGGCTAGAGACTTAGACAATATGTGCCTCTGTTCACCAAGCAGGAAATGGGTACCTGGTGAAAGGTTTTAATGGTGGTGACCTTCTAGCGACAAATATTTCAGCATGGGTCAGTACAGGGTTACTGAGAGTAGAAATATTCAAATTGAGCCTTGAGCAACCATTGAGTGGATGGATAAGTGCAAATAGAATTATCATTATCATTTACCTCACAATGACTGCATGAAGACTTTGAATCCTATATTAATTTCGGCTTTCTAGGGTGTTAGGGTTTATAGTGGTACACAAATGTATCAATCTATCGATACATTTTACTGCATGCAGTCAAGATACATGATATGTGTCTGATACATCATAGTGTAGGCGAGGTGAGGTGATTAAGGGTTTAATTCGTTTTCAAGAGTATTTCACTTCAATCACACCTGCTAGTATTAATGCAGGGAGAAAGCCCACAACAATATTGTGACTATGCATAGTGGTAAAACCTGCGAGGAATTAGCGAACCATCGGTGGTACTACGGTGAAATTTAATGTAGCATTGCACCAAAACTTTAAAGTGTGTAGAACAGTTTATTGCAGGACTATTGCAGAAAAACAGTTGTCAAGCTCCTGGCGGGATTCTTATTCATAGTGGATAGTATTTTTGCAGTCAGGGCTGGAATACCATTGTTGCAATTTGTAGTTGCTGATTTTTTACATCACTGAATTTCATTTTCATTGCACGAAACTTTCTCTGTATGTAGAACATTTATCTTCATGAGAACCACAGCAGAACAACTGTCAGGGTTCAACCCAGGACCATTTAACCCTAAGGCAACCACTACGCTTTCCCAAACTAAAGAAAACATGCCCAGAAGGAAATTCTCTAAAAAGAAAATCATTTATACCTGCTCTGAAGAAAATATTTTGATTTCTTCATGAGAGTATATCTAAAGCTGTCAATGGTGTTAACAATTTTCCAAAAGTTCATATATGCTATCACATAACCAATCAAAGGCATTTGGTTCATTCATACAGCTAGTGAGTATATTACGAGATATCGATCTGATCATAAAGCAAGACTGGTACACTCAGTTGAACTTGAAAAGTAGTCATGACAATCTATGACATGCTTTATGACGTATTTACATGTAAACATTTCAATAATCTACATATGCCAACAAGGAATCCATGTAATAAATGCCCACAAATATTTGTCATTTTCTTCCTGAACAAAAAGAATAATGTTTTGCTTGTTATTCAATAAACTAAATATCTGATATATACAAACAAAATTAACAATATTACAAACAAATAGATTTTAAAAATAATATCCATGAATGAATGAGAATAGATGAATTATGTTTAGTTAACTTGGATAATTTTGTGAATACTTATATAAATCCAACACTATAAAAACAATAACTCATATCTAAACGCATAGCTAAAGATTTCACAAATTGTCATCAAAACCTATGTCACTAGTATGCACAACACTAAAAAGATTTGCCACTTGTATTTCCATTTAGATAAAAAATAAGGAAAAATTGTATTATAACTAAATAAACTGATTCTTAGGCTAGTAGTTACCTCCAACCACATGAACCCATTATTATTACTAACTTACTACAGCATCAAATCTAACCTAAAATTTATTTCTTAAAACTCCCAAAATTTAAAATCAAGTTTAAGCTGACAGTACCTGTCATCGTCCTGAGCGTATCCACTACAATTACAAAACTTGAACCTATTGCGTCATCAAAACAAACCTAAAACTGAAAATAGTTTCTCCGGGCGCCAGTCACGAAGACATGCAAACTGTAAGCAGGAAGAAAGCAGGACATATCGTCCACCTTCCAGGTAAACTCGTCACCTCAGATCAGCTAGGTGAGGTGCTACACGTAAACCAAACAAAGCCCAACATTCACTCGTCTTGCAGGCAGTATTTGACGGACTCGATGGAGACCGGTCTCATCCTTCTGGATGTGACCTTTTCAAAAATATTTTTAGATATATACATCTTAAGTATTTAGGAACACATATTGATTAACATTACATCCCGATGGTGGCCAACCTGTTTACAAATAATTTAAAATATCTTATGCATGCATGTCAAGTTATTTAACATCATTTAATCATGAAGAGAGAATGCGATATAATTGTTGGACAAGGCACACACTATAGATCTGGCTGTGACGTATCTTCTTTTTATATGTCTCAGAATAATAACTTTTGTAAATGACAACATACTGATTGTGAAAATCATCTTTGACAATCTTTAGGGGTTATAAATCTCAAACGTTTCATATCAAATATCGATTCTGAATATTGCAGAGATTGATGACACATAGATCAAAGCTGTGGCCTGCCTTTCTAAATTACAAATTTTTATAATGATACATCTCAAATATTTGAATTGATCGTCATTGTAGTATGCCCTATGACTATATAGAGACACAGAGTTCACCTTCAGGTCTTGGCCTTTTCACATTATTAGAAATATGTTTCGATTTTGAAATTTTTTTATTCTGAAGCCTCCATGTTTATTTGCTTTAGTTGTTAAGGACAACCAACCATTGCTAACCCCTTTCTCCTCCAAATAAACCTCACGTTTGGGGAAGAAGTCTTGAAAATATACATAGCTGTAAGGTGTTGAATATAAACTACCACTAGGTAATTATTTCACCTGTAATAATAGGGCGAACACCTTGAGCTTGACAAATGTCATGAGATAGGTAAATGATAGATTGTTTACCTTGACAGGTGCAACAATGGAGCAAACTGACTACCTACCCACAAGTATACAATTCATTAACACTATGTCTACGAGAGGTTGAAAAATAAAACAGTTGACTGACGATCCTCAATGTTTAATTGGAGTCCATATAGGTATAAAGACTTGTGAGATTATGTTGGACGAACTACTACCTACATTGAAGGAATAAAATGTCTAGGAAACATGCATGTCTGCAGATACAATGTTTCTAGAGGCAAAATCATCAAACTTAAAAACTATTAAATATCATTGGACAGGTTTTTAAATCACTTTGTTATTAAACTGGCAATGGTGAAGAGCAGTCTTTTAAGCTAGAAAAAACTGCCAGATATATAAAAAAAACGTTTCAGTGTCACTAAGTCATAAACTTTAGGCAGGTTTTCACTTAGTAAATTAGTTGTTGTTAAGCCTCAAAATTTCAGCCAATAGCAACTTTCTACATGTGTAATAAAATCAAGCCAGTACTGACCTTTATTTCTGTATAAAGAGGAAAGCAATGACTTTAAATCAATGTTTCGTACATTCAGATTTTTAACCCCTGATGGCCACTAGGATAATTATCAAATGTAAGACAATCACAAGGTTGCAGTGGGTGAGTGGATAAGTTCTTGATACAGTCAGTGCCAGCAGTTGGAAATTCTGCATAATTCTGGAGTTTACGGTTCAAATCCTACAAAGGTACTATTTCAGATATTGTGATCATATTCTAATATTAAATTTTTTACCTGTTTATTTCTATAACAATTTAAATCTCAAGGACAAAGAATGAAATAAAATGGACTCTCTGAAGAACAGAAGAACTGACAATGACTTACTTTCAGACTTGCATCATAGTTGTTGATGACTTTGAACATCAACCCAAGGCGGATGTGGACTTCATTTGCTCGCTTGAACCCCGGGTCTATGTAAAGTACTTGCTGGAACGCCTTCACTGCCCTGTAAGAAGACATACAACAGTTAGTTTTAGTATTAAAGATATCTGAGAAAAAGTGCCTTTTTAGATATCAATGATGGTTCACTTTCAAAACCTTGTCACCATCCTTCTACATCATTGTATTTGTTTCTAAGAAACTCCCAAAATCCCATGATTGCCTTCTCAGGTTTGCCTCGTATGGCCTACGAATATCCACCAAATGCAATGACTCAAAGATTAGGATCTGATGAGCATCTTTCATTCATGAATATCCAGTAAGTAATTATAATGCAACACCTGAGGAGGGAAACAGGTTAACATTGGAGGTTGTAAATGAATGATTTGAAGCTGTCCTGTAAGAAGATATAAAAACCTTCGTA
The DNA here is from genome assembly GCA_921293015.1 of Phorcus lineatus. Lineage (NCBI taxonomy): Eukaryota > Metazoa > Mollusca > Gastropoda > Trochida > Trochidae > Phorcus > Phorcus lineatus. The sequence continues at coordinate 13,214,068 of OV121095.1, read as the reverse complement.
ATAGAATATTTGTAAAATTAGGATTAGGGGTAAGAAACTCCCAGTACCTTTAAGATATAACTTTCCAATATTTCATAAAATAGTCATTGTATATAGATCAATAGAATAGTTAATCACCCCTTCTTTTTCAATCCTGGGGAAATGTATACATATTGATCCCCTAGGTGCAAGATGAGGTGAGAGGTAAATGGTTAAAGCTGCTTTCAAGAGTAATTCTCTTACATCAAGCCTGCTAGTATTATTGCAGGGAGAAAGCCCCAACCACTGTGGATTAGGCATTGCGGTGAAAGCTGTGAGCAACTGCTGAAACTAGCAAACCATGGATGGTACTGCACTGAAAAATCTCTTGAAAACCGAACAAGGGTGTCTGGAAGATAGTACAGGTTTCTCTACTTTTCTTGTAGCTGTCAGTCTTAAGAATTACTTCTATATGTCACACTTAGCAGCAAATTACTGATACAAGAGACTGTCCAATTACTACAGGCTATTACGCCAAGAGCCCTTAGAACAAGAGACAGTAAATGAGGACAAGTCCTGTATTTTCCCCTGTCTGCTTCCTTTATAATTTACTCCTATAATATAAATCAACAGAATATATACTCCAAAGCTTGACAACAATTTGATCTGGCTTGTTAAAGGAGGTCTCAGTAACAACTGGTCAATGTGACCAAGAACCTAATGTAGGACAAGTTCGTCTGTATGGTTCTTGTCAATCACTCAAGACACTGGTACATGATATATCATTAACGTTCTCCACTGCTGAATGTTTTATTTTGAATGCTAGTACTTCACAGCTTGTACAGGCAATTGGTACCATCACCAGACATGACCTACATGCCTGTATCGACTCGTGTCATTCAAACTTGTAGTGTCAAGCACTTTGTATATTGACCTAAAATACTGCATCCTTTTACATCAGCAGCAGCAGAATATTCGTGTCCTACAAAGGTCTGTGTTCTTTATCGCATTCCTTATCATGACCTATATATTCTTCAAAGATTGATAGATAATCTGTATCTATACTCTTTGGCCTGATGGACCCAACTAAACCTAAAGACGCTTTGTTTACAGTTTTTCATACATGAAATGACATAACAGCTTGCGAGGAGAGGAAGCGTATGGTACAAACAGCAGATATTTTTTACTTAGTTTCTTATGTCACACTTCTCCACTACTGTTCAATATTGTTCTCAGTCTGCTGTAAGGTATAATGATCTGTATAGCACTTTGCTCTATTTTCTCATCACTCTTTCAGAGGAGTTTAGTCTACTGGCACTTCTCTTGCTTGTACTTTATAGAATGTGGGGAATCAATGATACAAGATAGTAGTGTCCAACTTACCACTTACCTATCCAAGTGGCTGAACCAGGAATTTTAAAAAGGGGGGGTCACTCACTTGTATTATGATACAATTTTTTTCAAATATTGGTACAGGGGGTGGGGTATGGGGGTTGAACTCTCTGAAACAATAACCTCTGTTATAACTGACATATTACTATTAGGAACAACAAGTACACTACGTAAATCTCTTGTGTTAATCTCAAGGCAACACCATCAATAAAATTCAAACTTACTTTTAAAAGCTTCTTTATCAACATTTTGCTTCTTCTCATCATATACAGAAGCCTTATCTTAAAGTTGAACTAACTTTTGAAAGACTTTAACCAATTTTTTTCTTCTATTTTGCCACATTCTGAATTCTTATTAAGTCTACACAATTGTAGGTCACCAGCCCTCAGTAATTGACTTTAAACCACTTTTTTCTTCTATTTTGCCATATTCTGAATCCTTATTAAGTCTACACCAGTGTAGGTCACCAGCCCTCATTATTTGCCCTACTTGCTAATCTTGTAGCAACAGAACATCAACAGGTAAATCTTGTTCTAGTGTCTGGAATCATGACCCCTCGTGACCTCAACGCCTTATGCAACAACCAATCAGACAATAGGAATTAGACCATGAACATGACGCGAGCTCTGATTGGACCAGTCTGGAGTCTAATCAAATCTCCAGAAGATAAAACTCTTCTTCTTGTCTTGGTAAGTTGTATCTTGCATGCTGCTTTGGTTCGAGTTCAAAAGGACTGTCAGAACCATTTTCAAGCAAATGCTAACAACCCTTTTAACAACATTCATTTTTTCCATGTTATTTACCAGTGTCAGAGCCTGAGCCAATTTTTCAAAGAAAGAGAGCAATGAAGACTTCTCAAGCATTTACCTGTTTCACCTTTACTCAAATCTATGTCATGGAAGTTTCTATTGCACCCTGACCCTTCAATAACCCTCTATAAAACTATGTCACAAATCTGGACCACGAGAATCACCACCAAAGCATCATGCAAAAATTACTGCCCCCTACCCCCCACGTTCGCTTAAAATATCAAACTGCAATCATACCATTTAAGAAAACGAAATCCCTATAGAAAGTTAAATCAAATATTTCTATAATAATTATTAATTCAAAGAAAAAATGTAAGAAGCCATAATCTTCCACATCTAAGGGCTATGTTACAGATCCACGGATGTGTAAAGTTTAGAATTTTAACGCAACTAAATCTTTCTTTGTACTAAAACCTACTCACGAGTTATCTCCGGGAATATCATCACCAGCCAGAAACCAGTACATTAAGCTTTTGCCCAGTGACCTAGTCCTCAACAAGTTAGTTTTTAATTAAATTAGAAACTGGAAATAGCCATTAGTTTGAGTTCAATGAACGATGTTTCTTCATACGATTTGAGTCACTTTGATGTCATCAAGACAGAATGACAGACCAATAATGTCTTTGTCATATCATCCTTATGAAATCATTTAAATTTAGTTTAATTTGTAAGTAAAAGAAAAAGTTTTGAAATGTGGTGCAACAAAATCCAATATGTTTCAATGTAGGAATAAGTTTTAAAAAATGTAATCGATATATCATAGATACAAAAAAAAAGCCATATATAAGACGCTCAAATTTCATAGTTTCAAAAAGATATCACGTACCAAAACCTAAATTGCATGTAACAAAATACTATTAATCCCTACCTGCCAAAGCTAGACATATCTTTCGGCTATTTAGTCTCAGGCCATAGAAAATCGTAGAGATTCTCAATAGACATTTGAGTAGAAAAGCCTACCGAGTAAAAATCTACCTGTATGTCAAACCTAACAAAAGACATATCCCAATGTTTCAATGACAAGATATTTTCTAAACCCTGCCAAATCATGACTGACGAGGTCAGAGGCTAATTCTATTTTAAGTGTCACCAGCTGCAAGTTTAAACACATGTAAATGTCCCCACTACTTATATCTATATAGGCATGCCAATTGCAGTTTCCAGGTAAATGTGCGTGTAGAAACGTAAGTACATGTACCTATATAACTGGTAGTACAAAGGCTTGCCTGACCTTCTGTACCCTTTGTACTGCGATCCACCTCCATGACCTCGATTAAGGTCAGATTCCACAGGTGGCAATCGCTACTGCTATGAAAACTGACAGTTTTCTGGAATGCAGCCAAAACAAGGTGAACATGCTAATATCTACACAGACACACTGCAGTAATATCTTTTATCTACTTTACTTATGTCTATGGTTGTAGAAGTGAACACAAAATAAAAATATTACACAGAAGAAAACCTGTTTCGAATAATACCTTAAAATTGAGAACTTGCAAAAAACAATTTCTTGATATTTGATCATGACACATCACAAGTTTTTTTCAGAAATGTTCATTTCAAAAATCAGAAAAACACTTCTCCATTTACGCCAAAAATCTTTTTATATGTTATTTTCAAAATAACCAACCCCCAAAATATTCATTAAAATCCATTTAATCTATGAAACATTCAGCAAATCTAATAATGCAGATATTCAGCTAAGTTTCACAACATTGCTTCCAGTCAAATTATCATTACAATCACAATATAACCTTATCATAAAACATTTACATTGAGTACATTTGCAAATACAACGATGATTATTTGATTCAACCATGCATTCAAAAGCTTATTATTTCTTGGCATTAAGTCATGACACGGTCCAGCGCATGCTAACAGACAGGTAGTAAATGAGATTATCTTTTGACATTTCAGTATTATCAGTACATGTATAATGTCGAGAAAGGCTTAGCTTCGACCCAGAGTTGTACATAAATAATGCTCTGGTATGACCCAATGTAAAGAAAACCATTTTATGACAGGTATTATAAATATATACAATATACATATAGAAAGCAGCTGTACCCATGTCAGTAAGTTTATGTTTTGTTCTCGTTGATAGAACCGTGAAATCATTCATACAAATATTTTTTGGAAATATCAGACGTTATGAAAAGTATTTTTAAAACTAACTACGGAAAAATGATGATATTGCATTGCTTATATCTCCTACAAGTCTTTCATAGTTTCCCTACAAAACAATTCCTTTCTTTCGTTAGTCCTGCTTTATGACTGCACATTAAATAGGAGCCTTTAATACAGTCTATGTCCTCATTCAGCAAGTCTAGATTTGAGGGAGAGAATGAAGAAAAGATCATGGTTGAACAAACAGTAAATAATTAATATTTCATATACTATATTTAGTCTATTCTTATGTATGACAAACATTTTCTATTCCACTTCATTTTTTATCACTGTAATCTACATTATTCCAAAGATGTATACTCTGCAATATCGATTTCAAAATCTGCTAAAAATACTTGTAACATTTATGGAAATTCAGTTTTTAACAAATTTTTTTACAAAAGACACATAATAAAGCCCTCATTTGTCATATGAACAAATGTGATATTTGATGGACAAACTTTGATAGATATCATTTCAGTGAGTTATGACCTTGTCTACAAGCTAAGTCTCACTGCAGACACCTGTTAGGCTCTTCCATACACCTCCCTGCTTTTTTTCTTAAATCCAACTCTTGAGCCCTTCCATATTTAGAATAATCACTGCAGTTCCCATCCTTTCTTCTGTATTATATGAATTTTAACCATACATTTAACCAAAACATTTTCAAAATAAATTATAATTTTAACACCTAAAAGCTAAGATTTGATAGTAAGCTGTTTCTTATTTCTAACACATGTTTAAGTTTCATGAATATGTTTCCCTATATGCTTCTGTTCTTATTCTGTAGTCAAGAATATTCTTTCAAGCTCTTCCACATACCTCCCTATCAAATCTATCCCTCAATCTATAACACCCTTCCTGTTTCTCCTTCTTCTTCATCGAAGTCTTTAATACACATCTGTGTGATTCCTCCAACACACTTCCTGCTCTTTCTTTTTCTCCATCTTGGTCTTTTATATACACCTGTGTGGCTCTTCCATACACCTCCCTCTTATTCTCTTCAATGTACAAATCTAGACTAGTTTATCCATGTCTGGATCCCTCTGAAACAGGTGCACAGCTATTCCTGACACCGCCCTCCTTTCACACTTTCACCTCTCTCATTTTTTCCTTGACACTTGTTTCCTTGATACAAAATTGAGTATATACGTGTTTTGTGTCAACTATTCATTCTGGCCATTACTCAGCAAATGATGAAGTCAAAGTTTGAAATTTCAACCATAACTTCAACTGAAATATATTTTAAAAGGTTCCACCTTAATTTTGCTATAAACACTGGATAAAAGTATCTTTGTGTGATAATTTTCAATGTATATATTAATATCTACTTTTTTTAGTTTGCATATGTAATTATGAATGTAGTTGGCTGTAAAAAGTGATATTTTTTGTAGGCCACTTTAGACAAATCAGTGTCATGTCTTTGATTGATATAACAATGATTGTAAAATTGTTTCTGATATAGCTCTGATAGGACTGGAGTACATGACATAACACGATTATGACGAATGACATTATCTATTATCCGGGTGATTAGGTGGGTAGTTGAAGATCTACTTCAGACATGTAGGTGCTTGTGACCTGATATGGACAATATCTGGGCCTGATTACCAGTGATGCTCAAAATATACTGTATTTGATCTCATAGGCTTCTCCTGTACTTAACATATCCTTGCTTTAAGTGCACATATGAATTCTATGTCACTCGTTATGTTTCATCAAAAGTTAATACTTATAGAGTCTTACTGAGCTCGTATGAATTTTATTGAATAAGTTTTAATTTTGGATTCACTATCAACCATGGAGAGCAAGAATTAAACAAAAATCAAATATCCCTCAGACATTGTAGTTCTGATTAACCTCACTAGGTAAACATCTTACCTGTTACAACAATAAACATTTCAGAAAGTAATGGGCAAGATACGAATTAGAAGAAATTGCAGAAATTTTCTTTTCCAGAAGATGATGTCAAATATTTATAAAAAAATATGTAAAGCAACCAAACTTACTCTCAGCATTGTCCATTGTAAAAAGGCTACAAGACTTCATAAAAGCGACCTACAAAGACTCTATCTCTTTTACAGTATGTAAATCCCATCGCAGACTGCATATCCTGATCGCGACAACATTTGTAATGTCGCGATGGATTTCCCAAGATCCCATGTCCCAGGGAATGATTTGTGGATTGTCTGGGTAAACAATTACATAACACAACAGTATTGTGATTTGCTGTATGGAGGCCAGTCTCGGAGGTCAATGACCTCTAGAGGCTGGCGTGTAAATATTTGAAGGAAAAACAGTTGTCAGGAAGATGTTATAGCACCGCCCTCTTTAGCTTCTAAAAATGGCTTGAAAATTTCATTCACAATTTTTTACCTTTTCTTTTCAATCACAATTTTTCAAATCTATTCTCCCCTTGCATAAAGGTTGATTATTCTTCCAATACAGAAATGTACATATTTATTTCAATTCTGCACACATAACAGATAACAAACTTGGCAATAATGCTAATACAGGGCCCCTAAACTTGATCCAAAACATTGTTTAGAAACATTTCCTGTCATCCTAAGCCCTCATCCTGCCAAAGCTTCCAATTGTCCTGTTTTCAACAATAAAATATACTCCTCATGCTATGATTCCTCAAAGATGATATTGTTAAAATAGTTTGTTAGCAATTAATTCAGGAGACAAAATGGATGAAAATAGTGCCACCACAATTCTACTTACATTATCTACCTTTCTTTTTTCAACACCCCAAGGGCTTTTTTCCTATTGTTAACGTCAAACCTTGCCCACACAAAAGATAAATTACACAAAAATAATAATTCATGAACATATTCATCTCCAGGGAGTATCATTCTTTGGTAAGCTGTGCACAAAGCAGGGAAACTTTCCCCATCATTTGGAGTTTGAATTCACCTTTCTCTTGAGGAAACAACAGTGCAAGAAATCGGAAATTCGACTACTTTGATCTGCCTTGGTTCCGTCTTTCTGACCCATTTTTATTTAATTCAGGATACACAAACAAAAACAGATGTATTTGACCAGTTTTGATTCTGTCTTAGAGGGTCTGGGATGACAAATATTGAAAGATCATCCCAGTTTGGAGGAATCTGGCGTGGATACCTCCGCATGACCCTGATAAACTCTGTGTGGGAGGGCGATCTGATCCATTCATTGGCTCCCGGTCTCACATTGTGAATGGGCAAAGTTTACCCCCAACTGTTGAATGAGCTTGCTAAACATTCCCAAGCTCCCCCACAAGCTTGTTTGTCACCATAGGGCACAATAAAGGCCAGTGTCCAAAGCTCGGGACAGCCCCAACTCAATTTTGAGTTGCTGGTACAACGTAGTTAACCCACCTGGACTGAAATTCCAGTTTCCACTGCACCCACTTTATTGCAAAACAACAGCGTAATTCAAACAGCTTGGTTCTTGACATTCTCTTGGAATCATTTTTAAAGATATGTTAAATAATTTGTTTACCCAAAAGCTTTTTTATGATGCTCTTACAACGCAGTATGTCTTCTTGGGCCAAATCCATTTCCAATGTCCCAACTCACTTGTAAAACAACAGTGTTATTCTAACAAATTAATCCTGAAGATTCTCTGGGAATCTTCTTTTAATAAGTTCGTCACCCCTCACATTTTCCTCTTCTGATCCAACACACTTAGTCTTCCTTGGCTGAAATTCTTTGCTGTTCCCACTCCCATCTTAACAGTGTTTCTTTAAAGAAGTCCATTTTTAAGAGATTCCTAGTAAACCATTATAAATTTATTTCAATCGCCACTCTTTTTCCCTATACAGCCCTCAGCCAAGTGTCCACTGATCAAGTAACCCCTGACAGTGTATCTGGATAATAAAACCTGTTAATTAGTACTGACCTTTTCGTTATTCCATTCGTAAATACTGCCTCTGAGAGCAAATTTTGTAAGCAAACCTAAACATTAGCTGCCACAGGAACAACAAAGAAGTCAGAAGTGGAAATTCTATCTGGAATAACAATTTCATATTTTTATTTTGATATACAGTCAAACAGAATGACAACAAGTTTGCTTCATCCAAAGAACAACTTTCAGCATTGTTTAACCATTCCTTGATACTTTCTACACACTTCAGCATTAAGTAAGAAAAATGACCAACTGTCTCAAACCATTCTTCGCCTCTCTTATTGACACCATTATTTGTCACCTTGATGTGTCAAACCATTCTTCACCTCTCTTATTGACACCATTATTTGTCACCTTGATGTGTCAAACCATTCTTCACCTCTCTTATTGACACCATTATTTGTCACCTTGACGTCTCTAACCATTCTTCACTTCTCTTGCTGACACCATTATTTGTCACCTTGATGTGTCAAACCATTCTTCACCTCTCTTATTGACTCCATTATTTGTCACCTTGATGTCTCAAACCATTCTTCACCTCTCTTATTGACACTATTATTTGTCACCTTGATGTGTCAAACCATTCTTCACCTCTCTTATTGACACCATTATTTGTCACCGTAAGACAAGACAGTGACAACCTGTCCTAAACCTTCCCAAACTCCCACTAAAGATAGATAAACACACAAAGGGCAGTGACCAGCCTCCCCACACTGTCCGATCTCTCCACTCCTATCTCTCTACGGATAAAAAATACTTTACTTCCGGACACTTTTTTACTACTCGCATCAACCGGAAACCTAATCCTATACACAAAGCCCTCCTCTGCAAAAGCCCCCCTTAATCTATAGTTAAACACAGTTATGATTATCTTAATTTTATGTGGGGTTTTATGTGTAGGTTGTCCTCGAATGCTTTACATGCTTGCTGAAGTACCAGGTGAATAACCTCGAGTATCTGAAAAGAAAGATTATCTGATCTTTTCCATTGCATTAATCAACCCAAATGAGTACTCATTAACTTCACCACCTGATACTGTAGAGCTTCAAGCAAGCTCTTTTATTTAGGTTAATCTTGGATTTCTCTCCTAGTGAACATGTTGTGGTACCTGTAGGTTGGTCAATCAGAACCTTTTGGCACTACTTTATCAAAGCAGCCAAATTCATATATCTACCTACTGATGCACTACAGCCCTTGCAAATACGAATTATTTTTGCTTCCAATCCCATGATCTTGGGCATGAAGAGAAAATATTTTTCAAACAGCAAATATAAGTGGTCAACTAAATACTCAATTTAGCAGGTAAATCAAGTAAATTCATAAATATATTCTCTAAATTCGGCAAAAAGGATCATCAAAATTAATTTTGAGGACTAGGATAAATGAAGCTATACACTAACATAACTAGAAATAAATTTTAGAAACGAACTAAAACTGACTTAACATCATAGTTTTATATTAAACAAGACTAAAACCTTAGCCTCAGTCAAGTATGCAAGCCTGATACAGATAATTACAGTGAGTTTTTTAGTGCCGCTTGAGCAATATTTTTGCCTTTAGCAACAACAGACAACTACAAAAGGCAAGATCTAGCTGATCTGACTACACAAGGGTTAACATGATAGAACTGAAGATAGAGCAGTCGTGTATTGATCGCGGCACCGCATGCAAATTTAATCTACACTGATTAACCTTTTCGTTATTTGATCATGAATGACAGCACTAAGTTGAGACTGGGATAATACCGCACTGATAACTTATTATCGTTCTCAAGCCTCCACCGTTGACATTCTCCAGTCTACTGTTACGTAACAATTTATTTCCATATAAGCTTTGACGAGTGACACTTTAATATTCATATTTATCCGACATGAGCCAAATACAACTTTCCTGTAATTGGAGCACTTCTCAGTCTTATCTTCCTAGTTGTCATTGTCCACGGTGTGGTGTGACAAATATAACTTTATAGTAAGTAGGATTTGATACACCTTTGTTAAATCCATGGTCGAAAATTATGTCCTTTAAGCCTTTAAGGAAAAATGCAACTGTTCATTTAAAGATTTTTTATATCTTAAATAACTCGCTTAAATTAAAACATATTGCTAATTATGTCCTTAATTTTTTAATTCATGTTACTAATACTTGTATGTTGTATCTTTACTAAAATTCATAGTTCTGACAAACCTTTCATTCAGTTTTCCAAAGAGACTTTCCTCCAATTATCATGTTTCATCAGGCGACGCCTGTCATTTAAAAGTCATCAATGGTGAAATTATTGCAAAGAACAAAGACCCTACTGTAAAATAAGCATCTAACTGATATAACTAACGAAATTACCATCAGCCCTGAAGAAAACATCAGTTAGAATTTATCAGTGTTGAAATATATCAAAGTCACTGTCGAGTTATCCTGTGGCATCCCCTCCCTTCATGAAGACTGGTACACAAACACTCAGGAAGTAGGATGTTGCTTCATGAGGATATGACTTCAGTGATGTCATAGCAATGCAAAAAGTCCAGAGGTTTCGATTTCGAAATAGAAACATCACAAACAAATGAAAATTTCCCACGATGATGATCAAATATTCATACAGACTCAACGATCAGGAATTATCAAAATAAAAGTGAAAACTGTAATAAATCTTTCTTCTATAATATATGTCAGATATATCTCATTTTCTAACACATGTGGATGTGGTTGTGGGGGTTAAAATATTTTTAATACACAATTTGCCAGAAGAATGGTGGACATCCTTATTTGATGCAATATCACATCATACAACCTCTCAATCCTGCTCCACACACCCCCCCCTCCTCCTCAAATTCCTGGATCCGCTTTAGACAGCATACATACCATTACCATTACAATGTACCCAACATATCATTACGTGAATGACCTTAATTTCACATAAAAGCTAAATTTGACTTCAAATGTCACTTCACATTAAAAAGTAAAAGCATCATTGATTCTTTTATTTGTTATAAATAACAAACTTCAGCTGACATTGCTTTATATATTTGACCTCGCCACCCACAAGTTTCTCAGGTCTATATTGATGTTACTTCAACCAGGTCACAGGACAAGTTCAATCATGTCTTCCTACACTGTATACAGCCTGACACTAGCACACCTGAGCAGGTATTTCACCTGTCTCGTTAATAGATAGCAACACCTGTACAACTTACACAAGCATATGCATGTACACCTTTGCCTTTATCACAATACAATAACATATAACTTACATGTTATTTTGATACAAGATATATTCATGAGATACTTATTAATCCATGAGATTTTAGTTCTTTAGACAATCAGAATTCAGGTAAATCTAGACTTGCTAAATGAGGACGCAGACTGTATATAGGCTCCATTTATACACAGAGCAGAAATCGGTTTTCATAAAACTCAATATCTTGCTATGATTATTGATTAGATCATTTATGTCGGAACTGAAATTATTAAATAACTTCATGTGTCAATAATGATGTCAATATTTGTATATTACCGAATGATTCAATGTATCTTTCCTTAATTGTATTTATTCTATGTTCATTATTCACAAACATAAATACAGTAGGTCTGAATCAAGTTTTCATATCACTCTACGGCCACTCTAACTATAAACAAATACTTAGTTGGCGTGTCATAACATATCAAATTACAAATGAATCAATAAAATCTTTTCCTCTTTGTGAATAAACTTTTGAGATAATCATGAACAATGTATATACCTTTCTTTTACAATTGTATTTCATAAATATCTTAAAGTGGTATATAGTTCAATAAATTTCATCATTACACTGTATGACCAGTGTCCAACCCTCATTCATGATATCACTACCCCCTAATCAGACAATCCCACCTGACAATCCCATTTCCATCAATAAATCCCTTTCAACGTTATCAAATCCCATTGATTAACACACAAATCCTATACCATCACAGAAAACACCACAAGAAACAGTGATTCCAAGATATACTTACTATCAGGAGAAGTACTCCACTAGCTAGTACACAATGACTTGTAGTAAGGAGAATGTGATCCAAATGTTCACTGACCCAGTTATCCAGCCGTCTTATACTACTTCCCCCACACCTACAAACTGCTGTCAATCATGCCGGTACTTCCCACGTAACAGCATTGAACCAGATTCGTCACTTATCGTAACCCATTCGGCTTTCAGATTCTTTGTTTGGCCACGCTAGGATCATTACTAGTGTAGTGGAGTGAACTATACTAACCTAAGTCTGTTTTATAGATTCATGAGTATTGTCATGTCCTTTTATTGTAAAGTTTTTTTCAATAAAAAACTGTTCTAGCTAACAGATTATTTGTCATTGTAGCCTAGTCAGCTTAACCAGATACGCTGTTTAACTTGGGTATTATTGAGCAGGTATCTTTCTCGCCTACATAGTATTTAGATGATGATTATCCAATTCTTAAAAACATCCATCTTTCTTTTTTGCATTAAGTAGATCAAAAGGTAAAACTTAGTAAACAAAAGAGTGACCTACAAAAATTTTAGTTTATATTTTAAGATTTATAAAAAAAACCCATTATCTTGTCTTTCCACATCATTTTGGGGTTGGAAGGGATGACTTAATCATGGACTTTCGATACAATTTGGAAAAGGATCTTCAGCTGTCAACAGTTAATTGTAACTTTGCGAGCATTTTAAACGTTGTACAGGTGAAGGAAATCAAGTTTTATTGTTTGTAACATATTGGTGTTGATAACAACGATATCGAAAAAATGATATTGATTTGAAAACAAAAATATACAGAGGTTTTTTATAGTTCTTTCACTGAACCATAATCCATTGATGAAACAAATAACTATTTATGATAAACTTTCTTTATCAAGCAATGTCTAGTAAGATTTCCTTTTTCACACCTGGATTGTAAACTCAAATATAGTCTATAAAATATCTTAATCTAGATAATGAATCTTTTGCTTAACATTATTTCTTTGTCTCTCAGATTCATATTATACGTATACAGTCAAATCTAAACTTGCGTAAAATGGATAAAGGCTATACAAAAATGTAGGTAGCATGTGAATAACTGCACATAAAGGTGGCTCAGCTACAAACACAATCACTTTTGTTACCACTGATCACCGATATTTTGTTCATTGTGATTTAAACAATAAGTGGGATAGGTTGGGCAAACTAGGTTAATGTTTGGGCAATGAATCAGCGGGATTGAAATTTTGTAAATAATAGTTTTTATCAAACAAAATTCAAGCATTACATAATGTTATCAGAAAATGTCCAAATACAAATTTGATTAGAAACATTTTGGTAATTAATATATCCATTTAAAAAAAATTCATAGGCAAGATATCTCTTTCAAATCACCTGTATTTGTTATATCTAATTGATAGTCATGTTTATAAGCAAGCAGCTAATTACAGGTAAATATAGGCATCAAATGCATAGAGAATGGAATCTGTGCGTTTTAGTACAATTGCACCCTGCATGATGGAAAAAGGATATTGAGTTATAGAAGATGACAGTCTTGACAAACTAACCTCAAATCTCAGCAAGATTCTTTAAAAAAAGGATTATTAATCTCATAAAAGAAAGTGCCTTAGTTGTCCATTTCAAAGCTTAACTTATTATTCAATTTTATTTCAGCAAAGGTGAATCTAAGGTTAAAATATTATGAATTTTCAGTTAAAATATCTTGACACCAATCCTTGATTTTCATGGAGTATAGGTACCTAGTGATGTATGTCACGCTAACGATGTAGCCAGGTGTGGAGACAGGTGAGAGGGAGGTTCAGATCAAAAGAATCGACAGACAGGATTGGTTGGCATGATAAATCCATTCATCCAACCAAATAGGATGTCTTTGTCCTCTAGTTATTCTAAGCAAATGCATTATGCTTTATTTAGTTTCAGCTATTACAAGCAGCTGGGATTGGTTTTAATTATAATGGATTATTTTTGTCATAAGCTATATATATATATATATATATACATACATACATTCATATAAATACAGCTATAATAGTCAAATAAATGGGTTTTTTGCAAAATAGATAATATCTTAGGAGAAATACAAAGTTTCTTTCAAAAGAGTGGAGAAAAAGATATATCTATAATGTGTGAAAATAAACTTGTGATGCCGTTTTATGATTAACTCATACTTATTGTCACTAAAATGATAATCATGTTATTACCAATTTGTTTCTTCAATTTACAATGACTGTATAGATTTTTACAGTCACTTTTTAGTGCATTTATGAGAACATACAGCGAACCATATGCAGTTTGAAATAGCTAGAATTAAAACAATACTGATACAGCTTTTTTTGTAGATATAAACCAAAATGAACACAATTGAATAAACAACTATATCATCATCACCATCATGCAGAATAAATACCGAGATAGAATTTTGTTTTTTACTTTTGTTTCAGAAGTCTTAAAACATAGTTGATTCATATGATCAACAAATGGGGAAAAATTCAGAAATTATAAAAACCTTTACACACATGAAACATTTCAGTGCTATTAAAAACTTTAAAGAAACAATATTTTTTAACAATCTTTTGGTTTAATGGCAATACCACACTATGCTCTTTGAAATTTATCAGAAATTTTCAATTCATCTGCAGATCCATATTTGGTAGCCTCAGCTTTCATTTTAAATGTCAGCCATTCAGAATTTAAATGTGGGCGAAGAACAAACAAGATTTCAATGATTAAACAACTTTTTACTGCAGTCAATGCATGCGAGGCTGTACTCTTGGAATTCCCTATAAGGAAAACTCGTAAATATTTTATTTGTTCAGTGATGAAAATAATTGTGATGACATTACAATTTTGATGATTTGATACTTTCAGTGGTACCTTGCCACACAGAAATGGTACTAAAACATTTGGTTTTAACTAGCCGTCAAAGGTACGAGTTTGGATAGACGCTTTTGCAAAATGGTCTGAAAGTTTAACCATAAAGCTTGATTTCTATGACAAATTATTCAAATGCAAGACCAAAGCAAGTTAACGTGTGATTTTAAAAGCCTAGAGGTCTAATCAATGTAGAAGTTGCATTGGTTTATTGGAACCAAGGGCAGTTACCTTTAATACAGATTTTCATGATGAAAAGTCCCAGGTTCCAAGCTCGCTCTAGCTCAGGGGATACTAATATTAAGCACTCGCATTAAAAAAAATATGTCACGGGAACACATATAATATCCTCTGTATACTTTGATACTTTCAGGACACAAGGACCTGAGGTGAAGGACAGCCAACTAGATGACCTACATTACTAATGATTTAATCAGTGGTTAAAGTATTAGCATCATTATCATAATAACAGCAATCACTTTCATTCATAGCATAAGCTGTGACACCCTAATGAGAACCTTACTTCTCATTAGGGTGCCAACAGATTGTGTTTTTTTAATTTAGCCTTAAATTCACATAAATCTACTTTACTGATGAAATCTTATTTCTCTTGGACTTCTTACTTATATTGAACAACATAATTAATTTATAATTACAACTCTCCAACACTAAGTGTAAATCTATGATTACCCTACCATAACTTAACATGTATGCTTCCAATTAGAAACCTCTTTACCAAAATAACTTGTGACAAGATTTACACAACTTAGGATAAGACTCTGTGACTTTTGTCTACTTCCAATAGGGCTTCCGTGGGTACTCGAGTAATCAATGCATGGGGAGGGATGGACTCGAGTGCATTTTCTTGGACTCTAGGACTCTAAAAGAGGAGATGACTGTTATATATTTATCTAATTATAAACTGTTTGTCAATGATGTGTGAAGTAAGATGATCACCATGATCATATCATGCAAAGACATACCGTACATGACAACATATAATTCGACATATATATCTATGATATCACAGCTGAACAACAATTACATGACCTCTTTTGTAAATTTACAAATTTCGGTACTGGGGTCCGAGTCGAGTCTGACCCTTTGAGTACATAAGTCAAATTTTCTTGACCCCTGGAAGCCCTAACTTATCACCCCCCTCCTCTATACACCCCCCCCCCCCCTCTTCTCTACACTGTAAGGCCTACAGGCCTGCTACATATTCTGATGTGACAACAATCAACAGGTAGTCCATCACCTGGTTTAGAAGTTCACTTCAAAGGCTCAGGTGTACAGACAAGTCACCAGGTGTAGCCAGGGACAAGCTTATGTCACCTTATAGGATATTCTAACTCTCTAGTTGACATCTACATACCTGAAAACTGGGTTACCTGAACGCTTTGCCTGGAGCAACTCATTTGTAAGTGTAAATGTGCTCATAAAATTTCTCAAATTCTTCACACCAATGGGTAGAGTTCTAAACAGTTACTCATGATATTAAGGATATACCATTTTAAAATTAGTGGTTACAATATGCTTAGCGATGCATTTTAGATACTGTTTTAAATTATAACGTTTCACTGGCATAAGTCAAGTACAAGAACATCCCCTTTGATTTTCTTTCCACAAATCACATCTTCATAGGTTAAGAGATCATTTTTGGGCAATAATCTAAAAAGAAAACAATATACATCCAAACTTTTGGAGTTATTATTAACCCCATATTTTCAAAAATTTATTATCAAAAAGGTGATCTTTGTGATTACTAATGGTTGTCTTTTTTCGTAATTTAGATAGTCTATGTGGTTGAATATCAAAATGTGGCAATGAAATGGAGTTTCTTTACCATAATCATGTATCAATTATTACTTACATTTGTTTGTGTGGCCCCCAAAAATGTGCTATCCCAAAAAATGTGCTTTCTAACGAAAGCTTTAAATAAAAGGAAAACATCAAAACAAACAAAGAACTTCAGTTACTGATTAAAAAAGTAAATATTTACAAACATCTGCCAAGCTTTTGGTTAACCACTTTAACTTAAGATGAATCTTTTTTTACAAAATTTTCCAAAAATTTGAATTTATTGTTTACACTTCAATGACCATGAGTTTAACTGTTGAAGCAATTTATTTTTGCTGGCAACTCAATATCACAAAAAACGGAGCCCACCTACTGTTCAATAAGCTATTTTTCAGACCCAAAACTAATTTAAAACTCAAGATGAAAGAAACAGGCAGAGATGTTTTTCTTCACCATACAAGATCAACAAAAGATTTTCAAATGGTTTCCTTCAGATCTCCTAAATAATGTCCAAATTTCTAAAGAGGATGTCAAAAGCATTTTAGTGAGGCATTTATCAATAAAGCATGCATGTGTTTACACAATGACAAAGTAGGAAACATTCTATCTATTATATAATATATGATATATATATAATGAAGCAGATCAAGAAAATCTTTATCCATGTCACTCCCAACCAGATTCTCAAGTTAACCATCGTCACAATTCACACTATTAATATTTCAACACTAATTATTTACACATACTTTCACACTATTTGCACACTATTCTTGAACATTTTCAAGTCCCGTGTGATATTCAAATCTGTGGCAAAATCTTCAGTCAGGCCATACCACAAGCATTGACTGTACTAACGATCTACCCACTCAACAACCAGTCTTGAATCCCAAATATTTTCTCCCAGGGGTTAACAGAATCTTGACTTCAACATGTGACTTAAAAACAGCCAGTTTGGGTACTTAAAATCTACGACTAGTATCAATAATCCCTGAATAACCAAATCACCAAATAGTGATATCTTCAGACAAGTCAAGATTTCTTTGAGGCAAATTTACTCATTAATATCAAATGAAGTTTCCATACAGTATTACAGTTGATATTTTCAAAGCTATGAATATTATAAAGACAAAGATGTCTCTCACTGTTAAGTTTTCTTTTCTAAATCCCCAGTGTAGGATTTATTATTCATCCAATTTAGTTCCGATGCTTCCTATACATCAGGTATTTGTTAGATTATTTCTAAAGGAAGTCAGCATAAAGTTACAGGAAAATAGGTATGAACAAAGGCCATATCTCTAAGAACTTCCCAGTTCAAACAGAAAAGTCGAAAATGTGAAAAACAGGACGTACAACAGATGGACAATAGCCCAAGCCATAAGCCCATCTGTTCTTTTGAGCTAAAAATATCATTCAGAATATTACTATTAAACCAATCTGATGTTATCACTCTCATTGACGACAAAACCTTAACGTCAGGATGGTATTAAAACATGCCACGGGAACCAGTGTTGGACAAACGCACATCACGTACACACTAGAAATATGTGCACTTGCAGACAACTCGTTACCCCAGTCTAGCCTTAAACAAGTCAAAGCAGGCTTATAAAGCCTTCATCACAGGTCCGAAGCTATAAATAGCAGCTTCATAAATGGAAGTCAGGTCAGAAAGGGAGATAATCCAAATGCCTATTAATGTTTGTACTGAATGGAAAAGGGAATCATTTCATTTCCTACTCAACCAGATGAGCTTCCTCTCTCAACATTGCATACTGTGAATTCCACTATCAGGAGCCCATTAGCAGACGGCATGTTTCCTGGGAAACCCAGGTCCTCTCATTAACAAAAGAGAGAGAATATCATGATATTTGCATGCACCAATTCTCTCTGCATCATCGACTCCATCGTGCAGTCATGCACGTTGTAATCCAAACAAAGAAATACATCCACGTAACATCTGCCATACATAAGCCACTGCACGTGAATCACAACAAAATCCAAACACGAACGGCCCAGAAACCAATGGAGGTTTTGTTGTGTTTCGACTCTAGTTTACCTTCCTTCCAGGTATCTCCCAATCCTTCCTTCTCTCTCTCCTCCCTCCACCTCCTTCCTTCTTCCTTCCCTCCTTCCAATCCCTGAAGGAACGAAGCTCAACTAGCCTTCACTAGACTCAGTTTGACCTCATCTCTAAGCCCAACACTCGATCAATACACACATTTATTCCACGTCTCCCGTCCTCCCTCATTATAAGGCTTTCTTTATCCACCGTGCATCCACATGCGCTATGGGTTTATATTCACCTGCAATCTAGCCTGCTGTGGCAGAGGGTGTTTACTTTAAATACCTGCTACTGATGATGCCTTAATGCGATACTGGGGGATATATTTGATGAATTCCGGATGGCCCTCGATATAGGGCTATGACAACACCCAAGGTTGGTTTCGATTGTGCATCTGTCTGACATGCAGGCGGAGGCATTTGATGCATTGCTGTTTATAAATCAATCTGGGATAACATTATGATATTGGCCCTCTTAACATAATGAACAGATTCCAATGTGGTGTTTTTTAATTGCATAAAAAACCTTCAATGATTTCTCTTTTTTTATAATTTTCATATTTTGATAAAATGTTTGTAACTGTCAAGGGAGAGTTAGAAAAAAGCACTAAAATAAAAGTTTTCCATTCCAGAAAAAAAGGAACTATAAGCCTTAATGGTAACCTTATTCAAAACCAATATCCTCTTTTTTTTAAATCAAAACAATAACTTACATATAATCATAATAAAGATAAGAGTTACCAAGAAACTTAAACATAATATTTGTACCATTTATATTGATGTGTTAAGCTGTTGAAATATGTAATAATATATTCATGGAATCAGTAAAATTCATTTGAAAAATATCCTTTAAAAAAACCTCTAGATAATTGTTAAAAAAGAATGTTTTGCTGCAATTTCATTTTTTGTGGACTGTAGTAAGTCTACCTGCCAAGGAATGAAAGGGAGGCATTTACCACTCCCTATAATCATAAAGCATAATATTTGGATGAATTCCTAACAGCATCACCACTGCCTTCTTTAACCCTCTCGGCCCTGAGTTTGAACGGATTCGTTAAAACAGGCAAAATGTCAGTGTTCCTGCCTTTTGTCAATGTTATGATTTTAACCTGCAGGTTATTATCAAAGAACCCCCAAAATATAACTACTGTTCGTGTTTATCAATAAGTTTTTTCATAGAAATATAATAGACAAATTGGTAAGCTCAAAATTTTTATTGATATTTTTATCGATTTTTCCTTTGGACCAGCTGTTTTCTTCTGCAAATCATTGCAAATAAGTTGTGAAAATAAACAGATTATTCTGCGAAAATAAAAGCAACATTTAAAAGAGTCTTGTCTATTTATCATTTTGAGGATGATAACAGTTAAAGTCAACTGAATTCATCGTAAAGATTCAACAAGAACTGATAAATTCACAGTCAACTCAGCATCTGACATTGACTGGGGAGAGGTAGACTATGGGTTAACCTCGGCCGGATGCTGCCATCATCTGTTCACACAATGGTACAAGCCCTTTGACAGACTAGCCTTATTGAAGCAGGGTAGGACCCACTAAACTCACAATACCCCTCATAATGAAATTTCCGGCCCCATAGTGGCCCAGACTGAAGCAAAGCCCTTGGGGACATCGCTGGTTTTTATGTCGCCCCCAGGCTACCAAATCTGTATTGACTGTGTGGGACAATACGCCACGTTTGACAGGTGAGTTATACAAATCCTGGCAACTACCGGGCGTCGGGAATCTCAGGTATGCTGAGTCAGCGATTCAAGGTTGCGGCCAGGATAGATAAAGCTCCAGGAGGAGTGGGGTGAAAAACATGCTAAAAGAAACAAAAAGTTAATGCCAAATTTTTATCTTGTTTTCCTCCACATCTTATTTGCCCTACAGGTATGCTGCGTCCTGAATATAGGTTATGGCCACATAAAGAGTGCAGGGCTAGCTCAGCCATTTAGTGAGAGTCCCGGTCAGAAACAAGAATATGTTCTTTGTTAAAAAGGGATCTATCTGGAAATCAAGCAACTATATATATATTGAAAATGCACTTAAATATAAGATCCATCTAGCTATTAACAAAATAGACACGGATGAATTCAGCAGCGGAAGTGACTATATTCAAGTTTATATCTACTTCCAGATACCACCAGCTTGCCTACATCAAACCATCCATCTATCAAGACAACTGAGCATCACCCAGCCTTTAGTTTCAACACATGGCCGATGTTTACTAACAACGTCATGGCAACCCATGAAGTCACAACAAGCTGTGATACACCACTTCACTTCTTCCTCCATACAGATAACATTCCTTAGATACCACTCTTATCTTAATGTTCTTTGAAGTTCCTTGATTCCAAATTTTATTTTGAACATCAGAACTATCAGAACCTTCAAAATTTCTAAATCCTTTCATTTAAGAAACTAAAAATTTAAAAAAGGATGTAAAGATTATATTTCAGAGCACCATGAAACAGAACTATTCACTTAAATAGTGTAATTATGGGTACACTGGTCTTAGTGGCAATATACCAAATTATTCTCATAAAGAAAGAAAATTTCAGCAAACAAGGAATGAAAAAACATGGAGAATGAAGTTTTTCTAAGTTAAGTCATTGGTAGTAAATGATTTGGCACCAAAAGAACATTCTACAAGTCAGACAACTGTGGCCTGCACTGATTGTACCAATAGCTTCCAACTTGACCACCGGGCCTTGAACATTGAGCACGTGAACATCGGACTGACAAATTTGCAATTGCAGTTCATGTGCTTTCAAACATAACAATGTTCCATTTGTTGAAGTAAATCTAAGAAACTCAAATATTCAGTAAAAAAATGTTCTCATTGTCACGTTGAAATTTTGCAACCTTGTTCTCTGAAAGCCGATACCCATGAAACTAATGGAGACAACAGTTTCAGTCGCCCAAAGAAGATTACCAGATGGGCATATCTGTCAAGGAATCTTTTATTACTCTGGAGGTAAACGCAAGTTAGAATTCCTCAAGCTTAAGAACAAAACAGTGACATCTCAATAACAGGGTTAATGTTCAACCTTTACTATCTACTCTCAACTCACTAAGTTCAAATAATGGCCAATTTCATTTGCAAAGGAAAGCAAGTCTTTTGTGAACAATGCCTTGGTCTTGTGTTTCTCTCTTGTGCTACCGTTCTTTGTGTTCCTACTCAGCAAGCTCCTTAGCACCAGATAAGATCTACAGATTTTCTGATAGTCCTTTTGGGAGACCTGCACAGTTAATTGGGCATATGCACCTGAAATTGCACAAAATTTTGCTTTTTTTTTCATGAACAAGTGCTCAGGTTTGTCATAGGTTCAACATCAATAATTAAGTAAAAACGTTCTTTTTGTATTCATAAGATATCAAGAGAGACATGTGGCTTGTTAATGGAGATGTCTAAATATCTGCTTACAACAAATCTTAGATTAACATTCAGTCTAAAAAAAAGACTTTTTTATATGAATTTCAAAGAAATATGGATTTCAATCAAAATCTAGACTTGCTTTTCAAGATGTTTATTATGGTAACTACAGTTTATCGGTTAGACTAAATAAATTTTTGCAAATTAGATTCACATAATGTCTTGAATTTGCCAGATTTAATACTTCGTAAATAATTCTCCCAAACTTTCTCCACCCCAACACACACACACACTGTCTTCACAACTTTTGAATCTATTGAATGTAACTGTTTAACTGAACAAAATTAGGGACCTAGTTCTGCTTCATGAATGTTTACAAAATGGGAGCTTTTAATACAGTCTAAAGCCCGTCCAACTAATCTAGATTGACTTGCATACACAAATGAAAATATGAAATAATGTATGGAAGAATTTATAATTATTATTTTAAAATTTCATAGAATGAATTTTAGTCTATTCTATAATACATAAGAAAACAAATGATGTTGTTATTTGACGTTGGAGATTAAATGATTAGAAAAAATCTATAAAATATAATACTTTTTTGGTAACAATTCATATGAAATATACAAAACAAATTTATAGGCATGGCAATGAAATCTATGAATGTGATCTCTTATCAATGGAGCAATGGGCAACTCTGCCTTCCTGCTCAATGTATCTGCCTTCTGCAGCGAGAGAGTTAACAATACACTGCCATTTTACACTTAAGAGCTATAGATGAAGCACTTCAATCAAAGTTCAGATAAATATAAACTGATGACGAAATACTTGAAATATCTCAAGGTTCTGGTTGGAAGATATAAATATACTGATGATGCAATGCAAGTGTATGCCTTTCACTAGGGAGACAAAAATAACTTGTTAATGATGGCCAACTATTCTAGGTCTCTCACTTCCTTTTCACTGCATGAAATATATATCTATATATACTCTTATATTTACACTCACAATAATAAATAAAGGAACTAAAATGTAAACCTGAAATGTACACTTGTCAGAAATGTACACATGAAATTTACACAGGAAATAAGAACAATCTGGCATTTTTGCATTAAAAATGGTTTTGCATCTGCTTTACATATTTAATTGTGTTTAATATGTTTTCTTGATATGTTAAAAATATTTCAAGAGAAACATAAGTTTAGTCTTGATATCAGCCCTAAAGATGAAACACAAAAGAGATGGTGGCCAATTTGTAGGCTAGTCTCACATTTCTCATAATCCAACATCTTTCCAAACATGCCAACAGCAGTTGATATATTGCTAAATGTTGAATACATTTTTATCAGTGGCTTAGTCCTCGACAAGTTTCACTTTTTCAATAACGTGCTCACAGCCGCAGTATATTCACAATATTTAATACAAATCTAACTATCCATTAGTTTTTGTCATGTTTCACATTTTTCGTAATCTGTAGTTATATTTCACCCAAATGAAATATGCAATGTTGTTACACACTTGACTTTAAACGCCTGTGGTTATTCATTCTATACATGGAGCAGACAGATTCAAACATGTCTCGATTTTAGAGCAGCCATTTGACATGTCAAACTGTTTTAAATTGACTTAGTGATATATAATGCTCAATAGATTTATTTTGCCCCTTATAAGGAATCCATAAGATACGCAGTGGTTATACGGTGTTGTCAATGATATGGGTCAAACAAAAACATCCATTTTTCATATGAAGTAATATCTACTGGTACCAATCTCTTCCACCAAAACCTTCTCCCCTCCATCCTGTAACTTTTTGCCATCCAAAAAAGGATTTTTTAATGAAAAATTTCACTACTTATTAAAGATTAAATATTTGTAGTGTTGATAACCAAAAGAAATATACAAATGATAGCTAGACTATTACACTGATAAACAAGGAAATGCCATTTTTTCCCCTGCAGGATCAGGTTCAAATATCTCAGCTTGGATAATTCTTATTCACTCTTGTTTAACACTGATTATACCCTCATCAAAACGTTAAAGTTCCTCCAGTTTAGTCTCTGAATTTTTTTCTCTCCAAAATTACTGCAGCAGATTATTATAAAAGATCCTATAACTTTGATGATCTGTGAAAAGCATGCCCATTGTCCAATCTACAAACATGCATTCACTACATGCATTTCATCTCTTCCAGATCTCCAGAGCTGTTCTAGTCGCTATGGCAACACAGTTGAGGTCAAAAGCATTTGAATAAAGATGGCATTGAGAAGAAAGTGTTACAGAAATGACCGGGGTCAGAACAATGATGCAGTTGGACTGAGGTCAACTTCATTGAGACAGTCACTCCATTGATTTTTGCAAGAGCCACTTGACTTTTATGGACGACTTGTGATGAATAGGTTGGCCAGCGTTGTTGTCGAAAGATAATAATCTCCTTGATTAGCTTGCCAATGTAGTTTTAGACAAAACCTCTTTCTTTGTGACCAGTGATGTTTTGGGTTCCATGAATAATCATTTTTGAGGCCATTCTGATTCCAACAATAAAGGCTCTTTGTGACTGACGTCTTTTTAAAATTGAGATTAATTGGATACAACATTACAAAGATTGAGACTAGATATTCCCATCAAAAGAATCAGAACAAAGTCATGATGGAATCTCTTCATGGAGGAACAAATGTGACCACAAATGTCTTCAAAACGAAAATTTACATCAATAACCCATAAAAAACCCTTTTATTCCATTCCTCTTATTTGCCTAAATCACATTTAATGATTTCAAACCATCAGATCTGTCAAAAATGAGATGATGACGTAAAAACCACTGCCAAACAATACTAAGTATATATATGCAATTTGATAACCATAAGCCCATTCTACTTGAATACATAAATGCCAACTAATGTACATTGCAAAATTTTGCAGAAATATTTAAAGTCAGTCACTATTGATGAAAAAGATAATTATTGAAAATAAGTTTTGTCTGTTTACTTAAAACACATAACTTTTTTCTTGCATTGTAATTTCAAACCATTGCAAAATGGTTTTTTCCAAAAATATATAAATTTTATATGAAATTTTTCCATTTTACTTATTTGATCATTTAAATCACTAACAGTTGACTTCTTGTCATTGCATTTCAAGCAAGTGAAAAATATAATGTTCAGAAAATCAATTTTGTGGTTACATTTTTGACCATTGATTCTTGCTAAATGACTATTAAAACTTTGCTACAAAACAGAACGGGTTATTGTGGATAATCCTGATAATGAAGGCACCAGACAAGAATCTATCCAAGAATGAGCTGATGCACTAAATGATCTGATAATGCTGATTTAGCAGATATGAAGCATGTTAAACCCTTGGCGCCTGGAATTCTGCTTTCGGCAATCATGATGTAATATACTATTTTTGTCAGAATCTCAGATTCTCAAACTGCACACCTTGATAATGATAGATAATCAATATTTTAAAATGTTACCAAGTTTTGTCTATAATGGAATAAAATCAAAGATAAAACCTAAAAAATTACCAGCCAAGGTTACAAGCTGGCTACCGGGCCTTAATTCACACAGCTCTTAATTGTTCTCATTATAAACACCATAGTTTGGATATTATTTCTTTTGAGCCCTCGGAAGCCAGTAGCCAAACTTTGGCGCCCAGTTTACATATTGTTCTATACTTCCTATGCAGAGTGTCAAGAAAGGAAGTAACAACTATTTTTTATACTCATTTGGTATCACACGCTGGTAATCAAACTTGGATCTTTTGGGTGATGAGCTATGATGTAATATTCTTTAATATATTTCAGAATAATACCAAAACAGAATTAATGAATAAAAAATATCCTTTGCAATAAGACTTTCGTAAAAAATGAGATAATGAACTATTTTAATAACAAGGCTTAGTGAACTTTGCGAGTACATGTCAATCATGTTTGTTTTCCATGAACAGACAAAAACCCTCAAGAAAACTAAAATCTTTCTTCTGATAAGGCTTATGACTTTGAAAAAACAACTTAGTGAGTGCATCTTGAAAGGGCATCCAAATCACAATATGCAATAAATACCGTCAATATTTTTAAAAAGGTTTTTTGACTCGAATTGTTGACAAAGCTGTCAGCTTCCCCAGACCATCCTAAACCATTTTCCAGACCGAAACAGCTGGCACCAACCTTGTGAACGCATGGTGTGGTGCCCAGCAAGATGAATGAATTTCCAGTGACTCTCTTACTGCAAGTGTGAGAAAGTCCCTCAAATTCTGTCTCCAGGGAAACATGAATTTTGGAATTTAATTAGAAGCTTGTTTGGACCGCTCCCATGAACCAGTCTCCGAAATATTGAACACATGTCAGTATGTTTGCAGTGTCACATGGGTTCAAATGAGTTCAAATAACTTGGTGATCGTGTCCAACAACAAAATTATGTTTCTTGTTCAAATCTACCTTTTTTGGCAATATGATAAATTATCTCGGTAATATCTATAGACCTGACATTCTACTTGTACTGACACAGACATTTCATAGCATTTCAGCAAACCCTGACAGCCACAAAAAAAAAAAAATTAATCAATGAAACAATTTTTGAAAAGTAACGGAACAATACAAATCCTTCTTTCTTGGTCCGGTACAGTGGACCCGAGACTGAATGAATGAGGACCTAGACTGTAATTGAGACTCCTATTTTAGAGCATTACTCGCTGTGAAAACTACAGATAACATCTTCTCCATAAAATAAAGATTTCACTCCCAGCTCAAAAACAATTGAATAAAGCCTCTGAGAGCAAATCTTGTCATAGACTCTCCTGGGCTTTTATCTCACTTCAGGGTCTGGATGACAGATTAAAACTGATGGTAAAGGCCAGAAGGTAACACAGAAGACATGCCAGTTGATGAATCACTTCAGACACGGAGTGGATAAACTGGATGTAAAGCTGGTACAGGGTCTTTCACCTGTTGACTAGTGAAGTCTGGTCTAGACTGGCTGGAGTCACTCACAAGGCCACACATGGGTCCCACAACATCTCAGTTTTACAATATTGTCAAGTGTAAGATGGTTCAGGGCTTGCTTTCACAAAGCTCTAAGGTAATCGTAAGTCACTAACTTAACCTTTAAAGGAATGGGAGTTGAGGTAAACCTAATAAAGGTTGTTTTGTGAAAGAAGGCCCAGAGCTTTAGGAATCAAAGAGAACATCTGACCAGAGACATTGCAACATCTTTACTGTTGTCCTGTAAACGTCATTCTGGAGTTTTGCAATCTACTTGAAAGGAACATTTTAACAACAGTCCCTGATGCCATCTAGTTTATAAAGTTGAACAGTGAAATAGCATGCTGGTTCCCAATTGATTCATAGTTTGAAATGGACCTGTCAAGGGAACTTTTGACCATAAACATGGCTTGTCCCTGTAAACATCTGATAGTTTTCAAGTGTAAGTTGGTCAAGAGGTTCCAGGTCCTAAAGGTCAAGGAACATTTGACCCGAAACATCATTCATCCTGCCGCCATCACCATGTATATTACTGAGTGAAATTTTGTTCGACCTATAATCAACTTGTCAAGGAAACATTGACCCAGCAATAGAGTACATCACAAAGTTCAATATGTTCAGAAAGAGACGAAACTCCAGTCACTTAAACAACAGGAACATTTGCCTTATATGGAGACACTGATAAAACTTGCACAGACTTCTGTTTGGAAACAAGATCTGGAGTTCACAGGAAATCTCTAAATCACATGAGTAATCAGAGGTTGTTGTCATAAATTGGGACGAAACGTCAACATTGTAATTTACAAATTAAAGACATAACAATCATCTGGAAGTTGATGACTTCTGCAATAATGCATTGTCACAATAAAAACGCATACAACCTGAAATTCAGATCACAAAACCAGACATTTCTCAAAGAAGCCTTCAAACCTTCTGATTTGAACAACAGAATCTACAAATTAAAATTCACAGAATTCGGTTGCTCTTTTTAAAGAAAACGCCCTCAGCGACAAAACAAAAACGTGAGTAAACCCCGAGCAGACCAAGAGCCAAGAGCTAATATTTGACCACAGACATGCAGGCGAGAGGCTTAAAGCGCAGGTTAAAAGTTCACTGGCCGAGAGAAATCAATAGAGCAGTGTAATCTCGAGTACTGTGACACAATTACATCACTGTCTTCCCTCTATCGCAGAATAGGAAATTTTTAATGAATGTAAATGTTTGGATTTGAAATTTTCTTCTGAGTGCTTTTCTACGAATGTGAATGTTTTGAGATTGAAATTTTCAAAAGGAGCTTCATGTTGAGCATGTTTTGAATTTATTCATCTTTTGATGATTTTTTATGTAACAAAATACTAATAAATGGGTCCTGTAATGACGAGACAATCTGTGGATTTTTGTGATCTGTTTAATTCAAAGTCCTAACATTTCTTGACATGTTTTTACCTCAAACTTTCATCATAATGGGATTAATGATTTTGTAGGCCAGCATTGGAAATTTATCGATCAACAACTGCTACTTAATGGGGTTTGATAATATTGTACAGACAGGATAGCCAAAATGTTTTTACATATGTGTTTTGTTAGATGGTATGGTTTTCTGGGCCCAATCAAATTTCTAAGTCTCTGTGATTTTCCATCTGGAAAAGGAAATTTTTCACATGCTAATGAATATGCATAGATGAGGTTTTTAGAAGTTTCTTTCCATCCTAATCTTAATGAAGGAACTGTTAATAAATTCTTTGATTTTATGAACATAAAACATAAAACTCATGCTTAAGGAAGCTAATCAACAGCCAGTCATGTGCATGCCCATTTAAAAAAAATTTTTACTTAATAATGATGAAATGTTTCTTAAGCTGGAGACTAGTGCTTTGAGAACATCTTTTCAAAGTCCTTGAATTCTCATCCTAGTGTTCATGTTTTTAATTTTCATAGCTACATTCTTATGATTTTAAATAAGTCAAATGTTTTCGTTGGTAAGTTAATTTTTTCAACATACATAATAATCAGTAGTTTTCCCTTAAATCATAAGTCAAGTATGTCAAATTTTGTAGATGTAAACCCCTACCCCTCAAAATTCCTGGATGAATTTCTGATTCCACACATATTTCACCCCTTGAACTTTAAACCATCACTAGAGTCTTATTATGAAAACATTAACCAGTTAAGAGGCTTGTTATGAAAACATTAACCAATGAAAAGGATTGTTATAAAAATAAGGAATCAAGTTGCATGGCAAGGTATCTGATAAACAAGCCATCTTGTTGAATGAAAATTGTAAGTGTGAATTAAATGTTCCTAACCGATGAGAATTCTTTCATGAGTGACCAGGCCTGGTTGAAAGTTGTCTTTTAATTGGTTGAATCAGTCTAGTTAGCTTATATCAATGAGGTGAGGTGGGGTGAGGTGATTTGTGCATCCTGGCCTTAGTCGTGAGACGTTATATTCAGTATCAGTTAAACAGTTAATTCGTTAACAGTATCAGGATATATTGTCTCTTATGGCGATACATCGATGTATTGTGGACCCTCACGATATAAATATCCTGATATATTGTCTAAACATGTTTTGTATCGATGCACTCATATCGCGTAGTAGACGATGCAAACATCGATGCTATCGATGAATCGTTACACCACTATTTAACGCCACCTTCAAGTATTTTACTTTTTATCATGGCTGCTAGTATTAGTGCCGAGAGAAAGCCTGCAATGCTATCGGGGCCATGTATTGCGGTGAAACCTACAAGCATCGGCTGGAACTAGCAAACCATGGGTAGTACTGCGCTGATATTCAGTGTAGCAATGCACCAAAACTTTAATGCATTTAGAACAGTTCACTTCTGCAAAGTTGCCGAGGCCTTGGCGGGATTCGAACCTAAACACACTAACCACTGCACTCCCCTGCCCCTTAATATCGATCAAAGGTTGGCAATCCTACAACAGATTTCCAAAATGAAAAGCAGAACACTCTGGTTTACCAAGGACCTTCTACTGACTGAATATCATTGTTCCATAAAGATATACCCTTATCTTGGGTACAGGCTAGTGATAATACATGTTTATGAGTCCTATGACCTTCTGTGACCTCCACCTGCAGATAGATATGTATATTTAAAGCTCTCAGAAGGTCATCTAAAGAAAACGTCAGAGCAATTGTAAATAAGACTGTTAGAAGCAAAAATAATTTTCACTCAAAACTTGATCTTCAATATCACCTTGTCTATTCATTCTGGCTTCAAATATTACCCAATAAACTTTTGATTCATTATAATTTGATTTTATAGACATGTAAACATAAATAACTTAAATTTTACACGATTTAACTTACTGACAGTTGGCTTTAAAAAATAGAGTTTCATATTTTCATCTCATTATATTCACGATAATAAACTGAGCGCATACATTTGCGCGATCAAAACCAGAAGCTGCACTACTGCACTTTTCTTTACTGCTTGAATGAAAGCGCAGTCTGGGTGCATAAAGCAAGAAGTTATTTAATCAATGGTGGAGCTTATTTCATGTTCTATATTGGTGCAGAGGTGGTTTGCAATAAAACTGCACTATGCAAACCAAACATAATTAGAACCTTACGTAAGCAACAGATGTGAGGGAAGTTTGGAGGTACTTCACTTTCAAAAGATTGAATTTTCAATAAAGATTGATCAAATTAATACAGGGATTTATCAGTGAAAACTATTGTCTATCAAGCTGCACCCTCCCTGTCTTATTTTTGTCGTTTGTCATATCACTATAACTGGTGAAAATAAGAAAATATTCAGATATAACATAATATTATTATATATATAATAATATTCATAACAAGGCTCCCAACTTGGTAGGCTTTTCTTTAGTATTTGTCCAATGAATGAGAAAATTGGATTTTTTTGGCTGGTAATAATTCAGGTTTATTTCAAATGTAGATGATACATATACCTTACAGCAAAGTGAAGAAACCATGATAACATTAGTGATTAAGGTTTAACTCCTGTAAGCTACAAATTCGATACATTGCTTCATTAGAATTGGTGTGATTTTTGCATTGAACAGAGCTATCAAAGCTAAAAGTGGATAATAAATTCAAGTGTCTGGTAAGAGATTTCTAATAATAAAGCAACTTTTACACCTGGTTTACCAAAAAAAAATTGTCACTTTGACTAACATCTCTATTTGGTGAAATGTAAACACAAACTCAGCGCTTGCACTTTTACCACTGAAAACTTGTAAAATAAACAAGGCCAAAACATCGTTGAAAAGGAAGATGACAACTGTACTGATAGGAGTAGCCTCCCTTGTTCGAAGATGCCACTGCAAAGAGGCAACTGCAACAGACATGGACAAGATAGACGAATCCCTCCAGAGTTCAATAACCGACCAAGCTACCGACCAACGAAAATAGACAATCGTCTATCCTTAATCAACAAACATGCAGCCATGGAGACCCAAATCTACCCAATGATGTCGACTGCTTTAAACAACATCAACAAACCCAAAACAAGATCTTGGTCAGTGACCAATTCCCAAAACTAGTTCATATGAATTGATTTTTCTCCTGAGCGGCCCATGTTATGTTTTCGTGGCGAGCCTCCGAGAGGAATGAGGTCACAAATGGAGGCTGACGGGTTCACTAGGTCAGAGGATGTGTTCTGCCTCACCTCGAGAAACTTGCGTCACGTAACTACCAATTAGTACTATATTTAGAAGAATGCTGTGTCAAGTACTGTCAACTACTTGGACGAATCTCTGGTCATGTTTAGCCAAGAGCCTAAATGTGTGTTGTAGCTACTCTGGAGTTATATTACCCACTTTCTGACAGTGTAAGGCATTAGATATAGGCCAAGGTGTATCCTAAATATTTCAAATTCCTGAAAAGTTCACATGTAGTGATGAAAATATTTCAAGTAATATCAAATATTACTTTGCATATATATATGTAACATAGTACTATTTCTGTTATATAATTTCACCAAAATATTTGATAATGTCCAAATTCTTATTGATATGAATTTTACGTCATTAAACAACATGATCAAATTTTAACTTTCTTTCAATCCAAAATATTCAAAAGAAATAATGTTCAAGTAAAATTATGGTAATATCATTGATGCAAAAGGATTACATATATTACATATTCATAGCCAATTCACAGCTGACTCCCACAAAATATGGCTTGCTCATTTAGGCCAGTCTGCCCTAGTTGTCTACAAAGCAATATTTTCAGACAGCTGAAATACACTGTGCATTAATTCTAAGCAGGACTGAAAGCTACAATTCTAGTAATACCTCTAGATACTCTGTGATTCCATCAATGGGAAGGAATAAAGCATTTGGATATTCAAAGGCTAATCAGGAAGTTATTTTTTTATTTTCGCCGAACACAGACCAAGTCTGTGCATGTTTTCAATGAGACTTGTTATGTTGATATCTTGTCTATTTTGACATCTAACAAAAACAATATCCAACACACAACTTCACATGAAACATGTTGGTCTATAGTGACAATTAATTCACTATTCACAACAAGTCACAACAAAGAGATCTGAGACAAAGACAAAGACAAGGATATGTGTTTTTCATCACGTACACAATCGCCTCACTCAGGATAGAGAGAAGAGAAAAGATTTCATCAGCTATAAATAGGCAGTCTTTGTGTTCACTGGATGCAAGTTCACGGGGTCAAACAGCCAAAATTTTCACAACATGCACAAAAAATTCTCCACATAAAAATTCTGCTTACCTGGCTACAAATAAGTCTGGCTAAAAGGTATCCCAGTTGCAGAGTGTCTCAACACAAGAATATCCAGAGAAAAGCTTGCTCTGCTATACACCGAGACAGAACAAGCCACATTGCCATATGCACTCCAGCTCACATAAAGAAGGCCAGCAGTAGGCTCAGAGGTCACGTTACCATATATAGCAAAGGTCACGGAGCATGACAACTAGAGATGTGGGCTTGCTGGTCAGGGAGAGACATGTTCAAGTTCAGTGAGTGGGAGGAGGGAGGGGGAACTGACAGGGGGAGGGGATGAGGGGGGAAGGGACTATCTTTGTGTTCAGGTTCAGTGTTTAGCATTCCATACATATCTGGCAGATCATGAGAAGGTTGGCTTTGTTCAGTTCAATAACTTCCCTTTCATGATTGATCCTATACTGACAACTGATTTGTGAGCTGATTGTTGATGTTTGAAATAATTAATATTTATAGTCAGGAAGAACTTTATAGTTGTTGGGGTTTTTATAAGTTTTTTCTAAAATCTTTGTTTTTCTTTCATTGTTTAATTTTTTAATCATATTTCAATATTCATCAAAGTAAAATCTAAGCTTCATTTTTTAATTTAATGCTTGAGCATTATGCTAGGAATATTTTTCACAAACATTTGGATATTAATATAGCTCAATTAATTCAAAAAAAATTATTTCAACATTATTTTCACATCTTACAAAATTTTTATCACTTTGTTGTAGATAACAGGCATTGGTTTTTTTCTATCTAATTAATTTATTAAATAATAAAAACATTAACTTCTTGTAATAACCCATTAAAAACTTTGTAAGTTTACTGCATTTTTTTGTGTGTATTAACTTTCTTTGAAATTGTTTGTTATTGTTTGCAAAATTCATTCAGTGAAATCTACCAACAAAAAAATGTAAAAAAAATCAACTGCACTCTGAATGACCTAATAGTATTTCACTCTTTGATTGTTTTTAATTAACATTTAAGAATAACCCTAACTTTTCCCAAAAGATAAATAACGAGCAGTCATAAGAAGGATTAATTACCTTTTTAATTTGTATTTTGGTGATATAAAATATGTATATAAATTAAGGCTTATTAGATTATAACTTCTTTTCTAATAAAATAAATCATGTCAAATCTACTGATCTATTATTGAAACATGATAGATTTCATAAACACATGAATGATAAACTGATTGAAAAAAATATTCTTATGACCTTTGAAGATAAATTATTTTTCCTTTAAGCAATTGCATTAATTCTTTTACTTGCTAGCATGCCATTCAAGTTGGATATTTTCCAATATTCAAAGGAAAATACTAGGAATCTAAATTGGCCTTTAACATTAAAATATGTTTCACAAAATATCTAGTTTTCAATTATACATTTTATCCTGGGTTGACATTTCAAAAAGCGTCAAGAAATTGTCAAGCTCATTTTTTATTGCAGCATAAAAAGTGACTTCCTGGATCATGTTAAACTTTAAATTTTTTGTTTTTATCTATAATGTAAATTCATATAAGAAATTTAAATCAAAACTGCAGTGGCAATCTTGAAAGAAATTCTTCAACCTATTTTAACCATGGTTGATGTTTAACAAAATAATTCTCATATTCCCAAACCATGAAAACCAAGATCGGCAACATGAAATATGCATATTAAGTCGACATAAAAATCAAAACCAGACTCATTATTTCTATGCAAAAGACATCCCTCCAACTTGAAAATCAATAAAGGTTTGAGGGTCTATTTGGTCATAATACACATCCAATGGTAGCAGAGATTGTTAATTGTTTGAATATGCTTTCTATAGCTTACATTATCCGAATTTCTGGCCTGTTTGATGGCATATAGCGAGAAACAAGTCGCTCAGCAAGCTTACGGAAAAATCAATACAGATGCACCATTTCCCGATGAACAAAGTACTCCAAAATAGACGTGGTTACAAATCGTGTCATTCGCGGTGAATGACCTTATAATACTTTTTTTCGGAGAAATTGTCTCGCTCTGAAATGAACGTACGTCACATTTTAGGTATGCAGCTCATCATAGATCTTTGATTAGTAGCAAATTTAATCTTAACAAATAGGTCATGTTTAAATTTAATCATTTTATTAAATCTGAGACTAATGTCATTCAGTCTAAACTAATGTATGTGACCTACTGAAAAATATTTTACGTAAGCGAATTTCCACTTGAAATTTTACTGACGTAAGTGATTGATGATTGATACTGTTTGATATTCTTCTAACACATTGCACTCCCAATAATGGATATCTTTAGTCACAAACACGAAACATCTATCAATTTGTAAGTAAATGTCACCTTAACATTATAGAATTAAGTTTGCAACAACAGCGTTTAGATCAACCTTTATGCCATATTCAAACACATGCTTGCTTGGTAGCCGATCTTCAAAAATATTTACCAGCTGAATATCAACACTGACTTTTGATCTCTTTTTGATTTTTTCAAGGATGTTACTGAAGTTTTTATCTATATGAACAATTAACATTTTATTTTTGATCCAGACAGATTATCTCTGAGATGTAATTAGAGAAAAAGTTTGTATTTGGAGAAAAAAAATTTAAGGTAGACAATTTATTAGACATATGCACTTTAAATAATTTAAAGTATACATGTGAAAACTTAGCATTTGTATATTTGAAAAGGGCTTAAAATTCATCAAACTCTATCAATTATTAGACTTACGGTTAACATCATGATAGCTTCAAACACTGAGGCAGAAAGAAATTGATTTCAACAAGGTAAGTTTTAAATGATTGCAAAGTCCCTGTAGAAAACACTACATACCAAATTAGCAGGCTTACAGCTAAATAAAAGAAATTTAAATCGTCTCTTGTAGATTTGGACTAGAAACAGCAAGGTGAGCTAAATTGCAAAACCTCTACAGCAAACACAACCTAACAAATTGACAAGCTATCAGTCAGTTACACCGATTCCAGCAAGTTAGGATTTAATGTTTAATTATTACAAATCAATAGTCATTAATTTAGCCCGTTTCAGGTAAAAAATTCTCAAATATTTCAGCTTCTTTATGGGTAACTGCTAACACCCTATTTTCAAGTTTTCTACAATAAAAACGGCAGACAAGGTGTTTATGTTTAGCAATTGCAAAATCAACAAAAAGCAACCGTAGTCTTAAATTAGCAGGTTTCTGGTTAAGCTTTAAGATAGAAAATACACAGACAGCAAATGCAACTTTAAACTAGCTGATTTCTGGTTAACAAATCAGATCCAGCCATTGCCATACATCAGTTTCTTCATTGGTGACTGTGCACACAGCCTATACCCAGGTTTCCTTATACAAAAGCAGCATGCTAGGGGTTAATGTTTAGATTAAACAAATCCACAAGCAGCGAATATGACATTAAATCAGTTGATTTCTGGTTAACGCAGGCACTAGCAAGGTGAGGTGAGGTGAGGTGAGGTGAGGTGAGGTGAGGTGAGGTGAATTGGGGTTTAACACCGCTTTCAAGAGTATTTCACTTGGGCTGCTAGTATCATTGCAGGGAGAAAGCTCGCAACACCGAGGCTATGCATTGCGGTGAAACCTGTGAGCATCGGCTGGAACTAGCAAACCATGGGTGGTACTACACTGAATTTCAGTGTCTCATTGCACCAAAACTTTACTGCATGTAGAACAATTCTCTGCTGCAGACAAAGTTGCCAAGCGCCTAGCGGGATTCGAACCACAGACCTCTTGATTCAAAGCCAAACATGCTAACCACTGCGCTATCCAACCCCGGCACTACCAAATATAACAGCATGTTTATAATCAACTTCACACAACCTCCTCCCAAGCTACCATGACAAAAGTGGCAGGATAATGCTTGAAGATTGCAAAATCACAAACAGTGAATGATCTTTAGCTTAGCCAGTTTCTGGTAACCAAATTCTCTGTTACAGCTCCCAACATATATATATCAATGGTAACTTGAAGCAGCCCATTCCCAAACCACCTCCGGAATATATACATGAAAGATCTACCCTGTCCTCAGCAGCCGATCAATTAATCAGAGCAGTGTGGCCACCTTTCGTCTACAATCAATACCCAACTGGCTTGCCTGCCTCTCATCAAATCTCCCAGACTGGATTTTTAAACTGAAGAAGTTTTAAAAAGCGGTATTCAGCGCGAGGAAAGTCGACTTGAAATGTCCTCGCTCTTTCATGACACTCGTATCCGTGAGCATGGCGAATCAATAAGAGAATTGCTTTTTTACACGACCATTCTCGACTTCAGCCGTAGCAAAGAGTAGCTTGATGTTATAATTCTGCATTTCAGATGTGAAATTGCAAAAGCAGAGGAGATGAAATATTGCTCAAGTTTAAAGATTTGTTTTTGACCGAACTATCTTCATAGAAAATCACTTTTTTTTATGTAAGTCAATTATCTTGTTTTCCATCTTTTTTCTGAACCAACATACATTCTTGTTTTTCATTTTTATTTAAGTATTCTGTTTATCTAACCTTGTGGCAAAACAGAATTTCAACTTTTTTGTAAAACAATCGTCAGCAGGAGTTATTAATAATAAGACTTTTTAAAAACCTTTTTCAATGTCACATTTTCATCAAAATCCTCTTTATCACATTTGGGCTGCTGAAAAAAAGACTCTCAGATGCTAAAGACAAAAGACGCCCAATTGCAAGGGTTTCAGGTTACATACAACTTATGAATTATGGAGAAATATGTTATAGAGATCCCTTACACATCTACACCAGACAACAGAATATCAATTATTCATGAAGACCTTTTGTCAAAGATTCATAAATACCAGGTGACGATAAGAATACCTTGATACTCTTCATATTTACCTGCATACCTGGCCTCTTACCTGCAAATGCAGACAGGTATTCAGATATTAAATCATTCTTTTTATTAAATTGATTTTTAATCCTGTGACCTAGCAGCTCTGAATGGTAATTTGATCATTTAATCAGCAGATAAAAATTTACCCTTTTTCTTATCTAATTTGTTTTTTTCAATGTTGCTGCTAACAAACATTCTCTCCAAATAAAGGTAGCTGTCATAAATTCCTATACAACATCTTTCATGGTCTTGAAATCTAGAAATCTCATTGGATACAATCAAAGTTAGTTATGCAATAAGCACACTGTTTCAAAATTAATATTTAAAACACCTCAAACTTATTCAAATATGCACTTTGCACTTTTAAT
Source organism: Phorcus lineatus (assembly GCA_921293015.1). Lineage (NCBI taxonomy): Eukaryota > Metazoa > Mollusca > Gastropoda > Trochida > Trochidae > Phorcus > Phorcus lineatus. The sequence continues at coordinate 13,175,840 of OV121095.1, read as the reverse complement.
CTTCTCTACACAGCACATTGGCCTTATTGAGCAACTGCATCATTGCATAAGATAGTTTATGTTGCAATATTTTGCCACTAGGGGAACATGCAAAAGCCCGAAAAAAGGACATTGGTTTTATAGGAATTTATGACAGAGCTACCTCTTTGGGGAGAGAATATGGCCAACACCAAAATCTTTTATATATCTGTATTCATTCATTTTGTTTTACCTTTAGAAATACTTATTTTTGGGCTTTTGTAAACACATTTACTGCAAGATTAAACAAAGCAAAATATAATAGTTTCCTTCGTTATAAATATAAAATATAAAATAACAGCCTTTGAAAGAGTCTATTTCCCCATTCAACAAGTTTAGTTTCAATCTGATAAATTGCAAGACAAAGATACAAAGATTAACCCTTACAATATTGGACATGTAAAATATTGGACAATCTTAATGGGTTTTTTTTAGGTTTTTTTTTGGGGGGGGGGGGGGAATCTTGAATATCAAGATTTATTCTTCATACCACTGAATTTTATGGTAAGCTATTTTATGCAACATCCCCTCTTTTCAATTTTGAAGGACACAGGTTGTATAATATGTCAAAGGCACTTATCATTTTCATGCTGGAAAAATAGATGTTCATAATAAATGTACATTTATAGTCTTTGATTTGTCATTACTAAAAGATTCTTCTAAAGCAAAGAGTTACATTTAGAGAATACAATTGAATATTATTTTAAGTTTGTCTTCAGATGATAAAACATCTCACTACTCAAGAATAAAGGGGAAAATAAATTCTGATGTATTAGTGGTAACACCTTAAATGATTTCAAGTTAGGGAAATGGTTTGTGAAGGTTAATCAAACGCTTTAAGAACTCACTTTAATTTCCCTTGAAAACATGGTACCGTGACTAGAATAATTGTTTGTATGACGGTACATGACGAAATCACATTTCTATGATATTGTAAATTGTAATCATGACGATATCATAATGCTGACATTGTAAACATGACGACATTACAATGCTATGACACTGTAAACAGGACGATATCAAAATGCTATGACATTAAATACATGATGATATCACAGGCTAAAATAATGAATATATGAAAATATTACAATGCTATGAGCATATGACACTGTTAGCATGACGTTAGCATGACGATATCATAATGCTATGACAGTGAAAACATTATATTACAATGCAATGACATTGAAAGCAAGAGGATATCACAATGCTATGACAGTGAAAACATGATGACATCGCAATGTTATGACATTCTAAAAATGACGATATCACAATCCTTATTACTATGACATAAATGCATTGGGAGTGTTAGCAAGCCTAAGAAATTTTTAACTGTTATCCACACGTTGATATCATTGATTTTAGAAGACACCGGAGTGAAATTCTCTATTTCTCTTATGACTGAACATTTTTATATGTACCATAATTATACGCATTGAGACTCCATTTGAAATTCAATTAATAACAAGGATCTTGACATGCATTTTATCTAAAAACTATGATAAATTTTTTTAAAGCAAAACTAGTACACCATATAAAAAAGTAAGAAATTTGGAAACAATGAAATCATGAAAATCAAATATTCCCCCATTTTTAATAGCATATTCTAAACAATCTCTTGTTCACAAATACAGTTTTTGATAAGAAGTTCAATCAGACTTTTAAAATCAGCTCTGAAAAGTTCACATTAAGGGAGGCAACTCCAACAAAAAGTCAAAGAGACCTTAAGGGCACATATAGGTCAATTTTGGCCCAACGTCGCCCTTAAACCCACCTACCTACCTACCAAAGAGACCTTTTCTTTGTGTTTGACTTGCAAAATCAGATATCTGATCAACTCAGCAAGTCATCTACCTAATAAAAAGGGAGGCAACTCCATCCGAGTCTTGTAACCATATTTTTGCAGCAGCAGATGCAGGGGAAGTCAGAACCTCCCCTTTGTAATTTTGTTTATTTCTATTTTTTGTGAAGACCCTGTATTCATGATTAGGTGAACACCACCTTTTCAATTCCCAAATCCAACACTGCTTTGTGGTTGACTTCAATTATCAATCATCGCAGATAAACTCTACGTCCTGATTAAGTGATACGATATATTTCTTCTCTATTCTACAATTCTCACTTACCAGTTAAAAGCATTGAAGTGAAAATACACCAGTCCCAAGCCATACAGAAAAGGAGCATTCTGAAACAGAAAATATTTCATTCTAACATGACACGAAAACTAGAATGAAGATACTGCTTTCTGATTGGTTACCACAATCAATTTTGGAGTGATTATTTCGCTAATAATCACCTCTAAATATTTACGACCGATTCACATTCATACGCGCACGTTTACAAACTCCATTCGCTGAACTTACTGTTTTCATCGCTTTAGACAACAGCAAAAAGATTTTTAAATCAATTCTATACAGACATTGAGAATACCGTATTTTTTTCATGAAATTAAGAAGATAAATCCATTCTGTGGTATATTTTTTGTCGAAGTAGTTTTTTTTTTTATCACTAAATTTAATTTCAAACCGAGCTAGCTTCTTACCGTAACGCGCGGTAATAGCGATTCGTCAAGTGAACAGAGGGGATGTACGTTATTCTTCAACATCCCCCCCTCTCATTTATAAGTGACCACATTTCCAGACAGTGTATTCAACCATGACAAACTATAAAGCTTTCTTGATCGTTTATTCAATCAGTTCACATTTTGCGTGAGAAGTTAGCGCTAGCAGTAAACAACTACTTTTAGAGTAACGTCCCTTGATTTGGTCAGTCCTTGTCGGTATTGTAGGGGTGATAGGTGTCCTATGTATATACGTGAAAAACGTAACTCTGACGGGATTAAAAAAATCTGTCTTTTGTTGATTTTATCTTCAATGAAATAAATACTTAAGGGTTTTATTTAAAACCTGTTGGTTTATGTTTTTTTTATCATTTAAGCGTGCTCTTTGAAAATGAACTGTACCGTAGTTTAAAAAAGCAAGTGGAACCGGTCTGTACTGGTTCGACCATATCACATTGTTGTTGCGCAAGGCAAATTCGTTCCTCATTATATTTCTAATTAGTCATGTTAGAATGGAGATAAATCCCTTCTGTTTTTTTATTTTGGGGTTGTAAGTTTGAAATTAAATTTAGGGGTGAAAAATGCACGACATACAACCCCAAAATAAAAAACAGAAGGGATTTATCTCCTAATTTTACTGACCAAAATTTTTGTCTTACTTTTTTATAGAAAAACATCTGCTTTACAACTGAGCCAATGAATAAAGAGAATAAATGGTAGGGAGATCAACTGTCAATGTGCAAAAACATAGATTAATACAATGAGAAATCTTCAATGAGTATTAAATGCTGATATCCTTTTGAAATCCCTATGGTAAGAACTTGGCCTCCAGTAAGGGTTCAGGTATCTGGACAAGTTTACAACCAAGTAGGGCTAAATCACTACAATTTGCAGTTTTGAGAAAACATTCCATTACTGTGATGGGTTTTTCTGATTAGTGGTGGATCCAGGTATGGGGCAGGGATTGGGAAATGCAGGGGCCATGGGCCATTTTGCACATTGGATGAAAAAATGGCCCATCATAATTGGAAATTTTACCATTGCTACAAGGGGGAATGGCCCATTCAAAATTCTGAAAATGACTAAAAGCCCTCCAAATGGCCCATTGTCAAAGGTGTCTTTCCCAGTCCCTGATGGGGGTATTGATTTTCTACCCGATCCAAACTTTTATCCCCCTTTTAAATTCTTTTAAAATTGACTGTAAATCGGGCAAACCCCTTTTCAAAAGGTGACCACCCTTCTCCCCTTTCTTACTCCATCACTGGAGATAGTGCATATGGACAACAATTTTAGCACAGCAAAGAATTTGTTAAGATAAAGAATGACACATTAGCATGTTTTTATTGCACAACTTATAATTAAATACATTATTCAAATAACTTTACACAACTCTTACCTTCCAGGCATCAGATTGCAAGTTGTAGAACTTCTGGTAGGCAGACAGAGCTGTGAACATAAAACAACCAAATTTAAACCCTACAAGATCATGACGCAAAAATACAATCTCACAGAGTCTTAACATAAGCTGTGCCTGAATTAACTAAGAGAGAAGAAGTGAAAAGAAGCTTTCAAGGTGTGCCCACTGTGGCTCTTATGTCTGTACACAACTTCACTCAAAAATATCTAAAGGGAGATAACTCAGTAATATGCATGCAACTGAAAACCTGGAAGTCTTGTTTGGTAAATGTTGATAATAACGTAGAAAAGATTTGAGTTATAAAAAGACATTTCAACAGCAAACCTCATGTATCACGTCAGCAACAAAAGCAACAGTGACATATTTCAACCATGAAATAAATATTCCATACAAACTTGCAGTGTTTACTTCTCTACTTCAGATCAGAGAGGACACTTCAAATGCATTCATTGAGAATAGAATTTTCCATAGACATACAATTATGTCACTGAAGTTTGCATAACCTTGATAGACAAATAAAGGACTCAGCTTCCCTCGGTTATATAAGCAATCAAATGCACAGCTAGCATAAACCATACCTCTCCTGTCATTATGTCAACTTGTTTCCCTTTTCTCCAAATTGAATGAAAGAATTTATGAAAGAATTTATAAGTCCTTGTAAAATCAAAAATCTTTAACAAGTATACTTAATAAATCACAAATATTGAAATTCATGATGTTTAAATATAAAATTTCTGGTTGCAAGTCTCTCCCCCCTCTCTCATTTGAACAATCACGATTGTCACAGCAGCCTTGGTAACAAGCACCGAGAAGTATGGAAACTGCGGCAAGGCCTATCTTAGCAAGTCATTGGGGCAGGCGTAAGAATAGGCCATGTGTGGGAAGATGGTTGGAAGTTGACAGAACACAATAATTTAGATGTAAGTGAACAGATTACCAACAGACCTCATTCTAACAATCCTCAAAGCAGGAAAGATAAGGCAAAAAAGTATTTTCATTTTGGTCCTATTTTTCTGTCAACAAGTCATGCACCAAAATTATTAATCTAGATATTTCTCCTAAATACTGTCTCTGCGTAAAGAAGAACTATGATCAAAGAGTTTTGTTTGAAAAAAATCTTCCACAGAAGAGAGATATCGATCATTTGAAGAATACTTGGTCCATGATTGAACACTGCATACTGGTGGGGGTGATATGTGGAGCATGGTGGTCAAGTGGTCAGCGCGCTGGACTCTCATGCAAACAACCAGGGTTCGAATCCAGGTGGAAACACCAAAGATTTCTGACCTGGGGTTAACACTGTGTTGTGTCTTTGGGCAAGACAGTTCATCCAGATTGCACTCAGTCCACCCAGATGTACAATTGGGTACCTGAATATGGGATGTATGGATCTATATGGTCGCACAAAGCCCTTAGTAGAAGTATCGTAAGTACAATTCCCTCAGGGTAATAAATGTTTAGTGCTTTGAACATGTGCCTTGTACATGGAAAAAGCGCCATACAAATGCACATTTATTAATATTTATTTTATCATGGGTATCACGAGGAACCATTGCATCACAACAAATCATAGAGACAATCCTACCTTTTGGATACTGCTCCAGTAGTAGATGTAAATGACCAAGATGACAGTAAACTCCTGGTTCAATGGGCTTAACCTTTTCCTGGCCTTGACCTTCATTTCCACTGGTGGCTAGGTTTGACAACTTGGCATGTTCTCGCAGAAGGAACTGGTAGTAACCGATGCCCTGAAAGAGGTATGGTTACGAAAATTTTGATGAGAACTGATTGCATAAAAGAGAAAAAACTGCACTGCATTCTACCGCCATACCTACATTGAATATGACTGCTGCAAGCTAAAGATTAACATTACAGGCAAAACTTCTCTTAAGAAGAATTTGCCTGCAGGAAAATTAAGCAGAGTCGATTATAGGTTAGCTTTAAAAAAGACAAAACTTTTTTTAAAAAGATGCAAAACCCTGATTATACTAAAGAATATTAGAAAGTAAATGACATAAATAAATTCCAACATCTATTCACAGGATAAAAACTGTTTTCACATTAGTAAGATAGTTACAAAACATATAAAATCATGAGAATACATCCATACTTTTTTTAATTGATTACTGTATTCGACCTAGTAAGCGCCTAGGAGCTTAGAAAATAAAAATGAGGGGATGCTTAAAATGGCTTACATTAAATTTAAAACATTAAGAATAGAACAACTTCTGCCACCTTAATATGTTTGATAATGTTACACTTAAAGTATTCGCTTGCAAACATATGGAATATGAAGAAAATCGCCAACGTGCAAAACTATACTTGAAATGCAGCTCCCTGAGCTTATTCACCTGGAAAGTTATGAGAAGGGCACTTATTATTTGAGCTACAATTGTGATAAGGGGGTGTTTATAGGGAGACCAAGGACGCTTATTCTGTCGAATACGTTTATCTACTTATAATCAATAACTTGTACATGTATGTCACACCAATCATTCACAAATATCTGAATGACATATATATCAAATTCATATGACAAACTGAATACATATTATTCAAAGAAAAAACATCTTGATAAGTCAAAATTTAGAATATGTCATAAAAAATTTAGAATATGTCATAACAAATTTAGAATATGTCATAAAGCACAAAGTTGTATGTATAATACCTAAAATAGTGTAAGATTCATTGTTCATTGTCAAACTTTCAGAAGTTTCCACTAACTATTGTGAATTGGATTCTCTACAGTAATTAACTTTCCTCATACCAAGTGAAACTTGAAAACGATACCTGACAGATTTTAAGGGAGCTCAGCAGACTGATGTAGCAGTATGAGTGAGATATCTCATGACATCATAATCGCATTAAATTTATCACTGACTTGATGATACTAATGCCTTGCAGGAATTTGTGAGACAAACTTGAATGATAAACACCAAATATCCCACTAACGAATATATTTTCAAAAGATTAAATCTCATGCACAACCTGAGCAATTTTTAAAGATAAGCCTAACTAAAAGACAGAAACATGTTTATATGAGGATACTTATACTTGAAACAAAATGTTGAGCTATACATATATTTTACCTCTCACCTTTTCTAAGAGTGCTTTCTTTGAAGGGTCATCTGGCAAGTCAAACTTCACGAAACCAAACAAACGACTGAAACAAAAAGATAACACAAATATTTGGTGTATATAATATATCTGACAGAGAAAGACTTTTACAAATAATAAGTTTTATTACTAGAGTAGACTGGATAAATTACATTATTTAAATCAAGAATAAGATTTATGGATTTAATCATCTTCCCTCAATTTCCTGGTCCACCTATCCAAATATTAATCTAAATTAAAATACAGGCTACACAGTGCATTTCAAGAGTTGTGCAACGCATCAAAACCTCAGTTGATTTTCTCAAAAATTATTTCATTATATTCCCTTTATCTCTCGTTTTGAAAGTATCGAACAGATTATCTAAAGAAACTTTATTTACCGAGAAATTGTATGTTTAATGTGACTGTAAAGTCTAATTATCTAATGATTCTAGCGGTGCCATGACATTTATTTTGACGCACCCCCTCGACTCGGAGCATTCACTGTTGCAAATATACCTAGCATTCATTAAATATTTTATTTATTTCATTAATGCATGGGTAATATTTGCACATGACTAAGATCTTAAATGCACCAAGTATCTTGAAAATACCGATGGTATCATGTTATGTGCATTTGGAGTTAAGGCGAAATTACCAATCGTATTCAGAAAGGAGTTGTCGTTCCTCAGCCGCAAGAAGTCCTTTTGGGGCTTCCTTTGGAACCTTCGGTGTCTCTTCTGTTTCAGTCATCGTGCAGTGTGAAATATTTTACCGTTATTAAAGAGAAAACGGTGAATATATTTTAGGCAGCAACGTAGAATTGCCTCACATTTAGTGCGGCCATTGTTGTCGCATGACCTACTTGTTTTTCGACCAATCACAATTGATTTTTGTAACTTTTAACCAATCAAAAGTTTCCTTACATTTCCTAATTATTGGGTGTATCAAAATAAAGAATCGTCAAAAACGAAACAGCGGAAATACGAAGAAACAGTGTTTCAAGCAAATACATTAATAAATGATTTTCATATGGAAATTCAGATTTCTGTCTGTCACTTATATTTACTCAATGCCTTTGTTTATATCATAGCTTTACAAAAATGCGTAAGCGTTTATATCTAACACACCGTCTCGTACAAATATTTATTTTAGTATGGAATGGTGTTTTCCGTATTGTCGATCTTTTGTTTTAAAACAAATAATTTATAAATACAGGATCCAACGTTTCAGAGCTTTTGCTGAATTTGCAATCACCTTTACAAAAAAAATTTAAAAGATTATTTTTAGCATATTTTATTCACAAGGAAATTAAATCAAACTCGGACATAATTTTGTTTATCATCTTAAAGCTTGACACAATCAAGAAAGATATGAAACTTTTGGAACGTGTAAATATTTTTTTTTTTTAAATACGCTTTGTACGATAAGATTATGATAGCAAGGAAAAATTATTGATGTCAGTGTTAAGGACAAAGAAATCTGATTTAAAGAAAGAAATATGTTGATGATATTTCGACTAGTAAAGCGTCATTTTTAAGCAGCGACCAAAGGGGAAATCGCCATGCAACAGTTAAATAAGAGACGGACTTACTCAGCAAGTGCTAGGCCCTACTATCTGGTATATTACCTGTTTTATGATTAACTATAAGGTCAAACGTTTTAGCGAAAACAGTCAATAATCCGATAAAAACACTTTAACGCTTCATTACATCTTGCAACTTGAATCGAAGGTTTCAATCAGCCTTTATCATTTTAAAATGATCAAACTTGACATTTATAGTGCATAATGTTTTTAACAAGTATTTGCTTACAAAAACATTACGCAAAGGTAACTGCAGGGTATCATTTGTCGTTCACTACATTAATGATAACAAAATGAACACATATGAGCCTCTCTGGGTTTAGAATTTAATTTATTTAATATGTCAATATAAATCTCTCTTCTTACCTTCTATCTCTCTTCTCTATTCAATTATTCTGTTAAGCTTACCGACAATTGTTGTCTTAGCGCATGAAAACTCGTCATTTTGAGAGTCTGTATGTAACCCTTAGAAACATTAATATTAACTTCATTGCACTTTTCACAATGACATAATGTTTCAAGTGTTCATTATTTGAAACAGTTGCCATATGCATACTGTTGGCAAAATATGCCATTTATATGAGATCACACTATCTGCAGTTGTACAAATTCTTATATTTTTTCTGGACGTGTATCTTGCTGGATTCGAACCCACATCATCAGTATCGCCATTCAATAATGAATGAATAGCTTATGTATCTATATACAGGTGTAACGATCTGTACCTTGAAATACCTTAGATTTTTATTTCAATGTTTTATTACATTTTCTAAAGTTCACGTATTAAACTTTAAAGCTTTTATGTGTTTTAGAATGTTTCATTGTCGCAGATGTTATAGGTATAATGCAAATAGCTCCAACAATGAATAATATATTTGTTAACATCTGTACTTCTTCTGTACCGTACTGCGATGTTGCATTTACCATGGTATTTACAGTGTTTGTTTGACCTATTGAAACATTCTTAACATTGGGATAAAAACAGATTCATTGTGTTTCAATGTCTAAATTATGTCAATATATCATTGGTGTGGTTAAAAGTATTGCCACCATTTTAAAATGCATTGGTGGATTCGAAGTCGTTCTTGGACATTAGAATTAAATGATTTTAGGAAACATGTGATGTTTATTGTTAGCATAAACAAAAAAAGCATAGAATACATTTATAATTTGTCTTGAGAGGTATTTATAAAATGAAGTTTAAATAATGAGATGCAATGCTTGTGCTTGGTGTCATTAATTTTTACATTTAATGTTAATTTTGTTGAATATTTTTCAATAAATAAATCAGGTAAGTTCAAAGCTTATTCTTTATAATCTGCCCCCCCAAAAAAAACAAAACAACAACAACAACAAAACAACCTGCATATTGCTATTATGTTGGAAAATTAAACCTTGTGTTAATCTGTAAATTCTTTGTATGTAGGCTACGTATAATTGCAGAACTATTTTGGCGTTGCCTTGATTCGTTTTATAATATAAGCCAACTTTTTGTTAATACCCAGTAAACATTTCCGCTTCCGTGTTCTTCAACAAGTTTTGGTGACTTCATTTGGTATGCTACTTCGTTAACATAAAGCAAGAATAGAACAACGACTGTCTATATATTGACACAAAATGTAAGCATAGATGTTTATGTTTGCCTACTGTATGTTTGAATGTCAACATTCTTGGGCGTTTGATTGGGGCATTTCAATTTCTTGATACTGAAAATGAAAGTTGAAATGTTTTTAATTTGATTGATGATTGAGTTATTTGACATTATTTTTCTGATACTTTTGATAACTATGAAGTTAATCTATCATATTAATATTGTAAAAGTTTATCTTAATATCAAGAAATTTGTTTTTATAATTTAATGTATACTAGGAAGAGAAGTGTTTAATTTGTAATTTGATATTGCCATTATAAGGGGATGGGTAGTTGTAGAGGCTCCTCCAGCAACCCCATTTGATAACATATAGTATGCAGCTGGCTTGGGAGACTAGAGCATTCAGGCGACAAATTTCGTTATAGGGGATTGGATGTTTTTCCTAGACTGAAGTGGACATTAAACACATTTCATAGATGTTTGATAATGTTTATGATTTACATACCATATGAGTAATCCATGACAGTGTAATTACACATATTAATCTAAAGTGACAGTCTACAAATCCACCACAATCTATGTCTACGAATTAATCTTGTCTATGAATGGCAACATGTTGAAATGCAATGTAATAAAAAAAATATTAATATTCAAATATACATTGGGTTTAAGAAAGTTAGTTTGGTAATGACATTTCATCAGCCCAAACAGTGACATAACTGCATGTAAATCATTTAAGTCTACATATGTGTCGCTAAACTGAAAGTTGTTGTTTTATTTTAATATTTCTAAATATTGTAACACAGAAACTCTTTACTCATCCTGAACACAAATGTTGGTTGATTTGTTGTAATTTAATTCCTAAGCAGTTTGAATTTCGATATCTTTGACATCTTTATTTTTTATAAATAATTTTAGATTTCCAAATGGGGGAGTACAATGAAGAGTATGAGATTCTTGATCTCTCGGAGTACAGGAATAAAGATTGGGTGCGCAAGATGTTTGGCGATGTATCCAAACAGTCGGCGGCGAAACAGATTGTTATCGGAGGAGCGTCAGGATGGTTTGTGCTCAATGTTACTCTTAAATTGTCATCTAGTTGTTAATTTTTTCAAATTAAGACAATGCTAAGGTTGATCTCAACATCATTTACTTGGTTCCTTTTTAACATATTGAGTGTCAGCTGACTTATAAGCTTGTCTGATTTTAAGAAAATGATGCCCAAAAAGTCATTTTTTATTAACTGTATATATATGTGGCATGTTGTTTGTGTTCTGATTATTAAACAACTTTCATCCGAATGATTTAATTGAAATTTAGATGTCACTGAGATTTTTTTTTTTAAAAAGAAAAAAAATATGTTCCAGAAGATATTTTCCATCTACAAATAAGCTGATTTAGACAATGTTTGAAATTTGGCCTCTAAATTTTTTACACTTAAAAATGTTTACAGGTTGGCAGGTTTTCTCTTCCTCAAAGTTGGCAAAGTGGCGGCAGCTTCTCTTGGAACAACAATTTTACTTGTACAGGTATGGGAAACCATCTTTTTTTACCATTGCATCATAGGACAAAATCTTTTTTAATCTGTGAAAACTTATTAAGATGTAGTATTCTTGATTTAGATATGAATACACTTTTGTGAATATCAATATTTTTGAAAATCCTGAGGATACGAAAAAGTACACCTGAAGAAAAGGAAAGTATTTAAAAAATAAATTTAAATAATTGTAAGACCTGTGCAAGACAGCATATTTGTAAGATCGGTGCAATAAGATTTCCTTAAGTAATACCTTGTTCCATTTTCTTGACACATATGTAAACTTGGTACTTTTCATCCTAATTAACCTCATAGGGGTCTAAACATAATTTCTACAAAATCCCCAACTGGTGAAAGTCCACATTAAGGATAATATCCTAATTTTTATGCAATCAAAACTGTTTAACAATTCTGATGACTTGAAAGTAATGTGCATTCAAGGTTAAAGGTACTAGGTACTTTAGAGAGGTTTATGTGACGTTTAGATCAGAAGTTTAAAATATCACCATATGCAAAAGTAAATTGTTTGCAACCGATCAGAATTTTCTTTTTAACCAAGAAAGTGTTCCAATTGTAACAGAGGATATCTGGGAAGATAATACATGAGTAACATTTGTTGGGAGAGAATGGTCTTTTGGGATTCCATCAATTGAAACCTGGTTCAACCCTTGCATCTTTCAGCTGTCTTCCATTCAAAATATGTCTTGTTCGATGAGTAGTTTTTTAAATATATATTCTAGATTGCTCAACATCAAGGCTACATAAAAATAAACTGGAGCAAAGTGGAGAAGAGTGTCAACCAGGCTAAGAAAGAACTTCATAATGAAGCAAACAGACGATACCCTGGGATTTTAGAAAATGTAAGAAGGGAAATTTTCATGCATTTTTAAAAAATTAATGTTTTTGCTCAAAGTTTCTTCTGTTCTTAAAACATTCCATGTTCACAATGTAAAAACATTTCACCTTAATCTTAGTTTTAGCATTTCAAGGATGAATTGATATCAAATAACATAATGTTTGATAAAAAATTTGAAGAAGTTAAGTATTATTTTTATGTCTTGTATACATTTATTAAGCAAATTGATGACCATGTACTATAACTTAAGATGTCAGTGCTTCCAGTATCATTGCATTCCAGTGACAAGTGCTAAATAAATAAATAAATAATACATTGCAGTATCTTACATGAAAAGGATAACGATATTGATTTTCTAGTTGATTCAGAGTTCTGCTTACAACTTTCATCTGACCTTCTCTTGACCAGTGTCCTAAAATATGTAAAATGATGATAATTATGATTTTTATTTCCAGGTAAAGAGTTTCACGAAACAGAATGTCCTCTTAGCAGGATCTTTTGCAGGTGGATTTTTGTTTGGTGTAGCCTTTTGAGCTAATCAGTTTATTGGTCTCGTGTATGACTGACTGCTAGTCAAGAGTTTGGTATGTGTGTGGATTGAGAAAACACTTAGTCTTTTGAGTGGCCTCTCCAGGAATTCAGAAAGGATGGGTTCACCTATTGACATGGTGGGATCTGGACCTGCCACTGCTGTAATGCTAGTATCCAACCTTGGTCCCCTGAGGCTAAATGTTCCGATACTCCAAACATATATCATAAGTCCTTGTTATCATAACATCAGCCATGTTTTGTTCCTGTCATGGAAAATGAACCAATGAAAGGATTCTTATGAAATCATGCATTTACATGTCTTGATAACTCTCTATTTCAAACCATGTTGACTGGGTGATCAAGGACTTGAATTTGAAAGTGCTAATTCAAATTTGCAATCTCATTTGCAGGAATACCAAAAGTATGAGCTATGAGTTGGAATTCAAGTGAGCAAACCATGATGAGAGCAAGTTACAGTACTGTAGTGGATCCAGGAATTTTGAAAAGAGGGGCGAGGGGGTTGTTCAACTATTGAAAGTAGGGGGTTGATCGTTGATCCTATGGGTTTACCATTTTAAGGTTGAATTTTTAAGATAATTCCAAAAAGGGTGTTTTTTAAGCCCCTGAATCACCCAAAGAGGGATGAGGGGGGTTGTTCAACTATTGAAAGGAGGGGGTTGACGGTTCATCCTATGGGTCAACCATTTTATGGTTGAATTTATAAGATAATTCCAAAAAGGGTGTTTATTTTAAGCCCGACCACCCCCTAAATTCCCACAGATCTGCCACTGTGTTTCATGATGCCTTATGAGAGGCTTGTAGTACCAATCATCAACATAGCAGTTTGAATGGCTCACACCAATCAAGGATGGGTACCTTGTCTTTAAGAGTTACGGAACATATAGCCCTGTATGACCTTGACATTTTAGTATCCTTTATTTAAAAGACCATGTTTTCAAAGCTTAGTCTGTGCTTAGTCCGGGTATTGCCTGACATTACCTGTATTAAAACTAAGAACCATGTACATAAATTTAGTTGATTTTGTAGTTCTGCTAAGTCTTATTAAAGTAAAATTTACAGGGATAAGAATTTCTTGCCATTACAATTATTTGAATTTTTAAAAAATCATGTTTGAGCGATTTTCAGGTCTGAGAAAACAGAAATCTCTGTTTAACTGATTTTGAATTTTTTTTATCTTACTAACTAGAGAAGAAGATTTAAGTGTTTATTTTAAACGCATCATTTCTGAACCCTGTATTAGGAATCATTCTCATTCTACATCTACAGACTATAATGATTCTATCTTTTCTTCCCCGACTGATCGTAACGTTACAGTATGTAAAACTGTTTTGATATACTTTTACACTTTGATGTTGTAACCATTGACCGTGAGACGCATGGGATCTTGATTACATTGATAAAACTTAAGTGAAAAGTCTTGCACCTCAATATAGATAGTAGAGTATACTTTATAGAGATTTTACCTATGTCTTATTCATGATATTAATTTCCTACGTAACAGAAACACCAGAGATGTTTGTAACCAAAAGCACTTTTGGAATTGTTATTTGGGTAATTAACTAGTTGTGACAGCTGCAAGTTTACAGTTTAATAAGTCATTGGTTTAAGCTGTAAGGAATCAGATGAATAATCTTGAAAGCCATCCTGATTTTGTCCATGACCTATTTTAATCGCAAGGATCAATATCCAGTAAGTTTGATATAGGTCAAGTTGCGAAATTTTGTGTGTGTGAGGCATTTACAATGTATTTAGGGAAAATGAGTGATAAAGTTCAATTCTATGGCAGTCACTTTTTTCGTTTTCATTGACTTTTCATAGAAGTTGAAAGGAAGTATTGAAACAAATTAACATTTTTGGTTCTCCCACAAATGTTAACTCATATTCTTGCTCTTTAGGCAACATTGTAATAGCCTCTGATATTTTGAGCGCGTTCAAATTAGTTAACATCAACTTGTCTGCACTAATTCACGTTTTTTATGTTGATCTTGAGGTAAATCTTCTAACATACCTCTGCACCATTGATTGGACAATGAATCGAAAAGAATCAATGATTCTGAAGGCTGGACGTCATAAAACCATTGTTCGCGACGTCATGGTTGTGGGCCCTCGCAAGGAAAGCATGCCATTTTCTGGATATTTCCATGCAATTATAGTAAAATATATTTAAGAAAGAAACCGGAAATGTGTAATCAGATTTTCATAAAGATTTGTCTTGAAATCTCTCTCACACTTGGGTAATACAGGAATTTTCACACGTTTCCGATACAGCATACTTCCTTTGGTAATAATTTCAATAATGGTTTGCATGAGTTCTTCATACATTGTATGGTGAGCTTTTTCATTGAAATTAGTAAGAGGAATCATTCAAGTGTAACTTAAAGCAACCATAGCACATTTTCAAAAAGGGGTTTCCACTGCAAATTAAGACAAATATTACCAATTGCAAAACAATACTTTTTAATGTCTGTCCCTCAGTCAAATAATGATAAGTGCTTTTAATTAGTCACTTGAAAGTGATATTTTTCCTACAACAGAAAATATATTGCATAAACTAATCTCTTACAGAACAAATTTGAATAATATAATGTATCAAAAATGTGCTATAGTGTCTTTGAGGTGTACTCTTTTGAAAAAGAGTTTAAAAGTAATGTATTCTGTATTAACCTGTTAATTGATCGCATTTTCATATTGGTCCTATAAATAAGCTTTGAAATAAAGCAAGCAAATTCCCCTTCAAGGCCTGTTAAGCTTTACTGCATTGCACAGCCATTTCATAGATGACTACACAAAGGAGATTTCTGACAGTAGATTCAAATTTAGCTTTAGAATGTTAGAAAGTTGGTTCAAAAAGGCATAGAAATGCGGTAAGGGTTATATGTACCAGTGGTTGAGAGTGGCAAGATCTATGTCGTGTCTGGAACTTGTAAAGCTAGAACAAGCTGCTATTGCAGATGATCCTGTAGATATCTCAGTGATTGTTGTGTGCCTCGAGGTAGATATTAATGTCAGTTTTAAACTTAGCATTGAAGTGTATTGCTAGGCAATTTCATAATATGAGAATGTAGTTAGTAAAAGGTGCTTATAAATGAATAAGAGTGTTTTCTGTTCCTATTCCTTCATCATTTTTATGATAATGGTATCTTTTTGGAAGAAATGATTAAATGTCTATGTACCTATAAACTATAAGATGAGTTTGATCATTTGTATGATATGTAACATATGCTGTGCAATATAATTTTGTCTGTCATCTAACTTGGATTGGTGAAGAATAAAGATTTATACACACCCATTGCCTTTTTGTGTTCCTCTTTCATTCAAAGTTCATTGAGAGTTTTAAGCTTTATAGCTCTTGACTTTTTATCAATCCAAGTGAAACTCTGCCTTTTGTTGGGGTCACATGCATGCATGCATTACATACATACATACATACATACATACATGGTGCATGCATGCATAGATGCATACATACATACATACATACATAGTATTCTATTTGTTTTCAAGTCTTTATTAGAAGAGTGTATAAAAGTTGTTGGAAATGATTCTTACCTAAGTCTAAATGGGGTATAGCACCCATATAGCTTACATGAATACATACGAAAATTATTTTAGTCCTTTTCTGAT
This sequence comes from Phorcus lineatus, assembly GCA_921293015.1. Classification (NCBI taxonomy): domain Eukaryota; kingdom Metazoa; phylum Mollusca; class Gastropoda; order Trochida; family Trochidae; genus Phorcus; species Phorcus lineatus. The sequence goes on along the minus strand of OV121095.1, from coordinate 13,159,007 downwards.
GTAGCAGATTTGATATCCAATAACATTTGTATTATATATATGTCTATATTTCGATATAATAGTGGAAAGGGAAGGTTTGAGAAAAATAAGACCATACTAATTCTTGCTTATTTCAATAGACTAAATTTTTATTAAATGACATCATTTGCCAAATTTACTTTTTTGGGGAGGTGTTTAATCTCAGAATCCTTCAGGGATAATTTCTTGGGAGAAAAGAATCCAAATATTGACTTTACACCCAAATTTATGTATTACCTCCCTTTGCATGAACGACTCCAGAGGCCTCCTTATTACTTGGACCATGTTTTTATTAGGTGTTGAGGAAACATCTCCAATTCCTCATTCAAAGCGGCAAGGTTTTTCATTTTATTGTTAATTGAATTTGGTGTTGCTTATTTAATTGCCATAGGAATAGATGGAACAATAATTTTGGGGGGGGGGGGGATTCCAAAATTATTTCCCCCTCCTTTTAGACCAGGCTTCAAAATTTATCTCCCCACTGTTCGGAAACTTCCGGCCTCTTTTTTAAAGGCTGCGGCCCGAGCGTGACATCAGCTTTCGCTGGAAAGCGCTCGTAAAACTCTCAACCTAAGTAAGTAAGATGGAACATGTGACTTCAGCTTCTGTACATTTAAGAGGTTGTCTTTCGATTTCTTTTGAAATGTAATCATTGTAGTTATTTATTTGTAATTATGCCATAAATTGTCAATCACCTGTAATATTTTGAATTCATATCACAACATATTATTTGCCATTTATTAATGCCAAGTACATTTGAGTGTTTAGATGCTCATTCATGCGAGCCCTTGATTCTTAGTGTGGAGAAAAGTAAAATTTTCTGATCGAGCAGAAATGTTCTTTCTAATAATACTGTAGTAATAAGTAATAAGTAATACTGTAGCCGAACTGAGTTATCTTAAGAATTAAGATAAAACAAAAATTCACTTTCAAGTTTTGAAAACGAACCCATAACTTCAAAAACAAGCCCAAAGCAATTGAAGACCCTTTTGTCAAAAGAGGTGAAACTAAAAGATGTGGACCTTTCAAGGGCTGTAACAAAGTGCAATCGTATTGTCTTGGTCATTTCTTTTAAACAGCACAACTTCATGTGTGCAGCTCTTTCCCCTTTGTACCCTGCAACATGTTACTGAATTTTAAAAAAAACAACAATTAAAACAGACATTTCTAGTAGTAAAATTCTTTCCAAAAGAAATAAAAAAATTCAATAATAAGAGGTTTCGACTCGTCCGATTATTCAATAACCAATTACAATTGCATTTTGAATGGAATCATTCCTTCACTTCTTCTATTGTAAAACCTGTATGTTGTATGTTGTGTCTGGTATTATTGATTATGTAACCTTCGGGAACAAATAAAAAATATAAAAACCTTGATGGGTGCAGCTCTTTCCACTTTATATTCCGTGCAACCTATTTCTGAATCTGTTGTTCTTTATTTGATTACTAAATATATATGATGTTATAGATTTACTTTTAAGAAGAATATTGGTTATCTGTATCTCTAACCTTAACTTTTTCTTGTTAAACTAATACCCCAAAAAGAACAAATTCTGGAAAGATGGATGTCGTGATTTTTAAAATCAATTTGTCTCTGCCATCAGAAATTCCCAACTTTTCAACGCAACACTTATATTTATTATATGATATTTCTTAAGTGAACCATATTTCACAATAACAAGCGTAGTGTATACTTCATTCCCAGAGAAGGAACACGGTTCATATCCGTCCACTTAGGTTGACGTGTGTAACACAAAAACGTTACCATAGATACTTAACAAGCAGAGAACGTTGCATAATACTCCTGAATTCATTCTCCGCCCTTCCTTTTGTGGTAGAAAGTGTTACGAATGAATTTGGAATATTAAAATGTCCCCAGTCAAACCAGCAAAATATAACAAGACAATTGTATCAATCAAATAATAAAAAAAGTGTTTAAGGTTACAATATCAAGCTAATACGAGCTTTAATACAATATGAAATGAGTCACACTAATTAGCTAAATAAATATATTCACCAGTCCTTATGAATCACACAGTTGAAGAAGGTTGACAGTCAGCGGGTATTGATAGGAGATAGATGAATCCGGCTTGTAAAGGTATCCAAAAACAGTGGCACGGCAGATGATCGCAAAGTTGATTGTAAGAAGCAAGACGAGTAAGAGTCCTATATTCCAGCCTATATATATATATATATATAGGTTAAATACCTTTCAGAAAGTTCTTTTAAGTTCCACGACAAACTCCAATCAGAGGTGTCCAACTCAAGCAATCAAGAAATAGATAGAACATTCTAGAATAGAGGATTCTAGACACTGCCAGCTTAGACTATCAAAATAAGTGTAAGTGTGACCCACTAAACAATACAACAATGCTATATAATGTTAAACTTATAAACAATCACACACTCATAACAAAAGAATATGATATATCATTAGCAGAAATATTTATTTATACATATACATATAATACGTTATCTATCTTAGAAGATAACATATCTATCGGACCAATTATCTTTCTTGTAATCCTACGAGTGGCACCAATAGCCAGTGTTTCTCTCGAACAAATTAACAAGCAGATTGGCGATACACGTGGTTGTCACTTCAGGATGTGTTTCTGTTAAAACATAATCCCTGACCATCAAATGCCATGTTCTGTTTAGCAATGGACCCGTATGTGTATTTCATGTGCCAGGTACCCAATCGACAAGCTATTATCTCCAATGGAAAATATGATGATTACAATGGGTTTGTAGAGCTTTTCAATAGAATCACAGACTTTAGAATGAAAAAAAGAACGGTATATCCACAACGGTAATAATGTTATCCCTACGTTGCATGGATTTCAGCGCAACTTAACTACTACCATCATGATATTATTTACATAATGAATATCCTTTTACAAACAGTTCTCAAAACTCAAAACGACAATTATGATGATCATTTTCGATGACTCCACTAAGTTCTTCGTGCAACAATGTAGGTCATTACATCCAATGATCATCTACTGATATGTAGAGCTGAGTCGACTGCAATGTGAAAGTGCCTTGCCAAAAGACACACAACAATGTAATGGTTGTGAAATAAATTTCTGTGTCTCCACCTGGATTCAAACCCGCACCTTTAGCGTGAGGGGTAAGCTTGCTAAAAATACGACACCACTCATTTTTTTCCACATGAGTAATTATAGCTGAAAAGTTCCCTCTAGCGGTCTACAGTCAACATCGAACTATCAGTATGTCAAAAATATTCTGCCCTCACAGTCGAAACATAAAAAACTTTCCACGTCACCTCTGTTTCAAGGAGGTCGATTTCTTGTACTAGCAGAAGAAAGTTCTTGTGAACGTTGTTTTCAATTTGCTAATGGTCCGTTATAGTTACGGTACGGAAGATACGGGATCGTTTCCCTTCGGAGCATTCTCTCCCAACAGAGGTAGCTCTGTAATAAATTCATATACAACCTCTGTCTTAATACGAACGTTTCTCGGGGTTCCAGCAGTTTCCCCTATCGGCGATAATTTGTAACTTAAACTACCTGGCAATATTTCCGCCAATGAAAACACCTAATGAATGAATAACATTTTCATTTTCATTTTTCGAGATTGGTGATCGAAAACCGGACAATAGCGCGCGCCAATGACTCAAACGTAATTTTGGAAACTAATTTACAGCAGACACAAGGACAAATATTGATTTGCAGTGTTTAGTAGGTCATTTAACTAATACATATGTAACTATTTAACTAATTCAACTAATACATATGTAAATTGGACAGAGAATTTGACTTCCGTTCATGTACTGGGCTGTTTTTCAATTTTCATTGAAAACTAGAAAATATCCTTATCTTAAAAATTAGAGATAGTTTATGCAAGTTTAGAGGAACGATTTGAGTTTATCTCAGACCATATGATATATTAAATCTAATTCAAGCCAAATGAAAAATCATAAAACATTCTCTGTGTCACTTTTGACAATTATCTCAATACATGTACATATAGTTTACAAAGGAAATTCAACGACATCTTTATATGTGTGCAGCAAAGGGAATCACACGTCCCATTTACATGAATTCTAGTTGCATAATCTATTAACCACTATCAACTACAATTAACTACAGTCAACTACAATCAACTACAGTTAACTACAGGCAACTACAATTAACTACAATCAACTACATTTAACTACAGGCAACTACAATTAACTACAATCAACTACTATCAACTACAACCAACTACAATCAACTACAATTAACTACAGTCTACTACAAACAAATAAAATCAACTACAACCAACTCGTAGTACAGTCAACTACAACCAACTACTATCAACTACAATTAACTACAGTCTACTACAAACAAACAAAATCAACTACAACCAACTACAGTCTACTACAATCAACTACTATCAAATACAATCAACTACTATCAAATACAATCAACTACTATCAACTACAATCAACTTGAATCAACTACTATCAACTCCATTCTGTCCTTTTGTCTGGTTTTGATAAATTTCAGAAATGTTTTACTTTTAAACCTTCAACTTTCACGATACAAAGCTTATAACTCAACTGAAACTTCTGGCAACGTTCAACACAAATCGAGAAAATAACACCGTGGCATATTTGAGTTCAACAACTCAGGGAGTGAGCCTTTAAAAGTAGGCGACACAAAGAAGGTAATTTGATCCTTACTGCGATAACTGGGCCGTAAACGAATCATTCGGATGGGGTCGGCATTGTGACGTAACAAATCTCGTCATGTTCCCCACTGAAACGTGCAAAATCTCGTCCTGCAACTTTTACAGAAAGCAAACAAGATAAACATGAATGCTGTAATGAACAAGTGTTCAACGAAGGTAGGTATTGAAAGATCATACATGTAGGTTGTATGTATGTATGTATATATGTATGTATGTATGTATATCGTCATAAAAGTTCGACATATATGTCGGAGATCACCTTATATCACTTATTGATTATTATATTATTGAATAGGAAAACAAGAGTTTCTGGATAACATCTTCTAGATTGTGTCTGTTTACATATACAATGTATGTATTTATATCGTCAAACGAGATACATAAGATTTTACATATATGTCGAATATCACCTTATATAACTTATTAAATGTTAGTAAGACACGATGTGGATGACAACTTCTAAATTGTGAAATTCACGACGTTTCGTAGTATGCTTAATCCTTCATCAGGTAGGATATGGGGAATATGAAACGGGCTGCACATAAACAATGCCATTCTTGCTCCCCACCCAACAAGAAAAACATCGACTAACGATTCACTTGAGTAATTTTTAATTTTTTTTTAACCCGAATGTGTTTTTGTGGCCTGGTTTATTTTGCAGACACAGTGTTATCTCTGTTCACCAGTTCTATTTGTAAGGACGTTATAGGTTAAAAGATGTGGGTACTTTTATTGCGAAAGACTCCACACAAGAAAGTTTGCATGCAAAGGCAAATTCATTGTAGTAACTGCCTCCGGCCCATGTGCAGTGTGGTATCTTATGTGATACAGGACCTGATATAAATTGTAACAAAGCAACATTCCTATTATCAAAAAGATATCTAAAGGTAAACAATTTGTCTAACGAGAAGTCCCTTTTCCTGATGCTTTATATAGAAATATGAACAGTAATATAATTACGATTAGATTTATGAAGATATCGCCAAAAAAATAATGTGGTATAAATTTCTGTCATAGTGCGAGATAACAAGGATATGAATGTGTAAATGAGTTTCATTTTCTAAGCTTCGACAGCAGTTTGTCTCCCCTCAATAAGCATAATGATAACAACAAAAAGATGATGATGATGATGATGATGATGATGATGATGATGATGATGATGAGAAATTATTTGCTGTAATGATAGTTCATTCTTTTTTTTATTTGAAACGCCGTAGGATTATGGACCGAGCTGCCAGTAAGGGCACTCTCAATTAATCTGTTACCTTGTTTAAATTCAATCTTTTCCTTGAAATATAAATTCAATCTTTTCCTTAAAATATAACAAAACGACATAAACATTCACAGCATAACATGCTAAATTGATTATCAATTGTCATGCACAATTTGATATTTCATAATCATATGAATATGTATGCAAGCCATTGAATACTATTTTAATGCAAAAACACGAACCTATATCTTTACTTTTGATCAATCATTGATTATGAATTTGAACCTTTTGTTCTTCTGTTAACTTAGTAATGGTGTAAGGCATTGTTCCTTTACACAAAGGTCGAGAAAACGCTCACATGGCATAAACTTACAAGCACGAAATTCTACCTCTCACGAGCTTTGTGATTTTGTTAAATGATTGCATTTTTGAAAATAAAACAATGAAAATGAGGTATTGTTTTGTTTATAATAATTCAGCATTGCACGTATTTAGTGTGTTTTTTGTCCCCTCGTTGTTCAATGTTGTTCAAACTTTTATGTTAGATATTCTAAACTGAAGGTTTAGGAAAAGACATAAGGCATAAATCTTTTTCAAAAAGAGTCATGGAATCATGCCATAGATTTTCCGAACCCTAAAAAGCTGATTCAATGTGAGGAGTCAGTTTTTACGGTCAGTTGTTCCAACAAATCCCCTACAGTCCTCGTTGTGACGTAAGGTAAAATTTATACTTCACCACAAATTATGTTCACTTCTTTTTAAGCCTGATTTCAACTTCAGACATTGATATCGTAACCCGAAAAGGAGAGATGTGGAACTGACAGAATGAAAGTGAAGCAAAGGTAGGTCACTTTCTTATGCGCAACAAATTAAGGTGTCACCGATTTTTAAAACTAAACTAAAAATCTCAAAACGGCGGTTACAGATATATTACCATTAATGGAATATATTCAGATCGTTTATGTGCTAATTATAATGATATATAGCAACATTTTCCCACTTTCAAATGAGTATATTGTCTTGATTAATGTATTTTTTTAAACTCGATAAATAAGATTTAGTGAAATCAAGATCTTTTGAGATTAAGTAAAATATACATCGCTATCTTGAAATCATTTATTGTATTAACAGTCTCCTGCTCATATTATTAAGAGTCACGGTGTTTTATACAATACAGGTATTGTTTGCAACATTCTGAAAATATTGTCTCAGGGTATGCCTGCAATATATGTAAGACTCGAATCCATGGCAGGCCTCGAATCTGTGGCGGATTTCCAAATCTATGGCAGATTTTCAAATGCCTGACATTTGTACCTTTTTTTTGTATTATTCTGCAATGATTAACCAAACCTTACGCTAGACAAACTTACCCTAAAATTCGTCGACAAGAATCCAAGGGTTACAAAAGATAGTCTTTCAATATCTTAGGGCTAAAGAAGACAGACTCACCGATGGCTAAAAAGATCCTACAAAATAAACACAATTGATGTGGCACGAAGCCTCAAATGTCTCATTTACATGTAAGGTATTGTTAATGTATTTTCGTAATTGGGATATGGACTTATTATTTGGTCGTTATCCGTTCGCAATATCTCTCTGTGACTTCCCTAATTATTACGCTAGCGACGCAATTGGGCCCTACGACGGGAACAGTTAGCTATTATGACGTCATCGCATAATGACGTCACTTAGCATGACGTCATGAAACAGTCTAACAATCAAACAAGCCACAGATAAGGACACCCGCCATAGATTAGAGACCCGCCACAGATCTGAGTCCTACATATATATATATATATATGATAAACAATAACATATACAACATAGACATATCTTGAATGTCTTGTTGCAAGAAAATTATATGATAGGTGTTTTGAGTTATAAGTATACTAATGACGCTGATACAAAAAGGGCCAGTGAACAACCCTGCAGTGCACCTAGCGCAAAAGTGAGATTGAAGAATACAAACGAAATTTGTATCTACAAAATATATTTGACTAAAAATTTCGTATTTACCGACTGATTGACATCCTTTAATAATAAATTCTACTTAAAGAGCCACTCCGTGATTTTCAAAACATATTATTTACCTTTGATACAATCCTAAATGTCATATATGGTGATATTAAATCAAAACATCTTAACTTGTCATGTCCAAAAGACATATATATGAAAAATACTGGTTTTCCATGAAAAACTAAAAACAGCCTTATAAATGCACAGAGGTGTAGATATCACGTCCAATATAAATGGATACTAGTTATATAACCTAACAAACGCTATCAAATCCCAACTGCCCTCCTGGCTGTTTTAGATAAGTCGCCAAAATTACGTTTGACTATTACGTTTGACGCGCGCCACTGTCCGGTTTTCGATCATAATTGCGACGTTCTACCTTCATATTGTCACTGTAAAATATAGAATTAGATTCAAAATCTGTCTTTTTGGTAACAGTCGATACTTCGCGATCAAATGAAACCATTGAATAAGTTTGGCATACATGACTCAAACAACTCACGGGGTGGCTCTTTAATCATTGATATATGTTTGAATGATTATAAATTCAAATTATTGTTTCAGAATAACATTCTTTGTGTTTGTTCTGGGAGTAATAACAGTTTGCTGGTTCATTCTCCTGTATCTACGTGGGTTCACCGTAGTGACGCAAGTACATAATGATGGGCGTAATCCACAAGTTGACAATGGAGAACCTCATATTGTCGGGGTTGATGAAGAAAGGTAATCATTTTCTGAAATTTGAAACAAATTGTCTGAAAAAAATATTTTGTTTTTCTAAAATTAATTGTTAGTTATGAAAATATGAAAATTGAATGCCAAAATATTAACCTTTTTCTATTAATCACAAACTGCTTATTTAAGTAGTCATTTTACAATATGATAATGCAGGAACTTACCTTTTGATCAGTTACATTGTGACGTCATTTACAAGTGAAGAGGTCAAGTCATTCAGAGTTTTTATCAAATAATTGAGACTTTTTATCAAATAATTGAAATACAACTTAAAGCGAGGCTATGTCTACAATAGAAATTAGACTCATCGTTATCGAGACGGGTTAATTAACCTTCCCCCTGAAGGGCCACGCTATTGCAAACATTTAACCCGAGTCTCCTTGTTCTCATGGATGCAGTCTCGCTTTAACCTATATCATCATTGTAGATTTGTGACTTGCAGTCAAGAGCTACAGAGCCCTTGGCTCTGTTTTGTAATGTTTCTTATATCTTACCATATTAAGTTGACGTTACACTGAAAGAAAGGATAGGTTCCTTAGTACTGATTATCTCGACTAATTTGACTTTATGATAAGAGCATCTTTTCTTTCCCAAAACAGGAACGTATTACAAGCACTCAACATATCGGAACAAGAACGTCTTGACCGCATAATTCAGTACAAGATCGATTGGGAAAATGATGAATATTCAGAGATACAAAGGAATGAGAATTCTGAGCATAGGGACGACGTGGAAATGGAAGATAAGAATGCTGATAAAAGAAACAGATGAAAGTTGACAAAATAGTGTTCCTAAAGATAATATGTCATATTAAAAGAAAACTCCTTGCATTAGAGACAAACCTTGCGTGACTTATATCATCGCTTTTATCATTCATTCATTCATTCATTCATTCCGTTGGATATAGTCGCCCTGTCCGTCTGTCTGTCCATCCGCATTAATTACTACGTTTCCGGAGCAAAGCTCTTAAACTGTTCGTCAGATCTTTCTGAAACATGATGTGAGTATCACACACCGACTGAAATGGTGCCATTTGATATTAACTGATAAGTTTCTTGTTATAGTTTCATAATTCTGAATGTTTTTCGTTTCCATGGAAATGTGTTGAATAAGGACTCTATTCTGGTTTACTTTCGTTTTGGGAGCATAACCGCTTATCTTATCTTTATGACAATTTATATGTGCGTGAATCTACTGAAGTGGTGCTTTTTGATATTTTCAGATTTTGGGGAAAGCATTGTTTCACAATATGAAATTGCAATCTCTTCAGGAATATGGTATTTTCTGGAGCTGAAAACAAAAAAATAATTACCATATCTTTCTCAATTTCTACTCAATGGCTTTATTGAAAGTTTGTATATCATGATTACAAAGATATCCGAAGCGAAGTCAGTTAGTCAGAAAGAAGTTAATATACAACAGGAGCCAATTGTCGTGACATTGTCTTTATTTTCAATATAACCTCCCTGGACCTCGATGCATTTTCCTATTTGTCTATGAGACTGTCTATGCTCTAGCGGTAGAAGTCTTCTGACTGACTCCTCAGTCACGCCTCAGTAGCTGCCTTGAGATAATCATCATCGCAAAATCTTGAACCACGCAAGTGTTATTTCAAATTGCAAAACAGATAGAAGTCGCTTGGGGTCAAATCTGGACTGAAGGAGGATGGTAAAGTTGTTTGAAACCTCATTGTTGAAGTGCAGCCTGTGCAATACGACTCTTGGCACAAGGGCTTTGTCATGAAGAAGCATAACGTCCCTAGTCAACATGCCTCGCCTCTTCTTCTTCAATTGCTGCAACACGTCAGCATATTAGTCACCTGTTATTGTAGTTGTGGATGGTTTATACTCTTTAAGGAATCACGCCTCTTGCATTTTAGAAAAGAGTCGCCTTAATCTTGCTAGCAACTCTCTGGTGTCAATCTTGAGCATTTAACTTTCGTAGCACCCGTCATGCGGAGCTCGTAAACATGTGCAAGTGCTCATGAATTATGGTGCAAACAATTCATTAAGAAACGCTAACTCTGAAGAGAACGCGTCCACCTTAATTCTACGATCGGGCATGATTAAGCCCTGGACCCGTGCAACCATATCATCTGTAATGGCTTTTACAGGCCTTTCTGACCGTTAATTTTGGTACTTGATATTTGATAATCGCACGATGCTGATTTTTACTACTTCTAATGATTACAGGAGGGTTCCGGTGTTCAACAGGCTGAAAATCTCAAGTCAATTATCTGGTTTGGTTGTTTATCTCTGTAAACTGTCTCAATAATGACATCAACAATTTGTGTGTATATATGTATATAGTAATACTGTTATGACCTATAAATTTATTTACTGTTTATAGATGGAGAACCAACCGACCCTTTTAAAAAAAAGGAGTTGGGTCGTCCCTACCAAATATATATATATTTTAAGGTTAAAATTGTGTTCTGTAACTTTGAGGGCGTTTAAATTTAAATCCATAAATGCATGTTTATATTTGTAGTTACATTTCATCAAGAAAGTAGTTTATGAGAATGCTCTCATTGGGGTCTCCAGGTAATATAATAAAGGATAAGCTTAAATTTTGAGATGTGTCTCTTTTTCAAACCATCGAAAATAAACATCGATTAAGTTCTCTATTTTTGATCATTCGAAAAACAATTTTTTAATAGTTTTAAATTTATTTCACAAAAATAACAGTACTGATCATTGCTTTGGCCAATCTTTTAATTTCATTTAAAAGATTTTGTGATGCTATTCGAAGTCGTATCCTATATTGAAATTCCTCGTATGGTTATGGAATGTTGATTTCTAATTGATTTTGACAAAGACTTTTCCATAATTTTATAATACATTTTATTTTCCCCATTTTTTACAATATTTCAAGTGAGAATTGATTTTTTTCAACACAATCGCTTGTAAACAAATCATCTGAATGGAGTAACAATGTATCCGTTCTTCGTGTTGGCATGCCTGAGACATTCAAAATAACATAATGATTTGATTACCGATACATCTAATAACTCCGGGGCGGGATAGCGCAGTGGTTAGCACGTTCGGCTTCGGATCAGAAGGTCCGTGGTTCGAATCCTGCCAGGGGCTTGGCAACTTTGTCTGCAGTAGAGAACTGTTCTACACGCAGTCAGGTTTGGGTGCAATGCTACACTGAAATTCAGTGCAGTACCACCCATGGTTCGCTAGTTCACCGCAATACATAGCCACAATGGTGTTGCGGGCTTTCTCCCTGCAATAATACTCGCGATAGAAGTGAAATAATCTTGAAAGCGGCGTTAAACACCAACTCACACACACTCTAATAACTACACGCGAGGAACGGTGGATAAATGTAAGAAATACATTCATTTATCATTTCTGCTATGTGTGCTCTTGAAAAGCATGGAATCTTAAAAAATTGACATTAATGATGTTTAAGTGAACAGATCACTAACGGCTTCATAAAGGGGTGGATGAGCAATTCGGTCTATCTAATTGTTCCTTCTTATATTAATCTTTTCACCGTGCCAGACTATATGACCATACGTTTTATTTAATGTTGGTGCCGATATCGACATGTTATTAATCATTTGAGAGTAGAGAAAACCTACCTCGGCTTTCGATTTTGGATCCGCCTAGAAACGGAAATGACTGCTTCATCCAGTCAGTGACCTAAGAAAAAGTTAAAATAAAAAATACTTGATATGCATGACCAATTTGACATATCTTGGAATCACATGTCAGGTTTCATAACGATTGAACATTTAGTGTCGGAGGAACAAAAAACATAATGCGCTGACCGTTATGTACACCCACAACAATTTTTAAAGCAACTATTCCCAATATTTCAAATTTCAACATTTAAATTGATTTATATTTTTTGATGTGTTATAAATATTTAAGAAAGTATGTTAATGCTAATAACTGTGCTTAAATCAAGTCATTTTGAAACTGCTGATGAAGTTTTTGGTTTCATAAATTTGTGCTTGACTTTTAGAGTGTCACCGACATAAGTTTTTATATTCCTTCTATAAAATAAAATTAACACTGGATCATTATAATTATCATTATTAATGTAGTCTTGTTTTAAAGATGTTCACAAGACTGTCTCTGTATCACATATCAGAACTCTTTAGACCACAAGAGTCCTGAAATCGATCATGAAAAATGAGTTGAGGTGATTTTATGTCATTTGAAAACAATTTCTAGAGTATTTCACTTATATCACGGCTGCTGATATTATTGCAGGGAGAAAGCCCGCAACACAATTTTTCTATGCATTGCGGGGAAACCTGAACTGCAGTGTAGCATTGCACATAAACCTTACGGCGTGTATAACAATTCTCTACTGTAGACAAAGTTGCCGAGCCCCTGACGAGATTCAAACCATGAAACGCTAACCACTTCGCTATCCCGCCCCAAAATGAATAAAGAATAGTTTTTCCCTAATTCATGATAAAAATATTTGCATGCGTTTGTTAAATTTGGGAAATACCATCCTGCGCGTATTGAACATATATTTAATACTATACGTGAAAGCCATGGAGAATTTGACACACATCACCCATGACGAAGACAAGGACCATTTATTGATCAATCAATCAATCTTTATTCACTCAAAAAAACACCAACGGTGGTACAAGAGCAAAATAACTTTACAATATATATCTAATAATATATACATGCGTCTTATGCACTATTTCTTAACATCAGTTGTAACATAGTAATGAATCTAGATATACATTTCAGTTCTTTTGTACATTTAGGGGTCAACATTTTACATAGAGAATAAACATTTGGATATTTGCAATATTTTTCAGGAATACACAGAGCCCTAGTTGCGTGAAGGGCTTTACACCTGAAGATGTAGTGAAACTCATCTCCAATTACATTTTGGTTGCATAGCTTACACAGACGTTCTTCCCTCGCAATACCCTGCCACCTGCCAGTCTCTATGAATAGGTTAAGGTTTGAACTTCGGAATTTAAGGATTGGGATAGAGATATACTTTTGTAAAAATAGATATTGTTCAAATTGTAAAGTTTTCTTCAAATTCATATTTATAATGCCCTTAGAACTACATTCAATGTTTTCTCTAAATAAAGTTAACTTGTTTATTTTCACAATGGCGGAGTTTCGGTAAAGATGCATATACCGTTAATCAACCGTAATTGATTTAGGTTTGTGGCATGGCCTAAACTGAATACCAAAAGAAACTTTGCACATTTAAAAACGAAGTTGTTACAAATTAGTTGGACAGGTTAAAAAACAAATAGGTATGAACACATCGCCCAAACGCAAGCTTCTTTGACCTCCAATTTCTACCGGCAATATGCCCGTGTTTCTTTGAAAACGCGAAAATGTCAAAATCACGTGACGTCGTTACTGGGAGAAATGCACGTGTCACAGGAGTATAAAAACTGCACAGTAGCAATCTCAAACAACCACAATGCAAAAAGAACACAAAAAAGAAAGAAAAATGCCACGACTTACAGAAGGACAGCGTCAGCGAGCACTGGGAATGCTTGATATGGGGGCCACGCACGTTCACGTTGCAAGAACCTTTGGCTGTTCCCGCGTTACAGTTGGAAATTTGGTACAGCGGTTCAGACAGACTGGACGGACATCGGACAGGCCCAGAACCGGACGACCACGGGTCACCACGCCACGGGAAGACCGTTATCTTCGAACGCTGCACCTGCGAAACCGCTTCCTGACGGTGACGTCATCAGCACGGAATGCTTTGGGTCGGCGGGTGAGCCCACAGACAGTGTCCAGAAGACTACGAACAGGAGGTATCCGGGCCTTCCGACCGTTCAGAGGACAGTTATCGACTCCTGAAAATCGACGCAGACGACTACGATGGGCAAATACAGTGCGAAGGTGGCAACGTCGGCAGTGGCAACGCGTTGTGTTTTCTGACGAAAGTCGGTTCTGTTTGTTTCGAGTTGACGGCAGACAGCGTGTTTACCGTCGCAGAGGTGTAAGGACTGCTGCTTGCTGCGTTAGAGAAGTCGTTCCCTACGGTGGTGGTAGCGTTATGTTGTGGGGAGGCATTTGTGGGAACCAGAAGACGCCACTCATCGTCATTAATGGGAATCTCAACGTGCAACGTTACAGAGATGAAATCCTTCGTCCAGTGGTGCTGCCCTACCTCCAACAACAGCCCCAGGGTGTTCTGTTCCAACACGACAACGCCAGGCCCCACACAGCTCGTATCGTACAGGACTTTTTGGCCGCCAACAACGTCAATGTCTTGCCGTGGCCAGCGTCTTCTCCAGACTTATCACCCATTGAACACCTCTGGGACCGCTTGAACAGGCAAGTTCGAGCCCGACAACACGTTGCCGCCAACAGACAAGAATTGATTCAAGCTCTGCAAGAAGAATGGAACCACCTGCCACCTGATCCCATCCGACGTTTGACGTCTTCAGTACGACGTCGAATCATGGCCTGTATTGCTGCACAGGGTGGTCACATTCGATATTAAATTCTAAAATGACATTTTTAGTGATTTTGAACACTCTCCTGATGTTAATGAACTGCAATGAAACTCTGAACAATGGGATTTTCGACCCCCACCACCTTTGTTTATATGGTGTAATTCCATTTACCGCACAGCGTTCATTTGAAGTTTTCCAATCCACTGTTGACATGTTGATGCATTAAATATACTCTACATCAAAGCGTTGTTATTTTCAGTTTTTTAACTACAGTCATGTCAATCTGATGCAAAGTTTCTTTTGGTATTCAGTTTATGTAAGTAGCGATCCATGACAGTGTGTAATATGATGAATGCAATTCAATATAGGTTTTTTATTCAGGACATCTGCTTGCTACCCAGGCGTAGCAAGACCAGGGTATTGAAGTTCGGAAAAACACTGCTTTCAGTTTCTTAGACTTAATTTAAGTCTATCCACGGTTATTAAGGTTTGAGTTTTTAAAGATTTTTTTACTTACAAATACAAAAAAAGTTAAAATATCAATTGTTAGTTTCCAATTGAAATATAACGACAACTGTGCAGAAAACGAAATCCCTCGTCCCATTCACATGAAATTTAGTTATATACGTTTCTTAATTCATTATACTGCATCCCGAAAGTTAGTTCATTTAACTAGTGTATTCATGTGCAAATGTCATGTAATTTGGAATTCGTAACTCCTTGTCTCTATGTAAGATGACAATTTTTTAACTTATTTTTGATCGCCTGATTTCTTGTGCAAAATTTCAAATATCGGCAGGATGGAGCTATATTTTTCGTATAAATGCGATTTCCTCAAAAACACTTTATCACGTATGTTAACGCTAAACAAACTATTATGGTCCATGTAAGTAAAGAGGCGCTCATTTAAGCTTTCTATCGATGTTATAAAATACTTATTTTTCTCTACAGTTGACCTGCAATTAATAATGAAGAAAAAGTAACACAGTCCAAATCAACAACCGTAAGAGTCGATTGTGAACAACCTCGGAAATATTGATTGTCGAAAACGGCTGAACTTTGCATATGTGTAACTTTTGAATACACCTTAATCCGTTTACTGAAAACAAAGGATGGAATTTTCTATTTCTCATTATGAGGATTGTTGTAACATTACCGTTTCTGGTTGAACAGATTATTCGCAAATTAATTTTTTTTAAGATTATCCGTTTCGTTTCGCAATCAAAGGCATCACAAATTACATGATATTTGTACCAGGATAACCAGGTGAGTGAACAAACTTTCTGGACGTAACTATAGAGCTAAGTTAATTCAATACTTCTTTTAAAAAAACATCCCTGAAAGATGTTTTATGACGTAAAAGAATAATCACTGAGTGTCCCGGAAATGGAGCGAGAAGATAAAGGGAATCTGGCGGTTACTAGAGTCACCAGACCGTAAACGTCAACGTCCGGCATTGTGTCAAACCTTGTCTAACCAGTTTCGTAGACAGCGTACAGGATAAACATGATTTCTGCGAAAGAAGGTTTTAAGATCATTTCTATCTATAAAATGTAAGTAATTTAATGTATGCATGATGTATGTGTGTTCATGTATTTATGTAACAAATATGACCAATTTTAACGTCGATATTCAAGTTATGACATGTGAACATGTTCACTTTGAATGTAGAAGATAAACTTGTTTTCAAATAATGATTGTATAACTGTTACTTTATCATCGTATACAGAAGCCTTTTGTCGCCAATGTTTGGTTCCGTAATAACTCTGATTCTCCAACTTGACTGTCTTGTGCAGATAAATTACTGACAATCAACAAGCAAAACAACCGGTTTATGTTTCGCTTAAAGAGGCTGGCCTATCAGCTACGAACCATCATGTTGTTTTGAGGGAAAATGACATGAAAAAAATGCTGTACTTTTACTAATTCTACATTATTATAAATATAAACTATACGTATGGAAAGAATATCCATACATTTACTCATGATGGTAAGACTAATCAACAATGCCATGTTATGTTGAAGCAAGGCTTCTCACGCTCGTAGCGCCGATGATTCACTTCTGGATGGATTCACTTCTCATTGTTGTTGTTTTTATTTTACGGATTTTGTGCTCAGATTTATCTAGTTGTTAAATCTAAATCAACCAAAGTGTATCATCAGTAATAGGTGTCATCTGGCTCTTGCTAAAATAATGAACTATAAACAAAATTGAATTTCGTTTCCACAAAAACCCAAATGCCATTTTCTAAATACTTATCTGGTTGAAAATCCAACAATTCGCATGCTTCCTCGTGACACGTAGCTCACCATAGCTCATTCAGAATGAAAAAGGACGCTTCCTAAATTCTCAACAGGGAATTGCCAGAGTGTTCAATATTCACCCGAACACTGTTGCAGCTATTTTACAACGTTACCGCGAGAAAATGACGTTAACGTCCGACCAGAGACAAGGCTTCTCAGACTTACAACCTCCTCAAGATTCAAGATTCAAGATTCTTTATTATTCGTGAACACCAACGGTGGTATGAGAATATAGTACAGTGTACAATACATTAAATAATATGACAAGATGACTATTTTGCTAACAAATATTAAATCAATGGACATTCAAAGAAGAGGATATTAGGTTATGAGACTTTTCTTGTTACCATGTTTATAAATGCTGCCAGTGATTTCAATTCCTTTCTTTTATTAGAGGAGAAAAGTAAGTCGGTACGAGTTTAAATTTGGTTTACTAACATATTTACTTGGTAAAAGGTGGTTTCTTTGGATATCTAGCGCAGAACAACGGAAAATATAGTGAAATTCGTCTGCAATAGCTGTTGAATTACATAAATTACAAGTTCTGTTTTCTTGAGGTGTATTAGTCCAGCGACCTTTTTCAATAGGTAATTTGTGGTTGGTGGTTCTGAATTTAAGTATAGGATAAGCGATGTGTTTTGGTAGATAAAGGTAGTTTTCAAAAGCAGGTAACTTTTTGTGGTATTTATAATAGAATCCTTTTGAGCTGTTATTAACCGAACTTTGCCAAGATTGATAAAATTGGTCACTTAGGACCGCCTCTACGGTATTCACTAGCCACTGTCTATCGTAAAGTTTTGGTAACAAGAGTACATATGAAAGCCCACAATTGTTTAGTATTGATTCAATATGGTTAACCCATGGTGATTGATAGTTGCAAGATACATCTGAAGTGATTAAGGTAAACATGTCACACGATATTTATTGTTTTCTGATGTCTGTTTATGACAAAAGTTTATCATTCTTTTAGCTATCAGAATGTCAAGTGGTTTCCTACCAAGTTCTCCATACACCAAAACGTTCGGTGTTGATATCTTAAGTCCTGCTGCCAACTTCAAGAACTTCAGATGTACCTTTTCTAGGATATTAAAATTTGAGTAACCCAAGATTTCCGCTCCATATAGAAGTATCGGGAGAATCATTGTGTCGAAGGCTTTGATAATGCAGTCAAGCGGTAGATCGAGATTACGAGCTTTTCTTAAAAGAATGTACATACATTTTGTAGCATTCACAGATAATGATTTCAAACCAATAGTAAACTTTCTATTTTTGTTGAATACAAATCCAAGGTAACAATAGTTGTCAACTATCTCAATTTCGTGTTCCTCGATGAAGAATGATAACTTGTTTACTCTTCGTTTGCCACTTCCGAATATAAAATTTTTTGTCTTATTTTTATTTATATCAAGTTTCATTTATCGCAGTATTTTTTGAAAGAATTTAATGAATGTTGCAAAGATTTAGGACTTGTAGCAAACAGAACTGTATCATCTGCATAGAGTAACAAAAATAATTGTATATACACAAAAACAACGTCGTTCAATCTAGAGACATTCACGCCTTCACAATTATGACATTTCATCCACTGTTCAATGTCATTGAGATACATGCAAAATAATAAAGGCGACAGGTTTTCACCTTGTCTAACTCCTGAGTGACTTTGAAAAAAGTCTGATATATTATCGTTAAGTTGTATACATGATTTGATGGTTTGGTACATATTTTTGACTAGGGTGAGGAACCTACCAGAGATTCCATTACTATATAGTTTTGACCAAAGCCCAACCCTCCATACATTATCAAATGCTTTAGAAAAATCTATAAATGCACAGTAAAGTTTCTGTTTGCTATTTTTTTAGTATATCAGATAACATTGTCATTATATACATATTATCAATAGTTGAGTATCCGGCTCTAAAGCCTGCTTGACATCTTGTTAGTATTGTGTTAGATTCCAAGTATTCCGTAAGTCTAGCATTCAAGATACCTATAAAATATTTACCAAGACAGCTAAGAATTGTTATAGGGCGATACGAATTAGTATATGTTTTAGCGCCCTTACCTTTATAGATTGGTCTTGTAACTCCCACTAACCACTCTTTAGGAATATTGCCGGTAGCAATTATCAAATTAAAAAGATTAACTAGGCATGGGCCTAATATATGCATGGAGTCAATGATGAAATCATTTTCGATTTGATCTAACCCCGCAGTTTTGTTACGTTTTAGCTTTTTAACTACTTTAAGTAATTCATCAAGGGTGAAGTCTTTATTGAGGGTATCGTTGTCAGCTTCAAGTTCATAAACATCATTCTCCACATTGCCGGAATGTCGATTGGAGTTTACGTGTTCATAAAATGAGTAAAATTCATCGAGACTTGGAGATTGCTTAATCGTATCTGTACCCTTTTCGTTATTATGAGCGCCAGAATTCTTTAGAAGTTTCCGTTGTTGATATCTAAAAATCTCGCAAACCTTATCTTTGTGTTTTCTAAAATGTTTTTTCATACATTTCTTATATTCTTTAGTAGCATAGCGTAGATACAAATGGTTAACAGAGTTTCTTATATCGTTTTCTAGCTTTAGAGTAATATTTTCTTTTAGAATTGCATTCTTGTTCAAACCACGGTTTATTAGTTTGTCTCCTGTTAGGTAAGCTCTTTCGTGTCACAGATCTGACCCCAAACGTTGCGCGCGCGGCATCAACAAGAGTACTAGTTAGTTTCGTTGTCGCTTCCGTTATGACGTCAGAAGCATTTGCTCGCCCGCACAGTGCTTCTTTTGTAAGTGCTGTAAGATTGTTTATCAAGTCAATGTCAATATGCGAACAATATTGCTCACGTTTACCTCTGTCATATCGCTTCGGTTTTTCATTGGTAGGTGCATTTGAATCTTCTTCGGTTTCATTTTCTTGCACGTTATTGCCGGAGAATGAAAATAATAATGGACTATGAACGTCCGAGTAAAGCGAAGAAAAAGGTTCAATTTTCCTTCTATGGAGAGATAGATACGGCTAATTGACATACGTAATCATTTAGAAACTGCTATTTCGATGCTCCAACCATAAATTGTTAATTGAGGAGGGAAAAAAGATCGGCCTTCCTCGCAGCCAAAGACTGAGTCCATTTTGTATCGTCCAAGTAATTGAATCTGAATATCATTTTTGTATGGAATGTGACTTTCATGATAAACTTCGTCGGAGCCTGCTCCTTAAATACTACACTTCATTCCCTACTGTTAGTAAATTTCTGCAATTGATGTCATCACGAAATAACACTATTGTTAACAATCTGACTAAATATGTATTTCTAGCATTCAAGAACGATCCAGTATCCTATCATACAACTGGCAATGTATATCATTTTATGGCGCTTCAACTATATTTAATATTATGATGCATGTACATGTATAATGGGCCGGTGGCCCCTTTACGGAAATAAAAACAGTTTCGCTATACACTACTAGAAACATTCTAACCTGTCAGCGACCTATTCCATTTACATTGACCCGTAATTCGATCAATTAATACACGGCGTCATCGACGTTATCGGCTGCAGCGGTGCAGGCATCACATCAGATATCCTCCTCGGTGGAGGAGGAACATCCCCTTCATAAATAAATCTAGATTCAAACTGCCATGTTTTGATGACAGTCAATGACGATGTGGCGAACTCTATGCTCAGGCCTGTGTCATTGAAAGGAATCGTTTCCGAAAAATATATTTGTTGAAGAAACTCAAGATGATTTACAAATCAGGTGAATGACCTTGGTTTCTGTAGTGAAAATTATAGCGTCAAATACATGGAATGAATACGTTGCGAAGATACGTTACTTAGTTACAGACTGCATACTACATATTATATAGTAAATCTATACAAATTGATATTATAATTGCAAAATAATATTTTTTGCTGGACATGAAGGATTAGTATCAGTGTATCAACAAATAAAAATGTAGGAAAATGTAGTGTATAGCAAAACATACATATAATAGGACGTCGAATTGAAGACATATAACCACTTTCCTAAATGAAGCCTTGGCATTAGTTTATTTATGAATAATAATTTCTTATCGCCAGGCAATTAGATTCAGTGGAATCAACTCTGTATATATGACGAACATAATTTGACCCACATGGTTGTAGATTCCCACATAGAGGGATGTGTGATAATGTGTAAGTTTAATTTGTGAACTATGAAAATTCATTCTTCTTTTAAACTTTATATTCCTGATATATATTTCCTGATATACATGGCATAAAATAATATTTTTTTACATTTTTGAGTCGCATGTTATACCTCTCTTTACAACAAATGTAATGCTCTCATTTCGCCCAAGGATTTACATGGGCCTATACACGTCCTTCGCCACGTATTAAACCTGTTGAGTAACTGTATTAGTCTAACAATTAGACTCTGAAATGACATGTATCAGTTAATGAAAATTTAAAAAAAATATTAAATGAAATGAAAAGGAGATTGAAATTTCTTCATCCTGAAATTAAGCTCTCAAGTCTTTCATAGACTTGCATAGGCTTCTTACTTATTTCAGGGTCTGGCCTACAGACTATAACTGTATTTGATCATATTCAGAATTTGTCAGTACTTCCCATAGATTTCAGGGCTGGATTTGACTAATAATAATGAATAATAATAATGGATTTGTTGAGCGCCTAGTCTAACTCATGGCTGTTCATCGACAATACGATAATTTTCCAGTAATTGTTTCATCCTTTGGTTTGATGAAGACCAGAGATATGTTTATTGATATATATTTCTTCTATATCTTGCTCCATTCACGAAATGTTGAGCACTTTACCAAACATTTACAAGGCCAAACTACATCAATTCAAATCATTGTTTCAGAATAACAATCCTTCTGCTTGTATTTGGAGCAATAACGGTCTACTGGTTCATTGTCCTGTATCTACGAGGGTTCACTGCAGTGACGAAGGTGCATGATGCTAG
This sequence comes from Phorcus lineatus, assembly GCA_921293015.1. NCBI lineage: Eukaryota > Metazoa > Mollusca > Gastropoda > Trochida > Trochidae > Phorcus > Phorcus lineatus. The sequence goes on along the minus strand of OV121095.1, from coordinate 13,136,633 downwards.
GCGTAAACCACAAGTTGACAAGCTAAGATCTGATATGGCCTGGCCTGTTGACGAAAGGTAATCATTCAAATTTGGGAAGTTTTTTAAAAACAGATCATCTTAAAAAGTTAAACGTCGGAAGATTCTTGTTTTGTACTGAATTTTAAAAACTTACATAGCATGTGTTGATTTTCATTTTTCACTTGTTAGATATGAGAATATGTAAATTGAAAACGAAAATAACGATTTTTTTCTTTCTCATCATAAATGACACGCTGGATATCTAATATTTTTTGAACGATATTGGGTGATAAATGGTCACTGTAAGAACCAGCCATTAAAGAGGCAGTAGTATTTTTAAAAAAGATTTTTTTTCTTTCAAATCAGGAACATTCTACAAGGACTCAGCAAATCGAAACGAGAACAAATTGAGAAAATCATTCAATACAGGAACTATTGGGAAAATGATGATAGTTATGAGTATTTTGAAGACGAGGATGTGTTAAAAACGATTCTGAAGGAAGGCAAAGATCCAGAAGATGAAAATGGATAAGAGATGCCGTATTGCACAGAAACATTGTTTTGTGTGACCTTATTTTATTTAATCACTATATTGTTTTTGCAACACTTCATTGACCTGTGACTTTTATATATATATATTTTTTTAGATACATATATCCATAGATAATACATATTTCATCCAGGATTTGTGATTTGTCGCATCACATCTAGTTTCGTATTCGGTTTTGTGTTTTGTCCATCTCATTGAAATATGTTGGAACCTTTAAATCGTACCTCGCCGCGTTTCTGATCTACAGCTGCATACCTAAAGTTTGTTCACTTACCACTGAATCGTAGTGCAAATATCATGTAATTTTGTTTTCGTTTCAACGTCAATAGAATAACTTCAGCAAGACTGACAATGGATCACCCACTGTTCATGTGTGAAATAGCCATTCTTGAACTCATTTTGGCATTGTCTGGACACTCGTGCAAAAATTCGAATTTTGGCATATTGATATAGACAGGAGGGGTCTTATTTTCGAAATTTCGATTTCGTTAAATGTCAAATAAAATGTCCCATATCGTTTCTCTGAGATTAAAACCAACATAATCACATTGACTCTGTGATAAGAACAAAACGTGACTTATTTTTAAAGATGTTGATAACTTATAAAGGATTTTATGGAGAAAATCAAAATTAGTGTTTTCGGAATTTTGACCCCTGGTCACTACAATGACCTGACAAAACTTCATTCAATCTAATTACTCAGGGTCTGCTTAATCATAGTGGTCGTGTCAGGTGGCTTTCTCTGTGATTTGTATCCTTCCTTCAATCTAATTACTCAGGGTCTGCTTAATCATAGGGGTCGTGTCAGCTGGCTTTCTCTGTGATTTTTATCCTTCATTCAATCTAATTACTCAGGGTCTGCTTAATCATACGGGTCGTGTCAGATGGCTTTTTATGTAATTTTTATCCATCATTCAATCTAATTACTCAGGGTCTGCTTAATCATAGGGGTCGTGTCCTTCAATATCCTTCAATCGATTTAATTACTCAGGGTCTGCTAAATCATAGGGGTCGTGTCCTTCAATATCCTTCAATCGATTTAATTACTCAGGGTCTGCTTAATCATAGGGGTCGTGTGAAGGGGTTATGAATTTCGACTTCATAACATGTTTTCTTGGCATATTGTATGGGTTAATTTGAAGATTTTGGGCTATTTGGCTCTCATTAAAGACAAATAAAATGTTTGACACATAATCTGTTGTAATTTATGTTTGAATATATTCTCAGAATACAGTTCTGGTACATCTGGCTTCCTCAAATTATGATAAAATTCTCAAATCAACATTCCTACGCATCCTAAATACCTTTCTGCACATAGCTAGGGCACAGTCGTTCATGATAATCAACTCACTCTAATATACCCCCTCGTCCTTGCAAAATGTTTTTATTAGTTTGTACATCGTTAAGTTTTTTCTTTTAGCAACATCCATTTTCTAAAGAAGGGTGTATTTTCAGTTCCCAAAGAACTTTTGTAGGCACATATGGATGTATGTAGGCACAGGTGGATGTAGGCACAGGTGGATGTAGGCACACATGGATGGATGTAGGCACACATGGATGGATGTAGGCACATATTGATGGATGTAGGCACATATTGATGGATGTAGGCACATATGGATGGATGTAGGCACATATGGATGTAGGCACATATGGATGTAGGCAAATATGGATGTAGACACATATGGATGGATGTAGGCACATATTGATGGATGTAGGCAAATATGGATGTAGACACATATGGATGGATGTAGGCAGATATTGATAGATGTAGGCAGATATTGATAGATGTAGGCACATATGGATGGATGTAGGCACATATGGATGGATGTAGGCACATATGGATGGATGTAGGCACATATGGATGGATGTAGGCAGATATTGATAGATGTAGGCACATATGGATGGATGTAGGCACATATGGATGGATGTAGGCACATATGGATGGATGTAGGCACATATGGATGGATGTAATATGGATGGATGTAGGCACATATGGATGGATGTAGGCACATATTGATGGATGTAGGCACATATGGATGGATGTAGGCACGTGTGGATGGATGTAGGCACGTGTGGATGGATGTAGGCCCATATGGATTTAGGCAAATATGGATGTAGACACATATGGATGGATGTAGGCAGATATTGATAGATGTAGGCAAATATGGATGTAGGCACATATGGATATAGGCACATACATGTTGATGTAGGCACATATAGATGTTGGCACATTGAGATAATGTTATTATGGTAATGATTCAAATTTGGACCCTGCATTGTCCCATGTATGATGTTCCAGTTGGAAACAGAATGCACCTAACCCATTCTACCCTATCTTAATACATGCGTTAGTACATCACTATCCAGGACATCATCACATCCTACAACAAAAGGAGTCAATGCCACCTGATGTAAGGTATAGATTGCCTAGTTTTATGGAGATTTAAAGAATTAATACACGTATGTAAACGAAAATACTAGCAGTGGGTGACTTATAAACAGGAATAGGAAATTTTTGATAGTTAAAGAGCAATAGATATATGCTGTGACGGCTCAAGTGTAGATCATAGCGACCACTCGTTAAAGGGACACACAGTACATGTATGTTGCTGGAGTCAAGTGTGTCAAACTTCAAACAATGGTTATATTTAATCGAAAAGTAGTGGTTAGAAAATTTAATCCTAATGCTTGTCACCTCCCTTTAGTGACAATATACGGGTTAGAGTATCGATTGGTGATCGAAAACCGGACAGTTGTGCGCTGCCATGACTCAAACGTAGTTTCGGAAACCTATTTACAGCCGTCGCAAGGGCAAAGATAGGTCTATAATGATATGTAGTTAATTTAACTAATTTTCAACATTTATAGAGCCGTTTTCCAATTATCATCGAAAACAAGAAAATATCATAATTTGGCATTTTAAAGATAAAGATGCGAATGTAGGGAGGCGATTTTAACTTGAATCATAAGGTTACATAAAAATCATGAAACATGCCCTCGTCACTTAAAGGCTTGCACATGCAATACAGCTGCAGACCAAAAGTTTGTTCACATACCTCCGAATCGTAGTGCAAATATCATATAATTTGGCATGTCTTTGAAGCATCGCAGCATTGCGAAAAAAAAAAGGATTATTTTGAATTTCAATACAGAAGAGCAGATCCATTGCATCTTTAGGCAATTGTATGCCATACCCAACAGTTAACCGGTATAGTTTTTGGCAGGTCACTGAAGTGACCAGGGGTCAAAATTTCGAAAACAGTAATTTCTATTTTTCTCTAGAAACTCCTTAATAGATTATTAACACCTTTAAATACAAGTCATATTGTTCGTTTGCATTAAGTCAATAGGAGTTTGCTGATTTTATTCTCCAAGAGTCAAAAAAGAACATTTTAATCCAAATTTGGGGAAATCGTAATTTCGAAAATGTGACCCCTTCTGTCCATTTAATTATGCCAAAATTCGAATTTTTGCTCGAGAGACGAGACTATTCCACAAAACATTAATAAATGTCTACTTTACACATTGACAATTGGAGATCCTGTGTTAGTTCTGCTGAAGTTGTTTTATTGACAATCAAACCAAACCAAAATTACATGACATTTGCACTATGATACAGTACAAAGTGAACAAACTTTTGATATGCAGCTGTATGTTTATACACCCGTTTGGTAGAAAATTTGGACTAACCAAATGAAACCGGGATAACTTTAATAAAATGAACTATATCAAATATATGAAAAGGTATTATTCTCAATTAGATATTACTGAAATTAAAGCTAAGCCCAAGTCTACAATCGCGCATTGCTATATAAAGAACCAGTTTATCAATGTGCTTACTTCTTTCGGGCGAAGGGCAAACTCATGAACTTTATATCCGATACGCAACGCTAAACATCCTATAGTTGAATATAAAGTGAAAATTTTAATAATGCAGAGTCTGTTCATTGCGACAAAAGTCACTTGACATCAAATGGATATAACATAAAGAGTAATGATGTTGATACTTGATGAAATCATTTGAAAAAACATCACCCATTGCATTGATAACAATGATGATATTTTGAATAATCTTGAAAAATCATGACACCATAAACACAATCATTGTGAAAACAATACATATATGGTAAATCAATCTAGTTAAAACTAGATGTATTGATCCGTTAATGACTTCGGGACGTATTATATTACAGCTAGTTTTAACTAGATTGATGGTAAATAAGCAATGGATAGCAGTACGGGAATACCTATTTAACAATAATACAATAATTATTGGGATGAAAGACAATTGTTGTTAAGAATAAAAATACATGCATGAGTGTTGATAATATACATAATTATTCAATGTAACTTTGTAGAAGTTGTAAAAGTTTTTATTATTTAAAAAGATATATAAATAGAAATATATTTAATAAATTATGTTAGTGCTTTATCTTTGTTGAGGTTGCACCTTTTTCGAGCCGCCTCCTTGACAAAAGCCTCGGTTGACTGCTGAAATATGACTCATAACTGTACATTTTTATAAATAGATACATGAATCACACTAATGACTATAATTGTCCCATATATAGAAAACATATCTGTCTTTCCTTGACACATACTGTGTTTATCTCTTCGATGGGGGAAGACTAATCCTGAGGAAGGGAAAAAAAATAAAATAAAATATATTTTATGACGTAATTTGTGTTATATTTAAAGGTTAACAGACTATATGCGCCCTAAGAAGGTTGGTACACGAATGCACTGTGACGTCATAGCATTATTCTGATGACCTTTCACGAATGGCGACAATTCTAAGTCTATTTGCGTGAGAAATATTCTGCATAACGCGATTGTTCGTTTAAGGCTACACGCAGGGTGAACAAGTTCAGTGAACATGGGTTGTTGATTGATCAAAACAACAACTTCAGAATATATAAATATAGATTCCCTGAAGATGTTAATGAAACATGTTGGAGTAATGTTGGCTATGTGACATTTTTCTCTTTGAATATATAAAACTGTATAATTATGAACTCTTTTTCAAATATTGTGTGTGTGTGTGTATATATATGTAAGACTTGCTGAAATTGCCTTTTAATTAGCCAAGTTTCTGTCTCACGATAAAGGGATGGGCAAGTGTGCTAGCACGAGTACTTCGATCAAAGACAACACAACACAAGAATTAGATTAATGATGATATGTATTCTCAGAGTGACTGATATGATAATGCTGATCTTGATAGTGGATCCAAGGGGTACCTATCAGAAATTATAAGAGCAGGGTACAGTAGATGTTCACAGCTTGGATGCAGAATCTAGAGAGCTTATAAAATAATGAAAATATTATTTTAATTTAATTGAAGTGGTATATAATGGATGTGATGATAACTACTTACAGGATAGAGAGATAATATAATGATTGAAATATACAATTTGGTTTGCATCAATATGTGCATGTACCCACCCAAATAAGGAATTGTATGAAATTATAATTATTATGTTACTTCCCCCATAAAGTTTCATCACACCCAACCACAGGGAATAAAGTTGCCACCTGATGTAGAGTATAAGTCACATAGTTACCACTAGGCCAAAAGTATACACTGTAACAATTTAAGGAGATATATCATTTATCTCCAAACTGTATAATATGTATAAGGTATAAAACCTAACAATACCGGTATTGTGTAATTTAAATGAATTATTAACCATAAAGGGCACCTGGCCTATACTTATATGGAAAATAATAAGGATGGGGCATGACTGTCTGTTGGTTGATCATACCAATCTATTTGAGACTGGCTCCAACAATATCTACAAACACCCATTAGGTAGAGTAACAAGAAACTACCCAAAATACGGATACCTAACTTTAGTAAAATGAAATATATTAAAATGCAATAATAAGATATTACATAATTAAATTTTACTAAAAGTTGAAGGTAAAAATAGAAAGTGCCTAGAAGTAATACATAATGTATTATTAAGATAACAGTGACTTCACATCAAGTGGACAACATAAAGAGTTTACAACAATGTTAATTATGACTAAATCATTGTGAAAAAACCTCACACTTTATAAATAAATAAATATTGATAACAATAATTAGAGGGATGAGGAAAAACAATGATGGCATTAATCAAGACATTGTGAAAAAACATCACATGATTATATTGTGACAATATATTGCTTGAAAAGCAGATCAAAATAGACAACCGATTTGAATACAAATCTTATGTATTGTGATGAAAAACAATGAGTGTTAATGCTTAGCCGATGAAATGATTATGATGCATGAGTGCCGATGACATGAGTAATGTGTATTAACTGTACTATTGGAGAGATGATTGAAATTACTTCTATCAAACTAAATTCTAAAATGATACAGTATTGTAACTTAAAGATGATTAAGATGCATTTGTACCAATTATAAAATAATGTAAACCCAATAATGTATAGGAAGAAACTAAGGATTTCCCTAGTAAAGTTAGACAACTTTAGCAGACGACGGTTTGTTTACCTATAGGGCGCCGCCATCTTTAATACCCATAACCCCTGAAGAAGGTAATCTAAAAATAGAGTTGGGGTAGCCTAACAGGGAATCCCTAATGGAGCTGCAGTGTTGATTACATGGCTTGAGGGCTTAATTAGTACCACGTGTTGCTGAGACATGGGAATCAACACTGGTAAATTTGAAATGGATTTGTTGTTATCAACAACTTTTTTTTTGAATTTATTAAAAAGGAAGAATTTGGAAAAGAGGTAATTTGAATTTTGCAATGCGCAAAATGAATTTTGCCTGGCAGATCAAATGATTGAATTATTTCCAAAAGAAAGTAACAATTACATGAATACAATTTCCAGAATGGAAATATTGTTTGTTGAATTACTGAATGCCATTATTCTTGCCTTTGGGTGCATAAGAGATTGTGCAACTGAGCAACATCTCCGCACGGCAAGAATATCTTTACAATTTGGAATTTAGCAAAACCCTTTACGCCAGTAAGTAACTAAATATTCACAAGGCCCTTCTATGTGAGTGCATGAAATAAAAGCATCACGAGCATATATGAAGAATAGCATCTTAAATTAGAATCACACACTAATAGAAAGAAACATACAATTTTGATAAGTTCTTACCTATCAGAAATTATAAGAGCAGGGTACAGTAGATGTTCACAGCTTGGATGCAGAATCTAGAGAGGCCTACTTTGCACTTTCCCGGGCATGAGTTGGTCACCTGACCGTTGCCATTGGTCAGTTTGGCCTAACTTTCCCCCAGTCTGTAAGAACCCCTCCAGATCTCTCACTGCCCCAAAGCTTAACATCTGGTATTACCCTGTAAGGGTCACCCTGACCTAGTCTACTGACCTCTCTGTTAATTAGTATAAGGGACACATTTGTGTTAAATTTAATGTATATAAAATACATAAATATGGGCCGTTACATATATATATATATATATATATTGCATATGAGATATCAGCACGTAGAGGAAACATATTTATTCATGATAATATGGAAATAATCCAGTTTTATACAAATCACACATTTTCAAATTATGAATTATGGTATTATATGTGGCATATTTATCTCACATCTGTAACATTTTCCTACCTTAATCCGTCTGTAAAAATGTTCATTATTGATCAATGTTACAGCTGTGGAATAGTCAAGCATAAACCAAGTTCATATTTCTTTGTAAAGCTAATTGGAAAAATAGTTCGGAAAATCGTCATCACATTATCAAATATTATCAGTATCTTAACTTTGTCCCTGGTGATGGAGATATTAAGATCCTTCTGGGGCTGTAAGTAGGTCACTGTCACGAATGACACTGTTTACATTTCACGGCAAGGAGAAGTTAGTATCAGTACTTTGACTCGAAACATTTGCCATACTAACCCCCAATGCTTCCGTGCGAACACATGGAAGTAACCTAATTATTCAAGCCAAGCCGTTATCTCTCGAGACGTTGTAAGTTCCATGCTGAAAAATGGCGGAGGGAAAAGGCCACCCCGGGGTAATCCTCTTCGCAGCGTTTATGACGAAGTTCCTGGGACCGAGCCTCAGTTACATAGCTGGAGTGTTCCACATCGCTTTGGTTGAGAAATACTCGGATTTCACCCTCGTGTCCTGGCTGGGGTCAATCTTTGCCTGCATGTTTACCTTGACCGGTGAGTGACCTCGACTTGGACACACGTGCATTGTAGGATTAGAGGCGTTTTATTGACAGTTGAGATAACGTCTACGATAAACCCGCTTGATATTTGCATTTTTTTCTACAATACTTATGCTTTTGTTGCATCGTCACAATGCAAAGAGTACCATCATTAACCTATTTGACGCAAGAAGGTATTATGAGTTACAATTACAAAGTAAAGAGAAACCAGAGTGATTTGAAGTGACAGGGGACACAATTTCGAATTTTTTTTCTCTTCCATGAAATTTCAGATTGGTTTAGTGACCATGAAACTTTGTCAACAATAGTCACATCAATGCTGACAATCATTTAACGTTTTTATTATAGTTTTGGTCAATTTATAGGAATTGAAAGTTTTATGTCAAGGCAAAAATATCGGAATTTTGAATATTTCGAATTCTTCATAAATAGATGCGATGAATTGCACCGGAGATGAACAATCGCACGACAGTTTAATAAATATTAGCGTTGAACACTTAGCGAACGCCATTGTCGATTTTTAAATTGACGCGTGTGTTTGCATTTTCTAGATATAGTTATTGTCTGAATCTATTGCTTGAATGGAGCATTGGTTTATAAAACAACTCTATTTTCCATGTCTTTTTATACTTTGACAAAAAATTGCATATATCGTTAGAAGTTATCATAACATCAAGGAGCAATCGATCATAGAAATTAAAAATGTTATTAATCGATAATTTCCTTTTTAAGCTTTTATGGTTAGCTTAATATTTCGTAATAAAGAAAGGTAACTGCCGTCAAAGTGACGGTTATGAGAATCAATCTAAATCGTGTAGTGTTATCTACAAATAATACTTATATTTACAAAAATAATATAAGTCGTATTTTCGATAATTAGACGGACGAATGATAACCCCTGGTATGTTTAGACTGAAAGACATGTACTTGCGTTGTTTCTGGACTTAATAAAAGTTTAATAAAATTTATTACTTTTACAAAAAAAAATTTGTTTCAGGTCCAATTGGCAGTATTATCATCAACACATTCGACTGTAGAACATGCGTGGTTATATCAGGATTCATGGGGTTGATTGGCTTTGGTACGAGCTACTTCGTAGAGGATATCAACATCCTTTTCATCACGTATGCCGTCATTGCAGGTACAGTACACGGAAAAAATATAAATGATAATATATCATAAATTCATAGAGATGAGGCAATCCATTCTTTCCTTATCGATTTTAATAGAGATGAGGCAATCGATTATTTCTTTACCGATTTTTTTCGGGCAATGTCTTGCCACGTAAGCTCTGTTGCATGTAGACCAATTTATGGGCTGAACATAGAGAATACTGTTTAGTTGCAATCGCAATGAAATATGTAACTACCGACGTTGGTTCAAATTGACCTAGAAATGATTTCGTTACCGTTTGAATTTGAACAATGGTTTTCCCTTTCCTAAGCGATGCCCACATCGGATGAAACTTGCAAAAGTAGAACGCTATTTTATTAGGTGGTACCAATCCCAGGGGCAAATTTTCACAGAAAAGAGATTTAAAAATTACTGCGAAATATGGCTAACATTTAACAAAGGCATACTGATACTGAGTACCTGAAATTCACTGATATCTGTCAAAACCTACATAATGGTATATATAAAAAGCACATGAAAATGGCAGACTCCGGATGACAGGAGCGCTGACTGCGAAATATTCAGCCTCCATCCGTCTCCTTGTTTTTGTTAGGAAAATTACATGCTATGTCAGCGATACGAGCCATTTGTGTTGATGGATATTGTAGACATCTGTGAGGAGTGAATAAGGTCAAATAGACCTACAGCTGCATACCGAAAGTTTGTTCACTTTCCACTGAATCGTAGTGCAAATATCATGTAATTTCGATTTAGTTTCAACGTCAATAGAATAACTTCAGCAAAACTCACAATGGAGAACCCACTGTCCATGTGTGAAATAGCCATTCTTGAACTTCTTTTTTGGATCGTCTGGTCTCTAGTGCAAAAATTCGAATTTTGGCATATTGATAAAGACAAAGGGGGTCACATTTTCGAATTTTCGATTTCGTTAAATGTCAAATAAATTGTTCCATTTCGACTCTCTGAGATTAAAATCAACTTAATCACATTGACTTTGTGCTTAGGTACAAACGTGACGTTTTTTTAAAGAAGATGATAACTTGTAAAGGATTTTATTGAGAAAAATAAAAATTAGTGTTTTCGGAATTTTTACCCCTTGTCACTTTAATGACCTGCAAAAACTGTTACGGGTAATTGTTGGGTACGATAAACATTTGCCTGAAAGAAGAATGGATCTGCATATTGTACGTTTGTTTTTCGCAACGCTACGATACCTCAAAGGCATCTCAAATTACATGATATTTGCACTAGTATTTACAGGTGTGTGAACAAACTTTTGGCATGCAGCTGTACAAAGTCATAAAAATATTCGATACTGAATTTGTAACATTAGAACTAAATGAAAGGTAACCATATAAATGTGGCATTCTTTACTTTCTAATATCATCTTATGTTTAACGTTTTTAAATTCTTCTTCGCCTTTTGAATAAAAGGAAATCAAATAGACCTTAAATCCTTCGTATATGATCTCCCTTGTTTAGAAACATTTTAAATTATTCAAAATATTAATACTTCATGATCAGGTCTTGGAACAGGACTTGCCCAGAGTGGATGCATGGTGATAATTGGCTATTATTTCCCCAAGAAGTCCAGTTTCGTTACTGGGATCTGTACCTGTGGATCTGGTTTTGGCATATTTGTTCATCCAATTCTCATCCGCTTTCTGCTTGACAAGTACGGTATACAAGGGACATTCCTATTGGCTGGAGCTGTTATGTTCAATCTGTGTGTTGCTGGTATGCTGATGGTTCCGGCAAATTTCGAAACCGAGAAGAAAAGATTGGCCAAAGAGTCGTCAATATCATGGAGAAACAATATTGGTGCTTTGTGTGGCATCTGTCTACAATTTCCTGAAATTCTTAAGAATTTGTCCTTTGTAAGCTTCGCATTTAGTATGTTTAGTCATGCCGTGGGCATGTCGACTCTCTTCCTTTATCTCCCCGACTATCTACATACCAAAGGAGCCTCTTTGATAGACTCTTCTCTTGCAGTATCTGCTTCAGGAATTGGCAGCATTTTCTCCCGGGTTCTGGGTGGTTTAGCAGCAGATGATAAGAGCATTGGATTTGACTTACTCTACGCCTGTGTTCCTGGAATACTGGCAACATTAAGTATATTGCTACCATATTTTGCTGCAACAACAACAGGCATGGTGTTATATGGTTTCCTTGCAGGACTCTACTTCGGTGCAAGTTTCTGTACAGTAAATCCAATAATTCTTGAAATATTAGGAGTTAAATATTTCGCCTCGGGGGTTGGATTAGCAGCTTTATTCAATGGAATTGGGTTTCTCATTGGACCACCTATAGCAGGTGAGTTACACAATCTCATAAAAATAAAGACTATTATTCGCTTATTTCATTGATATACCCCGCATAATCACTCTTTAAGATATCAGGGACTCAGCCCTAAGCTGATTTCCAGTGACATGTGGCCCGGAAATGACCGGAAATATCCCCGCACAGGTTAAAGCATCCGTGAAATCAGTTTTTGATTTTTGATTTTTTGATGACATTCAGAGTTTGTGTTGTGCCTTGTGATATTTCCGATTTCTCTTCCCGCAGGACACGCATTTTTATTTTCCTTCGTAAAATCTACCGATCGGTAACCGCCAATGATCTTAGATAGCAATTGATTTATATTATTGTTTTAATTTCAGCATCTATTTTCCAGAGCAGTGGAGTATATTACAATGTCTTTTTGTATTCAGGTAGGTGAGCAGCTACAGTAAGAAAACTTTGTTTAAAGTAATGTAACAAAGTTAAGATTTTTTAGTTAAGCGTTAAATTTTTTAAACGGATGTTATTCTATCGAGCAGTTTTGGATGCATTAAAAACAGGTGACCTTATTATCACAAGCATGCTTCATATTAGGAATTTTGATCGAAAACCGACTAAGTACCGCGCTAATAAGCAAACTAGACTTAGCAGATTTGAATCGGTAGTGTATAACTGGCCGATGCACTAATATTATTAAATTTATTTTTATCTCATCTATTTGTAAATACATATTTATTTACTTCATGGAATTAACGTTTTATGTAAATGGTAAAAACTATGTGAAATATGATTTTGTTGAAGGACGTTTTTATATATTTATAATTTCAGCCGCCATGTTTTACCTAACAACAGCTACAGCCTTTATGTCGACGTTGCTTAGAACCAAACAAGGACAAAATGATGAAGAAAAGAAAAGAAGAACGCTCGGAACATCAGAGGCAGAAATAGAGCCATTGTCAGCGGAAATTGAAACATCGAAATGATGATATTGATCTTGAAAACTGACAAAAAGATATACTTCCTTAAATCATTTCGTTATCCATTGATATTATTTCAACATTACTCAGAAAAATCTAATTAGAATTAAAAAACAGCAACATTTGAATAAAGTTCGTAACCATCAAACTGGGTAGGATGTATATAACTACTGTAAAACTTCTATAGTTGGAAACGATACCCATACCGTTGTAATTGCTATCAGAATGAAACCTTTGGACAACCACAACCAGAAACCTGTAGTCAGACCTCGATAGTGGCGTTGATCCAAGTGATCAGACTCATAGAGAAGTAAATAATTCATTTAGACCTATACTCAAATTTTGTACAAGACCAAATCTAGACTCCCGAGTAGCAAATGAGGAAATGTCTCAAAGCATCATAGGTCTAAAACCTAATAATCGACTTAAAAATATTCTACTATCTCGGATACCTTTAAACACTCTGCAAATTTTAAGTTCCACACTTAAAATTGATTTCTAATCTCATTTTGGGGAAGGATTACTTTACGAAAACATGGTCCATCTGTATAATTGTTTGAATCCCCAAACAAGGTAGCTTAAAATAAGTAAATTGTGGAAGATGCCATTTGAGCAAGGCCTCAATTTCGAAATAACTTAACAGTTATATATGAAGATGTGAACATCTAAAAGGGTTAACAAAATTTTTATCTCGTTTGACTCTTGTAAGCCAGTTCTGAGTTAGACAAGGCTCCATATTAAGCCCCTTTCTATTTACAATTTTTCTCAAATGACTTAGAAACGCTAATCTAAGACAACTTTTCTAATTGTGTCACGAGCAGCAGCAGCCATATATGATCACATATTCCTTCTATTATTTGTCGAAGATATTTTTTCAAGTACAATTAAAGGGTTACAGTTCGGCAATAATAACAGAGACAGTCTCGTTAGTGAGTATCGCCAACTCTTTCCTTACTCTGTCCTCCATACCTGCTAGCCTGAAGCTGTCTCCTGACAGTATGATGTTACCAACATCTGGGAATGGAAAGATTAATCTAATTCCATGATGACGTCATAAACAACCCTGTGATGCGATCAGAAGCTAAACCAAAGAAGTCAGGCTGGAAGAAAGACCCATGAACCTCTCGCTACCGATAGTAATGACTTTCCCATCAACCATTGAGAGGCAACCATTCGATCCCTCGTACCGCTAGCTATCTATCTAGCCAATGAGACGACTCGCATTCAGCAACAGCGGCACAGCCCGGATTGAAAAATCCGTTGAGTTCAAGCTACAACCTTCAAGCTTCTTTATTAACATTTCATAGGCTGAAAACATAACAGGTGAGCAGAACCACAAATATGAAGCCGCCAGCCATACGAGGGTTTTGGCTTGAAAGAGATCAGGGTAATAGAAATTAAGGAGCGAGGGTGGATTCTTATACGCTGATTTAGCAGGATGTGTGTCATGTGGCCGTGTGTGCGATGTCATTTATTTATTTGTCAAATACAAATCAATCAATATGGTACATTCAGCAATGATTTAACTAGAATATTTTATAATCATATACCAATAACATACATATATAACCTGGATTGTTCCCTTTAATTTCGTTTTCACAAAAAATACCCCGACAAGACTATCGTTTCTTTGAGTGACATTTAAGAAGATGGTATGATGAAAAACTAAGAATGTATGGATTTACTTCTTTATTGCTAAGAGATGCGACGTTTCGGTGTAGATACAAATACCGTTATCAAGCAAGCTTACTTCTTCAGGATCCTTTAACACAAAGACAATTGAGGTGGAAACATGTTCACGGATCAGGTATTTGTAGCTCGCAGATATACTTCGCTACATCGGAACACTCAACGTCTGACATCCCGTCATTTTGTACGAGGTGATGAACGTATAAGATTCCACAGTTCTGATAACTGTTATAATCTGGTTCATTTTTCTGCCATCTCGCCACATGAGAAGAACCGTCTACCCATTTGAATTTTCCACCGGGGTCTTTCCTCATTCCTACCCAGAACTTGACGCTGACAGTTGCTAAAATAAAAATAAAATCTAGTGACATAAAAAGTTCAAGTTATGACTCTATCAAAGTTGCTCTTGATACCGAAACTACTTATGTAGGCTTGTTAGAATATAACCAAAGTGATATGCAAGGGAAAATTGGTAAGGTTTGAAATATAATTAAACGATTACCAAATCGTTCTTCTTTAATGCGTAGTGTGAATTACTTTTCGGAGGACTGAGAAATTATTGACGCTTCTTGTTTTATATATTTTCATTTTAGGGGATTTTGAACCACCAGAAATGCATCATGATTTTAGTTAAATCAGCAGAGTATTCTTCTTAATTGTAATGAACATTAATAGTCGTGTAGCAAACATTATGAGATTTACTGGCATTAGCTGTTAGGAGACGTTACAGGAATGGTCGCTACATGTGCGAGAGTGTTGTCAGAGCCGTCGAAAAGAGGAAAAAAGGGCTAAAAGCCAAGTCATTTAACCAAAATCTTCAGAATACATTGTTTCCTCAATGTTTTTATACATGTTTTAGATATAAAATGTTATTAATTCTTGAATGTTGCAAAATAGGCAATTTTCTATAGGCGCGTGTAAGTTAGCACGTACGCATTACTGTAGTGGCAGAATAAGACGCGTGTTTCCTTGCATTGCTGGAATTCATATTTTATTCATAGATACATTAGTCAGTGTATTTGTTGTGATTATGGAAATAAGTTAATTCATTTTCCATACTATCATTTCTGTTTCTATTATTTTGTGTATGATTGGCATATTATTGCTGCATTCAAAGAGACATGCATTAAATGTGTTAAACCACAGAGAGCATAAATGGGTGTGGTTAATATATATTCAATAATGTAATCAAGTGGGATATAATGTGGATGTTATTCTGTAGGACTGATTTCATTAATGTCAGTGTAGTATTTAAGTGACTGTCTTTTCAAGACTTCACTAACCCTGAGGAGAACATTTTACGATAGCTTCATTTAACAGCGCTTCATTTGTCAGAGTAGTTCAAAGTGCTGTGTGTCAGACTTTAGAAGTGTATAGATTTGTAGTTAGATCAGTGTATAATAATTTCTTTATACTTACCTTAGGTTTTATTTGTTTCAAAATACATAAATATATGCAATCTGAGAAGAGATGTACAAGTTATTAGTCTAGAGAGTGGAAAATGTTTCTAGAGAGTTGTACGAACAGATTGTTGTATTCATTACAAAATTGAATACAGAGATTCGAAAAAAAAAGTCGACTATGTCATTTTTGGTGACAGGAAGACTTGGATGAAGTTTATACCAATGCGTTTGTCTTATAAACCTCTGTATCTAAAAAAAAAATCTTCATTCCAGTGTATGAATTTTGACACATCAGATACATTATAACATAGATAACGTGACGTATTTTAAGATTTTGCGTCTTTATATATTCTGGTGCGAGTGTTCGAAAGCTGTTCATCAACTTTAACACCGAATACCGAATAGCGGGTTGCCTTTCTTTTTAACGACTTTTACTCGATTTAGTTATTGCTTCCATCCTTACGTAGTGATTTATGGATAGAAGGATTTAATTCAAAGTTGAACTATTTTAATTTGAAAAACAGAGAGCATGTTGTGCAGGAGTTAGTAGTTAACTAATACCCTACCTCTACCCCCGCTAGATCTGTGCTAAACAAAAGGCAGAAAAAGCTTTTCCAGCAGTACTTCATTTTAAACTATATTTGTTTGAGTTAAGTAACAATTGTACCGGAGGTAATAAAAATGCGACTTTGCACCATATACATTATTTTTACATTAAAAAACTGGCTTTGAATCATCCGGTACACCAGGGTATTTGTCTCCGCACGATGTCCTGGGATGTTCTCTCGAATTCCTTACCCATGTGTACTTATGAATGAGTTATTTGGAAACAATTTACATTGTTCTATCTCTAACCTAATATCATGTGCTCTGTCAACTCAAAATTCTACTTGCTTCAATCTATACAGCAAAAATATTGAACTCATCCTCTTCCCACAGAATTAACTTCACATCCTCTTAAGGTAACCTGTTTTCAATTCGAGCTATAACTGAAGAAAGCAAATTGGATGCAACGAAAGTTTATGACGTCATTTCGCAAAGCCTCAGTCGGTTCTATATATCTGCTACATATTTTTGATAACTGTGAACTGTTATTTGACAAAAAATGGTTACATAAAATATCGACAAAGTCATGGCACGGACCTCAGTGAGAAGTATTTGGCTAATATTCGAATTGTTTTGCAATTTGTGTCGCTCAGAAAGTGCTCGAATTAAACAGAGGTTATCTAGGAGAAAAGGACTAAATACCGCTGCGGGAAGAGCATGTATTGAACAGCTTTTACAATAATGACTCCAATATACTTAATAAGTATTCTGTGCTTTTTTCATTGACACATTTTGAATAAGTCAATGCATCTTTGAATTGTAGTAAATTTGTTCTACGCTGAACTAAATTGCTGGTATTCAAATGGGTCAGTGAGTGAGTGAGTGAGTTAGGGTTTAACGCCGCTTTCAAGATTATTTCACTTATATCGCCGCTGCTAGTATTATTGCAGGGAGAAAGCCCGCAACCCCATTTATTCAAATGGGACTCGTACATTACAATGGTAAATATATAAATGTGAAGCCATCTTACCATCCCACAAAAGCATGTGTATGTAATGATAGACGCGATCGTCACTAAGCACAAGGAGTCTGGCCCCTTTCTTCTCGCACTCTTTCTGAGCTGCATACCAGTTCCTCTTTTGCTTGCTCATCTTATAGCAGAACCGAGGACTGAACACTGAGACGTAACCCTTAGACTGTGGGCACGGATCTGAAATTTATCATTTCAATAAGCAAGGAGAAAAGACCTGTACAGTATATCTAGAACTCTTTCCTTTGCTCATCCTAAAGGTGGCAACGCTTTACTCAGTTGACTGCTGTCAATGAAAGTTTACAATTTAGGGCAAGGCTCGCCTGATGGGTGGGTCAATCTCGTCATTGCTGTATAAACTAAACTTTGCTTAGATGTGCCACCCAACATAAAATGGGTACCTAGTAAAGCAGTATGTTGGTCGTGACCTTCCAGCGACAAAAATGCAAGCTTGGGTAATAATTTTTATCCTACTTCATGTAGGAATGCCGATCTCTGATTGGTCCACGTGACACCGAGGAATGATAAATCCCTTATACGCCGCTACATGAGTAAAGCGTGCTTCCACGTCAATCAATCAAAGTCACGTGATAAGGTCATAGATGTTGTTCATTTCTTAAGACATTCGGTAAGATAAATTCGTTGTAACATTCCGTCAAGGGTGACATGGGGATTTATTATTCCCTTAAAAGGTTTTATGCAACTCTCGTTCCGCTCGTTGCATAAAACCTTTCGCGGGAATAATATATTCCTATGACAACCTTGATGGAATGTTATAACTTACATAGTAGCGCTTTGATCATGCACTAGTGGGTTATTTTGACAGAATGACTGGATTATTTTATGATTAAAAAAATCAAACTGTATAAATGACTATTGAAGGAATTCCAAATCAACTCGACAGTCAACATCCGCAAATTTAGTTTAAAACCGACGGCGTTAGCCGGAGGTTTTAAACGCTTAAATTTGCTGGCGTTGAGTAACAATGAATACCGAAAATTTTACAAACGCAACTATTTATCGATATTGTAACATGACCGTTAGTTATCAGAAGTTTAAGAGCGAACTCTGTTTTTGCGTACTTATTTTTGCGACTGCGACTGTTCTATTTCTGTAAGAGGTGTGTTAAGGTCTAACCTAATGTGAATTGCCGGCATAGTTTACATTACAAGCATCGTCCTGATGATACCAAACAGTTGCACTCATAACAGCGAGACCTTACAACATACTGGTTTAATTTAAGACCGAAATCAACAATTATTAAGCTCATAGAAAAATAGCGTAAAACCCCGAGTAAAAAAGTCTTAAACTAGCCCACAACCATTGTGACAGCGACGCAACATTGTGACGTCAAAACGGTTGACCTTTGTGACGTCATACCATGGGAACGGCATTCGAAAGAAGGCGACCGCATGAAACTTTGCGACAAACTTGGACTAAGTAAGCCAGTTGAAAATATTTTCGTTCTTCAAAAATAAATCATATTGAAGTGTATTTGTAATTTCTACCGGCAGACATAATCTAAAAAAGGACAAAGACAACATTCAAATCGGAGTACGGCACGAATTTTCTAAGAAACTGGAAAATTAAAACTTCAGTCGAGCAGGCACTAGTGAACATGTTGTATTAATTCGCGGTGATTCGCCTTAGCTTATTTGCGGGTATTTATTGTCATTCAACATTCAATTTTTCAGATCGACCAATCAGAATCGAGAATACAACAATAATGTTTTACTCATAGTGGGTATAAATAGTTAGTTCTGGACCAGCGGTGAGTCAAACGTGTATTAACAATATCGATAACTAAAAAACTGCTGAGTAGTTTTTGTGTTATGGGTAATGTAAAAATACCTTTTGGTCCCCATTGGTCCAGACCCTCTATTTATACCTATTATTTCCATCCTATCTATACCTACTGGATGGAATGTGCGACTTACAACTATTCACATCACAAACCCGCTTTGTTGTTGTTTAGTTACAGGGTACGTTGTTGGAATCAAATATGCCAAACGTCATAAATGGTGTTATTGTATCGAGAATTAGTATAGCTTAGTATAGTGACAATAAACAGATTACAGTCGGTTATTGTGATCGAAAACCGGACAATGTCGCGCGCCAATGACTCAAACGTAATTTTTAAAACTAATTTACAGCAGACACAAAGACAAATATTTATTGGCAGTATCTAGTAGTTTTTTTGACTAATATTCTTGTAACTTTGACGCAGAATTTTTACTTCCTTACATTTATACCGCTGTTTTTCATTTATCATTGAAAATAAGAAAATCTCATTTTGACATTTGAGATAAAATGAAAGTTAAGAGGTTCGCTTTGAACTAAACTCAGGTCATTTGGTATTTTGACTCTTTTTTTTAACCGACATTAAAAATCATGAAACATACTCTGTGTCCTCATTTTAAGCTTTTCGACATTCAAAGCATTTAACAACATGGCAAGATATTGTGCTTATCTTGAAAAATATTTTCATAAAGCTTTTTTTCTTTTAATACTTAATGAATTAGAAATCGTAAATACTGAATATACAGTTATGTCGCGGAGGTTGAATGGTTTGACCTTTTGTACATTCAATGCAAACATCAAGGGGACTATAATTTTATACCACTTTTAAAATCCTGTATGTGATAGTAAAGTATTCTACCCAGTGTCATACTCTTTCCACAGACGTTATTCAAGCTTTTCTGCCCAAGTAACCTCTATTTCAAATAAGCATTTCTGCATTCTTTAAAAACTTCAAACACGTGTATCGTCTTTAGCTCTTTCCAATTAATACTCGTTTTATAAAAATTAATGACCAACATGCCGTTTTTCGTATTCTATGGAATTGAAAACATGATTTTCGTCAATTTTTAATGTTTATGAAACGTTGTCAAATACAATTAAACAAAACAATGTCCATCTTATCGATCGTTATCATTTTTGTTCAAAATTCATATATAATTTACAGCTTCGCGTTTGAAACAAATGAAAGAATTTCTTTAAATTGTATAAACCCCTTCAGGTATTTCTACTGATAAGACTGTATAAAGTATATCAATCAATTCAATACAAGTAACCAGGAATGTTTTCAATATAATTGTATATACAAAATTGTATATACAATTATAAAAATGCAGAGCTGTCAATCAGAATCAGTCATTAAAATCTGTTCCCAGGAATAAAAGTTTTTAAGTTATTTTTTCGAACTCGTGTTTGTATGTCAGCGAAAAACAGATGTCCCTACTTGTCACTAGTACTTGTCTTTTCTACCCTACAATTGTACTTTAGTGGGTTTTAGGTAAAATAAATGATGAACGAACACCTTTGTCTATTTTAAGCCGTTATAGACATTCCTGCCAAAACGAAATATAGTTTGGGTTGAGATTTTTTTCCCTCACAGACATTAGCAATGCCGGTATGAACTTCAGGATGATTGACATGGCCTTTTAAAATTGTGCATTTTGTCGCATGGTCTCTAAAAATTCTATAAAAGCAAGATGGCTCAGCTAACCTCCCATGGACCTGCTTCGTGATTAAGTAATAAATAGGATCATTTATGACAGTATACAATATGTCTGTCCTCAAGCATAGATTAGAAATGAAATGAAACTCCCAAAAGAAATAAAATAACATAGATAAGGGTGCACTTAATATTTTCCAAATTTCAAAGTTTCAAATGTCTAGTTTGGAGGTTATGCGCTTGAAAAAGAGGTAAGTAGTTGATGTAGATTATGAATTCATAAATGAGAAATATAATTTTGCTAAGGATATGATTTCAAAAGATACCTCACTTCTTTCGTCCTGTACGAAACAGAATACCAAAGTATTCTAACTTACCGTCATATTGTCCATTGTAGATGACAGCTTGTCGATTGGGTTCCTGGTACAGAAAACATCTCTCCTTTTCAATTTTGTGGGATACACATACGGGTTCATTCTCACACAGAGCACGACACTTGACAGATTCAGGGATTAAGTTTAACTGCAACACATCTTTGTTCAAGTGACAACCACGTGTATTGCGAATCAGCGAGTTGATTTCTTGGTGAGACACACTGACCACTGGTGCCATTCGCAGGATTGCAAAGAAGGTGATTGTTCCAATAGCCATTTTGTCTTCTCTGGATGTTATTTCTGGTATTACTTTCCTCTAAATAAATGTTTCTGTAAGTGATAACACATCTTTTGCTTTTATGAGTTCTGACTTGCTTAAAGGTTTTACAAAGGCAAGAATTTCATGCTAGTTTTTTTTTATTAAGGCTATTGTGGAATTAAAAAGATAACTTGATCTGCTTTCTCTGAGAATGAAATATAAATGAAGCTTCCTATTGTATCGTATACTGGTAATAATTCAAGTATGGTTAATAATTGACGCCTTAAAAGGTTAAAAACATTATACACTTTGACTAAAGAAAAAAATCATAATTTCCAAGTTTAAATAGGTTTTCATTTTATTAAAACATTTATTGACTAAAGTTAACTTTGAAAATACTCTTACTCAGACTATTTATTACGTAGATGATGGCCTATGAGGCCTATAGTACATTTACATTAGTACATTGTCGTTGGTTGTTTCAAAAGCGCAAGATGTACAATACGAACATTGAACATATTCTTTACATAAAGCGCAAGCTTGTTTATAACAAAAGGGTTTTAGCTGGACAGTAATTGGATAAACTTTAGTTTAGATGGATTCACTGGTACATATTTGTCTTTTAAGGAGGTGTATACTGGGCAAATTAATAAGGTGTGATATTCATCTTCAAGACCATCCCCGCAAATCGGGCACACTGCATCAATATTAGTACTCGAAAAGGCACGCCTATAAGATACAATCTGAAGTTCAGAAGATGAACAACGGAATTTGGAAAGAATGAGACGCAATTTGGATGAATCAATAATCATGGTTCCGGCTGAAGGGTTGTCTTGTAAGTGCAATAAGCTTGTAAAGTGGAAGATTCGCGTACACCAGCAGACCAATCTTGTACACATCTTTCGTTCGTGATCTAAACATGCTAATAATATGACTTACATTTCCAACGTCCTGGGCTTGCCAAACATAACCAAACCCATACGAAAATGATATGAATTGAATTTAAGATGCCCAGTTATTATAACCTTGACAGTCAAAATCTTTAAGCATATAATAACTAGGTTTTGTGAAACGATTTTCTGGAATTTTCACAATTCTCTCCCAGAATGTTATGGCACGTAATTACATTTTAACAATAAGGGACACCCGTCCACATTCCCCCAATACTGCAGCATTAGAGGATCTATAACTTATTTTCAAACCTGTTAACAAAATTTTGAATGAACTATTTCTATTTGTTTATTTACAAAAACACCCCATATAGGAGCATATGCTGTATTTTAGAATAAAATATTTTAAAATAAGCATTAAATGGCAGGTCCTGAAAACGATTTAACATTTTCCGAATTGGCCCTAAAGCTGTGTCTGCCTGTTTGGCAAAAGTACTTCATGCCGTTGAAAAAATGTTTCTACAAGAAAATACACAATCAATAAATATGCCATGGGTATCCTCAGCCAGCATGATTTGAACTAACTCGTCAATGAACATAAGGAACAGGATTGGTGATAGTAAACACCCTTGTGTCACACCTGCTGATGACGGGAACATGTCTGTAAAATTCAATTGATTACATCGAACTGCGGTTTTAACATTTGAGTAGATACTCAAATAAGTCGATAACAGAGGAGACTATTTTGCCATGGATTTTACTTTTTAAATAATACATACATCAATTTTGTCCTGTCTACTAGATCAAAATCTTTTTGAAAGTCTACAAGCATACAATATAACTCTCCACCTTTTTTCTAAGGTATATGTGGCCCATGCTGTATAAAATTAATTGATTGTCAGTAGAAAAGTGAAAACCGGCCTGAGATTCAGATATTAATCGTTGCAGTTCAAGCCACAGCTTCAGCCTCGAGTCAATAAATCCAGTAAGTAGTTATGAACCGACAGGAAAGATCTCACGTCGTTATCAAATTCAGAATTATTCCCTATATCCGGGTTCAGGAGGGATATAAAATAACCAAAACAGCTGTCTGATGATAAACTGTTAGCGTTAGACGGTTTCCCATCAATATGTTTTTTTTACCAATTTTTCAGCAAAAGCCGTTATTGTCAAACCATGGAGGTTAATTGTTGTCAACGTGCCCTGAAGTAGTAGATTTCTTAGTTGAAACATCTTGGAGTGATAATGGAAAAGTTCTTGTTAAAACGCCACACTCTCATTTAAATTTGATTTTGAAAAGCCTTAACACTCAATAAATTGTTTGTAATTTTAGAACTAAATGTAGGTAGTTCGGATCAAATACTCAAAATCATAGAAACCTAAATCTTTTATTCTTTTTTTTTATAAAAGAAAACAACTCATTAGAAGACAATTAACCGTTTTTCGCGAAATTCTTTGGGGAAATTAACTTTCTTGGCCAAAAGGGCGTGTACAGTTAGCTGTTGTTTTGATCTCAGGACAGCATCTAGGTCCCACCACTATATTGGTTGACCCCTGTCTGCATATTCAAATATGTGTGACGGAAACAAAGTGACTTACCTCCCCTGAAATTGATAGGGACCAGTCATTTCCAAGTTTTAAAAATGTTTTAGCTCATAAACAGTTATAACGCGAAGCATTTGTAAAAAAACAACTTTTGACAAAAAATTCAAGCAATTTATAATGCAAACGTAAAAAGCTATTCTTTCTTTTTCAAATGGGGTTCGTATGCAAATAATTTAAACACAAGTGTCACTTCCTAGTATCAATGTTTCATATAAGAATGCCATAAAGTTAACAATTCATAGAATTGGCATATTACAATAGTGGTATCTGCATTGGATGTAATATAGCTATAAAATACAACTATACTTAATAGAGAATACTAAACGACGTCCCGTTTAATAACATATTTATAAAACGAGTGTGTGGTTTGGTATTTAACGAGCGAAAACGAGTTAAATACCGATACCATTCATGAGTTTCATAAAAATGTAATTATATATATATGTTGCCGCGCTGCTAACATTGTGACGTCATGCTTAACGATTGTGACGTTATGCGACGTCCATCAACACCCGATGTTAATACACAATGTGTAAATGTGTAATAACATTGTAGATTTATTAAACGGCGGTATCTTTACATTAAAGTTCTAATTGTTTATGTAAATTAGGAGTATTTTGAGCTAATTTTTCATACAATTTAATACTTGTATATATACTTGAATGCAACGCGATTTCGCAAAGCCCTCGTGACACCTGCTAGACAACAAACATAAGGCTACATAAGGAATTGGACAACATGCATAAGGCTACATAAGGAATTCGACAACATGCATAAGGCTACATAAGGAATTCGACAACGTGCATAAGGCTACATAAGGAATTCGACAACATGCATAAGGCTACATAAGGAATTCGACAACATGCATAAGGCTACATAAGGAATTCGACAACGCGCATAAGGCTACATAAGAAATTCGACAACATGCATAAGGCTACATAAGGAATTCGACAACATGCAAAATGCTACACAAGGAATTCGACAACAAACATAAGGCTACATAAGGAATTCGACAACATGCATGAGGCTACATAAGGAATTCGACAATATGCAAAATGCTACATAAGGAATTCGACAACAAACATAAGGCTACATATGGAATTCGACAACATGCAAAATGCTACATAAGGAATTCGACAACAAACATAAGGCTACATAAGTAGTTCGACAACAAACATAAGGCTACGTAAAGAATTCGACAACATGCATGAGGCTACATAAGGAATTCGACAACATGCAAAATGCTACATAAGGAATTCGACAACATGCATAAGGCTACATAAGGAATTCGACAACGTGCATAAGGCTACATAAGGAATTCGACAACATGCATAAGGCTACATAAGGAATTCGACAACCTGAATGAGGCTACATAAGGAATTCGACATCATGCATAAGGCTACACAAGGAATTCGACAACATGCATTAGGCTACATAAGGAATTCGTATTATCGTATTTAGACATCATTACCATTTCATGGGGCTTAAAATATGGAAAATATTTATCATGACAAAACTTTATAGTAGGTAAAGAAGAATATAGCTACAGCCTTTAGTTCATTAATGTACTGAAATATCGGGTGTGTTCGTTTGGCAAGCGCAGGACGTGAGTACCTGAAATTTTAGACAGTTCATAAGAACATTTAATCAAGAACAAAAGATGTGTGCATACAAGATTGGTGTGCGAGAATCCTAAAAGCATAAATTGCACTTTAAAGGTTACTCTTCGGTCGGAATGATATTAGAATCAATTTTCGAGTTCTATTTTTGATGCAATGTCCACTTTTTGCTGTGGGTAAAGATGTTTTCATGAAACACCCGGATGAATTATGAGGAGATGTCGACGGCACCGATATGTCGGTTAGCAGGTCTGGGTATGAAAAGATCACGCGTTTCCAGTGTTTTTCCCAAAGCTAACTAACATTATGTTATATTTGAAGGTTAAGTAGAGGTTTAGTGTCGGTGAGGTAATTTTTCCAGCGGAATACTTTGTCGTTGTTGTTTCCAGAAGCGAAGATAAAACCCATGTCCACAATCCGGTTGACTTATCAATGAACCAAAAAATACATACGTGTAATTCAACTCCCTTACATAAAGATCAAAGAATTCCTTGATTAAATATACTTTTTAATCTGGTTTGTAAAAGTCTCTAGTTATGACAAAGTGACCACCACTCCTCTGAAGTCGCAGTCTCTGGCACTATCCACTTTCCATTTTGGCACTATCCACTATCCTTTTCTGATTCATGATCAGCACCATCTTCTTTACTGTTTGCATCCGACATATTTATGGCGTGGCATGTGACCGGGTCACGTGACGTCTTTCCAAGAGCCATTAGTATCCCACAAGTAGTAGAAGCAAAAAACATTATGGCTGAAAAATAAATGGGTAAAGTGAGATTCTGAAAAAGAATTCTTTTTGGAGAACGTAAACATTTTTGGCATGTAGGTTCTTCTATATTAAACTTCCTCATTAATTATTCTAAGGACAGCGGTGCGTTTTTTTAAAGATCTATTTCTTCAAATTTTCATAGATATGGAGAATCTCACCCAAGTGTCTTCTGATATCAAATATATCAACACAAGTTGATAAAAGTTACAAATAGCCGAGGCTTGCCGAGGATATTTTACTTTTATCAACGATTCTATTAATCATTTAAAATCATTTTTAATTTTTCAAC
This sequence comes from Phorcus lineatus, assembly GCA_921293015.1. NCBI lineage: Eukaryota > Metazoa > Mollusca > Gastropoda > Trochida > Trochidae > Phorcus > Phorcus lineatus. The sequence goes on along the minus strand of OV121095.1, from coordinate 13,109,596 downwards.
GATTCTATTTATCATTTAAAATCATTTTTCATTTCGATTCCGTGAAAAAGGTGTTTTTCTGAACACTGCACTACTCTAAGACTCTCAGTGGAGTGATGTCATAGCATTGTGACGTCATCATGTTTATGACGTCATAGCATTGTGATGTCATTGCTTGATGATGTTAAACAATTGTGATGTCATGAACTTGACTGTAATAGGGCATTGTTCAAAATCTACTGTCAAAACGATATCTCCTAGGAGATATCTCTTGATCTTCCACAAGCGATATCTCCTGTGGAACGCAGTAACTGTTTTGGATGATAAATTATATTATGCCTAATGAATCTTCTTTAGAGCCTCAAAACATCTAATTACTCAATCCGATCATCCGTTATCGTAGAGGGAGTTATCAAGTATCACGAAAAACCAATGATGGCCCTTTCTGTTTCAACACCTTTTGATTACTTGTGGTAAAGAAATGGAATACCATACATTGTAGCTGCACCGATCACGGCAAGTTCGTTTTAAAACTGCTTCTTTGTCATGCAAATGAAACATTTATTTTCGTTTTCGTCACATCACTTTTCATCATAAAATAAAAAATGTACAATAGGTACAAGTGCATTTGTCGACCTAGTATTCGCCTTTATCTAAAATGATTTATTTCAAGTGTGGCTAGTAAAACAGTTTGTAGGAAAAGTATGTCCAATTGACATTAGTTACAGTTAGTAAGGGTCACACGTTTTCGACACACCAATCTAAGATGATAAAGTCCTTCAGGATGTCTTTCATATCTGATTGATTAATACTACAAATTTCAACATCGTTATTCATACTCACACGAACTTAAGAAAACATGGTTGTAGTTACCGGTCGCTTTGTATATACTCCCTGAAAATGATCAAAGTAAATATATCCAAATTCAGAATGGCATCTTAAGAAGTAAAAACCTTTAATTTGCTTGCCTACGTTTGATTAAATTCAATTAATGCAAACAATTTTGACACAATGGCAATCTTTTTTTAAAAACTAGCCGTAACAGTATACGTTCCGAGGTCCGTTATTACATTTCAGATAGTTTTAACCAGATTGAACTCATTTGTCATTTGTAACTTCATTTCAAAAGCCTCGGTGACAAGGTTTTTTTTAACTTGTTCAATCAAGGCTTAGCCTTGCACAGAAAAACTAGTTTCTTAAACATTATTTTCAAAAGAATTTTTTTCAAAAATGAAAAGTTCTTACCGGCTATTGGAGGCCCTAAAAGGTATCCGAGTCCAAGAGCAAACATAATTGTACCAAAGGCAAGAGCGAAATTCTCCACTCCTGTTATATTAATCGCTATCGTACTCTCTAGGGAAAACACTCCTCCTGTATATAAGCCGAGCAAAAAGCCATAGGAAAGCCTTCCGCCCGTTCCTTTGAAGAACACAGGAACAAACAACGATAACAATGATGTAAGGCCGATGATGCTGAAGTAGGTTAATTCTGGACCTACCTTCCGATCGTTGCTTAGAGCCCCTATAAACAACCGAGATATAAAACTCCCTATACCAATGCAGGAAATAGTCAAGGAGGCTTCATAATTGGTAGCCCCGTGACTTCTTTCCATGTAATCCGGAAGGAACAACAGATGGGAAGCATAACCCATTGCAAGTAATAATGTGCTCAATAGAAACATCAAGAAAGACACACTATATCCTAATTTCTTCATATTAACTGATCCTCCAAATATTGAAAACAGAATGGCACTGCTTCGAGTTCTTCCGCTTTTCAACTTCCGTTTCCGGTCGAGTTCATTTTTGGAAGGCCGCATGAGAAGTCCGAATATGCAGCAATGAGACGTTAAAGCACCAGTCAATAGAAAGGCTCCTGCAAGCCCATACCAATCCATAAATAATTGGATGAGCAATGGATTGACGAATATTCCAGCGGCTGTTCCAGACACTACTATCCCTGAAGCCATGGCGGCGTCGTTAGGGAAGTAGTACCCAACGACTACGAGAGATGCTACTTGGGCAAAGGCTGAACCAATACCTTGAAAAGATCAGAATACAAAGATAACATTTTAAAAGCGTAAGTTTAAAAAAAAGAGAATTGTAATTTCACTATGCAGAACCAATTTCGCCTGTTAACATGTTCCAATATTTCGCCAGTCATGTCATTTGCTATGTCGTTTTTTTAAATATATCTATGCTTTTCAAACCCCCAAAATGGGTGGTTGAATTATCATTAAATGACTGCCATTATGACTTTCACTAGACTCCCTCTCACTCGGGTAATACGACATTTCACATTCGTTTCGTAAAAGTCATATTATCATTATATTGTATGTTAAACTCTTCTTCTGGTAATCTCTCTTCGCCTTGTATTTCCTAAATCCGTGTATTTTTTATTTCACTGAATCCCTTAATAATATCAAATCACAAATTGACCAATTCTAAATACGATATTTACTAGATTTTGACTTGACGAGATCAAGAAAACTAGTCAGGATATGGATATGCAAATAGAAAACAACTGCAAAAATGGTATCCAGCTACATCCAAATGAAAAATGGTACTTTAAGAGTAACTTGATAGTATCAGCAACCTCGTGTAAGTACTTGGGTGTGTATTTAACTAATCATCTTTCCTGCTCAACCCATGTTAAGTATGCATATGTCCAAGCACAGAAAGTATTAATCGGTATTATGAAAAATTTAAAAGTACTGGGTGACTTGAATCTTGCATCTTATTTTAGAATATTTGATGTGAAAATTAGTCCAATTCTATTATACGGGTCTGAAATTTGGGGTTTTCAACATTTCGAGCAAATAGTAAGAGTTCATTTATAAGCATGCAAGAAGTTCCTAGGGATAAAGATTAACACACCTAATGCAATGTTATATGGGAAATGCGGGAGGTTTCCCCTTGTGATAGACTCACAAGCTAAGATTATAAAATCCTGGCTGAGACTTCTTACTTTGCCTTCTTATCGCTTACCAAAAAAAGTGTTATGAAATGATGATCTTATATGACCAAAATGGACAAAAGAATTGGATAACAGATTCAAAGAAGCTAATATTCAAAACAGGATTTTATTACATATGGTATGACCAAAAGGTTGATTTTCCAACAAGGTTTCTAAACTCATTTTCACAAAGACTGAATGATATCTACCAACAAAACTGGCTATATAAACTTTCCCTTTCCACTAAATGTGAGTACTATTCAGCTTTTAACCCATACATTTATACTGAATATTATTTATCATGTGTTACTATAAGAAAGTTCAGAGTAAGTTTATCACGCTTCCGATGTTCATTGCATGATTTATGGATTGAAAAGGGCAGATTTCTTAACATGAAAAGAGAAGATAGACTTTGTAAATCACGCAATAACAACGTATTGGAAAATGAAAACCACTTTTTGCTCGTGTGTCCATTATGATGGGTTACGTAAAAAATACCATAAAGAGTATTATTATGTCCATCCTACTAGAGATAAATTCTTATCTTTATCAAACTGTAAACTTTTCGTTGTAATTCAAAACCTTGCAATGTTTATATACCACGCATTTAGAATCAGACAGCAACAATAGAGCACACTTTGTCATTCTTCTTTAAAATGACATCACAATTTATATGAATATTGATTTGCTATATTTTGTATTATCCTTTATATTGTACTATAGGCCAGTGGCCTCTCAGTATTGAATAAAGATTGATTGTGAGATAGATTTACCAGCTATTACAGCATACGTAACGAACAATAATCTGATGTCTGTCACGAAGGCGCTGAGTCCAAATCCAAGGAGACCCAAGATGCCGGACGCAAACACACACGTGCGACAGTCAAAGAGGTTCGTCACCAGACTAGCAAGCGGTCCTTTAAAACAAGAGAAGAGGGTTGATATCCATGATACAATTCATGATAAAGTTTGGAAGAACATATACAATAAAGTATAAATTTATGATTTATTGTAACACCAGTCTATACCATCTATTGTTGGTACATAGAAAATATAGCATTAAATTATATAGAAACGTCATGTCTTTGGAGGAAATGACATACGTAAGATTTTGGGTGTCTATTTTAGAAAAAAACCCGACGTTTCCGAATATATGCTTACTCTTTTATCAGGTTAAATTTCGGATATAACAAAAAGAGAGACATATATCACATTATATATAGCAAAGACCTTGCTCACGTAGGAAACTGATTAAAAAGATTAACTATATGAAAGAATTAAATTAGAGAGAATGTTAAATAGTATGAAAATATTTTACCAGCCAATGCAAACATGGAGGTGTAGACAGCGCCGATCCATGACGTCAAGGTGACGTCATTTCCGTAGTTCTCAAGAAGTGCTGCGTGGAAGATTCCTGCTGCGTAGTTGATACTCGGATTGAGAAGGTGGGTCAGGAAGGAAACGAACAGGACAAGCCAGGCGTGTTTGTTTCTGCTCCTTCCCTTCCCCGGGTGTTCTTGTGTTTCAATACTAGCAGTGTTCTTGCTGATGAATTCTGTCTTCTCTTCCAAAGTTGGAATATTCATTTTAACAAGATCGTCTGTCATTGTTCTGTTGATAAATGATTATTATATGATTATTATTATTGTCTTGATAACATTGTTCACTCATACAAAACATCATTCTCCCCCAACAGAGGTAGTTCTCTCATTAATTCCTATACAACCTCTCGATAAGTGTTCTTCTCGAGCTTCCCGCAGTTTCCCCTAGCGGCACAATATTGCGACTTAAACTACCTGGCACTTTTTCAGGCAATGAAAACACCAAATTTATGAATAACATATTGGTTGTTATACATGTACAGGCCTATGCATGCAGTCGCTAATTATAAATGAGACGTATGTGTTCTGTGAAGAAGACTCAAAGTGCAACTTGCATATTCGAATAAAGTTAAGCTTTTCAAAAGCTTGCTGAAATAACGCAGGCGATTTGAATGAAAACTTTTTAAACGGCGTCTTTGATTGCACAACTAACTTTGATTGCATCCAATCAGGTTTGACCGACAAATTAAGACAGAGGTTGTATAGGAATTTATGACGGAGTTACCTCTGTTGGGAGAGAATGCGGTGGCAAGTACTTGCGTCTCTGTAATCGCATTTGTACAGCTTGTCATACATTTGGGAAATAATTACCAGGAGACCGCCCTCTCCAAAAACACAAATTCCTATTGACCCCTTTCTCTCAAAGTTTTAACAATCACTTCTTACAGTGTGAACGTCGCGAACGTTCTATACGAAATTGAAACGCGTTGGAAGTCTAAGCAGTAAGTATGCATGCCTGAAGAGGCAATGATCACGCACCGTTGGATTCAGAAGCGGGTGGAAGGTTGGGTAATATTATATAAGGAGGTTCGAATAACTACTCCATTGTATTCATTTCAATACACAGTATAAATTATACATAGAAGGGTGTCAATCAATCCCCCCATGCATTTCCTATCCTTTGAAAAATTGTCACTGTTACGTCTAAAGTCCAAATTACGCAATCAACGGTTATAACTACACAGGAATATATGTATTTCTTTAGATGTGTTCCGTACACAGAATTTTACATTATTGATATTATTTCAATTTAAGTGTTTACATGTCAGATTGTTGTTTATGAATGATACATTGTAATATGATATTGATATTGACATAATATAATATCTGGTACCTGTATAACGGTATCAAATGTAAACATTTACAATAAAGCTATTACACCCGGCATAATTAGGCCAACACCAACCAACTAATTTGTCATGTTCTAGTTTTGTTTACCCAATCAATAGAACTCGATTAAGATTCAATTCGTTCAGCTAGTGGGGTACCATAATAATTATAATAATTCCGAATTCACACATACGTAATTTTACATATTCTATAACTGTCAATCGGTTTTTTTGCAAAAGGTTTAAGATGAATACCATGAATATATTAAGACAACCGTTTTTGCCTCGGGGAAAGGGGCTCATGTAATAAAACGAGGCTTTGTGCTTGAGGGGTCTTATTTAGGTTGAGCAAGTTATGTCCATTACCTTTCTTGAATGAATAGATTAGTTTTGAGTTTTTACTACTACTGCTGCCGCTGCTACTACTACTACTACTACTACTACTACTACTACTACTACTACTGCTTCATCTTCCTACGCAAAGCTTAACTATTGCCAGTCTCGAACTGTCCAAGTTCACCCTTGCTGCCGAGATAAGACTTTTCTGGCTTGATACCAGCGCCCTCACTGGCGAGTTTTAGTTATCTCCAGTTATCTCCCTTACTATGGCCAATCGGCGACGCCGTGTCATTTGCGATATAATCAAAATGGCCGCGCCCATTGACAGTGACCTGTTTGATCAGGTTACAAAGAAGTTCTCATTGCAAACCTTTCAAACAAGAAGATTCAGTTTATAAATGTATTGATGGACGGAAAAGATGTTTTTGTTGTTATTAGGACCGGTTTTGGTAAATAAATAACATATGACTGCGCCCCTTATATTTTTCAAAGGGAAGTATGTAGGCCCATTTATCGTGGTCGTTACCATTATATAAATGTATTTTTTCATCAAATAAGTACAGTTTACACATTGTTTATTTTTCAATAGCTGAAAAATTATCCTGGAAAATATGTAAAAATATTTTTAGACATACAATGAATAGTATATATTGTCTATGCAATTTATATTAACAGAGGTGCCCTATTTTCAGGGCAATTATGATTTAATAAATCAACATCTGTGAACGAAACAAAGTAATATTATCATTACAATAAATTTAATTTAATTTAATTTTAGTTAATATTAAGATTAGATAAAAGCATTTGCAAAACTACGAAGAATATTCTGGTACAATGACTACAAAAATGGACTTAACTTGTCTTAGTTTTACCGGGCACACCTTTTTAGTTGGTAAGCTTTGACACCATATCAAGAACATAACAATTGTCTATCTTTATCATGTGCACAAGTCTCATTTTTTATTATCCAACTGTTCACAAACACATGTACAAGCCAAACGAGAAATATTTCATGGAGAGAGAATAATTTTTATATCAAAGCACATACGGAGGAACCAAAGTAATATTTTCAAAAATGAAAATGACTCAGTGAAATCAGTGAAAATGGAAGTAAATATAACAACTTTTTTTATTCTTTTATTGACGACATGATATTTAAATGGTACACGTCAACATACCTGGTTTTTGACTGAGTAACGTTTACTACCGCTATACAACGAGGTCGCAGGCTACTACATTTCGAGTGTTATGACATCGCAAGATGTTCAAATTTTATCGGTTAATTTATGTAAAATTTAATCAATGTTTCGGTTCAACGGGTATTCAATAAAGTTTTTGCAAGCACAAAAGATAAAACAATTGTACGATGACAGGAAATAAAATTTTGCCGGGCGTAATGCATCGAGTCGGTGCTTGAAATCATGGTCAATTTTATCGAGCTTGATTAGTTTACCGAAGCAATTTAAGAATAAATTTTTGTGACAGGCCGCTGTCCGCTATATGGTTGTAGAAAAATAATAACGCAAATTGACTATAAACATAAATGAACTTCAAAATATTGTTCATCGCTTTGGAGGCGGCACTTTCTCTTTACAAATGTTTCAGTCGACGGACTGCGACATGGGCGCATCCATGTTTGTTCGAGTCCCCGGATTTAGCTTTTGATAGGGGCTTTCTGATTGGACTATCTAATTCCTTTGCAGTGAGCTAGAGAGCTAGCACAGGAAAGTCTTGTGTCGGCAGCAAGGGTTAACTTGGACAGTTCGAGACTGGCAATAGTTAAGCTTTGCGTAGGAAGATGCTACTGCTACTGCTACTGCCCATATTACTACTACAAGTGCTTCTGCCACTGCTATTACCGCAGCTTCTACAGCTGCAGACCAAAAGTTTGTTCACATACCTGCAAATCGTAGTACAAATATCATATAATTTGGCATGTCTTTGAAGCATCGTAGCATTGCGAAAAAGAAATAGAAGTTTGCTGATTTTGTTCTCCGAGAGTCAAAATGGAACATTTAAATCGAAATTTTGGGAAATCGTAATTTCGACAATGTGACCCCTTCTGTCCATTTCATCATGCCAAAATTCGAATTTTTGCTCAAGAGACGAGACAATTCCATTTTTAATTGATAAATGGCTACTTTAAACATTGACAATTGGAGATCTTTTGTCAGTTCTGCTGAAGTTATTTTATTGACATTAAAACCAAACCAAAATTACATGATATTTGCACTAAGATACAGTAGTTAGTGGGGGGCGGGATAGCGCAGTGGTTAGCGCGTTCGGTTTCGGATCAAGAGGTCCGTGGTTCGAATCCCGCCAGGGGCTCGGCAACTTTGTCTGCAGTAGAGAACTGTTCTACACGCAGTCAGGTTTGGGTGCAATGCTACACTGAGTTTCAGTGCAGTACCACCCATGGTTCGCTAGTTCCAGCCGATGCTCGCAGGTTTTACTGCAATGCATAGCCACAATGGTGCTGCGAGCTTTCCCCCTGCAATAATACTAGCAGCCGCGATATAAGTGAAATAATCTTGAAAGCGGCGTTAAACCCCAACTCACTCACTCACAGTAGTTAGTGAACAAACTTTTGATATGCAGCTGTATTTCTATTCTTACTACTACTGCTACCACCTTCACTACTACTACTACTACAACTACTACCACCACTACTACTAACACTGCTATCACCATCACTACTACTACTGCAAATGCGACTGCTTCTGCCGATATTCCTGCTTCTCCTAATAACAATTCAAATGCTATATCATCTTCCACTACTACTACTACTACTTCTACTACTACTACTACTACTACTACTACTACTTCTACTACTACTACTACTACTACTACTACTACTACTACTACTAGTACTACTACTACAACTACTACTGCTACTACTGCTACTACTACTACAACTACTACTACTACTGCTACTACTACCACTGCTACTTCATCTTTTGCCACTGCTACTATATATCTACTTATTTATGGTTACAGCTTATATAAGCAGTCAAACACAACTAGATATGTGGGCCTTCAACGTATGATAGCACACCACAAGGTCACTATCTGCTCTCAGATATATAATCCTCCACCACTGATTAACAACAGATTCAGTGAAACGTTTCTTAGAACCAACCAAATATAAACAGAATGTTAACAACCCAATTCTCTACATATACATATAACGATCTATATATATCTTTCTAACGGTACCTCTTATATCCGTATTTCTGCCCCCACACATACATACGCCAAACTTGTCAACACAAATTCAGATATCATTCATATTAGAAGGCGATATCAAACCCAGTCGGAGAATAACATCCGCTTGTAGTTAAAAAACATTTTGTAGGTCAAGAAGAGGTTGGGGTGTGGTTGAGGGGGCTAGGAGGAAGGGTCGTGTTTGTTGAGAGGCGAGTCGCCAATGCTAAATACAATCAAAGGTTAGGGAGAAAGATATGGCTTGGGGAGATGGATCCCTATATATATATCAGACATACACTTGAGGGTGTATTTTTAGTCATATATAATATTGTGCACCCAAACAAAAAGATAACTTTGGATCCTTCCCACTATATATTTATCCCTTCCACACCGTCGCTACACTAACAACATCCGGTCCAATTACAGGCTTGATCGGCCATAATATAACAACCGAAATACAAGATAAGATAATGATGTTTAACAACTCAACGAGGCGTACTTACCTAAATGTGAGTTCCACTTGAATGCTTCTCTATCTCAGCGAACCCTCAATACACATCAGGTCAGGACACTAGATGCATTCATGTGGATTCTTAAACATAACACTCCTGGTGAATTATCGCTGACAGGCTAAATAGACAGCTGCTAGTAGTTACCCTAGTCTGTCATCCAGACCCTATGGCAAAATATTAAAGGAGCCTTCTTAAGTCTAGATAATATAATGTTGGCAAGTCTAGTTGCCTCAGCCATAGGTATTGTACAGGACTACTTTTTTTATATCATTTCAAACCAAATATGGAACAATACATTTTTAGTGAAATCTTTTTTTCAGGGACTATACGTTAGTCTATATTTACCTCTACAGCATGTTATAACAGTTAAAGGCACTACATCACGTATGTTATGAACATGAAAGAAAACAAGTGTTATTAATAACAATATCATATTGTTATTCAACAAGAGAATATAAGGAATCTCATAAGCAACGTAGATTTATTTTCCTAACTTGAATTATTTAAGACAAAATGGCTGCTCGGGGTTTTCGTTTCAAACGCAACATATGCGATTACGGATAACAGGTTGAGTATTATAGAAATCATAGTTTGCGTGAACTAATATTTAAGGTGGCAGATATGAAAATAATATCCAAAAGGCGTGCCGCGGTGCCTTTAAATGTGAAGCGAGGAACGCTTATATATGTACATGTAATAAAGATGACTGAATCAACCTTCTATTTTTGATCGCCAATTAGATAAAAAAAAAATTACAACAATTATCAATCTTTACGACTTCTACTCGATCAGCCTGAACTATTGACTTCTGTATCAGTAAAAAAACAAACTTGCATGCAGTTTAGGCACTAAGGAATTATCAGTGTGATAATCTTAAATGCAAAACGATCGTATACAGATCACCACATCAAAGATAAAACAAATAATTTATTCTAAATGCATGATAGGCATACATTGTGAGCCCATACCTGAATTTCGCACGTGACAAAAATAAAACCAGATTGGATGATTGATCACGTACAGTTTAAAGACATATGATAAATATAACACAAATAAACCACCAAGCATAGTATAAACATTTATCATCGTTTTAAAATTTCAAGTAGTTTGTTTGAGCAAGCTACCCGCAAATATAAGGCTTGGTTATTGATTTGGCGACTCCTAAAAAATCCAAAAATTATATATTCAACCTTATAGCGACCCTGCACTAAGAATAATTATCACAAAGGAAATGTACTTTACAAGCAGCTTTTCAGCGATTTGCGCGAAATCTTCAAGTACGTATTCAGATTTTACTAAGCTTGGCGAGGAGAGTACAATGTGGATGAAGTGCCTTGTCCGTGGCACAACGCACTCACTATGAGACTCGCCGATTTTTTTTCCATTTGGATTGGGGAAAGGGGCCGACTTACTAATATCATTTATAATGCATTCTGTTTTTAAAAGAACTCGATAAGCTTATGAAGTAAAATGACTAAATACAATGCTATGACATTATTGCTCACGAAACCACATGGAGTTTTGAGGTCATCAGTTAAATCTTAAGAATAATTCTGGTATATAGATATGATATTATCCTCTTGTCATTTTTGGCTTGCCTAGGATCGTTTGTAACTTTGACAAACTTGTGTTTTATATTCAGATATCGGGAGACGCTTGTTCGAAATTTACCATCACTCAAAATCATTTTGTCAGTACCGGGGAATTACAACAGATCCTTTAAGGCACCATGAAATCAATTTAAGGCTTAGCCTGTTCTGAATAATGACTAAACATATTTTGTAGAAATCGGATTATCTACTTAGGACATAGCATTATCCCCCATAAAAACGGAATTTGTTACACAGCAATACGTGATGGACAAACCGATGGACCACATAATACTGTTGATTAACGTTAACTCATAGTCGTTATCGAATGATGTCACAATGGTCAGGAACTTACTTATGATTTAATGTCATATTATTGTAGGCGATATAATTGCATCAAGCTCCAACTACTTGTGAGTATAGATTCTAAAATTGGTCTGGTTAGATTGTCCTGTGCAACAAGCTTTTGATCGTTAGATGCCAAGCCAATGAGTCATTTAATGCAAAAAATAAATAGGACTTTAAAATAGGACTTTTATCTCTAAATCGACTATCGAACGCATATTTAAACTATTGATAGTCAGTGTTAGTCCACCGGTCACTAGGGCTCCATGCACCCGATTTAGAAGTAAAACAACACATTCAAAATACAAAATTGTGAGTTTTTTCCAAGGCTGAGTTGGTGTATTTCAATGATAGTAGATTAACGGAAGGTCCCTTGGTTTGCCTTTGGACACCTTATATGTGTGTTATGAGTGCACATAAGTACACAAAAGGGTTGCAAGTACTCATAATTCTACTCTCAGTTGAAATAATGTAAAATAAAATGAAATACATTAACTGTAGAGAAGAGAAAATAATTTTTTTCCAAGGCTGATTTGGTGTATTTCAATGATAGTAGATTAACGGTAGGTCCCTTGGTTTGCTTTTGGACACTTAATTCGTGTGTTATAAGTACACATAAGTACACAAAAGGGTTACAAGTACTCATTATTCTACTCTCAGTGCAAATAATTTAAAATAAAATGATATACATAAACTCTAGAGAAGAGAAAGTAGTTTTTTTCCAAAGCTGAGTTGGTGTATTTCAATGCATGGGGACCCCTAGTGGTCAGTGGTCGATGTGAGATATGAGCCTTGTTACAAAATGAGGGACGTCAGGATTGGTTTTGCGGGTTGTCTCCCGCTTTCACTTCTAGAAGCTTTTAATGGAATAAATAATGTATTTTATTGTAACAAAGCCCTAAACTCGCGGTACAACTTTCAGAGAAGTTATTTAAAGCAATGCAGAAAGCAAATTATGTGAAGAGATTCCTGAGCTAAGCATACAATGTATACGACATCAAAATGATAGCCAAAAACTCTTCTCTTATCTACCCGCTCAGTGAATTTTTTCTACTAGACGTCACTCCAACTACTCCTCACAGCGTTTGTCGATCTTTTTTCCCTCAAAGCATGACTGCTCATACTACAGAACGACACAGTTATGAGCTGCATATTATCTAATTACGTTATCAGATGAAGCCTGCTAGAAAAGGTCAGAAAAATCATACAAGTAAATGATCTTTACTAGACTAGCATTCAGTCTCTTGAATAATATGCTCTTCAAAAAAAGAAACTTGACATTCATGCGAAATTGATTTTTTCGAAACGGGTCAATTTTTTCCATGTTACATACCTGTAATTTAAAGAAAGGCTTGCTCAAAAGTGTAAATTTACCAAAAACAATGGCCCAAAAAATTTACGTTGTGTTCAGGGACGAAAACGAGCGATTCGTCCAAATGCATTTTCTGCCAAAGCACGTGCAGAATGGGATCATGAAGGTTTACATGCAGACACGTCTGCTTTAGCTTTAGGGGTATAAAAAGCCATATCAGCCGCTGATCTTTCAGACTACACAACATCGGTACAGCGACCTGAAGAATGCCAAGACTGAACAGAGCGCAACGCAACAACGCAATTAGCAGACTGCAAGCAAGAGCGACACAGCGAGATGTTGCAACACACTTTGGCGTGTCCAGACAGACCATCTCTTCATTGTGGACCCGTTTCAACACCCGAAACAGCGTCAGGCAGATCAAGGGTGACTACTCGGGCCCAAGATCGGTACATCCGACTGCTCCACCTTCGGGAACGCACCAGGACAGCAACGTCAACAACAACCCAGATACCAGGCCTGCAACTAATTTCCGACCAAACGGTACGTAACAGGCTGAGAGAGGCTGGACTTTTTCCACGACGACCGGTTCGACATCCCGTTTTAACGCAACGTCATCTGGCGGAACGTCTCCAGTGGTGTCAACAGAGGATGAGAAGGGCACGTGCAAAGTCCCGTTTTCTGCTTCGACGAAGTGATGGACGAGCACGTGTATACCGACGTCGTGTAGAAGGTTATGCTGCCAACTGTGTTCAGGAGGTTGTCCAATTTGGAGGTGGGAGTGTCATGGTGTGGGCCGGGAGTCGTCACGGTGTTAGGACACCCCTTGTGCATGTTGTGGGTAACCTCACAGGAGTACGGTATAGGGACTTGATCCTACAGCCTTACGTTATTCCTCACGTCAACGTCCATGGTGGTCTATTTCAGCAGGACAATGCCCGACCACATGTTGCACGTGTTTGTCAAGACTTTTTACAGCGTAACAATGTCCAGACATTGCCATGGCCAGCCAGGTCACCAGATTTGTCACCAATTGAGCATCTCTGGGACGAACTGGATCGACGCGTGCGCAGTAGGAATCCACCACCCCAAACACTTCCAGGACTTCTTGCAGCACTTCAGCACGAATGGCAGAACATTCCACAGGCTGTGATTGACAACTTGATTGCATCATTGGGTCGTCGGTGCCAAGCAAAAATCAATGCCAATGGTGGCCATACCCGATACTGACATTTGTTCACCCCTGTGATGTTGAAACACTTGTGCACCTGTGCATTTCAAGATCATGCTTATTCTGAATAAGATTTACTGAACAGAGATCTTCAAACAGCGTTTTAGTTTTCATTTCAATGTTTAACTTGCATCTGTAGTCTTTATATTGAACTTTGAAAGTCAGTGTCAAGTTTCTTTTTTGAAGGGTTGTGTACTTAATCAAAGCAGGTGGTGTAAATATTTGAAAACACTGCTTCGAGAAACCAGTTGTGGTTGCCCTGTAGTGATCTACCAAAAACGCAAATGAAATCTGCAAACAAGGACTTGCAATCTTGATATAATCGACTGGCCCTTTAAGTGCTGCTATTGGTTGACCCTTTTAAGATAGTTTATAGGTGATAGGTGATAGGTCTCAGCGTGTAGTTTGAGAGTAGTAAACGGTTGTTATATAGTGGTCAAATTCAATCTGAATGTTATTTGTACCATTGTAAAAAATGTACCAGACAGTACATGTAAGATGATTGATGAAGTAACTTTGAATAACAGCAGTAATTAATTGTGAGAATAAAACCTTTTACAGTGTTATGCCATTCTGTGGCGAGATTCCGTTAAGTCATTTCGCTGAAGTCATTGAAGTAAATTGGAAAATAATAGACAACATAAATGAATCTTCATTAGATTTTTAAGCAAGGTTAAAACCAGAAAAGGTATATGATAAAAGCATTCATATAAATCTTTAACATGGTATAATGCAATGTTCAACCCATGTATAGCAAATCAAGTTGGCATTGTTTTGGTGTAAATTAGTTAGAATAAAACCTTGTGCGGCCAACAGTAGATCTACAATCATAATAGTTTTCATTCTGGGACGCCATTGGTAACACTGAAGCTAAACTTGCAGGCAATATTTTTGTACAATAACTATGCACAGGATATATATCCTTATCAAAGGCTACAAAATAGTTGGATAGGTGTAACACTGGAAGAAATAATACTTTGGTTTACACAGGTATTGTAGTAAAGATATTCTCAAATCACGTAAAGCAAATAGTAGATATAAAAGGGGGTTTCTGGGCCACGGGAAATTTTTAATGTATTTCTGATGTATGAAATACATTAAAAACCTCCTTTTAGACACACGTATTTTTTAATGTACTTCATACATTAAAAAATGATGGGGGTCTGGACCACGGGAAATTTTTAATGTATTTTTAATGTAATTCATACATTGAAAACCTACTTTTTAGACACACGTATTTTTTAATGTACATCTCATCTCTCACTGGGGACCAAAATATTTTTTATCCCTATTCAAAATTTTTGCAAAATGCCCTCCTATGTACCTCCTCTGGGAGTAACTAGTTTTACAGCGCTCTACTCCCAGAGGAGGTACACTACGGTTCGGTCCCACCCGTTTTCATCTCATCATCCCCAATCACTCCACATCTTCAGAACCCTCACCGTTGGTTATATCATTGTAGGGCCTTACTGGAAGTGTGGGGAGGAATCACTATCGGTCTCTAACGCCTTATAGAGCTATTCTCACCGAACTTTCGAAATGTGAGAATACACCATTGGCGAGGACATCGATCACAACACTGCAGGGGAGATAACCATTGTACAACTAGTTTTTTAGAGCGCAACTTCAATGGTTACCCCCCTGCAGTGAATGACCAACGACCGAGAAGATAGTGTGTCGAAAACGGCCGACCGGGGTATGGGCTTGAGTCCCCGCTTCTCTATGCTTGCGGTTTGCTTATATACTCTAAAGTGTGTGTAGAATGTTTCAACGTGGGTGTGTGGCGACATGATTGATACCATAATAAAGTCGATTCTAAATTTAAAACCATATTTCATTTAAATTATTATTCTCTATGATTACATTATATTTGTGATATTTAGACTTTAATTTTCACGAAACGACTTTTGATAATAATACTAGAAAACTCACACCACAATTCCAAGCCTAACCACAAACCGGAAGCAATTCAGAGACAAAGTAGTCCCTAGTTGAGAATTTTTTTTCAACGACTCATAATTTTTATTTTGTAACACGTGATGGTGGAAATGAAAGGTCTAATGCTGTTGTGTGTGTGTGTGTTATTTTCTAGATTTTAATTTCACTGCTGTAGTGAGCCGAAGATCTGGCCCCGAGTCTGACTGATGGCCTTGACATTAGTACGATATTTGTTTACCCTGTCTTCGGAGTCGCAAAATGTGTGCTCAATTTTGACTGAAAGTGCTCTATGGCAGGTTAGTCAGTGTGCAAAGCTCAACGGCCTACCAAATATAAGGAAGTGGCTGTGTTAGAAATACAATGGCCGGCTTACAATCCGGCTGTTATTACACAGCGAGAGGTAACCTAGTTAGAGGCATATAGTGAATAGGTTACTGTGACATATGTTATATGACAGCCAGCCCGGTCAATATAAGGCTTTTATGCAACAGCTCATATCCAACTTTGGATATGATTATTGTATATAAGGGTTAGTCTTTCTTAAACATTTCTATAATATTTTCTCTGTCAATCTTTTGAGATTTAATTTGGCTTATCATTTCATAAAAGTTTGAATGTTCAGCCGTAATAAGATTAAATCTCTCATTAGAGATACAGTCATCATCTAAAGCTTTAGAAATAAGGCTAGAAATGGTATTTAATTTATCATATTTTTAACATATATCTTCATGTTTTTTAAGTTTAGAACGTAACCTTTTGGACGCAACCTTCATCGATGTTCCAAGGAGACTGGTTATAGTCGCAGAAACCATGATTCCGATACTTACGGGTGCCATAATCACGGTTGCTAATACACCCACACCACTAGCTCCTAATGCGATACTACAAGTAATTAATGTTGTATCCAGTGTTTCCGTTACATTTAAAGCTTTTTTAATGGATTTACTTTTAGCCATGTGAAAGTCGTACTCTTTAATAATCTCATCTTTTATCTCGCTTATTCTATTCAAGCGAAATTCATCGACGTCGTTTGTTAATACGGACCGTATTTTATTATATTAGGAACTAATCCTTAAAGGTCCGTAAATAGTCTTTTGAAATTGGTTGAGAAGTAGACATTAATCTTTTAAAAACTATATTATTAGGCATAGGTATTGTAGTAACTCTGATCCTACTCCCACTAGGGCGTTCTATTGTAATCTCACCTTCTAAATTATGATTTATCTCATCGGGTGTTATAAGCATATACAGAGACTTATTTGGAACAGTCCATTTAATGTTTAGTCCGGGTAATATCGTTACAAAATCATCGGGTACAGTCCCTAAATTCATAGCTATATAAATATATTCACCATAATTCTTTTCAGTAGATTCTTCAAAACCTGATAGAAAAGCCGGGGCATTAGGTTTGAATGCATCATTTCTAGCTAAACCATACTCCCCATTATTATTAACAAGTTTGACGCTATTCTTTTTGTTCGGTGAATAAGATACTAATGCACTTCCACTGTTTATGATTTTATTGAGGAAGTGCCGCCTTCCAATTATTGTATTCACGGGATTTAGATAAATATCTAATTCCCATTTCGGTTCTACGATATACGTAAGTTTTCTTGGGTTATTGGTGTAATATTGTATTACCTTCTTCGGTTCAGTCAATGTCTCGAGAGCTGCAATATTAACATCATTTAATTCACCCAAAGTCTGAGGTTCATCACTTAATTCCTTCTTATTATAATTACCATTTTTAAATGAAAAGCCATAAGTTTTATCCTCGACACCATCACCTTTAAAAATATCTACAGAACCTCCTCCCGGGTCAACTTCTTTTCGTTTATAAACTCCAAAATTAGTTAATTGAAGGGCATATATTTTACCTACTTCTCCTGGTAAATCAAATGCTTCTGTATCGCCTAGATTTGCTATACCCGTATTCAAACATTTGTCAATTGTTTGATGTGGCCCACTTGAATCTGTCATCTTTATTAATTATTATTTATTCTTTTAATTCGATATACCGGTCATTAATATCTATTTGCAGCAATAGCTAATTGCGGATCAAAATCGCCATGAGCAGACGTTAACCCCATAAATGACACATTATTATGTAAGTAGATTTTATTAAACTTAATCGACCCTCCAACTATTTCGTATTCAAAGTTAATGGGGTTACTACCCTGCATAGAGTCGGTACAACCAAAGTTAACCTGCCATGTTGTGGGCCGCTCATACATAGGATATACTATATACAACCAACAATATCCTGTTTGTTTCCATTTTATTTTTAATCCGGGTAAAACTATAACAAAATCCTCGGGCTCCTCTCCTAATACTAATTCTAGTAAAAAATTGGTACCAAATTTAATGTCTTCACTTTTGAATTCTTCAAATTCTTCTACAAGAGATAGAAAAACTGTATCATGAAAATTAGGTTTTTTATATCTCTCCAACATTTTTATGAAAGAATTTATAAATACAACATCTACAAAATGATTAGCTACAACACTTCTCAAAGTTGGGGGTCTATATGATACCATCGCTAGGCCTTCATTTGTAATCTTCTTTAGAAAATGTTGTTTTGTAACCAGTAGTGTATTCCTCGGAGTAACCCTAATATTTAAAATCCACCTAGGTAAGTGGCTAATCATGTATACCCCTGTGCCTAGTTCTCTATAAATTGTATATACCCCCTCATCAGGCATTTTCATAGGATATGGTTCTAGATCTGTAATTCTAACATCCCTTAATTCACTAAGTTTTTCTCCTCTATTTTCATTTTCAATCAGTTTATATTCTCCATCTTTATATTGAATAATGTATTCACTGTTTTCTTTCCCAGCATCATTAAAAAGATTTGTGCTGGAAACTATTTTCGTACAACTTTCATGTCTAGGTCCGCCAGAATCCGTCATCTTTATTATTTATTATTTATTCTTTTAACCCAAGAAATGCAATGTTAGAGTCATGTAGCCCATATTTATTAGTTGGTTTTCTGTGTCTAATATTGTGATTGCCAAGTTAGGTATTTGCCCGAGCTTAAGTCTTTTATACTGAAGATTAGTAAATGAAACATATTTTCCGCTGTTTAAAGTTTCATTCTCCACAGGTACAATTCTCAATATGGACCACGGTTTTTCTCCAAAAATATTATCGCTGGTTCTAATACAGTCTAAATGAACGCAAAGTTCTTTGTATAGCGCCAATTTAGGTAAAGAGTTTGCAGGATGAATGCCAGTAATATCTATGGGAGAATCAAACCCCAAAGTTTTAGCCAATTGTTTTGATAAGGTAACTCCCCCATCTCCAATCTTTTCTATTGTTAGTTTTCCATTAGCCGTATTAATCGACACTTTACAACCGTGCTCTAAAGTAATCATTTAGCATACAAACATTATAATAACCATCCGGAATAGTTATAGTTGTTTCCCCCTTTGTAAACTCATTATTCCCCTCAATTATGTTATACCAATTAGGATAGTATAAAATTTCGCATAATCCAACTCGCATCTCTCCATCGGCATTATCTAGAGCTCTTGTTAGTTCGAACGTTTGTCCATTCTCAAAGTTGGAGATAGTCAAATACATCTCTGGCCTCGACATTTTAATATTTAAAAGTTTAATCCTTAAATAATAAAAATGGCAGCCTACAAGTATAACGATAAGGCAAGTTATAAAGCTGGTGGTGTATATGATTTAGGTGGTAAAAAAATAAACCTTACGACTCAATCGATATGGGTAGATGCTAAGGGCTCTAATTTCGAGGCAAAATTTACTGATATATTCGAAAATTATGAGGTTATTATTTCTAATGAAGATGAAATAGAAAAATGGAATAATAACCCCATGCAATTTTGGCAAAATCAACTGCATTTTGCTGTGTGGTGTGCTACGGCAGGGTGTGGTATATCTTATAAAGATCATCTCTCTTCGAAGAGTGGGTTGACGAAGGCAATATTTTTATTTCACGTATATTACCAAGTTAGGTGTATTTTAGAAGTTATGGATATATCCTTACCTCATGAGGAATCATGGGAAGCCAATAATAATCAGTACAATGTCGCAAAATATGAAAAGATCTGTAATGAATTTAACGTATTAAAGACTACTAATTGGCGTCCCCGAGGGAAAAATAATGGAATGGGGTACATATTTGTGCCGGACGTTAGTTCTAATAAAAAGGATATGATCCAAGACAATTATAATCCCGAGGATTGGGTTTGTCTTAATCTAAAATCACAAAATGCGCTAAGGGGATTAATGTATCGTGGTAAAAAACTAAGATATATAGATCATGGTAAATGGCAGGTTTCAGCTATAAAACAAGTTCACGAGCATTGGCAATCCTTTGTTTTGGATACATCGAATGGGTTCACTAAACCGGGCGTCCAAAGATTGAACGATTCTATTAGAACGTATGTCTGGGGTTTATTAGGTGCTCAAGGGCAAACTAGAACCAATATTATAGTTGATGGCACCGCATTCGATGCCAAGAAACAGTTCACTGCCAATGTTGAGGATGCAATTGCTAGCCCATTAGATATCCCCCGTTCTATAAAAAGATATGAAGACGTATTACAATACGCCAGTTCTAGATTAGATTTTGTTATAGGCTATGGCTTATACATGATTCCTAGCGATATGAAACTAAGAGTAGGTAAATCGGAAGGGTATAATAATAAAATTATAATTGCGACAACCGATAGAATTTTAGGTAAGAATGTAGAACCAATACCTGAGAGTAAACTAAAGCACAACATCCCGCGGATACCAATGAGTGCTTTAATATATAAGAAAGGCCAAGAACCAAAATCTAAGAGTAAATTACCAGAGAGATATAAAAAACCTGAATATAAAAACCCAGGGGTACTCGAAAAGCATAATTATAAAAAACGTATAATTATATTAAATGGAGTAATAGTAGGGTTAGTTATTATTTGGAGATCTTAGTTTTTTATAACCTTCGCTTTATATACACAATTATTATACCTCCGATAGCTACCATTAATGCCCATATATTTTGACTTAACCAAGTCGCTGTTTTAGACAAGAAGGTTAAAAGCCAAGATAAAATACTTCTTATTATTCCCGGTAAAGCCGCTGCAGCCTTCCCCGCTAATTTAGATAATGCTTTACCTATATATTGTAACCACTCCTTAATCTTATTAGGAGATTTATTATTATTAGGGGGCACTGGTCCACCTCCTCCTGTTACTGATTGTACTATGGTTGAAATTATAAACCCTATAGCAGTTATAATAGAGGTTATTGTTATGCCCTGTTCTCGGAATAATATCTTAAGACGCTCGCCTAACGATTTATCTTTGTCTAAGAGTTGGCTAACAGTCTGCTTTATACGTTGAATTTGTGAACTTAGGGCGCTTTCATTTGTCGATGCATCTTCTAACCTAGCTGACCTTTCGAGTTCCAAATCCCTTATTCTTCCTTTAATGCGTTCGGTTTGTTCTTGGCCTTCCGCTTGAGTTAATTTAGTTTTTTCGCGTTCTATTTCTTCATCCAGGTGTGTTAGTCTAGCTAAGTTATGAGTTAGTTCCCCTCTTTGGGTTTTCATAGCTCGATCGAGCCCCCTCAACTCTCTAATATCATATTCTAATCCCTCAGTATTTAAAGGTGGGTCATTTATAGTTTGCAGGACATTGTCTATTGCATTAATAGCTTCATTAGTGGCTTGTATTGGGTGTTCGCTGAAAGAAGTTTCTGCTTCATCCAACTGTGCCAATTGGCTATTAAGTTTTATTTGAGTCCTTTCGGGAAGTTTTTGCCTAATCTTATAATCCGAAAACCCTAATTCATCGCGAATACCTCTTACCCCTAGTTTTTGGCGTAAACTTTCTAGAGGCTTTACCTTATCTTTATTCTCACCTCTTTGGTAATATAAGTCCACTTCGGGATGACTTTTAAGTTTAAGCTTTCCATTCTGATCTACCATAAACTTAGAATAATCTCTACCACCACTAGGTTCACCGACATTATTATAAAAATCATCCACAGATGATTTAAGCAATCTTGTTCTTGGATATCTTAGTTCATCTCGTAAACTAGTCACATTAGGTGATAATCCCTGTCTCGGGATTGAACTTTCAGAAGCAATGCTTTCATTGAGATTGTCCATTTCATAAGCTTCATCTCTGTCATATCCGATATCTCTGTCATCAAAATAACCGAAGTCGTCCATTTTATAAATATATGTTTTTCCTTTAAACATATAAATATGTATTAATAAAATGTCGAACTACGGTCAGAAACTCAATCGATTTATTCCTAACATCGGATGGTGATAAAGATGCTAACAGTAGCATTGTACAGATTATTGGTCGCTCCATTGTGAAGAAAACAACCGTTAAGATAAGTAGTAATGAAGTATTGTCTATAGATGATAGCGATATATATTACACTTACGTAGATCTTTGGAGAACTACACAAGAAAGAGGCAGTTTACATTATCAAGGTATTGACACAACTGCAAATCGAAATGTCACCAGGTTAAGAATGGGATCTGGTATTGGTGATGCTTCCATTGTAGAAGACAAAGCCATAGCCGATAACCTAGGAAATCGCTTTTATATTCCTCTAGATTTTGAATTGTTAGAGACTCGTATGCCTTTCTATCAAGCTGCATTGGGAGATAGATTATAATATGAATTGACATTTAATGATTATAAGAATGTAATTATAGGAGAGGACAATACGAAGTATGAAATTAAGAATATTGCTTTGGAATTTGATAAAGTCAAGGAGCCAGAATTAGCCAGCGAAATCCATTCGATGTATAATAGTTCCATACCAATACACTATGATCGCATACTTCGACATCGTATGATACCTTTGAATAAAAGTGATACGGTGTGGAATATTAACATCAATGTACCAGCCAAGTCTATGAAAGGAGTTTTGATGTTATTTAAAGAGCCAACCCCAGAGTTTGGTAGAAGAACTGAATCATTTTACAATCCTAAAATTAATAACGTGCAAATGACCATTGAAGGAGTACCAAACCAGTTGTACAGTCAAGATATGCGTAAATATAAATTATATGAGATGAAATTAAGAAGCTTCCCAGCATAAAACGTAACCCATTAACGAATATGGTGATGAAAGATCTTTGTCTTACGGATATGACTATTGGTAAGTTCTTAACTGACAAGCATGCTCTATGGCTCGATCTTAGGACAACCGATGACGATGAATTACACGGTTCTGGTAGACGAATTGAGAATGGTAGTGAAGGAATGACAATAGCAATAACTAAAAAAGCAGAAACAGCTGGACTAATAAAGGCTTATGTGTATGTCATTATGGATGCTAAATTAATTATCAATAATGGTAGATTTGAATCAGCTATTTATTAGTTAGCTCGATTTTGCTAGTTAAAATAATTTCAAACGCAATTGTGTTTGAAAATTTTTAGCAAAAACCCAAGCAAAAATTAGCAAAATCCGAGCAAACTTTAGCAATAATCAAGCAAAATCAAGCAAAATCAAGCTAATCTAGCACTTTATACCATGGTGGTGTGTCGGTGCATAAGATAAGTTTGGAGTATTTCCTGTTCAGCTGTTTTCTAACCTTTTCTATTTCGGATTTACTTTCGATAACATAGTTCTCTCGTAAACAATCATCAAAATTATCTTTATCCTTACACTTAAATAAGCAAATCCAGCGAATTTGCTCTCTGAAATCTGTGAGTATAGAATTATATTTCTGGGAAAGAATCCAAACGCTATGTTTACTATGCCTGCCTGAGAATGCTAGCTTAGATAATTCGGCTTTCTTTCGAGTTAAGTCCCTTTCAGCACTGCAGTCATCGATTATGAACAAGGTAGGTTCATTCTTGAATTTCTCGTGAAAATATTTCAAACAATCGTTAAGTTGTTCCCCTGGAAGAATTTTATGTACATTTGGGTCATTATTTACCCACAATTTAGACATATAAGTTTCGTTATCATTAATGGTTGGACAAATAATAATAATGTGTTCAAAATTTTCGTAATAATACGTTTCTATAAGGTCTAACATGAATTTAGTTTTTCCGCATCCAGTCTTTCCACAAATGATAGCGCAATGCGGATCTTTAGGTAGTATCTCTGGCATCTCTTTTATAATTAAGGCATAAAATTTTAAATATAAATGTTGGCACTTGTATTATTACTGATATGTTTAGGTTTTGCACTATATGCGCTATTTGCAGGCATAATGTTATTGTTGATATGCATACTAATATGTTTAGGTTTTGCACTATTTGGGGGCATTATTGCTTTTAGAATTTAGAATTTAGAATTTGCCGCATAATATTAAAAATGGAATTAAGAGAAATCATGGGGGAGATATCCTCTATATATCCCCAAGAAATGATTGAGGATAAGAGAAACAAACTAACAAATGCTGTCTTGGGTGGTGGGAAATTTGTGGATAAAAAAATTTCTACTGAGATAATAAGTGGTATGACCGATGAAGAAATAATAGCAGAATATAAGAAATATGAACGTAGGCTGGGCGCGACTATGGTAAGAACGTTAGGGAAATCTTTCCTACATTTATATTCCAACGCTATGAGTCACTTCTTCAATATTACTCCTAATAGTAAAACACAGTTATTCGAAGAGCTTAATGAAGACCCATTCATCGATATTGCTACGAATAAAATTTGTTGTGACCTTTATTCTAAGTGCGGAATGTACCTGGCTCCCATTACAATGATGATTACAACTGCTAAGCATGTTGACTTTAAGAATATAAATTTTAATAATAAAGATGTCGAACCCAGAAATATCGAATCCAGAGATGTCGGAGATACCATCTTCGAATCCAGAGATATCAGAGACCAATGAGGATATTCAACTTAGCGATGACACTAAAAAGGTAGATAAGAAGGTGGTTAAAAAATCAAAACGTGGCACAAAAGCTTTTGGGGATACTAAACTTAGCGATGAACAAAAACTCACAGTCACAAAAAATCCTAAAAAGGTAGAAGCTGGTAAGAAGGGTGCCATGGTTAGAAAATTAAAGCGTGAGGCAAAAGAGACTCGAGTTATAAATCACGGTAATCTAGCACTTCCCATCCTCATAGGAATTCTAGGCATAGGTGCAATGGTTGTCTACACTAAATTAAATAAGCCATCTACTGATAACAGTAATGATAAAAATGATAAAAATGATAAAAACACCTTTAAGAAAAAGATTTATAATATATAAATATGAGCGAAGAAAAGAATATCGTAAATACCCTTTACCATGCCGCAATAATAACTGGACTAGCTGCAGGTTCGGTAAAATTAAGCAAAATGGCATTAAAAACGAGTACACCAAAATTAGATTTCCTTCCCCAAGATATTGGAATGGTGATGATTTATATCGGGGGAGCAATGATGATTAAAGATTACCTAGTCAAAAATAAATATATTCCCAATGATATAACTCACTGAGTTAATGCCTCTTTAGAGGTTATAACTCCTTAAGGATATAATACATTATTTATAAAATGGCAAGTATTCTAGTAATGGCGGGTGGTGCAATAGTTAACGCTTTGGCCTTCTCCGGAAGTAACTATTTTTTTTCAAAACTGGATAAGGCCGAGAAAGAAAAACATGATAAAGCTTTAGAGGAATTATCAACCGCTAAATTTCAATGGGAGAAACGTAGAAATGAGAGTCTCGATTTCTTAAATGAGCAGCTAAAAAACAATCTCATTCTATTAAAACTTTTAATGATGTGGATGAGGCGATGCGCGAATATCATATTAGATTTGGTAAGCCCTTACAACCATTAGAACCTCAACCAACTCTGGAAGATTTTTATACTGCTTCGAGTAGTCAAATGGAGGGAGAAATAGCATTCACTATTTTAAGTATGGCTGGACTTATCATATTGATTTATAAAAACCTTTAAGGCATTTGAAAATTTTTTTTAAAAATTAAAAAATTTATTTAGTATAATAAAATGCTCTCTTCGAAACAAGAAGTATGCCCCCATAAGGAAGTAATAATGTATAAAGGGAAAGAGTTTTGTGAGAATTGTTGCCAGTTTACGGATATTGATCCCGAAACTTGTCTTCACAGGAATATAATCGATGGCTACAGATGTGTAGATTGCGGGTTTGAATATAAAATACTTAATAATTGTAATGCCCCTAGTCATAAACAACGGAAACTCTATAAGAAATTGCGCCGATATAATTTGAGACTATGCTTACAATTATTAACCACAGAAAAATATACTGATATATGTGATAAGTTAAATTTAACTATAAGAGGCAAAAATAGCCTAGGATTGATAGGTGTTTGTTTAGTTCATGCTTATAAAAAACTTAATATTGACAAAAGTTACGAGGAAATTGCTAAATTGTTAGGCATAAAAAATCATCATATCAGTAAAGGTTTATCCTATTATGAATTATGATTACCGAAGATGAGGTATTTGTATAAATTTATTTGGTCTATATCCAATGAGAATCCTCATTGGGTTTACTCCATTAAAAATTATTTTTGGGAAAAATTTATTTTTTGAAATTTTTTTTTCTAGATTATAATAAAATGGCAACCAAATATATTACCTTTAAACTGATTATATTCACTATATTAATTGGGATAATCTTATAATGAGTACACCAAAAAAAAAAAGTTTTTCTAAAGATGGTGGTTCTACATTTAGTTGGTTTGAATCCGATATTAAATACTGTGATAAAGATATGGATACAGAACAAAATGTTTATATTCAATTACCTACTCAACAATTGTGGGGTATCAATGGAGTATGGCCAATTTCAATGGACTCCGATAAAAACTTAAATAATTTGGATGAGTATCAAATTTGTTATCCAATAACCTCTCAAGAAACCATGTCAAATCCTACTGAAGAAGAGAAAAATATCAAACTTATCTTTGATAATATTTGGAAAAGAGTTTTTGAACATATGAAATATTTTGATTTCCTTTCTGATAAAAAAGCTATATTACCTGGACCTAGTCGCAGTGCTGTTATGTGTGCAACTGTTAAAAAAGATCCATCATTTGCTGTAAAACCAATCTATGATCATGCTTATATAAAGAGTGATCGAGATGGTGATATGAAAATAGATATGACAAAACCGCAAAGAACATATATTAAATTGCACACAACCGGTAAAGGAGGTGTCAGTAATATAAAAAATAATACTAAAATATGGATTGGAAATAAAAGAATATCTCCTTTAAAATTGTTAAATAATCAAAATACAAAAAATTATCATCGAGGTAAAGCAACAATAGTTGCTTTATATTGTTGCTTATTAGATAGTGTATATTGGGGGACTCACGGCCAAAAAACTTATGGAGCTAGTATTAAAATGAAAGCAATAGAAATTGTTTGGACCCCAATATTTGGAGGCGATAGACTTCCTAATAATAGAATTGTACAATTAACTCAAGATGAAGTTCTTGAAGCTAAAAAGAATTATAAAAGATTTACCCAAGGTGAAGATATTGAGGAAGAAAATCAGCAACAACAAGATGAAGAAGATGATGAAGAGGAAAAAAGTATAGATGAATTATGGGAAAAGTAAAAATAATATAAATAGAAGATAATTTTCTAAAAAATTAGAAAATTGTCGATAATAAAATGTCATATGGTAGTTATTTTAAATATCATAGAGGACTACCAAATTTAACGGGTACCCCAATAATAGATATTTCATTGTATTAAAATATAAATTGGATAAATAACATTATTTTTAGGAAAAATTTATTTTTTGAAATTTTTTTTTCTAGATTATAATAAAATGGCATCGAGTCGTCGAATTATCGGATATATGTCACGTTTTTTGGTGTTGGCAAAGTATTTTATAAATAGAGCATCTGTTTCCACCATTAATCGTATGAAAAATAATACGACTAAATTGAAAAATTATATTAAAACTGAACCTATAACTGAACCTATAACTGAACCTAAAACTGAACCTCAAATTGAACCTATAACTGAATTTGATACTGAACTTGATATCAAATCTAATATCAAATCTAATATCAAATCTGAAGTGTTTTATTTAACAAAATCTTTTGGGAATTATTTACGTAGTTGGGTAATGGATCTTGATTACAAGGATCTATTGATAGTATTCAAAAATACGGAAAAGCCCGTGGTAGAAAAATTAACCGAGGAATTAGAAAATTTGACTAATATTAAATATCAGTTAGCGGTTAAAGTTCAGCTCAGTAAGCATGATGGGAAAAGCAATGGGAAACCCGATGGGAAGCCCGGTGGGAAAATTGTTATGCATGCTTATTTTAGAACTAAACAGATGGTATTAACCGACTCGAGTGATATTCCTACATCTTTATCCGAATGCCAAGAAGTGATAAAAGAAAGATTGGAAAAATTTACGCATCAAGGGTCAGGGTGGGTTGTAGATCGCATCGAAACAGTGTGGTTAGACGTAGCGAAATATAATCCATTGAAAGGTGGGTCCTATATAGATTTACCCACATATTATAAAAATAAGAAGGCCATCATTAATGTAAAGAATAAAGATGATAACTGTTTAAGATGGGCTTTGAGATCTGCCTTATTTCCAGCAGATTCACACTCCGATACGGCATCATCATATCCTATTAATGATGGGCTTAATTTTGATGATATAGACACTCCTACTCCAATTTCACAAATTACAAAGGTAGAAAAAATGAACAATTTGGCTATTAATATATTCGGGAATAATGAAAAAAATGATGGTGTCATTATTCATAGGATTAGTTCCGCTGATGAAAATATTGATAGAATTAATCTGTTTCTATTAGAAGAAGAAGAAGAAGAAGAAGAAGAAGAAGACGCAATTGATAAGGTTAGAAAATACAAAATTAATAAGGATAAGAAAAAATACAAAATTGATAAGGAAGACATTAAATATCAATATATGTGGATAAAGAATTTAAATAGGCTTCTATTCGATCAGTCTTAACATAAGGAGAAAAAATATTTTTGTGAAAGATGTCTTCATGGGTATTCTAGAGAGGACCTACTGCAACAACATAAAGCTGACTGCAGGAGTGTCAGTAAATCTGCTGTTAGAATTGATATGCCTGAGGAGAAGGATAAAATACTCCGTTTTAAAAATTATCAAAAACAGATGCCCGCGCCTTGGGTTATTTACGCAGATTTTGAGAGTATCAATAAAAAAGTTCATAATGTACAGCACAGTAATAATAATCAAAGTTTTACTCGTAAAATAGAGGAACATGACGCGTGCGGCTTTGGATTTATTGGTGTGAGAAGTGATGGAACAGTGATGAAGCCAGTCATTTATAGGGGGCCAAATGCAGCGGAGACGTTCTTAATACGCCTTCAGGAAGTTGAAGACAATATTAGGGAACAATTAAAAGATATAAAACCTATGGATATGACTGAGGAGGAATCGAGTCAATTTAATAAAGCTAGAAATTGTTGGATTTGTGGTGGGCGGTTTTCTAATTAAGATTGGAGAAAAGTACGCGATCACTGTCATATTACGGGAAACTATCGTGGTGCGGCTCATAGCAAATGCAACTTACAACTTAAAATAGATCCTAAAAAGCTTGTAATTCCCGTAGTAATTCACAATCTGAAATTTTATGATGCGAACCTTATTATGCAGGCTATTTCTAAGGTTGATGGCAATATAAAATGCCCGATGTAGAGAAATTAGTGCCCAACTTAATGAATAAAAGTAAATACGTAATTCATTACAGAAATCTCCAATTATATCTTTCATTGGGTATGAAGTTAACTAAAATACACAGAATTCTAGAATTTGACCAGAGCCCTTGGATGGAGCCGTATATTAGAATGAATACAGATTTGAGGACGAAAGCTACTAGTGATTTTGAGAAAAACCTTTACAAATTAATGAATAATTCTGTATACGGTAAAACTATGGAAAATGTGAGGAATAGAATAAACGTAAGATTATTCAGGACAAATGATAAAGAAGAGGAACCATTAAGAAAGGCTATTGCTAATCCTGCTTTTAATGAGTTTAGAATCTTTGACCACGATTTAGCCGCTGTTCATATGAATAAAAACAAAAGTAAAATTGAACAAACCAATATACGTTGGTATGAGTATATTAGACTTATCGAAACACTTAATGTATGACTTTTATTATAATGAGATGAAGAAACAATATGGAAATAAATGCGAAGTTTTATATACCGATACAGATTCTTTGTTATTAGAGATACAAACCAATGATGTTTATGAAGACATGAAAGAAAAAATTGACTTGTACGATACTAGTGATTTTGATAAAGCCCACCCATTGCACAGTATAAAAAATAAGAAGGTTTTGGGTAAATTTAAGGATGAATGTTCGGGTGTTCCTATTTCTGAATACGTCGGATTAAGACCAAAGATGTATTGTATTAAAAAATCTAAAACAGAAATAAAGAAAGCTAAAGGAATTAAAAGATATGTAGTAAAGAATAATACCAACCTTGAGCAGTATAAAGAGGCATTATTCGATAAGAAGACTTTTAAACATGAAATGAATACTTTGAGAAGTGAAGGACATAACATGTACGCAATGCGACTTAAAAAGACATCATTATCTCCATTAGATACGAAAAGATGGATTGCCGATGATGGTGTAAATACATACGCATATGGGTATTTAAAAACATAATACTTCTTATATAAGAAATGTCTTCTTCGAAGAAGATAGAAAAGATTTATTATAGCCCCCAGGGGTATTGGAAAGGCCTAGCAGCTGTAGATAAACTCGCCAAGGCTGCAAAGGTCACTAAGGCAGAAGCGAAGAATTGGTTAATGAAACAAGCTATTTGGCAAATATATTTACCTCCACCCAAATACGTACCAAGGCAAAAATTTGATATATCCATACCAAATGAAGTTCATCAAGCGGACCTACTATTTCTACCTCACGACTGAGTAAAAAGAAAGACTTATAAGTATGCGTTAACTGTGGTAGATGTTGCCAGTCGATATAAGGAAGCAGAGGCATTAACTACTAAGAACTCCACAGAAGTTACTAAAGGTTTAGAGAAAATATATAGAAGAAGTCCTTTGAATTGGCCGAGTACATTTCAAGTAGATCCTGGGCGTGAGTTTATGGGAGATGTAACACAACTTTTATCAAAACATAACGTTAGAATTAGAAGAGGCGAAAAAGAAGCGCACAGAAGTCAAGCCCTTGTTGAGAGATTTAATAAGACATTATCCGAACGCTTATTCGGATATCAGTATGCTCAGGAATTAAAGAACCCAAAGACAAGGTCTACCGAGTGGGTAACCAGATTGCCTGAGATTATATCGGCAATAAATAATGAAGAGACTCGACTATAAATAAGAAACCTATAAAAGATATTAAATTGAAATCAGTTGACGCTGAATCTTCTGCACCTTTATTAAGAGATGAAAAAATAATACCCGATAGAGTAAACGTAAGATATTTATTTCAACCGGGTGAACTCGAGGGTGATCAAAGATTTAGAGCAACGGATCCCATATGGTCTCTTAAAATATATAAAATTAGTCGATATGTTTCTAAAAAGGGTGAACCAACACTTTATTACTTACAAGATGGACCAGGGCGAGGCTTTGTTAAAGAAGAATTATTAATCGTACCATCGGATACTGTCCACAATCCCCGGTGAGAGATGAGATGTACATTAAAAAATATGTGTGTCTAAAAAGGAAGTTTTTAATGTATGAAATACATTAAAAATACATTAAAAATTTCCCGTGGGTTCAGACCCCCATCATTTTTTAATGTATGAAGTACATTAAAAAATACGTGTGTCTAAAAGGAGGTTTTTAATGTATTTCATACATCAGAAATACATTAAAAATTTCCCGTGGCCCAGAAACCCCCTTTTATATCTACACAAATTAAGAAGTGTTCGAAAAAATGTGTCTCAAATTGACATGACTAAGGAGGGGGAGTACACCCATTGTTTTGATAATGATAAATAACATATAAAAAACTGTGTTCCACAGGAGATATCGCTTGTGGAAGGTCAAGCAATATCTCCTAGGAGATATCGCTTTGACAGTAGATTTTGAAGAATGCCCCATAACAGTCAACATGCCATCACAATTGTTTTACATCATCAAGAAATGACATCACAATGCTATGACTATGACATAAACATGATGACGTCACAATATGCTATGACATCACTCCACTGAGAGTCTTAGAGAAGTGAAGTGTTCAGAAACACTCGTTGATGAACGTAAAATATCCTCGGCAAGCCTCGGATATTTGCAACTGATATCAGAAGACACTTGAGTGAGATTCTCCATATGTTTAAAAAAAAGGGTTAAATTAGTCGATATGCATATTTCATTATATGATCAATTTAATACGATGCAAGTACCACAAGATTCAGCATTTAATCTTAATAACAACTCGTATCATTTTAGAGAATGCAACTGGTATTATGTGTAACGACCGACACATAACCTCAGATTAACAATAACCCTTACCCATAATTACTGTTACTTTATGCAAACAATCATGAAATTTAAGCAATACATTAGAAGACAAAAAACGATTGTAAAAGAAGTTTCATTAATTCAATGGCTAATTCCGGTGATATTATTTCAGTCTTAATAAAAATGAGTCTCTATTTCTCAGCCTGTAATCTTAACTGGGATTAAAGCACAAACTTCAGAGGGTTTGTTTACACAATGATTATTTACAAGACATTTAGTCTTTGTCCTCTTTGTAAAGTTGCCTCTGAGTTCTGAGATTATGCGGGGTCATGAAGTCATAAAATGGAACAATGTGAATTATTTCACACGGTCTTATTTGATGAGAGATTCTGAAGGTAATAATTAGAAAATCAAATAGCCCTACGTTGCCAAAATGAAACAAATGAAATTGACATTTAGAGCGAGATATGCTACCTACAGAACTCCTAAAAAGTATTAACCAACAACTCATTAACACAATAGCAGAAAGGAGACATAAACAACAAGTAAAACAAATAAAACACGTTCGAAATTTGAATATTAGAAAAGTCCTTTTAAAACTATTACCCTTGAAGAATGTGCCCTCAATACTTGTAAATGTTCAAATGTTCAATTATTTTATAGTTACTAAAGGAAAGTACGATAATGGCACCCTATAAAACTATCACGCTTGAAGAATCTCTCGTTAATAATTGTTAAGGTTGAACAGATATTCCACTAATCAGTTAATTATTCAATAGTTACTACAATAAAATACCATAATAACTTTGAAAATGTTCTCCCAAATGTTAGTTATTTAATTGTAATTACAACGAACATGTACATAACTATTGAACTTACGAGGGGATATTAAAAAGGTTTAAATTATCAAAGACACATATCAAAGGTACAAACTTCATTTTGTTCTCATGTTTTTAAGACTTCTCTACATAGTCACCATCCAGATGTATACAATTTTTCCCATCGCTTCTTGACCAACCCTCCACCACTCGAATGATGCAATTGATGTCCTCAAAACGACGTCCACGAAGTGTATTTTTCATCTCGGGGAACAAGAAGAAGTCACTTGGTGCAAGATCGGGTGAATAGGGGGGATGCGGTAAGATTTCAAAGCCACATCGCCGTGCTTCCACAGCAGCTGTTTGACAAGTGTGATCTGGGGCATTGTCAGCTAACAGGCGTACACATTTGTTGATCATGCCGCGGCGCTTCTGTTTCATGGCATCTCGTAACTTGCTCAGCAGGTTGCAATAATAAGCTTCAGTAATGGTCTGACCCTTAGCTAGATAATCCGTCAAGATGACTCCACGACAATCCCAGAAACACACACCATGACCTTTCCTGAAGACTTTTGCAACACTTGCCTTTTTGGGAGGTGGTGACGTAGCATGCTTCCACTCTTTGCTCATTTTTTGTCTCAGGATCGTATGGATAGATCCAGCATTCATCCATGGTACAAGATGTTTGAAGAAATCCTCTTCGTCTTGTTCCAGAAGCCCCAATGCCTGCCGTGACATGTCCGTTCGATTCTGGTTTTTTGCAATTGAGTCAGTAAGCGAGGAACCCAGCGTGCTGACACTTTGGACATATACAACTGGTTATGGAATATGTTCCATGCACTGCCATAACTCAGACCTGTTTCATGCATTATCATTTGTAGAGTTACGCGGCAATCTTCTTGAACCCGCGTCTCAACCTTCTTGAAGGCATCCATATCATCAGTTAGTGAGGGGCGTCCACTTCTTGGCTCATCTGCGAGGGTCATGTGGCCTGTTAAGAAATTTCTTTTCCATCTCACAACATTGTCATAGAATGGGCTGTCATTGTCATAAACATATTTCATCTCATCATGAAATTGCAGTAAAGCCCTTCAAACGTAAAAACTTCATTACACTGCACGCCTCAATTTTCTCCATAATAGGGGTTACTGTGCTGTTAGCTCAACAGACGTAAAAACTTGTCGCGAAAAAGACCCAGGAACTAGAAAAGGATCACTTATGCTACAGTGACCATTTGGTCCATATTCACCAGTACATTCTTTGTGATAATTGAAACTTGTTGATGCCCCCTCGTAAACAAATGTAATTTTTCAAATAAATTGACCGTATGTCAATAACAAGGAGAATTCATTTCAGAATAGAATTTGTTAATCTATTATTCAACATTAAGTATACAGCCACAAAAAGAATCTATTTCTCCTTACAATGTTACTGACAGGAAGAAGTTTATATTTGATCAATCAATTCAGGATAAAACTTTCAGTGGATGTAAAGAGCATGGATCATTGAGAAGAAACCGACTGTCTAGCTTGCTTTGACTGAAGTTCCTCTCGTTGAAGTGATGGGTTCATATTCTGGCTTGTTGCTGGTGAGCATTGCTTTACTTCGATGTTTCTCTGTAAAGGTGGTGACCACCAAGACTTTTGATTTGAATCAACACAAAACTGATCTTCAATACACTTCAACTCTTCAGTATCTGACCAATCTAGTTTGTGAAGCAGCACTGCGATGCACAGAAGGGCATAGAAGTAAATCTGCAACTGGCTGTCTCTTGGGAGACGGAGATACTGGGGTCCTGTACAAGAAGGCCTTACAGCATCTCCTCAATAGAAACATGATCATAGATCATAATGATGATGATGTTTAGAAGGAAAGAAGGTAGAGGCTTTTGTAATGGTCTCGAATGCTGTTAATATAAAAGAAGCCAGGGATGTATATAAAGTGTCAATGAAATCAGGTTTGACAGAAAAGACAATGTGTATTCTCTTGTTTATGACCGTACATCCAACACTTTATTCTGGTCTCAGGGATGCGGAATATTTAAACAAGTAATTCGATCCAATTCTAAACAAATACGAATTTCTTTACAAGTGAATGCTCTATGGTTGAATGTATACAACAATACATTAAATTATGTAATGTTCGACGATTTAACTTATATTTATACTCAATCTCTAACCGAAAGACGCAGCCAGCGGCTCTGGGTTTGTATATAGTTCAGATAGCCTCAAGAGTCTTACTGTTAATGCTGAAATACTGTGTTGGGTAAAAAGCGGTGAAATTCAAGCGATCTCTTGCATGGATATTACCTCAAAAATAGAAATCTATACTCTTCAAGGTTCATTTGAAAGTAGATTCACAGGCCTAACCCTTCTGAATGCACCTAAATCAGGTACGCTTGTGTTCCTTGAGCATGCCATGGGAAGGTATCACATCAAAGCCTTGGAAATAGCTGCAGGAAAACGATTTGGAGAACCAAAAGAAATTACTCATTTTGAGAAGGAGAAACATTTTTTTGTTGCCAACTGTTTTCTTATCTATACATTTTACACATCTAAAAAGGTTGAAATTTTGAAGTTAAGAAAAAACGGCACAGTGGGGGGAAAGGCCTTTACAACGTATTACCCTTCAAAAGGAACAAATATCCTTGTGGCTTTCCTCTGATGACTGATTTGATATCTGTCTTCACTCTTGGTAGAGACTGAGAACGATTAGCTCCCTATATTATTATGTAAGGTTACTAGTTTCGATCCGATTAAAAGCAAAACAGAGAGAGAAAATTAAAAACAAAATATTCTGCAAATATGTAAAGCAAATCAAACAGGAATACACATTTTAAACACTAACATATACATAGCATTCTCAGGCAGGCATACTCAACATAACGTTTGGATTCTTTCCCAGAAATATAATTCTATACTCACAGATTTCAGAGAGCAAATTCGCTGGATTTGCTTATTTAAGTGTAAGGATAAAGATAATTTTGATGATTGTTTACGAGAGAACTATGTTATTGAAAGTAAATCCGAAATAGAAAAGGTTAGAAACAGCTGAAAGTGAAATACTCCAAACTGATCCTATGCACTGACACACCACCATGGCATAAAGTGCTAGATTAGCTTGATTTTGCTTGATTATTGCTAAAGTTTGCTTGATTTTTGCTAAAAAAAATTCAAACACAATTGCGTTTGAAATTATTTTAACTAGCAAAATCGAGCTAACTAATAAATAGCTGATTCAAATCGACCATTATTGATAATCAATTTAGCATCCATAATGACGTACACATAAGCATTTATTGGTCCAGCTGTTTCTGCTTTTTTAGTTATTGCTATCGTCATTCCTTCACTACCATTCTCAATTCGCCTACCAGAACCGTGTAATTCATCGTCATCGATTGTCCTAAGATCAAGCCATAAAGCATGCTTGTCGGTTAAGAACTTACCAATAGTCATATCCGTAAGACAAAGATCTTTCATCACCATATTCGTTAATGGGTTACGTTTTATGCTGGGAAGCTTCTTACTTTCATCCCATAAGTTATATTTACGCACATCTTGACTGTACAACTGGTTTGGTACTCCTTCAACGGTCATTTGCACGTTATTAATTTTAGGATTGTAAAATGATTCTGTTATTCTATCAAACCCTGAGGTGGGGTCTTTAAATAACATCAAAACTCCTTTCATAGACTTGGCCGGTACATTGATATTAATATTCCCCACCGTATCACTTTTATTCAAAGGTATCATACGATGTCGAAGTATGCGATCATAGTGTATTGGTATGGAACTATTATACATCGAATGGATTTCGCTGGCTAATTCTGACTCCTTGACTTTATCAAATTCCAAAGCAATATTCTTAATTTCATACTTCGTGTTTGGCTCCCCTATAATTACATTCTTATACTCATTAAATGTCAGCTCATATTCTAATCTATCTCCCAATGCAGCTTGATAGAAAGGCATGTGAGTCTCTAACAATTCAAAATCTAGAGAAATATAAAAACGATTTCCTAGGTTATCGGCTATGGCTTTGTCTTCTACAATGAAAGCATTCCCAAGACCCGACCCCATTCTTAACCTGGTGACATTTCGATTTACAGTTGTGTCAATACCTTGGTAATGTAAACTGCCTCTTTCTTGTGTAGTTCTCCAAAGATCTACGTAAGTGTAATATATATCGCTATCATCTATAGACAATACTTCATTACTACTTATCTTAACGGTTGTTTTCTTCACAATGGAGCGACCAATATTCTGTACAATGCTACTGTTAGCATCTTTATCACCATCCGATGTTAGGAATAAATCAAAAGCCAATCTGACCGTACCCGGGACTATGACATCGTGACTTCCAAGATTAGGAAAGCGAACTAATAGTTGTTCATTCTGATCAATAGTACTCGGATTGTTACTTACCCGAACACTGGACCTTTCTCCTTTTATACCAAAAGCCTCTCTAAAATTACGCGATGGATTGAGTTTCTGACCGTAGTTAGACATTTTATTAATACATATTTATATGTTTAAAGGGAAAAACATAAATTTATAAATGGACAACTTCGGTCATTTTGATGACAGAGATGTCAGAGATGACAGAGATGAATCTTATGAAATGGACAATCTCGATGAAAGCATTTCTTCTGAAAGTTCAATCCCAAGACAGGGATTATCGCCTAATGTGACTAGTTTACGAGATGAACTCGAGGGTGATCAAAGCACAAGATTGATTAGATCATCTGTGGATGATTTTTATATTTATAAGTTTAAGGTAGATAAAGAAGGAAAGCTTAAACTTATAAGTCATCCTGAAGTGGACTTATATCACCAAAGAGGTAAGGATACAGGTAAGGTAAAGTCTCTAGAAAGTTTACGCCAAAACCTAGGGGTAAAGGTTATTCGTGAAGATTTGGGGTTTGCGGATTATAAGATTAGGCAAAAACTTCCCGAAAGGACTCGAATAGAACTTAATAGCCAAGTGGCACAGGTGGGTGAAGCAGAAACTTCTTTCAGCGAACAACCAATACAAGCCACTAATGAAGCTATTAATGCAATAGACAAAGCCATACAAACTATACATGACCCACCTTTAAATACTGAGGGATTAGAACTTAGTATAAGAGAATTGAGGGGGCTCGATCGAGCTATGAAAACTCAGAGAGGAGAACTAATTAATAACTTGTCTAGACTAACGCACCTGTATAGAAAACTAGAACACGAAAAAATTAAATTAACTCAAGCGGAAGGCCAAGAACAAACTGAACTCGTCGAAGGAAGAATAAGGGATTGGGAAGTCGAAAGGTCAGCTAGGATAGAAGCTGTATCAATAAATAAACGAGCCCTACGTTCACAAATTCAACATATAAAACAGACTATTAGACAACTCTTAGATGAAGATGAATCGTTAGGCGAGCGTTAGGGTTTATAATTTCAACCATAGTACTATCAGTAACAGGAGGTGGGGTTGGAGGGCCAGTGCCCCCTATTAATAAGAAACCCAACAAAATTAAGGAGTGGTTACAATATATAGGTAAAGCATTATCTAAATTAGCGGGGAAGGCTGCAGCGGCTTTACCAGGAATAATAGGAAGTATTTTATCTTGGCTTTTAACTTTCTTGTCTAAAACAGCGACTTGGTTAAGTCAAAATATATGGGCATTAATGGTAGCTATCGGAGGCATAATAATTGTTTTTATAAAACGGAGGTTATAAAAACTAAGATCTCCAAATAATAACTAACCCTACTACTACTCCACTTAATATAATTATACCTTTATTATAATTATGCTTTTCGAGTACCTCTGGTTTTGGTTGATAGCCTTTCTTATATATTAATTTACTCTCTGGTATCGGCTTTAATTTACTCTTAGATTTTGGTTGATAGCCTTTCTTATATATTAATTTACTCTCTGGTATCCGCTTTAGTTGGTGGTGTTCTACATTCTTACCTAAAGTTCTATCGGGGGTCGCAATTACAATTTTATTGTTATACCCTTCCGATTTACCTACTCTTAGTTTCATATCGTTAGGAATCATGTATAAGTCATAGAATATAACATAATCTACTTTAGAACTAGCGTATTGTAATCCTTTTTGATATCTTTCTATAGAATTGGGGATATCTTCTGGGCTAACAATGCCGTCTTCTACATTGGCAATGAACTGTTTCTGGGCATCGAATGCGGTGCCATCAACTATAATATTGGTTCTAGTTTGCCCTTGAGCACCTAATAAAGCCCAGACATACTTTCTAATAGAATCGTTCAATCTTTGAACACCTGGTTTAGTGAACTCATTCGATGTATCCAAAACAAAGGATTGCCAATGCTCGTGAACTTGTTTTATAGTTGAAACCTGCCATTTACCATGATCTATATATCTTAGTTTTTTACCACGATACATTAATCCCCTAAGCGCATTTTGTGATTTTAGATTAAGAAAAACCCAATCCTCAGGATTATAATTGTCCTGGATCATATCCTGTTTATTAGAACTAACTTCCGACACAAATATGTACCCCATTCCATTATTCTTTCCATGTGTACGCCAATTAGTAGTCGTTGATACGTTAAATTCACTACAGATACGTTCGTAGACTTACGAATTATTATTGGCTTCCCATGCTTTATCCTGAGGTAAGGGTACCTCCATCACTTTTAAAATGCGCCTAACTTGATAATATACGTGAAATAAAAATATTGCCTTCGTTAACCCGCTTTTCGAAGATAGATGATCTTTATAAGATACCCCACACCCTGTAGTAGCACACCACACAGCAAAATGCAGTTGATTTTGCCAAAATTGCATTGGTTTATTTTTCCATTTTTCTATTTCGTCTTTATTAGAAAAAATAACCTTATAATTTTCGAATATATCGGGAAATTTTGCCTCGAAATTAGAACCCTTAGGATCTACCCATATCGATTGAGTCGTAAGGTTTATTATTTTATCATTTAAATCATATACACCACCAGCTTTATAACTTGCCTTATCGTTATACTTGTAGGCTGTCATTTTTATTATTTAAGGATTAAACTTTTAAATATTAAAATGTCGAGGCCAGAAATATACTTAACTATCTCCAACTTTGAGAATGGGCAAACGTTCGAACTTACAAGAGCTCTAGACATTGTTGATGGAGAGATGCGAGTTGGATTATGCGAAATTTTATACTATCCTAATTGGTATAACATAAGTGGGGGGAATAATGAGTTTATGAAGGGAAGAACAATTATAACTATTCCGGATGGTTATTATAATGTTTGTATGCTAAATGATTACTTTAAAGAGCACGGTTGTAAAGTGTCAATTAATACGGCTAATGGAAAACTAATAATAGAAAAGATTGGAACTGAAGAAATTATCTTATCAACTCCATTAGCTAAAACTTTCGGGTTTGATTCTCCCATAGTTATTACTGGCATTCATCGTGCAAACTCTTTACCTAAATTGGCACCATACAAAGAACTTTGCGTTCATTTAGACTGTATCAGCACTAGCGATAATATTTCGGAGAAAAACCTTCGTCTATATTGAGAATTATTCCGATGGGAAATGAAATTTTAAACAGTGGAAAATACTTTTCATTTACTAATCCTCAGTATAAAAGACTTAAGCTCGGGCAAATACCTAACTTGACAATCACAATACTAGACACAGAAAACCAACTAATAAATATGGGTTACATGACTCTAACATTGCATTTCTTGGGTTGAATAAATGAACTTAAGAGAATAAATAATTAATAATAAAGATGACGGATTCTGGTGGACCTAGACATGAAAGTTGCACAAAAGTCAGCACAAATCTTTTTAATGATACTGGGAAAGAAAACAGTAAATACATTATTCAATATAAAGATGGAGAATATAAACTGATTGAAAATGAAAATAGAGGAGAAAAACTTAGTGAATTAAGGGATGTTAGAATTACAGATCTAGAACCGTATCTTATGAAAATGTCTGGTGAGGGGGTATATACAATTTATAGAAAACTAGGCACAGGGGTATACATGATTAGCCACTTACCTAGGTGGATTTTAAATATTAGGGTTACTCCGAGGAATACACTACTGGTTAGTGGTTACAAAACAACATTTTCTAAAGAAGATTACAAATGAAGGCCTAGCGATGGTATCATATAGACCCCCAACTTTGAGAAGTGTTGTAGCTAATCATTTTGTAGATGTTGTATTTATAAATTCTTTCATAAAAATGTTGGAGAGATATAAGAAACCTAATTTTAATGATGCAGTTTTTCTATCTCTTGTAGAAGAATTTGAAGAATTAGGAAGTGAAGACCTTAAATTTGGCACCAATTTTTTTACTAGAATTAGTATTAGGAGAGGAGCCTGAGGATTTTGTTACAGTTTTACCCGGATTAAAAATAAAATGGAAACAAACAGGATATTGTTGGTTGTATATAGTATATGATATATATGAGTCGCCGACCCTAACATGGCAGGTTAATTTTGGGGGTAACGACTCTATGCAGGGTAGTAACCCCATTAACTTTGAATACGAAATAGTTGGAGGTTCGATTAAGTTTAATAAAATCTACTTACATAATAATGTATCATTTGTAGGGCTAACGTCTGCTCATGGCGATTTTGATCCACAATTAGCTATTGCCGCAAATAGATATTAATGCCAATAGATATTAAAAGAATAAATGATAATTGATAAAGATGACAGATTCAGGCGCCGCATCAAACAACTGACAGATGTTTGAATACGGGTATAGCAAATCTAGGCGATGTCGAAGGATTCAATATACCAGGAAAAGTAGGTAAAATATATGCCCTTCAATTGACTAATTTTGGAGTTTATGAACGAAAAGAAGTTGATTCTTTGGATATTTTTAATGGTGATGGTGCCGAGGATAAAACTTATGGCTTTTTATTCAAAAATGGTAATTATAATAAGAAGGAATTAAACGATGTTGATATTACAGCTCTCGAGACGTTGACTGAACCAATGAAGGTAATACAATATTACACCAATAATCATAGAAAACTTACATATATCGTAGAACCGAAATGGGAATTAGATATTTATTTAAACCCGGGGAATACAATAATTGGAAGACGGCACTTCCTCAATAAAATCATAAACAGTGGAAGTGCATTAGTATCTTATTCACCGAACAGAGATAATAGCGTCAAAGTTGTTAATAATGATGGGGAGTTTTGTTTAGCTAGAAATGATGCATTCAAACCTGATGTTCCGGTTTTTCTATCAATTTTTGAAGAATTTACTGAAAAGAATTACGGTGAATATATTTATATAGCGATACTTTTAGGGACTGTGCCCGATGATTTTGTAACGATATTACACGGACTAAACATTGAATGGACTGTGCCAAATAAGCCCCTGTATATGCTTATAACACCCGATGAGATAAATCATAATTTAGAAGGCGAGATTACAATAGAACGCCCTAGTGGGAGTAGGATAAAAGTTAGTAAGATACCTATACATAATAATATAGTTTTTAAAAGATTAATGTCTACTTCTCAACCAAATTCAAAAGACTATTTACGGACCTTTAAGGATTAGTTCCTAATATAATAAAATGCGATCCGTATTAACAAACGACGTCGATGAATTTCGCTTGAATAGAATAAGAGAGATAAAAGATGAGATTATTAAACAGTATGACTTTCACATGGCTAAAAGTAAATCCATTAAAAAAGCTTTAAATGTAACGGAAACACTGGATACATCACTAATTACTTGTAGTATCGCATTAGGAGCTAGTGGTGTGGGTGTTTTAGCAACTGTTATTATGGCACCAGTTAGTATCGGAATTACTACTGCTGCGACTATCGCCGGTCTCCTTGGAACAACGATGAAGGTTGCGTCCAAGAAGTTACGTTCTAAACTTAAAAAACATGAAGATATATGTATTGTTGCAAATTTGAAATTAAATACCATTTCTAGCCTTATTTCTAAAGCTTTAGATGATGACTGTATCTCTAATGAGGAATTTAATCTTATTACGGCTGAACATTCAAACTTTTATGAAATGATAAGACAAATTAAATCTCAAAAGATCGACAGAGAAAATATTATAGAAATGTTCAAGAAAAACTAAACTATCTTCAATACCGATTTTTCACCATCAATGTTGAAAATATGTAGTAGATATATCTACTGATATAAAATTTCTCGTGGTCCAGAACCCCGTCATTTTTTAATGTACGAAGTACATTAAAAAATATGTGTGTCTAAAAAAGTTCCTTTTTAATGTATAAAATACATTAGCAATACGTTAAAAATTTCTCATGGTCCAGAAACCCCCTTTTATATCTACTACATATTTTCAACATTGATGGTGAAAAATCGGTATTGATTGACGAGATGCGCATTTACACTAATGTATTCTATCTGCTTTTTCGATTTTTGTGGTTTATACAGAAAGATTTATAAAGCCATGTTACAATTTCATTAAAATAATGTAATTAAATATGAATATTTCAATAGAAGACATCTCAAAAGATCCTTTCCTTATCTGAATTAAAAGTGACTTTTGGTGGTTTTAAAAGAGAGTAGGCGATTGAAATTGATCTAATGTTAAAGTTTGATTGGATTTATTTTAAAGATATGTACCAATAAATTCATCTATTGTGTAAAAAATAATTGTTGCTTGAATATGCATTAGTGAAAACAAAATTAACAACATATTTGTTTAACGGACTATATTAGCTTCGTACCATCAATTTTACATGATTGGTAGAAAAATCTACCTCATGCTTAACATAAAATCAGATGTTGCCAACTTACATTAAGAACAAATTTTAAAAAGGACAAATTTAAATCATTACAGTTTATTAAGCGACTGTCTTCCTTAGTTTATTATTCATAACAGATAAAACAAGTATTGAATTTTATCTACGTGTAGGTAGATTAAGATAAATTTTAATTGGGCGAATAATGCATTTAAACATGAGGGACTGAATTCAAAGCAAAACTGAATGAACAGAATGATAATTGTAAAATATAAAACCAACTCAATTCCAAAGAACAATACTAACACAATTAAAAGTATATAGATTCCAGACAGGCAAATGTAAGTTGATGTGTAGGAATATGAGCAATCATTGGTGTCATTTGTATGCACAATATTCCTTGAATCTACCGTGTCCCTTTACCAGGTAATTTTTACTAATTATATAACCGTGTACATCTATGAAATGTTTCAACCTACAATTGCAACATCTCACCATACTGATAACCGAGAACAGTTGATAGATTTTCATTGTTTATTGTATGCTAATCTGATTCAAAAGTAAGCGTTCTGAATACAATAATGCTTAAATTCTTAAAAACATGCATTTACTTCTATACTTTTTGTTGTTTATATGAGATTGAGTTTCAATATCACAGTAATCGATAGATAAACAAAAAGCTTCAGAATTTGATATCTCACACCGGTCGCTCATAATTCATGACAAACATTCTCGAAATTGAAAATTAAATTTATTATATACAAACATTAAATGTACCATTTAGAAAAATGAAAGTTTTGAGTCCAGAAATAAAAATACACCTATACTGAGAGTCCATATGGAAATATGGGAACGAGAATAAAAAATGTTAGAACTTTGAAAATATCAATAGGCACCGCTTCACTAGATGAGTGAAA
Source organism: Phorcus lineatus (assembly GCA_921293015.1). Taxonomy (NCBI): domain Eukaryota; kingdom Metazoa; phylum Mollusca; class Gastropoda; order Trochida; family Trochidae; genus Phorcus; species Phorcus lineatus. The sequence goes on along the minus strand of OV121095.1, from coordinate 13,064,600 downwards.
TACATACAGAATTTTGAGAATAAAAAGCAATGATGAGCAGTTTTTCTATATCTGCTCGAGAAAACAAATAATTCAATTGACACTGGAAATGAAAACTTGCATGCAATACAATAAACCGATGTTCAGTTGCAAAGGGAAACATACAAAACAAGAAACTTTATCCCTCGAGAATGTATTTTTGAGTTAAAGAAATATCAGCCACTTTTAACTCTACCTGGGGTATCTGGTTTCATCCTGCCGCTTTTAGTATAGTCCCGAGGAGGAATCTGTGGAGCATTAGCTTTTTTTATTAAGCCTTATATCAATGGGTTAACATTAACCATATAAAAATCAAGAAAATGTACAATGACATGTATATAGCTTTTTGCATAAATGTTCATCTTCACTTACCATCAAAAGTGATGAGGTAAGGTGATGTGGATTTAACGCCGCTTGAAAGGGTATTCCACTGCAATACCATTGTGGTGAAACCCGAGAGCTAGCACTGATATTACTGCGTGTGGAACAGTTCTCTATTGCAGACAAAGTTGCCGAGCCCCTGACATAATATATAAATGGCATAATTGGACAGCTGGTAGGTGAAATAATTGTTCACATCTTGATGAAAGCATGAAATTTGGCATGATTGTAGCTTATACCCGTCTAAGCAAGTACAGATCGAGAGGCCTCGCAGAATTCTCATATTTTTAACTGATCAACAATAATTTTCCCCAATATTTTTGCAATAAACTTTTTATGAACTAACACATACGTACAAATGAATCATTAAAGTGTTTGAAATTCAATGCTGATCATATGTAATGCTAAATATAAAATTCTGTCTTTAAGGGTTTGGGCCACAGACGTCTTAACAACTTAACCAGGACTGCTGCAACAGTCACTTACATGGTCCATGAACAAGAGTTTAAAAGAAATGTTGAGGAGGGTGGTAAACACGATGTGTGCATCCCTTATAGCAGAAATTAGAAATAAGAAACCGACTTTATTAACTTCATGACACCAATTAAAAATTCCTGAATTTTAATGGTAAATTACTGTCTAACAAAACATACCTTCCATTTGCCAGAGATGGGAAACATTTTCAATGGTATTTGGTCTCTATTGAGTATAGGAGAAATAGAAGGAATATGAAAATATGAAAATTGTTGCAAGGAATCATTTTGACCGAAAATTAACATGAAGGTGAAAACGAAACTTGCTGACAATACCAGCTGTACACTTTCTAATGATGCTGAAGAAGATTGCAATTAACATTTCTTGTTTGATTCTGTACTTTAAAAGCTTAACATTACGTACAAAAATATATTTTTCAACAAAATTCCAAAAATGCAAGTTTTTGTGAAGTTTTTCAAAGATTTGTTCAAAGTTGAAAACTTAATTATCTTGATAGATTTTCACAATAATTGTTTTCTTTATTCCAATTTTTAAATCTAAATGACTGTTTTCTGATTATGAATTCGGAAATATATATTGAGTTACTTCAACTTTACATTTTACGTTCATGAAAGCTATTCGGATCAATAATATTTTACCTCAATTCATAATTGAGAAGGAACCTATATAAAATTATCCTCACTGCTCGAAATGTTCAGCAGTTATTCTAATTGCCAGTTAATTATTCAATAGGTATTCGAACTACAATAAATAAAATTAGAATTTTCTTTTTATTTGCTAGATACAAAAAACAACATATTTTCAAATAAAGTATTATTCAATTACAATGTTGTGTTCAAAAGAATTTCTATTACGAAATTGCAACGACACAAATATTACTATGAAAGTGTGACCAAATGATGTTGCACAATGTAAATGACGTTACGCCTGTTCATTTATGAGAGAGAAACCGATTAGAACTGAAATTGACCTTTAAAAGCCCGATACCAGTAAGAAAATATGTAGTTAGTTAAATATTCAGCATCTGGGTCCGCAAGAATGAGAAGGTGGATGAATAGAACATAAATCACTAAGAAGAAACCAACTGTCAATGGTGCTTTTACAGAAGATCCTCTCGTTGAAGTGATGGGTCCATATTCTGGCTTGCTGCTGGTGAGCATTGCTTTACTTCAATATTTCTCTATACAGATGGTGATCACCAAGACTTCTGACTTGAATCACAACAAAGATGATCCTCGATACACTTTAACTCTTCAGTATCTGACCAATCTAGTTTGTGAAGCAGCTCTACGATGCAAAGGAGGACATAGAAGTGATTTTACAGCTGGCTGTCACTTGGCAGACGAAGATACTGGGGATCTGTACAAAAAGGCCTTAAAGCATCTCCTCAATAGAAACATGATCATAGATCATGATGTTGATGAACTGATCACTGTTGATGATTCAGGGTTAGAAGAAAACAACGTCGACTCTTTTCTAATGGTCACAGGATTTGAAATGGACAATACACCCAGTGATGTTTATAAAATGTCAATTAATATAAATTTAACAGAAAAGACCCAAATCTCTTTAACAAACGATGTGTTTTCTCTTTTATATGACCGTAAATCCAATACTTTGTTCTGGTCTCAGTTATCTGGGATATTTAAACAAGTTCTTGTATCAAATTCGGAAAGAGAACAGATTTCCAATCTCAAGGGTGTTCGATGGTTGAATGTATGTGACAAGACATTGTTTTATCTGATGTACGACAGTTTAACTTACATTTATACTCATTCTCTAACCAAAGGAGGCAGCAAGAACACCTGGATTAGTGTAAGATATGATATTGCGTATCTTACTGCTAAGGGTGAAATACTATGTTTGGTTAAAATAACTGACATCGAATCAATCTCCTGCTTTGATATTTCATCAAAAAAGGTAGTCTATACTTATCGAGGCTCCTTAGAAAGTAAATTCAAAGACCTTACCCTGCTGAAGGCACTTAACACTGGTATGCTTGTGTTTGTTGATGAAGTCATGGGAATTAATCACATCAAAGCCGTAGAAATAACCGCAGGAAAAAACTTTGGAAAACCTAAAGAAATAAGTCATTTTAAGAAGGATAAAACGATTTCGATTGGAAAGTAAGAAAGAACTGCAGAATTGTGGCAAAAGTTGTAACAACTTATTACCCTTCAAGAGTATCTTTTTCAATCATTGTGACTTTCCTCTGAAGGCGTGTCTGACATGAAGCACATTCCTTCATTTTATGAACAGTGGTAACATTTGACAATATTTTAATGTGAGCTCACATTTGTCCTTGCTCTGACACTGAGAAGATTTAGTTCAAATTTGTATTATGTCACGTGACAACATTGCATTGAAATTCTTTTATCCAACGTTTTTGGTTACAGCAGAAGGGGAATCATCGCCGTAAACCGTAGTCAATCTCTAAGCAGATTGACCCTCAAGCAACTGAAACTTATCATTGCTCTCTATTCATTTTTCTCCATTTTGGCAATACACGCTGGGGTGTAGGTGTCCTAAACAGAGTGTTGTGCCTCAACAGTTGTAATCATCTGCGTAATTCTAGATTCAATCAATAGCCAAGATATCAATGTACATTAGGTATCAGGTATTAGGTATCAGGTATACATTGTAATGTCCGACTGTAATAAATATGAGAGGCTCATAACTTTTTGATATTCCCTGTATCCCACGACTGTCAGTATGGAGCATTATTCGTTGGACAGAGAAATGTCTGGCTGATATGAATATTGGTAAGTTCTGAACCAGCAACTGTGCTTTGTGACTTCACCTCAGGAAAATTGACGACGATCAATTGCTAAGGTGCTCTGGCGTTTGAAATGGTAGTGATTGGCTGACAATTGCAATACTAAAAAAATAGAATCCGCTGGACCAGTGCACATGTACTACTTAAAGTAGAATATACTATCTATCAAAGGAGATTGTTAAAGAGCATTTATTACATCTTAAATTGTAACAGAGCTGCCTCTTATACATTCTCTCTCTCTCTCTCTCTCTCTCTCTCTCTCTCTCTCTCTCTCTCTCTCTCTCTCTCTCTCTCTCTCTCTCTCTCTCTCTCTCTCTCTCTCTCTCGTTCTCTCTCTCTCTCTTTCTCTCTCTCTCTCTCTCTCTCTCTATATATATATATATATATACACACACACACACACCCACACACACGCACACACAATACACATATTCAATACATTCCTAATCAATATGATTCGGCTTTACTTTCATACTTTGATTAAAAACTCTACCAAATGTCATAGCAAAGATGAAGTTGTAACAGCTATTTTTCATTTGTTCTCTTTCTTATATAGTTGCTTTCAACCTCTTTTAAGAGTTTTACTGTTATTAAGTTTGATTATATTATCATATCTATTATCAGATCCATTCGTAAGTTTCATTTTCATCCAGTCATTATCCATATTCAAACGCTTGATTTTTTAAAAACTGGGGATTTATTTGCCTTTAGCAAGGCGGGTGTTTTCAGACCGTTGTGGAGAGGACAGCCCCTGATAGAGTACGTTCGAGCCCTGCTAGAGTCAATATTTATAAACTTTTATTCCTCGGAACACGGTCGATTTTAATAAGACTGGGTTCATTTCTAGTAAGTCTAGGAGTATGACGTCCAGGCGAAAAGCTCAAAACCATTCAGTGATTGGTGAAACTATTAAGAGGTTGAAGGCCTTAAACATTTTATCTAAACATTTCAAAAGAATTGATCTTGGAAAGCGCGTATAAATAAAATTATAAAAAGATTTGGTTCAACGATCAATTGTCTGAGAAATGTCAAACATGATCTATCTGGAAAACGGTAAATATATTGTTTAACCGTACTTACATACAGCTGTCATGGTCATCTTGTACCTTTTACATATCGTAGCATGCTTTGGGGGGGAAGGGAGGGGGGGGGGGGTGTACGGGTATCGTCCATATTACAAATTCATATGAAAGCTCTTATCATTTACGTTATCTGGGTTTTTTTTAAACTTTCTTAAAGATCTAATAAAGTTATACTTATGATGATTGTTATATTCACTTTACTACCATAACTTAAGAAAAATGATCAACTTGACGGAATCTCGGTAAAGAAAAATATAACACTGTAAAAGGTTTTATATTCGCATTAAATCACTGCTCTTATTGCAAGTTTCTTTTTCAGTCATTTTACATGTATTGTCTGTTACATTTCTCACAACTGTACAAGTAACATTCAGATTCAAATTGACCACTATCAATGGTTTACCATTCTCTTCCCTAAGAATTCAACTCATGTTTTCATACAATCCTCAGTGTAAAAAAAAATACGATCCCAATCCACTTACCCTGATATATAACCCAGTCAAAGCTACACGCTGTGACCTATGACCCATTAACAAATCCTAAAATGGTCATCCAATAGCACATCTAAAAGGGTAGTCGATAATATCAACATTGCAAGTCCTTGTTTGAAGGTTTCATTTGCGTTTTGGTAGATCACTACGGAACTACTAAGGGTTTCTCGAAGCAGTGTTTTCCAACCTTTACCCCACCTTGTTTGATTAAGTCTACATAGTATTTGATTTTATCTTATTCATCTTAGGGCGCCATCACGTTGCGGGAGAGCGAAAGCCAACTCCAGTATAAAATGCTCTCTGTGGATGGCCGAATTTTCATGCACCATCGCGATTAAACAGTTTGATTGGCTGGATCATAGGTCACAGAACAGGGATGGAGCGGGAGCGTAAAACGTTTTACCCTGACACAGGATGATCTTCTATCCTCTGTTACAATTGAGCCTTGATAGTTCTTGAAAACATAGATCCAGCGAATGCAAACCCCAAACATCTTTAAGCAATGAATTCAGGCTTTTCGAGAGCTCTTAAACAGCAAGTAAATAGTCAATTTGAAACACCTTTTCTGTTTTAATAACTGATTTTCAACCTCTTTTTATTTAACTGTAACATTATGTAGGAAGAAATGTTTTGAAAGCTCCTGTGGAAACAGAAGGATGAGCAGTATCTTATCAAATAATCAGTCATTTTCATCCAAATACATTTTATCATTCACTTGACCTTCTTGGTCATTTCTAGTTCTGAGCACCATTATGAATGGTATCCTGGCTTAAAATTTCGTTAAAGAACCAAATCAATTTCCCCGTTCCATGAAAACATCACTTTTCTTACTTTCAAATACAAGTATAAAACAATTTTATATTTTATAATTTGTTTCAACTTTTTAAATTTTTCAACAGACACAAATAATAACAGTTATTACCATGACAAAGATATCAAAGTACAGTTACACTGATAAAGTATCAAGCACAACAACACACTTCCGGAATTGAACACTTAAAAATGCTGAATAATCACAATTTGTTAGGTCTGCAGGTTTTAGGATAAAGTGAACAACACTTGACAAAAGAAACATAACATATTAATAACCATTATTGATTACACTATTAATACTGCGATATATCACGTAATCTTAAACGAAGGTGGATGACATAAACAGTAAATTGTATGTCTCGTCACTCATATACACTTCAATACATCTCACTCCAATACAATACATATCAATATTTCATTAATTTACAATTATTACCACATCTTACATGCTATGCAACTTCATACTATTTGAATTCATTTTCAAAAACCAGTGACAAATCAATCATTAGGGCCTGATTATCTCTGTGGCAGCAACATTTAATATGGTAATTCTATCAACAGTCATATTATCGTTTAACCTTCGAAAACCTAAGGTATTATCCCACATGCAAACCCATCATGGGTAATTATTTACGTCCAGATATTCTGACGCTTGTAACATTTAAGTGCTTAGAAAGGAGAAAAGAGTTAATCATGTACAATTTCTAGATCCTCTTCAATTTGCTTATTGTACTTGGCTTATTCTGTCTGATTTTTCATCAGCTATTAACACTATTCAGCCTTAATCTGTAACAGTCCCAAACATGTAACTATTGATAACATCGAATCAGAAACAACGTCCATAGCAGCTAGTGTAGCGCAAGTCTGTGTTCTTGCCCTATTATATTTATCCCTAACAAAGGAGTGCATCAAGAGATTCACACAAATTTTTACTTGAACGTTTGCAGATGACGGCGCTCTTAGATCATTTATAACGCACTCTGAGAATGAATATCGTTCTGAAATCACTAACTTTGAATGGGAAAAACGCTATATTTTAGTATTAAATGTAAAACAAAACCTCAAAAGAGATGGTGATTGATTTCCTAAAAATATAAAAGTGAACCACTGCCAATCACAACTGATAATGAAATTATAGACATAGCTGAAGAATACAAATATCTTGGCACAATCATTGACTCAAAGCTTACTTTGAATAGCTATTCTGAAACAACCTACAAGAAGGGGATACAACGCCTATATGACTAATTTTCATATCCGCTATTTCAAGAGTGACTAAGCCATACTTTAGTTATTTCATAAGTCTTTTATCCAAACAAAAGTGGTTCACTCAAATAAATTAGCTGAGAGATGTTTTATGTGGGGAAGGTGTCAAACAGATGGTGAATATTCAGTGCTGTCGTGACATTAGTACTCTGCAACATGCATGTTTTTGTAATTAGATAATTCGATAAAAAAGACTTTTATAAATGTTGAAACAGAGGTAACTTTTGAATAACAATCATGATGTTATGTATTCATTGTTGTTATCCATTTATAAATAAACTTGAATAATTTTTCAATAAATATGTGAAACCATGTTTTAACATGCTGAGTATATAGATCTACGATGTGCTGCCATTTGCATATTGTCTTGATATGTGAAGTTAAATAGTCATCCAACATCCGATCCATCTTGGGGAGGGCCTTATGGATGTTGAGGTCAAAGTCAACTTTTGGCAGAAGTGATTTGCAACGGTATCATATTGTTGAGAGTAGTTTGTGTGTATATTAAGGGTGAATTTGCATACATGTTGAGCGAGAGAATGTACAAGTGTAAGTGTATTAGGCCGGGGACCAGAACCACTTACCATGCACCCCCCCCCCCTCCCCCCCCCCAGAATGAATGAAATCAGATACCCTTTGAAGATGTATTTATCTTTCTTTTGTTGTAGAATCATGCTGAATAGGCCCACACAAAGAGCTCAGGGAAGAGATCTGCAGAAATTTTTTCTCATGTTTCTAACAAGAAGCAGCAGATATGCATACTTCATTATGAACAATCAAAATGTGACTCTTTCACATTCCTTTCTGATGTTAATGATCCAAATGACAGACTTCAATATTTACATGATGTACGCAAGAAAAGACTTTGCGAATCAATCAATTCTAAAGATAGAATGCAGTCCTCATGTGATTTTATACCAGAAGAAATCCATGACAACTATGGCTATCACAGAGATTGTTATCAGAGGTTCACTAAGAATCTTGATAGATTACAAGGTGAGAAAGGAAACAGTGTAAAAGCAGACAGTGAAGAACACTTCAGTCGCAGACGTTCAAATACTGACACTGTTCTTTTTACTAAAGATTGTATATTTTGTAACAAAGAGGGTGTTATTGCAGTGAAGCGATCTGGAACTTGGACCACAGAGAGTACATCAACATTTAAAACAGATGGATGGAAAACCATTCTCGAACTTGCAGAGCACAAACATGATGAGTCCCTTTTGAGAAGGATAAGAGGTTGTGATCTCTTTGCTGCAGAGGCACACTTTCATACCAGCTGTCGAAAAGCATATGAACGAAACCCTGCACACTGGAGGAGTGAGGACAAGCAAGCCAAAAGAAAGCAAGTAGAACTGGAGAATGCGCATAGGTTTGCTTACAATAAGGTGATTGTTTTGCAACTGACATTATCCAGGATAAAAACATAATCAAACTTACGGATTTATGTCACTTGTACATATCGACATTGGAAAGCACCCGGTATCCCAATCCAAACTACAGGAGTGAGAAACTCAAATCTAAGCTTGAGAACACATACAATGGAAAAATCGCCTTCTGTAACCTTACATCTCATTTAGTTTACAGTTTAGACATGAAGATAGAAACAGCTGTTCAACATGCTTTTATGCTTGGAAGTAAAGATACTATGATGGAAATGGGATCAACTTTGAGGAATGCCAACTTATGAGAATTCTAATCCATTGCTTTGGCCAATAACTGTGAACAACATTAGCAATGTAGATGACATTATTCCAAAAGAATTAACAACTTTCCTTAAATATGTTATCACTGGTGAGAATGCTGAATCATCAACGCGTGCTGACAGGCTGATTTCTTCAATTGCACAGGACATATGTCGAGCAGTAACGAATGGGGAATGGAAGTTACCGAAGCATATTCTCGTTTGCATGACATTGCGGCACCTTTTCCGAAGTAAACAGATGAAACACTGATGAACAGACTTGGTCATTGTGAGAGTCATTCATTTTCAATTGAACTGGAAACAGCTATTGCAAAGGCAGTTGAACAAACATCAAATTTACTATCTACACAGATTGTAAGAAATCCGACTGCTCCTTCTATATTTCATTCAGAATTTGACAATTTTGACCAACTTGTCAACACATTGACTGGAAGTGGCTCAGTTCACACTGCACATGGAATAATGATGCAAGAAGTTCTGATGAATGAAGGTGAGAATCATGGCAGCACTACTCCAGAGCCCTTGTCTTTCACTCGAAGCAAAGATCGCTCTTTGCACATGCCGGTGGAATACATTCCAGATTGTTATGTATCACAAAGAACAAGTCCAAAGTATCCTGTCATCAACAATGTTTATCCGGGATCTGAAGGCCTTGTAAAACGCATCAAAGGTGAAAACCTCATTTGGCTTTTTCTTAGAACGGACAACCACTTTGGTGAACATGTCATTCCTGGATGGGCTGGTTTCATTTCACTCATGGGCAATACTCCAACATTGCTTACCACGATTGACTACTATCCTGTGATTAACCGTCCAATTACTGAGTACAGAACTGTACAGGAATGTTTGCGTTATGCTGAAGAAGTTACTATGGATGTTGGCCAAATGTACACAGTCACTACCTTTGACCTTGGAGTTTGCATGAAGGCCTTCCCACTGATATGGAAAAACCCTGTCAGATATGAGAAGCACATCATAATGATTGGAACATTTCACTTGGTTTGTGCCTATCTTAAGATGGTGGGGAAAAAAATGTCCGGATCTGGATTGTCAGATATCATGTTGGAAGCAGGATTGATTGGAACTGGTTCCCTTCAAGGCGTTGTCAGGAAAGCACTACAAAAGAGCAATGAATTGCCACAAAACTCTTCTTGAGGCTCTTGAACATCTGTTGATGGAACAATTTCTTGCAGATAAAACGAGCATATTTGCTAGTTTGACTCAGTCAACGAAGTCCAAGGTTCAGCAATTAGTCATTCTCCATCAAAAGAAACATTTGATTGTGTCCTGAATGATGAAGCCATTGCTGATATACAGAGTGCATATTCACAGTATCGAGTGAATGTGAAGGAAGGACAACTGGGGAAAACTGCAAAGTTCTGGATGGCTTACATGAACCATATTTGGTTGGTTCTTGCTCTACTACAGTCAGTCAAGATGAATGATTTCCTACTTTATTCGGATTGTCTTTATCATATGGCAGATCTATTCTTCAGCTTTGATGGACATAATTATGCACGCTACTTGACTTTTTTCTCTCTGTTCTTGGCAAACATAGAACATTCTCATCCTGGAGCATCAGACCTGCTGAAAAGGGGAGCAATCAGTGTAGCAAGATCCTTCATCCCGGGAAACAGATGCCAAGTTGACAAGACAATGGAGAAAACATTTATGAAGCATGCAAAAAGTCGGAGTGGAGCGGGAGGGACTGGAGCTGGTTTACATGGAATAGCAAGTAACTATGATGCTTACCAAAGATGGATCAGAACAACTCATGAACGATCCAAATTCGTTGAATCAACTTTCTCCATGACTGACATGCTGGAAGATTCAAAGACTGGGTCCAAACATAAAGATCTCAGACCAGCTGAAATACTAAAAGGTGAGAAAGCTGTTAGCGAGACACAAGATGCAATAAAGGGTTTTATTAACCCTTTCACAATACAGGAGAAGGATCATGTTTATTGCCTGTCATCAGGGGCCCGCATACCATCTGAAAATGAAAATGACATCCTCAGGGCGGAAGAAACAGGAAAGTTGTGCAAGGATGCATTCATCAATAACAGACTGAAAACAAATGACCACTTCTTCGAACCAATAAAGAAACTGAACTTGAAGACCATGGAAGATTCAAGTAAAACAGTGAAACTGAAAACGGCAAAGAACAAAATCATTGAATATCGACAACAAGGTAACATAGCTTTCCTGCTTCTTGTGAAGTCACAAAATGAAGACATGGATATGAAAGATGTCCTGAAGTATCCTTTGACACCTGTTCCATTTGCCCTTGGCACAGCTGACGGTTACCTGTCAAAAACAGACAAGTCGAAATCGCTCAAGTATCTCCTTAGAGAAACTGAAAATGCTGAGACTCCACTCCCTGCTTCAGATGTTCTTGTCATCGTGGATGGCAATGCTTTATTCCATAGCATGAGGGATGTTCCATCTAACTTCAGGCAAATATCCATCAAACTATTCAACATGATTCCAAGAAATGTTGATGTCATATTCAGTACAGACATGTACATTGAAAACTCAATCAAATCAATGGAACAGAAGCGTAGAGGCTGTGGTGATAAACTTCTATTGCATGGTGAAAATACAAAAAAGCCTGCTGATTGGAAGTCATTTTTGACGAACGATGAAAACAAGAAACAGCTGATTAATGTTGTGGCTGAATCATGGAAGAACAACTCTTATGCATGCCATCTAAAAGGTAGAAAGGTTTTCCTTATATGTAATGGCAAAGGGTACTGCTTTTCATCGGACGATGGACAGACAACAGTGAGGACAGACGCACAAGCTCTTAATTCTAGACAAGAGGAAACAGACACCAGAGTTGTCTTTTACAGCATCTATGCCAAGGACAAAGGTTACAAGACCATACAGGTTAAGACACCTGATAGTGACATCTTCTTCATTCTTCTCCACCATATTGACCGTCTTGAAGGAGTAGAAGTTCTGTTTGATACTGGGGTAGGCAACAACAAGAGGTTGATTAATATGAGTGAACATTCAAAGTCTTACACACAGGAACAGCGCTCATCTCTGCTAGGCTTGCATGCTTACAGTGGATGCGACACAACCAGTGCATTCAAAGGCAAAGGAAAGATCAAACCTATAAAAATACTTGAGAAAATGCCCAGATACACATCTGCATTTGCAACACTTGGCAATTCATGGGACCTTCCACTATCCATCATTGGACAGATTGAACAGTTCACGTGTGCTTTATATGGGAAGCCAAGGTTTGTAAGTGTGGATGAACTGTGACATTTTCTCATTCATGTAAAATGTGAAGACAAACCAATCGATGCAGCACGGAACGTTGACATGGGCAGCCTGCCGCCTTGTAGAAGATGTTTGCTTCAGCATCTTAAAAGAGTCAACTTCCAGGTAGCAGTGTGGAAAATGGCAAACTTAGCACAACCACTCATACCTGAGAACCTACGTGATCACGGCTGGGACACATCCAACGGAACCACTGAACCTTTGTGGATAGATGGTGACATTTTACCACAAAATCTTCTCGGTCTTCTCCAGAATGTGATTGATTGTAATGATGACGATGATAGTGATGATGGGGATGAAGATGAAACAGTGGAAACCTCTGAGGAGGAGGAGGAGGACTAGACTATTTGGTTGTACCTTATGTATGTTGCTTACGACATGCAAGGGACATGCTATGATCAATCTATCTTGACAACAAGGTGAAGATAAACACGTAATTTTTCATACTAAAGAAACATAACATTTTTGTATTGATGTGATATCAATATTGAACTGTTCATGAGTATTTTACTTGTATGAATAACAATCCAATTGACTTTAGCCGTAAGATACTCGTGTATAATTCTTTAAGACTATAACACAGTCTCAATGGTTTTATTTTACTGATTGTTATCATGGAATCAGACATTAATAATCATAATTGATCATTCATTCTTGCTTGAAAACATTGTTGAATGATCATTTTATATGACGGAATAGATGTAAGTGGAAAAAAGATTATCTTAACATGTTTTGTACCTTGTGTAGGTAAAAAAAGTGCCATTTTTCAACGGAAATTATGCAAATCTCGATGTTTTGATTAATATGCATGAATATGCAAATGGGGTAATTTTCAAGCCACCTTCTAATGAGAACAACAATTGTATATACTTTAATTTGGATCCAGTTTGAGATGATTAGGATGAAAAGTAAAGGAATTATAAGCATTTTCCATTTTGTAGAGGAGAAAGTCTCAGATGAGCGGTTGTCATTGAAACAGTCATTAATGATTATAATTAATAGTACATTCTAACATGTTCACATTTTTTAATGATCACTTTATGAGTGGGAATAGATTTAATTGTAATGGTGATGTTGCTTAGCATATTTTTACCTTGTGTAGGTAAAAAAAGTGCCATTTTTCAACGGAAATTATGCAAATCTCGATGTTCTGATTAATATGCATGAATATGCAAATGAGGTAATTTTCAAGCCACCTTCTAATGAGAACAACAATTGTATATACTTTAATTTGGATCCAGTTTGAGATGATTAGGATGAAAAGTAAAGGAGTTATGAGCATTTTCCATTTTGTAGAGGAGAAAGTCTCAGATGAGCGGTTGTCATTGAAACAGTCATTAATGATTATAATTAATAGTACATTCTAACATGTTCACATTTTTTAATGATCACTTTATGAGTGGGAATAGATTTAATTGTAATGGTGATGTTGCTTAGCATATTTTTACCTTGTGTAGGTAAAAAAAGTGCCATTTTTCAACGGAAATTATGCAAATCTCGATGTTCTGATTAATATGCATGAATATGCAAATGAGGTAATTTTCAAGCCACCTTCTAATGAGAACAACAATTGTATATACTTTAATTTGGATCCAGTTTGAGATGATTAGGATGAAAAGTAAAGGAGTTATGAGCATTTTCCATTTTGTAGAGGAGAAAGTCTCAGATGAGCGGTTGTCATTGAAACAGTCATTAATGATTATAATTAATAGTACATTCTAACATGTTCACATTTTTTAATGATCACTTTATGAGTGGGAATAGATTTAATTGTAATGGTGATGTTGCTTAGCATATTTTTACCTTGTGTAGGTAAAAAGAGTGCCATTTTTCAACGGAAATTATGCAAATGTCGACATTCTAATTAATATGCATGAATATGCAAATGAGGTAATTTTCATGCCACCTCTTAATGATTACGACAATTGCATATGCTTTAATTTGGTACCAGTTTGAGATGATTAGGATGAAAAGTAAAGGAGTTATGAACATTTTCAATTTTGTAGAGGAGAAAGTCGCAGATGAGCGGTTGTCATGGAAACAGTCATAAATAATCATAATAAACAATTTGTTCTTACTATAAACATTGTTGAATGATCATTTTATATGAGGGAATAGATTTAGGTGGAAAAAAGATTTTCTTAACATGTTTTTTACCTTGTGTAGGTGAAAAATGTATTGTTTTTCATCAGAAATTATGGAAATCTCGACGTACTAATTAATATGCATAAATATGCACATGAGGTAATTTGCATATCACCTTCTAATGAGAACGACAATTGTATATACTTTAATTTGGTACCAGTTTGAGATGTTTAAGATGAAAAGTAAAGGAGTTATTGACTCAAAACTGTTTTCTATAGGATTTACTGGCAGATGACCGGTTACCATGGTTACATGTAAAAACGACATTTTTCAAATGAGTTTATTTCGTGGGAACATCAATTTTTGAAAACTTCAGACTCAGTGCTACATTTTGGTACCCGTGACAATTTGTCCTGGGGGGGGGGGGGGGGGGGGGGGGGGGTGTGCATGGTAAGTGGTTCTGGCCCCCGGCCTAATTCGGCTTCGAGTTAAGTCCCTTTCAGCACTGCAGTCATCGATTATGAACAAGGTAGGTTCATTCTTGAATTTCTCGTTCCCCTAGAAGAATTCTATGTACATTTGGATCATTATTTACCCACAATTTAGACTTATAAGTTTCGTTATCATTAATGGTTGGACAAATAATAATATTGTGTTCAAAATTTTCGTAGTAATACGTTTCTATAAGGTCTAACATGAATTTAGTTTTTTCCGCATTCAGTCTTTCCACAAATGATAGCGCAATGCGGATCTTTATGTAGCATCTCTTTTATAATTAAGGCATAAAATTTTAAATATAAATGTTGATACTTGTGTTATTGTTGATATGTTTAGGTTTTGCACTATTTGCAGGCATAATGTTATTGTTGATATGTTTTGCAGGCATAGTAACATGTTTAGGTTTTGCACTATTTGCATTTGCACTATTTGCAGGCATTATTGCTTTAAGCATTTGTCGCATAATATTAAAAATGGAATTAAGCGAAATCATGGGGGAGATGAAGCCAGAGATGTATCCCCAAGAAATGATTGAGGATAAGAGAAACAAACTAACAAATGCTGTCTTGGGTGGTGGGAAATTTGTGGATAAAAAAATTTCTACGGATATAATAAGCGGTATGACCGATGAAGAAATAATAGCAGAATATGAGAAATATGAACGTAGGCTGGGCGCGATTATGGTAAGAACGTTAGGGAAATCTTTCCTACATATATATTCCAACGCTATGAGTCACTTCTTCAATATCACTCCTGATAGTAAAACACAGCTATTCGAAGAGCTTAATGAAGACCCATTCATCGATATTGCTACGAATAAAATTTGTTGTGACCTTTATTCTAAGTGGGGAATGTACCTGGCTCCCATTACAATGATGATTACAACTGCTAAGCATGTTGATTTTAAGAATATAAGTTTAAATAATAAAGATGTCGAATCCAGAAATGTCGAAGCCAGAAATGTCGAATCCAGAAATGTCGAATCCAGAGATATCGGAGATAATACAACCCAATGAGGATATTCAACTTAGCGATGAACAAGTCACTAAAAAGATAGATAAGAAGGTGGTTAAAAAATTAAAACGTGGCCCAAAAGCTAATGGGGATGTTCAACAAAAACTCACAGTCACGAAAAATCCTAAAAAGGTAGAAGCTGGTAAGAAGGGGGCCATGGTTAAAAAATTAAAGCGTGAGACAAAAGAGACTCGAGTTATAAATCACGGTATTCTAGCACTTCCCATCCTAATAGGAATTTTAGGCATAGGTGCAATGATTGTCTACACTAAATTAAATAAGCCATCTACTGATAACAGTACTGATATAACAGTATATCTACTTATGTTTTATTATTATCAAGATTTTCCCACTTATGAAAAGTAAGTTCTTCGTCTTAATGTTTAATAAAACATAAAATGAAGATTTTATGGGGTCATTTAAGAGAAATTTAGATACATTTCTGAAAAGTATTACATGTACATGTAGGTACATAAAAAAACACTTATCTTAAAACAACATTCTAAACACATGACATGGTTTTTCAGAAAACACTATACGAAATGACATCGAGCATTATCAGTTACTAGATCTATTGGCATTTAAATACTCGCAACTCAAATGTAATCTTCTACCTGCATTAGTTAAAACTTTATGGCTATTTGATGTACATCTTAGTCCTACTTCTCATCAATATATGAATTTATTGGTTCCAATCCCAATCAAACTTTAACATTAGGATCAATTTTCACAATACTCCCTGTGTGTAAAATTATGAACCTTAGACGGTAAACGTTGAAAATATGTCGCCCAAACAAATTATGAAAAGCAATCATAAGTATTAACTTAATTCAATATTTTCAAAATGCCACAAGTAAGGAAGATTACGCTTTTGAATAATTGATAATTGCCTAATGACACGACTCTCAATAATATCTTTACAATTCACTTTGGACAAACATATGTACGATTGAAATCAATTGTAATATACATGTATATTCTTAAATCCTCGGACGATCGATCTCTATGAGTAAGTAATATCACTAGTCCATCATAGTCGTCATTGTCTAGACTTTCTGAAAAAGGATCTAGACTGCATTAAGGGCTCGAATCATAGACATAGAACTATCGACAGCTACACAAATACTCTGACCTTCTAATGACAGCCAAGTCACCGTTTTCTTCCCAAATATTTAAGCTTCTAGTTAATTGATACATTCCAGAAATTTTGACATTTATTTTCAAGTACCGCCCTTTGATTACTTAATCATAACTTGAAATTGAAAATGATTGTTGTGTGATGATGAAACAGTTGTGCAAATTTAAATTAAATCTAATTTTCATTTTAAAGGATGTCCGCTCCTCAAATTTAAAGTATTAAACTTTTTTCTAACTTGTTTTTTTCTAAGGTTTACCGCATTTGCTTGAAATATCCACCCAAAAAATAGGGGTTAGTGTGGTTTTTTTCGAGATACTTTAAGACAAAGATCCATATGTCAGTCAGAGTTTTAACATGGGAGTCTATGGGGAAATGATGACCTTTTCGGAGAAATCTTAAATTTTAATTAGTTCCTGTATTAAACTTTTTGTTATATGAAAACATGTTAGAGTTAACATAATCTTCTTCCTGAAAAAAAAAGTAAATAATATGTATGGTACCGTGGGGTTTTCGCCGCTACGGCACATCATGTATTCAAACATTTCAATTAGATTATCAACATTCAAGCTATTTTAGGACTAAAAACATGCTTTCTCCCACTCAGTATTTTGAAATATACCTGAACGCATTCATACAAATCATATTCATTCAATAACATCTACTTTCTAAGAAAAACAGATAATAGAACTTGCTCAAATAATAGTTACAATTAAAATTGCTGAGTCAGCAAAATTGTGAATTATTTCAAAATGAAAATACTTAATTTTGCCAGAATATTTAGTCAGAAATCATCAAAATTGAGAAATTACCGCTTCATTTTGGTTTATTATATAAGAACATTATGATTTAAGGTTATTTGAATATTGTAACTGTGACTGAGGGCGAACATCGAAAAACCGGACAGTGGCGCGCGTCAAATAGTCAAACGTAATTTTGGAGACTTATCTAAGATAACTAGGAGGGCAGTTAGGAGTTGATAGTGTTTGTTAGGTTATATAACTAGTATCCATGTATATAGGACGTGATATCTACATCTCTGTGCATTTATAAAGGTGGGTTTTTTTTTATTTTCATTGAAAACTAGTATTTGTCATTTATATGTCTTTTGAACATGAAAAGTTAAGATGTTTTGATTTTATATCACCAAATATGACATTAAGTTCGTATCAAAGGTAAATAATATGTTATGAAAATCACGGAGTTGCTCTTTAAGGAGCTGTTATTTTTATTCTAGATGTATCTGAGCTTTAAAACAACATTCTTATCAGAAATTTTTTTTTTCGATATATATATATATATATATATATTCAAAGACAAAAAATGACACATAGCCATCATTACTCCAACATGTTTCATTGATATCTTCAGGGAGTCTTACAAAAACAGTTATGACGTTATGATGTCACAATATAATTGACATAACAATGGTATGACGTCACAATATAGCAAGTGGTAGGATGGACACAATATGTTATTGTTCTTAAGCATTAAGTTGAGGTTTTAACATTTTAATGAAAAAGTCTTCTTTCAACTGACGCATTATTCTATCATTTGTATCCATTTTGTAGAATGGGAATATTTTGAATTTAATGTCTTTGTCTTTTGCACATGTATCCAAGTGGGCACTAAGTGGTATACAACGTGTCTCAGGACATTTTATTTGTTGTTTATGGACGTTCTACAAGACATTGAATAAAATGAACGAACACATTGTGTTTACTATGGAAACAAGTGACAATGAAATTCCCTTCTTGGATACTATTGTTAGAATATCAGACGGTCTTTTAGAGACAGACTTGTATTATAAGCCTACCGACACTAAGCAATACTTGGATTTTTCATCATGTCACCCATCACATACAAAGAGAAGTATCCCATACAACCTGGCAAGACGTATTTGCATGATCTGTTCCAATGAAGATACAAGGGATATCAGACTCAGAGAACTAAAAGTGTTGCTTCATAAAAGAGGATACCCGCCGTTTCTGGTTGAGGATGGAATCAATAAAGCAAAATCCATCAAAAGAAGAGAACTCTTAACAGTAAGGAAGAAAGAGAAATCTGAAACAATTGATATTGCATATGTCTCAACACATAATCCACTCAATCCAGATATGTTCCAGAGTATTAGACAAAACACACCTATTCTCATGTGTGATGAAAAAATGTCCAAAATAATTGATAATGTTAATTTTATCAAAAGTAAACGCCAAAGTAAAAATTTAAAGCAGTGCTTAACTAAGGCAAGATTTGACTCAAACACTACCTCTCCAGAGTACAGAGTTTCTAAATGTAACAGAGGTAATTGTGGAACATGTCCATATATTTTTGAAAATTCCAGTATAAAATTCATAAACAGAAACGAGAGATTTTATGTGCGCTCCAATATTGATTGTGCAGCAAAACATGTCATATATGTCATTATATGTCAAGGGTGTTCCCGTGAATATATTGGACAAACTGAGTGCCTCAGAGACAGAGTCCGCGTCCATAAACAACAAATAAAATGTCCTGAGACACGTTGTATACCACTTAGTGCCCACTTGGATACATGTGCAAAAGACAAAGACATTAAATTCAAAATATTCCCATTCTACAAAATGGATACAAATGATAGAATAATGCGTCAGTTGAAAGAAGACTTTTTCATTAAAATGTTAAAACCTCAACTTAATGCTTAAGAACAATAACATATTGTGTCCATCCTACCACTTGCTATATTGTGACGTCATACCATTGTTATGTCAATTATATTGTGACATCATAACGTCATAACTGTTTTTGTAAGACTCCCTGAAGATATCAATGAAACATGTTGGAGTAATGATGGCTATGTGTCATTTTTTGTCTTTGAATATATAATACTGTATACTTGTGAACTCTTTTTCAAATATTGTGTATATATATATATATATATATATATATATATATATATATATATATATATATATTCGATTTAATTACTCTCAAGGCTTCAACATTATACAGAATTTCGTGGAATCCAATGCAAGACATGTCCTGTCAGCAGAGCTAATTTCATCAACAATTCCTTTAAAATCTCTTTCCTCATACTAACGTTTTTCGGTCTAGAAATGAAGAAGCCTGATTGGGTTTAGTGAAAGTAAGTTTTGCAATCAGCTGAAATATCTATTTATTCATGACCAACTTGAATCACTCCAGCTTTGAAGACTTAACATATGTTTGCATGATTTTATGCCAAGACTTAAAGAGTTTTAAAAAATACCTAAACAACTGAATTACAGTTATCCTTTTCATGCAAATGAGAAAATGCTCTTCACACAGTATTCAGAAACGACGAGAATTGTTTGCCAAATACAAATATAATACATTTCTTTCTAATTTTAATGTTTTTCAAAACCTTTAAAACTTTCCATCAGACAAAAAATAAAGGTTGCATCTATTAAGACAAATATTTATGTACAGTTACACAGATAAAGAATCAGGCACAACAATTATTCACATTAACATTAACACAAAAATATTGCACCACACAACTTGAATACCAATTTTGCTGGTAGCATAAGAACTGGTAGCATTGGTCACAACTAAATTCTAGTCAAATATCTTTCAAAACTTGAGTGGTCAGCAAAACTAAAATAATTTATTTAGACCTTTTAACACTTTAACTAATCAAGATATGTCAGTGATAACAAATGTCACTATTAATAGAAGTACTTAATTATTGAATGATTTAGTAAATCATCTTAAGCAACAGTAAAATGCTTCAACTGTCTTGTTTTTTTAAAGAACTCAATTAATCAAGAGAAGAGTCTACATAGAGACTGACTGGAAAGTCACACTTCATAATACACTATCAATGCACATGAATGTGTATTACAATCACATTCAACATTTCGTAGTGAAGAAAGAGCCTGAAGTTCGAGTCTGTACCATTAAGCTGAAACTAAGGTAAAGGAAACCATGAACATCCCTGTGGATCCCTGAAACATCAAGCTTGTGTTCAGTTATCAGATTAAATTAAACTCTTTTTGCTTGTTTCAGGTTATATTCAGGTTGAATTTCACTTAGTTTGAATTTGCCAGAATAATATGGAGAATTTGCCAGAATAATATGGAGAATTTCCATAATAATTGTGAAAGTACTTATTAATTAACGATTCTATTGCCATTTTGATTTTTGCAATATTTCCTCATGTCATGTGATATTCTAGCATTAGACCCTCATTTCCAAACTGACTAATTGAGAGAAAAGGTTTCTTATGTTTAAAACTTAAGTTTCTTTCCAGAGAGATCTTCAGTTTAATTATAAAACTTCACAATCTGATCAAGATGATACCTTTGACGCTCAAAATTGAGAATTGACAACATGATTGTGGATGTCAGTCATAGGGCTATAAAACTAGATATTAGTGGAACACTTGACTTATATAATTATTATAAAGTCTTATGAGAAACGTCAGACTATAAACTAATACACTTTATAATTTGAATGACATGCGTTCCATATCAGACACATTTTCAAATGAAAGTCGCATGGATTGAGCATTTTTCACATGAAGGGTAATACGTTGTAAAAGTTTTTGTCCAGTCACTGCTGTTTTGTTTTACCTTCCAAACTTCAACTTTAGATGTTTTTCTAAATAAGTAGATAAGAAAACCGTCAGCAGCGTGAACAGTGTTCCTCTCCTTAAAAGAATGTATATATCTTGGTTTTCCAAACTGTTTTCCTGTAAATATTTCTACAGCTTTGATGTGGTATATTCCTTTCACGAACTCAACGAACACAAGCATACCCGATTTACGTGCCTTCAGAATAGCAAGATCTATAAATTTACTTCTCAATGAGCCATGGTGATCATAGAGTTTCTTCTTTGAAGCAAAATCAACGCAGATGATTGACTTGGTCATTGTGTTTTTAGCCCAACATGCTATTTCATAATCAACTGTAAGGAATACGATGGAATAATGTACACAAAGCCAGAGGTGTGTGCTGTCTCTTGTCGTAGTTGAATGACTATATATAAAACTTGTTTTACCTTTTCTGATCAAATAAAACAATTTTTCTTTGTATATGGTCAAAGACCAAATACTTTTCATCTTAGTATGACAGATCTTAGTCGAGTTTGGTCCCATAAATTGTTTAAATATTCTATCAAACTGAACCCAGAATAAAGTGTTGGTTGAACGGTCATAAGCTAGAGCACGAACATAATTCGTAAATGAAATTCCTGTCTTCTCTGTAACATTAGCTTTGAATGACACTTTGTACACATCCATGGCTTTTGTCTTAGAACTAATTACTGGGACCATTAGAAACGACTTGACGTTGTTTCCTTCTACGTCTTCAACAGTGATCAGTTCATCAACATCATGATCTATGATCATGTTTGTATTGAGGAGATGCTTTAATCCTTTCCTGTACAGGACCCCAGTATCTCCGTCTGCCACGTGACAGCCAGTTGTAGATTTACTTCTATGTCCTCCTGTGCATCGTAGTGCTGCTTCACAAACTAGATTGGTCAGATACTGAAGAGTTAAAGTGTATTGAGGATCATCTTTGTTGTGATTCAAGTCAGTAGTCTTGGTGATCACCATCTGTATAGAGAAACATTGAAATAAAGCAATGCGCACCAGCAACACGGCAGAATACAGACCCATCACTTCAACGAGAGCAACTTCTGTCAAAGCAACCTTTCTTCTCAGTGATTCATACTCTGTTCATCATTTGAAGGTTTGAACTTTAATTTATTGATTGTTTGATGTTAAAGGACAAATTTAGTTCTGCCAGTCTACAATGTATGGGGAATGATGAACAATGTTTCTTACTGTTATCTTTACTAAAAAAAGTGTTAAGTTTCATACATTCTATTGGTTACTGTTTCCATACTGTTGAATAATAGATTAATAATTTCCTAATTTCGTCAAGCGTGATCGTTTTATTGGGACTGCTTCTCGTTTGGAAAATGAGGCAAAATGATTTTGCAGATGTTCTTGCCACGTTTTATTGATAATAAATGTGTTGTTAATACCGTGTCTTCATATAATTTTCAGATGGTGTTATCTAGTGGTTCTAGTAGTTCTGGAGGTAGTATGTACCGTTTCAATTTCATTTGGGTTAGTCAATTTTTAAGCAAAGGTGGCGTCTGCTTGATTAATGTCCTGGTTTCTACCTTTTAAATCTTCACCAAAAAGAAAATGTTCATATTGCAACCATTTCGTGATGTCATGACACACAGAATCCATAAATTCAGATTTCAGTGTACCTATACACACACGAACAAACAATAAATGTCCTCTCGATTGTTTTGCTGAATCCCAAGTAAACATGACAGGCAGAGACGAATATATACACATTTTTATAAATATGCCCCGCCATCCGAGAAGTTCTCTTGCTAAGTTTAGATGTGGAGTCGCACCTTTGAGGATAGAAACCGGACGATATACAAATATACCACTAGAGGAGAGAACCTGTTGTAACTGTCACGATCAAATACAAGATGAGCGACATGTATTGTTAAAATGCCCATTGTATGCAGAGGAGAGGTCTCAGCTTTTATCTATGTGTTTTGAAGCAAATGCCGATTTTAGAACGATGTGTGATAATAGCAAATTAGATTTTATCCTGTCTACACCCCTTTTATGCTATTTATCCGCCAAGACCTGCTATTTTATTCTCCTTGCGAGAAGTAAATATCTATATGTGCAATAATTATATTCTTAATCATTTTGTCCTGTACTCGTATCTCAATCTTTTAAATTTGTATATACCTGTACCAATCTTTTGGTTGTAATACTTTTTACATAAATGTATAATATTTATACCTTACTTCTATTTATGTTTTACATTTACTACATATTGTACTCTTTTATGTCTCTCGTAACTCTAATAAGAGTGGCTCATTACATGTTTTATCTGAGTGTATATTTTATGTACATAATTTTATCATGTAATGTGGTGAGATTTTAATAAACTATCTGTCTGTCTGTCTTTATCTACACTGAAATATTATCACAAGAAATAAGAATTAACGAAACTTCTGTTTTAAAACTTTATGTCTTCATTTTTTGCGTACAGTACATGCTTTTTTTTGCATGAACTAACAGTAATTATTGCAGGGGTTATGGATTTTCTATGTCCTGCAGAATTGTTAAGAAGTACAGATGCTTGCTTGTTAGATTTCCCAAGTGAAATAAGCACACAGGTCATGCTTTATCTAACTTATTAACCGCCAACAAATTAATTTTAATTTCGACATTAGGATATGTACTAAATTGATATCAATCGATTTGGAATAGCACAAAAACAAAAGAAAACAGGCCATTTTTTAAAATTGATTCTAACCTTTTCAACTAGGCCATTGTCAAAAAGTGATATGACAGTATATAAGCAAAATATCTACAGATATATTTTTTTATTCAATTTTAGTTATCTCTAAAAGAAATAGATGTGTAAAAAACTTTTTTTTTACTTCAAAATCAATAGCGTTAGCACTGATATAAAGATATTCGAAGATAAATTTCATCATGATTTCCTCTCATGCAGGACGATTATATTGATTATAGCAAGTGTCAGAAGCAGATCATTTAAATAACTCGCTTGCCCGAGGAGGCATATGGGCTTTTGAACTCTTTCAAACAATTTCAAGATGAAATGAACAAGAGTGCTTCGAGAGCCCAACTTTACCAGTGTAAGAAGCATTTCATAAAAATACCATGTGGATGTAGTATTATTATTAACAACAGAACATTCATTTGATAAGATAGCATTGTGCGTACTGTCCCCATATTTTTACAACTCTGGAAAATTCATCAAATATGGGAATTCCCAAAAATCATGGCTCATATGCTTCAATTGAAGGGCCATGACTCTGAACAATTTCATTACAACCACCTTGATTTCGATGTGCGCATCACTGATGTATTACCATGACATGTTCCAAGTTTAAGAACGAATGAGGATAATTTGTGGGAGGAGATGAATAAAGAAGACATGTACCCTCAGTTGGATCACGAAGTCATCGCCTTCAAGTCAAGGGCCACAATTCTGAAAATATCATGACAACCAGCCTAACATTTGCATGTACGCCTCAATTATATATATATATATAACTATGGCAGAAGGTCCCAGAACATTTTATCAAATACTGATTGCAAGACCGGTCTGCCCCTCTAATCAAGATTACTGACTCTAATAATATTAAAAGCATCATGCCTATCAAGGATTCATCATCCAAAACTGTGTTCCACAGGAGATATCGCTAGTGGAAGATCAAGCGATATCACCTAGTAGACAGTAGATTTTGAACAATGTCCTATTGAAGTCAAGTTCATGACATAACAATTGTTTTTCATCATCAAGTAATGACATCACAATGCTATGACGTCATAATTATGACGACGTCACAACGCTATGACATCACCGCTCTGAGAGTCTTAGAGTAGTGCAATGTTCAGAAATATACATTTTTCACGGACTCGAAATGAAAAATGATTTTGGATGATGAATAGAATCTCTATAAGTCAGGGCTATAACTCGGACAGGAAAAATTAATGCCAAAAAGGTTAACATGCTCATTACTGAGATATATCCAAACATGTGCAAAGTTTGAAAAACAGTTTGTAAGAGGAGCTGACTTTGCAAGACAAGTACCATTTTTGGGACTGAAAGGCTGACCGACATCTTCACAACAGTATACCCCTTTGGCTTCACCGGTGGGAAAAAGGGGGTGCTGTAAGAATATTATCAAATCTCATTATCATATTAACAAACATTACTCCCAACAGTGGTAGCTCCGTTATAAATTCCTATACCACTTCTGTCTTAAAATGAAGGTTTCTTGGTCTTTCGGCAGTTTCCCCTAGTGGGACAATATTGCAACTACTCGCAATATTTCAGCCAATGAAAACATTGAATGCCTGAATAACATAATTTTTGTCACACAGGCATATGCAATGGTGCAGTCGCTAAATGAGGCGATTGGTTTCTGTAAAGAAGACTCAAAGTGCAAGGTGTATATTCGAATAAAGTTTAGCTTTTGGAAAGCTTGTTGAAATAATGTGGGCGTTTTAAATAATTACGTTGCTGATTGCACAACTAACTTTGATTGCATCAAATCGGGTTTCTACATTTCTAGACCGAGAAACCTTTACATTAAGACAGGGGTTGTACAGGAATTTATGACGGAGCTTCCCCTGTATGAAGAGAATGATTAACGATTAAGGAGATTTTAAAAGCTGCTTTCTATCCAGTGCGTGAAAACTATTTCCTGCATCGGTTGCTTTAAAGGATGCTTACTAACCCAACAAATTAAGTGTACCGAATAGGAAATACTTTAGGTTTGTTAAATGATGTGCTATATCGATACATTTGCATATCTAATGGGTTCAGTACGAATCGCCAAATGTACAGAAAGATTTAGGAACCAGTCATTTTCTCAACTCTGAAAACATGGACATGTTAAAACGGTATATATTAATGACTCTTTGCATGGGGGTGAAGAAGATCAATTGTGCAAAAGCAGTGTACAGGGTATTTCACACCATCTTTGTTCTTTGAGATTTAGTGTAGAATTGCCTATTTAGGATGTCTCATCAATAGTGAACTCTGGCAGTAAAAATTACATATGTACTGAACAAAAATCAGAATATTGTCTGAACATTGAACATCTCCCTATGATTTCATATACCATTTATCTGCATTGATAGGGCAATTACATGCAAGTTGTCATGGTGTACAATATGACCAAGTTTCTAACAAACGATTGGAAATTCAGAAAAATTCGAAGGCTTCAAAGGGTTACTTTAATGTTTCTATGATCCTGTCTCAACAATGAAAAATGACCTTTAGCAAACTAAAGTATAAAAATGTTACAAGATCAGATGAATCCAATTTAGGCTTGGGAAGCTTTGTGATGAATATCATTATGATTTAAAGCAAGATATGATGTTACTTGAGATGTATCGTGGTTGCTACACTTGAGAATGATCAACAATATTTTGGCTCATGTACAGAAAAGCTAAGTTTCATTTCTTGCTTGTGGGTGAATGTATATTTAATGCTGAATGTTAAACTAAAAACATATTTTCTTATAATTATCGGGCTTTTAAAGGTGAATCTTACTTCTAATCGGTTTATCTCTCATAAGTGAACCAGCGTAACATCGTTAACATTGTGTAAATTCTTTTGTTAACACTTTCATAGTAATTTATTTCGGTGTATTACAATCGAATAAGCGGAATTCTTTTGAACACAACAAAGTACCCAACAAAACATTTTAGGAAGAATCTAGCAAATAAAAAAGAATATTTACAAAATCATTATAGCAGTTTGTATACCTATTGAATGATTAACTAATAATAAGAATACTGCTGAACATTTACAAGTAGTGAGGATATTTTAAGTTCCTTCTTAATTATGAATCGAGGTGAAATAATGTAGGTTTGGGGTTAATTTTCTCCTTTGAAAATAAGTTTTCCATGCCTTCAACACATCCCTCCAAAAAGGATTTTCAGATTCGACAAAATCCTGAATATTGCCTCACTTTTCAAACATGTATTTAAGTGTAAAATTACAAGAATTGTTATTTGTTTTCCTGATATGGCGTCAGAGCATACCTACTTTATAGCAATTACACAGGTTTTCATTGTCATTGCATAAACCATCGTCTTTTTAATCTTTTTTCAAATTATTGCATTTCACTATGATTTTATTCCAAATAAGAATTATCTTTTAAAAGAAGTACTATATTCATCAGACCGCTGCAATTGATAATAGTACTCTTTATCATGCATATACGCTGTATCCTTAAAAGTTAGGAAAAAATGAATGTTAAAAGTTCTTGTCTTGGGCACATTTTTAGAAGAAAAAAAACCCATCAAGTGGTCAAATGGTTTTCATTGCATAGTAAGAAATAAAGAAAAAGATTTTTGTTGCAGATCTATAGTATCTAGTATTTCGTGACGTATTTTCGTGACCCGCATAGTCCAACAATCCAAAGGTAAGATTACTTCTATTACAAAAATAAATTTCTTGTTAGGAAGTATTGTATAAATAATATTCTCTCATGATATTTTAAAGCAGAGAGAGATTTATGCACAATAACCAAATACACTATTAAACTAAAATAGCCCTAAAATGTATGAAACGTCTGTTTATCCCTTTATGTCTACAGGTTTTTAACTTAAGATTCCAGCTGCTAGGAATGTTTATGTTAAGTGACGGTTATTACGGGTAGAGTTTTTTTCAAAGTTTCAGCTCATTCCTCAGGCTAACGAATCAAGCTCTAAATATTTCTGTTCATTATAGTTTTTGGTATCATTTCTGGTGATTCTGGCTTGTTTGGTTTGCCAGGACGAGGTTTGTCTTCAATGCTGTTTTGGTCACGTTTTAATTCATTTGATGAAGGAGCATCATTCCTTAATGTGAGTTGGGGTTTAACGCCGCTTTCAATATCGTTTCACTTATATCGCGGCTGCTAGTAATATTGCAGGGAGAAAGTACGCAACACCATTGTGGCTCAGAATTGCGGTGAAACCTGCGAGCATCGGTTGGAACTAGCGAACCACCTTTTTATGGAGATTCTTAAAACCTTGCGACTTGCTATAGTCTATTTAAAAAAGATTTTTTTAAATATCAAAACCAGCTTTATTAAAATGATCTTTCACTACCACTTTTAAGACATGTATTGAAAATCTGTCGGACATTTATACTAAAAACGATGACCCAGTCCGAAGAACATAATGCACGTACAAAGTAAGTAGTTGTTGCTTCCAATCGAGAGCCATTAGATATCAAAGACCTTTTTTGCTAAGAACTTACACAACATTTTAGCTGTCGAGGCCCTTTCATTCTTGAAATGAAAAACAAAAGGTTTAAAGTGCCCTGTGGCCATTGTTAGCAAATCTACAGCTTACAATTTCTATTACCTGAGGGTATGAACACATTTCCTAGGACTTGAGAAACTTTCCAGAGCGATTGGCCGATTGGCCGTCTGACCGGACAGCCATGACATATACCATTTAGGTCTGGTTAGCTGAAAATGTAGTGCAAACTGGGCTTGATAAATAAGTAGTAATAGGCCAATAATAAGATTTTTTACTGAGCCTGATTAAGTTGATGTTCTTGTTACATCTAAGTAGATAGAAGTGTCTTTTAATTAGAAAGTATCATCTAATTAGAAATAACTTTTATCAACATAGATAAAAGTATCATCTAATTAGATTTTAAATTTTTAATTACGGAAAACATATAATATAATTAGATGAAACTATCATTTACAGCATGAAGTGTCCACACTTTGTGTTGTAAATTGTGTCAGCTGACGATGCATTATGAACTGTAGATCTGAGGACACCGTGGCCCCTTACAAGAGTAAATTTTAAAATTTCTCTAGAACCACAAGCTATAGACGGTTGAAATCTAGACTGCAGACTCGTTACTACGCTTTCGTCTACCTTCTGTGAATTCGATTCAATTGGCGATGCCATAAATTTGAATGAATGTAACTTAAAAACACAAACACAAGGGACAATATGTTCTTTGTCTTGATAATCAACATTTCTGTTTCCAATCTAAAAGCACAGATCAGTTTACCTCAATAACAACAAAAGTGTATGTGTATAATATACTTAGATTTTTATTACAAAAGCTGTTCATCCTTGTAATTAGCACTTGTTTTTCTATTTCCTTAAAAAATTAACATACAAACATGAACCCACTGGACAATGATTTTGTTAACATTAGGGTTTTTAAAAAATAGCCCTTTATGTATCTTCAACAATATGACAATAAAACAGAAAATAGGAAATCAATCCTTTCTTTGTATCTTTTCTCAATCAATAAATGAACACCTAATAATCAAAATGATTTTTTGTAACAAATGATGGTCATAAAATTCTTATCATTGTATTCAATTCTTTCCAGTCTATTTCTCTTTAACAAATTTTTAATAAATTTACCCTTTTATATTTGCAAACCCTATTTTTATTTGAAAGGTGGGAGCACAAAATATTCAAAGGATAGGATAGCGAATCAGGATAGTCAATCAAGGAGTCAGGATAGCGAATGATTTAAGATAGCCTTAATGTGCATGAACTGAAGTTCTCTCAAACAAAAATTGTCCTCAGACTGCAAAGTCAAATATTTTGTAGTGGATAGCCTGAAACACCTACTGCTTGATTTAAACAAAGCAGAGTAGAGCAGAGCTTCATTCCACAAAGCCCCATTAGGCAATAGTAAGCCCTTATGGTAACCATAACGATCAGGAGTTTAGGTTCAGCATTTTCAATTGCGGATTCAGGGTGGTTTGAAGTTGGAATCTTTTTTTTTATTAAATTGACCACAAATTGAATGACCCGACAAGGTGAACCACTCTTTCATTAGGTGATCCCCCCCATAAAAATATATGGATCAGACATTTTTTATCTGTATCAATCAAGATTTCAGTTTTTCTTTCATGTTCAATAAATCTCGAAGTCTTGAGGAAAATTCCTCAAAACATTTCAAAATGATTTCATTTTATCACCACAAACAATTTGTTTTTAATCATGTGTTAAAATCAAATGAGTCTGGGACTCTCTTTATTCTGCAGGGTGATGGAGGGAGCCAATCTTGCTGGAAAGCCTTATCGTAGAAACTTTGCATGGTGCCTGATGTGATCCTCGATAAATGTAGCGATGAAAAAGTAACTGTGGTCATAGCCCTGAAAGATGAATGGAAGTTATCAAATTGAGCATATGCATAAGAATATATGTTTCGTCGCCTTCTAAGGCCTGTAATAAAGAAAATAATAACAATGTTATAAATAATAATAATACTTTATTGCCTTTCCAGGAATTTGTTTTACATCAACAGAGCTTAAAAACATTTATACAATCACATGAGATTTTTTTTATCAGTACATGAATCAATTATTTTCACATTTGTTTAATAGAGATATTGTGTTTAGAATGAAAGATGTACGGGCTCTCTTAGTCTTCAATACTGAAACTTTGTAGCGGAGGCCTGAGGGGGGAAGGTGATATTCCGAATGTAGGTAAGTGAGTTGGGTCGGATATAATTCTAACAGCTTGATTTACGATCTGCCGCTCATATGTATCAGTTAAACAGTCAAACTTGAAACCAGCGATGTTACCCGCAATGTTTACAATTTTGTTAACTTTTGATTTCAATTGAATAGAGAGAAAATATTTTGAATAAATGCCTCATCCAATGTTGACATGACAGAGGAGTTTACATTGAAAGACTGAGTTTACGCATGAGATGAAGCATACCCATGTTGAACCAAAATCCAGTAACTGCGTTGAGGCAATAACTTATCTGATCTATTTCTGTTTTATTTAATCGAGCCATTTCATTTGTGACTGTTTTTATGACAATAGGAATATGAACAACAGAAAATTTGAATGGGAAAACAGAATGTTCTAACAAAAGCACCAGTCTGCAAGCTCGCTTACCCAGGCCTCAATGTTTAATACTCGACACATACAACAAACCTCGAATTTTTCATCAGGCAAATTGTTTCTCGGATTACCTGCCCTTGATTTGAGCAAGCCGATCTGTTGCAGCTTTCCAGACTAAGCCCTTGATAACTAAGGATTATTTCTGCTCCAGATAAAGTGGATATGTAAAGGGGAATTCAAGAGTTATCTCCCTTTCCTACCTCTTGCATCCTGAGCACTAAGGGCATCTTGCTCTCAGCACACGCTTTGGTCAGGT
This sequence comes from Phorcus lineatus, assembly GCA_921293015.1. Taxonomy (NCBI): domain Eukaryota; kingdom Metazoa; phylum Mollusca; class Gastropoda; order Trochida; family Trochidae; genus Phorcus; species Phorcus lineatus. The sequence goes on along the minus strand of OV121095.1, from coordinate 13,032,850 downwards.
TGTCGGGCAGTAGCTGGTTCTGGGTGAGGAAGTTGTCACTCTTACCCTGTAAATATTCGATATTTTACATATATGCTTAAAATATATAAACAAACCATTGATTAACTATCCCATTAACCTACTCAAGTAACTTGCTCATCGGTTAACTATTGCTGTAACAGCTCTTGATCATTTTAATGGTGTATTTTTACAAACTATAATTATGAGCTCTCAGATGGCCAAGCTGTCACCAAATATGAACACTCTAGGTGCTAAGCTTTACCAGATATTGTGTTAACAATGTAGTACAAAGTGATGAGTGTCGTGGTGACCTTGAAAATGATGTCAAAGTCCTCCATTGAAAGCTGTCACCAAATATGAACACTCTAGGTGCTAAGTTTCATGAGTTATCGCGTTAACAAGAATCTGTGTACGTACGAACAGACACCGCTGAATTCATAGTCCCCCGTTCCTCGTTTCGGCAGGGGACAAAAAAATATCATGTTAGAAATACTAATTCTTTTTAAACTTCAAATAAAATCACTTACCTGATCAACAAGGATTTCCAGTGGAGGTCCATTATACTTTTTGACTAAGCAACAAGCATCGTACTCCTACAAACCAAAAATAAATATGTTTGAAATTAATTTTGATAAGAGCATTTTAAAATACACATTTTGAACATAAGTTTTGCCTTTTTGAAATTAAAGCTTATACAAATTTGTTTTAACTGTGATTAGTAAATAACAACATGAAATGCAAGACATTCAGAGAAATCTGCTCAATTCAAGTATGAGATTGTATGACTTGGACTAGCTTGCATAAGAAAAAAGTGTACTTGAAAAAAAGTGAGAAAAATTGGTCAGTTTGAAGTTGGAAGGGAACACGGTGCATAAGCTTTCTCTTCCAGCCAGGGAACAGTCAGTGAAACATAAGGCATTAATTTGCTCATGTTGTAAAAACAAATTGTGTTTTCATAATAATCTAACCCATAAGGTGCTCCTGTCTTGAATGGGAAAACATGGAACAGCCTCAATCACAAATTTAATTCTTGATGAATTCTGTCAATTTTTAAGTGCCACTTCATTAGTGTACTGCACCTGAAGTTACAAGTCCTCTCAAGAATCTCCTCCACCTGATGCCTAATTAGGCTGCTTTATATTACAAACTTAAGAGGAAGTTGGTGTGGCTTGAAATAGGCATTTATGGAGACATGAGAAAGTTATGTATTTTAGGGGTAGTAGGAAGATAATGACTGAGAAGGCTTTCTAAGCAAGGTGAAAGGGTTTTTTTAATTGTCAAGATTTCAGAACCAAAGCTTACCTCCCAGGCTCCTTTGTTGTCCCCGAGGTATCCATTAAAAGCTTTCTGTCCCCAGGGACAGTTGATTGGATTGACGATGGGGGCGAAGGCTGACACTGATTTGTACATGCCAGGATTCTTGAGGGCACAGATAAGGGCACCATGCCCTCCCATACTGAAAAAATAAACATGAGTCAACAGGAGATATTTCAACTTTTCTTACAAGACACATTCTCTCCCAACAGAGGTAGCTCTGTCATAAATTCCTATACAGCCTCTGTCTTAATTCGAAGGTTTCTTGGTCTAAAAATGTCAAACGCAGATTGGATGTAATCAAAGTTAGTTGTGCATTCAGCAACGTTTCAAAAGTTATCATTCAAATGGCCCAAGTTATTTCCGTAAGCTTTCCAAAAGCTAAACTTTATTCGAATATGCACCTTGCACTTTGAGTCGTCTTTACAGAACACAAACGCCTCATTTAGCGACTGTATAAATGCACAGGCTAGTTTAGGTTGCAATATTGTCCCGCTAGGGGAAACTGCCAGAAGCCCAAGAAACCTTCGTAATACGACAGAGTTTGTATAGGAATTTATGATGGAGCTACCTCTGTTGGGAGAGAATGTACAAGACATGACTCCGACCAGTTTCCATCCCTGGCTATTTCGAGTATTGCTGCAATCCACTTTAATTTTGTGGCATGATCAAGGAGGAGACCACGGGGGTTGGAACAAAGGAGGGTATCTGTGTTTAACATTTAAATTGCTAAGGGAATGATTAAGAACTGACAAACAGGACCCAATCAAAGGATAACAATTTGAATTTGAGTATCCCCTAATGGGACAAAAGCTACAGCTGATGCAATGTATCTTAGCTCCAAGGTGAACTGCTCAGCTTCTTTGAAAAAAATCCTCAAGACAAGCTTCTACCATTTTTAGAATTTCTAGAGTTAACGCACCTGTGACCCATGATTCCTTGTTTGTCAGACGCTGGGAAGTTTGAGTTGATCAGGGCAGGCAGCTGAAACACATAATATTAATTATCATTCTAGGTATACTTTAATTTAGCCACATTACAGTCTATGTGTTGTCATTCCTGTAAATTAGTCACACAAAATGGCTTGGTAGAATTTATTGTTTAATTTTATATAGTGTTGCATGTATCCTATTTTTTCTGAGAAAACATATCTTCTTGAAGGTCATAATTTTCCTAAACAACTCATAATAGTTTCATGTCATTTGAGTCAAAGTCTAAACACTGAATTACCTCCCCTGACAAATTGACAATACCTAGTCAGACTGTCCCTCGGACAATTAAGCACAAATTGGTGCAATCAGCATAATCAGCAAAGTATTGAAATATTAACAGTTGACAAATATTTTCCAAGAAAATTTAAGGAACTTATTTTTGTATGATTACTTTTGACAATAATTTTTGTAACTTTTTCCTAAAAAGATAAATAAAATGCATCTGACAATAATTAAAAAAACTTGTATCATATGAATGAAATACACTTCATCAACTTGTGCCTGCATGTTGCACACCAAAACAGGCACATGGTCTGTGTATAAACCGAGTAAATATATCAAGAAAAGCAAAAGGATGAAGAGTAGCAAATGTTACCTCCTTGGTGATGTACGAATACATCCTATAGTTTGTCTTCCATTTCTCCTGGGTTGCGTCGACATAAAAACCGGCTCCAGAACCAAAGTCATAGCTGTCATCTTCGCCTTCAATGTTGCAGCCCCCTGAAAGTGGTAAAAAGAGCATTCTATCAGGATATTTCTACAGGAAACGGGAATCGGGGGACATAGCTGTTAGTCCATGAACGTCATTAATACATTATCATTTCACAGTATAACTTGAACATCGTTACAAAGGTAACTATTTGGAGGCAATAGGGCTGATGGATATCAGGATATTGAAGGGGCTCTATGGATTCAAATATGCTGATGCAGCAGGATGAGTTGATAAATATCAAACCATTCGAGTGACATTTTACAGGAATCACAACCTTTTATCAGAGATTATCTAGGATGCGCCACTGGAAATGCATGATATCACAGAACATTCCAGAACAAACATTCAGTCTTCAAATAACTTTCAGTCCATGCTGGCAAGCAGGGCTTATAATTTGAAAAGGCAACCAGAACTCTATAAAATAGAGCCCTTGGCTCAGTAGCATATCCAGCTATCTATAATTTATCTAATGAATGGTCACGGGTCACCATTTGATGTACCAGAGCATAATCAAATCTATCTATTATAACCTGCATCAACATAGAATATCTTCTTTTTGAAAAAGGGGTCACAGCGTCACCAAATCTATAAATCGGAATCAACATCAGCTAAGGAGGCTGGTCACAAGGTTTCAGCTTTCTAGGCTTTGTGCTTCTGGATGAAAGGCTTTAAAGGTGTGGTCCCTGTGGCCCCAAGTAGGGTCACAGGGTCACTACATCTATAGATTATAATGTCCATCAGCTAATGAGTCTTTCTACAAGGTTTCAGATTTATAGGCCTTTTGCTTCTTTTAACCCCTTACGTGGACTCGTATCTGGAGCAACCAAGATGACGCCAAGCTCCGCAGCTGTTTTCTGTGCACCTGCCTTTGTTACAAAGTTCTGCTCTGTGCACGTCAGACCTGCAACAATAAAGTATAATGAATATTTGTTCAATTATTCTATCCCCACAATGGTTATCCTAGTCATTTCTCCCCGAGAAACCTCTCAATAACAATGTCATGAATATTTCAAAATCCCTTTTTCAAAATCTCCAAGCAATGACAATTTGGAGTACTGACTGGGGCCTTATAATTTTCAAATCAAATATAATTTTAAATTTCTGACTGACTGAATCTGCCTGAATTACAAGGGTGTCTTACAAAAGAGATCTGAACACACCAGTTGCACAACAAACTTTGAATGCAACCAATGAGGTTCTGTGCGGCAAAGAAAGTTCTTTTCTCGTAACTGAGGTCATTTTGGAAATATCTTGAGTATCCTTGGGAACGAATGATGATCATGAAATAGAATGACATTGGTAAATATTGTCTTCATCAATAAATAAAACCAAAGGTACAAGATGAATCTTCTTTGTGTAATTGTAACTTTCTCAAACAAAATATTTAAACATTTTACTAAATCATTTATCAGTAAAGAAAGGGATATGGAACAAATCATCTTTATCAAGTACCGTTAACTATCTCACAAATATTTACAAATTGGTGGAGTTGTAACAAGAAACATACAACATCGACACAGAAAATGCAGAAATAAAGAGAATTTACAGAGTAATTAACACAAATGGTGCAGTCTGTACAATATATAGCCAAATAGGCTGCGATGAAGAACTATTTCTTCCAGATATTCATAGATTTGTCCGCTTGGAAATTCTTATGTATGGAAGTAGTGCTAGATAAATGGAGTATTATTATTCTTATCATATCATTGAAATAAAACAGACCTGACAACCAGTAAATGACAGGAACTTTTCCATTCTCAGCTTGGGGAGGTAAATAAACGCCAAATTTCATAACAGTTTTTACTTCAGAGCTGAAATTTAAGCAAACAATTTTAATCATTGATGATAATTTACTTACACTGGATTTTGTTCGAGATTTATTTTTGAATTATAAAAACTTAAACATAAAAACGGCTATAGAAAGTTAAATTATGAACTTTTCCTTGATACAATGCTTTAAATATGTCATGAAATTTTGCATCTTATTAATTTCTCATAATTCTTTTTTTCTAATGTAGTAATTTTTAAGGACAACATATCCTTAGCCAGTCATTAATAATTTCACAACATTATAAAATTAAACTATGTATGGATAGAATATCTACTAATTGCATAAAAATTACCCCATTAGTAGTAGCAGAACATGAGCCTTTATTGCCTGTCATCAGATGATGTTGAGATGAACCCATCAAATGTGTTGTTAACTTGGGAAAGGGAATATTTTGAAACTCATTTCTCTGAAAATATTGATGACAACTAACTTACCTCTCATGACTAAAAACCTTTTGCCATCCTCCAAACATCTTATTAGCCGAAACCTCAGTAATAGACGCCATTTTTGCTGAAATAGAATATAATATAAGAGATAATTAACACATCGCTGTCAAAGTTTAGATCTTCATTGATAATATTAATGTAAAATATACATATCTAAACGTTTTTGTCAGTGACACAGAAAGTTTAAAACGACTACCTCACTTTTCCTGTAGGTACTGCATGTGTTGGGCTTGTTGTTAGGAAATTTGTTATTCTTTTGTGCGACTAATCAACATTTAATGTCCTTTTCAAAGAACAAATGATATATTACATAAGCACTAAAGATGCAAGGACACCAATTAATGTATTACAAGCTAACACTCATTCCTAGTTAAAGTAGGTTAATTAAGTGTTGTGCGAGTTCGCATTTATACCAGCTAGCATGTCACCACAACCTTTGATATTTCAAAACAAAGATACTAACTGAACATGCTGAATGATGCAGTAGAATCAAAAAACACATTAGAACAAAACCATGCTTACTGACAGAATTGTTGTGGTCCATATTTTAAATTTATACTAAAATAGAACTCATGCCACTCATGGTAAATGTGCAAAGAATAATTTTATCTTTGGTGACATAATTAAAACGTTTCTTGTTGCTTGCCAATGCATTATATGTTTAATATGTGTGTCAACGCGACAGTTGAGATAAAAAATGACAGCTGTCACCGATGATAAAATCAAAATAGCACCTGTTACTTACAGAACAAATGCTTCGCACCTCTCAGAACGCCGGTGGGAGCTTGTAACCGCATTCAGGAAATGATGACACAAAATATAGACCAATCATTAGAACGTTAATAGAAAGTCTAAGATGATCATTACGATAATATAATCCGGTAATAGATTGCCACTTGTGAGGGCTTTATTTAGTTTTGATATTTATGTGACGACTTATATTAATATAGAAATTTTATAGGTCTTCTCGGAAGAAAATATGGGTACTACTTTCAAGATGTCAGCGCCCATGGTTTGACGTGACAGGTGCCCGAGTTCAGAGTGAGGAAGTGAATGGAAAGGTTCAAGGCTGAAGATAAGACAGAAATATGATGCGGCGTGGCGATTCTGGGTCAAAAGGATCAAAACTTCTAGTTTATCTACAATGCTGTATGTTTTCAATTAACTTATTCAATCTTTAAAGAACTTTCAACTGTCAACAAGTGATAATTAAGTGATAGGGTAGATATAAATTGATTACCAGCAGATTTGTTGATTTAACATATTCATTTATTTTATGTCAATCACATATGTTTATATATAAATATACATTGATAAAAAATTCTGAATTTCTTTAAAATCATTACATTTTATAGAAGAAATTTGTCATTATGTTTATGAATATTATCACTTACTCACTTTCTTTTAAAAAATGACTGTATATAACAAGTTGTTATGGATAGCTTATATACAAATTACACATCCTTGCAATATTGTTTTGAGGTTATTTTTTCTTTCTCATTTATCGTGATAAAATTGTAGAAAATAAACGTGTCCTGTCACCTGTGATTACCATGATAATATGAAATTGTCTTTTTGGTTTATGGATAGTTAGTGCACATGTGTATGATTTAACTGGTATATCATTGTCAATGAGATCATTATGTTTAGTTTAGCCTCTATGGATTTTCAATTTCTTCCTACTTCCTATTTGTGACATTTTTTAAAGTCATTGGCTCATTTTTGTAAGGCAACTAAACTGGACTAATTATTCTTCAAGAGCAAAAATCTGATCACATACACCAATATTTCCTGTCGGTGCTGCAAAGATTTTAATTTTTATGCCTGTTTTACAGTTTAGGATGATGCTTCTCATTGGCGTATGCCGTTTCAGACCAATGATGTACCGAATCAAGTGCAATCTCACCGCACGGTCAAAATACCGAAAATTCAGTAATTGCTGCGCCGATACATATGACAGACGCATTCTTCATTGAGTTTACCATCTTTTTGTTATTTCTGTATTTGAAAAACAGTAACCTATTGGCTATTTTCATTGGATATTCAGCTGGGATATTTCATGTGTTCTACGTCATGGCCTTAGCGAAATGACGTGGTAAGGACTGACTCTTGCCAAAGACATAGGGTACAATGTTTTGAACTTTATTATTGAGGGCTAGAATGCACGCAGAGTTCTGAAAATTGTTGCAAAGTTGTCAGGGGAAAGATTTCTGTGAGTGATTAACTAGTTATCCGGCTTACATTACATTTTGCCTGGCAAAATTGAGCCTATGACTTTAATTGAAAATCATCAAGGAATGTTTTTGCAAACCCCAAACTAAAAATATGTTGACTATCTCATTGAAACTTGGTGTATGTTACAATAATGTGTAGTATGAATTTAAAAACAATAGTTAAAAAAAATAATTAAAAAAGTAACAATTTCTTTACATTTGAAGGATGGAATGAAATATGATTAAAGCTTTACAATCATTGTTCAATACATTTTACTCTTTTCCACATGGCTGGAATATATTAGACTGCAATTGTGTTGTTCTTTATGATTGTCTTTAGTTAGAGTTTATTCAATATTTTTTTCATTTCAGATTTTGTCACAATAGCAACAATTCTAGGGACTGGAATTTTAGGTTAGTATTTTACATTTATCTAGAAAAGGATTTTTCTTAAACATGTACAATCATACACTTAATACAATGATAGAAGTCCATGATGAACATGATTGTTAGTATGATCATTTTTCAATGTCTACAAACTATTATTACATATAAAGACACTTTGTCTGATAATATCAAAAACATGACAGTTATATGAAATAATTTTTATTAAATTGTCAAATGGGTGTTCCAACATATTTATTCTCTCGTGATATTAATCATCAAATCTCATTAAAATGAGTTGTAAGATTATCCTGGTAGAGTGTTCTGGCATTCAGCTTGAAGTGAATGTCCTGTCGACCTTTGGCCCGAAAATGAACTGCAAAGCATTAAATCATCTGAATTTTCAGAGGCACATAGCAAGCTAATGATGTGAGATGTCCCACTTGGACAAACAACTTGCTATCCACCATTATTTAGACCTGTGTATCGTGACCTTAGTGCCGAGACAATATATCCTGATTCCAGTTTTATTAGGCGAGACGATAGATGCACTCGCATCCCACAGTAAATGATGCAAACATCCATTCCATCGATGAATTGTTACACCATTACCATTAATCTAAAAAATCTTGCGAAGAAATAATTAAATATAAGCTGACAGCTATTGATCTTATTTAAATCAGATTGTAACACATCGTTTTAAGAAAAAATATATACTGTGCTTAAAATGTTCATTTATGAAGTTCATGAATTATATTAAAGATAATATATCCCAGTATTTTATCCGACTTCAATCCCCATTTTCATATAGACAATACATTCAAGTAAAGAAAACACAAAACAGCATTTCGATGCGTCCTATAATTAAAAAGATAATGGTTCAAAACGCGTAGAAATTGACCACCTCAAAAGCCCAATTGAAAAAAGTTGCTGCGCGCCTATGAGCTTGCCTTCGGCGGAAGTGATGTCATAGACAGGACTCGCTCCACGTTTGTTTGTAAACAAGTATATATACCAAATGCAGATATAGGTTGCATTCGTCTACGTTGTTAGAGACTATAATGAAATAAGGTGCATCACTTATCACTTGTCACTTATGTTTGTATTTTTACTCTACAGTTTTCGTTATAACATTTATGAAAAATTAAAATTTCTTGCTACAGCGTCATTTTAGAAGCAACAAAAGTTAAAATTAAAGTCATAAAGCTGCCCCGGAGTAACATTTACCATTTTATGTAGCCTTACAGTGGATAATTTATAATCTATTTGATATTGATAAACATTGCAGTATGCATTAACTTTATCGCTTAATTGCCATAATGTACAGGTGTGTGACCCTATTTTGTAGACTGTTAGGTAATAACTTTATGACTAGATTGTCTGGTGTGAAAAAGAAGTGTTAGATAACTAAAAACCTCTTCCTGGTAAAGTACTGAAGGAAATGGAAATAATATGCTTTTCAGCGTTACTAATTTTATTTGGTTGAAATAGTTAAAACTGGAAAAAAACCTCTTATTTGCAATACCTTTCCAAGCAGGCTTTAACTTACATCACAATCAACAATATATAACAACCGAAGCATGCAACAATCTTGAAACAGGAAATTGCAAATGCATGTGTGTTGCCATAGTGACTGAAATTGACAATAAAAGTTATGAATGAACACATAAATAACACAAGGGAAAATTGTCTATAAATTAAGAATGAAATTATTAAATTGAATTAAATTATTGCGAGAAAGTCCAATTTCAATCACTGACAGCACTACTACAGTCTGCATGATAACAATGACAATCTATACATGCAGTGAAATTGTCAGTAGACTGTCAGTTATTGAAAATATATTTTGTTAAACATAATTAAAAAAATGTGTAATTATTGGCGATATTGGCCTAGGTCACTCTAAATTGGTACCACACTCTTTATCTCAAACACTGACCACACAAAACAACAATCCTTATCAATGCAAAATACACTATTACATAACTCTAAGTTTTTATGAAGTTGGCAAATCGCTAATCAAGAGGTACATTTACTAAACACATCAAAGATTTGATCTTCATTATCACTAATAACTGGTTAATAAGGCTAAAAACAGCTAGTCCGAACCGTCGCATCCCAATGACTAGATCCGGAAGTAGCCGAGAGGCAGTCTATCGAAAGCGAGATCTCATTGTTACAGTCATGCAAAGCAGAAACACGGAGTTGCAATATTGAGTTGACACATGGCACAAAGTAGTAACAAGTATTCTACATATACAATGGTCAATCAACTACACAGGGGGATTGTTGATTTGTTTAGGTGTTCAAACAAAAAACAGTCACAATGGCGGAAGATGTCAGCTTGGGTTCACTCGATCGGCATTCTCAGAAATTAACAACCCAAACAAATAACAACAACAACAGTTAATTAATGTCAAACAGAATATGTCGATGTATTGATTTTAATACCTTTGGTGACTTTGGGGATTTTTTTATAAGTACAATCAGTGAAAATGTATACGTTCACGACCGCTGGAATCTATTATGTAAACAATGACACAGATCAGCCAGTCAGTCATAAGCGGGTCCTGTCTATGTCGTCATGTTTCCCCTAGCACCTGATTGGCTAATAAAACGTTTGGTGTCTGTTTTCCGGAAGTGTTTATAAAACATGTTTTTTCTGCTATTTTCAGGTTGTTATGAACCTAAATAGTTGTTGATATTCATTCTTAACTGTGTTATGAATAATTTCCGTTAATGGTACCCCCTCTGTGGGTATATTATCTTTAAGAATGAGCACTCAAAGGTGTAGCAAAGAAGCTGAATGTTTTATATTGAAATTGAGCAATATAACTGGTTATTTGTTCTACAGACTAGAAGATATTCATATATACATATATTACCTGATGAGTCAAGAATGAAACATACATATTCAGGTTGAGAAATAATTTGAACATAGCTTTTTACAAATGAAAATGTATATCATTTGCTTAGTTTGCTGTGAATCTTTTTTCATGATCAATTTTTGTTGCATACCCATCATGTCTCAGGATAAAAATTAGATGCTGTTGCTTCACTTTCCTACCCTTGTTTGGAACCCGTCTCTGTCGCAGACTAATATAGTAGATATGGTAAAATTTTGATTTCCTTGTGTTATGAGTAATTTTTATGAATTCTGCAACGATCATACACAAAAAATCATGGCAAAATTTGCTTAATTATGTCCCTTTTTAATTTTTGGTTATTTACAGTTAGATGCTGGAAGTTGGGGTTCAAACCCATGCATAAGGAAGTGGAGCTGTAGTCTATATGTTGAACCCTGAGACAGAAGTTTGTTTACTGTGCCAGTAATTAAATGCTTATTTTTCAGGACTTCCGGTCACCTTGACCAAGGCGGGGATGTATCCATTTTTAGTGTCTTTCATAGCCAGTACCTTAATGCAGGTTTGTAGAAAGGATTGTCTTTAAATAAATCTTTGCTGATAATGTGTTATTCATACAAATGAAATTTGGCCTGTTTTAACAACCAGTAAGAAAGACAAGGCTATTTAAGTGTTATCAACTTCAATATTTACTGTAGATCAATTTCTTTTTATTCCTTTGTCACTGATAAAGAATAAAAGATTTATTTGTTGAAAAACAGTCATTCCTAGGAAAATGTTAAAAGTGCACTAACACATGTGCACATATGAAAAATGTTATTATTCATGTCTCACCATATTGGTATTAAATACATATTTTACAAAGATAATAAACATATCAAGTCTTGTCAATGGGTAAATTTATACATTATGATGACATTTAATTGTGATTGTCCTGATTTATGGTTGCAGGTGTTGGTGATATACTACTTCACTGATCTACTGCAGAAGGCATGTGCTGTGCAGATAAACCCTGATCAGGTACAGCTGCTACCAGAGTATTTAGTTACTCCAAGGTAGCCATCCTCTCCCTGCCATGCTTACTCAAAATACTTCTTCCCTTATTAACTCTGTTACAAGTGGAGCACTTTAATGATAATAATAATAATAAATAGTTCTTGTATAGCGCAAAAATCTCAATAATTGGACTCAGTGTGCTTTTTAGCTCTGATTGACTAGGTAGTAATCAGTCAGTGAATGCTTGGCTGAAAAGATATATGTCTTTAGGCTAGTTTTAAACTTTCTTGGTTGAAGCTTGAGAATCCTCACTGATTGTACATAATCACACTTAGTGGTACAGTCAGCGACATATTTTGGCTTTGAGATTTCATTTAGCTAATTTGAGGCATTTTTTGTTTGTCCAGTTTGTGTAGTTTTTATTCCCCGCAACAACAAAGTTGTTGGGGGATTGTAATGGGCTCCCACCGTCTGTCTGTTCACTTTGTGTCCAGCTCATAACTTTGTAACTAGTCATATTTTATAATTAAAATTTTCATCGAAAATTCAGATATATATGTAATGATATGTAATTATTAACTATTTTGAAAATATCTTCAAAATTTTTGTTTTGGGGGAAAAAGGATGAATTTATGGAAAACTATTAGTGTCCTGTCAGACTCCTAACTTTTAAACTTATTATCTAATTTTGAAATTTGGTCGTGAGAAACATACTTACATGAAGGTGTATCATGATTAATAATTTTGAAAATATTTTTATAAAATTTTGCCTCTATTGACAAAAGAATGGGGACTCTGTTAGAAAACTGTTTCAAATCCTGTATGGGGCACAACTTCTAAAATAATCACCTGCTTTTGATCAAATTTGGTAGCAATATACTTTACGTGAAGGTGTGTCATGATTAACAATTTTAAAATTCTTTTCATATTGTGTGTTTTATTGTAAGAAGCTGTTACTTTGTTAGAAACAGTTCTAAGTTATGTCTGGCTTTTAGTTTCTAAATAATTATCTGATTTTAATGAAATCTGGTATAAGGAATCATAATTACATGAAATGTGATTTTTTAAAAATAATCTGATACAGATTATGTGGTAAAAAATAATAACATCATACGAAGTCTGACATGATGGTCTTCTATATATTTTTTCTATTGGGATTTGAATGTGTATTATGATCACAAACATGATTGAAAATATTTCCTTTTAAATTTGTAAATTTGTCAAGAATATCTTGATTTCATTTTGTTTTTGATTGAACAGTTTCTTTCTTTTATTTCTTACAACATTGCAAATGACATATATTCAGCAAAATGGATAGCTCAGTTGACAGCTATCAGTGTAGTTCAGCAACATTTGGCGTGGCTTGCTGGATGGGTGGGTTACCCGATCATTGCTGTATTAACTGAGAGTTCAACGGTTATTCCCTGCCCAACACTGAGACACGAGTTAAGAATCTTTTGGTGTCTCCTTAGGCAAGAGACTTTATTCAAAATGTGCTTCTGTTCACCCAGCGTTGCTAATTGGGTACCTGGTGTAAATTGTGTTGGAGGTGACCTAAGCAACCAGCAGCTTTGGTTAGACCAGGGTAATAATAAAGGGAGCCTTGTTACGTGCTTGGAGTATATCCCTAAATATCCTTATTATTATTATTCATAGATACCACCCTGAAACCTTATTTCCATGCATTTCAGCTGTCCTTCTAAAATTCTATTGCCATCCCTACTTTCTGTTACCCTGACCTATCAGAAGATTTGAGATCCTTCACCTGTGAGGTGCATACGTATGTCTTACAAGACAAATGTTAATAATGAATAAGGATAATTTCAGTGTTGTAAAAATAAATAGAAAGAAAGCCCATTTATGACAGAGGTCATGGGGAAAATGAGTTGAGTAGTCCCTGTTGCAAGAGAATGCACTGTTGCTTCCCTGAAAGATACTATATTTAAAAAAATCATCTCTGTGTGTATGCCCTAGTGCATTATGATCCAGATTGGATAAAGTAGAAGGCAAGAGAGTTCATTAGTTTGATATACAGAAAAAGATGAATCCATTCTCTCTCCACAGAGGTAGCTCCATCATTAATTCCTATACAATCTCTGTTCTAATACAAGCTCTCCTTTAGCTGCCCATGAGTTCCTCTAGCGGCAAAATATTGCAACGTTGCAATATTACAGCCAATGAAAAAAACTTTATGGATAACAAATTTGTTGTCACATAGGCCAATGCAATAAAGAAGATGCTTTGGGAGATTTTGGGCCTGTTTGCAAAATAACTCACTTTTTGGGGGGTTAAGGTCCATTTGTTTTTAACTCTATTGTTTGTGGTTGTTGTTGTTATGATGTTAGAATATTTCAATTTTGTTGCACAATTTATTTTTAAGGATGAACTTGTTCCACTTCAAGACATGGATGATGAAAGTGATGACGAAATCTTCAGCAAAGGAGGAGGGGAAATGTTGCACGGTATTCACTTGATATTATTGTTTATTATTTCAAAATAGCATGTCTTTTAATTACTTGCCAATGGTATTGAGATGTGACTCCTGTCAATTTTGACACAGCGGTGTAGTGGTTAGCATGCTGGCCCTTCACGTCGACGACTCGGGTTCGAATCCCGGTGGAGGCACCAAACATTTTTGACCTGGGTCGAAAACTGTGTTGTGTCCTTGGGCAAGGCATTTCATCCACATTACACTCAGTCCACCCAGCTGTTAAAATGGGTACCTGAATATAGGGTTGTATGGACCTATACGGTCGCGCTTAGTGCTTAGTAGCAGCTTTGAAAGTACACTTCCCTCAGGGTAATGATGTAGGTAGCGTTTTGAGCATGTCTTAGGACTTGGAAAAGGCGCCATATAAATATCCACATTATTTATTTACATTAATTTTCCAGATGGAGTATTCTGGCACCTAATCATTCAGCAGTTTAATGATACTCGTATTTTGTATAGTTACTACATATTAAACTAAAGACTATGAAACATGAACCCTTTTTTTTCAAATAATAGGAACATTATGATATGATACAATATTGGATTTATATTTCTTGTAAAATTTCCAATAGACATCCTTGTACTTGCAATATTCTGTTAAAGAAAATTAAATTAATTGTGATTCTCAGTCATTTGGTTGCAAGAACTTTTATGTTGAATTATTCATTTAAAATGAAGGCCATCTCAATTGTTTGCAGAGAAGTCAGAGTCAGCCATGTCAAGGGGAGAGAACTCTTATCAACATCCAAATCTTCATCTCTTAGGTCAACTCTTCCTAGGGTGTGGGTTGAGTCAAGCCTTTGATGTCATGATAATACTTCAATTGTGAGTTAAATTGACTATATGAAGGGTTTTACTTGAGAAACATATTAATTTCGCTTCTTTTGAGTTATGAATTCATTCTCTCCCCACAGAAATTCCTATACCTACCTCTGTCCTGATGCAAACGTTTCTTGATCAAGTTGTATAAGCCTAATTTTATGCAATTAAAGTAAGCTGTGGCATTAGAAAAGTTATCAGTTCAAGAGCCTTAGTATTTTTTGCTTTGGAAAAATTTAACTTTAAATGAATGTGCACTTTGGACTTTTAACTTGGTTTCCTTACATAAACAGTCGCCTTAAGTAGCAACTGCATCATTTCACGGGCCTCAGTGACATCATATGTGTTATCGATGTATATGGTGTTTCCATTGGCTGAAATTCTGCAGAAAGTTTGTATTCCTATATCATCATCATCAGCATCATCAGATGGTGGAATAGGAAATTGTGATTGAGGTGCCTATTGGCGGCGGGGGGAAAGCTGTGCATTATGTATTATGATTAAAATATTGAAACTTGTATTATCTTATTTTTGCACACAACCATTTAGCAGATCAGCAATGGCCTTTCTATAAGTGAAAGAGTTGTGGAGTGAAAGATTATAGACTTACAGAGAAAAGGTAGAATTAGGAGAAATTGTTTTGATATTAATGACTGTAGAAAACTGTTCAGAGGCAATCTCTATTCAGTAAACCTCTGTCAGTCTTTCTGGATTTGAAAACACCACTAGTGAGGTCAAGTGAAAAAACAAAACTGACACTACAATAGTGACATCAAACACCATCACTGCCACAGCTTTAAATTCATAACCATATTGTGTAACATGATCCCCACAAGTAACAGCCTGCATACCAATAGCTATACAGATAATGTTACCTCAATTATCGTGTTCAGCTATGAAAAATGAATATCTTTTTTTGATTCACATTATTTTTTGTTTCAGTATTGCACTCCTGATCTGTTATGCATTGGCTGGCAGCGAGGCTTTTGCTCAGTTGGTCGGAATAAAGTAAGTTTAGCATAAATGATTAGACGATGTATGAGCTCTTTTAGATTGGTTTAGGATTTGACAGTATCTGCAGAATATATGAAGCCATTTTGTCAAAACCCTTTTTTTTTTTACCTCAATTAAATAGAAAAACATTCTCAAAAAACTATGATAGCTTCTTCTAGAACATGTTTTATATTTATTTAAAATAAAACTACAATATGTAACCTGATGAGATATATATAGAGGATACTTAATGACCTTCCATTTCTGCTATTTTTATTAAACGAGATAATGATTAATTATAAAGGAGCGAAAGTGAGTTTGATACCAAATCCTTGATGAGTTCAATAAAAAAAATATTAAATGGAAGGGAGTTTAATATGCTGTTTATTGCTATACCTCAGAATTCAAGCAAAATTGTTTGCAGAAGGAAACATTTCTGCAACTTGGCTGCCATTATGATGGCGGTGCTAACATTGTGACATCACAACCACACACTATTGTGACATCATACTTGGAACGGCATTAAACTTGTTTGATATTGCCGTATAAATATTGCACTGCGGTATCTTACACGGGCGAGTAATAATTTCTATTTTCATAAGGGTAAGAGAATTCTTGAGAACCTCATTCTGCTACATGAGGATTTTTTTTATCCGCAAAGCGGTTACCACATCCTCGCCGCTAATGGCTGAAATATTGCCCAAGCAGCGTTTAACAGTAACTCACTCACTCTACTAAACCCTGGTCATGTAGGCTGGGTAGTCCTGGCTAGGTATAACAAATAATGTTTTCAGGCTATTTTGTTGTTATACAAAAAGTCTGAAGAAAATATTTCAAATTCCATAGACCTATCATCCTTTTCCAGCCGCTATTGCTCGAAATTCTTTCATTGGCTAGTTAGATTTGAGAAGTGCAAAGATAAAGCTACATTTTGTAGTGAGCATTTAGTCGTATTTAATGTGATTGAAATTAAACTGCCATTCCCAATTTACAGTTATTTTGATATTTTACTAGTGCTTCTAGACCTTGCACTATGATAACCACAGTGTTTGAAGCCTCTTGCTTAAATCAAGTTAAAGCCCTAGAGCACTTTGCCAAAGAAATATGATGAAGTGCTGAAGAAGATAGAAAAAATTTTGCTTTGTAATCCATGCAAGTGCAACTGAAATCAGGGGGCTTGTTTGATTTGAAGTACAACATTGGTATGAGACACTGAAGTCATGGAACATATTATCTAGTAGAAGAAGGCTTTCGATTTATTTTGATTGTTCAACTTTCTAATGAGATCTGTTAGCAGAGGGCAGTTATAAGAGTGGTGGTGTCTTTTAAGGTGGATTGAAAAGTTTTAACAAATAATCGAGAGAATAGTTACATTTGTACAATGCAAGTTTAAAATGACTGCCCCAGTTAGGGCTGCCATGGTACTCAAGTACTGAAGCCGAGTCAGGTCCAGCAGGACTTGAGGAGTCAAAAAAAGGGATTAATGTTACTCTTTAGAGTATCTTTTTACTTTGTGTCTTGATATGTGATCTTGAAATAAATCTTACATAACTGAACCCCCTTACCCCCTGAAACCCCCCCCCCCCCCCCCCCCCCCCTCACCCCCCTTTGGATCCGCCACTGAATGTAGTCATATATGTGTATCATACTTACCGGTAGGCTGAGCAACAATTACATGATCTCTTGTGCCAAGATAAGAATTTCAGGGACTCGTGTCCGAGTTTAGTCTGACACCTTTAGTACTGGAGTCCACTTTTTTGGAACCCTACAAAGACCCTGATTCTAAGAATATCATTTCTGTTGCAGCCATGTGTATGTGATACCAGGGTTTGTATGGATACTCACATTTGCTGTGGTATTTGCTCTGAAGTTAATCCAGCCGGTCGTATCCATTCTGACCTTCATGAAAGGATCCCTGTTACTAGGCACAGTGGGTTTAGATCCTTTTTACTTCTCAAATATTTTATTCACAAGTTGCCTTGTTAAATATTGTTCATTCAGCTTGAAATTATGAAATAAAGTCAATATGAATATCCAGGAAAGCTGACTGGTGCTGAAAATAATCGTGTCACTGCTTGCTCTTTCATATGGCAACAAAATGAATTTTATTGAAATTTTTTTAATTTCCTGACAGTGGCCATCTTATTTTTTAGTCAAAAGTACTTTGATACATTAATGACATATTAAGGTTAGTAGTTTATAAAAGAATATAGTTTGCCTGTTAATTTGAAATGTGATTTCTTCTTCTGCATGTGTATTAGGTAATAAATCAAATTTATTACAAATTTGCATTGTCTGTAAATTGAGATATTTTACATTTCGATCAATAGATAAGGTTTGGCATGCATCAACGCCACTAGTCATGAAGGGCTGATAATTCACCTGTTTTTTTCAGACTGTGGTGACTTTCTACGTTGGATTATCCGTCGGGCGGGAAATCAAGAATGATTTTGCCTACCTCGGTGAACCTTTTCTCATGGGAACAGTAGCCTTAGGTGAGCACTGACTTATAAAAATAAAACCATTTCTTAGGAATAAGACATTGAAATAATGCCTCAAAGGACATGAACTTGATTGGCGGTTAAACCTCATCACATGGTCTGACAACATTCTGTTGAGGGACATGATCTGACACTTTTTTAACACAGTGAAAACCAATCAAATTGCCATTTCAAATGCATTGAGTATGGTTTGTCTACACGTTACGAATGTTTATTGTCACTGACATTAAGAATGGGACTAAATTGGCCTTCCTCAGGCACTGAAGGTTTTTTTCGGAAACCTTGTGATTTTCTTCCTGCTATAATTTTTTACTGAAGTCCAGGTTGTTTTCCAGTAGACTCATAGATATAATTTGGGAGCGTGTTTTTTTTTACATTTGAGCATTTTTTTATCTTTTGACATTGTTTTACTGGTGATGTGTGATCTTTTAGATGATAGAGACAGATATTCATCGATAAGAGCTTTCTTTGAGGTTTTGTTCACAACTCAAGTCTAGAACATTGTACAATGATCAAAATTGGTAAATGTCTTTAAAGAGCAACTCCGTGATTTTCATAACATATTATTTACCTTTGATACAAACCTAATTGTCATTTGTGGTGATTTATGGTGATATATATATATATATATATGACAAATACTGGTTTTCCATGAAAATCTAAAAACAGCCTTATAAATGCACAGAGGTGTAGATATCATGTCCAAAATACATGGATACTAGTTATATCACCTAACAAACACTATCAACTCCTAACTGCCCTTCTGGCTGTCTTAGATAAGTCTCCAAAATTACGTTTGACTATTTGGCGCGGGCCACTGTCCGGTTTTCGATCATAAATCCGACGTCCTAACTTCATATTGTCACTGTAAAAAAACCCAATAAGCTTTAAAATGTTTCTTTTTGGTAAGAGTCGATACTTCGCGATAAAATGACACCATTGATTAACTTTGGCATATATGACTCCAACAACTCACAGAGTGGCTCTTTCATGAAGTAATAAGTTCCTATGTTATGTGTCCACTCAAAAGTATTTTGTATATTTGTTATGTTTACAGGTGGTGTTGTCAACACGATGCCCATTGTGTACGAGAAGATAGAACACTGTGCTGATCAGGTTTGTCAAGCCCAATTATTGATATCCTCTGAATATTATTAATGTTTGAGAGATCTTATGTGGTAAGAAGAACACAATAGAAAACATGCAGTGCTTAAAGGATTTTAAAACCCCACTTAGAAACTATTGTGGTCAGATACGTGATGTTTCAATCATACAACACATCTTACGACATCGCCCAGATAAAAAATTTGTCCCTCGTGGTAATCTTGCAATGTCACGCTTTCCGAGCGAAAGCCGAAAACAACCGAACATTAATGAGCGCACGTACTAGTGACGTAATAGTGGCCCGACGAACCCGGAAGTGTGCAGTTGTTGACATGTAAACGTAGGGAGAGTTTTTCGGCGTGAGTTTATAAAGCCGAATTTTGATGCAACTGTCATTAGAAATAAACATATAATGCTACATATGCTATCAAAAACTAATTATGAACTTATTCGACAAAAAACTTTATTCTATTCGATACATTATTTTCCCATTTTATAATCAATATTCCGGGCCATTACCCGACCACGTGCGAGTGAAATCGTATTTGAATCAGCATTTCATTTCATGTAGCCCGAAACTTGGGTTATGGGTTTATATTGACGAAACGTCCGACTGTCTAACTAACAGTTTTTGACGAAATATCTTTATGAATTTTTTCTTATGACAAATGGATTTTATTATGTTATTATTGTTGAAACTGCGATCGTTTACTGTAAGGGGGTCCCAGTAACTGTCTCTAAATACGGCCATTAGGTGGATAGTTTATAAGCGGTAATATCATCAATCAATTCTTATCTTTTTTTGTTGTCCAAGTTTGCAGAATCAGACAGCGAAGCTGAATGAATTTTTTCTCTCCATATTTATAGTATATCTAGTAGCAAAGATAAAACTAGGCAATGGACAGCAAACGGAATATTGATAGAAAAATATTACACATAGGGAAAATATGTTTGACATTTATCATGTAAGTTTGTTTGATTTGTAAATTTGTTTTAAATGATGATTATGTTAGCAGACACATTCAATATGCCTGTCTATTGCTACATCTACAAAATCATCTGCTTTCTGTGATTTAAGTTTTGCAAAAAATTTAAGATATTTCTGTTTTCAAGTCAGAAGACTAACAATTAATCAGGCAATAATAATTGCAGGTCCAAAAAGTGGAAGTTATGTCCAGCTAATTTCCATGTTGAATTAAAATATTTTTTAAATATTTTTAAATATTTTACAAAACAAATCACTTCAATAACACCCCCACCTCCCCCCAAAAAATATAAGAGATTTTTTCTCCTATTACTCTCTTCCTACAAGAAAGCCAAATCAATGCAAATTTTATTTTTTTAACAACAGAAATGATACTGTTAAGGGCAGATTTTCCTTACACTGATTTTGGTGCTTCTCCTACTTATCATATTTCAATTAAGATAGTGTTTTTATATTAACAAGAGAGTTCTTGCATGAGAAGTTATTTTTGAATTGATGTTTTCTGATTAAATTACACATGCAATATGCCAGAAAT
The DNA here is from genome assembly GCA_921293015.1 of Phorcus lineatus. NCBI lineage: Eukaryota > Metazoa > Mollusca > Gastropoda > Trochida > Trochidae > Phorcus > Phorcus lineatus. Next base: position 13,011,670 of record OV121095.1, on the reverse strand, counting down.
GTACATATGTGTAAGTGTTTAGTTAAATATTCTCAGAAATTTTATCATAAATAAATTAAGGTGAGTATCAGAAATTCAGAATAATAAACTTAATTTGAGAAGAATGCCTGCATGAATTTAAGTATGTTGCATATACATGTTTTCTGATAACTAAGTATTCCCAAAATCATTGTAATCTAATGATACATATTTACTTTAATTGTTATTTTCATTCACCCTCCAACAATCAATTATCATTTGTAAAATTCCCATAAGGGGTATATATCTACATCTTGATATTGAAAAAAACAAAAAGGGGATTACTGTCTGTATTCTAAAGAGAATTCAACACTTATACTTGCTAATTATCTCTTTAAATTCATGTGATCAACATTGTTTATGTATATTTGTGACATAAACATTTCCATTTCCATAATTTCATTATTAAAGCCGGTCATAAAAGATATAGCTAGGCCTATATTGAAAAAATAAAGGAACCATGTAGGAGGTGTTTAAACTTTAATTTTAATTCAGTTACTCAAATAATTCTGATTATAGACGTGTAACCGTGCTGTGGTAAAATACTGAAAATACATTACATTAAGTAAAGTAAAAACACTCAAGTTCTTTTAAACATTATAAAGTAGAGTAATGATGTGTACAAATTACTTGACACACACCACGTAATGTTTTGACTCTGTTAAGAAAGCAGACAGTAACAGTAACTTCAGATATGATATAGGTCGCTGTTCCTTTGTGCACCCCTTTTAACGCAAGCTCCAAATACCGTTGGCTTGTTATATACCGTGCTCAGTCGATACATGGAGCTTGGTAACCGGAACTTGAAGTTATTGGAGGGAGGGTATAGTAACAGCATGTAAACAATAACGACTTGCGATTCCCCGACAGTTTATTATTGTGTCCTCTATGAAGATAAGTTGACAGCTCTTTCAAAATTTATTTGTACAATTAAGCCATAAACGAGACAGTTAGGCGCATAAAGCTGAAAACACATGCGACAATTTTTAGAAATCATGCGAGAATGCGGTCGCGCCGTTAATCTGAAACACTGCCTAGAATTTTGTAACTAGGCCTATAGGAAATATGTACATTCATTTTATTGTATTTATTGAAGAAAATAGAGATCTACCTTCAACCAAATAAGGAAATAAAAAAATATAAACCCAACGACAAAGGCACAACGAATTTTAAACTTCGAAATGACGAACCATAGCCATAGACCTACAGTAGTGTATAGCTTCGTATCCAAAATAAATTTATTTTTAAATATCGAAAAAAACAAAAACCGATCTTTTTACTTCGTCCGACATTGATTTAATATCTTTGACGTATATTTTGGGGAGAAACATATCACAAGCGTCGGAATATACCAACCAAAAGCATGTTTTTGAACTGCTTGACCTATCGGCATACTGCAGTTCTTCACGCCTGGGCGAGAGTGACGGGCCACTATTACGTCACGTTACGGAAGGTGCCGAAAGCTGCCGATCTTTTTGCATATCGGCCAGCCGGATTCGCAAAGCGGCGCACAAGTGTCAGCGCGGGTTTGCAAAATTTACGTAAAAAAATGCGGGCTTGCATTTACCTTTGAAATCTAGCACAATAGTGAAACTAAATAACACAAAATAGGGTTTTAAAATCCTTTAATAAATGCAGTAGTGCAAGCTAGCTTAAATGACACAATGTTGCAACATATTGTTGAATATGTAACATAGTAAAGTGAATAAATTGGTATATATTGATATTAGATATGATGATATTTCATATCAATAAAAGAAATGTAACACACAATCATTGCAATATGAAAGAATGTTGAAAAAAAACATATGAACACAATGATGTGATCAAAGCTTTTAAAAACGCCAGAAATGAACAAAGTATGTATCAGTGACCTTAGCATTGTACAAAGAAGCCCATTGCAAGTTGATAGTTTAATCTAAACAAGTGTGTGTTTAGTAATTGAAGGTTGGGTTTAGTAGACCAAAATTCAGGTTTGAAGTAGATTTATCATATACTATATATATAGTTGCTGAAATCCACTAGGGATACTAAGAAGAATAAGTTAAAACTAACATAATAGATATATTAGCCTAAACTAAATACTTATATGCAGTCACATTAAATTAATTTTAGCACCAGGGAGGTTCAGTCTGATTTAAGTCCACCCTGTTCTGAGGAATAAATGTATGGTCTGACAACATTCTTAGTAGTTGCCTGTTCTTTTGCTAGTTCATTTAGCCAATCAAAAGCCTCCAACTAAGCCTTTGGTTTGATAAGAATGGGGCAAGTAAGTCCCTTGTACAATCCTATATTTTTTGTATGTCATATTCTGAACAATTTCAAAGAATGATTACAATTGCATTTGAAAAGCTTTTCAAAAGCTGTGAGATGATTATACCAATATTTAACTTTTGGCTGTGTTGGAACACACACCTGTTCAGAGTATTGTCATACCTTTTGAATTTGAATGTTTTCAGATGATTATTCCTCAGGAACAGAGTATATTTTAATCAGGCTGAGGGATTTTATTCAGCTTCAATAATTGCACAGACTGTCTGCTTGTTGTCTTACTTCAGATGCGTTCTATCTTTTGTATCAGTCTCTATTGTTGTTTAATTATACATAGTTGCTACCCTTGATCGCTAATTGAATCCTGAATCTGTATCTTGGTTAGAATGAAGAAAATTAAATTAATCTAAAAGTTGTCAGCAATATTTTTATGCTATAAACACCGATATGAATAGGAAGTTCTCGGTTAATTTCATACACACATTAAAGAAATCAAAGAACATTTTTTCATATCAGAGAAAAATATAAGATCTCAATTATTATATGTACTATGTGCTATGTATTATCTGTTGTCTCTCAGATATCGAAGCATTGGATAATTTTACAATCACTTTAAAAAAAAAAGATGATAATGCATTCGTTCAATATTGACAAACTATAAATGCAAAATAAATTTGGTCGATGTCACTATCCAACCAGATCGAGTCAGCTGGAGTCAAACCTGACCACTTGAGCAATCTGATCCTATGAGATCTACAATCTTATTGATTTAGTGCAGCAAAATCATGTTTCTTATTCTATAAAATCGAACATCTTTAAAAAAAGAGAATAATTTTTGTCGTAGTATGTTCATCACATCAATAACTATCATTTATCACATCAAGGAATATTTTGTGTTGTGTGTCAGATAAGGAAGTATCGGATCTCTATTCTGCTTGGCCTCGTCACCTGCAGTGTCCTCAATGTTCTCTGGTATGTCCTCCATCTAGCTTAATTTTCTAGTACATCTGCATCTTTAATAGATAAGACCTATGCTTGCTAGAGCACAACTTCCCTGCAAGGCATAACTCACACAAGTAATCTTCACTGGTAAATTAAGGCTTGCTGCATTGTGACAATTTTTCATGACGGGTAGCTCCTACATTGATGATAAGCAGCGACCTCTAAACTTCTTACTGGATAATGAAGTTCAAGTGCAAGAGGCTGATAAGATTGAGTCTACAAACTTATGTTTAAATTGAACTAGCACAAGTTTTACCAGTGGCGGATCCAAGGGGGGGTGGGGGTTCAGGGGGTCCGCCACACACACCCCCCCCCCCCCCTCCCTTTTGAAGTCAATAAAAATAATTTGAAAATCAAATATAACTTAACAATAGCCCAATAGCAATAGCAACCCCCCTCGTTGACCTGAAACATAGTAAATCATTTGTAACGTAACGATAGCACCCCCGTTAACAATTTCTGATTCCGAACCCCCCCCTTCCCCCGCCTTTCAAATATCCTGGATCCGCCACTGTTTTACCTTGCAAAGTTGACAAGAACATATCATATAGTGAATCCCATCCAAAGTTATATCTGATATCAAATATATCAACCCATATGAATTTCATATAGTTACCTGAGATATCCTAAGGATATTTTTACTTTAATCAATGGGTGTTGACATGTTAGTTAGAATCAATGACTCACTTCCATGTGTGCACAGAGCACTTTTGTGTAGTGGTTAACTTGCTGGCCTCTCGCACAAAAAGACCTAAGTCCTTGCAGAGCACAAAAGACTCCTAAACAAAGGTGATATGTGCACATATGAAATATATAAAGCCTTATTGATACTAGTGATAAACTTTACCTCGTTCAGGTGTTGGGCTGTGCTTGACATTGTACCACAGACTGTTGAGATTGCCTGTGCTAGGAGTCTTCCTGAGGATCCTGTTGAGTCAACAGGAGCACTTGGCTCTGAATGTAAGGGGGAACTCTCTTTAGAGAGGTAAGCAATTACTAAAAGAGGATTCTCTCATGGTATTTTGGGGGGGGGGACACAAAGTTTGCGGAAATGTTTATACAAAATGTCATTAATACAAATTTTTTTCACAATTCACTGAAAACATAAGATAAGATAAGAGATAAGATAATCTTTATTGTCCCAATTTGACCCAAAAGGGAAATTTGCTTTGTATAATTTTTGTTTTGTATAATTACACTTAGAGTAATATTACAATTACACTTATGTCACTTAGGGTAATATTTTGTTTGTTATTCATTGGCGCCACTAGCTTGGAAAGTCATGTTGTGACATTAGAGATTACATTATGATTAAATATTTGTAAATATAGAGATATTCTATCAAAACATATATTTCATCTGGATTGAATTGGTAAATATCCAAAGATGTTTTGTATGAAATGCAAAAAACAAGAACAAAGAAATGGAAACCTTCAACATGGGAATGTTCACTAGGTTTTTAAAATTTCCAGATGGCTACATATTTAGATATATGTGCTTGATACAAAAGTCTTATAATTGTTACTCTTGAAGGGTTTTTATAGTGAAAATTAACACTAACAAAATAAAAGAAAACATTTATGTTGATTTCATAAGTTTCCTTGATTTTTTTCAGTGCTGCAAAAAATGGGGAAATTTCAACGTTGCCACTCACAAGGGTAAGTATTTTTAAACTTTGCTATGATTTATGTCTAATTTAATAAAATTTTAGCTGCTTTACTGAGAAACAACAATTTTTCAGTTTGTTTCTCTAAGATATATTATGAAGATAATCTATGTGTATCAAACTTTAAAACTGTGCAAATCAATATGAAAACTTTCAAAAAGTTTCAGTCCTACATGAAAAACAGAGCCCTTTTTTAAAATTGATAATCCCTGCAAATGTAACATAGTGAAAAAAAAACAAGGCATACAAGCTTGCTGTTCTCCAATCCAATAAGCCCTAAAAGAAATAAACTAGCAATTGGCTGGTGGTCGGTAGTTTTTTCTAACACTGTTCAACAGTGATGGAAGAAAGGATTGTGAAATTGAATCAACAATGTTTGTCTAGAGACAATGTATATGGTCCATTATCAGTCGTGGAGGGGGGTGTCAGGAGGTTCAAACCCACCCTTTTTGAATATTTTCTTAAAAGTCAACTGTAAAATGGATAAGCCCTTTGGGGTTTAATAGGTGGACCCTCCCTTTCAAAATTCCTAGACCCATCACTGATGTTGACTTAAGCATTCGCTTTTCTAGCATATTCAGTGAATCATCTTTCTTCCTGGCTCAGATTGTATGTCAATAAGTATGTGAGAATTGTTCTTGTACTTTCAGATCCTACAGAAGGACTATCCAACATTCAACTGGGTGGCCATTCTTGTCCAGTTGTTTATAGTCATCAGTATAACAGTATCTTACCTCACAATAGGAACAGCATTATATCACACATGTAAGTAGTTGTAGTACATATATCATTTCAAACAGGAAACTGTTAATATTTTCTAACCTCTAAAGATACTGTAGCTAATATGTTTATATCTAACTTAAGACAATCTTACCGCTATAAGAGATTTGAAGGTCCAGCCCCAGGCAAGCTGTTACAGAAAACAGTAGAAACCCTAAAAACTTAGTCAGTGTATCAGACAGACAGACAGACAGACAGTATTTATTCAGTATTCAAGGCCATGGCCCATAGTACAATGAAAATATTACAAATCAATGTGCTGATGGTAGACTTGTTACAAAATACAAATTGCAAGAATTGGATGAAGCGTTCGTAAAATACCTGGAAGGTTTCAACAATTATCAAGAATACTATACAATAAAATTTCTGTATTTTTCAGAATACATAATTCTTTTTCCAGACATAAGTCCTGTTCCCAGCAGCTAAGTAGTAAAGATAATGCCAAAGCTGATGCAAAAGCGATAGCCCTTGTTTGTGTCCAGCTGGTTGTTGACGCCAGAAATGATATTTTTTCTTGATTTGTGTCCACTACTAAGTACTTAGCAATTCTTAATGGTTAATAACTAAATTTTTGTTTCAGTGTCTGGCTGGGTGGAATCCCACTGGTCTAAAGACTTCTTCTCCAGATGTGTGTCAAAGTCCAGCAATTCCTGTAGCTGCATAAATGGAAAATGGTTTGTGGATTGATAATTCAATAGACATTTGATCATTTGGAAGCATATGAATGCATAGGTTTTGCAAATCAGACATGAAATGAAGTGGAAATCATATTAAAGTTGATCAAAAGTCTCGTCTACATATGAACCTATATAAAACTATAACTCTATACATATCCAGTGTTAGGAAATAACATAATTTTTGCTTCTGACCTGTATTTTGACTTGCATTGTGATGACTTTGAAATTTTAGGAATATCTCTAAATGTTCTCCCTTGGTAAAGTGTGAAAGTTTAATGAATAAGAGGCCTCAAGATGATTTCGATGAAAGTCTCTTATTACTGAAGACTGTTCCTGAGAAAAAGTATTTGAGGGTTCTCTAATGATACTGGTCTTTCCAAAAGTAATCTGAAGAACATCTGTGGTCTGCCATTTTTGCAGGTTGTGCACTGTTGTCACCTCTCTCATGGCGTTTGTTGTTGTCTTCACTGTGGCCATGTTGGATCCACAGGTAACACTGTGATAAATAGTATCAGTCAAACAGGATAAGTCGTTAAAGAGCCACTTTGTGAGTTGTTGGAGTCATATATGCGTAACTTAATCAATTGTGTCATTTGATCGCGAAGTATCGACTGTTACCAAAAAGATACATTTTATTGACAATATGAAGGTAGAATGTCGCCATTATGATTGAAAACCGGACAGTGGTGCGCGTCAAATAGTCAAACGTAATTTTGGAGACTTATCTAAAACAGCCAGGAGGGCAGTTAGGAGTTGATAGTGTTTGTTAGGTTATATAACTAGTATCCATGTATATTGGACGTGATATCTACAGCTCTGTGCATTTAAAAGGCTGTTTTTAGATTTTCATGGAAAACCAGTATTTGTAATATATATGTCTTTTGGACAAGAAAAAATCAGATGTTTTGATTTTATATCACACCATATGACCTTTACGTTCGTATCAAAGGTAACCAATATGTTATGAAAATCACGGAGTGGCTCTTTAATGAATTACTGAGAGCTTTTTTAAAAGGGTAAAGTACTAAGCATTCTCTCCATAAGAAGTTTAAGACATGTCTGCCTTTGTAAACTCCGTTTCAAGTTGAGCACTTTCTAGACTAGAAATACTGTTGATATGCTGTACAGTTGTGCTATGTGCGAATCTAATTGAGCATTTACTCTTTTAACAAGCTCCAGACTCTTAATAAACATATAAATATTCATACCATTGTTTAACATGTGAAGAAGAGTCTGACATCTTGGTTATTTCCTGTGCCCAGAAATATAAATTGGAAATTGCAAGAAACCATTTCTCTCATTTGTTTTTCAGGGTTTTGTGGAAATCCTTGAAAAGTTTGCTTCCTTCACCCTTAATGCTCAAGCCGGAATATTTGTTTTTCTGATGGTTCTTCGGTCAAAAACTAAAGACAACAGGTGAGAAATTACCATAATATCAAAATGAGCTGAGCTTGTCATTTAGCCATTTCTGGACAGATGAAACCTTCTCAATGAATAAGTTATTCTTCTTCAAAAAATAATTTCTAATAGACACCTAGCAAAAATGTCAAATTACCCACGGCCTTCTGAAGGCCATGCATGCTATAAGCATTTCAAAATATCATGACATATTTTTATTACAGGGCCATCGATGTCCCGCTTCCCCTTCCAAGATGGTTGAACTATATCCTTTTCCTTGTTCCCCTGTATTTCGGGTTTGCTGTCGCTTACGATGTCTTCAGCACCATATATGGTCTGATCACCCCCCATCATAGAATCATTCCGATTCATCAGGATTTGCTCAACAACTCGCTGACAAACTCGTCGCTAGTCCAACTTAATAACACACTTACGACTACATTATGATATTGTTTTAGCATATTGAAAGCCATTTTTGCCTTATACTATATATTTTGTTTTATCGATAATGAATGAATTTGTGGTTTGTTTATAATATTTATTTTACCTACATGTTGATATGAATATATTTATTGACAGTATTGATATTCAAAGGCTTGATGTGAATTTTAATGGAGGTTACATTATTTCAGTTTATATAGTTTTTAAAGAAATGTTTTCTCGTTTCAGTTTATATAGTTTTTAAAGAAATGATTTTCTCGTTTGTACACTTGTGTTTGGGAAAATGTCATTTTTAAACATCCAAAAGTTGTAGGTGGAATTGAAGAGTGACGTTTGGGCAACTGAATTTACCTACATACACACGCAAAAGTTGTAGGTCAAAAGCAGAGTTATTTCCCTTTACAAAAGAGTGGAGTTGTTTCCCTTGGTATTCTTAGACTTGAAAAGCTTTTCAGAAGAAGAATCCTGTTCAACCCTGAGATCTGAGATAAAGTTTATTGGGAAAAAATATTTCTGATTAAATAAGGCAATATCAAAATATTCAACATTTTCCCTGTAGTCTGCAATAAGAAGTCACTTTGATTACATCATTTTCAACCATTCACTACAATATGGTACTTACATTATTTTATGATTCCAATATAGTCAACAATAAGCTGATTCGTTCCTTATCCTTATAGCTGTGATAATAAATTCAGTTGCATATCTTTGATATTTGATTTCTGAAGTACCAAATTTTTTGGGTTATTTGTTATCTTCACTATACCTTTTGTTTTATGTATTATATTTCAATGTTTGAGTAAACTGTTATCAGTGTTAATCCTTAAATGATAAATATTTTTGTTTTGAGTGTTCTTGATTGTATGAGCCTTTAAAGGGGCAGGAGCATATAATTAGGTAAACAACATGATCTTTTGAATAGGAAATTAATTAACTAATTAATTAACAAGACGTCTTTTAATCTAAAGAAGCAGTTTTTAAACAGTTTTTTTCAGTTAAGCTATTCAAAACAATTTCCCTACCAAAAATAATTAAAAGCATCCTGCTACATCAGCGTATTTGTCTCAGCCCAGCTCCATCATATACCCTGATATCCTTCGGCCTTAAACGCTTGTATCACAAATACTGAGACAAATACGCTGATGTAGCAGGATGAATTAAAATGTGTTTACACAAAAATGGCCACTGGTGGTTTTAGTTTGATAGTTGACGACTACAGATAAGGTTGAAAATCAGATGCTTTGACACTGTGATGAAAACACATTTGGCATAAACTAATATTGATTGGGGAAACTTTAAAGAAATGATTTTTTTAAAATGTGCTACTGCCCCCGAAATCATATCGAATATCATCAGGTACTGTATTATGTAATTAAAATTAATATTTCTGAAAAGTGTAACAAGTAACATCAATGTATGTTTTGCAGAATGATTTCCCATTATTTTAAAAGTTAATTCATTAATAAATAGTCTTCCATAGTGCTTTTAATGTTATTTGCTCAAATACCAAAGTCATCTTATTCCATGCATATCTGTATATTTTGTATAGATGTAGATATTTTTATATAAATGTCTGTGTAAATGTATATTCACTGATTGAAATTTATGATTTTTATACATATGTTCTAATTAAATGGGATATTGAGTATATATTTTATAAGGATATAATTTCAATATATACCGGGGTACATCTGAAAAAAAAGTTTTGCAACAGCTACTTTTTCAATGGCTCATAAATATTGATGTTCAACTGATAAAAATCTCATTCATTTTAAAGTGTTTGATTCTGGTTAACCATATCTGAAGATATTGAACTTACAAACTCTTCAGTAATTACCAAGTTAATCTTTGTAAAAATGTTTATAGCATAACCCTCGTCATTCTCTCTTAACAGAGGTAGCTCCATCATAAATTTGTATGCAACCTCTGTGTTAATACAAACATTTCTTGATCTAGAATTGCTGAACGCTGATTGGATGCAATCAAAGATAGTTTTGCAATCAGCGACACCATTTCAAAAGTTATCATTCAAATCGCCTGAATTATTTACGTAAGCTTTACAAAAGTTAAACTTTGTTCAAATATGCACCTTGCACTTTGAGTCGTCTTTACAGAACACACACACCTCATTTCGCAACTACATCATTGTATAGGCCTGTGTGTCAACAGATGTTATTCATGCATTCCGTAGTTTAAGTTGTAATATTGTTTTGGAGGGGAAACTGCCGGAAGCTCGAGAAACGTTTGTGTTATGACAGAGGTTGTAAAGGAATATATGATGGAGCTCTGTTGGTAGAGAATAAACCCTTGTAAAACCGCCAAATTTCATTGTTGAAAATGCTTTGATGTAACAGTAATATTCATTTGGTAGAGACACTAAATGGGGCGGCGCTTATCCACGGAGGTTATGAAGAGAGCGGTAAACTGTAAATTACATGGATCCACTAAAGGATGCGGGCAATCACGGCTAATGCGGTTTAGACATTAGAAAAACTAAATTAAGGGGGGGGTGAAAGCCAAACATATAAAGAACAGAAGGCACAAGCTTCAAAGCCAAAAAGTTTAGTTACATTACTTCACCCCCCCCCCCCCCCCTTAATTCATTTGGTAGAGGTTGATGTGGACATATAATAAAGTTGACTAATTACTGAAGACACACAAACATGAAAGAAAGTATTAATGTAACCCTGATGAGCACTAAAGCTTGTTGAAAAATGTCCCCTTTTCCCCGAATAAGCTGCAAAATTGTTTGAGGCAGTTGGATCAGTCAATTTTAGTAATGCAGTTGTCAATGAACTCAAATTGTGGAAAGGCCACATTTGTTCAGTTTGGCCATAGATCAAGAAATCAAGGAAATACTGGTTTTGTATTAATTTCTTTCAGGTGTATGGAAGGATTTTTTTTGTACACACAGTCATATCCAAGTATGAGATTTTATTAGAATATTATGGTGTTGCATATATAGATATACATATATATAACTCATGATAGAATGGCCAGTGGTGACAAATCACAAAGTTTGTAAATATGGTATTCATGAATCATAAATTATACTTGTTTTGTGATTTTGAGGGTAAATCACTAGAAATATGACATTCTATTTTGTAATAAAATTGTCCCCTTAAAAGACTGTCACTTCAATATTTTTAAAGGAAAAATGTCTTTGTCAAGCCTTATCATTCTGAATGATAAATGTTTTCTGTAAGAAAGTTCAAATTATTTACAGGACATTGTTTTAGACATGTTTTTCACTTATAAATGTTTGTTTGTTTTCTATCAAAATATTCATGTGAATTTTGTGTACCAATCTTAAAATCCTTATTTCATTTTGTGTTTAGGAATAACATTAATAACATTATAAACATTTAATTATGATATCAGCCATTCACTATTTGCTATGTATATTATTCTGTAAATTAGTTATACATTTTTTTTTACAATTACAGCCTTTTCAAAGGTGAATCTAAAGAAACAAAATCATTGAAACAAAATCAATTTATTCAGTGACTGTTTGATTACTTACATGCAAAAACAAATGAAAATGTATAATATTTTTGTAAGATTGTAAACATGAATTCCATTGAATAGATGGTTTATTACAAAACAAGCAGTACTGGTATATAATATCTGTAATATTTATCTCACATAATATTGCTGTTTTGTGTTGGAGGTTGACTCATAAATGGAGAACTGAAAAACTGACTTTGTAATGTTGTCTCAACAATTGATTTTAAGGAAGAAAAATCAGCAGACTTATTTGCTACATGTAATTACAAGTGCCGGCAATCTACGATGACAAAAACCATGGCATGTATTCCAAGAACGTTCTTAGCCGTGGAAAGAGTGATTTATTTAAGTAGATATGCCTTTGGCCACTCAAAATTTGTAAACGATGTTGACATTTAAAGTTCCAATGAAATCACTGGAATAGTTTTCTCTCAGCTGATTATAAAACTTACACTCAAGGCAATAATGAAATGATATTCATTTACGAAAAGCGTGCCAAGCGGACACAGGCTTGACGCCGGATTTTTAGGAAAGACAAGTAAAAGATTAACTTCTTTAAGGGGCATTTTAGAAGATGGATTGATTAATCTGCATCAATTGTTAGTATCTACACCGAAACGTCGAGTTTCGTGCAATGAAGAAGTTGACTTAGATACGGAGATAGGTCCAGTAGAAGGAAGTATACAAATAGGAGAATTAAACGTAGAAAAATTAGATACATTCTAATTCTTCAAGTATACAAGGATTTGTCAAATTCAGAAACATAACTTTTATCCCCTTGAAAACAGACACGGTTTATAAATCATTTTATTTATCCTCGTAATTTTACATATACACCAGGAAGTATTGCAACACCATCTTTGTTTACTTCGTCATATGTTTTGTAAAGGACCTGAACATAGGGGGTTTCTAAATTATATAAAGAATTCTTCTATACTATTTAGGCTACAGGCGGCGTTTCGATATGTTCTTATCTATTGTTTACCACCCAGGGTTCGCTAGTTCCAGCCGATGTTCGCAGCCACAATGGTGTTGCGGACTTTCTCCCTGCAAGAATACTAGCAGCCGTTATTTAAGTAAAATACTCTTGAAAGCGGCGTTAAACCCCAAATTTACTCACTCACTCTAATCTATTAATGTCAAGCAAGTGATCATTTGTTTTTCAATCATTGGCTTGCCAATACGATCAAAATATATGTCGAAACCTGGCGTATACTAAAACAAGTTGTTTATCCATAAAAAGCTTCGTTCTTATTTGATCCAACTTCGTGAAAGGCCTGTTTAAAACTTTGTGCTAAGATATAATCTAAGTGTCTTGCAGAATTTCTGTAATAAAACGTAAGTTTTTGAAAATTGGTCACTTCAACCACATGATTCCATGACACTTGATTCATCAAATTTTCAAATGGAAATTGTCCTTTAGTATTTTGTTGAGTATTATAAACGCAACCTTTAGAAACTATTTCGCATCCCGAGCCTGTAGAATTTGGCTGGATACAGACGAAAAATAAAACTTTAGTTCCTGACCAGCTTCAAAGAAGCAATATTGAGGAAATTTTGTATTTTAAAATACGCATTTTCATGTTTGAATCTACGCCTTTGTCAATGTTAAAAGGCTGTGATACTAGCCACGTATGGTAAATGAAGACTTACTAGAAACTACACGCGTCTTCGCTTTTTATTATATTACGTCTCCCCTTTATATTTTCTCTCCGCTGGCAGATTTTCGCCGTTTAGTCGACATCCTCTCCATAAACACACTAATAGAGTCGAATAAATCGCTATAATTCCGACCTGCCTGTTGGTGTAACGACACTAGAAAGCCCCGCACCGCATAAAGCAATTCACATCGCCATAATTACGCCGTTTTATGGTCTTCCAAAATGAAATATTGCAATAACTCTGAGTAGTTCATGCTTAATTTTGTAAAGACGAAATGGCCTCGAGATTTGTTTGCAATACAGAACATTGCTATGAGTTTTGATACCATATATATCTTATTTACTAGGAAATAAAGTATTTTTCTTTCTTTGAAATATTTGTTAAGACATCTTTGTAATGTTTCCGACAAGTGCTGCAGGTTCTTCTCAGAATTTCAGAAGAGAAGCAAACAGAGTACTTATCAGAAGATGGACCAAAGAGTTAAAGTGCCACAGAGTATGTTTCATAATTGTATGTGGCTTGAAAAGAGTCAAAATACCATTTGTTCCGAGGTTAGTTCAAATCGCCTTTCTAAAGTTCAGTTTTAAATCTAAACTGTCAAAATTACGATAGTTTATTGTTATCAATGAAAATCGAAAAACGGCCACATAAAAGTAAAAAAGTCGAAATTCTGCTTCCAATTTCCATTAATTTGTAATATAACTTACTTAACCCTTTCAGCCCCTTTTTGTCTTGATATCTGCTCTAAATAAGATTCCAAATTACGTTTCAATCATTGGCGCGCTCCATTGTTCGGTTATCGATCATAAATTACGAATTTAACCTGTTTGTTGTTTCAATGGTGAACTGATAAGCACTAAGATTCAGACACAACCAATATTTCTGTATTTAATAACACCATTTATGAAGGTTTTACATATTTGACACCAACGACATACGCCTTCACAAAAACATGTTTGGTCATACTTGGTCAACTTGTCAGGCCACTGAACTCCATGGTGTGGCAAAAAGTAAATTGTACCAATCAATCAACTTTATACTCCTAAGTTTCCTGAAGATTTGTTAATGGTACAATCGAATAAGCAATGGATCTCGTCTCCGATTTCGGAGGGACATGGTGGACATAACCTTTCTTTTGAGGTCATGTTCTTCCATCGACCTGTTTCAATTGGTAATATCTGATTGGCGGTTTTAATTTTGATCAGTACATGACAGAGCATGGTTCCTAATTTCTACTGGGATACTAACTCGTTTCATTGGGGTGTTTCATATGAACACGATTGTATATTTTACATGCCAATTGTATATCATGTTGTTTTGATGAAGGCAAGTTATTTGTTTTGTGGTAATAGTTTACGAAATGTCTGGTGTCTCTTCACCTACCTTCTCTGAACCTCCAATGGTTTGAAATTCAGGCTGCTTTTAGATCGCTGCGGAGAGAAAACCCCTGATAGGATTAGTTCGAATCCCGCTAGAGTCGGTTTTAAAAACTTTTATTTCTCGGAACGCGTTCTATTTTAATCAAAATGTTTCAAATTCCATCCATCAAATGACTACAAATACATTTTAAAAACTCTGAATCAATAAGCTGTATGTTCTTGTCTTATCACTTATTCAGATAGACAGTGTATATTATTCACTTCCGGTCAATATATGTAGGTAACTATACAAAGGTGTTATTTAAACGTCTTTCTCTCACGAGTAAAAGTATAATTGAAAACTGTGTTCTACTGAGAAATATTTCACTAAGTAAATGTAAAGTAAAAGTATTTGCGTCCAAGTATGTTTGAGTTCAAATTCCAAAAGTTTAGATACGCGTTTCAGACGGCTTTTAACCAGAGTTGGTGTCACACAAGGTTGTACTGTACGACCTTTATTATTCTTAGCTTGGAAACTAACTTGCTGCTGACGTAAATGAAGATCAAATTGCTGTCACTGTTTCATAACCTACATCTATCTCTGAATGAAATCCTTGTGCATCTTACTTTAAATACCATGTGAAATTCACTTCCTTAGGAGGTCTAAATACATTCCTTCCAATATAAAGACAAAGGATCATCGTTTGTCCGTCCATTAATTAAATATGAATTTACGGCACTTCTACGATATTTACGACCTAGACCATATGATTCGTCACCTGGGCCACTACGAGGAAACTTGGCCAATACAAGAGAAACGGCTCTTTCGAGACTTATTTGGGGGAATATGACTCTGAGCATGCGCAGACACATACATTCAGGAGATTGAAGCTAGAAACTTTCAACAGTTATGTCAATTCACCAACCATAATCCTCAATTGTGGCTTATTATATATGAGGTCTATAGTGTTTGTAAGATTTATATATGGAAAGGATGAAAAAAATATTTCCGTATTGGCTGGGTTATCGGTCCTTAGAGCGTTGAATTTGCTAACCGGATCTTGGATCTGTAACTGGGCAAACACGAAATACTTACTTAATAACATAATAGTATAAACAAGTAATGCTCGAACTTTCTTTGTGATTACAGTGTCAGTGTAGCTATTTTAATAACTTCGTAAGTGAGGTGAATTGGGCTTTAACACTTTCAAGAATGTTTTACTTATATCAAGGCTGCTAGTATTAGTGCAGGGAGAAAGCCCGCACCAATGGAACTAGTGATCTATGGCGGGTACACCGCTGCAATTCAGTGTAGCAATGCACCCAAACCCATCTGCATGTAGAACGGTTTTCTACTTTTGAGAACGTTGGCCAGCGGGATTCGAACCTCTTGATCAGAAACCGAACGCGCTAACCACTGCTCTATCCAGCACCTTTTACTTCCGAATGTTGACATTGAGAGAAGAGACTAATGAAAGGAAAACATATACTAGACGTTGTGAATGTTCAGAATAAAGAAATCTTTACACAGGACATGCTTTTCGTATTAACAGAAGAAGCAAAATTTTGAAGCGTCCATTTCTAGCTCATGACAGACTGATGACATGACTTCCTTGCCCGGCGTGCTTTGGGCGTCGTCGTCCGTCGATCGTAAACTTATAACATTTCAACTTCTGTTGCAAAACTGCTGCCTTGCACTGATGGATCAACGTTTGTAAGTTTATTGTCGTAGTAGGCATTTTCCCTAAAACCTTTAGACGTCATCTTCTCCGAAGAGATTATATTCTAGGAGACTAAAATTTGTAGACATGAAAAGTTAAGATGTTTTGAGTTAATATCACCGCATATGATATTTAGGTTCGTATTAAAGGTAAATAATATGTTATGAAAATCACGGAGTGGCTCTTTAAGTCTTCGTTTGTCTTTTCTCAAGAAACACTAAGTGCTAGGAATTTGGAGAATATTAACTTTGTTGAATGGAGACTGTGCCATTCATCTTAAATATTTTTAGTGGACACAGCTGTGAATGGACGTCCCCAATTAAGGATATATTCTCTCAAATTCAGAAATGAAATGCTTTATCTGTTGATCTGCCGATAGCCTAGCAGCTATCAAAATGTTAATCACATTGAAAGTGAAGTCCATTTATAAATAAAACTACTTAGTGTCGATTCTCACAAATGCATTTTCTTAATCTATGTCAATAAATCACAATGGTTCAGATCAACTTATTATTACTTCATATCCAAATTCTTAAATGTCAAAAAAAATCAACAGAGCGTGCGTGCACTCGGGATGAAAATATTTAAACGGCATATTTTATGCTATGAGCTAATGATTGTAACTGTCAATTTATGAAATAAAAATTCAAGATAAAGGCAATTACAATTTTTGGCAGGCGCCATTTTGACATGAAAGGGAGATAATCCGAAGTCAAAGTTAAAATGATTTCCTCCCCCGTGACTGCACCCAAGGCTATGAAAGACGAGAAATCTACCCACAAATAATGCTAACGTTTAAGGCTTAGCGGCAGTCGATCGATACGGGGTTTGGATTTAGTAAGCTGCAGTGCACACCGCTAACACAGATTTTTCACTTGATACAGAGTTGTCTCCCTTGAGATCACCGGAAGTGACAGGCTACGTGGCACGTGAAGCAGACGTTGACAATGCCCGACATGCATTGGACCGCACGTGAAACTTCCTAGATGTAAATTTGATGCAAGCTTCATCGAAGGAAAATCTCTTTATAATATAACGATTCGTTGCGTAATTTGAAAGAGATATGTATTCGCGTATCGACAAAAGGAAACAGGGTGCGTAGTACAACGATAATTTAGGATCTGAACTACCAAATTTGGTGAACATGTTGGCACCTATATGCTAATTGGGTATCGGACAATATATCTATACTTTCAGCTATCTAGTCGATCTACACATTGTTTTCGCTGCTGTTGATCATATCGTGTAACTTTTAATCGTTTATGTTCGATCTTTGTGCTTTGGTTGCTGTTTGTGTATTGTACAAGAGGGTTTATCAATTTCGTCTTTTTTAGTCATTTAAGACATGGATTCTCTTTGAGATTAACTGATGAAACAAGAATATCAGGAATAGATTTAGTCAGACAAAACCGTTTTTGATATCTTCTGCATTAAATGAAAACAGATTGGTTAAAACTGTTTAATAAGGTTGATGTTGAATTTGTTATAGAAACAAAGCATGAAAACGCTGTTTTCTTCAAATTAATCAACAATAGCTAAAATAATAATAATAATTTCGTTCATCGTCCTTATAGTTTCATTAGACCACTAAATTAAAGAGAGGGTTCTATCGGTTTTCAGTCCGCCTTCTTATTTATTTTTCATTAGGTGTCTGTTGTATGCCTTTTTTAACCAACCTTACAATTTTTTACAAAAGTAAAACATAAATATTGATATAACTCATCAAATATTCAATGATTTATGATAAGCCAATGATGAGACTAAACCCGAGAAATATTCCTAGATCTACAAGGACTGCTAACTTAACATTTTACGCCGTGTGGATTTAGGGAGCTGCAGTGCGCACCGCTTACACAGATTTCTTATTTCATACAGAGTCTTGTCTTGCTGTAGCAATGCTTTCAACACTAGTAGCGCCGACGGATGAAGAAGTTGTTATCTATATGTGAAAAAATGTATCAGTTGTTAACCAATATGTTACAAAGAATTTAGATGTTATCCAACATGTTAAAAAGTATAAAGGATTTGTTATCCTAAGTGTGACAAAGAAAGAAGAAATTGTTTTCCGATATGTTACAAAAGGAAGAGGTTGTTAAATGATATGTCACAAAAATGAAGAGGTGGTTATCTGATATGTAACAAAATTGTTTGAATTGTCATCCAGACTGTTACAAAACATGAAGAAGTTGATATCAAATATGTAACAAAATTGTTCAATTTGTTAACCAATATGATACGAAGAATGAAAACGTTGTAGCACAATATGTTACAAAATTGTTGAATTTGTTAACCAATATGTTACAAATGATGAAGAAGTTGTTATCCAATATGTTACAAAATATTTTTAATTTTTTAACCAATATGTTACGTTGTTGCACAGTATGACTTTGGGGTTACAAAAAGAAAGTTGTTATCATGCCTTAATAATATATGTTAGAAAAAATGAAGAAGTTGTTATCTATATATATGGTGCAATGAATGAAAAGCTTTCCAACAAATATGTGACAAAAAATTGAAATAATTGTCCAATATGCTACACCGAATAAATAGGTTATTATCAGATATGTTACATGGAATGGAGAAGTTGTTATTCAATGTTATGAAAATGAAGCAGTAACAAAAACATTGACAAAAAAGTACAACTTGTCATAAAATAGGTCACAAAAACAATGAAGAAGTCTTTACACAATATGTGACCAAGTTTGAAAGAATGAAGAAGTTTGTACGAATGAAGTTGTTGTCACGTTTTCGCCAAAAACTATAGAGTATTTGGTGCATAAACATGTCCACAATGGTAAAACTGAAGGTCATAGGAAGGCCGTGTTTTCAGTGAATGACTGGTCAGTATCCCTTTATAAGATAATTATACTTTCAGATCTGAGCATCAAGCTGTTTGTTTATTTTCCAAACTAGTGATCAAGCCGAACAAAACACGAGACTGTCAGAGTGACAGGTACTTTATAAGCTCCATAACTAGCGCCTGACAATCACTCCTTCCATCTTCACCCAACCTGTTTTTAAGAATCCATTTATGACTTTGATACCCAAATCTGATCTGAGAATTCAGATAGTTAATTACATCGCTTCCAAGTCATTAGCTGCGCTCAATGAAGAGGGGAGGATTCTCCATATCACGTGACCATATGCCTGGTTCCGGCGTGTACTCCGATCCGCCATATTGTTCAAACTGGGCCCTTGTCTCCGATGCGCACATGTGAAATCCGCTACCTGATACGTGTCCTGCTCTGCTCCTTCGCGGTTTTATTACCCACAAATCACCATGCACGCCATTTTGCTGACAGACCCTTTGTTGAGAATTTTATATCACATAATGTTCGATTATTTGCAATGATTTCGCGTGATTTGAGACTTGGAGCGAGTCGCCGGAGCTAGAGGGTGACAGCTTTGAGTAAAGCTTGCTCTCTCGTGCAGGTGCGCGGATGTAAGGCGAGCACTCGCCCGTAGGTCTGAGATGGAAATTACACTGACTGAGACCATCTCCTTGCTATAACCCAACCTATAGGTCACGAGTAATTGAAAGGTGGCAGTGGCCCCGTCTGTAGCTGCGCGTTTTATATCTTTATATCAACTTTAAAGTGAGATTTCATTTCACATCTATCGCGTAGCTTCTTTAATGGCTAATTACATTCGTTGGGTGTTTTTGTAAACCTCTCATAAAACAAGATTTATCTCACGAAGGGTATTTAACTTTTATGTTCCACATTAAATCAATTTTGTTTAAACCTAATTAGATACGAGGTTTGAAAGTAGCCTGCTATCATACTGCCCGTGACACACAAAATCTACTCTGTATTAAAGGGATATCGCATTTGTGGCTAGTGTTTTAATCTTCTTCTGTTGATGTAATCATTTCACGTTCCCAGTTTTCCATTAGTCTCATTTATCTACGTTCTATTTAAGTGTTTTTTATTTGTAATATCTCATTTTAACTTATGCATGGCGGGTGCCTACGGTTGGTCTAAACACGGTTATCATTTTGATTTTTGGGATAATTCATACACATCATTATGTGACGTCAGCGATGACATAATACTGTTGAAAATGTTCTTTCACTGAGCAGAATACCATTTTTCCCTTAATGGAAATAATGATTTAGCATTTTGATAAACTATCACGAGTTTTATATCAATTTTGTTACAATACACTATCATCGGGAACAGGTTCTATGATTTGTGGACCGTACCCCTTGGTGTATTCTGTACTTTAGCAATGAGCTTTAAGGTTTGTTGAGACGAGTTCGTATGACTATGCCGTTTGGTTGTTGAACAAATTAAATTGATAGTTTCACGATCAAACAAAACGCATTTGTATATATATATATACAGTCAAGCATGTATCGCATTCCACCATTTGGTCATCGTTAAGCATCCTTGGTGGTTGAGTTCTTGAGGTGAAGGGGCATTTAGTGCTGGAAATAAATGTCTAACACCAAGGGTTTGGTCGGTTACAACGATTTATACTTTGTCTTAAGATACCATAATACAAGATAAAACGATTATTATATGACTACTTATAGAAAGCCTTAAGACTGAAACAGACACGTTTGTTGTTGAAAGCAGCATATCAATTAGATCAGAACTATTTATATATTTTCAGCATGTTGGCAAGGGTGGCTTTTGTTTATAATTTCAAGCTTTTATTTCTTCATTTATCATGGTCATTATCATTATTGACCATGGTCGCATTATTACAAACCAACTAATTCGTATTGACTTTTCAAATAAAGTTTTTTTTACTGTAATGAAATACGCTGATTACATGATATATTCTAATAAAAATACTGATGACACATATGATTAATCATAAATGACATATTTCCAATATGAGCACATATTCACAAATCACGTTTGCCTTGCAACGTTTGATACAGCGCGAGTTACCGTATATCGTCGTCTGTGAAACGATTGTTCGTGACGTCATTGTAGAGGGTCGTCGCAAGCGAAGCAGGCCGCTTTCTGAATATTTCCATGCGTTTTAGATTGAATAGAATGGGTAATAAAGAAATTATTACATTCGAAGGTGTGTCATATGACTCGCTCTCGCTCGGGTAATACATACTTCACACTCGTTTCATAAATGTCATATGACTCATTTCCTCGGATAATAATCTCTATATGTTAATTCTTACCCATAATACTCATTGGTTAAAATGAATGGTGAATGGCCATTATCAGTACAGATTCACATGGTTATCAATTAAATAGATCTTTTATCCGATATCAAGATTTCATTAATACAAAGAAACATTTCAAGACTGCTAAAAACTAAACCTAAGCCTCCTTGTATCGCTTATGTATTTCACTATTCTGGTTTGACAGAAATATCCTTAAGGCAATTGTACTCGATGAATCTCATTATTGGTAAAAAATATATAGGTGGTTTTTTTCAATTTAGTACTCACACACAAATAAAAGCACTAAAATTGTTCCATAAACCTATTTGACTTCAATTTCACTTGTAAATAAAAATTCAGACATAATGTTAAACACATAAATGTAATATTATTGCACTTGGCACGATCCACGATCGGATTTAACCAGAAAAAATTGCTTCATCAATAATTCAGATATTAAAGTTTACCTTTGTGTGATCCATTTTTTATGTAACTGTAATTGTGCAACTGCACGCCACCGAACGACGCTGCAAGATTGATGAGTTAGGGGCAGATGCAAAGGGAGATAACTCGTCGTGATGTGATCTGAGCCTCTCAGCGCCCTTCGCGATCGTAATTGGATAATGATCGGGTTTGTTGCGCGTTGAAGTATAACGGAAATCAGTCAGGCATAACCAGTAGAAACACACTAAGTAAAACATTAAATTACCAATCTCAGTGCATAGCAATGAGTTAAAAACTAATTTAGTTTAATTTCTACTTTACGTAATTTGCGAATTATTTAAAAGCTTCATTGTACGCGACTGTACACGTCTCAGGTGAATGGCTGACACGCGTTCACGGTGTTTAAACATTTGTAAATGCAAATTACCGACAAGAAATGAACAGAAATATTATTGCATCACTGCGCTTGTGGGAAACACCGTGTGAGATGAATAAAGGTTACGACTACTAATGTATGAACACAAAAAAAAAACATAATTTATACACCTTTCCAAATATAAAAAAGTTCGTGATTCGCATGCTTTTTCTTCTTCTGATTTCCAATTCAAAGAAACTTCAGATGTCAAATTAACTTTAATACTGTCAAATGACTGTTTGGATAAACGAAGAGCCATTTAAGTTGTAATTAGCGTTTAATTAGTTTTAATTGGTAAACGTGACCTGCCTTAAATTCTTAAAACAAATATTGCTACTTAAAGTAAATCTGCATTTATAACATGCTTTAAAAGTTTATTGCATATATACCATAAAATAAAGGTTTCTTGCCTGTATATCAAGCTTAAAATGCTGATTGCATATATACCATGATTTATAATACTTATTGCATTTATACCATTCTTGAAAATAATTATTACATATACATAATTCACAGTGCTTATTTCATACATACAATATAGTGATTATTGCATTTATACCATGCTTTAAAAGTTTATAGCGTATATACCATAATATAAAGGTTTTTTTGCCTATATACCATACTTAAAATGCTTATTGTATATATACCATGATTTATAATGCTTATTGCATTTATACCATTCTTTGAAATAATTATTGCATATACACACCATGGTTTATAGTGTGTATTGTATTTAAACCATGACCATTTTATTGCAAAAATATATACCATAATTTATGTCCTTATTGCATATATACAATAAATTATAGTGTTTATTGCAAATATACATATATAACATTACCACACGCAGTACTTTTGGCATAGATACAGCGATCAATACCATATTTAATAATACTTATTGTGTGTACATATACAGCGCCCAATAATTATTTTTGCATTATTGTCACACATTATATCACATCTCCTGATGCATTTTAAAAAAAATCACATTATTTGATAATGCTCACTTCAAATATACCCTTTTCGGTAATGTCCATCGCTCGTTATTTTACTCATCATATATATACTTTAGAAAATCGGTCCTTCACACTTAAAGTATACTTAGAAATGATAATTGTACAGATACCGTTCCTGATATTTATTGCATTCAGACTATAGCATTTCTAATGATATTTATGTCCTTAACTTAATACCACATACAGAGTGTTGTTCTGATATATCATATGAAATAATTCGTTGCGGCATTGCATTGAGCAACTATTGTTATTTATGTGATGTTTATGTAGGTTAGCTCGATTGTTCTTTCATTTAGATACAGCGTCAGAAACAAGTTCACGACTGAATAGGATTATAATAACTTGGTCTGATTATTTACAATTTCGAATTATTGTTCCATAGTTCTTTTTGAAATTCCACGATTTATGGACATCAGAGATGTAACTCTTTATTGTCACTTTTGCACTTCCGGTGCAGCGGACATTTCCGGTTATGCATGGTCTGGCACATTAACGATCGAATTTCTTAGAGCCAGAGGGTCTAACAACGATGAAAATGCAGGAAAGTGCATCGATTGACAATCAATATTACCTTGATTACAGTAAATAACAATGAGGCTTTCATACGGCACTGGAAACCCTCAGGTAAATTTGTTTTCTAATGCACAAAAACTACCATTATTACCACTGTAAAGAAATCAAATTTGTTTGCAAATCACTTCCACGTTGTTAGTTCATGTACATTTACAATTGAATTGACAAAAATGTTGAAATTATGCCATAATCACAATAATTTCTTTTAATATTTATAGAAAACTGTCCAACAGAACAAAATAATCATTTCTACACCTAAGTGATCCTTGGAAATGCACCGCTGCATCCGGTTATTGTACCGTCCCGCCGTGCCTCGATGAATAGAATATGACATTTGAACATATGAAAGGTAATTATACCTCAATATCCTTTTAAAATGTAATATTATCCAATTTACGTTTCACTGAAAATTAGGTAACGTGTTGGCTATCATAGGACCAATGCATGGAATTTTGGAAATTATGGTTTCTTTCGAAAAGTCATAACCTATTTGTGAAAATTGTTACATGATTTTAAATGAAATTGCTTTTTAAACCTTAGTATATTTTCCTGAGAAATGCAATCCTAATTTTGACCTTCTCTTTTTTCATTTAATATGGCAGTGGCGTGGTCAATCCCGAAAAGGGTACCTGTCTTGAGAAATCACCTCATCAAACTTTGTTTTTATATAAATCTTTCTGATGCGTTATAAATGTTTTGGATATACGTCAACGAGTAGCGTATCTCCACTCTTCGGCAGGATTCTATGAATATTTTTTGAGTTACGGCCCTTGAGCTAGAGCGGTCGACGTTTTAGTACCTTTTTTTTGCGAAATCAACTCCAACAGCTTTTGAACTTTAGAAATGCTTTGGATATTTGTGTAATGAGAATTTCCATTTTTTTCATCACGACACATTTGATATATTTGGAGTCATGGCCCTCGACTTAGAGAAATGGAACATCCAAATTCAGAATTTCAGCACCTGATTTTGGAAATCATTTGAACATTCATGTGAAATGCTCAAATAAAAGGTAAAGAGTACATCAAAAGGACATCTGGCGAGGTATGTTGTTTTATAAACATGACAAGAGCAATATAGTATGGGTCACAACAAAGAGTAAATTGTAAATTGTTGCTTTAAAAATATGTAATGCATGAGTTCAACCTTTTATTCTTACATATGTCCACCCGTTAATCATTTCCCATTTATTTCACATATAATCTATGATTTATTTCATTGATGTGACTGTATAATATCAAACAATATCAATTAAAATTTACTCAAATAAGATTCCTTATTTTAAAGCCTATTCATTTATATGGAATTTGAAGTCTTAAAGTGATACAGAGTATATGTTTCATGAATTTCATATGTGGCTTAAATAGAGCCAAAATATCATATGGCCTTATTTAAGTTCAAATCGCTTATCTGAAGTTGCATCCTTTAATCTTGAATGCCAAAATTATGACATTTCATCTTTTAAATTGTAAATTTAAAAACGGCCATATAAATGTTAAGAAAACGAAATTCAGCTACCCATTTACATGTATATTAGCTAAGTGACCTATCAAGCAATACCAACCTATATTTCTCTTTGTGTCTGTCATGATTAAGTTTCCAAAATTACGTTTGAGTCGTTGGCGCGCGCCAGTGTCCGGTTTTCGATCATAAATCTCTAGTAAAGTCACTATGATGGCTTGTAAGCATTGAGATGGTAATTTTCAGAAACAACCACTACTTCTAAATGTAAAAACACCATATATGAAGTTTGCCATATTTGACCCCAACGACATACTCTGTGCCCCTTTAGTATCAAAAGAATTCTATTAAACATGTTAATGAATTTAATTTATCTATATTTTTGGTGGTATCTTCATTTTCAGCATTTAAAAGTCCACACATGGTACTGCTTTTGTAAATCGATGTTATCTTACGATGCGTCATGCAGAAACCTGTTCAACCATAATAGCTCTTTTATAACCAACTTGTTACACAAAAATTGAAGCCTCGAGGAGACAGGTGAGCCAATGAAAACAGCAGATTGTGGGTGGTACGGACTCTTCCCCAAGAAGGAGTCATTACTTTTTATCCATCCGTAAGAGACTCACAAGCTTGCTTGATAAAAGCTCATGCGACCTTACCAGAAAATCAAATGTAAAACTGCAAATATTATGTTTTATTTGCTTTACTTTTAACATATCATTTTGTAAGGGATGTACATTTCAAAGAAGATTCATATTTCGATAAATAATATTAAAGATAAATTAAAAGGAGAAAATAAATGTCTGTTTCAGATTATAGTTTTCCTTTCGTAAAGATTTGTTAACAAAATATATTGATAATAGGATTGAAATATTATCCGATCAATAAATCTAAATTTGCTTATAAAAACACAGATAGTTGTACAAGAGCAGCATTACAAAAACATAAAACACATTTGCTGAAATTAAGATTCGAGTTCAAATAATACATTTGGAATATTAAAAAATCGCGTTGGGAGAAGGAATTTACATCTGAAGAAGTAATCAAATTAAACTCTTATCATATATTGATGCAACTACAAGATAAGATTAAGTAACCTTTAAAATCATAATATAATCGTAAAAACTAATTTTTTATTAGATTAAAATGGTACATATAGGTAACGTTAATCCATAGATTTTCTGACATATCTTTCATGGATTTATTTGACAACTGTCAGATAGTTTCATGCCATATAAAAGAGTTTTACAGAAGTTTACAAAAAAAATTCTTTTCTGAGAATCTCGTTTCATCAGTATTATCTATCCGCGTGCCTCCTACATTAACCCCTTGTGGAGCAGCATGGCTCTCAACAAAATTTGAATTTTTTAAGTTGCCTTTGGTCAAGATATACTTTTGAAAGTATATAGATCATCACTATATATAATGCTTTGAAGTGGCCACTCATTTCTGAGCGTCTGGTTTCTTTTAGATCATTCCGAACATCCATCTGGGTAAAATGATCAGGGATGAGTATTTGATAAGGGGTCAATTCGGCCGAGTTTGGAAACACAATTCATGGTAATAGTTCCATCAATATGTCTTTTGGTGTTATGCATGATTTAAACACCTGTACTTTAAACATTTGACGAAGTTGTGATTTCATAGAATAGCGTTTCTATCAATACAGTCTATGAAAAAAACCCACCGCATTAAAATGTATATATAGCAGGATATTTACCAAGAAAATTGTAAATGACACTTGGTGTTTTCAAAATGGGTGGCATGCCTGGGGTATGATGGAATTAATTTCAACTTTTATGAATCATATGTTTTGCTTTGCAACAGCAAGCGCCGTTTAAATAATCGCACGGGCCAACGATTTACCAAGAATCCTGTCGGTCTTTATTTAAAAATACATGCCATTACGATAGTGATCTGGATATTTTCTATGCTAAAATCGTACTACTTTATCAGGTCGATTTTTTTGCGGAACCGTTAAAGTCCGGCAACGATTTAAAGCACTGACCGTAACATGGTGTGCAATTTAAAACGATCCTGTGTTTGTGTCTCAAGGAATGTTTCAAAACTCTACTAAGACATTCTGTTAATTTTTTGAGTATCCGGTTTCTCAGTCTTGGGATGATCATAGGTTCATAGTTGTACCTCACACCTCGAGGGGTATTTTAGTAAAGACGTAGAAAGTACGTTTCATTGTTGGTAGCTTCTTTGATGAATTTTGCATGGTTCAGTTGGTGACGTGAGGAATGATGTTTTGGGATATCAATATATAAGTTTTTATAAAATGAACATATTTAAATGAGAACGTATTTCTATATGTTTTCGAGATTCTAATGGATATTTTTACAGGAGCTCAAAATACAAGGAACTACTGGAAAATCAGGGGATTTTATTTGTTTTATGTATGTATGTATGTATGTATGTACCTGTATCACTGGTGTCTTCAACAGTTTGTTTGATGCATCTTGCAATTCACCTAATGAAAGGGCACGAAATAGCACAAACGATTTTGACCTTCATTTTAAAGAAGATTCTTCCAAAGAGTTGGCCTTTCATTTGATAAAACCAACCTCTAATTACCTTCGTTCTTTAGACATGAGAGTAAGGCTGATGATTTCCTTGATGAAAAAAATAAACAAAATTGACTAACTCAATCATGTTTTTACATGAGTTATACAAATATATCTATTTTGCTTTTAGGAACAGAATGCTCCTCTTCTACACTGATATTTATTACAAACAATCTACAGATGTTGTCAAAATCTTTCCACGATTTATTAAATCTGGCTCATTTTTATGATTAATGGTTTGATGCTCATAAAAGAAAGTAGATGGGGTCCCTTTTTTACAACAGACTGTGTGCGCATGCATGGGAAGTGAACTGGTGTTGGGCTGTGTGCCACACCGCACGCGCATATGAGTTCCATGACAGTGTTACACGCGCGCATCTGAACATTCACGTCCGGTAGGTATCACTCCCTGTTGCATGCTGGGTGCGTTATTAACAGGCACTGTATCGGCAAGATTCGCACGTGGGAGCGTTAGATGGCTTGTTGGGAAATTAAATTATATCAGCTTGGTGCATTCTCTATGTTTCACAAGGTCAACAGTCATCGGCGTGAAATACTGTAAAGTGGCGGGAAACGTCAGACGACATATCCCGCCTAGCTCGGCGACAACTGGAACAAAGCAGACGACAGCAGAATGGTCAGCGTGGGAGGGGGTCGCCGTCTTTTTGTTGTGACGTAGTCGGGCGAGGGAGATCATGCTGGGCTCAATTGCTCGAAACTCAACACGAATGAAGAATTAAATTTGATTTTCCACAAGAATGAGCAAAAGTGACTTCACTACATTGTAAAACCCTTGCGTTGTCGTCGTGATCATTTTCCTGTATGCTGATACCATTGAAGTCTTGTTGACACGAGCTCTGTATGGTTGGTGTACGACAAGGCTGGGTTTTCTTTCTTCTTGTATTTAACTCATCAACGGAAAAAACTCGATTGAACTTCTCAAACGAAGCGAAAAGATTTGATTAGCGCCCACTGTCCTCGGGAAACGATGATATTTCAATTTTGATATGTTTACACTAAAAGAGAAAAATCGCAGACGTCCGAAGAACGACGAGCCCCCCTCAAATTGATTCCGACTAAAGTATATAGTCATCATGACGCCGCAGAAAGATAATTGGGAATACAACTTTCTTTGAAACTATGAAATGAGCATTTGATTTGCACATCGCTGGCAAGGTGTTCAGAGAATATAGAAGGTCATATTTGGTAAAAGAAACAAATTGTATTGGATATATTATGAAAACGGAATACTTTTTTTGCTATTTAAAAGAGTCAAATCTTAATTATTTAAAACATATTATGTAACTGATAGTTATAATGATCTTAAAAAGGAAATGAAAGTGTAGCTACATATTCCTAAAACTGTCTGATCGTCTCTCTGAAACTATACTGTAAAATAACACGTTGACCGGGTTGGTTCTATCTTGATTATCATTCTGGAATAATAATAATTTTGCGAAAAATTTGCTGATGAAATACTTCAAAATACGCCAGGAATAAATCCGATATCAAACCACATCAGTATGAACGTGTAATTTATATTAGGCTAGATTGGAAATAATATGGTATCACTTCGAGTTTCAAGAGTTCGATGTCACAAAACAATGGTGTGACACGATGAATGACGTCACAATGTTATTGTTCCTATGGGACTACTGAGACTCAAGGGTACTTGATTTTACTGAATTTCGATGGCTTTCATCATGTGATAAATGAAAAGATTTCAATTCAGTTCTGTATTAAATAAGTCTAAATTACTCGATGAAATCAACATGACAGTTTTCAAAACAAAGGCAAAATTCCTCTATCAAAGCGACTGGGCGATTTTGGCTACAGATTATAAACTATGTGAGATTATTATTTACTATTATGACTCTATGTGATAATCCACTCGATATATTTGATGTTATGCTTATGATTGCTAACTGTCAAATCAATGTTTCAAAACTTGTCTTTATTTAATCGAATGTACTTTTTATTTGATTGCAACATAGCTTTCATTATTGTGTGAAGAAGAAAATCAAAGCTTAGTCGAATAAGATTGTGTTGATAAGCACCTATGAATTTTATGGTTGTAGTCGGAACACCAAAAACGTGTTCAAAATTATAAAAGTTATCATTATTTCACAAGCAAACGTCTTTGTTCATGTCATCGAATAAACAATACGGAAAACATTTCGGTTGATATTTAAAGATATTAAACAAAGCAAAAACGACAGCATTTTCACGGAGCCTGCTCATGCTAACTATTTAAACAAAGATATAAAACCAGCATGGGTAGATAAGACTTCCTTGCGGTACGCCTAAACACACGCTATCAGTCAATAGCGTACACAAGTTAACAGCATAGTCAATAGCGAAGTGGGATCAATTGGAAATTATATTTATCAGATTGATCAAATCAGTCTTTTGCATCTTGTCTAAACGGCATGTTCTTGTGAGTTTGACCATTCATGCAAAGTTAATGAACAACTTAACGAGTGTTCAGCGCGACCCGAGGGCAAGAGACTCTTATCAGAAAGAACGATTAAGGCGATATGACAGCAAGGTTAGGCCTGCTTAACGGGCCTGTGATTATATCCCGTGTTAAGCTTCAAGCAGACAACCTCACAATATCCAGTAGCAAGGGCTTTAGGGAAGGCGTTTATCAATGTTTATCGACAATATCTCTCCAATCATCAACAGAAGGCCACACAAACCAACAATTAGTCGAAGGCAGACAGTTTGGCAGATTTAGGCGTACCTGTGAATGAGTTATCCCCCCTTGTTGTTGATGTTATAACCCGACACCAAAGCTTGTCCGATTTCAGTTGGATTATCGCTTTATGATTGGCGACTATGAGATCTAACGTTGGAACGCCGGCTGGAGGTGTGGGATGGATTAATGGATCACCTGGTCGAAGGCTTGACATACCTCACCCGACACTGGCTGTACTCGCTTATAGAATTTATGTTTGCATCATATGAACTTTGTTTCTATCTACATGGTAAAATCTCTGAGACTTTTTTGCATATCTATTTGTCGTAGGAAATTGTATTTAAATATTTTTTTAAAAAGATGTCGCATTTCCCGTCTTTATTAAAGTTTGAAAATAACAAACAGAACGTTTTTAGCCGTTTGACATATGTTATTCCATACTTATTGCATGTATGTGATTATTTATTTTGTTCTTGTTTTGCTTGTTGAAAGAATGCTTACTAATTATTCACAAAAAATAATTATAGTTTCATTTAATCAAATATTTAAAAAGTTGTTTTCAAGTTGATTAAATACTTTACTGCCTTATTGCCTTTGGTATCTCATTTGTCGTATACATACATGTATTAATTGTAAATATGTTTCAATTTATTTTATCCTGAATTCAAGATGGTTTCGGATTATTTGAGTGCAAAAAGTCTATTTATCGATTTTAATTAATGTTACCACGCCCTTATTTTTGTTTCAACACCATGACGTAGTGAACCAATCCATATTGTGTTGAAAAAATCTATCCTTAAGAAAAAAGAAGGCTGAAATTAAATACTTTACTGCCTTATTGCCTTTGGTATCTCATTTGTCGTATACATACATGTATTAATTGTAAATATGTTTCAATTTATTTTATCCTGAATTCAAGATGGTTTCGGATTATTTGAGTGCAAAAAGTCTATTTATCGATTTTAATTAATGTTACCACGCCCTTATTTTTGTTTCAACACCATGACGTAGTGAACCAATCCATATTGTGTTGAAAAAATCTATCCTTAAGAAAAAAGAAGGCTGAAATTATTTAAACGAAAATCTTATTTGCACAAAATAAAATCTTTGAAATAACAGCTTTATTCAAACGTTCTTAAAAGTCATATTGAATATGATATTGAAACAGGGACGACGGGTCGTTCTTTCTGATGTGCTCCACTCTCGTCACTATTGTCCGAGATATCTGCCATTATTGCTAGTTCATCGAATAAAATGTAAATGTATCTCAAATAGATAGCTTGAAACTTTCAACATGTTTTTCCACTTATATCTCTAGAATCAGGTGAATGTGAATATTAAATCTTTCAAGATGAAATAAGTGCATTAATGTCAACTTGAAGTCATTTACAAATGATATTTGCCTTATATACTTCATTCAACAGTAGATTTGACATTTGTATCAAATTTTCAGAATTCATCATCCGATCATCAGATCATCCAATGGAATGTATATTTCGACAATATTTCATCTGAAAGTACTTAGGAAATCGTACATCATAAATGACCTACACGACCTATAACAAAAGGTTGAACGAAAACATTAGCTTTTATTAAAAAACGAATTAAAACATGAATAACTTAGAGTCGTCACAATTTGTGGCAATAAATAACGTTACCTGATTACTAGTATTTGCACTGCTTGATTAAATGACAGCAGTTTGCAGAAACATTGTTTAACTCAGATAAACTAAGTAGATAATTATAATATTATCAAAGTGTTAGTATGGGATTATATATGTCATACGGAGACTGATTTCAGATTTGAAGAAAATCATATTGTATAGCATCTACATTCTCCTAACTCTTAATCTTTTAAAGATAAAAATAATCATAACTGTAGTATTGTTACATTGTGATCACAATATGCTAATGTAACATTAATGTAAGAATACATATGTCATTCATAGGCGATAAATTTATTCCCATTTGGACCTCGAGGTATTAAAAGTGAGTTCGTTTTTTTCTCCAACGACTAACAATGAGCATATCAACATAAATCCATAGAAGGCATGACGAGTTGTGGACAATCTCCCATTGTAACTTCGCAAAAAATCATGGCTGCCGGGATTACGGGTTAGGCTCCTTCAGTGACCACCTACAATACCAGTACCTCGATGATTTTTTATAGTTCATAAACATAATTCATGTACACTGGCTTAGTGAAAGAAGCAAAATACTTATGGCCTTTTAAACGTCCCAATTACCATACACAAACAGAACGTGTCTATGTGTGATATCGCGAGCCCAATTAGGAGTATTTATACCTTAATCGGGTCGTTTATCATGCATTAATATAGCAATCTCGTCTCCAGAATGGCTGAGGGTTGATCCGGGTACCCTGGTCCTTTGAGCCAGTGATTAATTCATGAAATTACGTCTTTCAGAGAGGATCATCCGCTGTTTAGAAAAGCCGAAAACTCTTGGTGGTGACTTGACAACCCAATAGATCATATTCCTGCGCGAATACATTATGCTCGAACCCGACCAGGAGCGACGAACTCATGCAGAGGCGACTATGGCATTTGTCCCATCGGTCGTCTGTCGCTATATCATTCCTCTCCCATCCTTGCATTTCTCAGTAGAAAAGATATTTATTCTAACCTCATGAATACCTAATCCCGATATTGTTGCCCTGCACACATCATTTACCTGTTTATAAGGCCCTGCTCACGACCTTGTCGCGTATACCAAAGTAGCCACCCCATGCGGAATATCGGCGCGGGACCAGCCATTAAAGAGAACCGGAGGCATAGTCGAGATATTATATTTTAACATATTTTCATCCAGGATTCATGTTTCATCCCCCGCTTTTGAAAACAGTTGAGTTTTATAGGTGCATGCATGCTGGGCTGGCTATATATATTTGTTTAATGAGAGACGGGCAGATTCGGCATTAGGACTCGCCGAACAATGAAACCTCCCTCCATTGCAGACGGCAGCGCTGGAGTCTGGGTTCGCATGACGTCGCCAGGAGCTTGGCCCCACAGACGGATCGGCTGATGGTTGTCGTAAAATTGCCGTAAACCAGAGAGGTGTCCTGCTCTTGGACACTCATAGGACGCGAGAAGAGAAGGCTGGGAAATGGGGATAAATTAATTCCCCGTCGATACAGTATACCACACACTATGTTATTGTATCTGTGATGGAGAAAGGGGAATCTTGAAGTGGTCCCCCATTGGGAAGAGTCGTTAAAACCACTCGTCATAAACAGAGAAAAACACATGTCCTAACATGCTGTTCTTTACAAGACGAGGTCTTGCGTGTCATAAAGAACGATTCTTTAAAACACACCATGTAACATCTTGTTTCTCGAAATCCTTTGCTTATAAAAGTCTCATGAAAAAGGTTCCAAATGAAATTCAAAATCACCTCTGGAAGGAAGACTGTTTTTAAATTCTCATCTATATGGGAACATATTAGTTACAATGATCTCTGCCATATGAATGTATACTGTTGTTCATATAAAACACGTTTGTAATACTACAACACATTGCAGATAGATCGCAAAAGGCCAAGAAAATTATACATCTCAAGTATAAGTAGCAATATCTACCTGCGTTTTGTACAGATTCTACCTACACAGAATTAATTTTCATTTCCCATGCATAAGGTTAAACAAAGGTCATACATATCGTGTGCTCATGTGTGCACATTTTACTTTCGCGAAATTGTGTTTGCACGAGTGTTTTTAAGTTCTGCTCGAATTATTCATGGCCTATTTGAAACGACCCGATGGAAGAGCAGCAGCTAATATATGTTTAAATGATTAAAATCAAGAAGTGTATAATTACGAATCCCTGCAGTGCGACTTTTGAGAAACTTACGCATTTTTGTACAACCATACATTTTGTCTAATTATTTGTTACTTTACCTTAAAGCTGAAACATTATAAATCCAATGAGCGATGAGATACAAATGGCTAAGATGGTCAGCGTGCATTGTTTTTCATTTCTTTGCGATGACCTGTACACAAAACCAATCGTAACCTGCAATGATTATTCCCCCTTCAATGAAGTTATCATTTCATTTTCTAAAGCCAAGAATGTTGTGAACCTAAGAATCCAGGTCAAGCTGTTTTGCCAAATCCTGAAAAATTTGTACATACACTGTTTTGGTACCTTTGTCATACAGCAACTGTAAAGATAATTGCATTTTCATTTCTTATTTTTCCAACGTGTGCCTGACACTATCAATGGATGCCAGTATCTGTAAGAAAGGTTATCAGTATCATTTATAGTTTCAAATATCGATTTTCGTGAAATCTCGAATGATAAAACTTTATGTGTATGAACCTATAAAAAATGTGTATGTATGTATCAAACGTGTACAAATCGTGGAATTGAGCCTTTAATCAAACGACTTGTTAAGAATTTCTCCGCACACATCCCTCATGCAAACATGATGACTTGCAATCTATTGTATTGCATATAACGCAGCTTGATAAGAGCTACCCAGCTAGCTTTTACGTATCTGATGATTTCTACTCAGCATTTAATGGTCATTACTCAGAGAGTTGTAATCTACATACGTATCACGTGTTATATAGGTGGTATTTTGAGAACTTGTGTAGGCAGTCTTTTGTGTGACATGCATTCTGGACATATAATGCTATTGAAAATTGTTGAATTTTATCATCATCCAAACTTTCTTAGACAGAAGAAAAAGCTTGTGTAAGATGTCACTTATCACACACATGGATAATCATAACAAAACTTGATACCGTAGCAATGATATGACGTCAGTGTGCTGATGACGTCACACTGCAGAAGCTCAATGGCCAATTTGTATACAATATATGATGGACAATGAATTTGAATACTAAATGAAATCTACCACTCGTGTTCTCTTCATACCGAATAAATTATTATTCTCTGATCAGTTATCAATAGTTATTAAGTTACAAAAATATTCCTCAACCCTAGGATATTAATTAAATCATCTCGTCTTGATGTATTTGATACCTGAAGTCATTAAAGTCTTTTATTTTGTAATCATTAATTGGTTTAGCAAAAACTTTCATGCAAAGAGGATATTATTAATATATAAGCTATACATGCATAGAATGACTGTTGTCTCTTAAAATACATGCATCATGTATATGGAACGTCACAGACATGTATTGAGTTTTTAATATTCCTATCAGTTACTGTGTAAAGATGTTTATATCGTATTTTTTAAAAACTTTAAGTGAAAATAATATTTTGTTTATGACACACCTTCAGGAAAGCATATCTTTATAATTTCAGCCCATAATGTGCAACTTATAATAAACTCGTAAGGGTCTTACAAGTATATGGGGCTGTCGGAAAATGCATCAACAAAACGGACCTCACAGAGAATTTAAAGAATTCTTTTAAAGTCATTAACTGACCGTATCAACCTCTTCTTATCATTTTGGAGCTTGAAATTTGACCATTCGACATGCGTAATTTCGATTACTGGTTTCAACAATGATAAACTTGGTATTTTAAGAAACGATTTTTTGTTTTTACATGTTTTTACTTAGTTTACGACTTTTGGTTTTCATGTTCCATACTTGGTTAAATATTTGTACAACATTTTGATAAGAATTTAATCCTTTCAAGTCAAAATTTCATTTAATTATATCACGTCAGTCTTTGGAACAAACAGGCGTATATATGTATTTCTTTCAGGTGTACATAACATTCCTTCTATATAAGAATTCTATAATAAACTGTTAGACGCATCGTATGAATCATTTTCTGACGATGCAGTGACATGGCAAGGTATTAATTTGTTAAAAAAATCATTTAATTATCTCCCTGAATAATACATCACGTAATATCAAAGTAATATATCTTAAAATGCCTTATATGAGGAGCATAACGATGCTGAATAGAAGGTAATATAAACTTATCAAAGGCTTAAAAACTCCAAAACAACATTGTCCAAAATAATTTTATATATGTTTTAATATCTTTATAGTCCCTCCCTTTACGATTTATTTTTTCAAATTTTCAAATTTATTCCTGGGTGGATGCTAACTTCACAGAGATAAAATTACTTTCATGATGAAGGCTTCATCTCAGAGGCAATCTTCTCTACATGCAACGACACTTCAATTATTTGAGAGAGACTTTTCCTCATTTTATTCAAAACACCTCTCACTTACATGAAAAGACGTGGTATTTGTATTAACATTGGTAATCTAGTACCCTATTGTATAAAGGTGTATATGGATATTTAATGTTGTCCAACTGTTTTAGTATCAACACGTTTTTTCTCAAGACGATAAATATGCAATTGAAAAGAACATAATTTCCAGGCAGTTGGATTCGCATAACGGTTGATCGTATAACGTAGGTGAATAAATACATCTTACAGACAGTAAATAA
Source organism: Phorcus lineatus (assembly GCA_921293015.1). Classification (NCBI taxonomy): domain Eukaryota; kingdom Metazoa; phylum Mollusca; class Gastropoda; order Trochida; family Trochidae; genus Phorcus; species Phorcus lineatus. The sequence goes on along the minus strand of OV121095.1, from coordinate 12,974,457 downwards.
ACCTTTGAGGTGTTCTAGACAGTAAATAATATGATAGAATGATCTTTCTCAACCATATAACATGGTTCGTAATTCTGTGTGAATCATTATACATATTAGTTTTACATCAGATTGTGCAAGCATATCAACATATGACACTTAAATTTGAAATAAGTTCTCCTCATTGTTGAGATAGCTATAACGTTGACGCCACGCAACATTAACACTCAAAGAAAATTTTACGTTGTACCACCTATTGAAAATTGTCTTTGGAGGGCTGCCATTTACAACATTCACGTAACTGAATATCAAACGTTATATTTCGATTCCTAAAAAGAAGAATCGAAACTGCAAACGACAAACAGAACTTCTAGTTTTAAGTATAAAATCTAAATTAGATATATTTTAAACTAAAAATAAATGCGTAATATACGGCGAAAAATTACTTTCGTTGAAGTGTGAATAAGGACTTACGAGCATGTTGAAGAGAAATAGCTACTGAAAAATTTGTTTGATAGAACCATGGAAATAACACATGAAAACTATTACATGCAATATGATATTCGTAGCGACATTATGTTTTATGTTTTGATGACATTTACCATAACGTGTAAATACATTTACATACATATTGTTTAGTGAACAAGTGTAACAGTGTTATTGATATCTGCAGTGGTATTTTTTCTTGTTTCTACTGGGTCCAGTCTCTTGCTGTAATCAAACCTATGTCTTACGAGTCAGGCAACATCCGTTAGCAATAGCCTACCTATATAACCACCAGGCTTCGATAGACCCTCGCTGAAATTTGTACTATTGCAGAGAGTGTGATCCCCAAAATGACAATACCATATTGACAAATTGTCACAAAAGAAATTTAAGTCATTTTGTCATCAATATTGGGACACGACCCTTTTTGATAGTGTTCACTATATAATACATATTATTAATGAAATGAGAATTCGTTAATCTGATTTTTCAAAGCCAAAGATAAATGGTGTGAAACTCACATAACATAACATTTATAAATAGATAAATATATGGACGTATTGAACCTAAAACAAACTGACACTGGAATGTGTTCCTTCGGTGTTAGTAAATGCATGTATTTGACACAAGTAATCCTCTGATTAAGCCGACTTTAAAGTACTAAATTGTTTGCATACATACCAAAAGCGTTAAATGGACACACCACGTAGTAGCCATTATTCATATGCCACCCCTGTTTGATTTCTAATAGACATGGAATGTCCTTAGTATTCTTACCTTATCATGGTTACATCGCAGCTATTGTTCTATCAAGATCATGTATGACACCGGTCTCAAGGTTCCCATCTGAATGTAGCATAAGTAATCCACACCACCCTATGACCTAGGAAATACCATTGACTTCTTTGAGATGTCAAGTTACATAGCGATCAGTTAATCCCTTAACTAATCAATAAGACTGTTGAAAGGTTATTTCCTGTTCTGTGACTTGTCATAACTTTATATAAAGTTCATTACATCTGACTTTAGTCGCTAGTTACAACGTTTTTCTCAATCTATGCCTCTATTAAAATGTTTATGATTAACTCTTTTTGCCTATGTTAAGATGAGTTATCTACACTGCATTGAGTCTACTCATTGGTTCTTTTCATCAAAACTATGTATTTTTTCTAACTGTTTAGTTGAGCTTTGCTCCATTTACACTTGTGATTGGCAACTCTGTTACTCTATCATAAGGTTGTTAATGCAAAACCGATATATTTTCATGTGTACCATCTTTGGTGTGTTTTTATATATATTGCAAACATTATGTCAAAGTCAAAACGTTACTTACTCCGTTTCGACAATTCTTTAATTATTTCCCAATATATGTATTGTAGTGTTTGTTATTTCCCGTAAGCGTTACCTTTCTCTAATGTGACGTCTAAGCTAGGGAATACAAGCAGTTTTAACAAAGTCATTAATCGTCATTACCCTTTGACAGATAGCGGAGACAAGAACGTAATTGTTGTCCCATTAACAAGGTCTGTATACAGCGTCCTGCCAGGAAGGAACTAAGGCCACTTCAAATTGGGCAGTGAGTCCGAGAGACCAACGGACCTGCTAGAACTCGCTAACTCACACCTCAGTCAAAGGACAATCACGGCGGTCATTTAGGCGCAATACTACGATGTGTCCCTCAGAGTTCAAGACCCAGAATACTCTAAGATGTCTCCACGGGTCATTTGGATGATTACCACCCACGGGGAAACGTGAAAAGAGACTATGTATCCCTTCACCCACAAGAGCCACCTCGGAGAGTCTTTCTGCATCACCTACAGCTTCTAAAGGAAACCTCAGAGCATGTCATAGCGTTTAAATACACTACAGTGACATGACTGTCGTCTTCACAATATTTCCTTCCGAGTTCCACACTTGGCTGCCCTTCTAGACATGGCCTGTTCATTGAGCTAAGCTGTGGGCTATTTGCTGGGCCTTAATGTTCAGATAATCTACTCCTACTGGGACAAACATACATTGCAGAGGTGAATCACTTAGTAGGAATTGTTCCCACCTCATCGTATGGAAATCGCCCATTGATGTCACGTCGGCCACGTTATTTATTGACCCCATCATTCCAAGTCTTTACCAAGTGTGAGTCTCGAACGTTTTCAATAAACTCCGGAGTCAAATGAGTTTCTCAGAACCTTGTGATTTATAGACTCCCTGGCTTTATGTCATCTCTCGTTCTCTCTTTTTTGACACTTCCATACTTTAAATTTTGGAATTAATTTCTCATTTTGAATTTTTAAACTGATTTCAGAAACGTATTACTCAGTTTAAATTTTAGGTTGTTTATCACAGTTTAGCTGTGTAATACATGTGTGTATTTAGAAACGTTATTCATGTGCTCATTATTTAATAAAATATATCTTATACGTCGAAGCACCTTTTTTGAAAGAATGACAGTTTTAAAATCAAATTCATCATTATGGTTACTTATAGGATCAAGGTTAATCACTAGTATTAAACGAATATATACTTAATGTAATTTTCAGTTAACCGACTTCAGGAAGGATATCAATTGATCCAAACCGGTAAAGAATATATATCTGAAAGATCGCATTACCTCAACATTAGTTTGTTCTTCAATGTTTTTCATTATGTTCAAACAATAAGGCTATATTTTCATCACACATCACGTGATATCCATCGCCGCAATGGTTAAAGAGTCCGTCCGATCCGATGTTGTTTTCTCTGTCAATGACATGACAAAATGCTCTTTATGATTACCTTTTTTTAAAAATTATAATAATAATATGTATGAATGGATAGAAAATCCACACATTTATCAAATGATTTATAAAAAGACTAACCAATAATGGCTTGTAATACAAGTAAGGCTTTTCCCACTCATAACGCCGACGAATGGCTTCGCTTCTCATTGTTGTGTCTTTTACCGAGTGTGCGCTCTTATTTATCAAGTTATAAAATCGTAGTCAACCGAAATGTTAACCTTAGGAACATGTTTCAACTTTACAGTTAATTCTTATCTAACCGTTATCAACATTTGTTTTTTCTTATTGAATACGTAAATCGACATAATTTACCGTTGTTTATATTGCAAGAAAATCTCAGAACCCAAAGAGGTCAATTTCATCGCGAGTTTTGTGACGTCACCTCTTTTCGAGCCCCTCAAATTTTGTGTCGTAGTCAACGGATCTTAGGTTTTCGGGGGCCGATTTCAAAAGTTCAAAATACTTTATCAGTTTCGAAAGCATAAAACATTTCCAAAAACATAAAAAATAACCTTTTATACAAAGCACATGTTAAGTTATAATATGACAACAGAATATGAGCTCTTCCGATGCATTCATTTAAGCATGATTACTCCATAGACACCACTCAGCATCATAATTATAAATGTTCTCTTGGCAATTAATTTTAGATAATTATTCTTTTATGAGCTCATCTAATTATTGATTTTTAAGTAAAGAAAAATGGTTTGCATTTACTTAAATGATGTGTAGTTTGATTCCCAAAAAATTCTTATGTTCATAATTTCATATCAACGCGCACCTGCGTAAAAATCCTTTCAGTTGTGCACTTCACTCGTTACAACATTGATAAACAAAGTCGATAAAAATTTTAAACAGACAAACCTTTTGATACAATTCTACACATACACAACGTAAATCGTTAAAAATCTAATACCATTAACTATTCAATAGTCCTCTATCTGTTGCTGTGCCACTTGTCTTGATGTCCGTGATGCGAGAGATGTGAGTTGTAGACCCTTAGTTATACGTATGAAAATGAAATCTTATAGTTCAAATAATCCTCCTTTTTTGAAAATTTTTGATGACATCAAAGGTATTTTGATTTAAATAAGTGATGATATCTGACTTTTCAAGAACTTTTCGACTTGCAATTGCGACAGCATATGGATTGATCAACGACCCGACATTCTTTGGCGGCCTGCCAAACCGGGTAGAAATAGACCGATCGCTTATGAGATGACCCCAACTGTTGATCGCTCGGCGAGTTTAAAATAAGATGTCACATAATGCCAGTCATGTATTTTTGACAGGAAGTTCATGTTCTTCAATAGAAATAAGATCAAACTGTTCGTTAATGTATGGTTTCTAATGTTGGTAGCTTTTAAAAACGACTAAAAACGGTATTAGTGTAATTCAATGTTTATTTTAACGGAATAATATTTTATGGTTTAATGTCCGAAATTATAGACTTACACAAAGAAATACATTATTTCCGATGATTTTGGACCCTTCCCTTAATATATCGTTACGTAGTTATTTTCTAACTGATGTTTTGAGAGAAATCCATGCTCGTGTTTTAGGGGCTCGAAAAGACGTGACGCTCGAAAACAGGTAACGTGGGGATATACGAATGAATAGGAATGTCCCCTTGAATTTCGTTCCCACAAAAAATACCTCGATAGGACTGTCCTTTTAAAAGATGTTTAACAAAATGTTTTATCATATATAGAAAAAAAATACCTCGATAGGACTTTCCTTTTAAAGGATGTTTAACAAAATGTTTTATCATATATAGAAAAATGTGTGTATTTTGTGAAGTTAGAAGTAAAAACAATCCATTTTAATGGCTAGCGCTTTCAGCTCAACGAGCCTCTTCAGGCCATATATACATATATTCAAAGACAAAAAATGACACATAGCCAACATTACTCAAACATGTTTCATTATATATATATATATATATATATATATACATATATATTTAAAGGATCACCGGGTTAACTCTATGCATTATAATCTATGGTATTTCATACTGTAATGTATAATATGTTCAATAACGACTTTATTAACGTTTGGCTGGACACTATTATAAGTGTGTGACGCTTTAAAAAAATAATATTATTCTTCTTCATCTTGTTTCTTAAAATAAGTTACCACGAGCAAGGACAATTTTAATAAGAGTTTCTCTGCTACAGGGTAAGTTCCTTTTCTCGTTTCGTTTTATAAATTTGAAACATATATCTATCTCTGTTTAATGATAGTGGGTCAAAATAGTTTGTTTTTCTAAAGATATTTATCTTCGTCATGCAGCAGAGAAGTTCTTTGAAGCTTGTCTCCGTACGGCTGCATCCCGAAAATTTGTTCACCCACTTGTGTCTCATAATAACACATAATAGCACAAATCAAGTCACTCAGCAAATTCTCTAGGCGCTACAAACATTCACTGGACATAACTGGGTGTGCCGTGTGTAGTATCTAAAATATTGCAACTAGATATGATAGGCTTGTTTAAATAAGAATGTTTTCAGTTTGGACTGAAATGAAGTGACACTCTCTGCTTCTTTGATGGTAAGGGGCAAGGAATTCCACAAGACAGGCGCAACGTAGGAAAAACTTCTGTGACCAAACGACTTCAGTTTCACTTTTGGTATGCACATTTGTTGTTGTGAACTAGATCTCAAAGAACGGGCTGGAATAAAATTACACTGACTTAACAGGTTAATGAGGTACTCCGGAGCATTCCCATTGATGCATTTGTACGTAAGGGCTAGCAACTTGTAGTCTATCCTCTGCTTAATGGGAAGCCAGTGAAGACTTACTAGTAGTCGTGTCACAAGCCTTCACTTTTTGGCTCTTCAAAAAAGTCTAGCAGCGGAGTTTTGAACCCTCTGCAACTTACATATAAGATTTTGCCGCATATTGCTCAGGAGACTCCAGAAATAATCCAAGCGTGAGAGGACCAAAGAGCGAACTAGGAGGGGAGCTGCCTCCCGTGTGAGGAGATCACGAATATATTATATACCTCTGAGTTGGAGATAGCAAGTCCTACACACATTGTTAACTTGTACCTCCATAGATAAGCTGGAGTCAATGTACACGCCCAAATCTTTGACTGAAGTACTGAACTGTACCTTTGTACATCCAACAGCTATGGAAGATATAGTGCAAATATCATGGATTTGTGATGTAATTTAGGCATCGTAGACATGATGTCAACAAAACCAAGAATGTTATATTTTAAATTTTCGCCTTTTAGGCGGCTCGTTGAAGTCATAATGTCAAAACTATAATGTTACTATGTAACATATCAATAAAAAGTCTACAGAGTTAATCATTTATTGTTAATCTATTTTATTCTTATCCAGGCGATTGTTTTCACTGACTCAAAAATCAGAAAATGGAAACCAAATTAATTCATTTTTCACCTAGACACACAAGCAGGTGAACAAACCAGCGGTATGCAGCTTTGAGAGTATTAAAATCCTGATGTTAAATTGCAAGAATTGCATTTGTAAAGAAATGCACTCACGTATTTATTTACTTTTGCTAAGCATGGTTCTAAAACGTTTCTTTTTATTCACGCTTCGTAACTAAACAGTTGATCTTATTTGATATTTGAATGATAAGAACTGTCATGGATTAAGTGTACAAACCTTGTACAAAACACACATTAATTTTGCTATATGGAGAATTACGAAACAGTGGGAGCTCCTAAAAACATCGCTTCATAACGCACTAATCAATGACAAGAACTTCACTAATATTGTCATTTTATAAAGCAATATCAATACCGTCACATAAAACCGTCCAATCATTTAGATATGCACAATTAATATGCATCTGAAGCGCATGGGCAATAACAATGAGTAGCAGTGTCCCATTACACTGGGTTACAGACCATTAGTTGCAATTTGTATATCATTTATCAGAAATTCATGGAGCGCTGACAAGTACGGAAATAAACCTTGGCCAGAAATCAGACACTTTACTTGTATTTATTGTTTCCCACACTCTCCGCACGCATTCCTGTAAGCAATATCCTATATCCTATATAGACAATTGAAGCATCCGATGCCAATTATAAAACAATTTCAACAATGCTCCCTGCATGAGAAGTATTTTAGGGTCAGAAAATCTGACATTACTCGGTCGACATTTCGTGACGAACAATACTTGTCTCAGCAGAGCGCCTTGTGCAACCTCTCTCTGAAACTTCCGGTAATCACAGGGAATGATGGGATTGCATCACGGCTTGCAGGTGCGAGATGACACGAGATCTCGTCGTTATCTCGTGGCTAACATTACACCATACAGCCAATCAGAACCATTGAAATGTCAACATCAGATACGTGGAGATTGACCTCTCAACAGGGATGGATACATCCGCATTTGTTGATTTGTCCATCGTGAGCCTGTTCATAATCTACTGTTTCAAGCTACTGGATGAGATTGCAGTTACCTCATACACCTGCCTGAAACTAATTTTACGTTCTTTAGTTCGTATCCAGGTACATCAAAATCAGTTTACACGTCAATTGGACTTTGTAATAGGAAATTTTTGAAAGAGCAAAATTTATCAAATGCACCAATGTATCTTGTAGACAAACTGAAACAAAGGGCTTTAAATCCTACTTAAGGTAAATTGACTCAATTTCATGAAATGGATTTGAAATAGAGTCTAAATTAAGGTATTTTTAATACCCCCTAATGCACCTTTACACAATGCAAAAAGTGGGAATAAATAAGTGGATGTTTGGATAAAAAGTTTGACGTCAAAACAATTCAGTGTTTGAAAGTTATTCAGAAGTTGAAAACTCCTAAAATTACGTCTTCTGAATGACAACTTCTTTAATATCATTAGACATCTACCTACTCTTTTATGAACTGATGAGAGTCAAAAGTCAAATCATTTACTGGTAAGGAATGAAAAGCTTTTTATAGATCACAGAAATAAGATGTTGGTGTTTACTCTTTTTAGAAATGTACTCAATGTTTAAAAAATACTGGATCAACTGCAGTATCCAAGTCTTTGAAATATATAATCAGTAACACACTGTGTTTTCGGATATTCTGATGACCCATACAAACACCGATCATAACAACATAACTGATTTCATCACGAATCATTCATGTTTCACTTCAAATGTTATAAAGGAACAATAAGACCAAATATCAGATTGATTTTTGTAATCAACCGAGGACCTATGTCCTATGTCCTATGTATGTCCCCTTTGTTCACCTTAAGGGGTGTCTAGGAGAAATGTCAAGAGAGATCAGTTCCAACTAACACCCTTTTGGTGTACAAAGCCATGGAGTTTATTTTCGAGGTATTCAAATACTATTACCACAATTGGTTTCTTTATAAGCTGACAGAGTTAAGTTATTATTCTATTTAAGCGATTAGAAGTGATATGACGAAAATAAAATAATTTATGTTTCTAATATTTTATCAGCATTTTCACAATCTCTCTTAATTCTGTGATTCTATCTAAGAAATAGCATTATTTTTATTTATTCTGCTTTCTTAAACTTTAGAAAATTGAGATACATATTGTATCGCAACCATGATGATAATCGTCTCGCAGATTCCTCAGCAATGCTTCCATGATATATCATCACGCCTTATAAAACTGGAATCAAGATATATTGTCTCGGCACGTTGGCCACGATACACAGGTTACTAAAAGGTATTATTAACGAACTTTATCTTCTATTTTGATAAGCAAATCAAAGAACTTCAGTTGGGATGTGTTAAGGTTCTGCTCTATGAGCAAACTAAACAGGTATCATTAAAAAAGATACTAGGTATTTATTTCATATATTTAACCAAAACCGTCCAGGTGGTCATACGATGTATCATTGAGAATTTCTGGGCTAACCGAAGTGGAGAACTTAATTCAAATGTCTTCAAATTTCTCCCGTGAGCGGTCTGAACAAGTATCATGGAGAAATGTATCCAGTTAGGTGAGGCAAATTGACGTGTAGATTCGCGCAGAGGGTGTTCTGGGTTAAGCCACGTGTCCCCAAAATGTCACATATCATATATATCAATTTTCGCAAGGTTTATCTCTGATATGCCCGAAACTCCCGATCTTACATCGCACAATATTATCTCCGTCGATATCAGCTATTTATAACACCTGTGACGTCATGGATTGTTGAGCTCGTGCGGAGTGCGTATTACGTGGTTAGCCATATAACGTGACATCCTGTTTCGGGTCGTAGATTTGTAACATTTGTGGTTTAAAGATGTCACATGCTTCAATGGTTGTTATCATATCCTAAACTATGTTCTTTGTTTGGTATTTGCTGATGTTTTTATATCCAAGATACCGATCGCCCTTGTGTCAACACTAAAAGGCATTTAGATGATATCATCTTGATTCGGAAAAATCATTGATTGTCATTATTTGTCTGAAATATTTCTAATTCTCTTTGTTTGGTTTTATTTTAAATAGCCACTCCGTGATTTTCATAAAATATTATTTACCTTTGATACGAACGTAATTGTCATATGTTGTGATATAAAATCAAAACATCTGAACTTTTCATGTCCAAAAGAAACATTTATGACAAATACTGGTTTTCCATGAAAATCTAAAAACATCCTTATAAATGCACAAAAGGGTAGATATCACGTTCAATATACATGGATACTAGTTATATAACCGAACAAACACTATCAACTCCTGAATGCCCTCCTGGCTGTTTTAGATAAGCCTCCAAAATTACGTTTGACTATTTGACGGGCGCCACGGTTTTCGAACATAATTGCGATGTTCTACCTTCATGTTGTCACTGTAAAAAAACCAATAAGCTTTAAAATGTGTCTTTTTGGTAACAGTCGATACTTCGCTATCAAATGACACCATTGGTTAAGTTTGGCATATATGACTCCAACAACTCACGGAGTGGCTCTTTAAGTTCGGCGGTAGTTAAATGTTTTTGAATAAATAACTACTTACGAAAATTATGTTACGCCGAAGAGGTTTAGTGACCAAAGCGGAATCGAATCATGCATATACATATCTTGAAACAAATATGGGAATACTAGGTTTGGCAATGTGGATATTGTGATTTTGATATATTCTTGGCGATGAGAAGGTGATGTCTTGCGTTCATTTACAAGTTACGGCGTATATCCATATTTTAACATTATATGTTAAAAGAACATCCTGGTGTGTCCCGTGTTGCTGAGCATATGCCAGGTTGACACCCCTGAAAAAATCACTCATTCATGCCGGGGTGGGGGGGGGGGGGGGGGGGGGGGGGTGAGGGGATTTTGATGGTTTCCTATGTTGTCAGAGATGTGATTTTGCCGTAAATTTTTTCCAGTTCCTACACCTATGCAGAGAGGAAAATGTCACGGGTACAATGTAATGACATCACTTCTCCGATCAACACAACGTCATCGCCCTTCATTCAGTGATATCAAACGTATTTTAAATCTTATTTCAGCTTCACGAAATTTTATACTGAAAGGTTTTTTGCCAGAGACTTGAAGATTATGCACAAACTAATCAGTGCACTTTAGTCTCAGTGAAGGCATTACGTTCCAAATATTAATTGTCTTTACAATCCTTCTATTAGTCATTCTCTCCTACGCTAACATCTGTTTTAATTCAAGCACAAACAGAGAAATTTGATCCAGTGCAATCAAGTTAATTGCGCAGTCAGTGACACAGTTTCAAAAGTAGTTATTCGCAAAGCATTAGTTATTTGCTTCGGGGAAACTAGAATATATTTAACCATGCACCTTGCACTTTGAGTCTTCTTGAGAGAACAAGGACACGTGATATGGCGACTGAAACTTGGCATTGGTCTTGGTATCAACAATCATGCTTTCTACAAGATGTATTTCCGTCGGTTGAAATTTAGAAAGTTTGTGTTGCAATGTTTTGGGGCTATGATAATCAGCCGGAAGTCCTAGATGCACGAATTATAATAGAGGTTAGTGTAGGATTTTATTACATGAGCTACCATTGCCTCACATTAATTAGTATAGATAACCACACAAAATAGCTATAAGATATAAACTTGCATGATAAAGGGGCGGTTCTTTCTGAATTATTTCATGTATACGAAATGCGAGGGCGCTTTTCCTTCATGCATTTATGACAGAAATAAATTATACTTTAAAAAATTAGTTGAAATGTGTTACTAAGAGTCATACTGAAATTAATTCAGATTCAACTAACTGACATAGAGCACCATTATTTTTTTAGGAAGAAAAGCCAAGAGAAGTGAACCATCCAAACATATATGTAATAACAAGACATTAATTATCGATTTCATTTACAATTATTTGTTAATTTTAGTATAATATTTCTCAAGTCCTATTTCATCATTTCTAAAGGGTAAAATTAATATACAATTTACGTTTTGACAAAAGATTTCGGACCTATTTGAAGCTTAAAGAACGGCCCCTTTAAGAATAAAAAAAACCAACAGTGAAATAAACATGCTCATACTCCGTATGACTTATGTGTGCTTGGTTTCATAATCTTACCAAGCACCAAAGCTCCTCAAGAAATGAAATCAACTTGGGTCTTTGAAGAAAAAATATCCCCTTGATAATTTCCTGTATTTAACTTATCTGGTATTGTGTTCAACGTGCGAAACTTTTGTGGCCAATCTCCTATTAATATCAATCCACTTTCGCAAGTTATTACTGAGTTATTACCCTTTCACTTCATGAATTGAAAATGTGTAATATGTCGTGAGGAAGATAAATAAAGACGGTATAAGGCACAATATTACAGGGCGATGCAAATTGGGAACTGTTCACTCGAAGTGCATTATGGGACGCGAGGGAGGAAAACCGAAAGAGAGGAGTTGTAAATGGGATGTTGAATCTGCACGTGTAACTCGTGCTATCATATATACCACAATAACGACCGCCAGAGGTCGCGTTATCACACCTTCCGGACAGGATGTGACGGAATTGCGTGCAAGGCGTGATGCGCATGAGCTAAACGTCTGATTGGTGGCCCCTTTGGAACTCTCTATATCCTAGAGGCGAGAAAATGCAGTTTTGGACGGCTCAGAGTTATTCTTGTGGGCCTCTGAGATTTATAAGCTGTCTTCATGCTGAACTTTATCTCTCCTTCAGCACAACCTAGCTGTTATATGCAAATACAGCTCTCGCCAAGATATTCACTTCAAAATGTAGAAAAATATGACTTAATGGTCGCCGTCACCATTTAATAGAAGTGAAATACGCTTTCGTGATTGGCAGATATATAGATAAAAGATATATATAAAAGAGTAAACATCGGATGGTTCGGACTGGATCAATCTTCTTTAATAAGAAGATTAAAGAAGATTGATCCAGTCCGAACAATCCGATGTTTACTCTTTTTGATATATAACTTTCCTTCACGTGAGAAATCAATTCTCCTATATATATATATATATTAAAATAGTAAAAAGAATGTTCAAACTCTATGGTAGTATATATTAAAAAGAAGAAGATGAAGTTGAATTACATTTGGCAAACGTTTTCAGCAGTCACGACGAATGTACCTGCTTCATCAGGCCGTTTAATGCAGTAACTGACACTTAATACATAATACTATGACGTCACACAGGAACTAATGACGTCATAATGAACTTGACAACAATAAATTGTATTGTAAGCAACATTATGGTTTGCCATTTAATTTTGGCGCATATTTACGAATGAAATATGATTCTTTCAAAAGTAAATCATTATCATTGTTATAATTGAGTTTATATATCGGGAAAACCTTGAACTTGCCATTACCACATTTTTCTAAATGTTCACTAATATATATCCATCCACGTTTTAGCAAAGATTTCATCCTTACATCAGCTGAATTTATTCTAAAAAACAACACATTTCAATTCAATCAAAATTCATATCTTCAAATTCTAGGTACGGCAATTTGCGCCAGTATATGCCAATTTAGTGCGAGCGTACTTAGAAGAAAATCTCTATACTACCATAGAGGAAAAATTCGACAAGGATTTTGCAAAGGAATTCATCTTAAAATGGAAAAGATACCTTGATGATTGTTTCACATTTTGGGAAAAATCTAAAGGGGACATATACCAAATATATGACACTCTACAAAACATGCATCCCAACATCAAATTCACAATGGAAACAAGTGAGACAGAATTACCTTTCTTAGACATACTTATCAAGAAGGATAATACTCACATCATAACTGATATTTTCCATAAGACAACAGACACAAAACAATATCTCCATTTCAAAAGTGCACATGAACGACATATCAAAACAAACTTGCCCTATTGTCTAGCTAGACGTGTCTGTGCCATAATTAGCAATGAAAACCTCAGGTCTCTAAGATTAGAGGAACTAAAATTTTCACTATTGCAGCGAGGCTATCCAGAACCTCTTATCAAAGATGGAATAAATAAAGCACAGGCACTCACTCTTGAAGAGTTACGTACTCCTAAAGACAAAATAAATGAGGACCAAAACACAATCGCTTTCGTGACAACACATAATAAAAACAATGCGGAATTATTCCCTGTTATACATCGGAACTTACCTATGCTTAGTCAAGACAAAAGGTAAGGCCAAATGTTGAAAAGAAATAAAATCATTAAAAGCAAAAGACAGCCAAAAAATCTTAAACACATCTTAACAAGGGCTAAATATGATGGTATTCAAAACCCAACAGAAAGACCTTCAGTTTCCAAATGTTCAAATAAAAGATGTGGCACATGTCCCCCATTTATTAGAAGGCTCGTCTTTCACATTTGACAATGGCAAAACATTTGAAATTAAATCTAACTTTGATTGCAATTCAAAAAATGTCATTTATGCAATGATATGCCCTAAGTGTAAAAAATCCTATATTGGTAAAACTGAATGCCTAAGACATAGGGTAACCTTACACAGACAACACAATAACGATAGCAGATACCGCTGTTTATTTGTAAATAAACATCTTTCTACTTGCGTAAATGGTGATTTCAAAATATTTCCTTTCTATAAATTATTTCATAAATCTAACATGGGCAGTGTCTCAAATGCACTTTTACGACTTGAAGAGTCCTTCATTGACACCTACAGACCCTCACTAAATAAACAATGATATGATTACCCTTAAATCACTGACATATATCTCTAACTACAATTGAGCTATTTAAAAACAAAAGGGATTATGTCACATTAACATATTGCTCAAGGGGTAAACTCATAAGAGAGTGATTGTGTCAATCAGAAGACCAACAAGGAAGAACCATGATGTCACCTGATTAGCATAATTTACAATATATCCTTGTACATTGTACGTATATTTTGTTAAAGAAACGTTTGTAATGCGATATTAACGATCATATCGTTTTATCCCTGATGAGTCAATACTATTAACGAAATGCTAGTATCGGATTAAAATGATCCTTCAAACGACTATGTGAAGTATGTTATATTTAATCATATATATATATTTATAATAGAATTAGTTTGTCTTTACTTCTTTTCATTCAGTTGTAATAATTGAATGGCCCTAAGATGATTGAAAAATTCGAAAACGTAACTGATAAGTGTCACAGAATTAAAAACATAGACATAAACTTAGAATATTTGATTAAATGTAATCTTAAGAACGAAAAATAAATATACATTTCCCTTGATGGATAAATTTGATATCAAACGAGTAATAAAGATAAACGCTCAAGACAACATACATAATAACACCAATAATAGCATTCAATAACATTACTATGGATCTAATAACAAAATTTAATGGTATGATGAACTGCTATTTGGCAGTTGTATTTTTTAACGAGTAAATCAACAAATTATGTGCAATTTCAAGTGCCGAAAATGTCATTCAGCTCAAGAAAATCAATCCATCTCTGAAATTGTTTAGTTATTTTCAGAGAGAATTTATATGATGTTACTGGTCACAAATCACAGCTAATTGGTAAACGCTTTGTGAATATTAATGAAAAACAATTCTATCTCAAACGAGTAAGTTTATTGCAGCCTTGGATGAAACATGTATTTCAATCTTAATGAAGAAATGTATTTTGAAATAATCAGTTCAAAGTTATTCTGTTAATAATCTTTAAACATTTTAAACGATTAAAGTGCTGTGTAGCATTACTTTAAAAGATGGGTTGTAAGCTTTAAAGGGACACCATTCTCAATAGGAAAATGGCGTATGATTTGCGTTCGAGTAACTTTTCTGAAGATACAGAAAGCCTGCCAATTTACTTCATATACGTAAAGTATATTGTATTTATAAAATTGTATTTTGGACTAGTTCTTGTATCAAAATGGTTGACACTGCAGGACCAATTCTTATCGATTAAGGTTATTGTCTCATCTTGGCAAGGAAAATATTTACTCATACCAGGTAAACAGTCCCTCATTTACATAAATCTTTCATCTAAAGTTTGCAATAATTTTCAAAATATAGCGTTCTTTCTAGCCTTCAATAATGAATTTCAAACAACGGTACCCCTATCATTGTTTTGGCTTTTCACGTCATTTTGCAAAAGTGACGTTAAATTCCATCCGACGTGATCCTAAGTAACATTTGCGGACAAATGGAATATTAACGATTGACTGCATTGAACAGGAGGGCCAACTGGCAAAGTGGGAAGACCCCAACAGGAGGTGTGCATTCTCAATAAACTGGTCGATCTTATTCTTTCTCTTAGGTCATCTTGTACTTAGGGTTAGAAGGTGACCGGGCTATATCTAATGTACGGACATCCTGGTCCATGACAGCAACTTACAAAGCAACGTTTAAAAACTGGTTTAATGTCGCTAGAACATAATTTAATATTTTCCCCATGATTTTAACTACTTCTGTTAGTCATATGGCGCTTCGAACAACTTAGAAAGTGTCTGAAAGATTTGCCTTGCCAAGATGAATCAGTGATTACGAATATTCATAACAGCATCAGACCCCAATCTAAAAGTACTTGACAATGACATAAGCGTCGTCTTACCACTCCCAAAAGTACGAGAAAGAATAATATTATGAATTTCTTATCTAGAAATTGATTTTGAAAATAGGGTATCCGAACATGTTTGACCAAAGGTCATATAAACATGTTTTGGTTTGATGATAGTGTCTCATAGAAAATAAATCAAATTTTGAAAAAATCTGTCATCTCTATCCCTAAATCGTGTGTGGAGATGATTTTCTGCGTTATGTGCGATGAATGTTTCAAACGTGATGGCGCAAACTTTCTAATTTCAAACACACGTGATGAAGTATCGTTTATGGGCATCCCGCTGTGAAATTATGGGGAATCGGTCGCAAGTTTAATCAAAAAGTGATTGAGTTATCTCGAGTACAATTCATTAGAAAAACTGCAGGGGTATCACTGTAAGAGAGTACCCAATCGATCTACATGCTTCACTTCTGTCCTCGTTTGATGAGGAAGACTCAATAGGCTGCAGACATGCTGCTTACGAGCTGAGCACGTGCTCGTCACGTGACAATCCAATCCGAGGCTGATCGTTACGCCATGCTGAGCCACTAATTTTAAACTGTTATGGCCCAGTATGTATCTTCCTGTAAATTAAATACACTTAAACGATTAGGAGATTCTGGGTTTATGAGCACGGAAAAATACAACACGTGAGGTCTAATTAATTGACCTGGACTTTAGTTTCACAAGAGCATATTTCATTTCACATTTTTAAAAACTGTTTGTGTCTTTGTTTCGTCATTTTATCCATTTGGTTGTAATTTATGTATTAGGAGCGAACAAATTGTAACATGAAAAATATTGAATGTGATTAGAAATGTTGTTCATCGATGAAAACCTTCACTGCGCCAGATAAATGAGGAAATTTGAATTTTGTTAATATAATATTCCCCATCAACAGATATTTTAACAATGTAATTATCTTGAACAAATTGACTTGCGGTTTTGAATAAAACACTCGCCATGCTTAATATAAAGAAAATTAAGATTTTAAAAGTTTTATGAAAAAACCGACGTTTCGTTTGTTATTGCCAAATTTTCGAACAAAACTGAAAACGATTCTTGCTGCTGGAAAGGGACACGATTCAATATTTTGCATTCTTTCAACGACCACCTAAGGGGGGACAGAATACACTTGAAACACATGTTGTAAAGACAACCATAATGTTACCAATAGTTGTCTTTCTCTTACATTTATTATTCGTATTTATAAAAGCTGTAGCTCGCTCCTTTTCTTGATGGGTGGATTTTATTATTTATATGGTTAGTTAAAAGAACAGCATGGCTTATTTACAGGAACCTTTCTGTAGGGAACAAAAATCTAATATAAAAGACGAGCACTTTTCATTGTTACCGAAACCATGCTATCTCGATTTTTTAACAAGTAATATTATTGTTAATTGAAATAATTATTTTTCTACCTTAATTCTGTGATTAAGTTTTTGGTTTCAGATTGGTTTAGAAGACAAATAGACAACTTTGATTGTACACATTGGAATGTCCGAAACATGCAAGCTGACCAAACTGACCAATGTGATTCATTGTCAGTAGTTTTATAACTAGGAAATGCAGCGTAATTCAGTCTTGGCAGGAAATTATTTTAAGAAATATTTTGAATTGTTCAATATCTCTAGTTTTCTGGCTTCGCAATAAAGACCTCCGCCAGGTTATTTGATTGATCGACACCTATGAACAGCGAAACAAGGACATGTACCTCCTAAACTGCATATATACAAAACGTTAAAAAATTTAAACCTCCCACTGCCAGATGCCGCATACACACATGTTTCTGCCTTTGGTGATGTAAATGCATATCTGCAACGCCATGCTTTATACTGGTGCTCTATGCAGATTGAAACAATTACTTCTCCCTGCCGTCAGAAGTAGGCGTCGTGTTTAAACTACCCACGTCAGTAAAACGCTGGAAATCAAATCAGGCCGACAAATTGGCATTAATCGGGAAATATGTGCTGCATTCGAGCCAGATGCGAGGAGACGGGGGTAAGAAATTAGCACATAATGAATGATACCTCGGACGAAATGTGTGACAAAGTTTTTCACGCATTTCACGACACTCGCAGAACGAGCGAACGAGTCATAAAGTTGCACTTCAGGGATCGTTCATTAGTTTGGACACCCGACTTCGGCGCCTTGACTCCCTGCCCTCCTGCTGTGAGCGAGAATAAGGAACGCTCCCTTGCTGGGCAGCTCTCCTGGCGATGAAGGCGAGAAATTGTGCGTGAGTTGACTTGTGGTGGTTCCACGTGTGCTACACGCTTCCGCAGTCTGCCACTGCCATAACATAGAGGTGCTATTACACGATTGCCATCTGTATTGTTCATGGGACGAAATCTCCTTTTGTGTTCCTCGGAATATATCTGTATTGTTTTATTCTAGAATGTTCTTTGCGCCGTTACATTTTGGTAATGGTGATTTCTAACATGACTCTTAGCCCGTGAATAAACCAAAGATATAATATCCCGCCTTTGATCAACCAATTTTCGACAAAGACTGACCTTTCCTATGAACGATTTAATAATTGTTTTGGGAATAAGTTAATTTTACTTCCGAAGAAATGATAAGATGCGACAACCATCATAACCTAAAGATGATTGAATATCTAACACCAACCGATTCCATTTAATAGTCATTCTCTTTCGGCCCCCTCCCGAATCATTCATAAACAAAAACTCATAAATTGACCCTTTTTGTTGTGTCTGTATATCCTGATTCACGAAAATGTATTTTAAAAGACATTCAATCTTCTCAAAATTACAATATTTGATTTTCATGTCTTACTCTTATAATAACATCACACATTGCCAAGCTAGCAATTTCGTAGAGTACAGCCTATCATACAGTCCTCCTTGTATGTGTTTCCATTCCTGCACAAGCATCAGGAACCGCTATGAAATATACATGTCAGTATTGCGTGTGGTACAGTACTAAATCAGGCTAATGATTCCCTTACTTAAATAATGCGTTTTTCTCATGCATATGAGGCCAACATCACCGCTCAGGGCTGTCTCGAATACTTAATATTATATAAAATTTTGGTTAAGTAATTACTATCATTAAACGGCCGTCATAATTAAACCAATTGGAAACAACGTTTTTTACAACCAAGCGGTAAATTTCGGGTTCCTCGGGTGGTCTCTTAATGCCTTTCTAACCGCCGACAAATTGCTTAATGTAATCAAGCGTAAACTAATGTAACTTTGAGAATTATTTGAACACACTTTCCATTAATTTCTAATTCATTCCACGTTTCGTATTTGTAAACGTTCCAAACTTTAACGCCTTTTTTGTCTCGGGTATTACTAAAAGTTTACCCGGAAGGCGAAAACGGAGCCAAGCTGTGTTTGTGTTAGAGACGCCATCGAACGAAGGCGGTTGAGGATATTCAGTAAATTACGGTGTAACCGATACCTCCAGCCTTCCTACCATCTGTGAGCCCGTCTAAGATTGGGCCTGACAAATAGTCTACAGGGAGGCGTAATTGCGAATATGGAAAATGATCAATTAATCATGGAAAATCCTCGGCTGACAGAGACCCTTAATTTCGTCGAATATTCGCCGCCATCGCAGACAGCACGAATTGACAACGTCAGAAGAAGAAGCCTGAATAACGTATGTCAGTTTTCCCTCCTCCTGAGCAAAAGACCTGTATCAAAGGGAGATAAATGGTTGAATTAGTTAAACAAGTTACAATATTACAAGTAGACAGGTCAATTGAATATGTCAGCTGAGTTTGGCTTGAATAATCCAATTATTCTGTTTGGCAATGAAGGACTGGTGACGTTACAGCAAGGGACGTTACTCCTGTGGGAGTTACAAACTTGTATCAGTGATTTCTATTGGACAGATCGACTGACCATGACAACGGCACTGTCCTATGAAGTGAGAAAATACCCTGGAAGTCTTTGACAGAAGTAATTTCTGACATCTTCGCTCGTCAACCAATTGCAACTTGCTCAGAGCCCCGTTCGGGAAGGTGCAACCTAACTCGCGTGATGTCTTCGTTTCGTCTCATTAAGATTTTGAACACGTCCACCGCTCGAAAATAAGATTTTTAAAGATGGCGTAACACATGCAAGAGTCGGTGATGGATTGATGAAAGTGACACGACCTTCATAGAGGATTTTACACAACGAGATTTAACAAAATTAGAAATAAATTATATGACTCCAAATGAGTTTCAGTGCGGAGAGGGTAGTGTTTTAAAAATCGAAACTTTTTTTGAGTTTATGTTGCCATAACTTTACTAACATGTTGTATTTTTTAGATAATATGTACTTTTTTTTATAAAGCCAAAACAATTGTTATTGTTTTTTTATTTGAGTTGAATCACCATAAATATGTTGACATTAGGGTGACAGTAACGTTATTGTATCTACCACGTCACTATTGTTTTTAATATATGATATTTGAGATATGAATAACACATCTATATTGAAATAGATTCATGATGTCTTATTTTGGCCTTTGGAGTATTTCCTTAGAAAGACACTGTCTGTTTTATTTTAGTTGCATAGGTGCATAACACCATTGTACTAAAGTATTTTCAACATTCATTTATTCATATTTGTTAAAAGACGTTCCCTTATTTTCAACAGAGTGAAAAACAAAATACAGCTGTTAAAGTTAAATTTATTTGGGTAAAAATATTCACGAAATGTCAATAACCAGAATAAGGGGCTTAAAGTGTACAAACACACAATGGGTGCTAAAATCATTATTTCAAGAAGGGGTTTGCAACAAAATGTTTGGTATTTATGTAAAATATCAAAAGAAATTAATATTAAGTCAATAAAATATGCTTTACAAGAATGTTTTCCTTTCATTCTATCCAAGATGTCTCCGATTTTATAACAATTAAAGCAGCTTACTGATGTGAAAGGAGTTTTTTTAAAAAGAACCAGTCACGTGGCCATCACATTCAACACATGCGCACATGCAAACAAACAATCACACATAACGACATTAGCACAATATGTGTTACAAATTAAATGTTGAGTTTAATCATCTCATAAACACAGGAGCCCTTACTGATGCATGTATATATGAATGTACTCCTTTTCCTAACCATGACATTCGGTTGATAATGTTCTGGACAAATCTTTCAAAAATTCAACTAAACTCATCCTTGGTCAACCAGGGCCTAATGTTCAGATACTCTTCACAAATAACCCCTCGGAATTTTCGTCAGGTTATTTGTTAATTACCCGCCATTGACTTTTGTGATGTGACAATGATCCAATGGAATGACTTGATACGAGATATTGAAATAAGTTTTTAGTAATGCACAGTTTAAAACAGTTCATTATTATTAATCTCTATTTTAAACTCAAAAGGAAAGCTTTTGAAATTGCAAACGAATTTCCTCAAAGCAAGAAGTGTCTTGTAACATTGGCTTTCTTAAAGGGCGGGTAATTTCAGTACAGATTTTCCTCCTAAAAAGTTCATAAAGTAAAAAGCACATCGAAACATTTGGCCCTGGGTAGCCGAGGATGAATACAAATACAAAAGCAAACAAATTCTTTCAATTTCTGTAACATGCTTTTTCGAGTCAAAGTTTTCTGTTTCAGAGCAAACAAGGACGTATGCACATACTTTAGCCTTTTATTGATGCAATGAATTACGTATTTATTCTTTACTGTAACCTTTAATGAAAATGTTAAGACGACCGATGCCAAAAAAAGGTATCAAAATAGCGTAAGAGTGGGTTTAACAATAAAAATAATTATATACTGATGGTTGAAACTATTGGACTAGAAATGTGTTCAGTTTTTTATAAATCTCAATCTCGTAACTGAGATCATAGGATGATTTATTCCTGAACAAGGTGTATCTGTAATTTCGCAAATTGTTTAAATACAACATAAGCCTTGCTGTTGCAATAACCACAGTGTCTGCCTAATTTTAATATTGCCGATATCTTTATTGTTGCGGTTTTAATGCAACATTGTAAGACTTCCGGTCTTTTACAATTAACCTTAATACGTACATATTTTCCAAATGATGTATATGGTAGGTTACCTGCGTGGAGATCGTCATTAATATCGAGATTTATTACCCATATAGTTAATCTTAAGTGGTGAGATATTGAAACCGAGTCAAATGTGTGGTGACGAAGGTTGATGTTCGCTATATGGCCAGCTAATTAATTACATAAACTATAAACCTAATATAAAAAAACTGAAACGATAAAAACAATATTTTAGAGTTACATATCACAATCGGCTGTGCGCCAATAAATGTATTTATTTCATAGATATGTACTTGTATTTAAGTATGATTACATTTGAGAAATGCAACAATTAAACGTATACATAATACACATGTCATAATCTTCACATTAATAGCATAGCAATTATAACATTACTCGTAAATGGAATTCATCTACTCCACATGAATATAAAATATAATATGAAGGATGATATTAAAGGAAAACCCACCAAGTACAGCTGCATGCCGAAAGTTTGTTCACTTACCACTGAATCTTAGTGTAAATATCATGTAACTTCAATAGAATAACCTCAGAAAAACTTACAATTGATCACCCATTGCCCATGTGTGAACTAGCCATTTTTGAACTCATTTTAGGATCGTCTGGTCTCTTGTGTAAAAATTCGACTTTTGGCACACTGATATAGACAGAAGGGATCACATTTTCGAAATTTCGATTTCGTTAAATGTCAAATAAAATGTTTCATATCGACTCGCTGAGATTTAAACCAACATAATTACATTCACTTTGTGCTAAGGGACAAACGTGACTGATTTTAAAGAAGTTGATAACTTATAAATGATTTTATTTAGCAAAATAAAAATTAGTGATTTCGACATTTTGACCACTGGTCACTTCAATGACCTGCCAAAACTGTTAAGGGTAATTGTGGAGTACGATACACATTTGCCTCAAAGTCATAGTCTCATTATTGTAAGGCAACTAAACTGAACTAATTATTCTTCACGAACAAAATCTGTTCACTAACACAAATATTTCCTGTCGCGTTTGCTAAGATTATCATTTTTATGCCCGTTTTACAGTTTTGGATGAGGCAGCTTAGTGGCCTATGTCGTTTCAGACCGATGAGGTACCGAATCAAGTGCAATCCCATCGCGAGTGCGAAACACCGGAAATCTAGTATTTGCATCGCCGATACTTATGATGGACGCATTCTTCATTGAGTTTACCACCTTTTTGTTATTTCTGTATTTGAAAAAGCGTAAGCTATTAGCTATTTTCATCGGAAATTCAGCTGGGAAATTTTATGTGTTCTTCGTCACGGCCTTAGCGAAATGACGCGGTAAGGAATAACGCTCGCCATTAGGGTAAGGTAGGGTGGTTTGAACTTCATTGTTGAGGGCTAGAATGCCTGCAGAGTTCTGAAAATTGTTGCAAACGTCAGGGGAAAGATTTCTGTGAGTAGTGAACTATTTGTCCGGCATGCATTATAATTTGCCTTGCAAAAATGAGACTATTACTTTAAAGAAGATTGGATCTTCATATGTGTATTGAAAATTCAATATTGCACGTTTCTTTTTCGCAACGCTACGATACCTCAAAGGCATCTCAAATTACATGATATTTTCACTAGTATATTCAGGTATGTGAACAAACTTTTGGCATACAGCTGTATGTGGACTTTGGTTTCTAACACCAGACGTCACTTCACGTCGTGTTCGTCATCTTCATCATCAACATCTGCATTGTTAAAATACTTATTTACAATGCTGGCGAAAATAGATAATGCAGATTATTAAAATACTTATAAAATACTACATGATTAAAACCCTGTTTCATTCATTCATCTATGCAATCATACATCATAACACACATTGCATTTGATATACACATACATTCAACCAACCACACATGACTTTAGGTTTCACATTCTTATCTTCCATACAACACACATGCTTAACTTAACATTAGAAAGAGAGTTTAGTTTAAGTTTAAAATTATTTATTGTAAATGTTTAAGTTAAGGATACTTATGATAATATAACACAAGTAAAGTGTCCATGCACTTTACATAAGACCACAGGTCAGATTGTACTATGTGTCCATAATCACAAGTACTAAAATACCATTGAACATACCATGATATGTGTTCGCAAAGAACATAAATATAAAAACCAATAATAGCCAAACATACATTATATGAATGCCAAACTACTAAACATAGTATCCCTACAATTATAGAAATACACATTAATGAAATATACAATAGTAACCAAAACTAGCCTTGCTAAGATGAGTCCAAATCCAATGATCCTAGTGAAAAACACAAAGATCCAATAAAGAAACACAAATGCAAAAGACAAAGTCTCAGCACCTCCTGATATATATCTAAGGAATAACTTCTAAAACTATACCTAAACCTGATATCTAGAAAGACTGCGAAGCTGAGAAGCATGAAACAAAGAAAAGAAGGGTCGCGTTTGGGGCAGGCAATTGTTTGATAGTGCACTGGTGATTTATTGAGTGCAAAATGCTACGGTCAGATTGTTAGGTAAGCTAAGTGTGAAGTATGAAGTTAAAATATTTGCTTGACTGAATATTGTATTCAATAAATTAAAACTACAATAAAATATACACAATATTTGTTTCTGTTACAATATCTTCACATACCACTATTGCTTAGAAACAATTGTTTTAGCTTGAGTAACCGTATTTCGTCGTCTGTGACGTCATAAAACCATTGTTCTTGACGTCACTGTAGCACTGCAGTCACGATGGAAGCAGGTCGATTTTTTAATATTTCATGCGATATCGATTGAATAGACCCGTTTAGAAATAAATTATTACACATAAACTCTGTATATGCATATGTGTTTAAGTTATATCTACGAAATATTAGCGTTGATTAATGCCCTTAAAGTTGCAACTTTAAATCAAATATTTAAGATTTCATTCTCACCAATATCTAGAAACGGTCATAGTATCCATTACATGCACTAGAATTTCCGAAGATAAATCTTGTATTAAGTAACTAACATCAAGTATATATCATACATTTTTATCTCTAATTAAGTTCTTTATGTAAAATTAATTACCTTTATAAGTAAAGTTAATAAAGAAACAGATAAACGTGATGGTATTTGGTGACAAATCTTATTTAATCGTATCCGTTTACTATAAATTAAAGACGAGCTCAAATTACATTTCCCATTTGTTTTATTTACATTTAGTAATAAAACAGTGATGTAATCTTTTTATCACGTGACCGAAGCCCTTACTGCAATACCGAGTTGTAAAATTAGTTTTATTACGCGACATCAAAGGGAATCTATCTTCGCACGAGATGCCCTGTAATTAGCATCGGCGAAAGCGAGGCTCTGTTTTTTCGGCTGTGGGAATTCGATCCGCAGTTTCGTATTCGGATTTGAGCGTATGTTTATTGCCCTTTTGTTAGCAGGTTTTATTACGTCACATAACACCAAACAGGTTGGTCGGATTGTGAGAAAATACATGAGTACCTCTCAACTCTAAAAAATGATACTTTTCACTAACATATGAATTTCGTTTGATGGAGTAAAAGACGGCTTTCGGTATATTATCATATATCCAATCTTCTACTCTGATCCTTCTTGCAAACAACCAATGCCAGTGTGACAAAAACGTCTTTATGTCTTTCAGGGATTAAGCCCCTTTTGCAATATATGGTAGCGACATTTAAAAGGGAAGACTTATGTTACAACAGCGACTTATGAGCACTTTTGGTAAGCCTCGCTGCAACCCTACACTGAAACACTTGATGGATATCCAGAGGAAAACCTTAAATCTTCTGGTGATATCACTAACTTATACGTACGGACGTTAAGTGTATGGTTTCTTTTTAATATATTGGCGGGTATTGGCGAAGTCAAATCAGATTAACTTTGAATCTTAAATACATTTCGGAGGATGAAGTTGTTATAATATGTAGTATCCAGGATAAGCTACGGTTCATTCCCATGGTTAAATATTTATCTCGTGACAGCTTCGAATTTTGTAGATACTTAGAGCTCGTGGCTTCTTAACTTAAAACCAGCGAACTTTGGGACCTATATCATTATCGCTTATACTTAATGGCAAGTGACACTAGTGCACAAAATAAAAACCACCACTACAAAGCATATGGTATATAAAATATTCTTCAATTAATAAATCCCGAATGATCTAATTGATAAAAACGCGTTATTTTTTATATGTATAACATTAAAGAACCATTTAAACTGCAATGCAATACATATTATCATATCAATTAACTTGAATGTGTCAGATCGTTATCTAAAAAATCAGTTTTCCTTTCAGGTTATCTTTTATGCTAAATTGACAAAGGTTTCAAAATTATGTTTAATATATATTTGTAGTCTCAATGCTACCAACCATTTTCCGTTTCAAGTTACGTACCTTATGCAATTTCTGATTTGGTTAACTATTCGTTAAGAGAATCAATAAGTTTTTAATAGAAGCTTTAGTGTAATTCCACAATTGTATTGATTAATGTATTTGTTGTAGTCTTTTGCTGATCCGTTTCCTTTGAACCTACCCTTATTTAATCTACGCTTTATTTTCTAAAAGAAAATACTGTTTAAATCCGGCGTTTCTTGTATGTAGTCTCAAGGAAATATATACTGTTGAAATGCCATCCAGCATAATAGAGAGGGACATTCAAAAACTATACACGTTTTACCAATGAATTAACAGCTCTGAACAATTTTCCAAGCACCTGGCTTCAAGAATCAAATTTCAGTTTGTACAAATCAGCTTGTTAGTAATCAGCTTATTCGAAACAGCCTGTTGGCGAATTGAACATCCCACTTAGTCAATTCTTCTCAAATAGGATCATTTACATAAGTGATAATGAACAGAGGACTTTATAAAGTGAATGGTGATGAAGAAGGTGTGTTTCTTTAATACCACACAATACACTAATCAGACTAGAGCACAAAGCCAGGGTACCACACACCAACCTAATCGGTCCTGAACACAAAGGTGGAGAATTGGCACTTAGAGAACCATGAGTAAATTATCCCACAATGAACGTAATTCCGTAATTTCTGAAGCTAGATTAACCCTATCCCGTGATAATAGACTGCCGGTGGAACACTATCTATCACGTTGGGTGTACCTGTAACGTAATAGCCTAGGTAGGGACAGGTATACAATACCTGCTCATCAATCCGCACTTCAAAGAAGCCGCATCTCACAGGTGAGATAATTGTTAGTTCAAGGTGATGCTAAAGACGCTGTCGGGCTGGAAACATTGCAATATAATGACAAACAGACCGCCTCACTTATCGACGAGATCCGTCTTAGCCAGAGCGATGACCACTTGTTTTCTGCTTGGATGCTCATCGCGCTTACTCACAAAACAAACATGCCGATTTTATTGACGATGAATTACCAGTGTGCTCGTTTCTTTGAACGTTTGAAGAATTGCCCGATTAGCAGGCTGTTGCTAAGCTGAACATTACAGCGATTGGCTTGGACGATGCCATTTGTCACGTGAGGTTTTATGTTGTCGTAAGGGACGTAACGACGTGATGATATAAGCGACATTGTGACGGGAAGTGGTTGAAGATATAGAGGGCGGTTGTTATGGCGTAAGAAATCCGCAGGTGTACCCGATCTATCGATACATGCGTAATGCGTGGTGATTTATAACTTACCTGTCGTTCTTTGAAGAATGGTAAAGACGAAATAATTTCCTAAAGTAAATTAGGATTAGCTTATTCTCTTCCTACAGAAGTAGCTTGAGACACGTTCTCCTACTCTAAACAGACATTACTTCTGCTACCTCTGTAGGGAAAATAAATCTGGTAGCAAAGATTAAGAACTCGTGATAATTGCTTTCCCTGTATCCTTTATTTACCCTTAAAAATATACATAAAACATACTCAAAGCATTGTGTTCATCTGCTCAAAAGACTTTTCCCCGAAGTCATGACCAAATGCTACCGAAGGACATTTCTTTTGAGGTCGGCATCATCCTAATAATGCGTTTGCATTAACTAAATATAATCTAATTATGAAAATCTCATTGTCGATTTTGAAGAGTAAATTGAGTTGATATTTAAGAATGTGTTCGTTTAGTCCAAAATGTGCCCAGAGAAAAAAGATTTTGAAGGGTTACTTGGACTGGGATGTACGATTTCGTTCGTTATGCCAAAATCGTGCTCAAATAAACTTAAGTTTTGATGTGATCCATAAGTCTGGTATATATATATATACTAAATGGGATATATATATATGTCCAGATGGGATTATAACATGGGGTGTCCGTGTCACCTTATTCCCGCCCGGGGGCTGTTCGTGTTAGATGTTTTTCACTACTGAATCTGTATTTATGCATCTTATGGATGGAATTTCACGGGAAGATAACTTGTACTGAATGAGTTCGACTTTTACTTACGTAAAAGGTCTCCATTTTTAAACTATCTCCATTTGACCAATATTTTTATGATAGTGTTAAAGGAGGTTTAAGGGTCAAATTCTATGGGTAACAAGTAGTTTTAACTAGAATCCTTCGTATTTGCCCTGTGTTTTACTAAAAATATGGGAGAGTGTATGTTATTGAGTTTCAAGTTTCTGAGATTGGAATAGAAATCACTGCGTAAGGAACAAAACTTACGGGATACAAGATATTGTGTAATTGACCAATGTGTGTTATAACGTGTAATCTTGTACCCTATTTCAAAATAGGATAAAACAACCTCAATCGTTTTTTTTTCAGAGGCCTGGTTTCAACCAAATACAAATTAACGGATAAGACTCGACGAGCTAAAGAACCACTGGCTCTATTTCAAAACGTTCGTAGAAGTGCTAAATTTAAAACATTTTGGTTATTGTATTTAGGCGCAAATAATTACTAAGTTTTGATATATGTAAGAAAGCTTACCGTCTTATTCTTTATAGATGTTATTATTCATATTACAAAAATTGATCTTTGGTATTGACTGAAACAGAAGGCAAAATGTGACTTGTTTCTTTAAAACAGTAATCAC
This sequence comes from Phorcus lineatus, assembly GCA_921293015.1. Taxonomy (NCBI): domain Eukaryota; kingdom Metazoa; phylum Mollusca; class Gastropoda; order Trochida; family Trochidae; genus Phorcus; species Phorcus lineatus. The sequence continues at coordinate 12,945,282 of OV121095.1, read as the reverse complement.
ACTAAGAAAATTATTTTTGATCTTAAGTAAGTAACCAATAATAAGAATGTTTGGTGAGATAAACATTACCCCTGAACTACTTGTCAAAGTTATCACTCATAACGTGATCCAAGACGTCATTCCATTATGTTATGACGGGTATGCTAATTTTTCAAAATATATTGTTTAACGAAGGTTAAGACTAGGGCTTTGCCTTGGACGAATAAGGAAAAACAAAAATGGCCTTTTATGTATTACTAAATCGACACCACCATCTTAACTCAAAAGTGACAATTTATCAATTATCGTTGTAGAATCCCTCGCAGTAAAACGTTTGAGCCACTTTTGACGCTACACAGTGGCTACGTAGCCTACAATGATAAAGAAATTGTATATCAAAGCTGACAAAGCCATGATCATTTTAGATGAAGTTGTGAAAAGGACGGACTATTCTGAGCCTACACTTTCGGTTTGAATCCATGTCTATCATTGTATTATCTGGGACGTGAGTTGGTATCTTTAATTAAAACCGAATTTCCAACTTCAAAATATTTTTTTTAAAACACGAACGAAATTATTTTTGACCTTACAAATATTCACCACCCGGGCGTAAGAATTAATGCCACTAATATGATGTCAAACAATGAATGTTCACTCAGTTATCTATTGCAACCAAGCGATCCGTATACAAAGACTTACATTTAATTTCCAAAGCAATTTTTCTTTATGAATTTACGATCAGAATATGTCACAGAAAGAGCTATCACAATATAAGCACATACATACCATTTATCAAGTTTTGTTCCGGGTATGACATGCTTATATTGTGAGCGAGTTTTCCTCATTACACCCGTTTTCGCTTCAATGCTTTATTATCAACAACATTATTGTCCGAATCCGAAATTTATTCATAATATTGGTGAAAGATAAGCAAATGTGATTTAACACCATGAAATCATAAACCTCGGCATGTTGATCGCAATTAAGAAAATCCTCCAAGACTGAAAAAACCCTATGGAACCCAATGCCTTCCGTTCAGGTTACTTTCGTTTTGACAACTTTATTTAAAATAATATGATGGATGCCCACTTATTAAAACACTGACATTGACGTGGTTCATATTGGACCCAATGTAAAGGAACCATCTCCTACCACCCACAAAGATGGTATCATCTTCGGCAATGTTTATTTTCATGTTGCTCCTATCCTCAGGGCTGTGCTGAATAATTGGAGTCAAGAGAGGCTTCTATACTTCTCCCAACGTTTACAGAATTAGAAATTACGCTATCAAAAGTCCCTTCGTATTAGACGTACTCTTGGGAGAAATTTATTCACCATATCATTTAAAATCCTTTTGAAGGAAAGATCGAGGCGACTCAAGTCCTGCTAACATAAAACTCTCCCAGTTGGAAGCCCATACCGAGGCTGTAGCCCCAGGGAGCATTCATTGTGTGGCTAACAGGTATTCCTACGCGGGACGAATCATCGCAAAGGATGGCCTTTTCCATACAACAAGGCTTGTATCATTGTCATGTGAATAAATATTTGGCTTACAAAACGGGTCGCCTTCTTCAATAGTCGTTTATGAAGATCAGTTTCGCATTACAGAAAGTTAATTTAGCACAAGATTGAACATGGAGTCAAAGTGTCTCCCCAAAGATTTGGCAAGCATTCTCTTTGGGCATTGCTCCATGCAAGGGGGTAAAGACTATTTCCTGCAAGACTTACAGTGTTTGTACAACGTGGTTCGGGACTCCACTGGAAGGAGACACTTGGATTTCTTCACAAGCTGTTAACATTTTTGATGTCACGCATTTTATGCGAGGAGAACTCGGAGAAATTTTGGAGTTTTATGGGAACGTTACAAGTATAAGGCTCATTAAACATTTTATTTAATTCAAATTTTATACCCAGTTGAATTTTCCAAAAAAGAACTTGAAATAACTAAGAAGGTTGTAGGTATGGTATCTGCAAGCGTCCAAAAAAGGATAGGAATTAGAACGCAGCCTTGCCATAACCCTCTCTCGATTTGTTTTTATTTTGACTTAAAGACCAGGCGAATGTTGTGTTTTAGATGACTATTCTCATAATTCTTTCAAGGAAATATTCATCTGAATATAATAATTTTCACAGTTGACGATTCAAAAATACCCTTTTCCATAAGAGGCAACCCCTTGACTAGATATCCATAAATAGAATCTTTCTAAGCATAACATGTGATGTGTTTGGTAAAGTAACGATTTTAAATATCTACAAACATCAAACGTCTTTCATTACATATGAATCAACCTCAATGAGTGTTCGATACAGTTTTTTGTTTTGATTAAGAACAAAACAAAACACTATGCACGAGTAATACGTCTTGTAATTCTAATAATTGATATTCTATCAGCGTGTCAATAAATACATAGTCCTTAATTTTGTGTTCATAACATATATCTCTCCTTAAATTGTGTACTATCCAGAGTTCATTTGACGGATCAATTTAGAAGTGAAATTTGTTAAAAGGGAGAAATGTCAGTTCTTCATTTTATAACCTTTTTATTGCGGCTTAGTATCATTAGAAATGATAATTATATCAAGTCTATTTTCGTATTAATATTCTTTGATTTTATGCTATAATTGTATACCAGTTTATGTATTGAGACAATATGCAATATAGGAACTTGTTGATGTAAGTTTAGATGATTCTGTTAATACAATTTTGATGAGACACAGAATTATCATACAACTGTACACAATTTTTGAAAGCAAACCATTAATGCAAAATGCTTTCGATAATATTTTCTATTAGAACGAATCTTATGTTATGGAGAATTCAATATGAAATCAATATATTTCTTTAGCATTATCCCCTTTGAGAGATAAAAAACCCCACATTCTTAAATAAATTATGAATGTTCTGATTGCGAATTATTTATAACATGTCTTCATTGAAATTTGTATGACCAGTATATAATACAATTGATTGCTGGCGTTTTATTCCTGATTACAGAATATTAAAACATTTAGTCTTCAAGATTGTTGGGTTAGCAATTGTTTTTTCGTCAAGTTTGATACGTCTATGTTAATTTAAGTTATGTTAATATATTGAAACTCTACCTCAAATCATACATTTACATCAGAGAAGTTTACAGAAGTTAGTACATTGTGACAAATCTCAAGACTGTCAACTTGATGTCATAGCATTTTTCCAGATATGAACCATAGAGTTAGAATTATAGAAATCTTAAATCATCAAATGAAATAGTCAGCAGAAATTCTGCCAAAAAGGCTGTTCAGAGGTCATTGAATATTTACTAATATTCAAATAGATATTTAGTTTACTTTGATCTTTATAGCAGTTAAATAAGCAGATTTGCATTATATGCATTATAATGTCCTTGCTAGTGTAAACCCTTACAGTGTTTAAAAAATTCAGAAATTCATGTCATGATTTTCTTCTAAATCATACATCCATGTCAAAAACCTAATTTCCTAATCTATGAATTTGAAATCTTCAGACCTAACGAATATATACATAAGTGCTGATTTGTTTATGAAACCTTTTGTCTGGAAGAGAAACCAACCTTATGTTACTCCTTTTTATACAGTTTCAAGATATCTGATTACCAATATCAGTCATTATCAACAAAATATTGTACCCGTTCCATGTCCCTATCATCATGTGTTGTTTTCCTTCCGTTTGATTCCTTAACAATTTATTTTGCTACCTAGCTGAATTAATTCAATCTATCAAACCATTTCATTTTTTCATATCAAATATTGTTGATCTAAAATATTCCCTAAAGATTCATTTTCAATATGAGGTTTCACTTCCTTTTTGATATTATTCATGATGTAACTGGCTTTTCAATATTACTCCTATTAATTCTTTTCATAACCATAACATTTTTATTTCGTTTCAGCAACTTCTTTGTTTGGGATTTGATCAACCATATGTATTACAAACACTATATATTTTATTACCCATGCGTTATCAATGAAAAACCATGTAATTAATATATAACAAAATTACGTTAATACCTTCATACCTAAATCTCCTTATCCATATCAAGAAAGAAAACCGCCTCTTCAAAACGAATGATACGTCCCACATCGAATGCAACCACCCTAAGGTATACCGTAATGTGATAAAGGACTACTTTGGGGTATGTAGTTTGTGTGTTAGATCCCTTCACATTCGTCATTGCTAACTTACAACCCCCCTGTGAGTGCACTACGCCCCTCAACTCGAACATGACCCGAAATATCTCAGCCAGTGTCTCCAAGTGCAGTCTCTATTTCACTGAACCAGATCAACTTGCTACTTAGAATAACACGTGTGTTGTCTCAGTTCAATGATAAAACCATCCAGGACTAAAAGGGACAGTCTTATCGATTTCGAAGCGATTCTTTTTTCATTACGTGAAAAGGTGTTTAAAAAACTGTAGTTTCACTAATTCTAAAATTTTATTGCCATACAATTTATGTGTGATAAATTGAAAATTGAAAAATCGTGAAACGGATTTAGAACGCCCTGTCAAGGATTTCCACACTCCAATGCCCATGAATAGCTCAACTTCTTATAAGGATTTGATTGACAAATATAAAGCAAAATCTTTCATGCTGAATATGTTATAAACATGTGTTTGTCAATATAACTGTTCCCTCGACTTTCATTTCCACAAAGTTTCACAAATAGAACTCTTCCCTTGTGGTCTGATTAATCTAATGCTCTGCCAAGTAAATTCATTTGTAGCCATAGTTTATAAAGATATTTAATCTTGAAATACATCACTATGAGGACCTTGTTGCTATTATAGATAAAAGCATAATTAATATTCAGAGGCTTGAACAAATATTGCGTGGCAAAATGTTCAAATAAAATATAAAATAGTATTTTAATCTGAGGAGTTATATATTTGACAAAGGGAAAACGTTCCTGAAATATTATCCTATGTAGTCATGTTTACCTAACCTAGCATTTGAAAAAGGGTTTATTATCCTTTAGTAATTTTGTATGATTTTCTATCATTTTGATAAATTTGGGATCACACTTTCTGAACTGCAATCTTTTTATTTCAAAATAAATGCCCCGTTGATAATAGGTTACGTTTTCTTGGTTAAGTAGTTATGAATTCTTATTCATGCAATGAAAAATATACAAATCAGAGTTTTTAATTGAATGAAACGACTGCTTACACATGAGAGATGATGACTAAATTTTAGTGACAAGGTTCCTCTCAAGAAAAGATAAGCGTACTATCTAAATATTCATTATTTTCGCATTTTCTGTTAGCCAAGACATATTTTAGTGATTTATTTAACTAAAACAAATTAAGTCTTGTATCAAAACATTATTATTCAAACCAATGTGTTTTAACCAACAAGAAAGAAAGAGATGTCTCAGATAATATGAATTTGTTATTTCGTTGAGAAAGTGCTTGAGTGGTATGCTGTCTTTGGAGTGTCTTATTTAAACATTGATAGAATTATTAAAATTATCAAATACTGAGCATAACTATCCAGGGATGTTGCTTATAAGCCCTATTAAATTTATTATTTTGAATATCTCCTTGATATAATTATATCATGGTCACTTTCATATGAACATTTCATTTCAATTTCCATATGGTGAACGTTTATCAATATTTACAATATTCGTGTGGAGTTGAACAGTACAACACCATCAAATCATTCTGTATCTCAGTTTAACGACTGTAATATAAATAGCAAGTAATGAAATCAAATATTTGATCATCGCAATGGGTACACTTTTCCATTTATAGAATTGATTTGTATTGTTATTTTGTAGTATTTGCATGAAAATAGAAAGGAATGCCACTTATTATTGTAAATCGATGTTTCTCTATGGAATAAATTGCCTTCTCAATCTATGGTGATGTTGAAATCTTTAAAAATACGTTTGCAAGAATGTCTTTTTTTAGGATACCCCCTTTTCACTCCTGTATATGTAAAATGTTATGGTATGTTACAGTGTGTTGAGTAGCTAATTACACGAATATTAAATACCGTCACATTCATTTCGTATTGTAACAATCATCCCTGGAGTCATTGCTAAGAAATTGTTTTTCATTCGATAATAGGATAAAGTTGCTTTTAGTTTCTAACAAATGTCACTTTGAAGTTACAATGCATGAACACCATATGTGTAACTTAACATGCTAAACTGCATTGCGTTTGATCATTTATCAAAACTATGTGAACATAAAATTACAGCAACTTTGTAGACACACCAAATAAAACATATTGATGTCATTTTCTTTGCATGCTAAGGACGTGATGTATATAGATGATCCCTCATATTGTAACGTGTTAAAATGACAACCTGCTCCCTCATAGAACAATTAATATATCTATGTACTGATATATCTCTTAAACACAGTTTTTACAAAGATTTGTGTTATAAATAATTTATCTTAACCGTGAATTGAAGCCATGAATGCCAACGTCATCCATGTGTGTTTGATTTATAATTGATAAGTCAATAAATCGAAATGCCATGTTAACCAGTGACACATGTGCATTGTTTACTTCTCCATAAAGTGCACCACAAGTCAATATGTGCATTGATTCAACAATGAAACTATCAAGGAAAGTTTATGGAACATGCTGAGTTGACAGAAACTATTTTAATCTGTATTTCAAGTGTGTGAACTGTTTATACTAGTATTGATTAACGATCCTTTCGTTAAGTTTCTATTTTTGATGATATATTTTGTGAATGGACAGTGTTATATACACACAAATTTGTATTATTACTGAATTGTATGAATTGCGAACGTTTGTAGTAATGACTTTTCCACACAGAGGTTACTCAAGTAATATTTTATAATGTGTGCTGGATTTGATTAACTTCTGAGCATAAAATGAGCATTAGTTTTCAAGAGTTTCGAAATTAAGATAAACAAATTTTTTTTTAGTTATTTACAATGACTCGAAGAGCTCTGAACTCTCATCACAAACTTGTGTAATTTCCTATCAGTATCTTAGAAAAATTTACTCTCTCACCGTAGTTTGTATCCTTAATATTTCAATGGAACAAAGAGATGAACAAGTGTTTTTTATGTCAGGATTGACGTGTGTCTAATGATATGTTAGTAAAAACGTATTTAAACGGTATATAGGTTGTATTGAAACTTATACCAATTGAGAATGTATCGACAATATATGTGATGGTGGTTTAGAATTACCCTTTAGTGTCGATAGTGTTCATACGAAAGAAAATTATTTCGATTATCTATCGCATATCAAATATCGTAAAAAATCTAAAAGATTTGTCGCTGCAACATTTCATAGAAAACCAAGAATATCAACATAAATCCACTGATCCACCTGATACGTGTTTTCCTTGTTAGCAACTTGTTTTGTTTGTGTTAGTGTATTTAATGTTATCATCGGGTTTTCAATTCTTAAAAAAGGCAAAATACAAAAAATGAAAATACAACAACAAAGCCATTTCTTCAGATGATTTACTCTCGCATGTATGTTTAACACAATGACGCACATTGCCATACTCTTAAATAACATTCTATTTACAAGGCACGTATCACCTTCATTGCACGTCCACGGTGGCTAGATTGTCCAGAAAAAACGTCATTACGTCATTACGGCAAGACGTCGAACAACGACATAAAATCACATGAAACATCTTTGGGTTGAGTGGTATGTTGTATATATTACATTTGTATACATACACATGTATGTAAATACATTGTACACACATTCGTTTGATTAAGCATGATTGTGTATTCATGTTTACACACATCGTATTATTATGTGTCATTTTGTCTTCTTGTATGTGTCTGTACACTTGCACATTATGTAAACGTCTTTCGATGAGCTAAGTGATGTTTAGGTTAAAGACACCTAAAGCTGGGACTTCTGTATTCAATCTTAGTAACATGTAACACTGAGACAGTTTTCAATTTACCATCGATGCCTCTACCTTTGTATCATGTATTTGTCGATGGCAATCGCATGGTTGAATTAGGAGCGAGGTCTCTATGGCCTAAACTGTATGAACATTAATCTCTTCATCGTCATCAGAACAAATTGAGAGTTCATCACTGCTGACATCAGCTATGACCATTGCCTCGTCACCCGAGTGGTTTTTCTGATCGTCGCAAGAGGTCTCTGCGTCACAACTTCCGTCTTCTTGTCGCGCGTGCACTTTACGATGTCGCTCCAGATTACTTTTATGACTGGTGGCGTAATCACAGATATTACATACAAAGTCTTTTTGTCCGTTGTGGACAGAGAGATGTCGTTTTAACAGGGCTTTCCTGCAGAACCTTCGTCCACAGTAGAAGCATGTGTATCCATGATAGTGGAAGATCATTGCGTGTTCTCTTAGCGATGCTTTGGTTGTGAAGAGGATTCCGCAGCACTCGAGAAGCTTGGAACAAGCTTGATGCATTGTCAACATGTGTCTCTTAAGGTTGTTCCTTCTATCTGTTGTGTACCTACACTGGGGACACGGGAAGATCTTCCTTCCGTAGCCGTACTGAGAGCTATAGGGGTCACCACCTCCCACCATTCCTGAGAGTCCTTCTGAAGGAGCAGTCTTCTCGGGTAACGAGGCTTGTGCTCTGAGGTTGAAAATGTCACTGGGGGGTAGAGCAAGTGCTCGCTCAGGGAGGGGCACCCCTGGTTGAGATATTGAGGGTGTGAGGGAAGTTTTGAGACTGTCCAGAACTCGAAAGCACCCGGCATGTTGTCTTCTGAGGTGATCGAACATGAGACTATAGGGGAGAGCTGCAAGTGGGGTGGCCGCCGTTTTACCCACACCATCGGCGTCTCGTGCCAACTTGAGAGGGGGGACCCGGTTCGAATCGCCACCCCCCGGGAGTGGGTACCTGCATCTTACTGAATCCAACACGGGTGGGCGTTGACAATAAACTGGGATTGGCCTGTAACAAAAGAAAATCATTTTGAGAATCATTAATAATTTATTTCAATTACTTGTGACGGATACAGTGATAAATTTATGGTTTTCAAAACATCATTTGATTCAATAAATGTAACGAGACACTATTATTACAAAAACAATTTAAAATTCAGTTCATATAAGATGAGGGAGGACGCACATTTGAGATAAGAATATGATTTTTTTTAAATGATTTTACTGAAACACGGTAACAGATAAACATTTTCCACATCTATTTGAAGGTATATACGAAACATATAGCTTTTTATATCATATCTTGTTTTAAAAGGAATTGAGACTCCAGTGCTCTAACAAAATCTATTGTTCATCAAAGAGAACCGTGCCAGTATAAAAAATAAAATGGTATCAGATTGCCCATGCTATTGTCTTATTACGACGGTAATCAACCCCACCGATCTTACTTTTCATTATTCAATCCCCTTGGCATCCAACCGAGTTTTAAACACCTTGCATACAGGCAGGCTTCAAGCTTTGATGAAACATTAACAACGAATGGAAAAGAAGAGCACCTTGCATCAGACCAACCGAATTGCCCATCCATGCACGGCTATCAGTAACTAACGTTGTATTTTCATATGACATTAGGACAAGCTCTTCTGTCTAATTGTACGGTATCATTGTTAAATCTGCTGTTAAGTCTTGTCTCTCTCCCTAATGTTGACCTAGGTATAATTAATTCACGTTGATGGATACGATAGAGTTAACTGCTTGCCCCTTAGAACTAATCAATCAAGATCGAGTTTTTTCTGATATCACGTACTGGGAAATAAACGAGGAAGCTATGCTACCATTTTATCCTCAAATCAATTTCGTTTTTTCTTGTTAACTTCAGGATAATGCACTGTAATTTAATGTTAATTAATTTGCTTATGGCTTGTTAATTTCGACAGAAAGTTTAACCCCTTTGAAGTAGGGCTATATTGCATACAAAATTCATTTATTTTTTATTCACTATTTAATTCTTACATATCTACATACATTGATTGATATTCCTCAAAGAGAAGCTTTTTTTATGAAGGTGCTGCAGCTGGAATTTATCTAGTCCTCTTTTAAAATATGTTGATGTAATAGAAAAGTCATATTTGATAAACTTTTAAACTATAGTTTGCTGTTCAAGCAAGAAATCACTGTAAGGAATACGTATAAATATATCATAAGATTGACTGTGATAATGATTTCCGTATAATCTAAATCATAGACCCATTGTGACGTCACACTCAGCATGTCTCTCCCACCCCAGATGAGTGAATGAATAAATGATGCGCAGCGTGTTAATATTGCAGCTCCCAACTCCCGCATATTCACGCAAACTCACCTATAATCTCTCAACGAGTGATTAGATAAGTATTCACCTTAAAATTTCATAACTGGACGGATCAATTAAATATCTGGCATATTGCTAATTTTATTATGTCTAAAAGAATGTAACATGTCTCTTTCCTTAAACCAACCATCACATCATTGCGAAGCAAAATAAACACACACAAAATAATCTGTAATGTCCTATGATTTTACGATTGCTAGTGTATAATGTTGAAAGCGTCTTTTTGATTTGTGAAAGTGACTTCATTTTTTGTATAAGCTATTGGTGGGAGCGAGTTTACCATCGCTGTGAGCGATTTTATCATTGCTTTAAGCAACTTATCATTGTTGTAAGCGACTTTATCATTGCTATAAGCAACTTATCATTGGGTTAAGCGACCAACTTTATCATTGCTATAAGCAACTTATTATTGATGTAAGCGACTTTATCATTGGTTGAGGCGACTTCATAATTGGACAGATATCAAGACGAACACTATTATCGCCATTACCATAATGGGGAAGAGGGTCATTAACAGTGAAGGCACACAGATTGGATTCCAGTTTAGCAGCATGTCGTCAACTATCTATACGTGACATGCAGTGGCAAGGGTCTGGGTGGTGAATAGCTCATCCCAAGTCTCTCACATATCACAGTGGGCATTGATATAAATCATCTTAACTGGACACCGTCGACATACCGTTTAAAAAAACGGGATTAAAATCAGCAGTGTAGTTGCCGAGATTCTGTAATGATTTGTAAGAGCAAATAACGAGTCATATCATCTGCAAAAAGGATTTTATATCATGTCATGTTTATTTGACATATTGTGGGTGTTAAGTTGTGACCACTACACTTCAAGCTTGAAAATGACTGAAAGGTTGAAAACTTCAATTTTGTCTAGGAGAACATTCAAACTCTTCAGATATGGTTTTGCTTACAGGACATGGTCTCCTGCAGTTGAACTCTGAATGATACCGATATGGAGTGGATCTTGATGAGTCGCACGACTTGGTACAAAACGTGAAGCGAAAGAGTTGATATCGAATTTCTTAACCTGGACATCATGACGGAAAGATGATAGTCACTATTCAAGAATTACTTATCTCTTGATTGAGGGAAATCACAGCATAGCCCGTAGATGTTTTCTTAGTAAATTTCCTAAACGTCTTTAAGAGTTCACCGTTTCCCGGATAAATGAGTAGCCTTTGAATGTGAGCATCCGATACCCTTGAAATCCAGAGGCGATCATCAGCGCTCTGTCGCAGATGCGGAGGTAGGAGGATTCTTGAGAGACATACCATCATAATTCATAGGCCAAAGACACATCACTCTATGCTGCCTCACGGGAACATAGGCCTGCCGTCATAACTCATGGACCAAAGGCTCATCACTCTATTAGACATAGGACCAGAAACATGGCCTTTCTAACACTCCAGTGTCTTCACTCCTTTGGTCTTAATCCCACATTCACACCCTTCCTGGGCCCATTCCTCAGTACGCCCCAGCAAAACGGCCAGATCAGGGCCGGAAACTTTATACCCCCCTTATTAATTTTCCCCTGTCGCGAACGTCCCACAAACAATCTAAGTCTTTTGAAGGTGATACTTCGCTAGCCGGTGAAAGATGGAACGGGCCTATATTTGGTTGAACACCGCGATAAACAAGTTGAGAATAAAGGGCTTGGGTTGTTACCATTTCGCCGAGATTTGAGAAGGGACAAGTTGATGATTATGAAGTGAATTCTCACTAATCAGTATAGGGGGACACGACACGGAGCTCTTCTCTGTCCAACTCATTTGTCATGACCCGCCCAATCTGTCACACAACAAACAGAGACAATTGATCTGAGGTTGTCGGGAATTGAGTCCAATACAGTGCTTGACAGGTGCTCTTTAACATGGCCATTGTTCCTACCATTCCTCCAAATTTACCAGTACAGATCAAGCTCCGAATTCTGGTTGTTTGTCTGCTCTATCCGAGAATGCGTCTAGGTTTGAAAGGATATCTCAATCACTTAACTGCACTCACCAAGTAACTACAAGATCACTTGACCTTATCGTCAATGACTGATTGTTATCTTAATTGAATTTTTTACGATTTTCTTGATAACTTAATCATTTAGTTGACTTTTATTTAGAATAATTGAATGAATAAATAAATAAATGAAATGATAAAAGTTACTTATTTCATTGTGCTGACAGTGATTTAAACAACTTTTACAACAAGGCTTTAAAACAAAGCAGATAGAAATCATTGCAACTTAGACAAAAACTCTACAAAATGCAATTGATTGTTTCTAAACTGTAGGGAACAAGTACGTTTCAAAATAACAAATAGCATTATTTGGAACAAGTTGTTCAGCTTATCTAATGAAAAATGACTGGGTTCCTGTCAGTTCCGCTGCTAACCATTCCCACAAGACCATGAACAAATGGTGGCTCAGAGCGCTGGCGTCGCAGAGATAGAAGCACCAGTTTATAAAGACATCGATGCCTTCATAATGCTTCCAAAACAACTATTTATATATCCGTCTTAAATCAGACGCTTTGCCATTTCAGAAATAATTAATCTGAAGAGGAACTAGAGACATATATTTTTGTAAAGGATGTAGCAGTTAATTGGACGTCGTGGAGAGAATACATCTGTCTACGTGTTTGTTATATTCCAAAAATCTGCATAAAAAACAAGTCTGTGTTTTCAATAAACATCTTGTGTTTTGTCCGTTAGTTTATTCTATTCTTTTCGTTCTAAAAGAAATCTTTCAAAACAAGTGCTTATCCCTTCGTTTTTTTCCTCTAATTTTGAAAGCAAATAGTTTTTGTTCTTAAGAACGTGTACAGCAGACAATAGTCTGGATAAACATGATCAAATTCTTTATGGGCAATTTTAGAAAAAGAATCCGCATTGGAATCCATGTAATTAACTTGGTTAACTCACTAGATCTCCACTATATTATAAGGCATATCCAGTTAAGTCTTTTATTTGAATTTAGAGAATGGCGAAATACTTATTTGATTTATTCAATATGAAACTTAAAAAACGACAAAATATAAATAATTAAGGATAAAACTCCTTTAACAAACACTACCACATCTTTATAGAGAATTAATAAAAAAAACAATAAAGACAAAAATACTAAGGAAAAATATATTTGAATTCACATAGAGACAAATATACATAAAGGGTTAAAAAAATTACAAGAGGCTAGATGATAGATAATAGATTTAATCACTTTATAAATTGATAATTAAGAAACAAAAATACTAAAACAGTTCTAAAATTCTAAAAACATTTGAACATGTAAAGATAGGTAAAAGAAAAGGTAAATTTACAGAGCACAAACTATTTGTGTTGAAAACAACAAAGTCCTAACATTAAAACACACATTTACAAAGTTAAAACGATTTCTCTGTTGAAAACTACAAACTTGACACAAGTGGGGAATTAAACCGTGTTGAAGCGTGGTGACTAATTCATTAGAGCTATGAATGATGTGTGAGGGAGATATCTGGCGTCTAAACTCCAGACATCCCTTCAGAACCCCCCATGCAACCCCCCTTAAACACCCATTCCCCTCCTGCACGAAAATGCATCCAACGAAAGAGAGTCATCTAAGAATCCCGGGGGTGCGAAAAGCAAGTTGCGATCGACACATGATATGCACGCACAATCTTGGGGCGTGCATTTTCGCACCGGGTACCTCATGAATCGCAGTGTTATGTTTTGGCGCTTGGCAAGAAAAAAATAATGACCCTAGAAAAATGAAGTGTTTCATCTATGACCTCCCAAACCCACTTTATTATGTTTCCCTAACCAGTCTCGTTGTGACTCGCCTTAATCACTTCCTTAATTCGTTTTAGAAATGAGAAGGCTAGTTTTTGTGACGCCCAGTTGTTTGTCTGTTGTTTGCTACAAATTAATTTGGGTTGATTTTTATTTTCACGGGATAAAATGGATAAATGAAGTTATAAATGTTTTATTTCACATTCTTAACAGATTGGATTGATCAGATATTAAAGTGCTAATTTTGATTGGAGTTTAATTCAACATTTTGATCCTATGGACAGCTTGTGATATATCTTTTTGATATTACAATAGTGCAAGCCAAATATAGTTTACGTGGGTGAAACATTGAAAACATTTAATCATGAAATCCTGTCAATACAAGATATGAAAAATTTAATGTTTTACAGTTGTTATAATCATTATCTTCATTATTTTTTACCCTTCTGTCGAAACCTCTTTTAATCAGGAGTTTTTGTCAAAGTTATATTAGAATCAGAATACTTCAAACGATTATACACATTTTCACCATACTAGAAACACATCTCAAAGTCAGTATGACCTTTCTTCTACGCCTCAAGAAGGTATAAGACAATTATTGATCTAACGTGTAATTTATATCAAGATGCATTTATTTCAAACTTTTAAGCCAAATGTTTTCGAAAAAGACTGCTTTAGTTGAAATTAAAACATTTTTTAGATTTTCACAAAATGTCATTTTATCAAAGCCCTTTCGATTGAGTATACCATTGAAATCTAACAGATGTTTCATCATATCCAAACTAGGATGACCTGAAATGCTACAGTTGAAAGTTTTTATTCAAGATTGAACAACGGTATTATTCATTTGCATAAACCGTCAAATTTACATTTATACTAGTGACATGAAGTGTTATGCACTTTCAACTTTAACCTGTCTCTCTGCATGCTTGGAAAGAAGTCAGAACAAAAAAATTATAACTTTTGCCTCTTTGCGTTTTCTAGTTTTCCTGAATACGCATTAATTCATAACCTAAAGTATGAAACACTTTTTCTAAGCATGGTATTGAATTATAAGGATTTTCATACCAAACCCTTTATATTTTCAATTGATCTAAACATAAAAGGATATCAAATCACCTTTAAACTATTGTATCAAATACGATAATCAATATCATGCAATGAACGATATCCTTTTGATTGATTTAGACATTAAAAAGAATATTTCACATCAAAATGTCTTTGTCTCGTCTCTTTGTTTTGCCATCGTTTAATCCAGTGTATAAATTCATTTGATAAAGTTCATACCATATAAAATACCAATTTAATACCAATACGCTTTTAATTGATTTAAGCCATATAGTACCTTTGTTTCGCTTTAGCTTAAGCCAGTGTATCAATTTATGACTACGGTCAGTCTGAATCATACAAAGAGTCTGGACCACGCGTAGCATGAGTAACAAAGAATTAATTGGTTATTAATTGCTGAATGACTTCACCCTCTGTGGTTTTCTCATCAAAATTTGACCCAGGGTCTTGTTCTTTTATGATTAAATGTCCAGTCTTTAACGCTGTATTAACGATTATCGCTACCAAAACTATGAAATTTGTGGAAATGGGAAGTGTTACAACGCATTAACAGATCTAAGTCCCGATCAGGAATGATGAAAGCCGAATCACGTTTTGAAGAATAAGTGTGTTAAGTACTTTGAACTTAAATTGTAAAACATTTTTAAATAGGTATGGAGGAGGTTATCTAAATTCTATATAATCTCTTTTTGTCGATCATTACGTTATTGTTATAGCAAATGTTTTACATAGTTCAGTAATAGTAATTTCTAAAAAAAAAGATAAAACGGTACATGATGAAAATGATAGAATATCGTTTATTCACTATGTCTTATTTATTGAAGTATAACAATTAACTCATTGTGCTCATGATAACATGTAGTTAGAAATAATTATTTATAATTAGATAAATATGACTTGGTATTTTAAAGAATTGTTTCATAGATGACATCTTAAAAGTATTACAATGTAGAATATGCGTTTTAATTTAGTTCATTTTGTATGATTAAGTATGGTTTATAGACGAGAGTTCCATATATATTGATTATATGTATACCTATTCACTTCAAAACACCTATATATGTACTTCATCGAGGTTTTTATTTCAACTTATTGCATACCTTCTAAATATTGATTACCATATGAAAATGATATTCACTTTCTATACTAACCTCATTAAAAGGAAGATGAATACTGAATTTGAATGAAAAACTATATCATTATGAAATTAATATTTCTAAACAAATAGAGAGATTCATTATGCAAGCCCCTTTGTTAATATTAATTTTTGTTCAATAATATTGTTCCAGTAAAACATAACCACAGTTCTACGTTATGAATTACAAAATTATTCATAGAAACGCTCTCACTTGACATATGTCATGCATAATATCTAATTGAAATAGAAAATGAGGAAAAATAGGTTCTCATTCAGCAAGATAGTTATCTATTTTTATTCCATTAACTAATTTTACCTATTTCATTATTGTTATATTTTCCCCAAACATTTTCAATTACTCATAAGCTTGTCGCTCGAATTTCAGGTTGACATATTTTTGTCAATGGTTATGTTGCTATACAAAATACAATGAACATTTTTTCCTAAAAGGACACATTTTGACCATATATGAATTAAAATCAAAAGCATTTCTTATATTCCATAAATAAACTACAGCAAAGCTTGTATTTTCATTTTAACAAATTAATAAGTGTATATTATTTTCTTTCTTGTATTCTACTATTTACGTTTACGTCTTTGTCTTGGTTACTTGGCAACCAAAATGGAAACAAATGACAATTTATCAAACTTTTTAGTCAATTGAAATTCCCGTGTGAAAGCCTTTCAAACCAAATTATTAATGATTCTTAATGAACATTCTAGAATAGTTTAATATCCTTTTATGAATAATATTAACAAGAACGTTTATTCAAATGTACTTGATGCAGTTTTCAAATTAAAATATAAATTTCGTCAAAAGTTGAGACTCTGAATGAGAGCTGAATGTAAGGTCATACTTTCTAGCGCAATAACATAAAAATAGAGACGCTGATTTACATGTCTTAGTATAAATGCAATAACCATGACGTAAAGAAACATAAATATTACATTTGTTCTAAATAATGTAACACTGTTCCTGTTCGACACGGATATTAAGGCCGTCCAAATGATTACATGTTTGACTCGTTAACCTTTTTCAGTATGTACAAAAACTGATAAAGTTAATGTCAATCTTCAATTCCTTACAGACATGTATCTGTATTTCTGACATGTTTGATGTTCAGACATGTTAACCTAACTATCATTCATAAGATTGAATTCGTAACTGAAATTTTAACTTTTCACTTAATGATCAACTTCCACAACAGGAAATGGTGACATTGGAATAAAAAAAATTCATATATAACCCTGCTGATCATTGCCTATAAAAATAAACACTTTCTGTAATAGTGTCAACATTGGATATTGAGAGATTGACACTAACGCATTTTAGCAATGAACAAGGCAACATGAAATTCTATAAAATGCAAACGGCTGTAAAAAATATCGTTTATGGAGTATTTTGAAGCTATATACCATTTATCTGAAAATTATTTCCTTCGATATGATATAAGAAACGAAAAAAGGATTATCTTCCTTTTGTACTTAATTGCCCTCAACTTCTAAAATGCACATTTATAACACAAGAAAATGTTTTCCCTTTCATTTTGTCATAAGGGAAACAAAAGAGAGCATTTTCTCAAGAGTGTCATTCAGAGAAGCGAGTGCAACCGCTGTCAATGTCTTTCAACCATTTCTCAGTGGGATAGCGAAAACGAACAAAATAAAGAGGGTGTCAGTGAATGTAATACGAACCTCGAGGGGGATTCGGGGCACTATCCGTCAACCTCCTAACCCCCTGCCCCTCCCCTCCCCCTCCCCTTTCTCCCAGCGTCCCCCGAGTTTCGCTGCTCATTTGTCAAATGGGGACCCACAATGATAATGGCCACTGTCCAAATGAGAATTACGCAAACATACTCCTTACATCGTTAAAGCATCAGTGGTAAGAGGTATTCACGACGAAGGCTATTTCCCTTTATCCCTCAGCTCTGTTGACCCGTAAATGAATTTATCTTCACTTGTTCCACTTGAACTTTGTTACATCACTGCACTCGAAAGCAGTTTGGCTTTCAAAACTACAAATCTGTTACAAATGACTATTTTGTCGGCCAAATGGCTAGTCAAGTGCCAGTGCTTTCCTAAGTGTGATAGACTCGCTATATTAACTCACGCTCTTTTGTTAAAGCATAAAATGCAAGGGCATATCCCATTTTCATACAATAAAATTCAAACATTAAGACTTTTGCCGTATAATAACCTACAGCAGTTTTTTTTTATGTTGAAATGGAATTATCTCTAGATGGATGTCTAACCCCTTCAACGATTTGAATTTTGAAGAATATATATTATAAAGAGTTCAGTAATTTTGTGATTTGAATTTTGAATAATATATATTATAAAGAGTTCAGTAATTTTGTGAAGACAACCGAATGAGGTAATGTGGTTCAAATACATTAACGTCAACCATGATAGTTGAACAAGATATCAAAACTTGCCGTTTTACCATATATATATTACTCGATGTAGGACCGAAATTTCTCAGTGCCAACAATAAACTTACTTTCAAATCAACGCGCTACTATGAATCAATTAATATTGTAGAGGATTTGTTTTAGCGTTTGAACGAATAAACGTTGAATATATTGTAAGTAAGCTAATACATAGACACATTTTTTCTCGTCATAAATAATATTTATTATCTGAATGTTTATTTTAAGCAATGGCCAATAGAATTTGTTACTTTACGGAAATCCTAAATAAGCGTCTGCGTCTGTCGGTGTAAAACATTTCTTGAAAATAAACAGTTTTCCTTGATTTTTAAGTTATATACTTTAAATATTGTGTGACTTTTTAAAAAAACTGACAATTCATAAAACTCCTGAAATGTACAATTATCTTTATCATGATAAATAGTGAGATATTTTACACGTAACTGTATTATTATTGGTCCTATGGTCCCTTTTTTGTTCTAATAATTAATATGCCCTTTAGTATTAAATTGTTTCATTGTCGTAACTCAAAAACTGGCCAGCCTTTCTCAGTCAAATGTTGCTAATCTTTCTGGGTTTTTTATCATAAATATTCATTTATATTGTAACAATATTCTTTTATTATACAAACTGTTTATTTTGCATACAAATGAAACAAATAAACAATTATAGAAAAAAAGTATGTTGAAGAAAACACTAAATTTACTGAAAACCACATATTTTCTGATCTGAAAAATGAGCCTGACAAGTCAAGCATGTACATCCTCATATTATAAACATAAAATATCTTTTTGAAAGTTCACATTACTTCATTTCCTAACTTGATACAATTTAAGTAAAATGACATATGATTTAGAAATATTATTTGAGTAATGTGTAAACGTTATGATGTGTTTCACAATGATGTAAAATTGTGTTTGTTATAAAAACAAAGAGATAATATTTTGTTCTTTTTTTTACCATATCACAAACAAACAAAGTTGATGAGGAAAAATAATTCCAGCTAGAAAATTAAATATAAAAAACTGTCAGAAGCATAACACCGGTTTACAAAATTAATCTTCACTCTCATTTCATTTGAAAAGCAAAACAATTTGACTAATATCACCATTCTATGAACGAATTTCAGTTTGAAAATCTCTTGACAATGAAACAGTTGATAAAATTGGTTTAGTCCTAGTGAAGTGGCATAAGTGTATGTGATGTTTGAGTTATAAATCATACAATATTATATCAATATATTATATGAATGATTAAATGAACAATACAGTTCACCAATATAGAATTTTCTTACCAAAGTGTATAAAACATCTGGGCAATCGAAAATAAATCAAACATAATATGCCATCATAAGCAATAGACCTGAGTTTATAAGATGAGGTTTTAGCTAAAATTAATTTGAATTTAATAGCAAATGGGTCTATAATAGTAATTTTTAACAAGTGCTTCAACTATGCAAACAATTGGTAAGACTTCATTTGTCATTAAGCCTGAATATGAAAGAGTCACAGTCGGCTAACAAGAGTACCCTAACTTGTTCGGTCTGTTGCCTCTGTTGAAATGAAACCATTAAACTGTCTATAGTCCCTGCTATAACCCATTCAGACGTCTACTCTCTTTACAAAATCATGAAAATATGCCTTAAAATCCATAAAACTGGCGACATGATACAATTGCACCCGTGCTTTCAGATTTTACTGTGATGTCATTTAGTAGAATGATTACAAAATACAATTATTTCAATTATTTTTTCTCAAAACATAATTCGATGATTTTCAATGACCTTTGTTGAGTAAATTTTTAAATGCTTTTTGATGAAAAAAGACTTTGATACGAGTCCAGTTTCCGCGTACACATTATACTTTAGATCTCTGAAAACTTCTTGAGAATCCATTTGGCTATGACTTCAACATCAAACAAAGTTTAATCTAAAATATAAATTTTTTGGAGGCCTTCTCAATGATTGAAATATATGATACTATTATTTATGTTCTAAGAAAAGTATCCAAGCCCCGTCCACTATAATTCCACAGTAAAACATCAGCGCCTTGAAATGGTACCAAAGCTCAAAACCAGAAAGCAAGGAACCAAGAACCATCTTTGGAAGACAACCAATAACTAGTGCCAATGTACGTATAGTATAGAAAGTCCTGACAGTCGAGTAACTGTCCTTACCTGAAGGGGCCCGGCATAAACAAGGGTCCGTCCATTTGTCTGTGAGTCTTCAGGGTGGTTAAAAGTCTCGTCTGAACTCAAAGATCGGACATACACATCCCAGAAAGATGTACAGAGATAAACCAGATTTGTCTGATGGTAGCTTAGCTTGTGTTAGCTGTTTTGTTAACATCATGACTTATCCCCTGCTCTTTACAATGTTAGGACATATTTTGACCAATCAGGGGATCATTCTTGGCCACGTGACTCCAAACAGAGGCTGCACGCGCTACTGACTCTGAAGTGGGCGGAGCTACGCCTCTGGAAACGTCAGTCAAAGACGGTGACTTTTTAATGACGAAGTTTGGTTATGCATGAGCGACTGCCAAATATTTGCGCGCGGTATCGTGGAGATTGTTATTGAAATCAATGGTGTGATATTCTGAAGAGGTTTTTGATTTTTCATCATGTTCTTGAAATCGTGAGGTTTTTATATCGATTATACTTTGCTCATAAAGCCATCGATGTGATTTCAGTGTAATCTTAAAACATGAAATAACAGTTATTTAGGGAATGCAAAATTGACTGAAAACCACCTCATATCTAACATTTTTTTTTATGTAAATCATATATTTATTTGATTGAAATGCTATGGTTAAAGAATAGAGTATCAAATTTCTACAAATATGAAACAAATGAAAGTAAAGTAGTTTTGTTTTCTTCGATAACCAATGAATTCTTAAAATTGAAATTTAAAAAATTCCATTCTGCATTACATGCAAATATCACAGAAATTCTGTCATTAGATTATTTTTCATTTCTTGAAATATTCTTCAAAATTGTTCTTACGGGTAAAAAAATTTAAAATATGTAATAAAAATATTCACAAGATTAAGTTATAATTGTTTTACCTAAAATTCTAATGAGAGTATTTAATTCTAAGTAAAACTATATTGAAATTATGAAAAAACAAAATAGTGGCTTTTTTTATTCCTATTACTATTTTTAGATTTTCTTAATCGAGTCTTATATGTAGAAATAAAAACAGCAACCAGGAGTTTGTAGATCGTTGTTTGGTAATCGGTACTTTACAAAATATTTTTAATATTCCGAATTCCAATTTAGGAATATATCAATGAATTGATATCCACATTTTGAGTGACACCACCTGTAAACGTATAAATCCTTTCGAGACAACACCATTACATTAAGCACCCACTGTCTTGATCATACGTGGTTATACTACTACAGAAATTGTGATAATGGCATATATATTTTTTCTTATTGAATATATACGTCTCTCTTTAGAAGACCTGAATGAAGTAAAACTAACAAACGTTCCCATTTAATGTTTTCTTTGAGAAACGTCATTAGATAATCAATTAATGCTGTCTAAGGTTTTGTCATTTGCACAATTATACAAGCTCCTTCTAGTGTTAATAAAATACGAAATATCTTTTAAGGAAAGAGCTGCGAGTTTATCAATATTTTTCAAAATATTTATTTGAAATTTATCATAATCTTAGCAAAGACTAGATAAATATTTTCCCAATATCTTGTATACATTGAATACAAGATTGGGATAACAAATAACATTTGTTATTAATAAAGTCTAGTTTAAAACACCTATTAAATAACCTTCTCAAAATGTTAGCATATTAAAAACAACTCGATGAGCAATGTTACTTCAATATTTACATCAACAGGTAATCGGAATGCAATCATGTCTTTACAGAGAGTCAATCAATTGCCACGGATCAGAAACCCCAGATAAAAGATTGCGAACACTTGAAGTGTAGAACGCAGTGTTAATCCTTTAACCCTTTCACACCAAGAACAACCTACCCTGTAATAAATCGACCGCGTATTGTGTTTTGCAATTGATCTTTTCGCCTGTGTTACAAACAAATTGATTGGAACCGCCTCATCTTGTAAGTAAATACATACAAAAGGAGGGGCATTGGACACCACGATATAAGTATCACCTGCGGCTACTTACGCTACCTTTCTTACAAAAAACTGATTGAACTTCAACGTAGACTGTTTTCATGTTTACTCTAGGCAATATAGGTAACGACTTGAATCTGGTTACGGTAATTAATAAGAAGAGAAACATCTCCTGTTGTGAAGGTGCAATGCAAAGATTGGAGGAGTTCCCATCGGGCAAAATTGGAGGTCTGTGATCAAAAATCTAGATTAATGTTAATCCGTCAATCGGCGTGCCTGGTGAATAGGGTTGTTGTCTTATTCAATGATGCGTTCACACATTACGTTAAATCGGTTCGATTTTCCTCACCGTGGGAGTTAAATGATAAACGGTATCAACTGAAGTGAGACTTACCATTACACCATGCGATACAAAGTGTTTGTGTGATGCGATTAGATCGCTGATAGAAAGGGAAGCGCTCTGTAATTTTCTCTGGATCGACGTCGTCATTGCTATGATATTTATATATGGTGTTCGCATATTTCAGATTTAAATTTTGTTTACGTTTTTTGAAGAATTCGAAAGATATTGGGACATTTATTGATCGACAGCTGTACAGAATAAAGATTTTCTTTAACAAAAAACTCTTCGTTTCAAGTATGAAACACTTTGGGAAAGATTTTTATGCAAAAAGAAAAAAAAAATTATGATATGATGGCCATGAAATAGAAACTGATGTCATTTAAAAAATCGTATAGAATTAAAAATTGTCAAAAACTGCTATACCTTTGTGACCAGTTATCTGAATATTGCAAAAATGCTTTTTGATACGTGGTATTGTCCAAATGGGTAGAACTCTATTTAAAGCAGTTGAGTTTACTACATTGAAAGTGGAAACCTTTTTTCGTACAAATGAGACGTGAAGAATCTAAAATTGATAAATGTGAATAATAATAAAAATTAAATTTTGTAGGAAAAGTAAATACGTTTCTAAGGAATGTGATCTCTTAAAACTATTTGTTTTGCTTCGATGTCATTTGTTATCAAAAACATTTTCCCAAAAAGCGTTAAATTCAATTCAAATTATTTTCTGGGCATAGCTTGTCAAAATTATCTTATTCCTAAGAAATTAGTAGGTGAATGTTACTTGATGGTGCTTAGTAACTACTAAGTGCTAAGAGAGCTTCGAAAATCTAGGCCCTGGTTAATAATAGATATGAGATTAAAATATAAAGTATAAAATTAACTAATTGTATTATTCCTAATAACAAAGACTTGAAATAAGTATATGTAAAATATGCAAATAAGCCGTATGATGGATCAATAACGTTAATACAGGTATCTATTAACACCTTTAAAAACTAGCAATTAACCTTGAATTTTCTTTGATGAAAGTAACATTTGTCATGGCGGGATTAAAAAACGTTTAAGGAA
This sequence comes from Phorcus lineatus, assembly GCA_921293015.1. Taxonomy (NCBI): domain Eukaryota; kingdom Metazoa; phylum Mollusca; class Gastropoda; order Trochida; family Trochidae; genus Phorcus; species Phorcus lineatus. The sequence goes on along the minus strand of OV121095.1, from coordinate 12,921,111 downwards.
AGGCTGTATATATATTGTATGTAGATACATCCATTATGGTATGTTACTAATAAACTGCGGCTAGGCGTTGGATGTCCTCGTTATCATTGGTGTTATTAGATAGAGGAATTAACAGAGTCTATGGTTATGGGGGGTTATGGTACCGACAAAGAGAATTGGCGCCAGTCGATGAAGTAAGGGACAACTCACTGGGATCGCTTCGAACTTTAAACTTTTATTTGATTACGTACAGGATTCGACTCATTTACTATGGAGAATTGTCACCACAAGTAATTGCTATTCAGAAAGCTATTCTTAAAGTCATTGAATAGAAAAATAATTACTGTATACTTTTTATGTGGTCCTTGTTGGTACAATGAAATTATGACTTATTTCGATGATATTATTTTACGTTTTGTTTAAGATATCTGTAGCTGTTGTTCTCGTGGCCGATGGTGGGAAAATAAAGTACTTTAAACTTTACACGTGTTTTTTTTTAGATTTAAGCGTTATGGTTACTATGAAATCATGATTAAGTTATATGGATTGTTATGTAGTTAATGACTTTTTAATAATTTTCTTTTGAATAAGATTACTTTTCTGGTAAACAAGAACTGTTCATTGTTCTTATACTGTCTTGTAATCCAAGGGTTCATTTTTGATTATGAAATTATTATTCAGTTCTTTTTCCCATAATTCCCAGTACTTTTCACGCGCTTGCTAGTGGAGCTGGAACTGGAGCCGCAAAAAATGTCAGTTGTCGCTGATCATTTATAACATCGGCATGAATTAATACGCGAATGCCTAAATGTAAAATCATTTTAAAGGAGAAAATGTAAATAGAATATCCATCAAATTTAACTGACTTCACTCAAAAACGTACGTATATTTATTGTAGCGATACGTCAGTAGAAAGAGTAGTAAAGTGGTAGTATTAGGAGACTAATTGTAGTAGTAGTAGTAGTAATAGTAGTAGTAGTAGTAGTAGTAGTAGTAGTAGTAGTAGAAATGGAATTATTTTGCTGTTCTTTTTTTAGCCATTTCCAAATGCCCTTCAAAGGCATAAAGGCATTTTAGGCATAAAAGATATGATTATAGCAGTCATTTGACGATAACTCATGAAGTAACAGATACAGTAAAAGAAAGACACAGCAGAATGAATGACAGCCGTAACCATACTTTGTGAATAAACCCTTGACTCTTTTTATCAAAACATTTTATCAAATAAAACACGTCATCATTTGAAGTGAAAATTAAATCTAATATGACATAGAGCAACAACACCCAGAAAGCCTCCCAAAGCGTCCGTTAAATGTTGCCAATAATTTAGTTTTGTGATGATTTATTTCGCGGAAATGAACAAAAAGAGCGACTTGACTTTTCCCCTATAACACGCGAATTAAATAGATATTTAACTAGCTCCAATCTTCAATAAAGACCAAAACATTTTCATTTCACTTGTTTATCAATAATTGCAACTTTTTTCACAAAAAATAATTAAATTCAAATTTGACATGGCTGTCAACTCGTATGAAGGAAAGGCATCGTTTAGCATACAAGTGGCCCCCATGTCATTAACACTGCGAAACGACTTGTTGAAAAGAGAAGGACGTAGCATTACCATAAAACTCCTTGGCGCAGCGGTCCGGGCCTGTAATTATCTTATTATGGGATGAATTGAAATATGGCTTTAATATCTTTGGAATTATTAAGTTTTGTGGACTTAGATGACGCTATTTGACTCAAAGAAGACTATTGATGAGAAAATGTCCAAACTGTCAAATACAGTTATTCTTGGTTTATTTTGCGACCACACAATGGCATCAAGTACTTTTGGTTTCAATATGATGAAATCAATATGTTATGATTAATAATTACTCATGATTACTCATTTTTAACTCATCGTTATTTATTTGCGTCATAAGTGTTTTGTATATGTAATAAACCTTGGAATTATTTTCTGTTCTCCGCTACGAAGATGATTAATCTTGTTAAACATTTTAATAAATTCTTTAAGGAACAGGTTTCTTATAAAATATGTTGAATATCCTACAGGTACCAAATCATATAAAAAATCATTGTGTGTTAGTATCAAATATGTTTATGAATACGTTGATAATAACCTTTTAAACATGTTAATTAAATTGTCCAACCAAAATGTTTTTAAATGAAAGAATTATATTTTTTGTTATAAAAGGGCAGTAGCGCGTTTTTTGAAAATGGTATTTCTTCATATTTTCCCCAACAATCATCAGTTTATGCCAAACGTTTTCACTTCAGAGGAACAAAGCATCTAATTACTCAACCTGATCATCCATAGTCGGAAAAGTATCAAACAAAAGCCACTAGCCATTTTTGTGTGAACACTTTTTAATCATTTGAGGTAGGGAAATGTATTCGAATAGCTTGAATGAATATGGTACGTTATATGCTTAGAAACTACTTTGTTCGATTATAAAACATTGTCTTTCAATTGGTAAAATTTATTTTCCTTTTCATGAGATCATTTTATCTATCTAAACAAATGCGCTACTGATTATCGTCATTTTTGTTTGGCATCAGTTTCAGACAGGGTGTTACTACTTTGATGTTTATGCTATGACAATTTGACCCAGGTAACACCTGTCAGCGAAATAATATCCTGCATTAAGCTAACTTTTGTGATGCATTTGTGCAAATTGTAATATATGTCATTTGTATACAATACGCAGTTTAATTCCTTATTTCCTCTTAATTTCAAAGGAATAGATTTAACAACATTGGACTTTTTCAGGATCATTTTAGGATTTTTATTCATAGTTTATTATCTATGCTCTTTGAACTTTGATGTATCAGATTTATCAAGATAAGCTCCCTTGATTGTTTTTTTTTCAATTATTTTGAAAAAGTCTAATACAATTTCATTCAAGGAAATGTTATCCAAAATGTTTAATCAAATTTGTAATACCAAGTTTCATCAGTGTTTTAGAGTGTTTTTAGTGTTTTAGATTTTTAACCTACAATAGTGATCTGTCTATGACAGATTTTTCGTCTTCATTCCTTTGCTGTTTCTAATGTGATAGCGATTGTAATCGTTAATATGTCTGATGCTTAAATGATGTTTCTCTCTTCTAAATTAAAAACCTAAGATTTCTTCTTCTAATGCAGATGTCCATACCCCTATTAAGATAAATTACTAAAAGAAAACTTTAAAAAAACAAGACAATGCTGTATTAAATTGTTAACGAATTACTTAAGTACGAACTATTTCAAAGTGATTTGACAACTGACTTTTCAATAGACATATTTTATTCTAAATATTTTATACTGACACTTTTTTCATTTATTGTTTATCTGAAAAGAGTGAATTATCTTAAAAATCAGCACTGACAATTATGGCAATTTTTCATACACAAATTAATATGTATCATGGAATATTGATATCTACAGTTGTCTTGGGTCAGTGTTTTCACTAAATACATCACATAACATAGATTCTGACAGTTTATGTTTTGGGGCCATCATATTCTAAACTGGCTTGTTTGCTACGTGAATTAATGATACTCTAAAACTTTCCTGTTTAAGAGGTTGGCGTTTTATGCTCCATTCTGCATTTATCGAACTTATCATGAGCCAAAAGCGTTGTGTTGGTTGTTGACATTATATTGTTTCACCAGTGTTTGTTTTGACATTTGGTAAAACTTATTGCAGTTTGCCAGATACAAGATTTTATTTCATCAAGGTAAACTTGATAATTAACAAGTTGTTAAGAATATCTCGACGTAAGCTAGATAGATATGAGTATTTCATTAAAATGTTGTAATGAAAAACCTTTATAATTGTAATTTTTATAAAAATGTCCTTTACAAAGTCTAATCTTCACAAATTCAATTAGTGACATTGCAAAAACTATTTTAGTCTTCATAGAACTTATTTTCTCAAATGGAATATTAGTACCATCGTATGCATTTACAAAAAATACATTATTACCCACTCAAATGTGCAATGCCGCTTTGAGTAAGCGTAAGTAAGTTCCCATTAGTGTGAAATCATTAAACACACGACTGATAAATAATGTTTGGTATATCTTAAGGATAAAAATTGAACAATTACCTCCACTGCATCACGTATATTCGGAATTACGGAGTACGAGACTGAAATTAGTTAACTCGTGTCCGCATGAACATTGCGAGGTTTTCGAATTACGGAGTACCAAATTGAGATTAGTTAACTCGTATCCGCATGAACACTGCGAGGTTTTGGAATTACGGAGTACCAAATTGAAATTAGTTAACTCGTATCCGCATGAACACTGCGAGGTTTTGGAATTACGGAGTACGATATTGAGATTACTTAACTCGTATCCGCATGAACACTGTAAGGTTTTGGAATTACGGAGTACGAAATTGAGATTAGTTAACTCGAATTAGCATGACCCTTTAACATTTCTGTTTATGTCGCTTAGTCTGATGTTTAAATGGAGTACATATATAAAGTTGAAAGATATTAGATAGATAATAAAACTTTTCCATTGAATCAGGTACCACCATGATATACATTTTGGGATGCTACCACATGACACACGTTATCGGTAACTTTTATATTGTACAAGACTGGAAGGATTCAAGAAATATGTATAACCTCTGGTTTTTAAGGTGTCATGATTATTTGACAAAACCCCCTCCTTTTCAGGGCAATTCCCCTTCTCCTTTTAAAATTCGTGTCACTGGTGAAGTTGCTTAGGCGTTGAGCGTTGCCCTATGTTTGTCTACGAAAGTGGTGTAGAGATGCCATATAACTTAATGAAGCTCCGTCTCTCCACGAGTGTGGTAGTTGAAAGGACAAGTGTGTAAGACAGGTTACAGGATTTATATACACGAGCCGATGAGAAGACGATAAGAGAGACAGAGCAGCAGAGTTGAGAGGCCGATTGAGAGAACAGAGTGAATGTATTCACACCCTTGACGCGCTTTAGATCGTATCAGACACGACAAAATCTGTTCTTTCATGGCAAATTATACACAGCCAGAATTTCAATACGGGCCCTTCAACACGTTCGTCTAGCTGAGAGTCCTTAAGTCACGGGTCGCTGAGTCTAGCAAGCTCCCGTATCGGATGTCGCGGCGTCACCGCGGGTCTGAGAGCCGGGGGAGGAGGGGGAAAATATGGATAGAGAGGCGAGACGGAGAGAGGGGGAGAAATGTGGAGAGACGGGGAGAAACTGAGGAGACGGCAGGAAAGGGGAAACGAAGATATTTACATGTAAGAAAGAGAAAGAGAGTAGAGAAGGGAAAAGTCAATCAATCAATCAATCAATCAAGAGACGGGGAAAGGGAAGAAAGGCTAAGAAAGGGGAAACAGGGGAGAGGCGTAGAGAGAGAGGTTAGAGACTGGCCAAGATGTGGAAAGAGAGAGAGAGAGAGAGAGAGAGAGAGAGAGAGAGAGAGAGAGAGAGAGAGAGACAGAGAGAGACAGAGAGAGACAGAGAGACAGAGCGACAAAGACAAGAGGGACAGACAGACAGACAGACAGACGGACCGAGACAGAGACAGAGATAGAGACAAAGAGAGACAGAGACGGGCCAAAGGGAAGAGACGAAGTGTTGGAGAGACGAGGAGAGAGGGGTGACAAGGAGTGAGGAGAGACGAGGAGTGAGGGGAGACAAGGAGACACCGAGGGAGCTAACCCCACAACACCTGCCAAAAGTCCGCGCCCCACATGTAGACCGTATAAATGAAAAGAGCAAGTCTGCTTAGTCCCCTTAACCACCCTGCGGCCTCGGTCTCAGATTGCGTGGTGGATTCAGGCAGGGTTGCTTTCTCCGTCCCTTTGTTTTTATGCTTGAGGTAAACGCTTTGAGTTCGGGACACAGGGTGCTAACATAATGTTTTGGGCTCTTGTTTTTCCACCTCGGGCAAGGTAGGCCCTAGTGAAGTGGCTCATTTAGACCTAAGTCCCCCGAAGAGTCGCTCAAGAAGCTAGCGGGTGAAAGGCGGCTCGCGTTTCTATCCTGTTTACCCATTCTTGTTCTCTATCGACGTATTAATTGTAAAATAACATTAATCTGTTTGATCTGCGGTAAGTGTTGTGATTAGCCCGTCGGAACAAACATAATCTGTTACGGATAGTCGCAAAGAAAAATAAACAGCCGAGAGATTTCAACAGGTTGTTCACCAACTGGCAACACGCTAAGCACTCTGAAAGATTTGCTTTGCGATAATGATTTTCGAAAACTTTATTTTCTCTTTAAGCTCCTACATTTAGATTCAAATGACCAGTAAAGCGGAAGAAGTATTAACATAAGGTATTGTCAACAATTCGAACTATATCATAACTTTACAACACGTCTGTTCACATTTACTTGTTATGCTCCAGTTGGAAAATAACATTTCATCAAAAGTCGTCATTTTTTTATTTTTGTACTTTAACCTCGGTGTTGAAGATACATTTGACACAGATTTGATGATAACTAGTTAATCACGGTGATTAAGTCTATTACCCTTGAAAGGTTACTGGAGGTGATATTTATGGTATCGTGTTGCGCTATAAAGTTGTTTCTATGATAACGTTTACAACAAAACCATGCCAGGATTCGAACCTACAAAGGTTGAGGAGAAATCATAAAAACGTTTGTGGCTTATCACAGGGCTCATCTACTCCCCAGTTGCGATACATCACCCCCATACCCCAAATCCAAGCTCGGTGGTCCCCCGAAATTCTTCCCCCTTTTGTCCATGTCTCACCTTTAGAGATCACGTGACTTCCAACCGGCTATTACCTGAGAATAAATGACACTTGCATGGCATAAAGTTTACTTTGTTTGCCTACATCTAAAATCTTTGCTTGATATGGCTATTTAATTATACAGGAACTTTGTAGCGACTTAGGCACCTGGCTTCCTTAGGTTCTTTTAGAATGTTCTGTTTTATAGTGTGGAAAAATTTGAATTAAGCGTTTAAAGTATAGTCTACCGAGATAATATGAACAGCTACTTGTGAAGAGAAATGAAAGTCTTACTGTTGTGTGTATGCCCCTTATAAAAGTCATTTAAATACCCAAATAATTTGAGTTGAATTATGATAGTGATGAGTCTAATTCTAGAACACAACTATAATACACAGTAATATTAAGTAGAAAACCACTCATGGAAATTGTTTCGAAGAAAAACTAAATGTATCAAAGGAAAGGGTTAGTTTAGCTACACAAGTGCTAGATATAGTCATATAATAGCATTAACCTTAAATGTTAAAAATGTTTTCTGCTTCTGCAAATACTTTGTAAAAATATTTGTAAAGAGCCTGGTTTTGTCAATCGATGGGTGACTCAGTAAACAGAGTAGTCAGTCTTATTGACTGTCATGCATCTTGACCATATTTGTATCAATATACTTAAATCAACCTCAAGTATCATAAGTAGTATCATTTTTTAAAATGTTGTTTAACGTCATCAAATGTATGAAACATATTTATGCTCATTTACATATTATGATCAGAAGTTTATCTTCTAATTACGTCTGTACTATAACCATCCAGCTAGTCAAAAATAATTTCTATCATTGGATAGAGGATAGGAGGTCATTTAGTTTAGGGAAAATAACAATAGTATTCAACCGTATTACAAGATATTGTATGTGCTGTTGAATATGTTTTCAAGTATTTACCCCTAAAAACTTATTTCTCATAGTTGAAAAAAATCGTAACTTTACTAGATACAAATACTTCTTGTTTGCTAGATGTATAGAAAGATGTACACTGACTTACCAACTTTATCAATTATCGTATTAATTCTGTTACAAGTGGGCCCTTTATTATAATTAAAAATTCTTATTTTTATTTACAATAAAAGGTAGCTGCAATAAGCGACGTTGTTAAAAATCAAGCCTTTGCTCGTTTCCCGTAACCGTTTGCTGAGGTTCTTTGATTTGCGCGATGCGCACATATTTTTACAAGACTAAAATAGGTCGTAGATGTTAAACGAATATTATGGATACAAAAAAAACCACCATATCCTTTTTGCTAGAAGCGAAATTATGGCTCACTGGACACAGAATTCACGTGAGAAAATGATAGTAGAACAGACAGTTGCAGAATTCGTTACCCGAAAACTGCGATCTGATTGCCATCTGAACGCATTCGACCGCGATCTGAACGAATCTGAACGCGATCACTACAACTGCCAACCAAAAGTCTGTTCACATTACTGCATATCCTAGTGCAAAAATCATGTAATTTGGCATGTCTTTCAGGCATCGTAGCATTGCAAAAAAAAAACAGATCATATTTTATTTCGAATTTGGCAACTAGACAATCTCACATTAAGTTAAAGAATGGCTATTTTACACATTGCCAATGAGAGATACTTTATCAGTTCTGCTGACGTTATTTTATTGACGTTCAAACCAAACCATAATTACATGATATTTGCACTAAGGTACAGTAGATAGTGAACACATTTTTTATATGCAGCTGTACAGGTAATGATATATGCAACCCCCTGGAGCATTAAAACAAAACAAAACTAATTGCTCAATGGTGGTTCTAATATTAAATTCTGAAAACATTGTCATCCATACGAATCTACTTATATGACTACATATCACATGAACATAAATACATATAATTGATTAGTGTCTTTTTCTTGTTTCTTCAACTCGTATAAAAGAGTCACTGATTCAAAATGTAACTTTGGGAACATTCTGTTGTTTATTTTCAGTAGCATATTCTGTTTGTAATGCTTTTTTTTGTGCTTCCAAATGCAGTATCAGTATTTGCTGTAAGTGTATCAGTTCAATAGCACGACCGGTAGATATAATCTAAGCAATTTTTCCAATCCATTTTTTTAAATCTTTCCAGCCTTTCATTTAAGCTGGGGAGGTTCGAATATCTAAGTGGCGGTTTACTGCCTTTATTGACTTATCATTCGAAAATATTTTCAAATTCTAAGTAAAAAAAATTTAACGTTACAATACCAATCACAAAGCCTGTACTCCAGGTAACACACAGGTGTTTAATTGAAGGACAACCCCACTCCTCTTTGCGTGCTCAAAGTCGTTTAAAACTGCTCCTTACATCAAAATAGGGAATTAAAAAAATGAGGAATGTGGCTAAAGTCGGGTTTAATACCGCACGTGCAGCTTGAAAACTAAATTCAATCTGCCCCAGCTTATTTGGCGTGAAAACGGCTTGAGTTAGATGAAATTGACACCTAACGTCAGTCACGTGACACTAAACATAGATCACGTGACATGAACATCTGCCATGTACAGTTAATTTTGCTATATATGTTTCAAAACAATCTGTTATTTCTGACGTTTTTGCCAATTTGAAATGTTTATTATATTTGCATGATCTATCTTTTGAAACGAATACGGATAAATAAATGTCTCAATATCTTATCATAAATCATGTTTTTGTCATTTATCTTAAGAGTAGATAACTTTTTGTGATAATGAAGTATTAGATATGTCAAATACTTTTCAATAAGCGTAAGAATAAGTTGTAATTGAAAACTTTTCTCCTAATCAAGGTTTTCTTAACAGGCTAACTTAAAAAATCATAAGGTTATCAAAGTAAATCTTTTCTGTATGTCATGTTATGTATGTATTAAAATATTTATTTTTGAATTTCAAAATGAAACATATCAATGCAGTAATCTAACAAATGAAAGAAAATCGGACATGATTTTTCTCATCTTCTAAAAGGAAAACAATCATTGTTTTTTAATCTTATAAAAAAAAGTCATTACATTCATTGCTTTTAAATGAAATACATTGAAATAAAAAACTAATTACGGCATAAAACTTCTAGATATATCAGGATATATGATAATGTACAAGAATCTAAAATTATGTGGAAGTTGTTAATAATAATCATTGTAGGTTTCTCATTATATTAAGCTTAACTTTTATTCACAGATATAAAGCAGAATTTACAACAATGCTATATAAACAGCTGTTTAATTTAACATTGTAATCCTGGTACACCCAACAATAAAGTTTACGAATATTCCGAGCTATTAGATTAAAGTGTGATTATTTAGTATTTTGAACCAATATTCACTGATGTCAATTTTCACTACTTGTAACTGAAACTTTCATGAAATGTATGAAGTGTATGTTTGAAAATAAGTTATGAACGGAACATGTTTCTATACATAAAAACGTTTAATGAAATGTGCTGAAACCCGAAAATTATTTCCATTTTATATGAAGGAGCCTTTTTGTTATATGTTAAATTAACATACCCAGTAAGGTTTGGTAATAGATATTCATTTCCGTTTTCTTAAATAATTTTCTAATCATATTTTAAGAAATTGTGTCTGATTTTTCTAAGAAGCCAAGGTTAGTCTTTTTCCAATTTTTCAAAATTCTTCGGCAATTTACAGTAGACACAAGGTATTTGATTATGTGCAATTTTCAAAAAGATAAGAGCATGATGTACTGTCGAGCTAAGCAATTACTTCTTATATTGAAATATTATTGTGAACCCTTTGCCAAGGCTATAATAAATGAACTCAACGACAAATACACATATGCGATTAGTTCATTAGGAAACAAATTATACCAATGATTTCAATGACATTAACTCAATCTGGTATTCAGGTGTATACTCTTTACTCCTTAACATTAATAAAAGGGCGATGGCAGAAATTCTGCCATATTTTCTAAATTGACAATATTAGATGGAACGTGAAGATATGGATTTTTATATATAAATTAGGTCCAGATTCCTTTAAGATTTTATACAAAACACTTTAACTTAAAAGAATTAACATTAAAAGAGAAATGGTCTGTTCATTATAAACTTATATGAAAATCTGGAACGTGAAAATATGGATTTTTTAATATAAATTTGGTCCTGTTTCCTTAATGATTTTAAACACAACATTTTCACTTTAAAAATTTAACATGAAAAGATAAATGGTCTGTTCATTATAAACTTATATAAAAATCTGGAACGTGAAAATATGGATTTTTTCATATAAATTTGGTCTATATTCCTTAAAGATTTTAAACATAACACTTAAACTTTAAAACTTTAACATGAAAAGAGAAATGGTTGATTAATTATCAACTTATATACGAATCATCACCAGGCAATTAGGATAACACCCGTGACGGGTTTTTTCAATCAGTAGAACCCTCGTTAATTCATTTCACCAACACATATTCTAATTAAATGGGTCAATCGATAAATCTGAAATTCCTTTTCCATGAATTCGTAAAATGGAGGTTTACATCGCATTCCCACACAAATCCTCCCTCAAACGGCACTTTCTAACCTAGTTCGTGTTTTGTTATTTCAAACCTTCTGATGTTATTTGCTAAGGTACGGTGGTTGACAATGATGGTAATGGCTTTTTTATAATCTTATTAATTGTTAAAAATTGGTTACCCAAAAAAACTGTCCCATAAAAAATTCAATGGAAAACGCAGTGACCATGGTGAGGACTTAAGTGGACATTTTTTAGCCTCTAACGGCCTCGGGTAAGTTTCTGGAAGATTAGTAAAAGTATCCTGGACTGAACGTATGCTAATGCAAAAGTCCAGTTAAAGCAATACTAAATCCCTGTTAAGCAGATAATACTATAGGTGTTACATTGAGAGAGTTTGTTTTCTCTAAAAACACAAAATGTTACGCATAATTAATCACGATCTCCATCGACCTGCAAAATGAAACTGAGTCAGAGAGTGTTGAAGAAGAAGAAGAAGAAGAAGAAGAAGAAGAAGAAGTTCTTTATTTCGATTAATTACCTGGCTTTATCAATTAAAAGATTAGAAATGAATAAGTTTTATCATATAGACGTTAACTGATGTTTTGTTTTGATAAAATGAATTGAAGTAAATTTAATTCTTCATTTGAAAGGAATTAATGAGAAAAATCTCTGTTATGTCAAAATGACGAAAAGGCTTTCCTGATACTTGCGTTGAATGAATAAATAAATGAATGTAGCTTTTCATTGGTATTCTTTCCTTATTTTGTTCGTTTACGTAACACCAAATCCAGATATAGCAAATGAGATTTTTATATTTGAAATACCAATCTATCATTAGAAAGTTGATTTAGTTGATAATATTCTATAAACATTATATTTTTGTTTAAAAATGAACTAAACATAAAATCTGATGAATCAAAAACATGTTTAGTCTACAAAATGAGTATCATTTATTTTGTTTACATTAATGATTTTTTTCAAAACAGTTTGTGTTTAAATTAATATAATAATATAAATAAAAAATATAAATATATAATATAAATAATTATTGAATTTAAATGAAAATAAATTTTTTGAAAAGAAATAGTCAAAGTAAAAAAACTGAAAATCAGAAAATAAACAATGATTTGCATAGGTGCAACTCAAAACAGAACATGCACAATTATCCTGAAACTCAATTATCCAGAAATAAAAATGTTCCACTATCATTACACGGCCATATTACCATACCAATGAAACAAGTGATTCTACAAGAACAATAGAATGGGACCTTTGTCCCAGTTTTATGGCTTCTGTTTGCAATTACAGGTAACCATTTCTTCTTCTGGTGTTGACAAAGATGTTAATTACATGATCAATTTGTCCTTTAGTTCACACCTTGGCTACAATGGTCACTTACCTGTGAAGGCATTCTTCGTTAACGCTCACCTTGAATCAACAGGTGACTAAATTAACAGGTAACAGGTAGCTAAATTAGGGGGAGGAGAACGCGGTATTAGAACATGTGAGTCTGATGGTGTCTAGGGTCAAAATGAGTATTTCTTCCATTTATTGCTTCTATCTTGTAATGAATACCATGGGTGACACTTATAATGAGAATTCGACATCGCTTCAGTTGCGCAGATCTCTCTTTCACGTCAAAAGTGAATATAAAATCTTTTCAATTTGAAACCGTAAAGATTTGCTTTCACTTTGACAAGAAATGTCCATTGGTTTTATTTCATGCCCGACTTTAAAGTGCAATCTAGACGTCTGAACTGCTGCTAATGTCACTATGGGTTTCACTTTTGTCTGATTAAGATTTTTACTATTTTGGTTAGGTGAAACTTGTCGGGTTGACAATCTGCATAGAAGTTGCTGTCAAGAGAGTGTGTTTATAGAACACAACAAACAAATGTCAGTAGATGTGTAGACTAGACGAAAACAAGACAAGACAAAGTCTGTCAATAGGCAATAGCAGTCTCTCACGTCTTACAGAAAAATATTTTATTTATAGAAACACTTTTTGATAAACAGTACATTCAACTGAACCTATATAATATATATGTGAATTTGATTTTACGTGGTTAAAACAATATTTGATAAACATATACATATTTTAAATCGATTTGGGAATAAAGACTCTTGAAACCTCATTGCGTAACATTGCCATTTGATCATAAAATAGTATTGATTATTAATAACTTTTAAAAACTTCTTATCATGTGGGAATTGTGAAACCTTCAACCAACATAACTATCGAAAAAAGACAATGTTTTTAACCCTGCGAAAACAATTCTTATGTTAAATTTTAAAGTCAGAGTAAAACTTTATTGAAATTTTTATAATTGTTAATGTTTTGGTTATGCTATATTATTACCAAAAATGTTTAGTACTGTGTAATATCAAGCAATTTTCACTGACTTCATACTTGCTGTTTCTTAACTGTTTCTCAATTACAAATTAAAGTTACCTTTTGCGAATGGGAAATAGCCCCGGGTAGTTATAATATTAACTTTATTTGAATATTAGGTGTTTCTTATATTCTCATATTTCCTGTATTCTGAAAAGGCGGTTTTGTTAACAGCATTTACGATTCATTTTCAGAATAACAGTATTTTACAGAGAATCTACGTTTTTAACCTGAAAACAATATTGGGAAAAACGTTTAACTCTGATAAAATTTACATTCTTGCCACTGTTGACAATTGACAATACCTTAGTATATAATCTTAAATAATATTGTATCATTTCAAACATTTTTCATATATGTATATGTATTTTTTCATATAGATATTGAAAAAAAATTCGCAAAAAAAAGTTCCGGTAATACTGACATTGTGACCATGCACCTTTAATGCCTTTATTCGCCACGCAAATTTAGTTCCCCAACATAATTTGCACACCGGTGTAAACTTAACAAAGAACCGTGCAGATAAATAGCCCCCGGATAAAAAGCAGTCAATGACTTGACACACTGATACACTTGAAGAACAGTGATTAAGTGAGGCAGTTGATAAAGGCAAATATATTAAGAACATTAATCTCAATACAGGCACCTGTATATTGCCTTAGCCTGCTTAACATTGGGGTGATGGGGTTTTGGTGAATTTAAAACTAGTTTCCAATGGTGTGTATTTCAAAATATTTTCTGCACGGTTTCACTTCATATATTCTTGTGTGTTTTACACCTGGGTTTTTGCTATATAACTTTCATCATATGATCCTTTTCAAGGTACATTTGAACTCAGCTAAAGAAGTTATGACAAAAGATTTGGCTTTTTTAGACTTTGCTCGTTTTGTAAGCAAAAGTTTGGATGAAGATATGCATATATTCATATTTCGAACATATCGAGAAATGATCTTCTTCTTCAATATTATGAAACGTACGCGTATCCTTCGGAAGTAAACAATTATTTTCATCAAATAATACTTTTTTCAACTGCCCTGCCAAATACAATTTTTGCCAAGGGAAATGCTCTTCCCCAAATACCCCAAATCACCTCACTTCACGATTTTTGCCATGTAAAAAAGAAAAAATAAGTCTCTTTTAACTGTTGTGAACGATTATGATTGAAAGTGCTCTCATTTATATCTATGTATATTAATAAGCTGTATAATCTCATATAATATATGGCTCCTTTACTGTCTCTCTCTCTCTGTCTCTCTCTCTCTGTCTCTCTCTCTCTCTTTCTCTCTCTCTGTCTCTGTCTCTGTCTCTCTCTCTCTCTCTCTCTCTCTCTCTCTCTCTCTCTCTCTCTCTCTCTCTCTCTCTCTCTCTCTCTCTCTCTCTCTCTCTCTCGCCATTGTCTAGAATACGTTTTGTGTGGTCCTTTTTAAGAGAACACAATATTTTAAGTCCTTGACTTCAATCATTTTTCATATAATTTCCTCTCAATAGTAGACATTAATATCAAATCGTTTTAATTTATTCTGTTTTCAAACTCTTTACCAAAGACCGTCTTACGGTCTCACTGTACGATACGAATTAGATTTAAATATATCCAATGTACATTACAAACCTATAAATCAATGTCAAAGTAGATGTGTTTTCATTGCAAATTTCCATTTTACTTCGCGACAAAAAGAACACAGGTCATAAGCCTTCTTTCGGAAGGCCAAAAACGGAAGGGGAGGTAATTTAACCCAGAGTTCATTATGCGAGGCGTTCTTCTGTTGTGGAGGCGAATTTCTCGAGTCATTGAAGGGTTGACAAGGAAGAACCCCCAAGTTCAAGCGACTCTCACCCATGGATAAACAATCTTGAATGGGGTGAAGTCAGTCCTTACCGTGGGATCTTCTCCCTTCATACACCCAAAATAAACAATTTTCTAAATGACACAAAACCACTAGAGTCATTTGGCAGGCGCCTGAGGCCTTTTTTCGAAAGCCCAGTTTTATCAAGGAGATAAATTCTTTTTGTAGTCTTAATTGAAATTTATTTAGTGTATGTTATCTTAAATGGAATTTTGATTTGTTTGGATATTGAGACGATCACCCTTAAACAAATTTAATGACTATGACTCTATATAATATGCACACACAAAAAAAGATTACAAATGATTTAATAACAGTATTATACTTGATCGAACATTATTTTCTATGGGAAATTAATAGATGTTTTATATGAATCAGTTCAGATTCTTAGTCTTCTTAATCAAATGACAATATTCAATTGCAATCATATCCCAAAAATTATATCATTAAATAAAACGTCATTCAACCATTTGAAAAATGTCTTAAGTTGTCAGATAAATAAATAAAAACCAAACATATTATTCATTCGATTATCTTAAAACATACCGTGACACGATTAACCAAAATGTTTTTTATAAATAAATAATGTCAGATCATTACACGGTAAATTTTAATCATATCAACAACAAAAAATAAATCATTATACAGTAAACTGTATAGTTAATTCAATTGATAAAAACCACATCCGAACTCACGAAGAACATCACAATAAATATATATGCAGTTTTAACTATAAGCAAGATCACATAATAAAAAATACTAATATGTTCATATGACGAAAGTCAGATAATGCAATCACATGATAAAATGAAAGGTGCAGTAATAAATAACATTAAAATCCTTTCCAACTCTTCTCTTTGCGTGAAACTCGCCATCGCTTCCCGCTAATATCATTCAATCGCGATCTGAACAATATGATAGTGATCAATACAAGATAACCGTACAGCTAATCATATGACGAAAATCACATCAGATATTCAGGGTTATCACTGCAGTAATAAAGGGTAAATAACATTATAACACATTCACATCTAATTGCTTGAAACCAAGCCTTAAGTATGCCTAGGTCGTCTCACAATGGGTTCATGACATTTTTAATCGGATCTAATTTTCCCGTACAGCGACACACTTCTTCATGACATTGTTGCAGCAACATAGACGGGTATCATCTATAATTGTCGGCTACATAATCGGATGTAGACGTTAGAGGGCGTGAGTAGGGTGGACAGCCAATCATGAGGTTCGCTCGGAGCAGCGCGATACTGCAGAGTTGACAAAAGGCTTCACGGGACAGCTGAGAAAATATAAGATACCCGTATACAGATATCGTGTTAGCTCCGTACAGGGTTTGTATTTCCGTATTTGTGCAATTTGACATCCCCGACATCTCTAGTTGTGTGCAAGCATGGGAAAAACTCCTGTCAGTAGGAGATAAATTGGTTTCAGGAAGGGGCGGGGGACTAGCTCATATACAAATTGCTCCCTGAATACTCCTCGTGTGCAAATTATAGGGTAAGCAGGGACAGAATTTGGGAGCGAGTTTGAGCATCGCGTATGAGGAAACTGATCTATCGAGGTTTTTTATTTTGCTCCAGGGGCTGCCTCTCAAACCTGACATGTCTCTTAAAATGATAAGATCAAATTTGAGGGCAGATCTTCCTCGCCTGACTTTATTAAGAATATATATGTTAAAGGTTAAGTACATGGCGTTTTTGGAGAAATTAATTTCATGTTGGTGTTTACGTTATTTACCCAGGGTTGTGGTTTTCGGGGATGATTGACTTGATGATACTTAATCAATAGATACTACTTTCGCACGACTGATTTTAAAAGGTTCAAGATGAAATTCATCTGCTTAACGTACTGAGGAGATTTTTGGTATGAGATCAGATAAAGGATCAAATTATGGGAAGAATTCCTTTCGAGGATCTCGAGATATATATGTTTCTCACTACAAACAAACTTGATCATAAAATTGACATGAAATTAGTAATGGTGATTATTTTTATCCGTGAAATTAATATATGAAATGGATATTGAATATGGAAATATAGTCAAATTAGATAAACATATTAAATGTTTAGACCTATTCTATGGCTATTGTGGTACACGTAAAATGTGTGTTTCAAAGTAATTTGTAAACATGTACATAGAGGTATAAGAATTTGATCAATTGTAAACCATGTCACCTTGTAGAATGCTCACATGAGGAGAAAATTCTGCAGCATAGATTCGGTCGTGACATGTGAACAAGAACGTGCAAGTAATGATTTTTAGCATTCAATTACACCAATGCCTCCAATTTTCGATGTTTCCAATATCATATCTTGCATCATCTTCTACCTACTAATTCACGCCTTTCTAAAATGATATAAACGTCTTTCGAAAGATAAAGACGTTATTGTTAACTTCTTTTGAGAATGCACAAATTTGTATGATTTGAAACACTGGTTGTTTGACAAAGCCCAGATATATACTGCCATATCTTTGGCTTCTCCTTGGTTACACTCAAAGAAATAAGCATCCCCATTATCATTAAATACAATATTTTTAACAGAAGAGCACTTAATAAAAAAAACAGATTTTAATGATATCAAACGGGAACTTTGAAACTACTATGAATTAACTCATTTGAAGCAACTTTAAACAAATGTTCAAAAGCTGAATAAATTTTGGTCAAGTTGTCCTTTTCATTCTCGACGATGTATTAATAATTGTAAAATGCAAAACCTAATAAATTATAAACACCGTCTTCTTGGTATGTACCTGGGTTAATTTATTTTAAAACATTGATGACGTATGATGGACAAAACGTAGGGTAGAAAGGTTTACACCAAACAAAATCTCTTTTTTCTCACCGATGAACGATTGCACTAACTTAAATACATTTATCTTTTGAAATGGTGATAGGTAAGTGATTTGATGTAGATAGTGGATAGTTCAAGTATGAATAGTGCCAATAGTATGATTTTACATATTAGATTAAGACAATAATTTTTAATTAGAGGACTGCATTTAGAATTTTATTATAATGTATAATTTTCTATATGTAATTGGATTTTATTAATTTGATAAGAACTTGACATTTGAAAATTTCTAATTGAATAACTATTGTATTTAGTGATATTTTGGTCCTAGCCATTATCATAAAAGCAACTTACGTGGCAACACATTGACATTAAAGCGACGAAAGTGTCGTTAAATGAAAGTATTCAGATTTCAATCTGCATCAGTAAAATGTTAGAATTAAAAGTATAAATATTGTTACTATAAATGTCAATGATGTTAATTTGATTATTTCCAAAAACCTATTACAAACACGGTTGACATTTGGATGAATTTTAGAATAATACCTATAGCTGATTTTAGTACTGTTAAAACACCTGAGCATTGTTTTATATCATAAATATTTGTACCGAGTTCCAAAAAGATGAAAATGAATACATATTTGAAATTTCGATGAAGCACCAAAGAGAGCTATGCTTGAGGATAATTAGGACATATTAAAAATTGGTAAAACAAATTCTTATATACATGATGAATAATTATAGCGACCCTTTACTTCAGAAAATGATTTTGAAATTGAAGTAAAGAAGAAATTATTCAAAATACACTTGATATCTTTTGTGACATAGTAAAATAGGACATAAATCCGGGAAAACTTATTCAAAATAATCATTTCTTACTTGAAAATAATTCCTAAGTTTTCTGAACAACATCGTAACAAAAACAGTTTAACCTCAAAAGGAAAACAGAAATGTTTGTATTTTATTCTGTAATGCTTAAACTAAATGTCTACGTTATGAAGGTCGACCTCCTTACCTAATAACCAAATGATGTGGATGAATACAGATGTACAATCAAAAATAAACTTTAATAATGTGGATGAATACAAATGCACAATCAAAAATAAACTTTAATAATGTGGATGAATACAAATGCACAATCAAAAATGAACTTCATTAATGTGGATGAAAACAAATGCACAATCAAAAATTAACTTTGATGATGTGGATGAAAACAAATGCACAATAAAAAATGAACTTTGATTATGTGGATGAATACAAATGTACAATAAAAAATAAACGGTATTAATGTGGATGAATACAAATGCACAATCCAAAAATGAAATTCGATAGTGTGGATGACCACAAATGCACATTTTACTTAGATATGTGTCGAAAAACAATGATCCAATTAACGTCGTCATTATGTTGTTCAAACAACTGTTTCAAATATGCCATACCAAAGAGTCTAATATTATCTTGGGAAGAATCTAAATAGAGTTATCTCACTTATACGATGAAACTAATCTATTACTTTAATCATCTTGTCATTAGGGCACGTTTGTTAGATTTTTGTCAAGTTGTCACCGTCTCATTATGAAAGATCAGTTGCCCTTTGTCCATACAAATTAAAAACCATTACTGTTAACCCAGTGTAGCCTATATCAAATGTGTATCATCAAACGACTTTATATGAAATTATCTCAGATTCTAAATGGGGAACCATGTAAATTTAAGTCAGGGGTTTTTTTCAGTAGAATTATTATTGTGTTCTCTTTGAAATAACTTTGCTGTAAACATGTAGTCTAATCTAGAATTTTATGCCTCGCTTTACTTCGTTCTTTCACTCTGTCACCCCTTCCTCTTCATCTGTCTCTCTCTCTCTCTCTCTCTCTCTCTCTCTCTCTCTCTCTCTCTCTCTCTCTCTCTCTCTCTCTCTCTCTCTCTCTCTCTCTCTCTCTCTCTCTCTCTCCCTCTCTCTCTCTCTCTCTCTGTCTATCTTCTGTCTCTCTGTCTATCTTTCTGTCTCTCTCTCTCTCTCTCTCTGTCTCTGTTTCTGTCTCTTTCTCTGTCTCTCATATCATCTCTATTATTAAGCAGCATTGTGGTATCAATTTGCAAACTCAGAGCACAAAATCAACACTTCCAGATGTTTAGCCAATTTACGGTTTTGACCTCATACCAATTTTATACAATAGTTTTCAAAATTTGAAGCCCTTCTTTCAAAGATGCCGGTGTGATCACATGACAGTCACGTGTGCTACCAATGCGTGCACAGTTTGAAATACAACTCAGATTGGAACTCGACGGGGGTAATCAGAGTGTCGTCCCCCTCATCAATCAAACTCACATCCGACCCCAGTCGAGACCCGCCCACTCAGGGTAGTGTACTGAGATGACATAACATAAGTGTACGGAATTAAATCGGCAGATGTAGTACTGGTTTACCCCTTCGAAGGTAGAGCAACTCCAAGGGGCCAATTTATTTTTTTAAAATAGAGAAATGGCGTCACTGCAAGCTCTAAAGGATTTTACTATTAACATTTTGAATTTTACCCACATTTTGAAACTTATCTAAATTTTCCAAAACAAATTTCCATTCCATTATAAAGGGTTAACACATTCAGCTACAATGTACCAATAGAAACTGGCCGCTGGGAAGATAGACCTTGGTGTCAGAGATTTCTGTTTCTGGTGAATTTCATTATATTTTTGAGTGTACAAGTCTTTTTATTGCTAGGAACAAATATGTATTTTATCCAAATGATTCAATTTATCAAAACCTGCAAATTTTTATTTAACTATTTTCAGTCAATGACAAGAAAAAAAAGGCTACTTCTCTTATAAAACACAATTAATTAATTACAGCCATCTCGTATTGTATCATTTTCTGCATCTATTATAACTTAAATATATTTTTCATTAATCATGGTATAAAAATTTTTTTTATGATTTTGTACATCTTGCGTGGTTATACGTGAATAAATTATTGCTGTCTGAGCATTTCATAGGTACTCTGGGGTTCACGTTCACATTATGCATCATATAGAAGAGCGACTACATGATGACTATAAATGCTAGGGGCTAAAAATGTTTCAGCTCACGTAATGACACTATGTTAAGATAATTTAAGTCATTTTTGGTAAAGCAAATATTGTCTGACTGTGACGTTGTGAAAAATGATATGATGTCATGTTTTATGCATGTTGTAGCGTTTTAAAGCTTCTGCTGCACTCAATCAGGCTATACTTGGAAAAAATGTCGTGGTTTGACTTCCAGAATTTCACGACTTTATCGCTAAAACTAACATTAGATCATTTTCAGTTTATCACGTAACCTTAAGAAATTACGCTATCCCAAAAAAGACAAAAATATTTCATATGGTGTGTTTCAAATAAAAGAGTATCAAAGTCTTACTATCCCAACTGCAGGACTTTCTAAAGTGTACGACCATGTCATCTGTTAATGCTTTTTGTCACAACTACATTTGACAGTTTCGATTGTTCTCATATTTTGAATGAAAACATAATAACTAAATACTCTGAGATACAGTTTTAAGAGAAGCCCAGTTTATTAGTTTGAAAAAGTATTCTATCCATTCACCTCTTCAAAAAGAATAGTGAATGAACTGCAGCTAGTTATTAGTATCGTTGTGACCAAATAATTTCTGTCATATTAGACATGGTTGTATTTTCTTAAAAATCGTAAAACTTATCTTTGAAATGTCTTACTTATATAGTTACATTCCATGAAGTTAACAATAAATATACAAGTATATTATATAATATTCCACATGAGAAAACTATAATAATCACAGTGTAGAATTATTGTTTAAAAACAAAATTATTCTATTTGAGATTTATATAGAGATACAGGTATATTTGCGAATGTTTTGAAAATTAATGGCCTCTGATAATTGGACCGCTGCCACCTCACTAACCGGTGTAACATGATAAATGAACGCCTCTGTTGAGACGCAAATTTTCATTTAGCCAACCAACACCCGTTTTCATTGTTGAAGAAAAAAAGGGTGCAAGCTCTCATGGCTTCACAATAGCTACTCGGCATGGGGGAGTAATTTCTTTGAGGGGTTGATTTCGACAATCTCCCTACTGTTGAAATTATTTGTCTTTCGTCTCCTCCCCCAAATAGTATTTAAATTGCTCCAGTTATCTCCCCTGCTGAGAAGACCAGGAACATTCGTTTCCTTTTGTCCTCAAAGTGTTTGTTTTCATTGTGAAACAAAGCAAACAGGAGCAACAAATGCTCCCTGTCTCCCGCCAAGCGACGTCTCTAAACTCCCGCCAACTGCCTGTCACAGTTAAAAGTCATTGCATAGGTTCTCTTGCTCAACATATGTCCAATGACAGTATGTAGCAATGACTGTTATTATATCATTATGAAAAGAAAAGGAATAAATACTGCCCTTTGACTCACTCCAACTGGCATCTTAATACTCGTATAATCTAACCATGAAAATTATGTTTCTTAACGTCTACAATATGCATTGCCCATTAATTCTACATTGCCCATTAATTCAATATGTTCTAATGAATTTATATCATTATTATCATACAATCTACGATTGTATCAAACACATAAAAAGCAATTCCTCTTGCCTACTGCCAAGTGATTATGTTAATGGAAACCAACTGGCCGTCAAAATCT
Organism: Phorcus lineatus; assembly: GCA_921293015.1. Lineage (NCBI taxonomy): Eukaryota > Metazoa > Mollusca > Gastropoda > Trochida > Trochidae > Phorcus > Phorcus lineatus. The sequence continues at coordinate 12,898,249 of OV121095.1, read as the reverse complement.
TGACCAGGTTTACTTGAATTGCGTATTTTCCTACCCCTGAGGTGAAACTATCACTTAGACAAGCCCTCCTTTAAGGGAAGCACATTGGTTGTTGACTTTGTAAATATGATTGATTATGACTATATTTTTCTAAAAAGAAGAATTCGTACTGTTACGAATTTAATCGACTTCTGTGGATTTACAACATTTTGTGCAAGAATACCGCAAGTTTTTCCAATTGTGCAATTCAAGTTATTATATTGCCTACTGGTTGTCACAATGATTGCCCCAAATTACATGTATAGTCATCTTGAATTATCAGTGATGCACGTGGATGTTTTCAATCATGTAAAGGATTCAGCGACATGCATAGAAACGTCTAAGTGGGACTAGATGCTTTTATTGATAGAATAATTCGAAACGCGGAGGATATATATGTAGCACATTTTGCGAGAATGTGTAACAGGTAAATATTTTTTGGACTGAAAAGTTTTTCTGTTAGCTTGACATTCGATTAGTAAAACGTACACTGTAATGAAGGCCACTGTCACAAATATGTCACGACAGGGCTCAAAAACGATGGTTGAAAAGGTGAAATATTAAGTTCAGTTTTAATTTCCAGTACTAAGTTTTATGCTATCCACCAACAGCATGATGTATTGACTGTGCAGGTGTTGGAATCGGGGTTAAACAAACAATAAATTCTAAACCAGTGGTAACAATAATGGAGGTTGATGGTGATCAAAAAGTCAACAAGCGATTAAACTTGTGTAAAGAGTTGAAGGGAAGGACTCGTGGAGCGCAACAAGTAACACATTGCTGTCAATGATACACACGTGTGTGTATCGACAATACCAGGAGAGATTTACGCAACTCTTTGGGATCTACATGGCAATCATATGTTTGCCAATGTGATTAATCCACAGATTTATTACATCTCAAATCACTGTTTTCACCACGGGCGCAGTATTTGAAAGCACAGTTGCAGCACCCGAGGGGGAAACTAGCAGCGGCCATGTTGGAATGTCCAACGGTGGAAAGTAATAACAATCCACTGTAATCAAGCAGGCCTTCATCATTCATCATTCATCCCACTTCAGCAAGGTCATAATGGTAATCCTGGATCATCTAAATGTCCGGTTGTTCCCCTTGTTTCAACCCCAGTCGGTAAAGTCCCGAGGCACAAATGTTTACAATAGCGACGCCATTAGCATCAGCGCCCCCTACCGAGCCTCGCTTTGAGTGTCGTCTGCTGCACGCTTTATGACGTCTGCCCAGGTAGGATATGTCTTCTGCTGGGTGCGAACCATTGGAGGGAGCGTTGTGAAATGAGAAAGTTTGATTGATGTGGAATCTGTCAACTGTTTGGCATCTGTTTCCTTCTGCTTGTTGTCTTGCTTCAGAAGCCTTCAAGTATTTCTGAGTTGATCTCGGATATAGACGATATTGGACTCCCTGGAACGATGTCAGATCTGACAGGAGGAAATACAACGTAATGTTTCACGCCTGCGATGTCGTTTGAGAAAATATCACATTTTGAAAAATATTTTTAAATTCCAGAGGAACAAGACGTTTGAAGTCAAAACTTTTGAATCAACAAGCAAAGGAATAAAAAATATATTAAATATATAATCTACTTTATTTAAGAGGGAAAAATAGATAATATGCCCAAAAAATCTTATGTTATCCAAAAGAAGCATAAGACAAATGTATTTCACCTATCAATCAGGACCCCAGGAATCCAGGATTCCGAATCTTCTGAATCATGTCACATTTTTGACAGTTGCTTTGTGTACAGTGTATATTAAACTCACCAAATGTGAAGCTAACAGAAATACTAGACAGTCGGGGAGAGTATTCATTTATTACACAAAGATTTAGATTGCCTTCTTCTTCAATAAAATATCAATTTGAATTTAGTTTAGCAAAATATTTGTCAAATTAATCAAAACATGTCAAAGTTATTTATTTTATGATGATTATGTTAGTATTTTTTACACATATTTCGTAATTAAACTTTTATAATTAAATCAAGAATATTGGGTTTTTGCACTTTGGACCCTAGTGTGGCAAAAGTAACTGCCAGATACGTTGTGCTGCCGTACTTCCTTAAAGAGGTTCACCTATCGGCTACGGTCCGCCATGTTGTTTTAAGGTAAAATGACATGAAAGAGGCGCTGTATTTTTTACTATTTCTACAACATTATGGAAATAATCTATATGTCTGAATATTATATCCACACATTTACAAATTATTTATGGTAAGACTAATCAATAATGCTTTGTAATCCCGTAGCAAGGCTCCCCACACTCTTAGCGCCGATGAATGGCTTCACTTTTCAGTTTCGTTTTATTTTACCGAGTGTGCGCTTTCATTTATCTAGATGTAAAGTCTAAATCAACCAACATGTTGCCCTCAGTAACCTGTTTCAGTTCGGGGATTTTAATTATGTAGTAATGGTAGTAATTCTTTTTTTCTTTACTTGAAAATTGGTACGTTTTTTTTGATGGTTTAATAAGTCGAACTTAAGTGAAAACTATATTACATTATATTTATTAAGTTCGTATTCAGTTCGAAAGTAAGGGAAACACTTTTACATAGCTCTACATAGACAATCAAAACGTTTAATTAAAAGGTATTTGTAATAAATGATAACTATTTTTAGCAAACGCTTACGTAATCACTTATAAACATGTCGGAACGGTGTCTTAATCATGACTGTCATGTTTCATAAGGAAAGACGTATATATATATATATATTTTTAAAACATATATTTGCCAATAATTTGTCATATATGTGTTTATTTCATGTTCAACGGAAAATGGGAAAAGGGGACACATTGAGGGGGACACATATCATGTCTGTTTATGATATACTCATTTTCATAAGGACATCAGACTTTTTTGCCCCCCATGATGAACCGAGGCCCTGACAGGAGTGGTTTAATGTTAACTCTGGCACGTCAGGCGACAGGTATGGGTTCGAAAGAGTCCGAATTCCTATTTTTCACATAGTTAGGGGTTAACTCTAGGAGTGCCAAGGGCTCCTAGTGACGCAGCGGCAAAGAACGCCGCAACGTGCCAGGGTTAAGCAGTGTGGATAATACCGTCTGTGACTGCCCCTCGTCGTGCTAACGTAGCCAGTGCTTCAATAAAACTCCAGGTCACGCTGTTAAATGTTGATTTGTGTCCCTCGTGACGAGACAATGTTGCGTCCAAATCCTTGTTAGTCTTCAACTTGACCAACTCCTGTACGCTGTTGTAGCTGTCACTATTCATTTATCTACTATCACGAAGTCATTCCATCATCTGATATATTTATATAAGGATAATGCTTACTAGATAAAAAAAAAATATTTTAAGAGTGAGACGTTATCATTACATCATCTAGTACACTTAAAAAATAAAGTTATCTTATAGATGACGACTACTTCTTTGAACTTGGGATGTTTCCGTATGGGTTCATACAAATTACCAATAATCGTAACGAAGGAATACAGAATTGTTCAGCTATAAAATGTTGTCCTTATCTGACTCCTCCAGAAGAAATTTTATATAAATTAAGGTACATTGTAAAACTTTCTAGTCCTTATGACGAGACAATGTCCAAAGTCCAAATCTTTGTGTTTAATCTAATATTTGACCAGCTCCTGTACGCCGTTAAAGCTGCGATCATTTTCACTTACATGTAATCGGATAAGACATGTTTCTAAGGAATTATAGAAACACTGTCTAATAGCTTACTGTAAAGGAGCATTAGCACGGTTTTTTAGATAAACAAAGTGATTTTATGAAAAACAAAATGTTACTATTCCCATGACAAAAGTTTTAAATAAAATAAAACCAGTCCTAAAACGAACATACAATGTGATTTAGCTATGCGAATCAGTTCCACACAAAACTGGCTGATAATCTATTCCTCGATAACGGATGAGTTATAAGATGCTTAACCTTCTGAAAGTAAAACATTTGGCATAAAGTAATATTTGTTGGGGTAATTTAGAAGAAATAAAATTTCAAAAACAAAACGTGCTACTGCCCCTTTTGATACTTAAATAATGAATGGCAAAGAAATGTTTATGTTTTAATTGGAAATTGACAATTTTAGGAAATTGACAATTTTATGATTTCTGTGTTGAGATGTTGAATTTATTTTAATATCTTGCTATTTTATCTACTTGTTTTATTCATCTGCTCTCAAAAGATCTATATGTAACTGCTTTTTGAGATTTTTCAATCCGGAACTTATTTCCCCAGTTTCTCTTGGAGCATGATTTTAAAGGCATTATTGCACGCATTCTTGGTTTTATTTATTTTAAGGCATATGAGGACATAGGCATCTGCCTTGGCGTTTTATCGACGCAATGAAATACTTACCATTCTTTACAATTGACCTGCAATTAACGATGAAAATGTTCAGACGGCTGCTATTGACGTAGATAACTTAAAAAAATCTATTGCAAGCTTTGCACAAAGCGGAAAAGTTCTGGCGGTTGAAAACGACTGAACTAATAGTGTGTGCAGTTATTAGTTTACCCAATCTCTGAACTTAGAACAAAGGATTAAATATAGTTTATTGAAAAAGTATTGAAATACAACCGATTTGATAATTTAGTGTCAGACTACCGTTTTCGCTTTTCTTGTTGTAAGCAAAATTGTGTTCCAAGGAATGTTGCATGAAAAACCTTCGGTCCTTTAGAATCAACTTTAGAACATGAGTATGTATGTGGTTCCTGTCTAACTTACGACTTAAAATATCTGAGTACACATCGTTAGTTATACCCAGAGATAAGCAGCATCTGTGCATCCGTTGTCTTCACAAAATGATGGTGAGCCTTTGAAATTTGTATCACTAAATTTAACTTTATGGCTGTTCTGTAACAATGTCTCCGACTCGACTTTCAAAATAAAAGAAAGAATTATAATATCATAATATCATAGAACCATAACATCAACTTTATAACCTCATGATGACTTTGTTATAATAAACATGTTCTTGAGACATTTTTATAAAAGATGAACACTTATCCGTAATTAACCACAATTTCAACTTGCACCAAGTATCGTGCAATTAATAAGCCATAACCGCATGTAAACGTGATTTAAATCTTTAAATTGCAACATGTTATTTGGCAGCCAAACGTCATATGTTTGTACATATGCTAAAGCTAAACTTAAGTCTGCAACTAATGTGTTAGGGTCATGGGACATTGCACTCGCCATAAATGCTTTATAGACATAAACATTATGTTTAATAGACCATGGTTGGAAAAAACGTTAGGTGAGACTTGTTAAAATCGAGGGTAGAGATTTAATATCCGAAAATCATATTTATTTTAGGGAATGGCACAAGACGTATTAACACAAAGTACATAACGCCCTATGATTCAATAATACCATAATCCCTCAATGGGAGTTTTTATAGAGTTCAGAGAATGTTATCGTTTCACCTGCAAAAATGATCATTTAAAAAGTTACTTTTTTATCCATTGAAAAAAAAAAGCCAAAATAGTTGTTTCAATATTTTTTCAACAGAAATTAGATTATCAAGATCTTATGATCGAAAGTAATTGTCATGAAAGTGCTTTAAACCTTCGTTTATGATGTAATAATGATTTTTAATGCGACGACATGTAATCGTTTGATCTAACATCGGACATTAAAGCTTCATAAACTAAAATATAAAACTTGGTTTATACGCCAAATTGTGTATATTTTTCATTTCAATTTCAGTTTATTGCATGTCTAACCGCTTTTGACGTTGTTTATTTTTTTCAAGCTATTACAAATATTTTTGTTGAGGTTATAATCATTTACATTTGTTTGTTGTGAAAGGTAAAAGGTTTATGAGTCTATTTCTGTCTTGTGATCGTTCAACAACGACTATCAGTCTATAATGCCTCTTCTCATATATCCTAGTATCTCATAGCAAAAGGAAATGACATCTACAATTATTATTTTGTAATGTTTTAAAATGAAATAAAATACAAAAGGATCGTCATATAAAATAAACAATGCTCGCAAAAAACATCGTTACACCCTGCCTTGTGATAAAATGTTGAACAAGTATTCTGCAAATAAGTACACAATTTTTATTGATAACAACTTCTTTAATCTGAAAGTGCGACGTTTCGACACAGATTCTTGTATCGTTGTCAAGCATTATTTTTTGCCTCCCAATTTCTAAATGCCACTCACAGAAATTCTGCAAAGATATTTCTTAAAATTTACCAATAGTAACATCAGTTTTTGCAAATGTATTATTTCAGAGGGTCAAACATATCATTGCTAAAGTATCAAGCAAATACTTTCGGCAGCCATTTTTTTAAAAAAGCTTTAAATAATTTGAGGTAGGAAAGTTGTTCCCATAGCTGAACCGAACATGATACGCTCGTTTTAGAACTGCTTTTTTATTAAAAGATATTGGATATGGTAAATTTTTGGTAACATTTTTTTTTTCGTAGGATCACCATATCTAAATAAAAAACGTGCTACTGTCCCTTTAAACATGTCATGCTTTACAACTTGTCGTTAAAGATTTGTTTTTCAACAATTTGAATATCAAGCATCGTTATACTGAAGGTAGCTATCATTAATCTTCTGAGTAGACATTAGCGGATTATGTTTGGTATAACAATGGAAGACAATATGGTCAAGAAATAAAAAATATTCTCCCATATGATATCTGTTACAACTGGGCCTTTTTTCTTTTCTATCATCAAAATATATTGTCTTATACCTCTGACTGATATTTATGTGAGAATCATGTGAGCAACGCACATGTAAAAGAACTCTAGTTTTTTTCACGGTACAGGAACAGACCGAATGCTTATCTAAGAAAAACTTATTTTGAATGAAATCAATCAAGACTGCGTTTCTTGCTGACACGGGATCCCAATTGTAACAGAGATTACGCAGGTAGTCTTTTTTATGAGAGGATTTGGTTGATTATACGATCTTCTATATAATCGTATCTCTAAGCAATGGCAATAAGCGACTTTAAGAAGTGTGGTCCTGCTAACGTGTGGAAAGATTTAAAAACAGCATTAAACCGAATCTTTAGAAGTGAGATGTATTGGATAACAAATTCATTATTGAGAAATTCACGATGTTTCATTTGATTAAACATATAATCCGAAACGTCGTGGTTTTCACAATAAAGAAGTTGTTATCCAGAACACTTTATTTTTCAAAAGCAGTAAAAAAGTTAACATACCTTTCATAAAATGGAAAAGTCAATCACAAAGCTGTGTAGTTTTGTATGAATTAAACATGAAAACACTGAATCACGTGTGTACTTATAATGTCATAGGAAAATGCAACATAATGTTGAACATCGTAGGTGTGTACCTGTTATATCGCTATAATGTTGTGTACCCTTAATATCGCTATAATGTTGTGTATCCTTTTTATCGCTATAATGTTGTGAACCCTTTATATCGCTATAATGTTGTGTTCCCTTTATATCGCTATAATGTTGTGTATCGTTTATATCGCTATAATGTTGTGTATATCCTTTTAATGCTGTGTACACTTTATATCGCTATAATGTTGTGTTCCCTTTATATCGCTAAAATGTTGTCTACCCTTCATATCAATATAATGTTGTGTACCCTTTATGTCGCAATAATGTTGTCTACCCTTTATATCATATACCGTTATAAACAAACTTGCAGCTATAATGTTGAACATCGTATCTGTTTTTATAGTACATCGTAGAGAATTTTAGTCATTAAATGACAAGTGAACCCCTGATACAATCGAGTTTAATTATTTCTCACAGAAGTAACTAAAGCCGTTTTTTCTAAAACAAATGCAGTTTTTCATGGGCAGGATATCAACTGGTTGAAATCAAAGTTGCTTTCAGCGACGTTTCTGAAACCGTTGAGATGACCTGAGTTCGTTCACCTGTGCATTATGCACATCTCTTACAAAACATATGGAGTTTTCCAAGCGCTAAGGGTACAATATTATCATTTTTCGCAATGCAAATATGTCTTCCTCAAAGACGTTGTCTCAGCCCAAGCATACGGCCAGTACTGCAGACTGCAGTTCATTTGCCTGTGCGTTGTTCGCATATCCTAACAAAACAGAAGTCAGTCGGAGTCACTCGTTACAGAGGTTACATGGTAAGCCATGAGTGCAGTTGAGAGAGTTTCAGTCAGAATGTTAGCCATGCTTTATGTTTACCCTTCACATCACGGAACATTTCATCCATAAAACGTAAGAGAGCCTTTGATGGATATGAAAACCATTGCATCTGCCGTTACTCAATACTGCGAGTACGTACGCTTAATGAAATGACTCATTATAACATAATTATAACTCTCAGCTAGTTTGTAGTTAATCCTACAGCCTATCAAACACATTTTAATCACCATATGCAATCGTGTAATCAAATTAGCAAGACTACAATGGGATTATTAATTTCAACTCCAGTAGCTGTTAGAGTTAACCCTTTGTTCGTGTGGCGATTACGTCCATGGACATATTCAATGTTAACCTGAGTATGGGGTACACTAGTTTTCTATAAAATCCTGTGCGATTCAACTAAATGAACGTGAATGAAAAAAAAAATTTCTATTTTAGTAATTTTGAATTAGAAACACAAGATATTAGTCGGTCTATCAAATTCATTTAATACACGCTTGAAAGTCGGGAATATTTTAAAAGGGCCTTGTTCCATATTTGAAGTTTTTTTACTAGAACTTAAACTTTTGAAACAAAACATGCCATGCCATTCACTTTAAAAAGTTCAAAATGATCAATTTTTGCCTAGGATTTTAATTGATAAAATGTCAAAATGTGTTTTTAAAAATATTTAAAAGGAACCTCCAAACCTGTTGCAGTCTATTTCGATTATCTAATGAATTTTTAAAGGTTTGCTTCAATTCATATACTATTTTCGTGTGCTTCAATTTTGTTTCAGGACTTGAACAAAACGAGGTTTGATTCTCAGGCCCCAATTGAAAGTGTCTATAGTGAGGTTACAAATCCCAGACCACCCTATCACCATAACAACGAGCGCATGGGCAAGAGGAATTCCAACAGACATAGCCTCCCGACACGGTGTCGCCAAATCCGTATCAGAAGCGCGTCAAGTTTTGTAGGAAACCACTTGCACGCGCTTTTTCCCGCTGCCATTTACGATACTCCCCACGACGCTAAAACATGATGGCGTTGTCGTTCGTCGGGTAATTTCAATTAGGATTCATTTAGGTCGTTCATACTCTTTGAGTGGAGAAGTTCGGTTGCCCAAGGTGCTTTGAACAGCCCGAGTATTATTAAAGACGTGGTTTATGGATGAGAGTAGATTGGTGATTTTCTAGGTACTCTGTGTACGGCCAAATGTGTGTCTAAGTGTTCTTTATAGTTTTCTTGAAGTTAAGAAAGTAGATTTAGTACTCATTTCGTTATTTTACTATTTCTGTCCTAATTTAATCAATTTAAATATCAAAGTAAAATGGTCATTAATCATTGTCAAGACATTTTAAGAAGTGAATGTTTATACATAGCTGTGTGGAATAATCAGTCTTCAAACATGTTACAAGTTGAAGTGAAATATCATTAAAATTATATAATTGTTTTGTTGAACTATATAACGCAGAATTTATGAATTTATCAATGAGATTGCCTCAAGTGATAAAAGATAGTTCCCACTAACCAAAATGATACGAAATATGCAGATGTTTTATGTGGCCTTATTGAAATTTATAAGTGAATAATTATCATGATCGCTAGATGAACCAATACATGGCGTATTTCAATGACGCGACCTCGTAGCAAGGGGATTTGTTTATAATAGAACCTTTCGAACTCCCATTTTCTGATATAAAAAAAGACTAGATTATTTATAGTTTGGAACATTTATTGATGTATTTTACAACTCAAAAAAGTTGTTTATATATTTTATTAATTTATGCCAAGCCACGATATTTTCAGTTAAGTTCCCGTTTTTTTAGCTCTGTGACAGTTTTTGACGTCACTGAAGCCATGCCTCGCAAGAGAATCAGGCTGTTTTCTAGATAGTTTACTAGATTCAACAGGAATTGAATGGGTAATAAAGAAAATGTTACACTCAAAACTGTGTCACAAGATTTATTCTCGAAACTCGAAAAACATTTTTATAACCATTTTTCTTGCTCGGGTATTATAAAAACCTACACTCGTTTCGTTAAAGTCAAATAAAACTCTTTCATGAAGAATTATCATTTTATATGGGATTTAGATAAATTGTCCAGAGTTGTTACAATATCTTTCTGTATATCTGTAGAGCGGTAATATTTCCAGATGCTGCTTATAAAACAACAATTTGTCTAATTTGATATGAAAATATACAGTAAAGTTAAATTCAAGTCGAAAACTAGACCCATTAACAAATGCAAATGGCCGCCTATTTGGGATATCTTTCAATACAATTCACCCTTCATGAAAACACTAATCTGATATTCAAGAACCGATCTTGGAAAAAGTTGATTCATCTGTGTATAGAAACTGACTCTTTGCCTCGTGGGAAAACTCCTATAATGTTTTTATAAAATAAAGTTCGCCAATGCCATTTGGGAGTGTTGATGCAGAATGTATAGCTGCCTAAGTGACGTTAATAAAACAGTAGGGTAGAGAAGCTTTCCTTGTCCCAGTCCACACCTAACGCTGACGGCGTCGCTTCTTGCAACTCGACGTAGCGTTGACGCCATAAATAATGAATCATTTCCCGTTAGGTGTCGCTGCGAGCACTTTGGATCAGGAACTATTTACACCCACGAAATTATAACAGTCTAAAGACTTTGTAAGCTGGTCCGATATGTACAACTAGTGGGAAGTGTCCTTAACTTTCTCGCAATCTGTTGCAGTTTGATCGAGGCTTTAATGACTCTTTTACAAGATGGAGATGGAGAAGTGTGACTTGCTGATGGCAGGGTGTACAAATCAGGAAAGGATTAAAGTCAAAGAAAAGCTCACATCGTAGAAGTTACTTTGAATAGGTTCATCCATTTATGAACAAGTTTAAGGCCACGAATCTGGTCCCTAGAGGAGATTTGGCGTACAGAATCGTAGGATAAATGCCCTAAGATCAAAGATGTATTAGAATTGGGAAAACAGAGTTTTGGTTAACCAGACAGTGAAATAATCTGTGTGTTAAGTCGGAATTATTTATCCAAAAAGCACTTGAAAGGTTATCATTGTTTGATAAATGATGATGTGACTTTAAACTTTAATTTTATCAAGCATTTTATACCCAGAGTAATTTTGCAAGTGACGAACTGCCTTGAAATAATTATTTCAACAATGTACTTAATTAATATAACCATAAAATACTACTACAAATTGAAAACACGACCTAACTTGAAAGTGCATAGACGACACAAACGATAGAAGAAAATGGTAATAATCTTTTCATTTTTCATTTAGATGTTAGTTGACAAGTATTATAAAATTAAAGCATTTGTTATTGTTAACAAGATGTTTTTCTCCTTTCCATTTCCTTCTATCTACCTAGAAGACGAAACATTCCAATTTTTATATACCTGATATTTGTGAATTATGAAAAAATATAACGTGTTTTAATAAAAAAAAGTAGAGTAGGTTTATTAATGCTTTTCCTCATCACAATTATTAGTGGCCTAACGTACCTGTATGGTTTGTTAGTCCAATGAAAACGTAGAAATGTTTTCTGAAAATTACTCTCGTAAATTCACCAGATGTTATACAGCTGCATACCAAAAGTTACTACTATATTTAAACGCAAATATCATGTAATTTTGGTTTACTTTTGACGTCAATAAAAAAAACTTTTACAAACTGATAAAGGATCAACCATTGTCCATGTACGAAAAAGATAATTTTTCAACCTATTTAGGTATCGTCGAGTCTCTTGTGGAAATATTCTAATTTTGGCATGACAAAATAGACAGAAGGGATCAATTCCGGTTTCCTTTAATTTATAATAAAACATTCTATATCGAGTCACTGAGAAAACAAATAAGCACATTCACATTGACTTAGTTCAATGAAACCAGCATGAATTGTGTTTAAAACCTTTGATCACTTTGATCTTGTAGAGACTTCGTTTTTAACAATGACTTATCAGACCTGTTACGGTTAACTGTGGGGTAAGACAAAAGAAAGTGTAACGGTACAAATGGTCTTCACTTCAGTAATGAAAATTCAACATTAACCATTTCTTTTTCGCAATGCTGCGATGCCTCAACTAAATCCCATATTATATGATATATTCACTAGGATACGAAAGTAGGTGAACAGACTTTCTGTATGCAGCTGTCCTTAACTTTGGTAGGATATTGTAGAATATTGAGGTTTAAAATATATACAATATTTAATTTCTCCTCATTTCTAACGCATTTATTCGTTGTTATATTGTTTAATTCATTAACAAATGCAATCGTCAATTTCAAATTCTTTTAAACTTGATATAAAACAAATCAATTATTCAAAAGAGTCCATCTTTGCTTACGTCCAGTTTATTATTAAAGGAAATAAGTTGTAATCCCTTGTGATAATGTAATATTTTTCCCTTAAACCATTTTCAAGGCAGTCCATAGTCACTCTATTTCATTATCATAACGAGCATTTTCTTTATTTTGGGAAAATTTTCACCATATGTTTAATATTTTTGCGACTCAACGTTAGCCTAAAATCTTTTTCTAAAGATCTGTTGACAGGGTATCATTGGTGAAATCTGCGCACGTGTGGGCTAATCTAGGAATGTGTTGATCACATGATCACCCAGATCGTAGTCACGTGCACCGGAAGTTAGCTTGAGGGCACAAAAGGTCTATTTACTGGACTATTTGTGTGAATATCCCCGAAACTTCACGGGACTTAAACAGGTAAAGCTACCCTTACTAAAGACAGTTGTATTGTTTGGAAAGTAACAATTTGAAGAAATAAAATTTGCATAAACATTGTGTTTGTGTTTGAGAAGAATGCCAATAATTCAAATAATTTTGTTTTGAATATTGGGTGTCTTCATTTGGATATATCATGTATACTGGTTTCCTGAACTAAATATTTTCTAAAATACTGCCCACTTCATTCGATGAATAAAGGTAGATTCGATTTAATCAGCCACAATAATCAGTCCATCTTTTATCATTTTTGTACTCTATGTCGCCATTTTAATAGCGCATAAAGGTTTTTCGAGAGTCTTTCATCATTGTCGTAAACTTTCTTAATATCTTAGTATCGCATTATAATTGTTATTCCTTTTTTTCAGTTGGTCACTACACAATTCAAATTTTTTTCTCAAAAGAAAAACAGTTCTTAGGAATCATAAGTTCGATGTAATTACTATTTTACACCAGAAAATCCTAAATAAAATAGAAAGAGATCGACATGAAAGGGGACTCTCTTCTGTATTGTCACTTATTTTGTCTTCTCTGTAGCATTTTAAAATCATATATTGCTAACAATATCATTGATTACTGTGACAAGATTGACAAAACAGATAAAAAATCAATACAATAACTTTTTACCTAACCAACGATATTCAAATTTTCCCTCAGAAGAATTCCATGATACATATTTTCTCCGAATAACGTTAAAGCATACGATCATAGCAATACCCCATATCAACCAATACTTTTTTATAATTCTATTTTTAAAAGTACATGCATGAAGATATCAAGTACACAAACATTTATATGAATAGAAAATGACAGGATGACCAGAATTTGTAGAACATATTTATTCTGTTTGACATTTCAGCTGCACATTTAGTAACATTGTAACATTGTAACATTGACACGGACTTGATTAATGTTTGAAAGCTTGGCCTCCTTTGGAGTTTAAGTTCGAAAATAGTTTTTTTTTAAGATCAGGATAATAATGTTTAATGTATAGTTGATTCTTTCTGGGAAGCAAATATCAAAGTGTAAATTTTCGCTGTCTCTTTAGGTTATTGAATAGAATAATATCAACCAAAATTGGGTCTCTGGATGTAATGGGGTATGTAATGAAGATGACATTTTATTACCTCAAACCAAGTTATACCCCCTCCTCCTCACCCCTTTTAGATTTAAACCCTCTTCTGTCAATTCTTCATCTGTGTCAGTATCTTCGAAATTAAATTATGCTATTGGTATTATATTCTTTTATGAAAGTAAGGTTAATATATTTGTTATTTCATATTCAAGAATTCATTTTTTAATTACTTCGCAACGACATATATTGTTTATTCTCTTGCCTCTTTTAAGCAAACCAAAATAAGACAATAAAACATAATAAGCCAACCTAATCACAAAAAATATAAAGGCCAAGATCTGACACAATGAAAAGACAACAACATCAAACTTCAGACCTGTGTTAAGACAATCAACACAAGCGGTACTAAAACTATTCTTTGCAGTACACCAATATAAACGTCATGTTTTACAAAGGTCTATAGTTTATTTTACAGATTCCAATTAGAGGAAGTGTTGCCGAGCCCAATGATACCTTCAGGTGCAGGGTATTCGGTATCTCAGTCACCATTAACCTTTGACATGTGGCGCTCCCAAACAGAAGAGAGCACCTATCCTGAAATTGACACGACTTGGGTGTATTTGGTGTAATCAATGCGCTTTGATACCACCAGGAGTTATTTGAAAGACCGATGATGTCACAAGGAAAGAAAGGTGATTTTATTTTTAAAAAACTATATTGTTTAATGTTATTTGGGATTTTGGTGACCCCTGATAGAGGTTGTAAGGAATTACCATTATATGTCAAATTAGAAGTTTTGAAACTACTGTTGATTTTTCCGTTTGACATATGAAAATGGTGTGGAGACCGATGACGCCGCAAGAAAAGGAATTTGGAGGATATCATGAAATATATTGTGCGTGATGTTTGATGTTGTTTTGGAATTTGAAGATTTGTTTCTGTCAAAGGATAAATATCAGATATTAAATCTGGTTTTTTTTAAACGTTGCTGATTTTCCGTCTGACATATAAATAGATTATATTATGGTGTGGAAGCATACATGACGATGATTTACCGAAAGTAAATCCGGACTTTTATAATAACTTTACTTAAATTCTGTTGTCAACTTTGTGATCGCTGAAAAGGTTTTGTTTTACTTTGGTGTTTTTAGATGTTTTCAAGTGTCCATAAGAAATTTTATTTATAAATGTTTGTGTGAATTTCAAGAGAGTCAAGATGTTTATATGTGCACTAGAACTTGTTTGAATATCACTCCAACAATCATTATTTCATGATAAATATAACGAGTATCACGCCTGGAGGAACATACGGTGATTAAGTTGTCCTCCCTTCCAAAACCTACATCATTGAAATTGTATGCAGAGAAAACATTCAGTACGTTGTTACATGACAGAAACGAAACTATGAAAAAATTCACCTATGCCATCTGAGAAGAATAAGAGTAAATATTTGATCATGGAAATTAACGTTTAATATCTTTATCTTGTCTGAGAATATTACGTGAAGTGTAAATGACGTCTGTCCTCACTTTTTAGCTATAGAAAGTAGAGTACGAGCAAGTTTCAAGTTCATGTAACGTATATATATATCTTTAGGAAATGTTGAGAAACGGTTAACGAGCTCTACAAGGATAATTTTCAGTAAATACATATATGTGAATAAAAAGTCCGTACACAGGACAACTAACAATGTATACTATTCTCTTTCGTGGCCATTAAATCACTTGAGTTGTCCTCTTGCCTTTTTATACATCTGCGAGCTTTACTATTAATCGGTGTAGAATTCCTCTGGGGTGACGTACTAAATCCCCAGGGTCAGGCATCAAACTATGGGGGTCGTGTCATAGCTTACATAGTCTACTGTAACCGCCATCCATTACACAATAACACAGACTCTACCCCTGCCACACTCCTCTCTTGACATCCGGGTAACTGTCTGACCTCTAAGGTCAAATTAAATCTCATCCGAGTTAACCTCAATTAGTTTGTGTCTTGGGACAAGCTATCTTACCCTATGGGACCGCGCACCTGAAAGCACACAGGTGTTTGGAGACAAAAGTAACTGGTTCCGGGTCACAAGAGAGGTCACAAATCAGCCAATCATCTAGTCTGACACAGATTCATCTCGGTGACGGAGTGAGTCCTTCCGGTGTATGTCTGCCAGTCGTGACAGTTTTTCTTGTGATCAATCGGTCCCATATTGAGTTCCCTCATCCGTTTAATGCACGTCCAGAGATGTCACAGGATTTATAATCAGGCATCAATGGGGTTAATCACTGGCTACGATTTCATTTGCTTGCATTCCAGTTGACCACGAGTGTATTATTACAGAAATGGCGCGATATGTCACTCTGGGTTTAGTAATAGAATATTTATTTGGAGCCTTCTTACAATTGATTTTGTCGTGTGAAAACCTGTAAGGAGAGCTTTTATTCAAAGTCTTGGGTATTAATTATAACGTCTTCTTAGTTTAAGCTGAACCAAGGTGGTCTGATGTTTTGACCTGGTAGTATTAATGATTCCTTTGCAAAAGCAATTGCCCTCATATATTTTCTACTCAATTAATTTTTAGTAACCTGGATAAGAGATTTAGACTCAACTTATGTTATGGATTATTCTTGATTTTCCAAAATACTTTGAATGACATTTGTAATGCCAAACACATTTTGACACAAGTTATTCTAGCGTTCTTATCAGGCATTTTTATCATAATCTATTACAATTCTAGTATTTTGTTGTATTGATTCTTCAGGACAAACTCCTATTTGTACATTGATGCCATCAAAACTAACGATGTTAATTTCGAAAGCAATACATCTTGAATGTATTGTGTCCTATACCATACCATAGCAGCAAAATGTTTTAGTCTAGTTTATTATTCAATCATCAAAAATCCCTGCTTTTTGGATTCCCTAATTACCTAATAACATTTAATCCCAGTGCTAATTGGTGAAAAAAGGTACGATACATAAAATCGTGCTAAACATATCGACATTCAGACTAGTTCGGCTATATTTCAGAAGAGCTGATGGCTTGTGAAAATAATATTTGAAGCTTTCATACCTGCACTTTTAATTGAAGTCAAAGGTAAACAAATTACTTTATTTTGCCTATTTTATTTATTGAGATGAAGTTTTTAGTTTTTCTCTTTTTCCAGAGTGCTTTATCACAGTTTTATGCCATTTCCTTGATAAACGAATTCGAAGAAATATTACAATATTCTGTAGTGGACGTTTTTACTGAAGGTTTATTGGTTTTAACATTTGAATACTGGTTTTTGTTTAGCTCTGATCCACTCTATGAGGTAAAATGGAATTGCGGAGGACATCATCAAAAACCATGGAGGTTATTTTTCTAATAGATTTATAGGATTGAAGACTTTACGACGTTCTAGATTAGCACTGTCCATATCTATAGGCGAATTGAGGAAGATGTCATCATACAACATTATACCAAAGTGGAGATTGCTTTTTGATAGATTTATTAGTTTGAACATTTGAACATTTCTAGGCAAACTCTGTCTCGATCTATAAAGCGAATAGCGGAAGACTTCGCCAAACATCACCAAACCAAGGTAAAGGTTGCTTGATTGTAAGAGATATTTTGGGTTGAATATTGCATTTTGGTTGGCAACTACTTATGCTTATAAAACGAAATCGAATTATATCTTTTCTTTTCTGATAGGTTCATTGGATTCAATATTTGGATTTTATTTAGGTACAATCTGAGCCAATCTATAAAGAGAAATGGAATAGCGGAAAACGTCATGAAACAACATCAATAAAACTTGGAGGTAGTTTTCTGAAAGATGTACTGGTCTGCTGATTTGAACAATTTCATGTTACTATTGTCCCGATCTATAAAGCGAAATAGAATAGTGGAAGACGTAATGAAACAACATTATATCAACGTGGAGGATGTTTTTCTGATGGTTTCATTGGTTTGAAGACATAAACATATTTAGGTTAGCACTGACCCGATCTTTGCGGAAAACGTCAGGGTGTTGAGACAAAGTTGAGATGTTTTCTGGTGGATTCGGTGATTTGAACATTTGTATCATTCTTTATTCAAGAGGCATTTTAGAAGCTTGATTGATGAAAAAGAACAAGCATTTCGTGCCACGAAGAAGTTGACTGTCCATTACAACTTGTTCTTCTTCATTTTAATATTGTTTTAGGTTAGCAACTACCCAAACCATAAACCTTAACAAATTGCGGAAAATTGATTCAACGTTATAGCAAAGTGGAGGTTATGTTTAGAGTTTAGAGTTTTATTGGATTTTACATTTGATTGTTGTTTTTAGATTAGCACTGACCAAATCTTTACGCTAGAATGAAAGGAATAATTTCATCCTTTGAAGTCACCGTGGATACCAAAAGACTTTGAATCGTTCAATTCATGTGTATCGATTTTGTTTTGTCAAAATAAATTGGAAATGTAAATTCGTGGGAAATAAGTGAAGTCCATTTGCATATGAAAATTTAATTCAAAAATAAATCTTTTAATTAGGAATTATGACATATTTCGTATTAGCAGAATGCTATTTTATTAGTGTCCTTGTTCAAAGGTAAAATATCGTTTGATTTCATGTTTTTACAATTTTTTATTCTGGTGCATCTATCCAGGTAGAAAGATTAATTTCCTTTAGTATAATTTCTCGGATATTATTTGAAAATTAAACACAATTACATCAAAACCAGTTAAAGTTATCACCTAAATATGAATCTGGTTTCGGCAGAAAGGCTGCCGTACTTTATTAACAGGAAATGTTTAAAATCTCCCCGGATATCATAATCGATTCTTTCGCTATCTAAGACTTTTTCGCGTGGGTCTTATGCATATTGAGTCCAACCCGTCTCTAAATTGCTTCACTTTTTCAAAGCCACCGCTCTCTGATCGTTTTGCCTTGCCACTGAAGCGGTCTTATCAATAAACAACAATCGTCTGCGCCAATAATTGGCCAATCAACGGCTTAAGTTGGTAATACGTTTGCTTTGTATCAGAACATTGCTAAGACGACTGTTGATTCCGTCGATTGATTCCGAGGCCTCTTTTCATCACGTTTAAGCGTCAATACTAAAGTGAACAGCAAACGCGTGCGAAGTACATGCTCGACTATGGCCAAGCAGCCTATCCCGGAGCACACCTCTCTCGCAAATAGCCGACGCACTGCTGTAGAGCTTCGAAGAGCGAGCTCCATACATCACCGGATGAAGATGTTTATTACACAGCGGTTACCTCCCTTTGTATAATAGTTTTCATTCATTTTTGCGAGTTTGGAAGGATTTTTTTCTTGAGTAGGTTATGCAGGCTCCATAGATCAGCCCGGTAATGAGGAAAATGGCCTGTTTTACAAAGGTGAAATCTTAACTGGGAACAATTACGTTGCAGTTTGAGAGATAAGTTTGTTGTACCTGGTCTAATCACGGCAACATCACGGCTATCTGACAGCACTGATGATATTAATGTTGATTTAATAGCTTGTAAATTGGGATAATTTCAATGATTTGATGAAATCGGGCCTCTCTGATGCGACGATCGAGTTGGCATCAAAGACAAAGCTTGGCCTCTCTTCCTTTTCCGGCCGTGTAAATTGGACGCGTTTACGAAAGACAGATACCTTCTCCCGAAAACCCCCTCCCTCCCCCTTAATATCGATCCAATGCCGTTTTTCCCATATACAATAAGGCTTGGACCATGCTATAGTTTTGAAATGATTTTATAACTGTTAACAGAGTTTGTTTTATAACATTATGTTTATATTTCTCCTGTGTCATATTGCAATTTACCTTCTTGCTATATTGCCGCTTTGCCAATTGTTATTTTGTAACATGTATATTGCCATATTGGCATACTGTAATATTGCTTTATGGTTCAATTGCCAAGTTTCAATTTGTCATATTGCCAAACTGAAAAATTGCTATATAGCTCAGTTTTCACATTGTCATTGCTATTATGCCATATGACCATAAAGTGTTTTTAGTTTATATCTACATCGCCTTGGTTACTACCGCATTGCCATATGACGGTATGTTCATATTGCCACTTATTCAAATTGCCCTATAACAATTGTATAGTCCTTACAGTAGCTGACTTGATAAAAGATTCTGAACAATTATTTCTCATATGCTTTCTCCGTGATTATTTGAAAAGAGAAATAATAAGAGCACTTCAGAAAATCGCTCATGTTCACAAGAAAAATGGTTATCCAGAAATCTTCTTTTCTTGTTATTTCGATCACTTCTGTTTTCCCTTCAGTGATAATAGTAACGGGGAGAAGTTTTTATGCTGACAAAATGTGAACTTTGTTTTCAAGCAACACATTCAGATTACATGAGACTATTGGCAAACATGTTTGCAGCACCATCTTGTTGTGAGGCGGTCCTTTTTAGACGTCAAGGCGGTGTTGGAACATATCTTCAAACAATCGGAATAGTAGTAGATAAAACTACTTTCATTAAAACATAGATAAACGTTTGAGAAACAAATACTTACAACTCAGAATATAGGTAAATAAAGGTTTTGTAGTTTTTGTGTTGTTACATATGTGGTGTTTGCTAGATTATAAAATCTTTTAACTCCTCGATTCAATGTTTTTTACCTCGCTTGTTGTAACCCAAAGAGGACATTTAGTATCATTTACATTTTGCTATTTATGAGGAGAATTAAACAACTTTGCATGTTTTTGTGCTGGCGTATAATTTTGATAAACTTAGCCGCCAAAATTATTTTATATCTAATTCTTAATAATTTATTCTTTGATTGAAGGGTTTATGGTAAGTTGTGCTGAATGACAAACATAAATGTAAATAGCACCATGTAACAACATTTGAAAAATTATGAGTTATGCAAAAATTGATGGTGATAAAGCATATAGGCTGGTTCGTTTTGTGATTATTATTCTCTATCTTGTTAAATTTTGTTATAATGACATTTACTTGGACGTTTTTGAGAACATATAAAGTATTATGTTTTCAATGAAAAATATTGTTAAATGATAAAAAAGGTGAAAGGAAAGGTGATTACAAACCCTATTGCGGAATAATGCATCCTTTTTAGCACTACCTTAAAGCAAAACCAAGTTCGGGCTATGCTATGATGTACTCAAAGTTCAAGTAAACCTTCATGACAACATTGATACTCGAATCCTTTCTGATCTGTCATTGTACATCTGCTGTATCATACACAGATTACCCAAACCGCTTTTAATTCTCTCTACCACCCATAAATGATGAAGAATATGACGTTGATATCATTTTCAATTCGTTTTAATATTTATTGTCATTGAACATATTTAGATAAGAAAAGTTATTTGGGAAAACGTCGGAGGTACTGCCGTGACACATTTGTACTATAATATTATATTTTTTAAGAACATATTATATTTTAGTATTTCTTTAATTCAGGCTAATTTTTCACATATGCTCATACATGTACAACATGTACATGAATGACATTCATGACATTCATGACATTCATGACAACTGTATGACAATTTACCCAGAAGATAAGATAGACAGCAATATAACAACTGTTTTCTTCATGCAGAAAGAGAAAAACAACACCAAGAAATGGTTTTGTAATAATCCCCTATGGCCTTCTCTTCTTTCTTGGTTCATTTGGCCAAAAATATGCAAACTAAGAAACATTTTGTAATATATTTTTTATAAAAGCCACAACGAATCCAAATAAAATTGTTCCATTTAATTTACAAATAGATACTAAGTATTCTTGCTTAGTCTAAGTACAAAAGACTTTGGATAACGTTTCAAAGCAAAACACAGAGAATTTTTCATGAAATCAGTTTATCACTTGAAACAGCTGTCTCTGAGCTTACCGGTCGGTTTCAGGTTAAACAGTCAATATGGTAAACAATGCATTATTCGTTATTCTTTCTTACCAAACGAGTACATTAAAGACTGTCATCCTGTTATCCAGGTGCTCTGTTATTTAAGCAGTAAGTCAACAATTATCAGATTAATGCAGCTTTATTTGTTCAGCCCTATTACATTTGATATCAAAGAGAAACCAAATTGGGATACCATGATGTGACCCGGGTCGCTTACGATCTGACCCCTCAGGTGACACTCGATGGTAGGTCTCACGCAAATGTGTAACAAATACTACTCTATAACACGTGTTACCGTTGTGGTATGCCCGTAACATCTTACAAGCACGTCACAAACAAAGGGGTTTTGATTTTTTAATTCTGGATTAAACTAAAACATCAACATGAGATAGGTAGAAGATCAGAGCAGATCCATCTAGTCCAATTAAATTTTAGATTTTTTTCTTTTTTAAAACAGTGCATTACAAAAAGTACATCTTTGTTCATTTTAGAAGTTAAGGTGATGAATGATAGCGAAGGCAAGTTTATGGACACACATCTTCTTTACATTTCGATTGACATAGATACCAAAATGTTCACATGTTAGAAACGATATTGGTACATAAACCGAAACGTCGCATTACGAGAATATAGACATTGTACATGTATATCCATTTACTCTCTTTCGTCATTCTACTAAGCATTACGTAGCTGAGATAGTTTGATAGTGACAAAGAAATCGCATGACAATATTCACCATGTACCATACAAAAATGCATACTTTTGTATGCGTCTTTAACATCTTTCACGCAAATGATAAGCAAAGATAATATTGCTTTATAACGGTGTTAGCATCTTCACTGAAATGTCGCATGTCATGCAATAAAGAAATTGACCATCCATAAGAAATGTTTCGTTTTCTGAAACCAAAATAAGTATTCTAAACATTTGCACTTAAAACGTCTCTACATGTCAAAAATACGATAGTTGACTTTAAAACTGTTTTTGATCGAAATAAATCAGAAAGGTTGTTCATTTCGGGTTTTTTGCTGAATAACATATATATATTAACAAAAAGAAATCATTTCTCAGAAAAATACAATTACAAGAAATATTTTCAAGTTGGGTTTGTTTTCAAAATTTTCGTTTCTGTTTTTTTTCAAATAAATGAACTGTTATATTCTTCCATTTCGCGAAGTCGTTAACTTTATCATATCACTCCAAATTCACACAAAGCACTTGTGTTGGTGTATATCCGAAACATTGTAAATGTCGTTCAATTATTCTTAAATATCCGAGAGAATTCGTTATGGACATTAAGGGAGGGTGGTTTTTATTGATACACATTAATGGTACCTACACCTACTGCAGTGAACCATTCATTTGACATAACTATCGAAAAATATCAGAATTGAAAATAATCAATATACAGCTGTTGAACAAAAGTTTGTTACATTATTCCTATATTCATGATGTAAAATTCTCAATTTAGACATTTTGAAACTGTTGTCATTTCTATGTGGAATTCTTTACAGTCAATTCTTTAGTAACAATAATGTTAGGATTCTTATCTACACTATATATACAAGGTATATAATATGTGGTATATCGGAGACAGTTCTGACATCACCCAAATGAGGCAGTGGGTAAAAATTAATATTTTCAGATTTTCATATTTATGCAATGAATTATTAATTAAACTCATTTTCGTCAAAATTTTGAAAAAATAGTGATTTGCGTTATAACATATATCAAGTTATTTACAATAAAAATATTTAAATTGGAGATTTTAGAGGGTGGTATACTTCTAAATTAGGTACTTTGTCGTTGATAAAAACATCTGATTAAGATGTCATAATATTGTTGAAGGATTTTCCTACCAAACTACAGGTCCATACCGAAAGTTTGTTCACGTACTAGTCCATTTAAGTGCAAATATCATGTAATTTAAATTCAGAAAAAGACGAAAGTCATATCTCTGAAATTCAGATTATTTTGAATTTTGATTAAACTTTTTCATATCGATTCTCTGAGAAAGAAATCAGCACAAATATCTCGACTCAGTACAAAAGAACAAATACTAGTATGGCTTATGTTTGAAAGTTGTTGATCACTTAAAAGAGATTTGGAAAAGAAATACAAAAACTAGTGTTTTCGAAAATCTGACTCCTGGTCACTTCAAGAACCTGCCAAAACAAGTGACGATCAACTTGGGGGTATTATATACGCATATGTTACGTTACAATGGCTTTCGACTACTGAAGTGAAAATTCAACATTATTCGTTTCATTTTGATGCTACGATGCCTCAAAAACACCACAAATAACATGATATTTGCACCAGGATACGCAGGTACATGAACAAACTTTCGGTATGCTGTTATACAATTGTATGTAGTTGGATACGCATTATTTGAAAAAGGCCTTGATAGAAATGCAAACCTGATAAAGCATTTTTAACAAATTAATTTCAAAACACAATATATATTTCGATATTTCGATGAATATTTTACTAATCAAATTGCTACATTCATAAATTTTCAACTTAAATGCCAAACTATCTGTCGTTGTTTAAGACATATCTATAACTAAATGTTTGAGAGACAGTGTGTACCAGCATAGAAAATACCATTGTTTATTTACGTATATCGTTACACAGCAAAACATTCCACAGCAAAAATGTTATCTTTTCAATCACGAAGTAAGAAATGTGAAGTCGAGCGAGGGAAGAAATCGGTTTATATATCCCTGTCACCTTTAACCAGATATCTGAAAACCATTGACTGTGGTAGAATTAATCTCATACATTTGAATCATCTGTAATTATATGACTTCATCACGCCAGGTTGGGCATGTTTTTAGAAGTTAGATCGCAGAAAGGAGTTTGTGGTTTAAGTTTTGATACAAGAGATGGGCATATTAACCGATGCACGCAATGTGGTAGAGTTTGCGACAAAGCATCCTTGGTATGATGATGGTTTAGTTTCCGATGATCGTGAATTGAGAGTTTGTTTATCATCGTTTAGATCTCTCTATACGTGTTTTCGCTTGACATGACAGTTGAACACATTTCTTCATTTTTCACCCATTAATCTGATTAAACGAGAACCTTTCAAAATATTTTTATGTCCAACAACATTTGTGAAACCTTACAGGCACGCTTCGACTGGAAGGTTGGTTTCGAAATGTTCAACCTTACAGCTGCATATCAAAAGTTTGTTCACATACCTGGGTATATTAGTGCAATATATAATTTAGGATTCCTTTGAGGTATCGTAGCATCGCGAAAAAGAAACGTATAATGTTGAATTTTCAATACAGGTGTGCAGATCCATTCTTCTTTAAGGCAAATGTTTATCATACCCCACAGTGTTTCAACATGCCAAAATAAGACATTTTTGCACGAGAGACCAGACGATCCCTAAGTAAGTTCGGCTATTTCACTCATGGACAATAGGTGATCCTTTGTCAGTGTTGCTGAAATCACATCATTGACGTCCAAACTAAACCCAAATTACATGATATTTGCATTACGATTCAGCGGTAAGTGAACAAACTTTCGGTATGCAGTTGTATGAAATTTTTTAATATCTTAAGTTATCTCATCGATATATTTTACCAGCACAATATTTTGCCAGTCCACAAGTTTACTTTTATCTAAAGGCTTGTTTGTCCTTATTCCTTGGTCTGAAAGATGTTATTGCATTGTTGGGGGTTTTTTCAAATTAAAATTGATATTTTTACACATCAAATAAAACTTACTTTCATCGATTTTGATAATGGTTCCATATTTTTGTTAACAATTCGGTGCCTTCTCTTTCTTTAAAATGTATTTTCATTCACATATTGTCTTCTTTGGAATACTGTATTACTAAGCATCTTAATAGGAATTCTGTCTCGCTTTCGTTGTCTCATAATATGGTCCAACCGGTCATTTCAATCTTATGAAGAAAGACTGATTAAAGACCAATTTACATATCGCATCATCATTGATGTCGTCGAAGAAAATCATTCAAAATTAAATTTTTGACTAGATTTTGTTCCGCCACACTGTCCTAAAATTTTTATTCCAATGTACATAATATATTTGATGTCAAAATGTCAACAACCTCAGAATTTTCATTTTTATTTTATTTCCAATAAACAAGCATGAGGTTATTATCATGATTTGTATTTTATTATTGTCACCTAAACCAGAGAATGTGTTCATTTTCTAACCCTGCACTTTGTTATTTTCTTCAGATAGCAAGAGTTGCTCTTCACGTAAGAAACATACACTGTACCACGGCGATTCCATCGCTAGTAACGTACACATATTATTAGCATCATCATCAAGACTGTTGGCTGATTTTGACAACTGAATAATGTCATACGACCGATGCCGCGTTGGAACAAGGATTGAGCAACGAATCGGCCTTCTCTCTAGGCTTGTCACCTATTGGAAATCTCGTACGTCTCAATCAGTCAAATAACATGCTTTTGTTGACGAATCAAGTCGTTGACATGTGACGATATTCAAAATAACCGTTTTTGTACTTCAGATTTTGAAATGCATGAATGAATGAAATAAAAGGCTGGAGAAAAAATACATCTAGAAAAACGAAAATTTCTGTTCACTCTGACTGCTGGTTTCGTTAGCACAAACCCGCACATGCAGCATAAAGTCAGTGTCCCATTTTGGCAAGGCAAATTTTATGCACGCCAGGCAAATAGTCCTTTACAAGAATATTTGATCTAAAGTTTGCAATGATTTTCAAAACACGGATTGGTTCCATAGCGTTCAGTATTGATCCTCAATTCAATAGTATTAGTTTCGAATCACTTGCACATCGTCATTTTGCACAATACCATGGAATTCCATCCAATGTGTTCCGAAACACTTGCGGACACATGGAATGACGTTGGGCGGACGATTGTCGTTTACTGTCAATACACTGGTCGGACTTATTCTAACCCTCCGTTCATAATTCAATGACGGTTAGAGTATGGCCGAATTATTTCTAATACTCGGACATCCTTGTCCACAACATAAATAACAACGTTTCAAAAACTAGTTTAAGACTAAAAAATATTTCATATTTTCATTGTGCTTTTGACTTCATTTAGACATACGGTGATTTTGAACAGTTTTAAGATTTGTGAGTGAGTGAGTTGGGGTCAAACGTCTTTTTAACATTATTTCAGTTATCTTGAATTGAAAATTTGAATAATATTTTGATACAGATATGCTATACAATTGTCATCCTCAACCTGTTTATAACACACTGTTCAAACTGAAGAATAATTATGAAGGTCTCCATTGGCAAATGTAAAGGTGGATATTTAACTAGATGTATGACCTGTATGTAAGCAACTTGAAATCGTGGAAAATAAAAATGAAAAAAAATTCAGTTATTAAACACGTGCTTTAAGATTTGCCTTAACAAATTAAGGCAATGATTTCATTTGGATCAGTGGAACAATGATCAATATCCTAACAAGTTTTTTTCTTGACAGAATCATGAAAATCGATATATTCTTTGTTAAAACCATTTTACCGCACGGTTTACTTACCTTATCTTCTGCTCATTTGCTTTGGATCAAAATAACACAGTCTACTATTTTGGATAGAAAACGGATGAAAAAGTCTTTTACACAAAAATATAATGAATTTAAAACAACACAACGAAACATTAATTTATTGGTTTTGCTGACACCACTTCCAATAGTTTATAGTCTACAATAACATATTTTAAATATCTTATCCTATTTCTTCAGATAAGAAGATCCGAACCCATACACTTTTGTGTTTCTTTTAATATTGACACAAATAAAGGGTCATGTTTAAGACAAAATTAGTAACAAACAAAAAATACAATGTCACACGGGCCTTCTATAATTATAAATGTGTGTGTAGATTTAGGGTAATATTCTTTTTACTATTTGGATAATTATTCTAGATTTTTTTCTGTCTGAAGTATATCACGAAGGTTAATTTCAAAACGAATAGGTCACATCAAAATATTTTACGGGCGCTTCAATTATGTCTCCTTTTTTTTGCAATATTAAGATATAATCACAATATTCATGGCCACATGTTATAAAAACAATAATAAACTGAATATGTAGTTATATATCAATATAATAAATATAAATAAATACAATATAAATATATATCAGGTTCGTGTTCTTTCAGTTCATGACGTACATAATTTACTTTGATTCTTTCGCCAACGTCGTTTGCTTTCGATATTTTATTAGTGCTTCAAATGTATCTGTAATTTCTTCAACGAAACGTGACTATTTCAATCAATATGGCCTTCTCACGCAACCTCTGTTACAATTCGTCAGAACTGGTTACAATCAATTTGGATGAGGAATCAGAGACGTGTCAAATTAAGGATGATTTTAAGACTGTTGAGAAGACTTTTGAGCCCCTTTATAATGTGTATTGAGTACATACTTTATAAGAAAGAAGATAGAAAATGTCCTAAAAGAGCATGCAAATTCTTGTGTGAAAAGTGAGAGTGTTATAAGAGAGTGTTATATATCCAGATTTTATATTTTCCCAGATGGTGCGTGGCGTAGATATGTATTGCTGGCACTATGTGCTGTCATTTTGATGCGTCAGTGTGTTATCCAGTCGATTGCAACACACAATGTGTCGTCCTATTGATGTATTGTGTGTGATCCTATGTCTTGCGTTTTATCGTATCGAAACTGACAAAGAGAGTCCCAGTTTTTGGCATTTTCATAATAGTTACCTGCAGTTTGGAGAAGTGATTTAGCTCAAATAATTTACTTTATCTATTTCATTACGAAACAAATATTTACACTACATTTTATATTTTTAAAAAGAATAATTCTTTTGACCATTGTTGAAATGATTTAACCTGCATGCTTGCTTTGTATATGTCATATCTTTTGAATTATATCGTCAGTGATCGAGAATGTACGCGTATTAATATGTGTTACGAATTTAAATGATGATTGTTTGATATCCCTGCAGATGTAGATTCACAAAACGATTTGCTAATCCGCTTTAAATGAAACATTTAGATTTCACAATTTCGGCTAGTTAAGTAAATTCTCAACGAAAGTTTTCCAAAGAAAAGCGCCTGCCTCTATCCATCTGATTTATAAACCTTATCGATGTGGTTTCTTCCTTATATCTGTGTATTCATTCATACTTGGTTTTGTCATTCGTGAAGCCGTGGTGGCTGAGCAGGTGATCCTTTAGATATACAGTGCTTGTTATAAATGCCTGACTCTTTCGGTGAACTAATCCCTAAAACCTACAGGGATACGTCATGTTGTGATTGAAATTACATTGTCACCTTCTAAAATTAAGCTGTAGTTAAGCTGTGACATTAGCAGAGAAATATACCTGGTTTTATCTTCTTTGATTGATATTCTAGAAGTTTGTTTGATGAAAAATGATAACTATTTTATTGATATACATCACCTTTATTTTGAAAAGAAAACGTTTCAACATACAATGTCATGTCGTTCTCAAGCAAGCGAAGGATATGTGTGCAGATAACGTTCATAATTACATATGAAATGTTTATACAATGAATAATGATTAGGAGAATTAAGGTGTAAAAACATGTAACAGCCAAAGCTTAATTACACCTCCGACATTACCCGCAAATATTCAGAACTCTGAAAACAAATGATCTGATGCAGTTTGTAACGCCATAAGTACGATTTAAATCTTTTGGACATATTTTTTCAAATTCACTTGAGCTACACTTTGGAATCAACTGCCACTGGATTTTGAAGCAGGTCCCAACTTAAAATTTGTTCAAACCAGCTTTAAAAACGTATCTGCTCATTTAGTACATCTTCAGACGGTCAAACATCTTACTGCTTAGCTAGATTTTTAGTGGTACGAGGTTGTTTGAAGAAATTATGACGTATCAAGCGAAAAATGCATGTGTCAATTTTTATGTGAACACATTTAATCATTTGAGTAAGGGAAATGTATGATCGCTGAAGGACTCCTGTCATTCATTGAAAAACATTCATTTCCAATTGATAACATTTATTTTCATTTTCTTAAGATCACTTTATTTCCGTAAAAAAATATGATACAGTGCCTTAATTCCCCTGAACAAAACTTGTGTGTCTCGTACATCTAACAACGTATTTCTCATGTATTCAGTGAGCCAATGAAACGATTCAAGGGGACACGCGCAACACATCTCTAAACGGTTCGTAAGATATAAGGTTTATAAGGTATAGAACTTTGTAGCAGATGACTAATAAAGCGTTTAAGGCATATTGACTGTTGATCATAATTTGGGCCGCAACGTTACAATTTAAAATCTTGGCTTTGAGTTGAAAGATTTCAGATTTTATATATTTTTAATTCTTGAGATTGTGAATGATATTGTGAAAACGTGACTTCAGTGGCTTCATATTCCCTAATAACAAGATTTCAGGATTTTTTCTAGAAAGACTTAAATTACATTAGGCCCTCAACAGCTCCTTATAATCAACAAACCCAGACTTCAATAAACAACCCTTCTATTCTATATGGCCAGTGGTTAGGTCTAAAAAAACAAAGAGCTTAACGATAGGATTGACGGACAGAATTCATATGGCATGAATAAAGAATGTGTCTGTGTTAGTGTTACTTTATGTTACAAATTGTTCGTCGCTCATTCTCTTCATTATCTACAAGTGAATACGCTGAATGAATGTAACAAACAAACTCATGTTATAAAGGATCGACCACGAGAAATCGTAATGATTACCTTCAACAGATGAACCCTGAAAAATATTCTATTTCTTGCCATCTATAAATTCAGAGTCTTCCAGCAAGGCTGATCGCTCTTGGCTTCGGCTATCTTTACAAAACTTAAGAATAAGAAAAGAGAGTGCCACGCCCACTATGAGAGGTAGGATTCCAAAGACAATAACGTACATCCACACCCGAGGTTCACACGTGGTCCACATGTCTATATTCTGGTCAACAGAAGATGATCTTCCGTTATGGTACACGATCACCTGCCCTGGATTCAGTGAAACCTCGAACGAACATGGCGAACTTCCGGTTCGGTAGGAACAGTTGAGTGCGGATGAGGAGATGTCAAATAACGTCCTTTTGATGTAGACGTCAGCCTGGACAGATAGTGTGAATGTTGGGGAAAAGAACATTAGGTAGTATGTATCCCGCTCCGATACGTTCAACTTGTACACAACGGTCCTTGAAGTAACTGCCTTCTCTATATAGCAGTCTGAACAAGATCCTTCTGCGTCTATCCATTTCTGGAGATTATCACTGCCCTTGATGACGTACATCGTTGATCCCCCACTGGCAGACACAGTTAAGAGGGACCCTTCCAGTAAGTAGAACCCCCAGTACTCGTAGTCATTACTCGTCAGATAGGTCAAATATGAAGTATTGAACTCTTCAACGTCATTTGGGTCAACTCTTGGCAGCTCATCAAAGGAGTAAGCCGTGAAGGGATTTGTAGAGTTGAGCTTCATGGACTGACAGAAGGCGTTGTTGAGGTGAGATGTGACTGGTGCCATGTCTGTGGGTGCTGACTGGAACTTGTTGATGCTGAGCATGTTGAAGCGGAGGAGGAGGGAGACGGTCAGCACCAGGGTCAGCACATAGACCCAGAGGAGGACTACTCGGACAAGACGAGACATCTTTCTGATGCACAGCAAGATGGAGATCAAGTTGATGCCACACATACAAAAGAAGCAGCAACATTCGTTATCATCGTTGGTACCCCCACTTGACTTACTGGAGTGATATAGAGATGTGTTAGCAAAAGCACTACCGCCACTGAAACCACCACCACTGAAACCACCTCCTCCACCACCACCGCCACCACTCGAGAAAC
This sequence comes from Phorcus lineatus, assembly GCA_921293015.1. Classification (NCBI taxonomy): domain Eukaryota; kingdom Metazoa; phylum Mollusca; class Gastropoda; order Trochida; family Trochidae; genus Phorcus; species Phorcus lineatus. The sequence continues at coordinate 12,866,656 of OV121095.1, read as the reverse complement.
CGCCAGCTCCGTGGGTCATTCTGCAAATATAGGTACAAATGATTGTTAGAGAAGGAAGGGGATGATGTTAAAGCATACGTTTACAGGGGAGCAGATCATGTTAAATCGCACATGGAATATTTCACACAAAAATACCGTTTTGGATCATAACAACAGTATGTAAATGAGCTATTTTCTCAATACGACCTTGAAAAAAAATCGTATCATTTATGTTACATATTTTTCATCATACATTCTTTAGTAGTCATGTTATATAGACTATATATGATATAAAAGCTAGATCCTCCGAATTTTCATTAACTTATGAGCTGTAAAAGCATTTAAAAACTATTATCCTTATGAATTTATTCTTGGCTTATGTCTTCAATTGCACAGTTGCTGTGGCAATTCACGTGCAGTTGCATCCTCCCGTGTAAACAGAGTTGCAGGTTTGACTACTCAAACATTGCTGATAGTGTCTTAAATAGGAAACATGTCAGTTTTGCCTGTAAAATGGCATTATTAATAATAGTTACATTATGCATTCACAAGGCAAATTTTGTAAAAAGAACTGTTTTGATATTCGTTAAAATTACATTTCTTGATGGTTTAATAAATACTAAATGCCAAAATAACACATTATTTCTTTGTCCGTGCGTACTTTAGCCTAGTGGTTGTATCGCAAGGTGTCTGCTGTAGTATTGTGATAGTCCTGTAAATATCCCGGAGTTGTATCGCAATTGTCATAAATTGAATCATACTCAATCATATTCACAAATTCGATGGTTAAAATATTGGCTAAAAATATTCAGAATGCACGAAAGATGCCTTCCAAATGTTGCATATAATACAATGGTCCATCTTGACAATATGGGTAAGTTATCTTGGGCATCAAATATTAGAAATCTTTTATGTTCTCATGGTTATGGTTTTGCTTGGTTAAACCAGGGTGTCGGTGATATTAAAATGTTTAAAAGGAATTCCGTGAACGGTCTGTAAATATGTTTTACCAAGAATGGCATTCAACATTAGAAACAAGTTCTCGTTATGATCAAGACATTACTGCAACCAGAGCGCAATTTATCCCTTATTAGATTAAAAAGTACTGGAATCTTATTCACACGATACAGACTAGATAGATTTAATGATGAACAAGGGAAGAAAAACGTCCATCATTAAAAGCGAACGTATATGCCAACTGTGCAATTGAGGTTGAAGTTCACTTCACATTTGTCTATCCATGTTATGAAAATTTTCGAAAAAGATTTATTTCAGATAATTTATTATCAAAACCACTATTGACAGCATTTATATCAATTGTGACTTGTAAAGATACTTTGACTATATGATGAATGTGTATTGCATTAGTCATATAGTTTTATAACAATTATTGTCTTAGAGTTATATCGCATGAGCCATATAGTTGTTTCACGGGTTATTCCCAGGATGTGAGGAGGTTAAATAAGCGAATGTCCTTGGCTAATGATATTCATAGATGAAACACAATCTGTCCCTATCATGTTGGATGTCTATAGTTAGAGGGGTAAATGTTACTTTCACATTTCACATTCCATGCATAAAACAATATCAAGATGACTAAATTGAACGACGTCGGCCAACATCATAACAAAAAATAACGTTTAATGTTAAAAAGCTATTATCAAAACACTTCCGCTTGAAACATGTCAATAAAACAAAACAAAGGTCAAAAGGTGGGTTGATAAATGATCAGTCCTATGCTAACAGAAAACATAAATTATAGACAGAGTCAGGACACTTGAGGCGGGAAGAAAAAGACGTGACGTAACGGTAAAATGACGTCACAAATTAGAAGAAAGTTACGTAAGAGAAAAGAGGTACAAAAAGGGCTATGCAATAAAAGCAGTTAGCCTGTAGATTTGAGTGAGAATATAATTGGAAGTGAAGAGATGTTTGTGCTTATCTTATTTTTTATTATTATTGATATTTTATGTCAATGAATCCTTGAGGAGTTCGATCTCTGGCTCAGGCCTTATACAGACAGACAGACAGACAGATTTATTCAGTACTGTGGGCCATATGGCCTATATTACTATAGTCTGTATGCTAACGCCTTACAGACCTATACTGACACATAAGTATCGTCCCATAAGATAAACAATTTATACTATATACACTTATGCATATATATACATTTACATAAACTTAAACATAACATGACATATATAAACACATGTAACAAATATATGGTTGTGTGTGTGTGTGTGGGTGTGTTTGTTTACATACATATATACATATACATGGGAATTATGATTCTATGCAAATAAACCAAGGTGAGGAACGTCAACATAAATGTTGAAAGGTATAAAATGATGTTTTAGGTTTATAATTAAATTATATAAATTTGGTCTTTAGCGTAATGTTTCATACATTGACATGGAAAATGAACTACGCTGTCAAATGTATGTCAGTAACATCCTGGTTATATATAACGTCAGGCATATGTGATGTATGTCAGAGGATAAACTTTCAATAATTTGACAAAATAACATTTAAAATTGTCAAGTTATTATTATTGTCAATTATAATCGTCATCAAATGATATTAGCAATGGTAAAAGTTTACCAAACTGACGTACCTCGTAGTGTAACAATTTCCTTGTGTCAACCTTGTGATAACAATGTGGTGTCGCTTACCGACATGTACACAGTGAATACAAGCATATATTTATCTTTATCTTAAATATGACTATACCTTGCCAACTCAAGGCCCGGTGTCACAAGTTTTCATCGCAATAACTGTTGCAATAGTTGAACCGTCTTTATTCTGTGACGTCATTACATAGGCGTAGGAACACTTCTAAACTTGGGGGGGTGGCGCAAGATTTTTCATTTGTTAAGCGAGGAGGGGGGAGGCTTAGGAGGAACGTATCATGACAGGGCTTTGCTCTTTTGAAACAGTTAATAAAGTGTCACCTGTAAAAATACCTCGATTGATATCTTCAACAGCACCTATTTCACTTTAGATGTGGCTATTAATTAGTGTATGAGTAGTTGTGTAAAATGTAAAATATGGATTCTATGATTAACGGAATTAAACACGTTATATTTTATTTTACCTGAGAGAATTAAAAACATGTCTTCATCTCTATTATAGTGCTTTGAAAATCGATTTTCAAAATGTAAAAACCATTAAACTTCTCCAAACGATAAGTATCGTTAGCAAATTCCCCGTGTTAGCCTTGTGATAGCGCTTATCAACACAGCTCATATCAACATCAATACTTCCTTTAATGTAATGTAATAACATTGCCAACTCAAGTCACGGGATTCTATGTATCACAATAAATGATGCAATAGTGAACTCCCGAATTACGTTTGTGATAGGATTTTCCGTCTTTATGATACGAGCGTAAACCTACGCGCCTTCTCTGCATTCGTCACACAGTGGTTTATGTTTATCCGCTATACAATTGTACAAAAGATGGGACTCATTCGTGAAAAAAAGATTTCTTTTTTGTAAATATTAAAAGTCAAAGTCTTTTTCTGTCTATTTAATAGAATACCAGTCCTTTCATCACATCTTTGTGTATTGCTGGCATTAGTTGTTGAAGCTGTGAAAAAAATATAACATCACCTGTTCGTTTCACGACTGTCGTAATATTAATTACACTCATCATCATCATGTTCTTTATTCCTCCATTGGAGAAATACATTTAGAATGCGAGAATGCGATAGGCTATACAAAATAAGAATGCGAAAATGCGACAGAATATACAATAGAGAGAGAATGCGAACGTATAAAAGTATATACATGTGCAGCGTTTGTCAACGCGTTAATGCTAGATTTTTCCATTAAGATTGTGATGTTTAGATGAACATCATCTATATATTATAATGTGTCTTTCTACAAAGGAACCAAGTCATAAAAAAGGAAAAACCAGTATACTTGTCAGTAAGTTCCTGATTTATAATTTCAAGACAAAACGTATGTGTTAAACTAAGACAATAGATCTCGACTATAAAAAAAACTTTTTATCATTTCAGTACCCTTGAAATACATGTACCATGTTTGCAACACGAGAGCCTGAAAATACGTATCTCCTGTGCGAGAGCGAGAGCGATGAATATACAGATGTTTGGACACGAGTGTTGTAAACATAGTTTATATAAGATATTTACTGAAGATCCAAACATAGGTGAACTACCAGGTGTCGTAACCCTGCACTTAAACATGTTATTTTCTTCAGATAGCAAGAGTTGCTCTTCACGTAAGAAACATACACTGTACAACGGCGATTCCATCGCTAGTAACGTACTCATTATCATTAGCATAATCATCAAGACATTTCGCCGATTTGACAACTGAATAATGTCATACGACCGATGCCGCGTTGGAACAAGGATTGAGCAACGAATCGGCCTGCTCTCCAGGCTTGTCACCTATTGGAAATCTCGTACGTCTCAATCAGTCAAATAACATGCTTTTGTTAATGAATCAAGTCGTTGACTTGTGACGATATTCAAAATTACCGTTTTTGTACTTCAGATTTGAAAGGCATCACCTGAAGTAATTAGATAAAAGGTTGGAAAAGAACATCTAGAAAAACGAAAATTTCTGTTCACTCTGACTGTTGGTTTCGTTAGCACAAACCCGCAAATGCAGCATAAAGTCAGTGTCCCATAAATAACAAAAAACTAGTTTCGACTAAAATATATTTCATATTTTCATCGTGCTTTTAACGTCTTCATTTGGACATACGGTGAATTTTAACAGTTTTAAAACTTTAAAATTTGAGTGAGTGGGTGAGTCATCTGAAAAATATTTCCATTATTAAACGAGTGCTTTAAGACTTGCTTTACCAAATCAAGGAAATGATTTCGTTTTGATCAGTTGAACGCTGATCGATATTCTAACAAAGTATTTCCTTGAACCATTAATGTCAATATATTCTTTGCCAAAACGATTTTAGCCGCCCGGGTTACTTACCCTACCTGATGCGCAATTGTTTTGGATCAAAATAATACACTCTACTATTTTGGTTAGAAAAGGGATGAAAAAAATCTTTTACACACAAAACATTAATTGAAAACAACATAGAAACATTACAATAATTGTATTACTTGCTGACACCACTTCAAAAAATTGACAGTCTACCATAACATATTTCATATCTTATCCTATTTCTTCAGACACGAAGATCCGAACTCATACACATTTGTATTTCTTTTAATATGGACACAATGAAAAGGTTATGTTTAAGACAAAATTAGTAACAAACACAAAATTACAACGTCACACAGGCCTTCTATAATTATAAATGTGTGTGTAGATTTAGGGTAATATTCTTTTTACTATTTGGATAATTATTCTCGATTTTTTTCTGTCTGAAGTAAATCACTAAGGTTAATTTCAAAACGAATAGGTCATATCAAAATATTTTACGGGCGCTTCAATTATGTCTCCTTTTTTTGCAATATTAAAATATAATCACAATATTCATTGCTACATGTTATAAAAACAATAATAAACTGAATATGTAGTTAGTTAGATATATATAGCAGGTTCGTGTTCTTTCTGTTCATGACGTACATAATTTACTTTGATTCTTTCGCCAACGTCGTTTGCTTTCGATATTTTATTAGTGCTTCAGATGTATCTGTAATTTCTTCAACGAAACGTGACTATTTCAATCAATATGGCCTTCTCACGCAACCTCTGTTACAATTCGACAGCTGGTGCGTCAATCAAAGAACTGGTTACAATCAATTTGGATGAGGAATCAGAGACGTGTCAAATTAAGGATGATTTTAAGACTGTTAAGAAGACTTTTGAGCTCCATAACAATGTGTATTGAATATATACTTTATAAGAAAGAATATAGAAAATGTCCTAAAGGAGCATGCAAATTCTTGTGTGAAAAGTGAGAGTGTTAGAACAATATCCAGATTTTAATATTTTCCCATATTGTGCGTGGCGTAGATATGTATTGCTGGCACAATGTGCTGTCATTTTGATGCGTCAGTCTTGTGTGTTATCCAGTCGATTGCAACACACAATGTGCCGTCCTATTGATGTCTTGTGTGTGATCCTATGTCTTGCGTTTTATCATATCAAAACTGACAAAGATGGTCCAAGTTTTTGGCATTTTCATGATAACAAATTTATCAGTAGTAACATCGTAATAGTTAACTGTACTGATTCCGAGAAGCTCAAATAATTAGCTTGTCAATTTCATTATGAAAACATTATTTACACTACATTTTCTATTTTTAAAAAGTATAATTCTTTTGACCATTGTTGAAATGATTTAACCTGCATCTTTTGAATCATATTGTCAGTGATCGAGAATGTCCGCGTATTAATATGTGTTACGAATTCAAATGATGATTGTTTGATATCCCCGCAGATATAGATTCACAAAACGATTTGCTAATCCGCTTTACATAAAACATGTAAATTTCACAATTTCGGCTAGTTAAGTAAATTCTCAACGAAAGTTTTCCAAAGGAAAGCGTCTGCCTCTATCCATCTGATTTATAAACCTTATCGGTGTGGTTTCTTTCTCATATCTGTGTATTCATTCATTCATACTTGGTTTTGTCATTCGTGAAGCCGTGGTGGCTGAGCAGGTGATCCTTTAGATATACAGTGCTTGTTATAAATGCCTGACTCTTTCGGTGAACTAATCCCTAAAACCTACAGGGATACGTCATGTGGTGACTGAAAGTAACATTGTCTCCTTCTAAAATCAAGCTGTAGTTAAGCTGTGACAATAGCAGAGAAATATACCCGGTTTTATCTTCTTTGATTGATATTCTAGAAGTTTGTTCGATGAAAAATGATAACTATTTTATTGATATACAACACCTTTATGATGAAAAGAAAACGTTTCAACATACAATGTCATGTCGTTCTCAAGCAAGCGAAAATTGTGTGTGAAGATTACGTTTATAACTGCACATGAAAAGTTTATACAATGAATAGTGATTAGGAGAATTAAGAGTTGTTAAAACATGTAACAGCCAAAGCTTAATTACACCTCCGACATTACCCGCAAATATTCAGAACTCTGAAACCAAATGATCTGATGCAGTTTGTAACGCCACAAGTACGATTAAAACCTTTTGGACATATTCTTTCAAATTTACTTGAGCTACACTTTGGAATCAACTGTCACTGGATTTTGAAGCAGGTCCCAACTTAAAATTTGTTTAAAGCAGCTTTAAAAACGTATCTGCTCATTTAGTACATCTTCAGACGGTCAAACATCTTACTGCTTAGCTAGATTTAGTGGTACGAGGTCGTTCGAAGAAATTATGACGTATCAAGCGAAAAATGCATGTGTCAATTTTAATGTGAACACATTTAATCATTTGAGTAAGGGAAATGTATGATCGCTTAAGGACTCCTGTCATTCATTGAAAAACATTCATTTGCAATTGATAACATTTATTTTCCTTTTCTTAAGATCACTTTATTTCCGTAAGAAAATATGATACAGTGCCTTAATTCCCCTGAACAAAACGTGTGTGTCTCGTACATCTAACAATGTATTTCTCATGTATTCAGTGAACCAATGAAACGATTCAAGGGGACACGCGCAACACATTTCTACAACGGTTCGTAAGATATAAGGTTTATAAGGTATAGAACTTTGTAGCAGATGACTAATAAAGCGTTTAAGGCATATTGACTGTTGATCATAATTTGGGCCGCAACGTTACAATTTAAAATCTTGGCTTTGAGTTGAAAGATTTCAGATTTTATATATTTTTAATTCTTGAGATTGTGAATGATATTGTGAAAACGTGACTTCAGTGGCTTCATATTCCCTAATAACAAGATTTCAGGATTCTATCTAAAAAGACTTTAATTACATTAGGCCCTCAACAGCTCCTTATAATCAACAAACCCAGACTTCAATAAACAACCCTTCTATTCTATATGGCCAGTGGTTAGGTCTAAAAAAACAAAGAGCTTAACGATAGGATTGAAGGACAGAATTCATATGGCATGATTAAAGAATGTGTCTTTGTTAGTGTTACTTTATGTTACAAATTGTTCGTCGCTCATTCTCTTCATTATCTACAAGTTAATACGCTGAATGAATGTAACAAACAAACTCATGTTATAAAGGATCGACCACGGGAAATCGTTATGATTACCTTCAACAGATGAACCCTGAAAAATATTCTATTTCTTGCCATCTATAAATTCAGTCTTTCAGCAAGGCTGTTCGCTCTTGGCTTCGGCTATCTTTACAAAACTTAAGAATAAGAAAAGAGAGTGCCACGCCCACTATGAGAGGTAGGATTCCAAAGACAATAACGTACATCCACACCCGAGGTTCACACGTGGTCCATATGTCTATATTCTGGTCAACAGAAGATGATCTTCCGTTATGGTACACGATCACCTGCCCTGGATTCAGTGAAACCTCGAACGAACATGGCGGACTTCCGGTTCGGTAGGAACAGTTGCGTGCGGATGAGGAGACGTCAAGTAACGTCCTTTTGATGTAGACGTCAGCCTGGACAGATAGTGTGAATGTTGGGGAAAAGAACATTAGGTAGTATGTATCCCGCTCCGATACGTTCAACTTGTACACGACGGTCCTTGAAGTAACTGCCTTCTCTATATAGCAGTCTGAACAAGATCCTTCTGCGTCTATCCATTTCTGGAGATTATCACTGCCCTTGATGACGTACATCGTTGATCCCCCACTGGCAGACACAGTTAAGAGGGACCCTTCCAGTAAGTAGAACCCCCAGTACTCGTAGTCATTACTCGTCAGATAGGTCAAATATGAAGTATTGAACTCTTCAACGTCATTTGGGTCAACTCTTGGCAGCTCATCAAAGGAGTAAGCCGTGAAGGGATTTGTAGAGTTGAGCTTCATGGACTGACAGAAGGCGTTGTTGAGGTGAGATGTGACTGGTGCCATGTCTGTGGGTGCTGACTGGAACTTGTTGATGCTGAGCATGTTGAAGCGGAGGAGGAGGGAGACGGTCAGCACCAGGGTCAGCACATAGACCCAGAGGAGGACTACCCGGACAAGACGAGACATCTTTCTGATGCACAGCAAGAAGGAGATTATGTTGATGCCACAAATACAAAAGAAGCTGATACACTCCATATCATCGTCTGTACCCCCACTAGACTTACTGGAGTGATAATGAGATGTGTTAGCAAAACCTCCACCACCACCACCACTCGAGAAACCGCCAGCTCCGTGGGTCATTCTGCAAATATAGGTACAAATGATTGTTAGAGAAGGGAGGGGCTGTAGTTAAAGCATACGTTTACAGGGGAGCAGATCATGTTAATTCGCACATGGAATGTTTCACACAAAAATACCGTTTCTGATCACAACAACAGTATTAAAATAAGCTATTTTCTCAATACGACCTGGAAAAAAATCGTAACATATATGTTACATATTTTTCATCTTACTTTTTCTTTTCTCTCATATTATATAGACTTTATATGATATAAAAGCTAAATCCTCCGAATTTTCATTAACTTATCAGCTCTAAAAGCATTTAAAAACTATTATCCTTATGAAATGTATTCTTGGCTTAAGTCATCAATTGCACATGTGCTGTGGCAATTCACGTGCAGTTGCATCTTTCCGTGTCAACAAATCTAGAGTTGCAGGTTTGACTACTCAAACATTGCTGAAAAGTCTTAAATAGGTTGTTTTAATGTCAGTTGTGCCTGTAAAATGGCATTATCAATAATAGTTACATTATGCATTCACAAGGACAATTTTTTTAAAAGAAGTTTTTTTATATTTGATGTTAAAATTACATTTCTTGATGGTTTAATAAATACTAAATGCCAAACTAACACATTATTTCTTTGTCCGTGCGTACTTCAGCCTAGTGGTTGTATGGCAAAAGACCTGCGGTGGTATTGCGATAGTCCTGTAAATGACCCGGGGTTGTATCGCAATTGTCATAAATTGAATCATACTCAATCATATTCAAAAATTAGATGTCAAAAATTTTGGCTTAAAATACTCAAAATGCACGAAGGACGCCTTCCAAAAGTTGCATATAATACGATGGTGCATCTCGATAACAAGGGAAAGGTATCTTGGGCATCAAATATTAGAAATCTTTTATGTTCTCATGGTTATGGTTTTGCTTGGTTAAACCAGGGTGTCGGTGATATTAAAATGTTTAAAAGGAATTCCGTGAACGGTCTGTAAATATGTTTTACCAAGAATGGCATTCAACATTAGAAACAAGTTCTCGTTATGATCAAGACATTACTGCAACCAGAGCGCAATTTATCCCTTATTAGATTAAAAAGTACTGGAATCTTATTCACACGATACAGACTAGATAGATTTCATGATGAACAAGGGAAGAAAAACGTCCAATGTTAAAAGCGAACGTAAATGCCAACTGTGTAACTCTGCAATTGAAGATGAAGTTCACTTCACATTTGTCTATCCATGTTATGAAGATTTTCGAATAAGATTTATTTTAGATAATTTATTATCAAAACCACTTTTGACAGCATTTATGTCAATTGGGACTTGTAAAGATACTTTAATTATTATAAATCTAGCTATGTGCGTTATGTATGCTCAAGAGCGCCGTGATGAAATGTTGAAATGCAGACCTATATTAAACTAATTGTATTGCATATTATGTAGTTAATACTAACATGAATATTTTAACTCTCCTGTACATGGGCCGGATGCCTTGAATACAATAAACGTTGTCTTGTCTCATTTCTATTCATTATAGCGGAATTGTATCACAATTTTCAAAAATAATAGTTTTGAACCATTATAGTGATGAATGTGTATTATATTAGTCATATAGTTTTATAACAATTATATTCTTTGTCCTATCTGAAAGTAACATTTACCCCTGTAACTATAGACATCCAACATGAGAGGGACAGATTGTGTTTCATCTATGAATGGGCCTAACATACCAAGGTATAAAATATTGTTTTAGGTTTACAATTAAATCATATAAATTTGTTCCTTCCTTCCTAGCGTAATGTTTAATACATTGACATGGAAAATGAACTACGTTGTCACATTTATGTCAATATCATCCTGGTTATATATATATAACGTCAGGCATATGTTATGTATGTCAGAGGATAAACAATCTGGTTAAACTGAAAAACTTTCAATAATTTGACAATATAACATTCAAAATTGTTAAGTTTACAATTATAATGGTCATAAAATGATATTTACAATGGTAAAAGTTCACCAAACCGACATACCTTGCACGAAACGGTAAGCAGTGTAACAATTTCCTCGTGTTAACCTCGTGATAACAATGTGGTATCGCTTACCGACATGTGTCCCGATCCTCCCTGAGTTAAGGCCTTAAAGAGACATGGGATATGTTCAAGTTAACCGCTTCAAAATCTGGTGACGGTTGAAGCGCCTAACTTGAACGTATATCATGTCTCTTTAAGGCTGTAACGTTGAGCGGATGGGCTGGACATGTACACAGTGAATACAAGCATCAAAATCTTTATCTTAAGTATGACTATATCTTGCCAACTCAAGGCCCGGTGTCACAAGTTTTCATCGCAATAACTGTAGCAATAATTGAACCATCTTAATTCTGTGACGTCATTATATAGGCATAGGAACACTTCAAATTAAGCGGGGGGAGCTGTGGAGGAGGAGAGAAACGAGAAACGTAGTGCGGTATCATGACAGAAGGCTTTGCTCTTCAGCAGCACCTATTTCACTCTGGTTGTGGATATCAATTAGTACATGAGTAGGCGGTGTTCCTGCGCCTATGCATTTAACTTCTCCAAACGATAAGTATTGTTAGCAAACACAGCTCATATCAACATCAATACTTCCTTTAATGTAATGTAATACCATTGCCAACTCAAAGTGTCAAGTATCACAATGATTTAGTGAACTTCCTTATTACGTCTGTGATAGGATTTTCCGTCTTTGTGATACGAGCGTCACGCATTCTCTGCATTCGTCACACAGTGTGTTACTCTCCAACCCCTTAATTATCCAAAAGTCTACATATTTTAGACAGACAGATAATTTATTCATGTCTCATCTCAATCTACATTTAAAATACCAGTAAAATAACTCATGTATTGACCCACACCGGCTGGAGTTATCAGAGATATTAAAGTACATTTATAAATTTATTTAAAAACCAAATACACTTACAGCATATTTTTGAAGATAAAGTCATAAACTGATTACGAGATAAGATATTTTTTAAGAGTTAAGGCCGTAGTCCATAAAGGCAGCGCGCAAGCAGCGCTGCGCGTCGCGTCATGACAAAATAAATAGCTTTAGTTATTTTACGTTTATGTCCCTCCATTCAAGCAGCGCGTCAGCGTCAAAATTTCTGAATCGCAAAAAAAGCGATTTTTGCTGCATGACGTGCTGACGCACCGGGGAATCCCCTCTTTCCGCATGTTTGAAATATAAATACGTGTTTCGGTAATTTATTAGAAATATTAACGTTAAAGATGCCAAAAACACAAATCAACGAAGAATTGCTTATCAATGAGGTGCAGAAGCACCCCTGCCTCTATGACATTGACAGCAGAGAGATTGCCTCCAAGAAAAAAGGCAGAAGTAAAGTTTTTGATTCATGAGCTTTTGTACAAGGCAGAGTGTTTCCCCGATATGCAGTTGAACGTCCAGGCCACACAGGTTGGACTTCAACATCAACATCAAACCTATGCTCAGCCTCGCATGAATGCCACAAATCAAGAGTGGGAATATGATTCATATCCCATGTACCAAAACCTTTGATTATGTGACATTGTACTGATAAGTACAGATCCAAAGCATTGTTACTGTGTTCTAACACTTATTGTTTCCGTGCAAGATAATTGCCTTCATTTTACTTAAAGCATGAGTAAATGCAAAACAAGAAGTTTATGTTACATGAACAAGATAGTTCTTGGTCTTCTGTATTGTTAATGTGTTCGTTTAAAAAAGAATAACCTTCTGACCTTAGTGTAACTGCAAGTCTTTCTTTTGCTGGTATAACTCTTTGTAGGCTGGTGGGCTTTTTAGATATGGTTGGTCCAATTAGCGTTAGTACTTCTTCAAGTTGTTCTTTCGACATTCGGAAATACTGAAAGAATCGTCCAGCATCCAGTTCCAGCTCTTTAACAAGCCGATAGTATTCTCCATATGTTCTCCTCGTTTGCAGGATACCATGTATCCACGTTGAATGTGTTCGTTTTTGATGTCTCAACCGCCAATAAACATACATAAGCATCACATTTTTCTTCTTTCTTTCCATGGTCTCTTTCTCTCACAAACAGAAAATGGTTATTTAAGAACGTACATATAATACTAGTGGTTTGCTAATGATGACGGTTAGTTTAGAGTTATTCCCCTTAGGTCTATATATTATGGGATGTGTGTGTTTGACGCTTTAACGCGTTTTAACGCGCTGCTCAATCAGAGGTACAAAAGTAACGCGCCGACGCACTGACACGCGCAGCGCTGCTTGCGCGCTGCTTGTATGGACTACGGCCTTTATATTCTTTATGAATTTATAACATTATTGCACTTCAAAGGAAACTTCTCAAAATAGAATAAAGTTATTGTCACAAAAGTGGTTAGATCATGAAAATTGGTTCTTTATATACTGAGCATAATAATGTCTCATCGATATTTTTATTGTCAAGATAAAACATAATCATATTGTCAAATTAACGTTCGCGTGGATCAATAGAACTTATATTTACCTGCTATACAATTGTACAATAGATGGGACTCAGTCGTTAAAAAAATCGATTTCTTTTTTTGTTTGATCACTTCACCATAATTCGTTAACATGCAAAGATAATAATAAAGCAATTGAGGGTCTGGGAACTTTAATGAACAATCAAACAGTATACAAAATATGTGTAATACCATCATGCGGTGGTTCACATTGAACTACTGCCTAAATCCTTTATACGCGTACACAGAGAACTCTTTTAAGGAAATATACATAATGGTAAAAACGGTTATATAATGTACACCACTTAGGCCAATAAAACTATTGGGTGGGTGGGATAGGGAAAAGAAATCTTCAGCGTTGGCAAGCGTGCCACCATGCGCGAGTTGCAAGGACATTCACCGGGCGTTAGGTTTATAAGGGAGGTTACTCTTATAGAAACCAGGGTGCCGTTTCACTAAACGTTCGTAACTAAGAACGTTCGTAAGCACTTACGACCGATATTACGAATTTGTCATAAAAAGATAAGAGCGTTTCACTAAACGTTCGTAAACCGATCGTAAAATAATCATCGTTACGATAAAATCGTAACAAAAAGTGGAACTCTTTGAGAGGCGAAGGTAAAAAGGTAAAAAAGAATTGTGAAGCAGGTGCGCGAACACGTACGAAGTACTGGACTGTAGGGGTTTTCAAATTCAATCGAAATGTTAATTTATTATCTCTTAATTTATTCAATTGAAAGTCCTTGTCAAAATAAATTGAGTAAGTGGGAATATCGCCTTTTATCGCAATGGATTATGTTTAAAAACTTATTTAAAAAACTCATGTTCAAGATTCTTAATAGTTGTTCATTTACAAGGCACAACAAACTTATCAATGTTTACACTAAACATTTTTTATCAAAGGGTCAAGGACAAATTCCAGGGAATCCCTAATGACGTCATTGCCTGGGATTCCCGTTTCCCGATGCTCAAAATAAAACGGCGTCCAAGTGATGTGTCTTACACTGAGAAGAATGATTTTTCGGTTAATACAAATGAGCGGCTCTTTGCACTGCTTAATTAATTAATTCTAAATTTGCCAACGTTTTGAGTCAATCATTTATGTTGCCAAACCAAGTATACATACTTAGCTAATTTGGACTCGAATGAATTGCACGTGTGTTTTTTGGGATCCGATGCCGATTGAGGTAAAAAAAAAAAAACAACCAAACACCGTTCCAAGATTTTGAACGTGTCAGGGCCTGAAAAATGAATTCTAAAGGTCTTAGGGTACAGTTTTGTTCCCCTTCCAGTCTCAGCAAAATCACAAGTGTGCCGATGAAAACACACATGGTAATGTAAAGCAATTCATTGATTCGTGGAGGACTACCTGTGGCTCTGTTTAAAATCACAACGGTAAATACGGACAGGTGAGTGAAAATGAATTGAGAATGTCAAATAATTTATTTTGGAGAAAACAAAAGACCTAGTAGAAAAATTGATCATACCATATATGATATAATTATTATCTAATAAAAGTAAAATTCGATACTTATCATTGTGAACATCACATAAAAATCCAAAAACAAATAATCTATTTTCATGTAACTTTCATAAATTATGATAATAATAATTCCCTGATTTTTATACTTTTAATTGGTTATAAAAGAAAATCATTCATGCTTGTAAAAGGAAAACTGTTGACATGTGCCCAAGAGAATGACACAAAACTTATGCAATTGATTGAATATTTATGTGGGTTATAAAAAATATTTGCATAATTGTGTAGGACTTTTGAAAATTAAGTCCCTTTTGTTTTAAGAAGATTCATTGAAAACAGTATGACAAAAGGCTGCAATAAAGTCAAAAAGCTCATAAGTATATTCTTCCCCAAATAATGTTTGCCTATTAGTTCAAAACTTTTCTTACATTTGAAGTTTTATCATCTTATGATATTTACTGAAAAACCAAATCTGTTAGTATCTTAAGACGAGGCCAAAAGGACTTGTGATCATGCAGTATCTAGTTTTAATTAAACTATTCTGAGCTTTCCTATTTTTAAAACTTCAACTCAATATATTTCAATATATTCCTTTCATGTAACATTTACCTGAGTAATCATATTAAGATCAAAAGTATCACTGGTGTTTCTTTTAATGTGAAACTGTAAAAATTAACCCAATTTGTCCTTAAATCGAATGACTTAATTTTAAAGTTAGCCATAAAAAGATCTTGGTTCAAATTTATGCACTTATAAGCTTTGATGATTTCTATAGAAAGCTTTAATTGAAAAATATTTACCTGGATATATACTGGGTTGTCTTTATTACAGCAATGTTGGAATTCCAACACCATGAATAATATTTATAAGTGATGATGAAATTTTGTAATTATTCCTATACTCATTTCCAAATGTCATGTAGATCGATATATTAGATAATGTATTAAATTTTTTAGACATACAATTTAAATCATCATATTTTCAAAATATGATAATGAAAGGAAATACAAGTCTGATTAGATTTTATTGACATATGAGTTTCTGTCAGTACTTTTTTAAGTCCTATAAATGTTATGGGAAATCATATTGATGTCTTTGGTTAAAGTTAGCATCAATTCTTATTAGGGATCAAAACAGTGACTTACATTGTGCTTTATTGTGTGTTTTCAGTGCACACAGTCCAGCTCAAGGGAATTCACACTGTTGGAATATAAGACACATTGGGAAGCTTCAGTGAAGCCAGAAATATGAAAAGGACAGCTTTGCCTTGCTGAGGCTGAGAGACTAAAGGCTGAGTTTTATATTAGTTCATAATATCATAATAAACTTTTTTCGCAATGTTGTTTGTTTTATATTGTAATTACTTTTATTGGGCATGAGTTGCTTCATCTCAAAATCATCCTAAATCTACTTTAAATAATTCAATAATATAGATTTCAAGTAAAAAATTAGAAAAATGTCAATAATTTCCTATGTCGGGGTGATAATATAAACCTATTTTTTAAATAAGAATTTTACAATAAAAAAACAATTTGATAAATGCAATAGATTTTAAATATAAAGGAAAAACTTTTTCTGCTATATTTTTATTAATAAAACAAAAAAGATCTAGATATGTGATCCTCTTAAAACAATTATTATCTTCAATTTCCTGTGATTTAATTAAAATATGACAATTTTATGAAAATTTGATTTATGTAATAATAAATCATTGACTATAGCATACATTATATAATTTGGATTCCCCTTATTTATTAATAAACCAATTATTTCAAGTCCAAATTAGCTATATCTAGGTCCATGATTATATTTTTATTTATTTAAAAATGTAAATTGAGTAATCTATAAAATATAAGCTTTGCAAAACAAACAAGTTTTTTTTTAGTTTTTGAATACCTGCAGATTATATAGATCTATACAATATTAAAGGTTCAGCCTCAGGCAAAAAAAAGTCCAACCCTATTTGTGCCGAGTTGGCCTTTTGACTAACAACCATTGGCTAAAATTGTGTCATTGAGGGCGTGTAGGGCCTACGTCTTGATTTGACAATTTCAATGTTTTTAACTTCACTCGAAATCAGTTATGTCTTTTTGAAAAATATAAGTAGAGGTCTTTAAATTATATCAACTATGTGAAACCTTGCAAATTCGCGTACAATACACAGACGGCTGTAACGGCCGCCTCATCGCTTCGGCTTTAGGGCATGCGATTGCATGGCACAGCACAGGTGACATCGGCTGAAACTCTGCTTGGTCGTGAATGTTCTCGGTGATCTGTTGCTTGAATAGACTGACGGAGGGAAAATTAAAGCTGTAACGTTGAGAAACGGTATTTAGTGTATGAACTGTCACTCGACTGACGCCATCTTTGTTACATTTACGAACGAAATATCAAGTTGCGACACCTCCTTAGCTGTCGTAATTTTTGACGTAACTTACGAATATTTTATGCTACGAATCTTTAGTGAAACGCTTACGATAAAATTCGTAACGCTAAGATCGATTTTACGAAATTCGTAAGCTTACGAACGTTTAGTGAAACGGGGCCCAGAGTAAAGAGTTACGAAGCGTTCGTAAAATACAAACAATGGATTCACTCAAAAACTATTTTGACTTTCAAAATATAACTTTGATCACTTCACCATAATTCGTTAACATGCAAAGATAATAATAAAGCAATTGAGGGTCTGGGAACTTTAATGAACAATCAAACAGTATACAAAATATGTGTAATACCATCATGCGGTGGTTCACATTGAACTACTGCCTAAATCCCAGCCCAGTAGTGGAAAGTTAAGTAAGATAAAGGTGGAGAACATGAACAAGTAGGGATGAAAAAGATTCTAACTCGGTAAAGAACGAAAAAACGCTTTTAATGCTGACAATTTTGATGAGGACTGTATATTCAAATATCGCAAGTATGCAGAACTTTTCCAGAAACCAATTTCCTGGATAATCTCTCCAGGAACGCCGTGTGCAAAACCTGCACTAGCACCACCCCGTCGGAAAGAATGTCCACTCAGACTATTGTTGTAGCCTGATTCCTGGAGGATGAAATTAACAGTATTAAGGAAAGTCTCTTCTTTAAGGGCTTTCCGATTGTTGTCACACAAGAATGGTTCAACCCCGCTAGCGTCCACACGGTCGTGCAGTCTGCTAACCGCTAACATTGCTTTGGTTGGATCTAACGGGTGACTGTCTACCGATGGCAACAATACATCTAATGTCTTCTCTCGAAATTGTAGTGTCTTGGACCAACGCAGTTGCACACATATGCCATCACTTACTTCTGTGACATCACATATCTTTATATGTCTATTGACATCAAATGTCTTTTTACAGAGGAAATTCCGTAAAACCCAAGGAGACAGGCTGCCCATATAGAGGAACCTAAGTAATTGTCCGACCTAAGTTTGTCATGTAGCACAAGTAACATAACAGGCGTGACAGGCACCGCGCCCTCTTGAGCATCACCTAATTCGCGTCGAGCCCCTCTAAGAGTCTGCTTCACATGCCAACTGTTGTTGATGGGATCAGCATAACCATGCCACTTATGACTGTTCGTAATCACACATAAATATTGACGAATTGTTGCAAACTTAAACTTTTTAACGTCCACAAGATAAGCTATATAGTTCAGTACATTCTCTTCTGACACTGGCACTGCCTGTATCTGCATCAACTCACAAAACTCGATAAAACACTTGAGCTGACTGCTGTAAGTCTTACAGTACTACTGGCCCACTCGGACCTGTGCAGCCGTCGAACACTGCCTCTCAGTTTGTCCCGGATGTCTGAACCTGAAATCGAGAAATTTATAAGACATATGATATAGCAAACCATCTATTGAAAATTCTAACATCTGTAAACTAGGGGCAAGTTCATATAACCTGCCAAACATTCCAGGTTCAGTCAGTCGGGAGATGGCATCTGCTGATACGTTCTGAGAACCAGGAACGTATTGAGCTTGTATAGAGAAATTGTACATAGCCTGCAACCAAAACAAACGTCGCAGATATTTCATGACTAGGGGTGATTTTGAGGTTTTCTTGTTTATTATTGCTTTGGTAGTAATATTGTCAGTCTTGACAACCACACGTTTGTTTCTCCATGTTGAGCACCACCTGTCTGCAGCCAACAATGCTGTTACAGCCTCCTTTACATTGATATGTTCGTTCTCCATCAGAGGCAAATCCAACTTCCAATTGACATAAAAGTAGTCTCCATTATAATAAGCTCCACCCCCTGCGGATCATGCATCTGTCTGAACTGTAACAAACGCTCGGTGATCGATAAACCTTTGAACCCCATTAAAAGTTTCAAAAAATTATATCCACCACCCTATGTCTGCTTTCATCCAGGAGTCCATCAATACATTATGGGATGAACATTTTAACGAGTTCTTGAGATCAATTATCCTGCGAAGAAACGTTCTTCCCCCTTTGACAACCATCGAAGCCCAACTCATTTTTCCGATCAGTTTTTCAAGCTGTTTCTTACTACACCTCCTCCTAGTGTAAAATCTTGCAATAGAGCTTTATAATCACAGATCTTGTTGTCAGGTAAACGTAACACGCAAAGCTCAGTGTCAATTTCCACTCCTAGAAATGTCAGACATCTCGACGGTCCCTCAACTTTATTCCAATTGATACAGTATCCAAGTCTACGAAGAACGTTGACTAACAATGACAAAGCATTTGTGCATGAATTAAAATCATCACAAATAATGAGAAAATCGTCTAAATATGCTATGACATCATAACAATATCTAGATTTCATTATTCTACACACCGATGAAGTAATTGTCTGAAAGATTTTCGGGCTCTTTGACGCTCCAAAGGGGAGTTTAGCATCATAGAAGTTGGTAGGATGTGTGTCTCCCTGGAATACCCAAGCTAACCCAGTATATTTGTAATTGCTAGGATGTAAGCGCGCACTTCTGTAAGCGTTCTTGAGATCGACTTTTGCAATATAGCAACCCTCTTTAATCAACTTTGACGCAGATCTAAGGTCCATGTATTCACAGTCACATGATTCCATATAGCTATTCATACCACTCTCAGCTGGTAGACTGCCATCATGGATAAGTCTTATCTTGCCTGTTGGCTTAAGGATAGCACCGAGCGCACTAACAATTTCTGGTTTTGTATCCGCTAAAACATAATTACCCATTTCCATTTCACATTTTACCTGTTTTTCAACTAAATCCTTATTTTCAAAAGCTGACCTATGATTTCTAGTTACAACTTTCTGCACATTTTTTACATCACAATCATCAATTAAAAGAAAACCATTCTCAACCCCGGCTAGAATATAGTCTCTGTCCGGGTCTGAATCTGGTAATAGTTCTGTCCAAGCTGACAACTTTAGTGAGTTGAGTTCCCAGTCCTCCACTCGTTTTTTGCTGGTTCATCCTTGCCTGTTATTGCTCTCGGTTGGTGCTGCTCGATGGCAAAAGCATGATCCAGTCTACTGTGACTTCGAAAACATGCATCAACCTGCAGGACTCCTCCCGACAATATGTAGAATTGAACCTGCGACATATTTCCTGACCATCAGGTGTGAATGGACCCCTTGGTCTTGGCCGTCTCGACGTAGGGAAAGTAGCATCCGGAGGTCTGTTCGATACCTTGGCTGTACTTGTAGTAGGCTTCGGAACAAGCTGATGGTCACGGAGATCTTGGGACGGCGTGCCCCATCTGAAACCCTCCTTCACCTGTAGCATGCGATACTCCTTGTCATAAAGGATAACACTGGGCCACATGTATTTCGCAGAGTATCTGGTTATGTCCTGCATGTACTTAAGGTAATCGTCAAATTGGCACTGATTAACTTTTCCATCACTGAACATGTCCCGCAGCAAGCCGATATTGGCATACACCCACATTTCTACTGTAATCTTGGACAAATTCCTACTCTTTGCTCCGATCTCCAGACTTATACCCTCACCTATTTCGATTTTCTGTCGAGGGGTATCCAAAGACTCCATCCATAGGTGATCAGTGTAATCCAACGGCTTTTGTTTACGTTCGGCATGGGCGCCGCCATCTTGTCGACCTTCACTTCTTCCTTCACTCGGGCTTCCGTTGTCCACGTGATCGCCACATGCTAGTTCTTGTTTCAAATTATTAATTTCACCATAAAGTTCACGTTTTATTTTCTCCAACCGTAGACACTCCAATTCAGCTCTCAAATTTTCACATTCGCCATGCAACTTGTCCGTTTCGCTTGACACAGCGTGTTGGATCACTGACCTTGGTGACCGAATGTCACTGTGAGAACGCAAAGACAATTCACCCTCTGTAGCTTGCAGCTGATGAACAGTTGGACTTCTAATCGCATCCATGACGTCCTTCATTTTATTGCACGCATTCTTTCGTTTCGGTTTAACGTCTACGACTTCTTCTGCCATTGTAAATTCGAAAATAAATCTTCAGCGTTGGCAAGCGTGCCACCATGCGCGAGTTGCAAGGACATTCACCGGGCGTTAGGTTTATAAGGGAGGTTACTCTTATAGAAACCAGAGTAAAGAGTTACGAAGCGTTCGTAAAATACAAACAATGGATTCACTCAAAAACTATTTTGACTTTCAAAATATAACTAAATATTGAAAGTCAAACTCTTTTTTTTAAATTAATGATCAAAGTGTTTTCTGTCTAATTAATACAATACCAGTCCTTTCATCACATCTTTATGTATTCCTGGCATTAGTTGTTGAAGCTGTGAAAAAAATATAATATCACCTGTTTGTTTCACGATTGTCGTAATATTAATTACACTCATCATCATCATCATCATCATGTTCTTTATTCCCCTATAGGAAAGATACAGTTAGAATGCGAGAATGCGAGAGGCTATACAAAATCAGAATGCGAAAAGGCGTCGGAATATACAATAGAGAGAGAATGCGAACGTATACAAGTATTTACATGTGCAGCGTTTGTCAACGCGTTAATGCTAGATCTTTTCCATTAAGATTGTGATATTTGGATAAACATCATCTATATATTATAATGTTTCTTCCTACGAAGGAACCAAGTCATACAAAAGGAAAACCCTGCATACTTATCAATAAGTCCCTGATTAATAATTTCAAGACAAAACGTATGTGTTAAACTAAGACAATCAATCTCGACTATGAAAAATCTTTTTATCATTTCAGCGCCCTTGAAATACTATGTTTGCAGCAGGAGAGCCTGAAAATACGTATCTCCTGAGCGAGAGCGAGAGTGATGGATATACAGATTTTTAGACACGAGTGTTGTAAACATAGCTTATATAACATATTTACTGAAGAAACAAAATGGTGAATTACCAGGTGTCGTCGCACAATGAAAAGTGAAACTTTTCCCCAGGGCATCGTTTGAAAATATATATGATCTCCGATATGATTATCCTCGAAGGAAATAGAAATTATCGCATTACCATGTCATATTACTTTTGAGAAACGAGTGTGAGTTTGCACTTTCAAACGCTTGCAACTATTCATGTGGTTATTCATAAACGGCGACATATTTTCAATATTAGCACATGTGCACATATCCCTTTTTCCTAGCAACGATTGTCTAAGCGTGAGTCACCGAATTTCGTCATTTGTGACGTCACTGTAGCGGACCATTTGTAGCGTAGCGTTTTTTTTAATAGGTCCATGCGTTTGAAATTGAATAGAATCGGTAATAAAGAAATCATCATCCTCGGAATGTGTCATGTGACTTTTACGAAACACGTGCGATCGCTTGGGTAATAAAACAATTCACAAATTTTCGTAAAAGTCATATGACACCTTTCCTCGGGTACTAATCACTATATCTCATAGACACTTATATGATATTCCCTGTGCATGCCTGGTTAGGAGAGCAAAAAATAACCAACTTAATTTTTGGAGCGTTGCGGTACGTTTTTCCAGGGGTATACAATATTAGAAGCCTATTTAGATGTATTGTGAGGGCTGACGGAGAATTCACCTTGATACTGCCTAGATTACCAGTGTTATCAATGATAACGTGCCGCAATAATGATAACAGCTGTTGTCTTTAGTCCAGATTTTTGTGTCACTGCTGCCATCAATAGTGTTAGTAAATAAAGTAAGTATCTTATGTAAATTATAAATCCAGCGTTACTAAAAATGATGTATTCAATCGTTTCCAGTAGGAGGACACAAATATATGTAAAATATACATGGCCTATGTTTATGATAATACTTAAAGTGACATCGATTGTGTTTGATTAATTTTCAAATAAGAGACAAAATACTATACTATGTCCTTAGTTGAATAACCTCTTTAAACTTATGTCTGTGTCTCTATTTTGCCAAATTAATATTATTTTCATTATTTCATTGATAATCGAAAAACGACCAGGTGAGTGTTAGGAAGTTGAAATTCTGAGTCCTCTTTACACTAATATTATCTATGTGACCTAATATACACTTATAATCGATATTTGTCCTTGTGTTTGTTTCAAGTAGGTTTTATAAAAATGTTAGAGTCATTGGGGCGCAAAATTGTCCGGTTTTCGATCACAAAGTACGACTTTACCTGTTTATTGTCTCATATGTATATGTATGAATGAGGTAATTTTCAGAAACCATTCACTTGTCGATAAAATAAAGTTTTCATTGTATCTTACTTCAACGGAATTTTCATTCAAGATATTCTTGTCACTGTAAGCTTTTGGTTTATTGTGCGTGTTTACAGTTAAAGCAACATCTACGCAAATAACTGATTTGAATTATTAATTCTTCTGAATTATTGTCAATTTACATTTAAATAGATGTATCCAGATTTGTGAAAAAGTGGTCATACATGAAGCAAATGATGCGTTTGAGTTTGTAGCCAGATTTGTGAAAAAAATGGTCATATGTGAAGCAAGTAATGCGTTTGAGATTGTACCTAGATTTGTGAAAAAGAGGTTATATATGAAACAAATTGTGCGTTAAAGTTTGTATTACTCACGAAAGATCCGAACTACGGTTTTAACTTAATTGGTGATTTGTAAAAGGTTCTTTTGGCACGACCAACTGGACAAATGACACACAGTTACCAGAAGGACAACAAGGAATTTTATGGATCAACAACTTCTTTATTGTACTGGTAGCGACGTTTCGGTATAGATTCTCATACCGTTTCCAAGCACTATTGCTTTCAATTGCTTGAAAACGGTATAAAAATCTATACCGAAACGTCGCTACCAGTACAATAAAGAAGTTGATTATCCATAAAATTCCTTGTTGTCCTTATACCCACAACTTCTAGAATGCCACTCAAACAGCTTACACAGTTACCAGGCTGATATAAAAATGAGGGAATATTTACTTTTGGACCTTAATCTGTCTGAATGTCTCTGAAGCATGATTAGAGTTTAACATGTAAAGGAAACTTTCTCATTTGTATCTTTTTGTAGGATGACCCACGGGGCTGGCGGTTTCTCGAGTGGCGGTGGTGGAGGCGGTGGCTTCGGTGGCGGTGGTAGTTTTTCAATGCACCACTCTAGTCACGATGGTCTCGACGATGACTGTTGCTGCCTCATTTGTATATGTGGCATCAACATAATCTCCTTCTTGCTGTGCATCAGAAAGATGTCTCGTCTTGTCCGGGTAGTCCTCCTCTGGGTCTATGTGCTGACCCTGGTGCTGACCGTCTCCCTCCTCCTCCGCTTCAACATGCTCAGCATCAACAAGTTCCAGTCAGCACCCACAGACATGGCACCAGTCAGATCTCACCTTAACAACGCCTTCTGTCAGTCCGTGAAGCTCAACTCTACAAATCCCTTCACGGCTTACTCCTTTGATGAGCTGCCAAGAGTTGACCCAAATGACGTTGAAGAGTTCAATACTTCTTATTGGACCTATCTGACGAGTAATAACTACGAGTACTGGGGATTCTACCTTCTGGAAGGGTCTCATATGTCTGTATATGCTCTTGGAGGATCAACGATGTACGTCATCAAGGGCAGTGACAACCTTCAAGAATGGCTTGATAATAAAGGATCTTGCTCAGACTGTTACATAGACAGACGACTCACAATACCTGCCTTTCTCTACCATTTGGCAGTAAAGGAACGCGACACTTATTACCTAGTCTTCTTTGCTCCTACTATGTCAGCCCAGATCCAAGCCAACGTCTTCTTACAGAGGACCTTGCTTGACGTCTCCAACTCAAAGGCTAAATGTGACTACAAGATGCCCATTGAACCCTGTTCATTCGAGATGTCCCTGTACCAAGAGCAGGTGATCGTGTACCATAACGGTAGATCGTCCTCTGTTGACCAGAATATAGACATGTGGACCACGTGTGAACCTCGGGTGTGGATGTACGTTATTGTCTTTGGAATCCTGCCTCTCTTAGTGGGTGTAGCACTCTCGTTGATCATCTGGAAGTTCTGCAGGAATGACTCGAGCATTGAGGCCACTGCAATCACAGAGTTACCAGACATTGATAAATACTAGAAATGCTGATTCACAAACTGGCGTTGAAAGTTGAAAAATGATTGTTTAGCCATTGTACTGTCAGATAGAGTAAAGACCTAAAGAATGCCGCATTTGATTACGATGTTTAAAATAAAGTGAGGTTGATGTTTGTAATCTTGAAATTCAACCTTGCCCCTACCTACCAGTTGACTGTGAAGGAACGCAACACATATTACATAGCCTACCATTCAACCGAGTTTACCCCCCAGGTCCATGTCAAACTTCACTTTCTGAGGACGGTGCTGGACTTCTCTAAGTCCAAAAGCAAATGTTCCTACGAAACCGCATATCCGCCTTGTTCCTTTGAGCTGTCCCTGATTCCAGAGATGATGATTGTGTACCATATGAACAGTACAACTTTTATCAAAAGGGATACATATATGTGGAGCACATGTGAACCCCGGATTTGGATGTACGTCATTGTCTTTGGACTCCCGCCTATCTTAGTGGGCGTGATACTTTCCTTGATTACCTGGAGGTTCTGCAGGTGCCGGAAAGGGTAGAGCATTGAAGGTTGTGTATTGGGAATTACAAGATGAAGATTATAAATTCTGTTGATCCATGAACTGGCATTGAAAGTTCAAGAATGATCTAAGTTTAACTAAATTGTTTTCAGATATCGTCAATCAATAATGAAGTGATTCCAAGACCCCTTTTCATAAAGCTATAGTGTTGATTTGTCAACAAGTTTATCATTTAAACTGGTTTACTTGTTGAAAGAGAACCAAGGTCCTTGAAAACTCAAATACGTTTTCAACCTATGTTTTTGAAGCATATGAAATTCGACATTGGACTCAGTTTATGGTTCTGACAATCAAGATGGACAGAAGGCCATGAAAATAACTTTATTAATCAGCCCAGTGTTTTCTTGTAATCAAAAATTCTGGACTGATTTAGTGACATCAGTACAATTCGGGAAAGTGAAAATACAAATTAATTCTGAACAAAATGGCACACACTAACAAAAAAATCATTTTATAGGCGGGAGAGCCTATATATATGGATCGTTAAATTCTTCTTTGCTAAGCTAATCCATGGTAATAATTATAAGCTGACTGTTATGATTTTACGAATTTGTTTAAAGTAATTTTTCTTCATGATTTAGAATACTGTAACATATGTCTTTCAAAATTTTTGTGATCAATAAAATTTCTTAAAACTGTGTTTCCTTGAATTAGCTCAAACACTGGATTCTTAAATTATTTTTTATCAATTTCATGTTGTTTGCAACCATCCTAAAATGTCATTTTGAAATTGTTTGATTTGAATGTATAAGTACTTAAATGTTTTTGTTCGAGGTAATGTCAGAAAAATTATATTTTCTAGCATAAGAGAATGAATACAAAAGAGTCTATGGCGGGAATGTGTGGATCTGCATTCTTAGTTGTCAAAACGAGGCAAAGTCTGTGTTGACAGAATTAACATCTTCCTATTGTCTCCTGCAATGTATCTATGTTTGCTTTATTGATGTATCATATCGTTCAAACTATTAAACATTCCTGAATCATAGTGTGATTGACCACAGTAGACATTTCAAGCATATCATCCGTCTTTTTGATAAAATGACTGGAGAAGTTCTTCACAACAACCTTAAAAGTGGTAAAGAGTATCTTGTTGGAGTCAAGTATGTGAAATTTCATAATGGTTTTACTTTATCGAGAAGAAGTGATTGTTCCTGAAATAATGAATCTAAGTTCACAATGAACAAGCTAGAATCATAACTTATGATCGAAAAAAGCTAATCTTATCCCAGACAAAATTCATGAAACAATATTACTCCGTGTCCCTTTAATTTCAATATAACATCAGTTATGTATACCTTGAGCATCTTGTAATGTTCAGAAAGATTGAACAAAAACCGTTGGAGGTGTTGATGAACAAGAAGTTTAAGTAATGTTGTTTTCAAAATTGAAAAAATCTCTTAAATAAGTCAAGGGCCATAACTTGCAAGATTAAATTGAATTATGCCGAAAAGTGGAGATGCTCATCACTGAAAATATCCAAAGCATGTTAAAAATTTCAGAAAGATTTATCAAAAACTGTAGGGGGAGTTATTTTTGCACGACAGGTACTTTCCTTTGGACGGACAGACGGATGAACCATTCAACAACAATATCTTCCTTCGGCTTTTCCAGCGAGGGAATGAATACAAATTTTTTTATTTTTTTTGAGTCTTTATTGGTCCAATCTCTCACTCCAGCTAAATGCTTCAACAAACAATGATCACTTGAAATGAATTATGGAAAGCAAAATGTGACATTAATGATAACATTATATAGATAAATATATATTCTAACATAACAAAACTTTTCATACATTACAGGAGAATGAAAATAACAAACCAATGGCATCTAAATAGCAATGAACAAATACTTGAAGATAAACAAACATTTACTTCATTGCAACGAATGAGAACAAGTAACAGTCATGACACTCCCAAACTTTTCATGTGAATTTTACAAATATGCTTTTATGATTCTATGTACAAAACAAGAATAAATGAAATGATAATTGTGAAGAAGGTTACATCAATGATAGACAATTGATCTCATGACATACCTACGTTCAAGACATACAAGAATAAATGCATAAGACCAATCGGCACCACAAAAGTGAGTGGGGTGGTGAGTTGGTGTTTAACACCGCTTTCAAGATTATTTCACTTATTGCGGATGCAAGTATTATTGCAGGGAGAAAGCCCGCAACACCATTGTGGCTATGCATTGCGGTGAAACCTGCGAGCATCGGCTGGAACTAGCGAACCATGGGTGGTACTGCGCTGAAATTCAGTGTACCATTGCACCTGAACCTGACTGCGTGTAGAACAGTTCTCTACTGCAGACAAAGTTGCCGAGCCCCTGGCGGGATTCGAACCACGGACCTCTTGTTCTGAAGCCGAACGCGCTAACCACTATGCTATCCCGCCCCATACAAAAGTGAGAAAAAAGTTCCACAGAACTCACACTGAAGTATACTGTACTCTTTCCACATTCTAATACAAACAAATCCCTTATAACTAACGACACTGTGCATCACATAACAGAATTATGGCTTACAGATCCATAGCAAATATTCTTAGCATTATTCTTATAGACGAAATTACAATATTAATGAGTCAAATCCTTTCATAACATTTAACAAGTCCTTTCATGTCCTGTATCTGAGCATTTACACAGATGCGCTCCAAGAACCCAAGTCAATACAGCATATACTCACCAACTTCCCCTGCAAAGCATAATTCCTACCAGTCCTCATCAATTAATTTGAGAATACCTCAGTTTTTCTTTGTGTCTTTTCTGTGCCAGCTGCACCTAAGTCCAATCAATTCTATCTGACGACAAAAACCTACATGATGACCACGGTGTCTCAGTCAGTAGACTCAAAATTGTTTGACACAGCATCAAGTATTGACCAGATTCATAAATATCTTTTAGGCATATCCCGTCATGAGTTGCAAAAACTAGATCAGAAAAATAAACAATTTATTTGAAATTGTTGCTTATTTGAAATTGCTTCAAAACTTTCATTCAAAAGGAAGTTGCTTCAAAAGCTTGAATGCATTTATATCCTTGAAAGAGCTCACAACCAGAATTTGCAAACAAGATATTCAGAAGGGACATACATGGCCTCAGCTGCACATCAAACCCTATGGCTGCAACCGAACTCCTTGACATAATTTATCTATAATGCTTTTGTTTTAATCAGTTGCCTTTGTAGCTGTCTTCCAAAACTGTTAAGACTCCATTTCATCCATGCACACATTGGCTTTCAGTTGTTTTGGAGTATGCACTGACACACATATCACAAATCATTTGCACTTGAAACATTCATCGGAGCTCTCAAGGCTCCTGTCCATCCATTCACATCACCAGGTTCCACTCCACACACTAGAAGTTACCACCCAGGGTTTCAGTGGTGTTGGAGTAACCTGTGAAGACCCATCTGCGCTCTAGACGCGCCCCAACACCCTTTAGTTCCTGCTTGAACAGCATAGGAAGTTTCTCAAGAAGGTCCTCAATCTCCCGGGGCCGACTAGACAGCATCTGGTTGATGTAGGACCACAGGTAGTCCACTGTTGCCCCGAATGGATGCACATGCAGGAAACAGGAGATAAGTCCTGGATAGAAGAAAAGTTGTGAGAGCAAGTCTTAAAAACAGTATCATTGTGATATTTTACATGTTTTTGTGCCAAAAGTCTTCATTAGGAGTTTGGAAATTGGTAGTTTATCTTTGAGTGGGCAGATATGTCAGTGCCATTTTCTAATATTGGCTTAAGAATATCCTACAAAGTACAAAAAAAACACTAAATAATGAGAAGATTTCAAGGGGTCGTGCTTCTTTCTAGCAACTATCATTATACGAAGATAAAAACTGGGTACATACCAAGTAATTTGGCCTCCTTTCCGCTGAGGTTTATCCCAGAACTGCTGACCGCCGACTCAGTTGCCGGGATGCCGGTGATATTGGACAAGTTGGGAACGTCCACCACAACAGGCTGAGCTTCCTCTGCAGTCTTCTCCTCACTGCTTTTATCTGAGCTCTGAGGAAGAAAAACACAAAAGATACCAGAAAGATTTAATATTCTTATCATCTGCAAATTGTTAAAGATAGGAAACATCAAAATATCATGAAAATATCATGAAAATAGCAGACAGGAACTAGATGCAAAAACAACGGCCATCTGCAACCTATCATAACTTTTTTAATATTTTAAATATTAAAATATCATGATAACAAAAAAACACCTATTGCTTAAAAGTATTTATAGATATATTACCTGATCTCAAATAAATCAAGTGTAGTTACCAACTTGGATAGTCTAAGGTCTGCCAAGGTTGTTATAATGGGGACAACATACCTTAGAATCCTTTTCAGCACTCTCATCAGCCGCCTCCTCATTCTCTTTCTCCTTGTCTGCCTCGGGTTTGTCAGCTGAGCTTGACCTCTCACGGTTCTTAGCACGTTCCTTCTCAAGAAGCTTTTCCTTTTCCTTCTGCAGCTGCTCAGACTTCTTCACCTGTTGCTGGGCACCGATCAGTTGCTATGGGGCAAAACAGAGGGTGAAATATTACAACCACAGAATTGAAAACAAGCTCAACAAACCTCTTTTAAACATGTATGCATAAAACATAAGCTTGAAAGGGGGCCTGACTAAAATGTAATGTTTTCACAAATTGAGTTTGGACTCGGAGGTGCACAGTAGATCACATATGATACACATAATACTTGCTGCAAGCCCTTGAGGACATTCTGAAGTGTTGAGAAAGCATTATGAACCCCATGGTACACGTAAGTGCATGTATGATAAATATGCTTACTGTTCTCCAGGGCATTTACTTAGGTATATGAACCCCATTGTTCTCAAGCTCATTTGTTAAGCAATGTGAACACTACAGTACACATGAGTGCACATATAATAAATATGCCTACCTGCTGCATGCCTTGCAGACTGTTTCTAACACCTTTAGATAGGATTGTGAACCCTACAGTACACAAGTGCACATATGACAAATATGCAAGCATACATGCTGCACCTCCTGCAGACTGTTCCTATCTTGCACCTTATCTTAGAAATGTGAACTCTACAGTACATAAAGTGCATATATGATAAATGTGCTTACCTACAGACTGTTCACAAGTGTATTTAGAATAGCAATGTGAGCCCTACAGTACACATGAGTGCACATATGATAAACATGCCTACCAGCTGCATGTTCTGCAGATTGTTCCTAACCACCTCTAGTTAGGAATGTGAACCCCACAGTAGAAATGAGTGCACATATGATAAATATGCCTACCAGCTGCATGTTCTACAGATTGTTCCTAACCACCTCTAGTTAGGAATGTGAACCCTACAGTACACATGAGTGCACATATGATAAATATGCCTACCTGCTGCATGCCCTGAAGAGCGTTCTGGAGCGCCTTGATCTGCTTGTCCTTCTGCTCCACACAGTTGATGTTTTCCTGCTTCACAAAATCCACCTCGTTCTTGTACGCCTCCATCTGACACTTCAGCGTATCGTTATCTTCCTTCAGCTGGTTCAACGTTCCATCTCCTGTGAAAAGATTTTGAGGTAATAATATTTACCATTCAAAAGAAGCAGTTGAGAGAAGGTTTAGCATTAGCACTTGAGGCAATGCAGGATTACTATTTTTTCACTGTATTGTGAGCAAGAGAAACAATCAAGTTTATACATTAGTTGAAGCTATTAGGATGTCACAAGCTCTTTCCAGAAATGCAAAATACCTCAAAGAAAATCAATCATGCAAACAAAGAAGTGCAGGAAGAATCTCCACTTTCATAAACCGAATGAGATAAATGACTGCATAAAGTTGAGGAACTTATGCATAAGTGGTATTAAACATTTATATGCTTTGCTTCAGTTAACTTTCAAAGCTTTTCAATTCTGTATGAATTATTAATGAGAAACCATTAATGCCAATGGCCAGGTGGGCTTGAAAACATTCTCCAAGTCTCAAGTAAACAAAAGCTAGAAGATGATCAATAGAGCATCACAATTAAAGTGTCTGATGCAAAGACGTGAGAAGGAAAGTATCTTCCACTGAAAACAACATCAGTCGATGTACAGTTTCAAATGATTTCCTGTTTATAACCATTGATTTACTATTCTCTGCCATTGATGTGCAATTATTATAAGATTTTTGTACAGTTAATGTACCACGTTTGATGTAGTGTTTTAACAAAGATTCAATATCTGTTCAGTATTCCAATGATACAACAGATCTCAAAAGCATATCTGAATACTCGTAGTTTTTTTCATGTGGTAATCTTACTCCTCAATTTTTATTTTGAAGAGTGAAATACCTGAGTCCAAACAATCATCTGGAGCCCTGCAACTTATAAAAATTACTATCAAAAATTGGTCACAATCTAAGGATATACACGCCTTGAATATTACAGGATTTTTAAGGGGAAAGTGCTCCACTGAATTTCCTTGCAGAATAGCACCTATGTGTTACTGTTTGTAATACAATTTTCGACCACATACAAAGTTGCTGAAATTCTAGGTGCATATAAACCCAAGACCATAACAACTGGACAAAGAGCCACAAAATAAGCCTCTCGGAACATAATCAAGCCTGCAAGTAAGGGGTTACGAAATACCCACAAGTCAAATCTCACACCCAGCTCAATCATTGGCTTTTTCACAGATGCTTCATCATGCCAAAATTCAAGGTTTTATGTTTATAGCACCCTCGTGAGTAATAACTGGCAATCTCCAAGATTTCAGATTTAACCATCAAAGTCAGGTGCAGTAGGTTAAGGTGAAAAAGCTGTCACAGGAGGGTTGACAAATTGCAGACTGATATTTACCGATGATGGAAAATGGCACAAGTTGCCTTGTAGAGAGAGGTTTAGGGTTAAGATGACAGACATGACAAGTGGCATTGACCCTACTCACCTGTTGCTGACATGTCTGTCTTCCTCTTCTTGGGGACCGTCCCCTCCCCGTCCTCATCCGACATCTCCATCTCGTCCTCTTGTCTCTCACTGAGGAACTCCTCCTGCTGGGACTGTCGGATCTCCTGCAATGTAATATAGGGTGCATGTTACAGTCGATACATATGGAAGTATAATGTGGGTTGGTTTTTCTAGCAGTGAATGTAGAGATACTTAATATCCAGTCTCTATCTCATCTCTCTTGCTAATCACAAACTCTAGGCTAAAAAATCTGATTGATGAGACCAAAATGATTTCACTTTTGATCTACAAAAAATTTTCCGGAAATTTGATTCCTTTTGAAAAATAGCTTGTTGACAAATTTGCTTGACTTACTATGCCCAAAGGCTAACAAAGAACGCGAGTCTCTCAGGAAAAAAAGCAATGATCTATTTTATCCTTAATTTATATCAATACAATATCCAAAAGGTTAACTTTAGTTCAGATTTCCTCACTTCTGAAATGTTTATACTCTTGAAGTGTTGAAAATAGATACCAAAGATCCATGGTAAATGTGGTTCAAATCTACCACCAAATCTTTGGTCTCTGTTTACTACTGGCTGTTCAAGTGATACGTACCCAAAACTCAGCACCTATTGACAGAAAATGGTACTCACGGTGACTGAATACCTACCACTAGAATCAGCGACAGAAACTTGTGTGATGTACGTACTGATTCATCGCATACCTTGACGTGAAATGGTGAGGTACCAAACAAACCGGGCTCCCAACAAAGCCATATAAATAAAACATTTTGCTTGAAATATCACTTAATCATTTGTGGTTTGGGAACTCACCAACCTATATTCAGACCACCCAAGCATGCAGAGGGATTCAAATTACCTCCCTTGATAAATGAATATTCATGGATTCCTATATGTTGAAACAATATCAGAATTATATAATATTAGAAAGTGAACATTTTCAGTATACAAACATCATGTAGTAGGGGGTATGCTTTGATGATACATACATTATTGATTTTTTTCTGTTTTTTCATCTACGCAGACAGATAATTCAGTGTGAAACTAATGAAGTTCACAACAATAACAATATTGATTTACTCTCATTAATTATTCACTGCATCCATTAGGGTTACGATCATCACAATATCTGCTTTTCAGATGACAGAGATAGATTCATACGGATGATTTATCCATGGAGTTAATACTTAAATGTTTTATTAGAAAACCAATTGAGTACACATAACTCAATATATGGATACAGATAAATTTTATTATTAAGCATTCAGATAGAGATGAAATAATGTTAACCATCTAAAGAGAGGTATTAATATTTTGTTGACATACATGAATGCCATAAGTTTCCAGAAATTTCAGTGCCAGTTTTTTTTAATTCAAAAAAGCACAAATCGCTCATTTCATTTTTGCCTTTCATTTGTGCCCATCCTTAATTGAGGTTATAGTAAACCAATAAGCTGCAATAACATAATTGTGTTGCCATTCTCACACAAATGCACTAACAACCTTTGAATTAAAACCAACTGTGTTCCAAGGAATAAATATTTCAAATAATATCTCTACCAGGATATGTGTTGAGCGTGATCAGTAACTTCCTCTCCACACAGTCTGACAAAAGCCCATAAAGGCACATGTTCTGTGAAAGATATGGAAAGACGAACTTACAAACTCGACTTGCTATTTTCGTTGGCAACAGGTAAAATGTTGTCCCTCCAGAGATCCATTACACTCCATTTCAGAACTGTCACAGAGTTTACCAAACTCTTTTGTCCATATCAAGTTTCACTATGCAATGGGGCCCAGGGAAGAAGGTATGAAGGTAAAATATTTCTCTAAATTAGAGGTGGCAACAACTGTCATTGCACAGTCATCATTTAACGTATGATACCTTACCATGCCAATAAAGCAGATAAAATTTCTTTACGTAATATATATTTATTTGCATTTTGATATCCTGATGAAGATCTGCAAATGCCAAAACCAGAGTTTCAATTCAAGATGTTGTTGTAGTTTGTTGTTTCGCTACCAAGGTATTTCATTGAATAAGAATGGTTGTTTGCATATCACTTGGATGATACTAAGAAACCTTATAGAAGCAAATATTGCCATATCGTGTTTTGAGTTACAGGACAAAATGGAGACACAAGACAAAAGCATCAATAACTCTCAGCTTACAATTATTTCCGACTATTTATACACGACAATTACTTTGTTCTTTGTTTTCTTAGAAAAATTGTGCAAGACAAGGCATACAAGTATTCAAATCAAAGGGACATAAACCATTATAGCTTTCAGCTTACCACTAATTACTTTCTTTCCAAAGACATTTCTAAAGGCTTACCATGTAATCTAGCTTTTAAATTGCTCTTTCCACATGTTTAGTAAATCCCATTGACATGGTCTCAAATGTAAAGTGTTACATTTCCGTTGTTTTTTTGCTGAAAATATTGAAAAACGTTTACAGGAAGGAATTTCTGAATCTTGTAGCCATGATAATGAAGATGAGTTGTTGACATCACAGTGGAGAGAACAATCTTTTAAGCCTTTAAATCACCTTCTGTCTCTGATGTTGAGAACTGCAAGCGCATACTTTAATCCCTGCTTTAATGAGCTTTCAACAAATTATTAGATCATTATTCACTCTTTTTAATTTCCTGAGAAATGTTTGTATCTCAATTTTGGAATTGATGGAACTTTTGATGGAAATTTTGCAAGTTGCAACTTTCATATTTTGTTTACAATCGGCCAAAATGAACTGGTCAGTTTGACACTTCTTTACAACTGAAAAGATACGGCGTGTTTACAAACATCAGTACGACACCAAGTCACCAAGCTCATTTCTTCAGAGATTTGAAGTATACAATTGCAGTCGTCATGGAGTACTAACCTCAGCCTGTTTGGACCAGAGATCTATATTCTTGCGTTGAGCCTTGGTGAAGTGATCCCAGGCCCGCTGCTTGGTGGCGGTGTTGAACACCTTCGATATCTGATCAACTGGACAGACGAGGGAGGGAGGCTCGCGGTTAGTTTGAGAACAGCTTACATACATACCAAGCACAGTGTGTGTGTGTGTGTTCAGTTCGAGGGGGCCCTTGCAATTATAACTACAACCGTTCATAATCTTGCATGAGCATTAGATGGAATACTCATTGACCAGTTAACTATGTGCCAACTTCCCCGCAAGGCATAATTTGAGGCAGTTTTCATCACTGGCTAATTCAAACCTTGACACCGAGTGCCAAAATCCATGGTTTGACTGCAGCACCCTCTTCAGCAATTAGTATTTTCCTCAGATTTTTTATTCTTCCTTTTTAAGTCCTAGTGCAGTAGGTTAAGGAACTGGCACAAAGGATGCAAAGAATTAAATGAAGGCTTAAATTAGCCAGTCATTGACACTGCCCTGATGCAGTGGAGGGAATGTTGTCTATAGGTCTGCTTATCAACTGCTATTCCTTACCCTACTGTGTAAACTGACCCTTACATCAATGAGGGTCACGGTAACCTACAAAATACGTTACCTGATATTTTTTTACTGGACCAATAAGAATTAAAAGATCAACATAGATCTTCATTTTAATATACAAACCTTTATAGTCTTGAAATTGTATTTGTGTTGTCTAGCATGCTATGCTGGATACCTTTTAGAAGAATGGGACAGTAAATATCCTATCCATCTTCATACAAACGGGACACAAGGGCCCCCTCGAGGTTTCCAGAAATGACAGAGAAAACCAGACTCTCATACTCACCATATTGAGCTTAAAGCCAAGGTCAAAAGATATTGTGAAAACAAAGGAAACTCTGCTTGTTTTGTAAGTTTAAACTTTTCGAAAACACTTGAAATCTTTTTTTTTTAAAGTTAAAGTTCCTCCCTATTATCAAGTTACCTCCCTTGTATTGTAATTTATGCCTTCCAAGCCATCTCAGGAGGTGGAAAAAAGTGAAAAGATGTTTTTTCATGTCATACATAAAGCGCTAACAAACTTTTTATACATCTTAAATTACTTCCCTTCTCTTGAAATCCAAAGTGCTACCACTATTTCAAAAGTTTGGAGGTGTCAATTTTTTATGGCATTTTGCAAATTTGGGAGGTTAAAGTTAATCCCTTGGCACTTCACTCGGCTCATGCTCGCTCCATACCTGTTACCTGAGTTACCTCCCTTCTCTTGCAATTCCAAGGGCCAAATGTGTCATTTTGGCATTTTGCACTGGGAGTGATTAAACAACACTGCCAAGTATTAAGGTTCAAAGTCTAGTATTACCTATTCAGAGTTAACTCCCTTCTATTGCAATCCAAAGGGCTACAACCGACTCGGGTGTTTGATTTGTATACCTCCCTTGATGGTCAGTTAATTCCTTTTTTACCGACTCTACATGCATTCTCACTCTCCATTCCTAGCAAGAGTTACCTCCGCTGCTTTAATACATCAGATTAAAGCCCTTTGCCAATTCAGGAGGTTGACAACTGTGTCAAGGCATCTTCCTTGCTTGGTATTTCTCACTGACCATTACACTAAGGCTGCCCTATGGATTTTTTCACCTCAAGCATATACTATTATACCACACCGTGCGTGATCTAAGAATGGATCCCCAGATGAATCTGACCATCATGGAGCCTCAAAGTTGGAAGGAACGATGCTGAGTCTATTTATAGTTAGCCCTTACAACCTTTACTACCAAACAAGCAGAGTTTCCCTTGCAAATGTGCCAGACAGATGTGTTGTTATTTCTTTCATTTTTGTCTACTAAGCTACTTGATGAAGATCAAACTGCCATCAAATACACATTGGAATGAGATTGAGAATAAACCTTGTAAACAATGACTAACAGACTTTATTCCAAATGCTCTTCTACAGCAAGGCTTAATTTCAAATGGATTTGATTACTGATAAATGAAACAACAATCTGTCTGTCACAAAAACTTCAATTTACTTTTGCCATTGTGCTGACTCAACCAACATTCAAGAAAATTCATCACAGAACTTGATTTGGTTTTATTTGATTAAGTGAACCTAACATTAAATCTGACTGTAAATTTTAATGAATTATTGCTCATTGCATGTTGAAATGACGACACGTTCAAAAAGCGGAAAAAACATTAGCGTCACTTAATCAAATAGAACACAAATTTTACCTTTAAATATCTATCTGTTTATACAGCTTTAGATAACTCATTTCTTTCTATGTACCAAACCTACCAGACGTCCATTACAAATGGTGACAATGATGTCTCTCTCGTCATACTTGTACCATGTACATACCCAGCTTCAATAGATGTGTTCAACAAAGACATTTTTGTCTTTGAATAAAGCATGAATACATCACCTGAGGGATGAAACTTACTCTACAAATCTAAAACAGACATGTACAAACTGAGAATTCTGTGCAATATTTAAAGAACTTAATTTCAAGTGTACTCTTTCATCCTTACTTAGATGATATGTATATTAAGTTGAAGTGAAATCACAAGTTTCGTGTAGTACACAAAGTACTACCTCACACTTTGTCTAGTTACTAAGTACTGCGTACTAGGTCCACACTTAGTCTCATGACTTAGCAATACTTTGTAATAAGCCCAGTTAATTACTACGGTCTATACCTAACCAAGTCACTAAGACCTCTTTACCACTTAGTCCTTTGACTGACTGCCCCTACATACTTAGCCAAGGGACTTGGTCCTTTGATCAAGTAATCCCTTTAAAGATTAGGTAGTACTACCTCATATGTAGTCCAGTGGTGAATTACAAAATGCTAAGTCCATACTTAGCCCATTGACAGTACTACCTCATTATTAGTCCAGTGGCGAATCACCATGCTAAGATCATACTTAAGTCCAGTAACTGAGTGCTTCTTCATTCTTAGCCAAGTGACCAACTCGGCCCATGCCTAGTCATGGTTCATACAGCTGCACAAGGTATATTTTTAAGGCCTTTTTAAGGCCTTTTTAAGTCTTTCATGTACATATTTCAGGCTAATATAAAAGACCCCTTTAACAAAAGATGACCAACAATTTCTCATTGTGATGTAATTAAAAATGTTATGGGACAATAAAAAACTGAAAGTCAAATGCATCTGTGATTAGTTGCTTCTTGCATGCTGAACAGAAAGCAAAATGTTTGTCACTTTTGACTTCCTTCACCCACTGGTATTTTTTGGTCCATTGAATATTGAAAATCGTTTTCCCCATAATGACATCGAAAATTCCTTAGCGTTCCGCCATATTGGTTCTAACACTGTAAACACGTGTGCAAAACTCATTCGCACCAAGTCGGAAGAAGAATGCCAGCCTACATGGTAACATCGGCTGGCACCGTTAGGCAGAACATCATTCGCAACGGAAATTCCCGAAGATTTGCGAAGAATGTGCCGAATGGCAAAGGGAGGTAACTCCGAATCGGAAATATAATCAAAACGAAACTACAACGTTACGAGATTGGCGGAAGCAGAAATTCCGTTCTTTATTTTGCAAATAAATGGAAAAAAAGTAATAATAACAACATATTGATAATCAGATTACACTTTTGGAAGTTTATTAAATTCCAGGCCTTTTCAAGGCGTTTGGTTCATTTTCCAGGCCTTTTCAAGGCAATATTGGATTTAAGGTCTTTTTAAGCCAAACGTCCACATTCCAGGCTTTTTCAGGCCCGTGCGAACCCTGCTAGTCCAGTGAGTGATATTCCAGAGAGATCATGGGGTACTTACATTGACGGAGGATGTCCTGGAAGCGCATCTGGGCCTGCTGCTTGACGCGCTGTATCTCCTCCTCGTTCTGCTGCTTCTCCATGAGGAGGCGACGGATGTGGGAGTTGACGCACTGGATCATGCTGTAGAAGTTAGCGTTGGTGCGACGGTTGCAGTCTCCCTTCTCCATCCACGATATCAGGATCTCTGACGCCGTCATGAAGTCTTCATCACCTGTTATGATCATATTATCAAATTTATTTTCCAGGCCTGACATGTAGGTGAATTTTCATCTGATGACTTTTAAATTTCTGAAATCAGGTGCCGCTTGATGTCTTTATCACCTATGTAATTGTACAAACACATTCTTGACAAAAAGTTTAAGGAGTATATGTAAATTTGAAAAAAAACATAGTCATCAATTTAATGACAAATTGATAAATATCATTTGTAGTTCAAATACCCCTCACTTTCCTTACTAAACTCATACCATAAGTGTTAATCTTTTGGATGAGAGAATTTCATAAAATGATTTATTGTGTTAACTTTTTTAACTGCCTTTTCAAAATTTCACAGAATCAAAATACATAATGTAAAACATAAGTAGCTAAGACTGATAACACTTTGGTAAAAGATAAAGAGCTAAGATCAAAGACTTTCATGACAAGGTTATGTCAAGGTAAACAGTTGGCATCTATTATTGTTACTTACCTTTCAGCCTCTCTGTGAGATTGCCGGCCTCATGATCAGAGTAAACAATGGGGGGCGGGGGACTTGGGGGTCTCAGCAACTCCTCTTCCAGACGCTGTTGATGTCGCAGTTCACGCGCCATCGCTCGGGACTGGCACTCATATTCGTACTGGTCATCTCGCGCCATTGCATAATCCACATGGATACGTCCTGTATTCGGCTTGTCATCCTTGTTTTCTATTTTCATACGGTACCCTAGATGCAAGGTCATGAATGTTCATATGTAAAAAGATACAAAATCTCTAAGTGAATTAAAAACAATTTTAACCAAAAATTTGAACTGTCATCCTTCCAGACATCAAGCTATTAACTTAGATAGCTTTCACCTTCAAGGCATATTCTTTCATTTTCACCAAAGGACATCCTGGCAACTTATCATATGTTATTTATTTGCCTTCCAGTAAGCTTCTTCCATGGGATGACCATGATCATGTCAAGACATCAATGCCAAAATATACAGTACATGGCCATTTATTCATATTTATTCAACAATTTCTTACCCAAGCGGGCAGAAATATGACGGGTATTAAAGTTTTCATAATGGTCACGGGAATTACAGTTTTTCTAAAAATAACTCAAGATCTGATTGGCTGACAGAACTATTTCTATTAATTCGTTTAGTGAGTCGAGTGTACCCGTGTCACAGAGACTTCAAAACAAACATTGTTCTTAATTTCGTATGTCAATGTAAAATGTTTTATATGGTTTGTTTTACTATTTCGTTCATCAAGGAATTTGTGTTGCTTAATGTATGATCCACAAACATGTAGTTAATTGCAGAGACTACATTTAACTGCGCCATGACATATATAACTGTTGTTCGTCGCGCATGAATACAAAGACCCGAGTTTACTTGCAACTCGCCTTCACGAAGGTATTTTCCAAAAGTACCGTAAATATTCTTAGATTTGACTTGGGTAAGAAAAAGAATAACCAAGTCAAAGCTCGGAATTATGGTTTATCTGTCCCTCGTGAATTATTGTGATAAATTCCTCGCTAAAGCTCGGAATTTATAAAAATAATCCACTCAGGACAGATAAACCATAAGTCCTCGCATCTTGTTGATTATTCTCATATACATAATCTCTTGTGTAAAGAATTCTGGGTGCTCAGATCTGACTTGAGTCTGACCTCTCAAGTACAGTCAGACCTCGATAATCCGAACACTTCAGTTTTTCATCAAAAACGTTCGGATAGTGAAACGTTCGGACTACTGAAACGAACCAAATCTACAGACAGACGAATATTACGAATATCTAATGAGTTTTATTTCATATACACATAACAACTGGGATACATATATTAATAAACAATCATTGCACAAAAGCATTTCTGGACACTCACTCAGGTTTGAAGAATTTGCCGATTACAGATCAATTTATTACAATCACAAACTGCTGACACGCTCAACTCCCGTGTCAATCCACTGTCATTGATGTTGATTACCGAACGCTTTGATGAACAGTCGGATTAATGAAGCAGAAATAGCTGTAATTAACTAATCCGTTACAGCTAATTAGCGTTCGGATACGGAGACTGAATCAACGGATTAATGAATCAACATTTAATGAGTTTATATAGAGATTAGTTTGGTTACAGCTTGCTACCGTTCAGATACTGCAAGATTCGGATTATCGGTGGCCGGATTATCGGGGTCTGACTGTAATAGAGTTCAATTTTTTGGGATCGTGGAAGTCCTACTCCAATAACAATGATCTCACATGTTTAGCTCCTATATCATTATTAAATTTACGGAATTCCTTTCATGCTGTTCAACAAATTTGCATTACATTAATATGTATCAGGATTTTGTTCACATATTGTAGATTGATCGAAATCTGAAGGTCTCTTACCTGATATGAAAAGTGACTTCTCCACACTATCATGAAACTCAAATCTGATATGAGCGAAATTCTTCTTGCTCAGTCTGATGCCAACAATATTTCCACATTTTTCAAAGACTTCATGCAAAATCTCCTCTGTGATGTTCTCAGGCAGTCCACCGATAAAAGCAGTTCTACAACCAGGCGGTCGGTCTCGTACACTCCGCGGTGGTGCACCTGAAATGTATGAACACAGAGTCAAGATTTGCAGTGTGAGTTACCTCCCTTGCAAAGTTATGGTCTTGAAAGATGGAAAACATGATTTTGCAGAGTCAATTTCTCCATCACTATTATCAAAATGATTCAAACTAAGCTAAAGCAGAGGTCAAGGTTCAAATCTGCCATTCATGTATCTTAATTGTTCTGCGGTAGATTTAAAAAAAGGGCAAATATACCCCCAATAACTAACCTGGAGGGGGTGGGTAGAGCACACAGCTCTTCAGCGTTATCACTTCTCTCTCGGAGAAGTTTGGCATCGGACCCATTGGGTTCATCATGTTCATACCATACTGAAACAATCCAGGAAGAAACAAATTACTGACCAATTTATCTTTGAGAGTTGGTGAAAACAAAAACATGGATTAATCTGTCACCAACACATGAAGTTTTTCTCAAAAACTACAGCATGAGCTTGGTATTGTTACTTTTCTCGAGGTCTGATGCCTTCAACAGATCAACAGCCTTTCTGAACACACTACTGATATTTTTACAGATAACTGCATGGGCTGAAGCTTGGATTTAATTTTCTTTTTAAATCTATGTTATATCTATCACAGAGGCTTGAAATTTTGCATTTTTGCAATTAACTCCATGTTTTTTATTACTTTAGTACATTTATCCTAGAAACTTTGAACATCATAATTGTAAACATGCTTAATTATGCGGAGATCAGCGAGATCAGTTGTGAGATTATTATTAATTCAAAATTCTGACCTGGTTCATGAGAGGTCCCATCATCATCATGGTGGGGTCAGGCCCCCCGAAACCCATGGGGGTGCCGTACCCCATATTATACATGTCCCCGGGGGCGGGCATCATGTTGGGTTGCTGCATCATTCCCTCTGCTGTTGTACTGGAGGGAGAATCATCTGGCACTACAATAACTGAAAGAAGAAAATAGAAAGACTTTGTTCAATGTTATTACTAACTAAGCACTGTACATTTGATAACAAAAAGTATTTCTATAATCAGGTTTGCAATTATCCCAGGTTTGGTAGATGATGGCTTGTGTTATAAATGTAAATATTTATGTCTTTCTAGCCTAAGAACAAGTTTACCAAAATAATTTACACTCATTGAAAATGTAACTTGACAAAGCCTGTCAATGAAGTAGTCAAACATCAGCAAGTTTCAATCGAAATCTTATTCAATCAACTTGAATAAAGTTGTCATCAAAACTGGGTTTTTTTCAAAAATATTAGGATCTATGGATCTAAGAATTTATGAATTTAATATTGTTAATGCATTAATTTACTTTGCAAATGTAATTTCCCCCAATACATCCAACTCTAACCCTTTTCATACTGCAAGCCCCTATATGTGCAAGGAAAAAGTTGCTTCTAAAACCCAGTGACTCACTAAGGCATGTACACATAATAGCCATTAGCCAGTCACACTCAGTAGCGCTAACAAGCCGTTTTTACAATATGCTGGATCCTCAGTTGCACTTTTAAGCATGAGAGGTGGATGTATTTGAGAAAATTATACAAAGTGAAGTTAAGCAGTAACAATATTATATTCAGAGTGAATTTGCAATATCTTTCTTCAATAAAAACTGACTTCTGTCTCTTAAAAAATATGTGCACAACTTACAGATGAAGGAACTCCAGTCAGAACAATTATGGCAAGTGGTCATTTTGGAATGTTGCTGATTGCAAAACTAACTTTCATTGCAACCAATCAAGAC
This sequence comes from Phorcus lineatus, assembly GCA_921293015.1. NCBI lineage: Eukaryota > Metazoa > Mollusca > Gastropoda > Trochida > Trochidae > Phorcus > Phorcus lineatus. Next base: position 12,822,374 of record OV121095.1, on the reverse strand, counting down.
ACAATATTTGGAGCCATGAAATGCTGACATTGCAAAAGATGTTAAGAATTGACTTGAGTTACCTGTCAGGTGAGAATGGTGAAAGAGCTCTAAATTACTTTCCTACTTACCCTGTCTATTGTCGTCATAGTCGCTGGTAGATCTTGCCATGGGAGGCTTGTTTTTTCCAGTGTTGAAGTTGAGAGGTTGGTTGTTATTCGAAGGGTCAGGTCGACTTGCATTGTTTCCCAATTGTGCCATGTTTCCAAAGTTATTCATATTTGGCATATTCATCATACCTAAACAAAAAAAGAATCCCCATAATCATATTGTAGTTATTTATAATGAAAAGTGTTTGTTGACATAAAAGCTTATTAGTAAAGATAAGAAATTTGGTATCTAGGGTATCTTTGGTTACGTCCTGTTTAGATCCAAATTATAATGTTATCATTACATTTTTAATTGCTTGCAGTTGTAAATAATGGTGACTATGAGTTAGGATTATGTAAAGAAAATCCTTGCATACATATCTATTTGATTGGTCATTAACCACTCCTGTATATACATACAAGTTGTAAATTGACCCACTAATTATTGCTAAAACAGGTTGCTTGTAAAGAGTGAGGCAAGTTGGGGTTTTAACGCCGCTTACAAGATTATTTCACTGATATCATGGCTGCTAGTATTATTGCAGTGAGAAAGCCCGCAACATCATTGTAGCTATGCATTGCAGTGAAACCTGCAAGCATCGACTGGAACTAGCAAACAATGGGTGGTACTGTGCTGAAATTCAGTGTAGCGCTTGTAAACAAAAGTTTTTACAAACATAAGAGCTGATAAGTAAAGTTGAAGCCTTGGCAGACTACGTTTTACAAGGAACACATTCATCATGTTCATTTAGTTCTATCTTGTAGGCCCCATGGGCCCCGCTAACAGAGTCCCCTATGTATAGACTATTGACAGGGTAATTCACCCGCCATCTTCGATCTAAAAAATCTAATTTTACGCTATTGTCGACTCAAATTGCATTATGTAGTAATAGAACACATTCCCAGAGATACTCCGCCGCTAACCTTTCCTTCATACTTATCGTTTTATTCCTGCTTTTAATCTTTCTTTCGCGAAGCGGTCAGGTCACATTTACCTTACCCGGAAGTTTACAATGGCTGCCGACATGGCCGCAGCCAACACGCTTCTTGAACCTCATTGGTTGATTAGTAGAATGCCATAAACACTTGATTAAGCGAGGGAAATTCAAATTTTTTCGCATGACATTTTTAACACGTGAGAGATAACAACAATGTCAGAAGTCAACTTAACTCAGTGGTAATATTTTTTTAAAGACATTAATTTTACAATAACTCGTCATAAACAATAACTGGTCGACCGCCATTGACAACTTCCGGGTGGGGTAAATGTAACCAGGCTCGCTTCGCGAAAATTAAGTCAGAAATAGGCATTATTAAAAAAAAAATAAGGTAAGATTAGCGGCGGAGTATCAAAGGATATATGTCCGATTATTTCGTGATATACTTTTAGTTTTTATTTGCGTTTAAAGAGCATTTTACACGCTAGAGTTCGAAGATGGCGGGTGAATTACCCTGTCAATAGTCTATACATAGGGGACTCTGTTAGCGGGGCCCATGGTGGGCCCTTGTATTCATGTTACACTGTCTTTTAACATAACATATTTGAAGACCCTGAAACGATTTATTAAGGGTTAGTTTGTCTAGTGAGTTGGTTGGTAGCATATACCAGTTGATAATTACTACCTACCAACCAATTGTGAAGTTGTACCGAGGAAACAAACATAAACACAACGCTTTCGTCGTTTCGATTAAATTTACCTTGTATGAATTGAGACGGCTGAGACATGTTTTGCCTAAAAATCTCTGCCAACTTAGGCAACGAACTTCAACAATTAGAACTAGCAGGTTTAAATCTGCAAAGATTTATCTTTGCTCAAATAATCCGATGTATTTGTTTTAGTTTCTGATAAGTAGAGCTTCCTCGAATATGTGAAAATGGCGACTTTGATACTTCCGGAAAACGCTCCAAACTGGGCCCCAGAGACCGGTGCGCTGCGCATGAGACGTGGAGATAAATAACCTTGCAAGTCAACTTTAGTACACCGGTGTTGATAATCTTATGTCAACAACAGTATTTAACCTTGTTTGAAGACTATTTCGATATCCGTATTTTGTCAACCACAAGGACTCGTTTGAAGAAGAAAAACTGCACAATAATACGAGGATTTTTCAGTTATGGCAGACAACCCTCTAGGTAGGAATTCCAAGTATTAACATGACAAATAGATCATTCATCTGGTAAACAAATGTACATGGACAGTTTGAAATCTTCTAAAAGCTTAAAATTGACATTGAATTGAAATTAGATCACATATTCTATTGTTAAAAGATGATAATTCATGATTTCATCTTCAAAAGATTGTTTTTTAAATTGCATCATCATATATATGTAACTATCAAAATGTGATATATGTGTAATATGAAATAGGTATGCTGCAGTTTTGGATATTGTGCATGTTTAACATGGATGTTTGAGTTGTCATCAAAGTTTCAAAGTATTATTTCAAATCCAATTTATGAAAATTACCATAATTTGATTATGAAATTTCCAAATAGACAAAAAGTAGGCCTAAATGTTTACATGTGTAGTATTTGTTTTAGAAGTATCACATCATATCTTTCTATAGTATTTTTAACCCTGATTTGTAACCTTATAATGTTCTAATATTTTGTTGTTTTTGGTATCATTTTTCAGCAGCAGCAGAATTATTATATTTAAAAATTTAGAGTTAACTTTTTCTTGCAGTATTTCCTCTCCAATGTTCTGTACAGAACTATGTGTGGGGAAAGATTGGAAAAAACAGCGAGGTTGCTCAGCTGTGTAACAGTGTGGATCCTTCCTTTGTCATTGAGGAAAGCAAACCTTACGCTGAGGTAAAATCTATATTCTTGAAATATTAATTTGTATCTATCATGCATTTGATATCATTAATTCATATCTTTTATTCATTTAATATCATAACCATTCACAACTAGCGTCATTAGGAGTAACTGTATGATGTTCTAGATTACTGGTATTGTCTTCCAACAAGGTACCCAGTTAGACTGCTTCATTCTTATATGATGGAAATTACACTCTTACATTATATGAAAAGTTCAGCGTCTGTTCAGTTTCTAAGCATTTTCATTGTAAACTGGTTAACTATATTTAGGTACTCTATTAACCGTTTACAGTTTAATTGAAATAACAAAATTCTTCTCTTGAGCTGTGTTATTTCCAATCATTTTGTGTTCAGATAAATTGTAGATACATTCTTAATGTGCTCAAAGCGTATATTGTTTAATGACAATAGTGACCTGTTCCTTTGAACTGAAGTAACAATTCTGATATTTAACTTTTTTTCATCCTACCAGGTACCCAGGGAGATAGCTTCATTTTCAGTATAATTGCATTTGCGATCTATTAAAAGGAGTTTACTTTGAGAAGGGTCTTGTTCCCCTTTTTTTTAAAAATGTATGAGGTAGAGGACCTGATTCACGCGTCATTCTTACATGTCTGTCAAGTGTTAGTATTGCACTTGAAAACAATTTATAAATGGTTGAACAATATCAATAGTGTTTGGGTAACTTTGAAATAAAATCAAGGATTATTTCTGAATTATCTCAGATTTTTAAATTTTGAATTAAGATGGAATATTTTAGTATCATGATTTCCCTGATTTAGCTATGGATGGGAACCCATCCCAACGGCCCATCAAAGATAAAGATTCCTAACCAGCCGGAAGAATCATTGGCCGACTGGATCAAGAAGAATCCAGACAGGCTGGGGCCAAGAGTCAAGGATTATTTCAAGGGAGAGCTGCCATTTCTGTTCAAGGTTCTCTCAGTTCAAACATCCCTGTCCATCCAGGCACATCCAAATAAGGTGAGGAAACAGGATTTCATTTCTCTCCCCATAGTGTCAAGTTATAAAATCCTACACTAACCTCTGTTCTGATATGACCATTTTCGTCAAGCTGCCGAGATATTCTGAGAGACTTTGCAACATAAACACAATTTCAGCTAATGAAAACACTTTTTGAATGGAAAGCCGCGGCTGTCTTATAGGGCAATGTCATTATTCTGTCAAATATTTATTTTTCAACTTTTGCAACTTCATTGACTGAAATCATATAGGTCAAGAAAGACTGTTTAGCATGAGAGGTTTTTCTTCAAAAGTTTTTAGGGATATTTAGCAGATATATAACACACTATAAAGATATGAGTAATACAAATGAATTAAATAATCCAGTAAACTATTCAAACAGTTAACTAACCAATAAAGTAATTTAAAAAACAACCAACTAATCAATCAACCTCCAAATCAATCAACTTGCCCATCAATCAATCAATCAAAAACGAGTGAGTTTTGTGTAGGCAGTTATCAATTTACATTGTTTAGATTACGATTGATTTATTTCTATACATCCTATCTAAAATAGATTCCAGAAATACGATTGCAGAATAAAAGGAGATCTTTTCTTACAGGTTCTAGCTGAATTGTTACACAAGAACAAACCCGACCTGTACAAGGATAAAAACCACAAACCTGAGATGGCCATTGCTCTCACTCCCTTTCAGGGCATGTGTGGATTCAGACCAATCAGCGAAGTGGCAAAGTTTTTAGGTAATAAGGTATCAATTAAAGTGACACAGAATATGTTTCATAAATTTTTATGTTGTTTAATTAAGAGCCAAAATACGAAATGTATTGATTTTTTTTCTTTATAATGCCAAAATAATAATATTTTCTTGTTTTCAAATGCAATAAAAAAAGGGCAATATAAATGTGAAGAAGTAAAAAGTTCTGTATTCTGTTTACATGAATATTAGTTAGAAAAACATATTTAATACTACCAATCCAATTTTGTCTTTGTGTCTGCTTCATTGTCTTTGAGTCAATGGCGCACACCAATGTCCAGGTTTCGATCACCAATTACAACATTTTTCTGTTTGTCGTCACTATACTATCCATCAAGAGGATAATTATCAGTCACAACCACGTTACTTCTGAACAACATTATACCATTTATAAAGTTTGACATATCTGAATCCAACATCATACTCTAGCTGTGCCCCTTTAAGATCGTTAACTCCCCCACAAGGTATAACTTGCAACAGTAGCAATCTCCATCTGATTAAAGCTTTTCTTTGCCAGCACTTTAACAATCTGCACCTGAGCCTAATAGTCAAATCTGAAAGGTCAGAGGTTATTACTAATCCCCAATGAGGGTACTGCAGTCAACCATTGTTCATATTGCAATTTATCATATGATCAAAGATTTGTATCAATTTTGACGGTCACATGACAGTCCAAAGAAAGCGATATTAACTTGAGAGCAATCGCAAAAGTCAATCAACTTTGATATTGACCCATTGTTGACGTAATGCCTATGTGACGTCACGTCAACAGTTGCTTAGCTACGTTACATCACCTTTGATGTCGGCGTCTCTTACCATAAAGATGAATCGCTTTGCCGAAGTTAATGTTGAAGAACAAAAAGAAATTTTGGACAATATTGATGCCAAAAACACGAAGAAAGCAACTGCTGCAGCTGTGAAAATATTAAGAGATTACCTACGAAGGGGAAAGATGTTGAATTTGAGAGCTATAGCAAGCTCGGTCAATATTGTTTTACTCAGGTCAATAAAAAACGATATTGACCTCTACAGAAATCTATAATTGTATAATATTGATATATACAGCTCATGTATTGCATTATATTGCATGTATTGAATATTGAATGAACTCCACATCTAACTTTTAATACCTTTTTAAGCAGTTGAACCATTCACAATTAATAAAATGCCTTCAGATCTTTCGAAAAATAGACCATTACTATAAAAGATAACATTTGTAAAAAAAAACTTTTGATGGCATATTTATATTAAAACTGGATAATATTATTTGTAACAGAGCTTAAAACTTATTCTTGCACACCAAAAGAAATAACATTTCTTACAGGTTTAGCAAACCTGAACAAGCTTTCTGATTAAGTTTGGCTTGAAATTAGTTGGTACAATATATTGTGAAATGAAAAATAATGTTGCAGTAATCTATTGCAGAATCTGTAAAGCAATATATTGGTATTGCGATAATATTTCACAAACAACTACAATGCCTTTATCCCCCAGGACCTCGTAAACTGTGTCTGCAGTACAGTAAGGTTTGGGTGCAATGCTACTCTGAATTTCATTACAGTTCCAAACAGGGTTTGCTAGTTCAAGGTGATACTCACAGTTTTCACCAGAATGCATAGCCACAATGGTGTTGCAGGCTTTCTCCCTGCAATATTACTAGCATCCGTGATATTAGTGAAATAATATTGAAAGCAGCGTTAAACCGAAAATCAGCTCACCCTACCGGAGGGGTTCATAGTCTGTGAACCCCGAATTCAAGGTTTAGTGAATTTAGGTCCATTATTATTTTTATTTTCAGATGCCGTGTTGCCATTCCGTAAAGTAGTGGGAGACCATAAGGCTGTTCAGCTGATCGCAGCCGCCAACACAATGGACCAGCCGTACCAACTACAGAAGATGAAGCTTTGTTTCGACGCACTCATGACGGCCGACGAAAAACTGGTCAATACATTCCTCTCTGAGCATGTGGAGCATGTCAAGGAATTGAGTATGAAACTATTTGTTCTTTGTGATGATTTGTTGAGATTGAGTTTTCTTGAAAAATTCTATGTTTAGCGTATCAAGTCGGTTAGAATGTTTATAGAAAGACGCAGTCACTTGTGACAATATTTGAATGTTCTTCCTTACAAGATGTCATAGACATTGTGATTTTCAAGGAAAGAAAATTTTTATTATGATAATAAGATAGAATTTATGTGTTTTTACAGTTGTTGAATTGCGTTATTAGAGTAGGCCAAAGAAAGAGCCTGTCATATCATTTTGATGACGTCAGAAGATGGTTGTCATTGGTCACTAGTGACTGATAACACAATGTATTTCCATTGAAAGATCCTGATAATTGATTGACAATCCTATGATAAATAGTTATACTTCAACACCATTTGGAAATACAAATTACAATCAAGTCAAGAATAAATGACAAAAACAAGATTGAAACATTTTATTCTGGAAAAAAACAGTTGACAAAATTTTGAAAATATGAATAGTGATATGTTGTTATAATTATGCACTGATGAAATACCAATCATAAAATACCAATCATAGATTATCCCCTATTATCCCTAAATATCTTGTCAAGTATATTTTCATCTCTGTGGGTACTATACAGATTTCAAACAGACTATTCATAAAACTTGATCTGCAAATAACTGTCATTTTGTTTCTGAAAACTTTTGATTTTTCTGTTGCAGAGAGCAAAGGAGAGGACATCTCACCATTTGTAGGTGATGTTTTACTGAAGTTGCACAATGAGTTCCCCGGGGACCGAGGCTGTTTCGCCATCTACTTTCTGAACGTGATAACCCTTCAGCCCGGAGAAGCCATGTTTCTCGAGGCCAACCTTCCGCATGCATATCTGTCAGGAGGTGAGTGTAGGGATTTTGATAATGATAATCAGTAGGTATCCTCATTACAAAGTTCTTTCGTACCCGGCAGCCTCGGTGCAGCACCAGTTTAAGCAATATTCTTTCCTCATGTTGCTGAGTGTCCAGCAAGAAGCAGCGTCGCTTGTCTTTAAACATCTGAGCTTATCAGCCCGTTAAATTAGATAAATAGAGTGATCTCACTGTACCATAAAAGTCAGTAATGGCAAGAAAATATTTTCTATTTAGAGCAGTTATAAAACGAACATACTATGTTCATTTAAGCTTTGCAAATTCACCTCATCTACCTCAAATGATTAAAAGCCCTTCACACAAAAATGGCTGCCAATGTTTTTTAGTTGAAACTTGAATATTTCTTCTACTATGGATGACCGGGTAGAATAATGAGTTGTTTGTTATTTCATAAATAATTCATGATCAACAATGGCTTCTCATACTTTAGCAAGGCTTTTAACTCCTAAAGCCTCAATGTTCTTCATTTCTCCCTTTCTTTAATAAATCCATGTCAAATTAACAAATAAAAGCGAGCAATATCTTGCCCTCAGTAACATTCTTATAAAGGGAAATATTGAGAAATCAGTAGCATATGACAGGAAGTTACCTCTTTGTTATCCACCAAAATCCTTGCTCTAGCAACAAGATATTATGTCCAGATTGTATGGAGTGTATGGCATGCTCGGACAACGTGGTGCGGGCGGGACTGACAATCAAACACCGCGACGTACACACCCTGGTGGAGATGCTGGACTACTCAGGGAAGCCTGTAGAGAGAACCAAGTTCCAGGGACTCATTGAGTCTGCCAACGGGATCACAACCTCCATCTTCAGACCCCCAGTTGCTGACTTCTCTGTTACCAGATATGAGGTGAGTGTTAGAATTGATGAGGGGGAGAGTGCTGGATCTTGGGGAAGTCAGCCCCCCTTTTAAGTTTATTTTTTTCAGAAAATGATCAGTGGATGACCCTAAAGGGCAAGAATAAACTTTTTTCATTAGGTTAAAACCCCCATATTTAAAATACCTGGATCCGCCACTATAATCATAGAGGATCCATGGCATTGTATGTACAGAATTTGAGTAACGTGTGATATTGCGGAAGCAAGTTGGTTTAGGATCAAGGGGAGAATGGGGAACTCTGGGGGTTCAATCCCCCCATATCACCCTCCCCCTTACCCCAATGTTTATGAAATTTCTTTCATGAATTGGTGTACTACTTCTCTCCATCCCCCTCTTTTATATTTTTCCGGGATTTGCCAATTATTCACTCCTTTTCACTTAGAATGTTTTTAAATTTTAAATAAAATTAGTTCTACTTCCAAAATTTCAGAACAGAATTTCAATGCATAAGTGAAAGTTGAGGACAACACTATTGCAGAATATGATATTTATCTCCCAAGTTATGTTTGCCCATATATAGAAAACTGATATGATCATCAGGTATTTTCCTTTACAGTGTTTTCAATATCAATGCCCTCCTAAATATCATGAATTCAAATAAGAGTTTTCGTTTGATGATATTTACACAGAACTGAATCAGAAGACTGATGTTGAATAAACTTTTAGTTTTGCTTTCTACAGATGTAATAATATTAACACTATTGACTTGAAAACAGGTTTGACAAAAAAAATAATTAATTACCTGGTATTACTTAACAGTGATTTCAGTAGTTACACTTTTCTAGGTATTATAGATTTATTCATTGAATTATATTTTACAGAGCCAAATCTTTCAAATGAGTATTATAGTCAAAATGCAATTTTCTCTCTCCAGGTATCAAAGGGTGTGGAGACATTGCCACTTCTTCCATCAAAGAGTGCCAGTATATGTATAGTAGTGGAGGGATCAGGGGAGGTAATCAACAAAACACTCTCTTCCCCCATACCACTAAAAAGAGGGTCAGTGTTCTTCATCTCTGCAGAAGAAGAAGTTACTGTGAAAGTAGCCAATGGAGAATCAGTGTTGTTATTCAAAGCATCGGCTGGCTTGTGATTGTCTGAAATTTCATACTGTTGATCTTTGACAATGATAAAAAATTGGTATGCATTTGATCTCAATATTGGCTAAGATCTGTTTGGGAAACAGCACCCAGGGCCTGCATCCATAAAGTCCTCTTATGCTAAGGTGACCTTATATAATTGTTATCCCTATTGGCTAAGAGTAGCCTAAGTCTCCGATGGCTTTGCGCACATGAGTCCAGAGCTTCATTTAAAAATCACTCAGGTGATAGTAATTACCTTTCTGTAATGTTACAGGAATGGAAGTTAAGGTTAGCCTTAGCCTAGAAGGGCTTTGTGCAAGCGTGTTTAGAGCCTCCTACAAAGCACAAAAGTGATTGTTAGTAATTAAGATTACCTTTTTTGTAATGTAAAATAAGGGGAGTTAAGGTTAACCTTAGTCCAAGAGAGCTTTATGTGTGTGTGAAAATGATAAACTGTTGTTGCACAAACTGAAATTTCCAAATTTTCCTTTAAAGAAAGGGAGTTAAGGTTAACCTTAGTCTATGAGAGCTTTGTACATGCGTGTCCAGACCTATTACATAACCATTTACTGATCGGATCAAATCTTAAGACAGTATTTCATCAAACAAATTGAATCTCAAGGAAAAGGTACTATTCAGAAATCCATGATATATTTTTGCAATCAGTATGAGTGCGTTAGGTTTGCATGCAATCAGTTTTATAAGGCCAAGTTTTATTTCCCATTAACTTAGTATTAAAACCTTTACCTCGGGACATCTCTGCCAGGGAGTGAACCAGCTGCTATTTGTCATATTTGTAGTCATTAATATATCTTGTGTGACAATATTTTCCAGTTATATTCACCTATATCTGTGAAAGAGCTTGAAAAGTAGTAAATTTTAATTTGTTTAAATACAATATCTAATCATTTGATCAAAATGTTGCCAGTCCATAGCCAAAGTGACCGATCTCATGCCTTTGGAGCTTCCATATTTCATATTTTCCAGTTATCTTCACCTATATCTGTGTTAGAAATGAACTTGTAAAGTTGTAAATTTTAATTTGTTTAAATAGAATATCAAATGGTTTGATCAAAATGTTGCCAGTCCATAGCCAAAGTGATCAATATCATGCCTTTGGAGCTTCCACATTTTACACACTGCTTAACTTTCTTCAATTTGTATGTTCTATGAAAAGTTTAAGAACCATGACAGTTTAAGATATGGAAGTAATTCATTGTTCACATGATCGATATTATACTTATATATTTTACTTATGTATTAAATATTGTAGTTTTGTTTATAGTTTTTGTTTATTACAAAGTGGGTTGTATAAGTGCAAGGGATTTGAGAATCAAAATCGATACATGTATGTTTGGGCATTCAAGTAACTGAAAAGAAATAAAATCACTCTCTCTTGTCTCACAAGTTGGTTGTATAATTTTCAGGGATATCAGAAAAGTTAGCAGTTAAAGAGCCACTCCGTGAGTTGTTGGACTCATATATGCCAAACTTAATCAAGGGTGTCATTTGATCGCCAAGTATCGACTGTTACCAAAAAGACACATATTAAAGCTTATTGTTTTTTTACAGTGACAATATGAAGGTAGAACGTCGCAATCATGATCGAAAACCGGACAGTGGCGCGCGTCAAATTGTCAAACGTAATTTTAGAGACTTATCTAAAACAGCCATGAGGGCAGTTAGGAGTTGATAGTGTTTGTTAGTTTATATAACCAGTATCCATGTATGTTGGACGTGATATTTACACATCTGTGCATTTATATGGTTGTTTTTAGACTTTCATTGAAAACCAGTAATTGTCATATACATGTCTTTTGGACATGAAAAGTTAAGATGTTTTGATTTTATATTAACACATATGACATTTAGGTTTGTATCAAAGGTAAATAGTATGTTATGAAAATTACCGAGTGGCTCTTTAATTATTCCCTCTTATGTCAGAATATGTCAGAAATCAGTAGAATAATCCCCTGAAGCTTTTCCTTGCAATGCAAAACTTACAGGAACACTGTAACAAAGGCTGTCTACCCTAATTGACCACCGTTGACGAAACCGTATATCAGATAGGTAATGAGGTCACGTGACACAAACTGGGCACGTCTCCATAACTGACAATTTTGAGCCTTGCTGTATTGTTTGTAAATTTTTTATTTGAGTTCTGCTTCCTAATTTGTGATGAGTATCCACTTTATATTTCTGGTAGAATTTTGAAGTTCAGCTGCAGTAGGCTGAAGATCCGGCACAGTAAAAATGATGCAGCAAGGCGTAAAGAAGCCAGTGAAATAGACAGGGGAATTATGCTTGCAGAAGAAGTTGAATGGCTTAGTGAGAAGTTAGACTATGTCACAAAATGGTCACATACTTCCAAGGTATAATTTAAGGTAATATGAATTTTCTTTTATCAGAGGAATGAGACTGGGTTAAGATCGTTTCTTGTAAGTAATCAATCTATACTAACTGTTTGTATATTTCTGAGGGGTTTGAATTTTGAAATCAAATGTGAATATATCATCACGAGTTAAAAATTGTTACAAACAAATGTTTTTTGTGTTGGTTATATACTTCCTAGGAGTTTACTGTAATTGGTTGAGTAGTTCGATATGTATGTAGATTAGATAAATAGGTTTCATACAATGTGCCATATATTGTTATTGAATATCTGGAGAGTATTAATGAAATAGTGACGCAAGGATGATTTTGAGGGTTTTGCCTTGGTAGTCATATTTATTGGTTTGAAAGTGCTATTTGTCTTTTTACACCTTCCAAATAGTTGTTTTAACGTTTTGCTTCCAAACAATCATGTCTTAAAAATTCTTTCCTTGAATTCAAAAGAAGCATCTTGTTTTTTGTTTGAATTTATTTTCACAACTTCATAACAGTTTTAGCTACATGTTGAGTAAATCCAGTTTAATACCCTTTTGTGTCATGTTTTCCTAAAATAACAAAACTTGTATATTAACAATCTAATTGTTGAAATTCAATCTAATTAAAATATTCTTCAATTTATAAAATTAACCCTAGTTCCAAACAAAAATAGTTTTTTTTAGTATTCACAATAAAGGATTTATGGTTTTCCTATCCTTAACTGAAAAGTTTATTTCTATATATGTCTTGCTTTATTAGGGAATGTTTGGAAAGATAAATGATATAGCCCATGAAACTGATTCTCCTATTGCGTAGTTTGGAAATGACTACTGCTACAGAAGAACATGAAATTTCATGCGAGAACAAGAACCGTTCCTAGTTTCTATGACAAGTGATAATATGATTCTTCTTTAGTTATCTCTTCCTGATTTAGTCATTACATTCTCTCGAGTGACTTGAGTACAAAGTGTTAGTTGCCAGGGAAATGTATCCCACTTTCAGTGCAAAGATAAATTACCAAACGTTCTTTACAAATCAGTTACATTGCCTACAATATGTCACAAAGCCAAGGTATTGTTGAAAACTTGACGAACCTGTCAAAAGGCACGAGTATGACTAATCGGGAGCCAGGAAGGGCACGTATAAGGGTTATCAGACGGATGACCAAAGTCTATCCAAACTTCCTGTGTCAATGTGAAACCACATCGCATTTTTTCTGTGAACCACTGAAACACTGGACGTCTGACACATTCAAGGTGTGGTTATGGGTCATTCTTGGGGGGGGGGGGATTAAAGATACAACTTTGATTGGAATAATTCCAAAAAATGTTAATAAGGTGTATCTCCCATATATTAGCCATGTGAGGAAGACTTGCATTCAGAAAATTGCAATGTTGATAATAAAAGCTTTTGTTTATTTTAGGAAAGACTGAGTGTTTGTGTTGGAAATTAAATTTGCTTAAAGCTTTGTATTTTTGATAAAACAAAATGACTATTGTTGTTATTCTTATCCGTGTATCTAAAAGCCTTTTTTATGACATGGTCCATGTGAGGATTTCGCATTAACATCATTAAGTGCTTTTTCTATATCCATAAAAAACAAGGGTTTGCAAAACTGTTTACTTTTTTGATGATAGAGCTACTTAAAAAAGATAGATTGGTTTTGTAAGAATTTCAAAATTGCATAAAACTTTTGCTAGGATGGAATGACACTATGATTTGTGCAAAGATTCTTTTTCTTAGATGGAACTTTAGTTTGTGTTAAGAATTCATGCTGACAATGTTAAGAGGTTAAGTTATGTCACAAAAGACTCATGTCTTAAAATATTGCATGGACTTCATTTAAAACTTATGTTAAATAAGATAATATATATTTGTTTGTTTTGGAATGATGCCTTGACTTTCTTGGAATTATTTTGTGAGGTTCTTTTTACGCTGTTGAGTTGATGTTGTTACATATCATAAACTGATCTCATGTTAAGGAGGTAAATAACTAAGATTTCCATGTCTTTGTCAAATGTAAGTCCAACATCCAGTTCAAAATCTCATTAAAATCTATGAGAATAAAGGCTCTTACTCACTCTACAGTAATTGATCAAATTTTGTTTATGTTTACTGTTGTTTGGAGGTTTTGAGGATTTACAATGAATATAAGTATAGGATGTTTTGAAACTATGTTGGGAGAGTTTTAAAAAAAGGCCCTGCTAAAAAAATTTTTTATTACATTATATGATTAAAGATAAAGTATAATTGAAGGTTGTCTGCCCTTTTCAGAAATGTTTGATTTTAGGGTATATTCAGATAATCAGATGTCCTAATAAATAAATATAAATTTAAAAGTGTCAAAGATAGTTTATTGACAAAGGTGTTTCAGTTTAATGTTTTAAATATTTTAGCTTGTTTTTCTTCTTTATTTGAGTTTCCTGAACAAACACCTCTTCATGTTGTATATCCCAAAATGGAGGTGGGGTTTATCTGCTCTTTGTCTCTTGACCCTTCGAGGAAATATAACATGGTTATAAAGAAATATAATAGGCGTCAATTGTAAATATTCTATTGGACTCGTTCTGCCAGGAAACATCATCCCACAGAGTGTAACAGAAAAACCTTTATAAATCAATGTATATATAATACATAGTTATAAACCTAGGAATGTTCCACGGAACTATAAGCCAAATAATGACCCGTTGCCTTGCGTTATGGCAATAAACTCTGCTAGGGCTAAGCCCTCGCGAGATTATTTGCCATAACTGCTGGGCACCGGGTCATTATTTATTACATAACTTGTGCTAGTTTATAACAAGAGCCATCAGGAGATTGGCCCAGATAAGATAAATGCCACTAAATGGTCAGTTGCACCTGTACATGATTGAAAAAGATTTGGGATTCAACACTCTTTCACAAATTTTTCACTTATATTACGACTGCAAGCATTATTTCAGCGAGAAATCCCACAACACCATTGTGGATATACTTTGCAGTGAAACCTGCAAATATCCACTGGAACTAGCGAACCATTGGTAGTACTGCCCTGAAATTCAAAAACCTTATTGCATGTAGAACAGTTCTTTACTGCAGACAATGTTGCTGAGCCCCGGAATCTTGTTTGATGGTGTTATATCCTGAATAATGAATCTGTGGGGAAAGGTTTTACAGAGGGTGTCCTGGAGCTTTAAACAGACCTTGCAAGCATTTACGTGTACCTTTTAAAGTTGTGTGCAGTGCTACCTTAATGAATAAAGTTACTTAGTGCCAGTGCGACCAAATAGGTTCCCGTTCATGCTTCCCGTATTCAGGTACCAATTTGTACAGTTGTGTGCACAGAGTCAATGTCAATAAATAAATAACCCTCAGTGGCACATCAAGGGGATAAGGGGTTCAAAAATCCCACCCTCTCTTCCGACCTTATTAAAACATTTTTTGGAATTATTCCAATCAAAGTTGTATCTTTAATCAAAATCTGAGCCACCCCCTTTTATTTCTAATCAAAGTTGAATCTTTAATCAAAATCTGAGCCACTCCCTTTTATTTCTAATCAAAGTTGAATCTTTAATCAAAATCTGAGCCACCCCCTTTTATTTCTAATCAAAGTTGAATCTTTAATCAAAATCTGAGCCACTCCCTTTTATTTCTAATCAAAGTTGAATCTTTAATCAAAATCTGAGCCACCCCCTTTTAAACTAACACCCCCCCCCCCCCCCCCCCCCCAAGAATGACCCATAACCACACCTTGAATGTGTCAGACGTCCAGTGTTTCAGTGGTTCACAGAAAAAATGCGATGTGGTTTCACATTGACACAGGAAGTTTGGATAGACTTTGGTCATCCGTCTGATAACCCTTATACGTGCCCTTCCTGGCTCCCGATTAGTCATACTCGTGCCTTTTGACAGGTTCGTCAAGTTTTCAACAATACCTTGGCTTTGTGACATATTGTAGGCAATGTAACTGATTTGTAAAGAACGTTTGGTAATTTATCTTTGCACTGAAAGTGGGATACATTCCTAATATAGTCACTGCAAGCAGGCTATCATACCTAAAATGTGTCATACAGGTGAGTTGAATTTGTGGTTCAACGCCGCTTGTGAAAGTATTTTACGTATATCACGGCTGCTAGTTATACAGCAGGGAAAATGTTCGCACCACTACTGTGACTAAGCCTTGCGCTGAAACCTGCGAGTATCGACTAGAACGTGAGTCATTGAACCCATTGTAGAATTCCCTGTTTTTGATAGGATGTGATATACCTAGAATTTGTCACTAAAAGTATCGTAAAGGATTTAGTTGATGAAAACAGAAAAGATTTGTCAGTTAACGAGTGGATACTTTGGTGCGCCAATTCTTCTTGCAAACGTATTTTTAAAAAACTATTGTAATCACACTGTCAGAAAGATGTGGATTGGTGGTGTTTGAACCTTTCAGTTATGTCGATGAGACGTTTTATTTCGGCTTCTGCACATGTATAAGGTTGTTGGTTTCCATTGAAAGCTCAAGGTTGATGAAAAGCATTGAACCTTTGAACTTGAATGCGACGCTCAATCAAATTAAAACTATGCAGTACAATGTGACTGTGAAGTAAAATATGACTGTAAAGTATAAAATGACTGTAAAGAAAATGTGACTGTAAAGTAAAATGTAACTGAAAAAATATGACTGTAACAATATCAACTAATGACCTACTTAACAATATCAACTAATGTTTGTCTTTGTGTCTGCCGTAAATAAGTTTCCGTAATTACGTCTGAATCATTGGCGCGCGCCATTGTCCGGTTTTCGATCACAAATCACGACACTAACCCGTTTATCGTCACTTTACTGAACTGATAAGCATTAAGAGTCTGATTTTCTGAAGCAACCACTACTTCTCGATGAAATAACACCATTTAAAAAGTTTGACATAATTGACCCCAACAACATACTCTGTGCCCCTTTTAAACAGTTAGTCACTCTGCAGATCAACACACGCGCGTTGACTCTCTACTAACCTCAGTAAACTTAACCCTCATCATTGTTTTTGTTCTGAACTGTTATCTCATCTTTTTCTCCCCTTTTACCACCACTTGACTCCAAAGGCGTCAGACTCTGATTTTACAATATCATGTAAGTATATATACATGTAGCTATATAACATAAACAAGGTCTGACATTAGTGACAGAGTCGTGTCTGCAATTGGACCGGAAATGGTTTCCTGGCTCGGTTACCCTCTGTAAATTTCGTAGACAGACCCCAGTTCGCATTTCCGGTCCTGCAGACACGGCAGTGTCAGACCTTGTTTATGTTATATAGCTACATTTACATATACTTACATGATATTGTAAATTCAGAATCTGGCGCCTGTGCTTGACTCTATACCTCATCGTGGTGTGGTGGTTTGCATGCTTCGGAGACCCCGTGAACTATGCCAGCCGGAGCTACCATGCTCCTGGTAGGGTCACTCAAGCTGGACAGGTCGACGGGTAGAAGCCAGACCAAATTTGCGCCCTTCTTAAAATCTGCCAAACGCCCTAGTCAACGCATGCAATATGTTCACGCCAATATATATTTTAAAACCCAGTGAGAAATAAAATTCAGAACATTACAGTGAAGTGTGACAATCGTTATTATTTGCCTTTTCAAGCAGGTTAAAGCATTGGTTTCACAGGATTTCTTCCTGCAACGAAAAAGCTTCAGTGGCACATCGTTTTATGATTAAGTACTTGAAAAAGCGATTTTTAACCAATAAAACAATCGCACCAAGCTTTGCGGAGGCGTTACATTTGATTCAAAGGTGCGTTACATTTGATTCAAAGGTACTCAATTGGCCTACTGCCCCGGATGTTGCACTATCAAGTCAAGAGCTTGATATGTCCGGATGACGTAACAACTAGTTCATGTAGAGTACAGTACACGTGCGTTTTATCATTCACAAGGAGTTTGAACTGTCATGACATAATATTATACCGAGGTCTTGGAGTTGTATGTGGGAACTCTCACGTAATAGTCGAAATGCATCCGAAGTATATTTACCGTCCCTTACCAAATTTATTATTCAAAAACGCTTTTAAACCTCATTTTCTTATTCCCATTTTGACAAATATTCCCCCGCCACAAAGACGTTATTTAAGGTCAAAAATATAAAATCCCGATGAACTCGAGATATGTGCAATTATGCCACTAAAGAAATGATTCTTTTTCTTTTCTTTATTATTATAAATAGATCCATTATTTCCTGGCATTGAAAGATGTACTTTAGAAATAGGCGTTTTCATCAGTCGCAAAAACTCACATTATATATAACGCTTCAACATCTTGAAATGCTGAGGTTAGAAGGAAGAAAGGTTTACCGTCTGGGAACAAATGTCAGCTTCCGGTTGATGAACGGAAGTTCTACTAACTGACCAACTCCTCTGTGTACGTTCTCTATCCCAGTATATGGTTACGGTATTTCAATAAAATATCAAGGAGGTCGATATGCCAAATAATGATTTTTTATTATAAAAAATACTTTCCTGTTCTGTAACCAAAAAAGCATACTTGAAAATTACAGTATGGGCCTAATGACCTATTGACCATAAGTTTATCATGAATACTGTTCAGGGCCTCCTTTCACAAAGCACTAAGGTGATCGTAAGTCCTTAAGGTAGCCTTAGTGCAATGCTAAAGAATGGGAGTTAAGGTTAACCTTAGTTAAGGTTGCGTTGTGAAAGGAGGCCCAGTTATGTAAGCAGTTATGATAAATTATGTTTCTTTTTACCCTGTAAGCGATATATTACCCTAGATCATTCTTATGTTCCGAAATACGTATAAAAAGACGTGTGAATATTGTTTTTAAAATGAATTTAAAATAAGTTAACGAAATAAAGAACTGTACCCTTCATGAAACTATATATAACATTTTACCTGTCTTTAAAACGAATATAAGTAATAAATCAAGGGACTTAATTTTGGTATATTATTAGATCTATATTGTCGAAAATCATTCTTGCAAAATCAATCTACAAATACAAATATAATACGTCAAGGGACATTTGGAACATTCAAGCTATCCATGGTCTATACTTGAAACGTGAACTTTATTTCATTCATGATCTTCAAGCTTCCATGCAGTATAAGTGGCGTTTTTAGAAAAGCATCATCATCATTATCATCATCATACAAATATTGGTATAGTACCTACATGTAAATAGCACCTAATTACTTAATGGTTTATTAATTGATAAGACAATGTCAGATGGGAAACAACTTCTTCTAAATCTTTTAGTTTTATATTTTTTTATTTAAAAAATATCTCAAAATGAATGTAAATATACCATGTAATGATAACCACATCAGACATTGCTTATTTTATTTTCGTTAAAGAGCCACTCCGTGAGTTATTGCAGTCATATATGCCAAACTTGATAAATGGTGTCATTTGATCGCAAAGTATCGACTGTTACCAAAAATACACATTTTAAAGCTTGTTGGTTTTTTACAGTGACATTATGAACGTAGAACGTCACAATTATGATCGAAAACCGGACAGTGGCGCGCATCAAATAGCCAAACGTAATTTTTTAGACTTATCTAAAACAGCCAACAGGGCAGTTAGGAGTTGATAGTGTTTGTTAGGTGATATAACTAGTATCCATGTATATTGGACGTGATATTTACACCTTCGTGCATTTATAAGGTTGTTTTTAGATTTTCATGGAAAACCAGTATTTGTCATATATATGTCTTTTGGACACGAAAAGTTAAGATGTTTTGATTTTATATCACTACATATGACATTTAGGTTCGTATCAACGGTAAATAATATGTTATGAAAATCACGGAGTGGCTCTTTAATATATTCGGCCGCGGAAGGATACATAGCGGATTTCCAGCATCACTTTCGTTCCCGGTCGACCTTTTATTCGCTTTTGTGCTTTCTGAAGAAAAAGGTTTGCAAAGGCCACACCTAAACCATTTCACTAGTCTAACAATTAAACTCTGAAATGAAAAATGCATCAGTTAATCGAAAAATTAAAAGAATATTAAACGAAATGAATAGGAGACTGGAATTTCTTCATTTTCAGCCTGAAATCAAGCTCTAAAGTCTTCTTATAGACTTGGTTAAGCTTCTACCTTATTTCAGGGTCTGGCCCACAGACTACCTTTTCGCCACACACTGAATTAGCATTGGAATATCACATACCAACTTTGAACAAACATGATACTTTTAGCAAACCAGCACCGTGCTACAATGAAAAGAGAAAGAACCCGGTTTGTATTCGGTGGCTTGAATCATTGTTTGCATTCAACAGTTGTTAATTGGTCCCTTGGTATTTGCTAGATAAACTTATAAAGGCCTTGTTGACATCACACATTTTCGAGAAAAGTTCTAGTCAGAATAGATTACAGAATACCCTTACTTTTTGTGTCTGTCACTTGAAAACGACTAGATATTGCAACCGTAAAGAAACCTCACATAAATGATAATTATGGGGGTATTCATACGGCGATATTATCAGGTACTAGTACCAGGTCAAAGCGATAAAGTGTGGATAAAGTGCCTTGCTCAGGGACCGACACAGGTTGAGACCCGGGTCACCAATGTTTGGTGCCTTCAATGGGATTCGAACCCGGGATCGAGACGCCAACATGCTACCCGATATCAAACAGTCTTGGATCTTGCCTTTCGTTCCCCCAATCAATGTATATGCAAAGTGCAGCATTCTTTTTAAGGCAGGTTACACCGAAGAAAGGTGGTTCTTCACACGTACGAACAGTATGCAGGATGGTAAGCTTCAAGGTCATACCACAATCGTTACGGAGTGGAAATAACCCACTAAAACGGATAGGCCACTCTCTTTTAACTTCATTGATGAGGTTAATGACTGAGACATAGGGAAACTGTTTATCATATTCTAGGTCATGGCCTCGTCCGTCAGTTCAATGCGGTTTAGGACAATGAACAGCTTGAATGAACTTCTAGTTCCTTCCTGATACAAGTGCCTATGGGTAGATGTTCTAGATTCAAGTGGCACAGATGCTACTCTCACTGACATTGACAATGCCTTATCGGATGTCAGATAATAGTTATTAATTGAAGGATTTAAGTGCTTTTAATCGCAAATAAATACTCTATTTCATTCATCTTGACAAGAAAACACCTTCCGTATAACGCAATCCCAGATTTCTGATTTCAGGCTTATTTTTTATGACCGAGTTTCGATCTCAACCTTGGTATTTTGGGTATTACTGTACATTTACAATAAAAGAAATAGGGAATTTTTATATTGATAGATTATCAAAATTTTAAAAATATATGATTAAAAGATTAATTAGCATTTAAAGGTCGGAGCAGGGTTTTCCATTTTAATGTCTCCGATGATTGACTTCATTTCTAAATGGTTTCGTTTTTAGTGAATACCCTTTATTATCTGTCATATATTTCATCTATAAAACCTGATGTTCTCCGTAACATTCTTCATTAAGTTGTGAAATAATCGTGACATATATCAGTTCAGAGTAATTGCTTTCGAGATTGGCTTTGTGTTCAGTGAATGCCCTTTATTATCTGTCATATTTTTACATCTATAAAAACTGATGTTCTCCGTAACATTCTTCATTAATTTATCAAATAATCATGACATTTATCAGTTAACAGCAATTGCTATCGAGATTGGGTTTTTTTTTTGTGAATGCCCTTTATTATTTGTCAAATTGTTACATCTAAAAAAACTGAAATATTCCACTCCGTAACATTCTTCATCAAATTATGAAATAATCATGTATTCATGACACGTTATATAAGTTCACAGCAATATCCCATCGAATAAAAAGACAAAAATCCATTTCAAAAGGGGCAGTAGCAAGTTATTAGGCTAAATAGAGTGATCTCACGAAACCAAAGAAATGATTCCATTTGCAAGACAATCATATCTAATCAAAAGAAGCAGTTATAAAACGAACGTACCATGATCATTTAAGCTAGAAGAATTAATCTCAAAATTTCATAAATTTAGGATCAAAAGTGTTTACATGAAATGGCTGCCAGTGGTTCTCATGAAGGATTTCCTTCCCCTTTATCCTTATGTCCTCTGAAACATTATATATATCCTTGTCACACGGGATCAAGGAATTTAGGGGGGGATGTCGCAGAGGCACGAGCAGGCCACTGAACCCTTTTATAAAGTGTTATAACATTTTTTAAGAGGCGGGGCGAGTTAGCGCAGCAATGGTTAGCAAGTTCGATAGTGGACCGGACTTCGAATCCCACCAGGTGCTCGGCAACTTTGTCTGCTCTAGAGAGCTGTTGAACTCGCAGTAAGGTTTAGGTGCAATGCTACACTGAATTTCAGCACAGTACCACCCACGGTTCACTAGTTCCAGTAGATGCTTGCAGGTTTCACTGTAAATTATATCCACAATGTTTTCGGATTTCTCCCTGAAATAATGCTTGCAGTCGTAATATAAGTGAAAAAATTGTGAAAGAGTGTTGAATCCCAAATCCCATGGTGCTGCGGGCTTTCTCCCAATGGCAGTTTTGACATAAGTGAAGTATTCTTGAAGGCGGCTTTAAACCCCAGGTTACCCAGATTGATGAATATACCGTTATCAAGCAAGTTATACAAATGAGTGCAGTAGTAGGTTGGCGTGTGGCGTCTGCTTCCACCTATTTGTGAAGTTAGGCCCATGCCTTGATTGTTACCAAAATATAAGAGTGTAAAAATTGGAATAAATTTATATTCATACATGAGTATGTTCTTACATGTAAGTGGTATTATGTACCTATTTAAAAAGACAATTTATTTCAAACGCACTATTTCGTAAACACAACGAATGCACTGACACTGCACATCTCTCGATATTATTCAAGATCCTCACTCAAGTAATCTACCTCGTAAGTTATTTAACAAATATTTACGTATTCAGGTAGTAAAGTGGATTTTTAAAGACCGGAAGTATTTAATGTAACGTAACTTTAGATCCGCATGAACTACGATATCGGAAATATTAAGAATTTGCTTATAACCAAAAAAGCGGAAACGGCAGCCGCTTTGGTCAATCTAATAACACAGCATTAGCTGTGTTATTAAATCGGTTTATTTACAAAATTGCTTTCATAAAACATATTTCATTCTTTGTTCTCAGTTCAGAGTTTAGGTAAATTCAATAGCTGCACACATTACTAGTTCAGCCGTGATCACTGTCCATAATTTATTCGTTTTGTGCACAGCTAACCATATATTTTTTTATATGTCCAAACCGACAGTGGCTGTCTAAATTTTTTCATTGTTGATTGCAGGTCAATTGTAAAGAATTTTAAGTATTTCATTGCATCGATAGAAAGCTTAAGTGAATGCATAAGTCCTCTTAAACCTTAAAATAGCCAATTCAAACCGTAAAAGCGTGCACTAGTGCCTTTAATCAGTGTTTTATAACAACTGACATGATCGGTTTAGATACGAGCATCCTTTTCCCCCTCTCATATTTTCCCCGTTTACCCCTTCGAAAAAATACATTTGATATTAACTAATGTTTTTCGGGGGAAAAAAATTGAAATAAATTTTTTAAAAGACGTGGTAGATATTGCAAACTGTAAGTTTGGTAATTAAAAAGGCATAAAGATCGCGATGGACCAACCCATAAAATTTATTACCTATCTCAAAAACAGAAAGCCATAGAAAACTGAGATATTTCGTAAAGACTCCTATGCCAAAGTAGAAGTGTACGTATGTTGAACCGTTGAGAACTGCGTCAGGATTTGTTTTAAAAATGTTTCTGATCACAAAGTATCTCAAACAGCCTGGTTAGCTACAGAGACAATACATCTATTGAAAACTTAATAAAGTATATACTTGAAACAAGCTGTAGAAAATATATAAATACATCTATGAATTTTAGTTTTACATTCATTTAAGAACAAGGGTAAACGTCATCGATTAAATTTCGTTAATTAAGTTTAGTATGTTTCAATTTTAGCTTAAGTTCAAATGTAAATGAAGTCATCTGTCCTTTAGATTAATCACCTACTTAAAATATATATCTAGGTCGGTAGGTTGCTATCAACCTGGTATCCGGGTCGCGTTCAACTTTTTTCTTCTTTTTTTCTAAAATGGCCTTCTTACATCACATAAAATAAATGCGACAAGGCCAGTGGAGACAGCAGATATAACCAAGAAGATCATTCTATGATTAACGATAATATATATGATGCCAAACTAATGCAATATTTAATGTCAGAGCAACGTAATATCATCAGAATATTATGATATTTTACATCCGAGGGACTTACTATTAATTTTATGAGCCTTTGCAATAGCGTTGCATAAAGGCATTGATAAAAGATGCTTTAAAATGTTTTTTTAAATTTGCAAAGGCTTTTGGCTTTTATTTCGCTTTTTGATGAAATTTAACATAACATATTTTTACCAATCTAAAGAGGTTGGCTTGATCAGCTAAGTGGTATGAATCATATGTATACATATAATAATGTATATGTGAATTGATGAGGCACAGACTCGCCCGGGATACTAATTTGCATAAAGCCAATGATTCATTCACCACATAGATCGGTTTGGTAATAATAATATTAACTAAACGTTTACCATCAAGATAAAGCTTATTGATCTCATTGTTTTGCTTTATTCCACAAAATAAATTCTTGCTTTATATCTTTATAAAGCATAATCATGTGCAACTATGTAAAGTTCATGTGATATAAAACTGCAGCATGAAAAAGGAACACTTGATGAACAAATTTAAAGGCAGTTTTCAATAAACAATTGACTTCTTTCTTAATGTAGATTGTTATGATCCGTATCTTCTTTTGCTGAGTATATTTTGGTCTAATCATCATGGACACCGCTAAACTGCTACCACTTATTGGTATTTTAAAAAATGCAAGAGCTGTACTTTTAAATATCGTACTCATGTTAAAACTCATTTCTTAAACACATAGATACTTTATTATCCAACAAATATGTTTTTACATTTTTCATTAATCGAAATTCGTTTTGTTCGTTTTGCACCTGGCAGCCACAGTGCATAAACAAATGCACTTTTCTGTTCTAATGAGATTGGATGCAAAGCAAGGCAATAGCAACTCTCATCTTCTGACGTCTTTTGGTAAATCTCATTAAAATGAATCTAAACTCTACAACATTACGAATCTGTGTAACGTGGTGCAGAAATATTAGATTTTATTTTAATGAGATTGTCGTTTGGCATGACGTTGACGGGTGAGAAGACGCTCTACCACTTGAGCTACATCGCCGGTAATCTAAAGATAGATGTAAATGTTTTATGTCAGACAGAGAGAGTTTATTTTGCCAATCTTAAATCTTGATAAATGTGATAACACAGTTAAGCTGTACTGGTAATAATTTCATACAATTTACTTTTTTTCAATTCAAGATAACAATTGATAAAATGAGTTCATTCACATCGGATCATCAACTCAATTTCGTTTGATAACAATGCACCAATAAACGCCGCCTTCTATTTAAGAGTTCAAACTACGAGATAAAATTATTTTTAAACAAATGTATGTGGTTTGCATTTTATTCATGACATTATAGTGTTGATTATCATTTAGGCGAATGTGTCAAAAAGCTTACCTTTGAAATCAGTCAAACGTGTCTTTTCCAACGATTTGAATTTTCCAACATACAATAGATGAACCCTTGTTGAGTTGTTTTTCCATAATAAATTTTGGCATTACTGAATTTCATAAATGTTTTGTTAAATAATTCAAGTTAACCACTCATTTGCATAAAGTTGCCTTACATTAATATATCCATTGATTGCAATATTTTCCTAAATCGTTCATTTCAAGAAAAAAACAAATATATCACAAAAGAAGAAGAACCTTAAGAACTCTATCACCATGTTCGACAATAAAATATTTTATTTACATTTTTTATTTCCTAATTCAAAATTATAAAAATCCATACTAAATTAATTGCTCCAATACTCTCTTTCTTTATTTACACTTTAAGGAGATGTTGGCTATCGAGTCACATTTGTACATTCCGTTACTGAATCTATTTTTTTAAATTTATTCAGTTCAATCGAATTATTTCTTTATAAAGAAGTTTTTGAAAGAATAAAATAAACCATTTCTGCCAATTATTATCTTTTAATATTGTTGATTTTTGGGAAACAAGAATATGTCAAAAACTCGTTTTAACAGACTATGTCTGAGCTTATTTAAAACAAATTTTACAATCAACTAGATATGTTGATATTTTCATAACATTAATCTCTTAATTTTCTTCCGTTTCATAAAGTCCTTTGCCAAATCTAGCTACATGTATGTTACAAAAGCTTTGACAATTTTAATTGCTTTAAAATAAAATAGTTTGTGTCTATTTCTACATAAAAAATAATTCTGACTCAAAGGCAAATATGTAATTTAAGACTTTAAGATCTTCCGATTAAAAACATCTTGTTATTTTAAATTTATTTTTATTTTTATTTTTCATTCACCGATATAGATTGGTCTAAATCGTCTCGGGTTTTGTAACCTCTAATACCGAATGCAATACACAAAAGCTCACATTTTCAACATGCCTTCATGCTCAGTTACACAAACCTATTTGAATCATTGACAGTTTAAAGGGGCACAGCCGTCGATGTTCAACTATGTCAATATTTATAAATGGTGCTATTTAACGGAGAAGCAGTTGTTCTTTCTGAACATCATTATCTTAAAGCTCATCAGTTCAGTAACGGGAATACTTCTAATTTGTGATCGAAAAATAAAGGTTGGTAACGTTTAGTAGGTCATTTAACAAACATGTATATGGCCGTTTTTCGATTATTATTGAAAACTAGAAAATGTCAGAATTTACTATTTTAGAGATAAAGATGCAATTTAAGGAAGGCGATATGAACTTAACTCGGGACATATGATAATTTGGCTCTCATTAAAACTACATAAAAATTATAAAACATTCTCTGTATCCCTTTAAAGATGTATAAGCAAGGATTCTACTTCTAATTTGTGATCGAAAAATAAAGTTTGGTAACGTTTAGTAGGCCATTTAACAAACATGTAAATGTACATGTATATGACCGTTTTTCGATTATTATTGAAAACTAGAAAATGTCAGAATTTACTATTTTAGAGATAAAGATGCAATTTAAGGAAGGCGATATGAACTTAACTCGGGACATATGATAATTTGGCCCTCATTAAAACTACATAAAAATTATAAAACATTCTCTGTATCCCTTTAAAGATGTATAAGCAAGGATTCTACTTCTAATTTGTGATCGAAAAATAAAGTTTGGTAACGTTTAGTAGGCCATTTAACAAACATGTAAATGTGTACATGTATATGACCGTTTTTCGATTATTATTGAAAACTAGAAAATGTCAGAATTTACTATTTTAGAGATAAAGATGCAATTTAAGGAAGGCGATATGAACTTAACTCGGGACATATGATGATTTGGCTCTCATTAAAACTACATAAAAATTATAAAACATTCTCTGTATCCCTTTAAAGATGTATAAGCAAGGATTCTACTTCTAATTTGTGATCGAAAAATAAAGTTTGGTAACGTTTAGTAGGCCATTTAACAAACATGTAAATGTACATGTATATGACCGTTTTTCGATTATTATTGAAAACTAGAAAATGTCAGAATTTACTATTTTAGAGATAAAGATGCAATTTAAGGAAGGCGATATGAACTTAACTCGGGACATATGATAATTTGGCTCTCATTAAAACTACATAAAAATTATAAAACATTCTCTTTATCCCTTTAAAGATGTAAAAGCAAGAATTTTTTTCCAATGTGTGAAAGATAATACCAAGAAGTTTAAAACAAAAAATTTACAGAGAGAAGAGTTACTGCATCAGTTTACTACCTTCGAGAGAAACATTGAAATTGAACATTTTCTCAGAATAACTCACTTTCGCTAATTATAAAGGTCAATACGTTAACACATTTAAAAGAAGAAATAAAAGAAAGTATTAAAACAATGTCAATTCTCGTACATCAACAACCACTTTAATTGGATACCTGATATCAACCCAGCACTTTTATTGGATCCCTGATATTAACCCAGCACTTTTATTGGATCCCCGATATTAACCTAGCACTTTTATTGGATCCCTGATATCAACCCAGCACTTTTATTGGATCCCTGATATTAACCCAGCACTTTTATTGGATCCCCGATATTAACCTAGCACTTTTATTGGATCCCTGATATCAACCCAGCGCTTTTATTGGATCCCTGATATCAACCTAGCACTTTTACTGGATCCCTGATATCAACCTAGAAACATGAACAAAGTTTTGCATTTACCATCTTGTCTTTCATATACTCTGAAGTGTCTAGTATCATGAACATTGATAAATTGTTATCCAAAAATATTTCATATTCCAAATATCTCATCTACAACTTTTGTCCTTATACAACTAATCAAAAGTTGGCTTGCAGTACACAAGGTTGCCAAATTGCTACATTGTCACTGCAATTTATAATTTCCAAAACATTTTCATTTTCCTTGGCAACGGGTATTTTTCCTGGATTCAAAGTTGTTAATTAATTTTGTTATTGACTAAAATTGTAAAATAAAAATCAAATATACAAGTGAACCTTTCCTTAACCTTCATGTTATTTTCGTAATACAAAATTTAAAATACGAAAAATATTTTTTTTAAAAGACGTTTAAAAATTCAAAATTAACCCACTAACCTAGTGCAGATGATCCGGAAACAACAGACCTATCCCATCTTCCATACAGGAAACACATTGGCTTTGTCCAAGAGGCTACTATCCTGTAACTATCATTTCACTAGAGACACTTTGCGATGTCAAACTTTCCATTCATTCTTTTGATACTATCTTCTATTTCACGACACACATATTCTTGACATGTCATAAAGGGAATAATACTTCTATGATCTTTTTAATCATAATCATAATCATAATCATAATCATAATCATAATCATAATCATGAGTGCAATGTGGATGAAGTGTCTTGCCCAGGGACACAACAAACGACTTGGCCCAGGCCACAAATGTTATATCATTATAAAATCAGTACTTTTATTTCATAACTATCATTTCACACATGACACATATATTTTAGACTTTTTGTGGTAGAAAAAGGAAAAAGGAAATAAACTTGAGAAAAGTTAGGAATGTCGCAATTTTCTTTTCATACGATATATATTATAAGTGTCGCTATGGTAAAACAATATTGTCACCTCATGTCATATGTAGGAGACACTAAGTTCTTCGTTTGAGATAGAAAGTCCTACGGAGGAAAGTCTATCATTCCAATATTATCAGTATAAAAAACAAACAAATGCATGACGTTCCTTATTGTAAAAGAAATGCATAAATTTCGTCAAAAGTGATGGTGATCGAAATTTGGATTGACAAACCATATATAGGTTGTAAATATATGTGCATGGGTTATAAAAGACATATTTGCATATACACATGACTCCTTATGATTGTACATATCAAATAATTGCGTAATAGAAACAAATTTTAAAAAAGACATTCAACTCGAAGGCTTTTAACTATGGGATTGTCAATAACCCATTACGTATCAAATATAAGTATGACGTCAAAGATACATATCTCAGTCGTGTATGTCAATGAACGAGTGGTACAAGCAGTTACGTATTATCAAGCCACGACAAACCGGAAGTACGTCACATTCGAATTCATGAATGGAATGTCGTATTTGCGAATCAAACGGGGATTTGTCATATGGAAAACATTAGCGTATAACTGCAAGAAGTTGTGAATCACCATGGACGCGGTGTCTTGAATGTGATTCAAGTAGACGTATTTTCTTATTGACTCATTCTAAACTTCCACCTTCAAGGTGATATTTGGAACATAAGTGGGTCAGTGACAAGATCATTGAAAACTTTAACTCTCTCCATTTACTGGTATAAAGTGTTACGAACAGCATGCAGTTGCTTAACAATACATTGACATGATAAATGTTGATGACTTCAAAAATTTAAAATACTAAATGTTATAAATTATAATTGCGGGGTCTGTCGTGTGATTGTGTCCAAAAAACAACCTGCAAATTTTTCTCTGATAATTCCATTGTTGTTGTTCCTTTATAACATTAACAACACAATTTAGTTCGTTGTGGGTCAAATATTTTACGTGTAGAAACCCAAGTTTCGAAACCTGCTAGAAATAAATCCCATAACGTAAAATACACAACTTGAAAGGAAAGCTAGAATTTTTGTCCATAGCTGTACGTGATTTGAGACAGAAGGTTAAATGTTGTTTTTAGCCTCAATGGGGTTAATGTTCACTCTGACAAATGTATAAATTATCTAATACCCTTATCGGTGTTCGTTATTCGCCCATAACATATCTCAAATACATTATGAGTCATTAAAACCACGATTGCATTAAGGGGGCGATTTTTTAATATATTCAAGGATTTAAAAAACAACTAATGCATCACGCTATAAACCCGTGATATATGATTCATTGTATATTTACAGCGCGTCAATTCATGATATACACCTTACAAATATGCATGTTTTATAAGAAATAAATCAACATTCTTTCCTCAATTCCAAGAAAGTTGCGAATGGCGTTAAGCTGTTGTAACTTACTTAATCATTTCTTCTTGTAGATGTGTTTAAAAATACTCTAAAAATAATATATTTGTTATCACAGATGGACATTCGGACCGATAAGGATATATGAAAAAACTAATGAATCAAATTAAGCTTAAAAACCAAAAAAACGGAAAGACGAATGACGACTTTTTGTCGAGTAAGAAGCAAGCATTAACACATAATAGTTAAGTTTTTAAATGATAACTTTAAATCCTAATAAATGATGAATTCTGATAGAATGTTCTTCAGATTTAACTTGCTGAGAACCGTGTCCCAAAAAGTTATGTTAACGGACTATAGCTTGCATGTAAGTCGCATTTGATTAATTTCATCGTTTGTGTGACAACCCTTTGTATCTAGAAGAACAGATTACTCCCACGTAACAACTCTCTGCCGGTCTTGGTCAATTACTACCTAACTTCTACCTGCTTCTAACAACGTATTCGTGACCTTGCGTGCGTTTATTCATTGGACCCTCCTATGCGTACTCGTTGGAGTGAGGAGTGAGATCGTGTATACGATGCTTTTATGTGGCTTAGCTTTTTATCCTTGTATTCAAAATATTATCAGTTAACTGTTATGAAATAACTATAAATTACGTAGTATGAATATTTTATTAACTTTTGCTTATTCAAAAGTGCACATATCGTTTTGATGAGGTGACATAAAAAAAAAATTTTTTTTAAATTATTTTTTTTTAGATAAAATAAGACTGAGATTGTTGGTATAGTGACAAACAAAACGTTATTTATTCATTACTTTTCAGATTCTATAGGCGGAGGATGAAAGGAAACCCTCTCCAAAATGAGAGGTACCACTATTGTTGTTCACAGCTGATATATAGGCATCCATGGTTTGGTACCCATGTCAGCAACTTAAACCGGAAAACTTTCAATCTTTTACTCTAAATTCCATAAATATCAAAGGTCGTCAAGGAGATGAAGACACACAGTGAATGCTTTGTTTTTCAGAGTTCAAACTTCATATTTCAGAATGAAAAGGCACACGTCCTTTCCATGAGGATTTTGCTGTAAGGAAATACCGTAATTACATAATCTGGATTCCTATGACATGAGCCCTATTTAAACACTCTTGGACGGCATTGGCAAGAAATTTGCTCGGAAATGCCTACTTGAAGTCAAGAGTTTGATATATGATCTAAAAAATTTCTCCTTGTCTTTACGAAGTAATACTCAAGAGCTAACCGTTGAAGTCATTGATAAAAGTCATCGGGGTTGTATTCCATGTTGAATGTTCTTTTTAGTAATATCAACTTCTGCTACAGCTAAAATATACCTACTATTCATAAACAGGCATGTGGAGATAGAAACGTCAAGAGCTTTTGTTAATTAAATTAATATGTACAGTACATGATTTAAGCTCTGGCCATTTTTCATTTTCATTCACATCTAATTTTAGTAATTAGTAGCATATAGGAATGAATTTGTAAACCAGGTTAGATGTTTTCGATTTCACTCAGCATATATACGTATGTAAGCCGAATATATTGTCGTGAATAAATATTCAAAATATTTTTTCATATCTGCTTTAAACTTTGGAAAAACGTTCATGCCTGTTTATATCAAAGAACATACGTTAATTCAAAACATATGTAAATAATCTTTTGCGCATCTCAAAAAAACCTTATTACACTCAGGTATTGCGTCTCTTCTGTCTAACTCTTTACTTTGTGGTAATCCTGTTCTGTGCATTTTAAACTTAAGTGAACACGAAATGCTTTAGCAGGGGTATCAGGGTCAAATAGAAAATAACAAGTCATTTGTTCACAACGTATCGATAACAGAAAGATAAGCCCCTTACGTCATTGTATCAGACCGTTGTAAAGAAATTGTTCATTTTATCAACACGCAGTACATTTCCAACTAAATGTAAAACAAGTACGTGGAGCTGTCACGTTGCTTTGTACCTAGATGAGTTCAGCAACAGTCGACCTGAGGGATCGGTGACCCGTTTCCTTGCTGAATACATTCAAAGAATGAATGATAATTCCCTGCCCTACACTGAGACATGAATTTAAAGACTTGTGGTGTCATCTTTAAAATTACACAGAGCTTAAAAATTGTTCATGTGCTTTAAATAAAATCCAAAATGCCATTTGTCCTATGTTAAGTAAAAATATCCTTCCTTTATCTCTAAAATGCCCAAATTAGGATATTTCTCGTTTTCAACGATATTACAAAAAACGGCCAGATAGATGTTAATAAGTCGAATTTGTATTTTCATTTCAGGTGAATATTAGTTACATAACTTACTAAAGACTACAAACCAATATTTGCCTTTGTATCGGCATGCTATAAGATTCCATAGTTACGATTGAGTCATTGGCGTGCGCCACTGTCCGTTTTTTTTATCATAACATACAACTTAAACCTGTCTATTATCTCTATGCTGAACTGATAAGCATTATGATGTTGATTTTCGAAGACAAGCGCTTCTTCTCCATCAAAAAACACCATTTTCAGAGTTTGAAATATTTGACCCCAACAACATACAGGTTTTATTGAAAATGTGCAACTGTTTGGACGTGAAGGCAATGTGACCGATGACCGCAGAGCATGTCTTTGGAGTCATGAAGATGTAGTGGTTTGTTTTGAAAATCAGCATCTGCAAGCTTATAAGTTCAGTTTATTGACATTAAAAAGGGTAAAGAATTGATTTGTGCTCGAAAACCGGACAATGGCGCGCGCCAATGACTCTGAATATATTTTGAACTTATTTACAGTTGGTAGGTCATTTAACTTCTATATTTGTAAATTGGACGCAGAATTTAGAACTCATGACTCATGCTATTTTTCACGAATCTTTTCAAACAGGAAAATATCATAATTTGGGCATTTGAGCGACAAAGATGAAACTTTATAGGGGTGTTCTGAATTTAATTTAGGATAAAGAGTATTTTGGTACTAATTTCAGCCACCGAAAAACTCATGAAACATACACTGTGTCTCTTTGAGAGGCAGCTCGGATGTATTTACCCCAAGGATTAAAATGGAACCTTCTTCGCCCTTACATCGGGGTAACCTTTTAATCATACCCCTTTATGGTTGTTGAACCGCAATATTCTCATTTAAATATTTTGGAAGGCTTAATCTGTTTAACCAGGTTAGATTTTCAATGAGAGACATGGAGTTTGATAAAATTTACGAACTGTTTAGGAACAGCACAATAAAGGAGATATCAAATATTTTATACGTTATTCAAAAAACTTAACATTCGAATCGTATGCGTTGATATCGATATACTTTTTTTCAAAACAAAGTTATTTCGAATTTGGCGAAAATCACTTGATGCTCTTTAAGAAATAATCTGGAGCTGTCAAAATGGCGACGTCTCATTTACTATAACCTAACGTTCCACCTTTGCACTGAAAGAGTTGGCCGAATTATTTAAAAGTGTTACTGACTCGTCTAATGAGTGATGTTATCTTCTTCTCTGAAATGTTTCAAAACGTCAGTTTGGTAACTCATCAGTTCATCTCTTGAAGCGATTTGAATATGACTATGTGGTATTAAAATTATACGATAGAGAAAAAAGTTAAATTGACCTAAACTGTCTAATAATCCAAATAAATGCATCCTCTACATTTGAGAGGTTCACGTGTTTAATTCACCAATTCCCCTACAAATACCGAACGCAAATAGTGAGACGTGTTAGGAAACATGTTTACAAATTGTAGACTCTCTAAATATCACTCCCATATGTTAATAAAGCTGAGAAATGCGTAAAAAAATACTTTCAGTTTTCAAAACATGCGTTTGTATTTCACTGTATGCAATCCGTTGATATAAGGCATGATTTTCAGAAGAAATTAAATCATTAAAGTTGAGCCAGAATCCAACATGTCACAGGAAACAGCAGGTTCACGGCCAAAGCAGTTAGCAATCAGTAGAACTTGCCCCGTTTCTGAACAATTCGCCCGAACGCAGCATTGTGGAGCGTATATATAAAAGCAGGCGAGTGGAATTTGTCAATGAAGTGACAACCTTTTAATGAAGTACGTTAAGATGGCTGTATCTATACTTGCGTTGACTTTGATGTCCCTCGGACTCTTATCTACGGGTAGGTCATATGTTTTCTTCAAGTTATTGCATTATTTACGTAAGCGTGTATACATTGTAGAAGGCCAGTCATTCCCGGTAATCAGGGATGCTCGCTGCAGTCACCTGTTTATTTGTGCCTCTGCAAAATACCTTTTCATTTTGTTTCCGTGTACGAGTACTCTGTCTCTGTGTGTGTGTGTGTCTGTGTGTGTGTGTCTCTCTGTCTCTCTCTCTGTCTCTCTCTGTGTCTCTGTCTGTGTGTGTGTGTGTGTGTGTGTCTCTCTCTCTCTCTCTCTCTCTCTCTCTCTCTCTCTCTCTCTCTCTCTCTCTCTCTCTCTCTCTCTCTCTCTCTCTCTCTCTCTCTTTTCCCTAATGTAAATCCTCAACGTTATTGACACATTTCACGTGTCCAACATGTGATCTTCTTTCTTTTTCTAAGGTTTTGTTTATGCAATCTAAGGTCACTTCACTAGCCAGGTAAATGTACAGGACAGCCAATTACCTACATGTCAAGTACCTCGTAAATGGAATGTCAGGAATCTAACAAGGTCTCTTGTTGTCGTTAAGGTGACATTTTGTGTCAACAACATCATTTCTTCTCTAATCATCACTATAAACAACGTGATGTTAAATGTATCATTTGTATACCATTATAACCAATTACAACGTAACTGAACCTGATGATTAGGCAAGGAGAAGCCCATAACTAAGGATTTAAATATTCAATTAATTAAAATACATTCGTAACCATTACCTGCAATCGAAACAAATACTTAAACTCTTCGCACAAAATTAACACGGATATAAATTTTGAAAATTTCACTTTTGCATCCTCAGTCTCTTTCTTCAGATAAATCCAAATGACACGACAGTCCATGGCTCCATTCTAATTGTTCTTGTAGCGCAAAATAAATAAATAAGTAAATTGAAGCATTTTAATAATTTGTAAGAACATATCGACTAACCTAGTTAGGAAAGGTAACAGTGTAGTCAACTTCAGTTCAACCAACCATAACGGATGTTGTTTTAACGCGTCTGACTTTTGGGACGTCTGAGTTATGGGACGATACCGTCTTGCCACATTGAGTTTCATCGAAGTTTTTCGAACTCTCCCATCCGTAGCAGGGAGTACTATTCAATTTTATCATTATTTCATTTTTTTGCAATTTATCTAGTGTCTGTGTGTTAGAATAGCGTAGAGATGAAATAGAAGCACCCAACGACATCTCCTTAAGTGCTCTTTAATTGTGTGTCTACATTTACTTTTATTGCTTTGAATGAGTAAAAGTTTAGATGTCCATGTAAAAAATGTAATAGATGTCGATAATAGCTTATATTTAGATGTTACCTGATTCATGTTTGTAAGAATATTGTAAGATATTACGTTGTGGTCCATTACTTCAATGTATTTATTAAAATTATGCTGAATGTTAAATGGAGATGTTTAATAGCTTTAAATTATTTCAATTATAAACCAGGATTTGGATGATGATAAAGTCTTATTTTTGTATAAGACATTGAAGCTGTTTCTTACTTACGGTGCCGTTGTCACAAATGAAAACCAATTGCATTTCCATCTATTTGTTACATACGATGAAAAGTACCTTTTGAACTTCGGAAGAATAAAGCACCTATTGACCTCGTGTAATACTTGTTGCACGTATTACTTATATTTTCATATGTAGAAGGGAGGGATATCCGTTTAACCGTTAAACAACTGAAACCGTGCATTTTATTTATCATTCAGTTAAAGGGGTTTTTTTTATTTCCAATGCTTGAACTATATTTTTCTCCAATAGAATTTTTTAAAATCTAAATCGTTGTCGACAACAATATAATCAAGGAAAAAATATCATTTTACACTGACCTTTGTTTCCTCAAATGGAATAAGGTTTGTCGTTTTACTGTGAAGCTATTGTGAACTGGAGTGGTTAAGTTACACACAGTGAATCCAACGTTCGAAGAGCGATTAATTTATTTATTATCTATCTCTAATGACCTCAATCAATTATATAATCTCAAAAAGCTCCAAAAAATTAATTCAGCTTATTTGAACGAATGTATATTGAAGTTGGTGAACTACAATGTAGTCAAATAAAAATGACATGATGAAGACATAATTTTGTTAACCACTATTCAGTGAATTTTCACCTAACATAAATTTTATGTAAATGATAATGCACATCTTTATTACATTCATTTTATATTTTCCATATCAATATATACTATCTATCATATATGGAATACTTTAAATTCACATCATCATTGTAATAAACAATCTGGTAGGTCTAAAAATGTCTCCACGGTCTTTTCGTTTTCGCTGTGTTTAACTCAAACTTTGCAGCTATCGACTCTATTTATGAAACGTAACATAAGTCTCTTTTTTTCTTATTACAACTGTGAAATATACATGGTTGTTGAATGAATTTATGTACACAACAAGTTATTTCTTAAGAGTCGCATTTTGACTTTTTGTACATGCATAATCATTCGCGACCATGTATATCAATTTATATATATGATTTTATTTCGAATAAAGTGCAAATGTTCATCTAGTTTTAAAGAACAAATTCATGAAGTTTTGAGCAAAATGTTTTCCATAAATCATGGATCCCAAGATTACATAAAGCTGGACAAATAAAACCCATATGTTAAACGCCCCAGGTCACGGTGTATTGCCAGCCTATACTTCCCTCAAGTCCCTTGAATATTTATCCTCGCTATAATCCACATATTAACACATAGAAAAATCATTTGACAAATCAATCTCATTGAAATCGGAGGAACATAAAGGTGGCCTTGCACTTCAACCACATATACTCTAGACGATTGAAATGTAACTGTGGACTGATTTACCATCTGTTGAATACCGTAGGATGATTTTCAATACGTTTGGGTCGATAAATGGCTTCAAATCAGAGAAATTTTTCATCGTGAATAAATGTGCGCAATTCTTTGACAATATGAAAATAAATCAGTTTAACAAACTTTTACTCTTTATACACCAGTTTCAACTAAATGGGGTATAATGATGTATTTATGACAAAATTTCGTTTCTATAAAATAGAACAGCAGTCAAGTCAAGTACCTAATTCTTGCTATGAAATTCCTTGACAGTATCTACTAGTTAATCCTCGATAAGGGCACTCCACTTCATTGTTTGATTCAAGAAGGGACATTTTGATTTGTATTTGAGAATGGGTGTGGATAAATAAAGTGTTTTTATTTAACAAATATGATGTTCCCATGATGTTAAATATAAAGTGAAAAAGGTGCACCACAAACTCGAAATAGAATATATGTGTGCATGATATTACCGTCATATATGACATGACAATCGATACGAAAATATACAAATATCAATATAGTATTATATTTTACTCTAGATCTATTACATAACAAAAATGAGAATTGAAGCGTTGCATTATTTTTGTTATATTTGGTTTTTATTATTCATGCTTTCTTCCTTAGTCGACAATGGAAACTTAATTAATATAGTATGTCATGGGCACGAGTATGATATTCTGTTTATTACCGAAGTCGAGAATTCAAAGAAACTAATCACGTTGAAGCATTGTTTTTGATGTGACGTTACAATGAAAAAGTGATATTTGCCCTACGTCATCGTATGAAAAATATGAACCCTGATATGATTGCCCTCGTTAGGTATTTAATAATGATTAGTTTCTCAAAATTTTACATTAAACGCACTAGTGCACACCAATATTTCGTACACACAACGAATGCACAGATACTGCATATCTCTCGATATTATTCAAGATCATCACTCAAGTTATCTACCTCGTATGTTATTTAACAAATGTTTACGTATTAAGGTAGTAAAGTTGATTTTTAAAGACCGGAAGTATTTAATGTTACGTTACAATAAATCCGCGTGAACTACGATATCGGAAATATTAAGATTTTGCTCATAACCAAAAAAGCGGAAACGGCAGCCGCTTTGGTCAATCTAATAGAAATGCTATTGCTGTGTTATTAAATCGGTTTATTTACAACGTTGCTTTCATAAAACATAATTCATTCTTTGGTCTCAGTTCAGAGTTTAGGTAAATTCAACAGCTGCACATAATAATAGTTCAGCCGCTTTCAACTGTCTATAATTTATCCGTTTTGTGCACAGCTAACCTTAGATTTTTTATATGTCCAAGACGACAGCGGCTGTCTAAATTTTTCCTTGTTGATTGCAGGTCAGTTGTAAAGAATTTTAAGTATTTCATTGCATCGATAGAAAGGTTAAGTGAATGCATAAGTCCTCTTAAACATTAAAATAGCCATTTTAAACCGTAAAAGCGTGCACTAGTGCCTTTAAAAAAGAAAGGAATAAGGCGTTCAGCAATTATGTTCATTCAGTTTATATGAAGTTTGAAAATGATAAAGTAGGCTGAAATAAATGACGAATTTTCTTTGAATGTCATGAATGTATTTATTTTTGATTAAAGAGTATAACCATATGTTATAATGATGAATGGAATAAATGTATATGTTTTATGGAATCAATGTCAAAATAACCTTTAAAAGCCTAAACTTCTCCTTGCCAAGCGGTATTATTGTAGATTTAAACATTGTATGTTACACCCATCCCATATAAGGGTTAAAAGGTATGGTTGCATCTCCCCTATTATCTAAAATGAAATAAAACGTAAAAGGTTTACTCAAATTTGACATATAAGAGAGACTTCCTTGAAGTAAATGTATGTATTTTATTCTTCTGTAGCCAATTGTTAATTTAAGATATGAACAAACGAAAGACAACGAAAATACTAGTTTAAAGGCTTTACTTTTTGGGATGATTATATCTAAAATTAATATACTTTTAAAACTTATGCTAATTTAAGAAATAGATTAGCACACATTTCTTATCTCTTGCGAAGGTTTTTATGGTGAAATATGACATAAAAGTAAAAATCTTATACCGTGACCTATTTTTCAAATTTTAGTTTTTGAAATCATTGCAATCTTTGCAACTTTTATGTCAAAAAAGACATTCTGTCTTTTTTTAAATTAAATTCAAATCAAATCATCCACCACTTTAAAGCCAGTTGATCCATACGTATGCAATATTACGTTTTCAGAATATTGTTTAAACGTTTAATAATCATCCTGAAAAAGTATAATGCCATTTTTAAATTACGCTACACGTTAAAGATTTTTAAAGACGCCCCCTCCCCCTTAATTTCTTTGATGAAAACTTTATTAAAGAAAAGTTATTGTTATCGTCATCCAAATTGGAGACAATATAAATGTTACAATGGAAGGGGATATGTTAAAGTATCTAATCCTATTTTACTTTGTAGCCACAAAAATGTTACGACATGTTTTCTTGGCTCAATACGATATGCAATGCTCAATAGATCTTGAGACACTTTTAAGGCAATTGCTAAAAGGCTTTTGCGACAGTCGAGGTTCCACATAAAAGAGAGAGAGAAAATGTCTATGAAAGTGTCACGTGCTTCTAAAATATGACACTATAAATAAAAGCATACATAAACTATTATCATTGATAACAATAAAACAAAAACCCCTTTAGTTTTGACAAGTAGAGATAAAGATGCAAGTTTAGGAACGATATTTTGGTTCTTATTTCTATCAAATAAAAATTTAAGAGACATACTCTGTGTCACTTTGAACGTAAAAGAAGATGAAATATTAAAATGTACTTTATATGATGAAATACGAAATTAAAGCAATATTTACCACATGGATATCTTAGGAACAGTAATTTTGAAATGTTTTGTTTACTTATGTCTGATGAAAATACAAAAACAATTTTGAATCTAACCAAATTTTGTAAACACGCTTTTTCAATTAGAAATGAGACAATGAAAAATAAAAAGTGAACTATTTCAAATGTTTGTAAATTTCCATCACCAATGTATGCAATTGTTTATATATGTATGTTATCATGTTTATTTGTATATGGGCCTGTGGCCAAGGATGCAATAAACTTAATGGAACTTGAATGAATTTCGTCTATACAGACGTAACGAGCAATGCTTGCTTGTTATACGGCTACAACCATCTTTCATTCTGTGGTAGATCGAGCCCTAGCGAAATAATCATGAAAACACGTCTCATCAAGAGACAATCTTTATTGCACTGTGGACTGATAACAATCGAAGGCGCAGTGTTAGATCACTGAGCAGATTACACAATGTAAACACTGGAGATTACCATCTAAGCGTGCTAAGTCATGATGCATTTCCATGTTTGTCCCGATCGTATGCCCTGGTGTTATCTTGATGTAGACGAGGTGTCGACGTCCAGTCTACTGGTCGTATCGGGCTGTGATCTGATAGTGTGGCCACACACGACTCCTTGTAGGTGATTGTAGGTAGAGAAAAGAGGGGGTTTAGGGTAAATAGTTAGTGAAGAGTGTGGAGACAATATTTAGTGAAGAGAGGGCGGGACAAGGATGCATGAAAGAAAAAGGGACAAAGGGATCGAGAGTATAGAAAATGATAGATTGAGAGAAAAATGGGAGAGACAAATAGATCTATAGATTTGAAAGGGAGAACATTATATACTCAATAACAAAAGTTACAGAACATCACAATTTGAAATAATCTGGCATCATATTGTCATTAAATGAATTATGGATTTCTCAATATTGAAAATATTGGTTGTTGTCCTTAAGTTATTTTGTTGAGGGTAGATCGGGTAGGAGGGGTATCATAGGTAGGGAAAAGAGATGGGGTACCCAAAGATTAAGAGGGCAAATAGGGGAAAAGAAAATGTTATGGAGGGAAAGGATAGACAGGGGAGGAAAATCTATTGAGGATAGGAAAATTGGAGTATGAAACTGATTGAGAGGGGGAGAGAAAGGGATAGAAATAAGCAGAAAAAGGATCCAAACAGTAGCATAAACTTGTTATTGACTCAAGCTTTTAAATAAGCTAACTTAAACATAAGGCTAAGACTAATTTTTGTAAAAGATAAAATCACATTTTCATGAAGTCATGTCAAAGACATTTTCACCACGTTATTATTGCCTACGAGAGGGTTTGAAAACATTAATGGAAGGTGTAATCGGGTTACTATGGAAAGGGAGATAGATAATTTTATAATACTTGAATAAGGACATGTATGACGTCTTCAGGAATTCATTATATTACCATTTTTGCTACAGGTTCAAATTCCTTGCCTACTGCAAGAGGGAGCAGGATCCTCGACCAGTACCGGAAGTTCCAGCCGATGATAGCCCGGGCGTGCAACATGGTTTCTCTGGAGGTGTATAGTGAGATTGCCGCAGAGCATGACAACATTGTTTTCTCTCCGTTTAGTCTGTGCTCCTTGCTCGCTGTGTGTACGAACGGGGCAAAAGGCAAGACACAGAATGAGCTGAAGGGCAAACTCATCCTCAAACTCTCAAGCAAAACTGAGCTTTCGAAGATCTATGCTTCGGTCTACAGAAGTTTCAAGGAGGATGAACATGTCAACATCACAACTTCCAACTTCTTGTTGTTAAACAAAAACCTTCAGCTTGTCCAGGAGACCGAGGACGACTACAGGAACTCCTTCAACGGCTCCGTGCAAACCTTTGACCCGGAAATGAAAGAGGAGCTCGCCTCAGTCCTGAACTCTTTGGTGTCGTCTGCTACTGACGGCTTGGTGGCAGGCGAGGTCAAGGCAGACGACATCATTACCGGAAGTGCCCTGTTCCTTTCGAACACCCTGACACTGAGTGCAAGATGGAAAGACGAGTTCAAGGCTGAGGCCACATACGGAATGTATTTCCACGTCAACGCACAAACCCGAGTTACCACCGACACAATGAACAGACGAGGCGAATACAAGATCTTGAAGAACCAGAATCTCAACTGTGAAATCATCGAGATCCCGTACAAGGGGGGTCGGTTTGCCATGTATATCCTCCTACCCATTGAGAAGTACGGACTTAATGAGATGGAGAATAAGCTAGCCCATAAGCGTCGACTCAAGATCGAGACTGTCTTATCCGAATTCGAAATGGTTCCGAAAAAGACGGTAGATGTAAGCATATACCCTTTGGTCCTAATTTTATCACCATTCATCTTTTTCACCTTTGGTCCTAATCATAAACCATTACGTCCTAATCATATCACAGCTGTTATATATATCATTTATTTTTATTATTTATTATATTATTTTTTGTTTATCATTTCATAGTATTACTATTTGTCGTAATTATGTTATACCTTTTCGCACTCATGGTAGGAAAATATTTTTCAAATTATTTTTTAAAATATGAAAGCTCTAATAGTTATAAAGATCATTAATACTCCCTATGACACTGTCACATATCCCTTTGTACTACGTAAATCTTCTTTGTCGTATGCAGATCATTCTTTGCTATACGCATATCCTTTTTTATAAGCAAACCGTCCTTTAACAACCACACCATTCTTTCCCTAATATCCCATTTCATTATTCCTGTAATCATCATTGGTATATTCTAAAACTACGTGTGTACTAGAAAATCTTTTTTTACGAATTCTAAATATTCCTTACATATCCACAGCTCTACCTCCCGAAGTTCTACATCAGCCAGTCGTTCAGTATGAAGGATGCTCTCAAGGCCAATAAGATAAGGACTCTGTTTGACCACAACAAAGCCGATCTTTCGGGTCTCGTCCAGGGCGGCAAAGTCTTCATCAAAGAAGTCCTCCAGACGTCTACAATAGTTGTGGAAGAAAAGGGAACTGTTGCTGGTACTATGAGTGAAATGGTTGGAGCTCTTTACTCAGCGGTTCCAGTTTTCCATGCAGATCACCCATTCCTGTACGTTCTTCGAGACAAAGAGACAGACTTCAACATCTTCATGGGCAAATACTCCCGGCCTTAAACAGGTTCGTGATGGAACTGTTGTATTTGCCAGTCTTAACAATAATGGTCCCTGATAAGGTTATGTTAAATATATGCAAACTAATGAACAATTTCTTCTAGACAAGTTCCATATTTTTATTGGATTCAAATTGAGAAATATTAAGCAATTGTGGATTAAAAACCCTTTCGTATTGTATGGTTAATATCGTTAAGCCTCGCAGGAAAAAAAACATTACTCGCGACATGTCTCTCGGATGCAGGATAGTATCAACCTAACTGCCCTACCGGGAAGGATCATTATGTTGAAACATTCCTCTTCAAAGAAGGTATCTCAATGAAAAGATTTTTTTATCTTTGGCCAAAGTCAAAATGCTCATAGGTTGAATTCACCATAGTTTTAAAAGAGAACGACTATATTTTTCGAGCAACTTGCACACGATCTGTGTATATACGTGGTAACTACCTTCCCAATTTCACAGTCAAAATTCATAACCTTTTTTCACAACTTTGCGAAATTGTTTCAAATCGTTTTAAATTATCACTTTTCATTTGCAGTTTCTGATGCATGAAACTTCAAGACATACAGACAATCAACATTGGCATGACAACGGTCGTAGCCATAACAGCACTTCCTGTCAACACGGAAGTGAAGTGACAAGGATCACATGACGGAATTAGCTTCCACTTTGTTTGCCCTTCTGCCAGAGACATTTGTTTATGAACTCTTCTTAACTCAATCCGGGTGATTATATAGGCAGAAACCGACTCTCTACGGAGTACCGTATATTGTTTCTTGAGATTTTTAACCTTATCCTTATACCTGTGATAATCAATTTTGGGAAGATTTATGAACATATGTGAACGCTTTACGTTATACACAGATAAATCTATATAAACGAGGAGATCTTCAGCATTTGAGAAAACGTTTGACAGTCAAAATAAGTGAATGAAAATAAAAATATAACCTTATCTTTATACCTGTGATAATCAATTTTGG
This sequence comes from Phorcus lineatus, assembly GCA_921293015.1. Classification (NCBI taxonomy): domain Eukaryota; kingdom Metazoa; phylum Mollusca; class Gastropoda; order Trochida; family Trochidae; genus Phorcus; species Phorcus lineatus. Next base: position 12,777,997 of record OV121095.1, on the reverse strand, counting down.
GAAGATTTTTGAACATATGTGAACACTTTACGTTTTAAACAGGTAAATCGATATAAATAGGGAGATCTTCAGCATTTGAGAAAACGTTTGAAAAACAGTCAAACACGATAAGTGAATGAAAATGAAAATATAACGTAACATTGTAAAGCGGGCAGTTCGGTCCTGGCAATGTGAATCAAATGCTAAAATCGACTCGAATGGGAAACCTAAGTACACCTTAGGTCTTCACAAAATACATTGTGATATCGGGCTCCGGAGATTTTTTACTCATAAGTGATGAAATTAATACCCTGGTACGACTTTCCAAGTTCTTGCCATTTTTTACGAAAGTGATGCTATGAAGCCTTCAGCTACAAAGATACCATTTGTTTCTTCCTTTAGCTAGGTATTGTTTCAGATTGCAAATATCATTCCAGAAAAACTCAAATATGTAAACTTACAAAGATTAAAATGTGTAATAATGTTTTCTCTTGAATTTCATGGATAGAATGGAGTCGATTATGGATGTTTCACTATGTTGTATTCATATACATTATTTATCATCTTACATCAATATCATTGATTCGTTATTGCGGAATTTTTATGTACAAATACATTTGTACAGTTCTCGGACTGTATCAAGTGCCTTTTCATTTCATAATTCCACTCTATTATTCAATATATTTTTTTTCATATTCGTTTTGTTTCTTGTCAATTGAAAATTTATTTGTTGTATTTTATGTATTTATTTTCTGTTCAACAGTTACCATTTTCTACTTTTAATATTTTCCCTACTGCCAATTTGATTGGTTATGGTGATCACGTGATATTGAGATGTACATGTACATTAACGAGCTTCAAATGTACACTCAGTTAAATATGGAAATAAAACTAAAAATCATATCATTTTGTTGACTTATATATTGTAGAGTGATCTGCACGTTTGACAAAAGACAAAATAAACGTATTAAAACAAAAATGAACTATTTAACACACATGTGATAAATACGACTTGCTTATAAGTCGTATCATATCTCAATAAGCATTCTGAAGTAATTATGTATTTCGAAAACATATCTGCCCATGTTTCCAAAAACGCCTTTAAGAATTGTCACCTAGGAATGTCTTGGAGACAAAAGAGTTAAAAGGAAAGTTTTCGCATTGTCTATGACGTCATGTGTCAATGATGCTTCAGAGAATTCATATGAAATTAGAAGATAAATAGTTGCGTTTGTAACATTTCCGGAATTCTTTGAATGTTAGTACATACAAAATCATCTTTATCTGGGAGCAGTTCGACTATCCCCGCGAAGTGAAAGGGGGAGACAGGTTTGAGCACCGTCTTTCCGTCCGTCCGAGTGAAAGGGGCAGCTTCGCCCGTTTCTTTTGCCACTGAGTATAATCCAAAACACCTCCCGCGTCCGAAACCGTACCACCAAACAGAGAGGCTCGTACCACCTTCAAAATGTGCACTGATATGGCCGAGAGCTGCCATTGCAGGAAGTGATATTAAACACCCAAATAATACCTATTAAACCATATAAAGTTTCAGGTTTAATATTAATTGGACATTTACTGTTGATCAGTTGTGGGTTCATTTTTAATTGTGTTAATAAACCCCCACAACATGATAAAAACTACAAACAAACCAAAACTCAACCAAATCATTCTAAATATACCTAGGTCTGCCACCTTTTCGTGTTTGGAAAATAATGATTATTTATGATAAAGCGTTAAGTGCAAAATATATAAACGACGATACATATTTTTTTTGCATTGCTGATACTAGGAATAATTCCACCTTTAAGGGTTAATGTATAAAACATGTGTTTTTGTGATTGAATGGCAACAAGTACATAAGTTTCTGTTCATCGCCATTAGAACACAAATTGATAGTACTAAAAGTGACACGGAGTATGTTTTAGAATATTTATGTTCCTAAAAAAAGAGCCAATTTACCATACGTCCTCAATTAAGTTCAAATGGCCTACCTAACTCGCACCTTTATCTTCTAAATTCCAAAATTGTGCTAAACTGTCAGGCAAAAGAAAGGTTTCACCTAAGTTGATTTAATCATATATATAAATTTCGATTACAAATGTTTTAAGTTTTAGACGTCGTACGCTAAAATCGAACAGTGCAGGCCTTTAGTTATCAATCGAAGAATACGTATGCATGTGTTTGCAATTTTTTTTGGAAATTGAAATTTTGAATTTAATTTTTTTGGAAAAGTATTTTTAATAACCTACATTTCTTAATCGATATATAAGATATGTTATACGTAAAAATCAACAAACATACCTTGTTTTTCACACATTAACGCCCTTTTAAACATGGTAGGGGTCCTATTGGTGTAAATTTCATTTTCACCCCTGTCTACTTTAGTCTTACACAAAGATATCTTCACATTAACCAAACAACGATTAGTTCATATAAATTATTGTAGACATGATTAATGTTGATAATTCAATTATAAAATGCGTAACATACATTTCAAATCGTTGTAAAGTCGAAACCAACTGATGTGAAACCTTTCTTTTGCCTGTTAGTTTATTTCTATGTTTTCAATGATAAATGAAAAAATGGCCATATAAATGATAGGAAGTCGAAATTCTGCGTACTTTTTTTAACATGTATATAAGTTAAAAGTCCTTTTTAGTACTACAAATCCATATTTGCATTTGTGTCTGCTGTAAATAAGTTTCAAAAATTACGTTTGAGTCATTGACGCGCGTCACTGTCCGGTTTTCGATCACAAACCGAGACATTTACCTGTTTTATTGTCACCATACTGAATTCATAGGCACCAGGATGCTAATTTTTGGAAACAACCACCACTTCTCGATAAAATAACACGATTTATGAAGTTTGGCATACTTGACTCCAACAACATACTCTGTGGCCCTTTAATAGACACATTTGCAAAAAATTCATTTTACCCGTGCGTTACTTCTATGGGTGAGTGTACAACTCCTTCCTGATGGAAATATCAATGTCAAGTATAACGCCTTTGCTATTTTTCTCTGTATGTGTTAGGAATAGTTATCAAGATGAATAGTCTTGATTATAATGTCTATCTCTTATTCATGTAATGTAAAGCAATTTGAAAAGGTTTTGCTTTTCATTGAAAACTTGATTTCCCTGATGTTTTGGAAGGTCTGAGAAAAAAGTCTTCAAAATGGTATTTTCCCGAAGAGACATGAAACAATCCAGAAAGGACGGACAGATATTTTATTCAAACCTAACCTAAAAATCACAGATACATTTAAAGTACTTACATGTTTAAGCATAAAAACAATGTTGAGCCAATCTTTACAGATTTATGTGAGACATGTAAAAAAAATTTACAAAAATAAGTAAGGATATATGATAGAAATAATGTTCTGAGTAGAACAAAAGGGCATTTCTCGGTTTTTTAAAAGCACGTTTTGGCTTAAAGTAGGATACTTTTGGATTTTTGTTATAAACATCACGAATAGCATTGAAACTAACAGTAAGTAACACTTAAAGTACATGTTTAAGCATAAAAACAATGTTGAGCCAATCTTGACAGATTTATGCAAGACATCTAAAAAATACATAAAATAAAAGTCAGGATATATGATAGAAATAATGGCTGAGTAAGGGCATTTCTCGGGGTTTTTTAAATGCACATTTTGGCTTAATGTAGGATACATTTGGATTGAACATTAAATTGTTTTTGTTAAAAACATCACGAATAGCCTTGAAACTAACGGTAAAGTGCTCACATCTTTCCTTCGATAACTGTGTAATAAAACGTGATTTTCATCTCCAGTAAATCTTTAGAATAAAAACACGTACTTTTCTGTAGAAGAATAATTTTATATCTTCCAGTTTCAACTCTTAGAGCAGTAACACCACATTTTAACCGTGTTTTAAAAAACGTCTTCTCCTTAAAGGGGCAGTAGCACGTGTTTTAGATAAATAAAGTGATCTCCAGATAAAATAAATATTAAGTGAGGGAGTAAGATATTTAAAAACATGCTCCTGTAGAGTTGTAAGTAGCGAAAGTTGGCAAAGGGACATAACTCGAATGGCCTTGCCCAGCCAAAAATTTGCCAAACTGGTGAAAAACGCCGTATACCTTTGATCAAATGTTATACCGCTAATAGTTTTTACGTCTATACGACAACCTTTGTTGACGTTACCAAATAATGCAAGGTAATATATCATACAAAATACAATAAATATTAGATGTAAGTGTTTTCGAAATACAATTCAAAGTTGTTTTGTAAATATACAACAGTCTATTGCCGATATCGCGATATTTGAGTCTAAAAAAATGTTCCAAAAAATGCAAGTTTCCATGAATGAAAGGATTTTTATATGGAGCACCCAAAATATGATTTAAAAGAATGTTTGTGGAAAAGAAATTCGGGGGAGCATTCCTGTGTGTACATATATGTCACTATAGTAAATAGTGAGGAAAGTCTTGAAACAAGATAAAAATAAAGGTGATTGTTCTTTCATTAAAAATATATCGATATTCTATCAATACATATATTCATCCATATCCATATAAAAAAAATCTTTTTCACTTAATGCGAAAGAAAACCGAGAAAGTGGACTAATAGCTAATTGAAACCTGGCCTATCTTTAAGTCATCCACAAATTCCATCGGGATGACAGGTCACGGATTTGGTCTAATTAAGCATATAGAATATATTAAGAATATCTAGATGTTTGTATGAGAACTGGAAAAATGCACCGACTTCCCTTACAATGACTTACTTACTGTTTAGTGTAAGGTTTCCTAACTTGATGGTACAATTAGAAAGGTACCTGGAGTAACTTAAATCACCAAGGAGAGTTCTGCAGTAAAATCAGGAATTTTTTCTACAAGGCTTAATTAACCAGTAATAAAGACTGGCGTGAGTTGTCCCTCGCGGGGGAAAGTTGCCAATTGACTAACGTGTACAAAGGAGGCACCGTGCTCCAGGGACTTTGAGAAAGGCGTAACGTCAGTTTGCGCATGGCCATTGATGTTGATATCAAATAGTCTAAAGGCACGAACACGAGTGTTAACCCTGTATTTCCGCAAATATCGAAATTCTCATCGTATGAATACATCCTCTTCCGGCATACGTCTGCCAGTGAGATGGTCGTTGGTTTGTTCATTCGACATGATAGGAACCTTAGAGTGTGGTTTGGTATTACCGCAGTCCTATTTTTCTGAGGTTGTGATATTTGCAGGCATCTAGTTTGAGGATGTATGTGTCAATCTGATAATTAAATTTCGGTTGAAATTAAAACAATAGATATTGTCGCCCGAGAAAGTGTTTCATATGACCTTGCGAAACGAGAATGAATGTTTGCATCACCGGATCAAAAGCGTCAACAATTTTTAGCGACTTTCGTTAAAGTCATGTAGCACAATTCCGAGAGAATTGATTTCTTTGTTACCGATTCTATCAAATCTCGCAGCCCGCTACAGTGAGATAAGATGTCACAGACGAACAAAAAGAGTACGGGATCTCGCGCTGAAACGAGGTTGCTAGGCAAAAGTGTTATATGCATATGCAGACATCTATGATATATCTCAAAAGTAATGATTAACCATATGGTATAAACTTGAACAACATTTCTATGTACAAAGTGAAATAATAAATTCTTTCAGTGGAACGTTTGCCGAGAGCATGAAGCACCGAATGAAGTCTGTTAAGACTGTTGACTGCCATCGTGTGTGCACACTCCTTATCTCAATATGTTTTTACAGTGCAGACGTGAAGACTATAGGCTCTTAAGGACGATTCTGCTGCCAACCCGGGTCCTGTTGCACAAAACACTAAGGTGACCTTAACTCACTAAGGTAGCCTTAGTGCAATGCTTAAGGATGGCACTAAGGCCAACCTTAGTGTTAAGTTGTTTTGTACAACGGCCCCCTGGTCCCTAAAAAAGCCCACAGACATAACGCCCTAAAAATGATAAATCTTTTTTCCTTCAGAAGCAGTGAGCTGGAATCTGATGAGCAGTCACACAAACTTATGGGGATATAAGTTATAGGCAAATTATGCCTTATCAAGCCAAAGAAAAATACAATACTTTATTTGCAATGTTAATTATCGAGTTGATGATCTTGATGCCAAAAATGTCACCCTCAAAACCTCGATTCAATATATAACAGCGTAAATGTTGAATAAACCCATGCACAAATATAACCGTAATGAGACATAAGAGAAGGATAGGCCACTGATAATACATGTAATTAGTAAACTAATCATTTGTGAATCGAATGCTCACTGGCCATATGCCACAGTGTGGTCGTCAAGTGTTTACAACAGAGAAATTCTTAATTTTCAGAGAACTTCACATAGACTTCAATTGAAAGATTTGGTTTATGATATTAAAAAAGATGTACAAATAACCAACCACATAGAAAACGTCTTATAATAATTGATTTTCAAGGTTCATAGTTCAAGTACATATGCAAGTATGTTTTAGTTATTCGTTGCAAATGTTCAACAATGTCGTTCCAGGGCTACAACAGACCTGCTCATGGTTTCGAAAATTTGCCCATGAAGACGTTGAAGTCTGTAAGTCTGTCTCGAAGAACGAACAGGAAAGGGTGGTCTGCTTTGAATTCCGAAACAAGCGAAGTGCGATGCTCAAGCACTGGACTCGGCATTCGCGCAGCTGTGCCCGCAACTGTGCCCTCCTCAGTAACAGCAAATGTAGATGTCTGTAGGACTTCTTTGATGAAGACCTTGCCGCCCTGGACGAGAGACGAGAGATTGGCTTTCTTGTGGTCAAACACAGTCCTGATCTTATTGGCCTTGAGAGCATCCTTCATACTGAACGATTGGCTGATCGAGAACTTCGGGAGGTAGATCTGTGAAATGCATTAGGAATATTTAGAATTCGTGACGCCATGAACCAATAAAAAAGGAGTTTTCTATTACACATGTAAATTAAGGTTGTAAAGAATATTTAGAATCCGTAATAACATAATCTCATTAAGGGGAGTTCTTTATGAAAATGTACTTTTATAGTGTACCAATAAATGGTTAAATAAATGATATGCTTAGCTGGTAACTGGTATGCCCATGTCAAGTAATGGTATGCTTATGTCAAGTAATGGTATGCTCATGCCAAGTAATGGTATGCTTATGACAAGTAATGGTATATGCTTATGTCAAGTAATGGTATGATTATGTCAACAAATGGTAAGCTTATGTCAAATTATGGTATGATCATGTCAAGTAATGGTATGCTCATGTCAAGTAATGGTACAATGTATGCATATGTCAAAGAATGGTATGCTTATGACAAAAGAGGATGTATAAAGGGGTATGTGGTAATGGTTTATAATAATAAGATTAAGACTTGAGATGCTATGATAAATAACATTTCTCAAATATGGTTGAAAATAAATAATATATGATTAGGTCAAAGAGCAATATGATTAAGATTACGGATGATATTTAAGGGTGATTTCACTTGGGCAAAGTGTAATCTTATTTAGGACAAAGAATGATTTCGATTTAAAGCCATGGGCTTTTAAAAGGAAAAATAGTGAAATTAAGATGAGGAAAGGAGAAAGGAAAATGGACAAAAGGATAATATTTGAACACAAAAGGATAATCAAGTTACGAAAATTGATGATATATTTAAAGTAAAATACTTCATTATGACGACAAAGGCTTGAATTGTTATGACAAAGGTTGATATAAAATTAGATAGGGTCCTTGACTGGATAAAAGGACAAAGAGTGCTATGATTAAGGCAACGATGGATTTGATAAGGGTACCGGGGGCAATGGTTCAGTCATGTAGTTCTAGTATGTTTATCACAAGGCACCCAAAGGTTAACCAAACTCACATCGATGATCTGAGACGGACTCATCTCAACTTCTTCGATGATAGTCTCGATCTCGAGTCGGAGCCTGTTGGCTAGTAGATCTTCCATCTCGTTTAGGCCGTCCTTCTCAAAGGGGAGTATAATATACAGGGCAAACCGATCCCCTTTGTACGGGATCTCGAGGATGTCACATTTGAGATTGTTGTTCATGATGGTCCTGTACTGACCTTGTCTGTTCATTGTGTCTGTGAGAACACTGGACCTTGCGTTGACGTAGAAACGCATTGGCTTTGTGCCTGCCATCTCGAACTCGTCTTGCCATTTTGCGCTCAGTCTCAGGGTGTTGGAGAAGATAAGTGCACTTTCAGAAATAACGTCGTCAACTTTGAGATTGCCTGTAACCAAGCCGTCTGTATCAGACGACACCAAAGAGTTCACGACTGACGAGACCGTTTCTTTCACTTCCGGGTCAAAGGTTTGCACGGAGCCGTTGAAGGAGTTCCTGTACTCGTCCTTAGCCTTCTGATCGAGCTGAAGGTTCTTGTTTAACAACAAGACGTTGGAAGTGGTGATGATGACATGTTCATCCTCCTTGAAACTTCTGTAGATTGAAGCATAGTTCTTTGAAAGCTCGTTTTTGCTTGTGAGCTTTAGATTTTGTTTGACTTTCAGCTCACGCCGTGTCGTGCCTTTGGCGCCGTTCGTACACACAGTGAGCAAGGAGCACAAGCTGAATGGAGAGAAAACAATGTTGTCGTGGGCTGGAGTAATCTCCTTGTACACGTCCAGAGACAGCATGTTGCACGCCCGGGCTGTCATCGGCTGGAACTTCCGGTGCTGGTCGTTGTTCCCGCTTTCTACTTTGATGTCCCGAAACTGCAGAGAATCGGATTCTGTAGTGGAAGAATACAAAAATTTTAAAAACGTTGATAAGAAAATCATTTAAATGTATATTTTGAAAAATGTTCCAAACAGCCGGTCAACCGATCAGTGGCGTCCAGATAAATTGACTGCTGTTTCAAACTTTTTCAATGGTGGATTACCTGCCTACACACTGACATGGGAGTCAAGGACCAAAGGATGTCACTGTGACTAAATTCAAATGTTTACGATACTCGATTCCCGCCAGAGGCTCGGTAAATTTGTCTGCAGTAGAGAAATGTTCTACACGCACTGGGTGCAATAATACATTGAATTTGAGCGCTGTACCACCCATGGTTTGCTAGTTACAGTCGATGCTCGCAGGTTTCACCGCAATGCATGTCCACAATGGTGTTGGTGGCTTTCTCCTTGCATTAATACCAGCAGCCGTGATATAAGTGAAATAATCTTGAAGGCGTCTTTAAACCCCAAATCCTCTGAACGCATATCACATTCAGTCAAATGCACACATGTTCATTGTCGTAGGCAGTTAGTCTTTGCAAACGATAACTTCTGAAACGGCGTCTCTGATTGTATCGAATCAAGCGTCGCCATTTCTAGCCCAGAAAGTGCTTGAATTAAAACAGAGGTTAGCGAAGGATGATATGACATTTTAAAATCCAGTAAAAGCAGTAGTTTTGTTTAACAACATACCATGAATAAGTGTCGTGTAATGAATTTCTATTCTAAAAGGATTTAATCAAGTCAATAAACAAATGAAATGAATATAAGTGTGTAAAGTTTCTCGTGCTTTGGTTCATGCAGTGTTAGTTACTGGAAAGATACCACTTAGAGAAGCCAGAGCTGTTTCCTGTAAATGAAATAGGATTCAACTTCCGTTTCCTGGTCCTCAACACTAAGTTAGTGGGTCGATTTCGATTGTTTGTGTTTTTATAATTTTTACTATCATATTTCTTTGTTTGCTAATCATGAATTAATGAAACACGGGGTCTGAAATCCTATCACTTTATTATGTTTTGGAGCTATAAAGATATGAATTAACCTATTAAGCTCAAGAAATTATGAGAGAGAGAGAGAGAGAGAGAGAGAGAGAGAGAGAGAGAGAGAGAGAGAGAGAGAGAGAGAGAGAGAGAGAGAGAGACAGAGAGAGAGACAGAGACAGAGACAGAGACAGAGACAGAGACAGAGAGAGACAGAGACAGAGACAGACAGACGGTGAGAGAGAGAGAGAGAGAGAGAGACACACACACACACACACACACAGAGACACAGAGAGAGAGAGACAGAGAGACAGAGAGAGAGAGAGACAGAGAGAGACAGAGAGAGAGGAAAGGAGAGAAACAGAGAATAGATGAGAAGGAAAGTAAATGAGACAGGTACAGAACCTGTCTAATTAAAGTTAGATCAACATGGGTTCTTTTAAAACATTGCGTCATTCTGTAATAACATAATGTAGCACTGTCAATATAAATTAGATTGGTACAGACTTAGAAGCCATACAGAAACACGAAGAGAGAAATAAAGATAGGGAGAGTCACAGTAAGGTAAAACACGGAGACAAACATACGTTATATACAAAATATGCACAGATAACACTCTCAAGGTCATGGGATGCAAACGACTGCAAAACAATTATTAGAAAATGTCAATTGTGAAACAAAACAGACAAATAACTGCACGGAGATTGTTTTCTTCTGAATTTGTACACCTGGAAAAAAATATTTCAATTTTTGTTTTCTTTTTTTCTATGTAGGTGTTTTTTGACAAGTATTCATACCGAAACTGACCTCGTAAAAACCAAAGTGCATAAAGTTATTGTTACTAGAGAAAAATGCATGTGGGTACCTACCTTTAGCAAAGACTGCGAGACAAATCAGGGTTATAGATAAAACATGCGAGACCATCTTGATGCACTTTAAATCAGCTGACATTAAATTGACAAATCCGGACATGCGAGATTTTATGTTCATAGATTGCATATGACGTAATGAGATATGGTCACGTGATACTTCTAAAATGGTTTGGTGAAGGACCTCAGCGGCATGTGCATTATTAGTTTAATGATGTTCTAGTCAAGTTCGTGTCGAAATCATGTAAATCATAGCAGCTTATGAATCCCTTTTGTTTACAACGCTATATGAAAAGACTATTAGTTTAACATTCCAAACGTCTTCAATCACTTTTTCTCCCATCCATTCTTGTTGTTATCATGAAAATCACACGGATTAATATTTTTAACAATTAGAATAAGTTTTTGTTTTAAATGTGATTAATCATTTGGTTACAATATCCATTGTTCGCATCTGGACTATTTTAATAAAATTACTAAACGTTCCATAACTTGGGAGAAATAATCTGAAATTAAAAAATTGTTAATGACTTTATCATTCGCAAAAGGACTAAATGATAACGAAAAATAATTCATGAACTTCACCCTCGTTTGGGACGTTTTAATAATAGAGGTGTTCATTAGGCACCTGAGTCAATTGCGAAGCCAAACTCTGACAAATAAACTTTATTATCATTAATCGAAAAGAATCTGAAAGCACTGTGGTCGTTGTTATATATCATTTTAAAGCAATAAGTGAAGATAACGTTTGAAAATAACCTCGTCATATCCTTTTACTTTTTTTTAAAGTACTAGCCAAACGTCGACATCAGGAAGTTGTAGACTGTTATTTTCGCTCATGTGTGAATTTTTTTTTTTTAATATTTTTAAAATGGTGTAAAGGGTATTTTCCTTGCGAAACAGTCCTGATTGAACTTCTGTAGAGTGGAAGCTCTGGAAGAGCAAATGTGGACAAAGGGAGGTAACTCCACTTGCCTTACCTAGTATCCAAACTATGCTGTAGAACTGTTCTCAACGATAGTCTATAAGCTTCAACCATCTAGCGGGATTGAAACATTGTACCTCCTTTTCTTTAGGCAGTTGTCTAAACTATGAAAAGGACAGTCCTAATTCAGGTATTCAAATATATAAATATACATTGAGTTTAAGAAAGTTAGTTTGGTAATGATATTTCATCATAAAATATTTCATTATTAAAATGGATATTCCTGTTTATCAGTATATGTAATTAGTACATGATTACAACAACACACAGTTGAAACATATTACTCAGAGAGACATTTTCGTTGATTTAGATTTGACAACTTGATAGATAGAAGCGCGTACGCGTACAAAAACGCAACAATGAAAAGCGAAGCCATTAATCGGCGCTACGAGTGTGAAACTGAAAGCCATGAGACGACATTCCAAGACATTGTTGATTAGTCTTATCATAACTCATTTTTAAATGTGTGGATAATCTATCCATACATATAGTTTATTTTTATAATGTTGTAAAATAAGTTACAGTACAGTGCCCTCTTAAATGTCAAACATGGCGAATCGATTTCCGATAGGACCGGTTTTTAAATGCTACTCCTCTTTTAGAACGTTTCGAAGTTACCACGTTATCACAATATTCATACAACGTTGCGTTAAAGAGCCACTCCGTGATTTTCATAACATATTATTTACCTTTGATACGAACCTAAATGTCATATGTGGTGATATAAATCAAAACAGCTTAACTTTGCATGTCCAAGAGACACATATATGACAAATACTGGTTTTTCCATGAAAATCTAAAAAAAGCCTTATAAATACACAGAGGTGTAGATATCACGTACAATATAGATGGATACTAGTTATATAACCTAACAAAGACTATCAACTCCTAACTGACCTCCTGGCTGTTTTAGATAAGTCTCCAAAATTACGTTTGACTATTTGACGCGCGCCACTGTCCGGTTTTCGATCATAATTGCGACGTTCTACCTTCATATTGTCACTGTAAAAAACCAACAAGCTTTAAAATGTGTCTTTTTGGTAAAAATCGATATTTCGCGATCAAATGACACTAATGATTAAGTTTGGCATATATGACTCCAACAACTCACGGAGTGGCTCATTAACGTTAACAAACATACATAAACATATAGATCTGTTTTACCTGGTATTGGCTTATTTTCTGTAAGCGCATGCGCAGCAAGTGGTGTTTCTTTCTGCAAGATCATCGAAACATGGATATCACAATATAAGATAAAACTGAGTAACACAACATGCATTTTGATGGTTACAAAAGCACGGCGTAATTATACACTGAACTCAATACAAATTGGTGATGCTAATATTAAAGTGACAAAGAGAATGTTTCATTAATTTTGTATATGGCTTAAATAGAGAAAAAATTCATATAAACTGAGCTAAGTTGAAATCGTATATGCAAAGTTACATATTTATCTCTTCCATGCCAAAATTATGACTTTTTCTTGTTTCGATTGTACATTGAAAATGTTAAGAAATTCAGCGTCCCATTTACTTGTTTATTAGTGAATGACCTACTCGGCAATATTGACCTATATTCCTCGGTTAGTCTGCTATAAATAAGTTTTTCAAAATAACGATTGAGTAATTGGCGTGCGCCATTGTCCATTTTTCGATCATAAATCTCGACTTTTTCCTGTTTATTTTCACTATGCTACCTAGTAAGCACTGACATATTACTTTTTTGAAACAATCACAACTTGTCGATGAAATAACGCCATGTATAAAGTTTGTCATATTTGACCCCAAATATACTCTGTGTCCCTTTAATGTATCAAATTCTGACTGTAAACCATTGGAGTGATGCTTTGAGCATAATCTGAATAATCAAAATGTGTTTATCTTACTCGAAAAAAATGTTTTATATTAATTTTGGTGTTTCTAACTTTTTCCAGGTGTATATATACATCAACAAGTCTCTTTCAAACTTTCTAAAGTTAACCTACCATAGTAACATTTACAAATACAGCAGTGTTAAAAAGCGGAGTGTAATAATGAATGAATAAGGCCCCAGCATTAAAGTCTCACAAGGCCTAGTTTCACATACAAAACACTCAGTGTGATTTTATCACCAATACAGGAAATATTAATCATAAACATACACCTCGGCGTTTGTACCCATCCTAGCCCATGACAGCCGCTATTGACACGGCGACATTGATATATACAATATAAACTTAATGAGGTGTGTGTTAACAACTACGGGCCGCCGATTTCTGTTTCTATTGGCCCTGAAATGTACATAGTGTGTCACTTTCTGTTTGATGTTTAATCCAGGGCCGGTGTACGGAACACTATACATAACTGAATCAGCTCAACAGTACTCAAACTATTCGCGGCCTGGATAAGTGACGTTGTGCCGGTTGTGGTATAGTCCAGGGTCCCGTTGCACAAGACACTAAGTTGGCCTTATGTCACTAAGATAGCCTTATTGCAATGTTAAATGATGGCAATAAGGTTAACCTTAGTGTTAAGTTGTTTTGTGCAACGGCCCCCTGCTTCATGACTGTGTATCAAAAAGGAGCCTTTAATACAGTCTAGGTCCTCGTTCAGCAAGTCTACATTTTATTGCATACAGAGGATCCTTGATAAATAATATTATGGATTAACATTACATTATAAGAATATTTAATTGACAAAATTTAAGTCCCTGGATGTCGTTAATCTAACTTCACACTGTTGTCAGATTCTAACCTTAAATTAACCCTAGCATACGTTTGAGAAATAAGTTTAACTTTTGGATAGATTTTACTAAGATTCCTTTCTTATATCAATTATTCGTTATGATTTTTTCAAGAGGTTTAGTGTCAATCTATACGATTGTCGTATTAAGGCAGTCAAAGGCGCCTTCTAAAGTCTACACATTGGTACGTGTAGATTTCGTAAGAATAAAATTCAGAATGAAATTTCAAAATAATTGCTGTATCTTCATCCGGATTATTTCGTTTTCGTTTGGGTTGTGTGCGCTTTTTGGCCCGTTGTCAAACGTTACCATTTAGTTCACTATTATGTAGATTTTTGTAGTGTTTGTGTGAATGTTTACTGAACTATAGTTCATTGCCCTACCCTCTCCTTGTTCACTGCCCTACCCTTTCCTTGTTCACTGCCCTACCCTTTCCTCGTATCCTTACATCATGTATTTTTAAAGAAATGATAATTGATTTTAGAAGAACAAAGTCAACATTACAATCTGTGTGTATTGATGGAAATGATATAGAAAGAGTAAATGAATATAAGTACATAAGTATAATCATTGATTTTAAACTCTCTTGGAATGAGAATACTGAGAAAATATGTAAGAAACGACAACAACGTTTACATTTCTTGTGGAAACTGAAATACTTTAAAATTGATCAAACCATCATGATGTTATTTTACAGAACCTTCATTCAAAGTGTCATTACATTTAACTTATTAAGTTGGTTTGGGAAAATGTCTGTTCAAAATAGAAACAAATTGATAAAAATCGTGAATACGGCATCTATTAAAGATTATTGGGCTTCCTATTGAAACGATCGGCAGTTTTTATGAGCAGCAGTCATCAAAAATAGGAAACAAAATTAAGGGTGATTCTCCCCATCCATTTGTCCTTTTTTCAAATATTATGTTATTAGTTGTCATCACATTTCTGGAGAATTGTGATTTTACAAAACAAATTTCCCTTTTTGGACAATAAAGATTATCTTATCTTATCTTATCTTATCTTATCTTATCTTATCTTATCTTATCTTATCTTATCTTATCTTATCTTATCTCATCTCAACTCAACTCAACTCAACTCAACTCAACTCAACTCAACTCAACTCAACTCAACTCAACTCATCTCATCTCATCTCATCTCATCTCATCTCATCTCATCTCATCTTATGTATGAGAATTGTGACCTTCAATATATACTACATTTGGAACTCTCTTGGGTGGGGTGCGCAAATTTTATATCTATACATTTTATGTACATTTATTTTATACAATTAACATACATGTAAATCATTAAACAAGAATGTGTCGCACACGACGTGTCTTAGTTATCAAGATGTATAATAAAGGCTATTTATACACTTATTATTCATAAGGTGAAAGACCAATTTTAAACATACAGAGGCTCAAACATAACGTTTACATAATAAGCTAAAATATAAAACGCTAGAAATTAGATTGTCTATTGCTTAGATGAGGAATAACATAAAACGCTCATGGGGGACACGAAAATGATTATTGCCAATTGAAAACCAATATTTAAAAAAACAAAACAATTATTTTCTTAAAATCATCAACCAAAGTTCGGTGAAGTTATAAAAAAATCTATTGCCATAACTTAAATAATTCAACGGTATTCCAATCTCATTGAAATCAGATCGAAACTTTAGGGACAAGTTTGATGGGATTTCAATGTGATTTTGTACGCATATAATTACAAAACGAAACATGTTGTCTTTTCGAAAAAATGTACTGCGTAACATCGTTTAGCATGCTGTATATTACACTTGGATTGATTGTGAAATATTGTCAGAGCATATGGAAGGATCTTATTTTAAATTCAATAAACAGTAATACTGCAGAAGATGTTTATCGGTTATATTTTGGAACGATATAGATAATTCTTTAAATTTAGTCTCTATTTAGTGCCAAACACTTTCATTCTATACGTTAGTTGTCATTTATCTATTTAACATTTGCTTAAGTTGTCAGATTATAAAAATTAACAGCACATATTCAAATATATAAACACTTAAAATTCAAAAACTATTAACCCCCACTAAAGCTTTTTCAATAGGTAACCCACCCCGTCTACTTTTATTCTAATTTCTCAATCCGCAACTGAAATAGCAATTCCATGACGATGATAACAAGGACTTAATGTATTGGTACATATATATAAAGATTATTTATGCATATCCAATTTTTTTCGTAATGCGATTCAACAAATGGTACGATAATTGAGCATGAAGGCGAGAATGATATCATTAAAAATGTTATTGTAGGCTATTTTGCCTATGGGAACCTTGTCGGGGGTCGTGAGAAATGGACTTTGGAGAAGTCAGTTGGAGAAAGGACACAATAAGAGAAAAATATAAGGTCATCCGTCTTGCAAAATTTCGCCGCTAGGGCTTTTAATAGAATCGAGAAATATGCATATTAATCGTCTGTCAGTTGAGATGTGAAATCAGATCGAATCTGGCGTAGATGTCTAGAAAATTGGCATATATGTGTTTAACGGTTAATCTTTTTGAGGTGAGACGACAAAAACACATTGGATAAAACGTAAAAAGAAAAATATAGGAACGTTATCTGTCCTGCAAAGTTTCACAGCAAGGGCCTTAGACAGAATCGAGAAACTTGGTCCACTTGAAATAGACGTAACGTGAGAAGATACGAAGTCTTTTTTGAGAGACACATAGTAGGTCCTTCTAAAGTGCTACATATTGTAAAGAGACGCCCTGGCTGATGGAAGGTAACTAGAACAAGTTTGAAAACAAATAATGTCATCAATACGAAAAAAACACAATGTATGTCAAGTACATTTTACTATAAACGTATAGATTATTCATATATTTGTTACAAGAATCATATTTGTAGGCGTAAGTTAAAAGGTTTTCGGAAATATTTGAGGAGTAGAATGTCTCAAATAGTTAACGTACTAGCGCTCTCGGCAGCTTCGTTCTCTATTATTGTACTTTGCTATATAAATGTGTGTATGTAATCGGGTACATGTGACTTTCTGGTGTATACTTTCTAGATCAACGTCACGCCCCGTATAATCCAGCGGACCGTGTCTACTGACCGATGTTGTCCTTCGGTCCTTTATTCGGTGCTAAGAATGGAACTGAATCTTACCAAAGGTTGCTTTATGAAAGGGGTGCAAGTTTTTGTCTTTCTCGTAAAGATATAACTTCACCAAAGTTTGGAAGTTTTCTCTGAAACTCTTTTCAAATAATTTCGTTTACATATTTTCATATCAATATATTTTGACTCGGGTTCTGAAAATCTTACAAACCGTTTGTCAGTTTAGATGTGAAATAAAATCGAATCTGGCGTAGAAGGGGTTAAGGTCTACACAAATGGCATATATTTTTCTAACGGTTAATCAGGTGAGACGACAAAAACTCGATAACGTTGGTTAAAATGTAAATTAGTGTAAACTTTTACCCAAGATAAATAGAGTTAAAGGTTTTGCCAGATATTCCTACTTTCTAATTATTTTTTATTATTATTTCTATTATTATTTTTAAGCCTGTCCCCTTTCACTACTCCACTCTTTTAAGAAACTACTCAAAGTGTGTTTCAACAAAGATTCCTGTCGATTTTAATCAGTTAAATCCTACACATCGGTAGTATTGCGTGATCCAATTTTGCACAACGAAATGAATAAATAATTTACCCCGTAACACGCTATATATAGTATTCTCTTTTTTAAACTTATAATTTCGCTTCGTAGCCATATATCTTCATGCATCAACATCCACAGTGCATTCACATCTTTAAAGAACTCCTACAGCTTTGACCTTCTTGGTTCGTTTTTACTACGATAAAACATCAACTTTGTCAAAATGTATTTGGTCAGTTATGAATAAATGGTTTTATATGGTGTTCGGAAGTACTCTAGGTTCTCTAAATACTCTTAGTACTCGAAGTATACTCGAAGTACTCGAAGTATCCGAAGTACTCGAAGTATCCGAAGTACTCTAAGTACTCTAAATATACTAAATACTTGGTTTATAAATGTAAACATATAAATAGACAGACAGACAGACAGATAGTTTATTAAAGTCTCATTACATGATAAAAATATATACATAAAATATACACTCAGATAAAACATGTAATGAGCCACTCTTATTAGAGTTACGAGAGACATAAAAGAGTACAATATGTTGTAAATGTAAAACATAAATCATCATCATCAGCATCATCATCATCATCCAAATACTTGTATAGCGCCAATATCCATAATATGCTCAAAGGCGCTTGAGCTCTAAGATGTTGCTGACAGGAAATGTTCAAAGGCTTTAGAGAAGAGACAAGTTTTAAATCAGATAGAAGTAAGGTATAAATATTATACATTCATGTAAAAAGTATTACAACCAAAAGATTGGTACAGGTATATACAAATTAAAAAGATTAAGATACGAGTACAGGACAAAATGATTAAGAATATAATTATTGCACATATAGATAATTACTTCTCTGTAAGTTTGGAACGTTTATTATTCAACTAAAAAGTGATTAGGAAAGATATATACTTGAGGAATCATTTGTATTAACATTGGATGATGCTTTTTCTAAAACCTATTATTGAAATATACATGTATCTCTGTACAATAATGTGCAATTCGCCTGGAAGACTCGCCACGTATTGTTTAAATAGTGGCATATTCAAGGGAATAAAAGAAACTTCTTTTGAGAAATACCATAGGTAAATGTAAATTCACTTAATACTGAGCGCCGTTACTGTATCAACCAAGACGTGTTTTGTGAATATGACTGGAACATGATTAAAACACTACTGAAAAAATGATATAAAAAATATAACTAAGAAAATGATTGAATTGACGTTTATTACCTATATGTATATATTTACTTGATAATGTTTCGATTTCTTCCTGAGAGTTTTTGATGTAAATTATCACCTCTTCGCATCAATTAATGAGTAATAATTAAACAAAATCATTTTCTTCCGTTTCCGTCTAGACTTCAATGTTAATTAATGAAGTATTGTTTTCTAACAAAGAACACAAAATGGACGACAAATGTTAATCCCATAAGGTTAATTAACGCTAATTATACAATGAGTATTACTGAATGAACGACACTCTGCAAAGGGAGGTAACTGGTGGGCGTTAAGCGTGAAAGTTAAAGTTCTCTTCACATAATTGACAGAAATCAGTCTGTACTGTTGTGGGGGAAGATGGCGCCAGGATACGGCACAATCCTCGTGTGTATAATTGGTTTACTCTTATTTACAGGTAAGTCATGTTCATACCTTTGATTATCAATTACAACGCAACGCTAAAGGTGTGATCCCTTGTCGTAGCGTTATATCTTCTTGACAGTTATGCATAAGCGTGTTTGGACTTGTTAAGTCCTCAATGACTTGTATCTATTTTTAACACTTACAGCATTAATTAGTTTATTAACGAGCCAAATTATCAGACGTTACTCTCTTCTCAACAATTTATATTTCATATTTGTAATATTCAAACTTAATAGAAAAATGTTCATGTTTAAACCGGCATTCGTGCCAGTGAATTACAGTGCTGTTTTATCTCGTGGAATTTATAAAAGCAAGGTAAAAACATGGGTTAAACCAAATGTAGTCGTACAAATCAATACGGTGACACCAGCAATATATATAACGCATCGATGGATTCGGTCCGCACCTGGCTTTCCGCGCCAGGACTTGAATTCCTATAAACTATTGTGTCAATTTGAAGAAAAATCGCCCTGGCTATTGTTGACGATAATTAACGGTAATTGTTTGCCGAGGCCACTAAAACTAACAACCAGTCATGCTGGGGGGAACAAGGCTATTGTCCAGCTTTCATCAAGCGACCCCGACTTGCCGATTGTTATGCGGTTTGCAGTGAATTCAATCCTTTGAAAGTCCTCGGTAAAAGCCTCGCTTGACATATGTCATGATTTATCGTTTGAAATTTGATGGAATTGTTTTTGTTATGCCATGCATCACTTATGACATGTTTTACGAACTATGTCATTTTTATTTCGAAAAACTGCCGTGAAAACTTGTGTATATTTATGAACGAACGAACTGAAATACATTTACAACACATTTGTTGGAAATGTATGTGACAACTGATTGAACGGACGATCTGTTTAAATACTCGCTTTTTAGTGTCAAAATAATAATATCAACTCGTAGCGCTTTAGCTGAGCCACAGCACAAGAAGAGTTAACATTTTGCAGTTTCAACTTAACAATAACTCAGACGTTTAGATGAGTATTGATTCCAAACTGCCTGCCATTATTCCCATGCCTTCCTGTGATGTAAATCATTGCTTCACCACTAGATGGCGATGTTGTGTTTGAAAATCTATAAATCTATGCAATCACTGCATCTAAAATCGATTTACCTGAAACTAACTATGAATGTTTCTTTGTCTCCAATGCCAACGGTTGCAGAGGAAATTGCCTGCTTTAAAGGGCCACAGAGAATGTTGTTGGTGTCAAAAATGTCAATCTTCATTAAAGGTGTTACTTTATCGAGAAATAGTGGTCGTATATGAAAATCAGTATATTAATGCTTATGCGTTCAGTAATGTGACAATAAATAGGATAAAACTCGTGATTTGTGATCGAAAACCGGACAATGGCTATAAACGTAATTTTGGAAACCTATTTACATCAGACACAAAGACAAATATGGATTGGTAGTGATAAGTAAGTTATTCAACTAATATACATATATATTGGAGACATAATTTGGATTTCATAACATTTATATGGCTGATTTTCATTATTATTGAAAAGAAGAAAATATCATGATAATGACTTTTTAAAGATTAAGATGTACGTTTAGAGGGGCTATTTGACCTTGCCTCAGGACATATGGTATTCTGACTCTTATTTAAGCCACATAAAAAAAATAATAAAACATACTCTGTATCACTTTAAAAACCATATGATAAACGTTGATTTTTGTTGTTGAAATAATTCATCCTCGTACTTCGAGAACTGTACAGCAATTTCACACAACTTCATAAAAAATACAAGACCAAGATTTTGTAAAAACTGTTGAAAATCAAAGATAATCCTTCGGCGATGTTATGTTTACCACTTTCTTCTGATATTAATGTATGCTATATATGGTGCATGTTAGAAATATTTTCCTTACCCATACGGTATTTAAACATAACCGATGTCATAAAGTTTTCATTTGCATGAGAGCAATATCACTGTATCCCAGCAACCATTTCACTTCGTCAACCGCTTTGATGTTAAAGAATGGTTGAATGTTACGTAACTAAAGAGAACTGTAACTCTTAACGATCAGAAAGTTTACATTGACAAACATGTGCTAAATGCAAATGTCTTTATTGTTATTGGAAGTATGCCACATTTTTATTATAATTTTATCATATCATCATATAATAAATTTATGTCAGCGGCGCTCGAGCAATGCAAACAGGTTTCAACCACTTCGTATATCTCATTTGCTCGTATAATCTTTTTCATCTTCCCCTGTAGTCCTAAAGCAACACTTTCAAAGCAACATGCTTTTACTATAGAGTCTGTAGATCACTTCGATATAGAGAAGATGTTTCTCAAGATCAAATTCTTCGTCTCAATCTTAAAGCTAAGTCATCGTAATGTACACTGACATTGGGCAAATAAAGTGGGTTAAGTAACTGCTTTTTGCAACGCTCTTGTAATCATTTATAACATAGCAAAGTATTTGAGAGATATTTTCTATAACTATCAAATCTCTTATCGTATAATTCCTCTTGTCAATGAACCTGAATACAGACGACTGTCAGTTAATGTGCACCTCTTATACCATTTATGCTATACTGTGCAAGCAAACATTGTGTAGATAAGTGGAAAACGCAACATCTTTAAAGTGACACAGAATATGTTTCATGAAATTGTAAGTGGCTTAAATTAGAGCCAAAGCACCAAATATCGTTCAAATCACCTCCCCAAAGTAACACCTTTATCGCTATAATGCAAAAGAAAGATATTTTCTTATTTTCAATGACAATCGAAAACCGACCATATAAATGAAATAAAGTCGATATTCTTCGTTTTAGTTACACTAACAATAGTTAAAGGACCTACTAAACACTACAAATCTAGAATTGCCTTTGAGTCTGCTGTATATGAGTTTAAAAAGTACGTTTGAGTCAATGTCCAGTTTTCGATCACTAATTTCGACTTTTATCTGTTTATTGTCACTGAAGTGATATGCATCAAGAGGTTTATTTTCAGAAACAACCATTAGGTTTCCATCGGGTGATGCCATTTATCAAGTTCGACATATTTTACTCCAAAAAAAGTCTGTGTCCCTTTAACTTAATGAGTTTCTTTAAAGATGTATTATTCAGTTTTGGAGTTCGATATTTGAAGAGATGACATTGATGCTTTACACTGCAGGATAATAGTGTCGTTCACTGTTTTACAGTTATCGCAATCAATTTCTTTGGATGATGTAGTCTACTCAAAACTCGTTTCACAACTTTGCTATCAGACTGAAAGGGATGGATCTATTGAATTCTAAGTTGATCTGAGAAATAATGAAAACTCCGTTTAATTGCCAGACTGATCAACGGTGATGAGACTCGTTGAACAAATAAGCGGTTTTCTTTGTCCAATTGTCAAACCAAAATATTGTCCTCAGTATGATGTTAAAACAGTTCTATATTATAACCACATGTTAATAAAAAATATTTAAACACAAGGGACTGTCCTTTCGAACTACGTTTTAATTAAATCCGATAGTACCTCCCCTTTAACTACCTGCCTTTTCTACCTTGAGCGTTAGTCCAGGTAGGAAAGGTCAGTAACTCCGGCCAGGTGGGCAGTGTGCTAGACGCTGTGCATGTCTTATCATACCTGTGTGAATTATCCCCCTGAACCTTGCGTGACATGGGGAAGGGGTGCAGGAAGGGCGGAGGGGAGGAGGGCGGGGGGAGACAGAGGAATGGGGAGGTGGATTCTGGGATTCACTAACTCACCCAACTTACATTCAATAAGTTGTAATACGTCAATGTAAGGTAGCCTAGGAGTCAATTCTTACTGTCATTATCTAATGTCCCATCTGCTGCTCCGTCTATACCCATAGAACTATGCATGCGTCCATGCAGATGGATAATCGCCCCTCGTTCCTAGCTGCAAGAAACAGGTTTCACCTGATTTAAATGAGATTGTCCCGTAACATAGGCTTCTGCATCACTAATGCTTAAAAGATTAGCTATTTTCTTTCATTAACTAAGGTTAACCTTAACGTCGATTATTTAACTTTACACTCTTTCCTAAATTAAGGACTGACGAGCACCTTTATGCTTTGTGAAAGGAGGCCCTGTATGTTTGCAATTCAGTCAACCCTTTCCCTTTCTCTCTACAGAATGCACATCCCGACACAAGCGCAGACGACAGCGGGCCAGCAGACGTCGACCACCTGTCACAGAATTCCCGCCAAGATTGCACGCCAAATTCGCCGCCATGGCCAACAACTTCACGTGGAACCTTTACCAGCAGATGGCGCCAGGAATAGATAATCTCGTCTTCTCTCCAATCAGTGTTTATAAAACATTATCAATGGCCTATCTTGGTACTACCAACACCACAGCCAAAGAACTGTTTAATGCCCTTGGGTATAGAGTTCTCAAGCGTCCTAGAAAAGTTCGTAAAGCTTTCCGCCATCTTGGAGAACTGATGCGCAGACCTATGCGCAATGTGTCCTTACATTCAGCGGATGCATTGTTCGTACATAGCTCCATCCATGTAAGAAACAGGTTCGTAAAACGTTTGAGAAAATTTTACAGAGCTAAGATTAAAAAGACTCATTTCACTTCCCAGAAATCTGCCGTAGGTTCTATTAACAAATGGATGAGAAGAAACACGAACGGAATGGTGAAGGATTTTCAGGCCAAGCTTTCCATAAACAGGAGGAGGGCTCTATGGTTTATTAATGCCGTTTATTTCAATGGGTCATGGGATGTGGTGTTTGACCCCTCAATGACTAACAGAACCATGTTCAGTGTCAGCAGGTACCGACGTAAGGTCGTAGATATGATGTTCAACGACTGGCGGTATTACTATAAGATTAATTCCGACCTAAAGGTGAAGGTCATTGAGATGCCATACGACTCTCATAGACTAAGCTTCTTCCTCATCATACCAGATGAGGTCGACGGCCTTGCTAAGTTGGAACGTCAATTAACGTCAAAGACGTTCCAAGAACTCATCACAAATATGGACGGTCCCGCGAGATTCCACGTAAAGATGCCCAGGATGAACCTGGCGAACAACCTTGACCTTCGATCGCACCTGAAAAATCTTGGAATCAACAAAGTTTTCGAGAAAACGGCGGATATGTCACCTGTAGATGGAACACGTGACCTTTACCTGGACCAGGTGATGCATACCAGCGTTCTGGAGGTAAACGAAGGAGGGACAGTGGGGGCTGGGGGTACAGGGGCAGGGATTGCATTGAGGTCAGTCCCGCCAGAGGTGAAGGCCGATAGACCTTTCATGTTCGTCATCAAAGATAAAGTGACTAAGACGGATTTATTCATGGGCAAATTTTCAAATCCCACTGTATGAAAATTATTGTTATCTTTGAAAAGTTTTCATATCCCAGTGAATGATTAGCAGCATGGGTTTTTTTCAAGCCAAAGCAGGAATTGAATTCAGGTTGATGCTGTATGTCAAGGGTTCCATAGTGGTCAAGACGGATTCATCTCTGGACGGTTTTTAACGTTAGAACATTCATTGAATGCCCTTGAATGCCTGTCCTCTACGTCTTGTCAATAGTCCGTGGATTAATGCACAGGGATGCTGCTGAAAGAAAGAGAAGGGGTGGAAGAATACAACCCTGTCTCACGCAAAATGAACGTGTTTCACCATAGCTATGGAACATCAGATGATTATGAAATATTGATTCTAGATGTCATGATCGATTTGAAAGTGGTGCTTTGATGATCGTTAACAAAGTGAATGTGTTCATTGTGGAAGGATATGCGAAAAAAGACGTGGACAAAGGATGGTGCAAGCCATTGATTGATTGTTGTTAACAACCGAAAGGGACATTTCTTTCTTATTTACTGGTAATATAATGAAATTGTTCATGGAGGAAAATGGTTGATACGGAACTTAGTGTTAATTAACGCTAAAACAATTTGAGGTGCTACACTTTCAGGTTGAAGAGAATGGGCGGGAGAAAACGTCGATGTGATTCAATTTGTTTTATACTCAATCTCATTGAAATCAGCGGAACCTTTCTCTCGTAAAACTGATTTCAAGTAGTTT
Organism: Phorcus lineatus; assembly: GCA_921293015.1. Taxonomy (NCBI): domain Eukaryota; kingdom Metazoa; phylum Mollusca; class Gastropoda; order Trochida; family Trochidae; genus Phorcus; species Phorcus lineatus. Next base: position 12,752,460 of record OV121095.1, on the reverse strand, counting down.
GATATATGTATACTCTGGTTAGTCCAATTGATGCATTATAACTGACGTTAACTATTTGCGATATGTGCAACGTATTTAATAACATATTTTTCATATGTGCACATATCAATTTTACTCACAACAAATTTCATGCGCAAGTCCCGTGTTTAATGATGATAAGCTGCTCGTGACGTCATTTTAGCTAGTTGGAAGTAGGTCGTTTTCTGTTTGTTTAATGCGATTTGAATGGAATAGAATCCGTACTAAAGAAATAATACACTTTAAAGAGTATCACATGATTATTTTGAAACGTTTGAAAATTTGTGAATAACCATCGCCTTTTGAACTCGTTATGTTAATGGTCTTATGACACACTTGCTCGTGTAATAATCTTTAGTTATCAGATGTCGAAAATATCAGGTAGTAAAACATTGATTTGGTTGTGAAAGGTGCGTTAGGGCATGCTGAATATATCAGTTTTAGAATTGTTAGGTTTTTTTTTCATTAATCGATTTTTACGGTTCCGTTTTACATTTTTCCTCAAGTAGTCCAACCAGGAAATCGATTCGTTTGTCCTCAATTAGTGCCATGGTTCATTTATGTCATGACTAGAAACATACACGCTAAAACAACAACGCATGACACCTTTTCCCATTTTGTAATTCCATTGTGTTCCCCGTGTTGTTATAGTCATCATTCAATTTAACTTTGTGTTCTGGGGATAATTGTATTATGAATTTCAATATATCATGTCATTTAGAAAATTCAAGGTGAACAACCTGCTGATTAGATACTGGACAAAATAAGTTACGGATATTTGAATTCATATGATTGACATGTCAAGGAAGAAATAGAACCTTATCCAAAACGTATAGATTTATATAAATATCATCAACTTTATTTGTCCAGTATATAATCGACATGAAAGTATTGAATTTTAAACATAAATGTAAAAATTCATTTCGAATTTTAAAAAGCATATAAAAGTGGAAATAACATAAATATATATTTCTATATTTCAGACTTTGACTTTTGGTACATGCTTACTATTCTAAAATGTCTCTTTCACAATAGGAGAGTTGTTATCCAGAAATTCTGCTTTCCTACTTTTTTACCTTTAGAGCATAATGAAAATCAACGGTACCTCATTTGGTCTATTGTGATTGATGACGTCATTATTTATCCCTATGATTGTTGTTATTGCATATTCTCAGATTTAAATAATTTGATGCAAAATAATTCAAACAATTTACAATGTCGACATTTTGTTGTCCAAACTTTACATCTCTGTTTACAGCGTTATACATCCATGAGCTTATGTCTTCATCCTCTTCTGCACATCTCTGTATGTGCTCAATGCTGGCTTCACACTAAGACATCAGAAGTAACTGAAAGCCTTTCTTGAATTTCTGCTCTAGTGACCTCTGTATAAAATAGAGCATTTTATGGGCTAGCCATTCGGAATCCTAATTGGTTTTATTCACGTGAGTTGTTTCAATTTCGGTTTTGAAGTTTTCGGAATCGTTGATAAGGCTAAAGTACCTTCAAATGTGCGGTACGCACATATCTCTTATATGTCAATTTGTTGGATATGGTACGCGATATTTGTTTGAATGAATACAATGTCGGCATCTGAGTTTCAAAGTTTCAATATACGTGGCAAGATTTGACTTAGTTGAAAAATGACTGAAATGCTGGCCAATTTCATTCAAATCATTCTTTTCAAAAAGGACAATTTCTACACTGTACATTTTTATCAAGGATGAAGATGTATATGCTCGTATCATCTTCCTATAATTTGTTGTACTATTCAAATTGCTTGATTTAACCAAGAAACATTCCGAGGTGGTGTGTTCAAACACGGTGTTATTCTTACTCAACCGACTTTGTTCTAACGACTTGGAATGTTCAATAAACACCAAAATCGTATAAACGTCGAGGTAAAGGTAGGCTCCTATTCCATGTCACTGATTTGATAAAGGTTGTATAAAACAATTCAAACATAGGTAGGTGAAGTCGTTTCGTCCCTAAAACTAACATTTGTGTAATCTTTTGAGTCCAAAGGTTTGTGCACCGAGACGTGTATAGTCGAGAACAACAACCTAGAAAACACCTGAAGTTGACGATCAGGCGTCTTTAACTATATATACATTTTTGTATTATAGTGATAGGTGCTTGTTCGCGACTCCACCTTGATTTCTAGACTGTTGTTTTCGACAATGCATGTCCCAGTGGTTTAGAGCAACATCATCCATTAATGTAATTTCTTAAATTGATCGTTACATTTATATTCCAGTTGATTGTTCACGCTGTTTATATTGAACTCCGAGGCGAATAAAACATAACAATACCAAGCGTTTTGCTTTTTTCATAAACATCTCTCGCAACATGACATTTGGCAGCAAAGGGGTTAAAATGGTTTTATGAAAATTTAATCCTCTTACATAACAAACCCATTTTAATTCACTCTTTAAAGCCAAAAAAAGTAAGATACGACGAAATGCTTTTAAACAGATTACAAAACCAGGAAGTATCGCCAAGATTAAATGTGTTTATAATCAAAATCGCATTTTCCAGTAATCACCGGAGATTTTCGTTGAATGGAAGTTTTTTTTATTCCAGGAAACAAGTCGAAAGCAAAGACATACGGTGGAAAATTTGGATGGGCCTCCGCTTCAAGGAATTTCGGTTTCTTAATCTACCGTTTGAAGAAATTTAGACTTACTAATTTTCTTGCATATGGCTTAACTCCTCGTTAAAAGTGACAATACCAATTTAATGGATTTTTACACGTTAAACTTAATACATGGTATGTTATGTAATCGAAAAGTGTTGACTGTTGCTGGATACTTTTATATTAATTCACTTTAGGACGGGGTGGCGGAGTGGATAGCGCGTTCCGCTACGGATAATTAGATCCGGGGTTCGAATCCCGCCAGAGGCTCAGCAACTTTTTCTGCAGTAGAGAAGTGTTCTACACGCATTAAGGTTTGCGTGCAATGCTTCACTGAATTTCAGCGGAGCACCACCCATGGTAGGCTTGTTCCAGCCATTGCTCGAAGGTTTCACCGCTATGCAAAGCCTTTACAGTGTTTAACCCCAAATCACCCATCCTTATTAGTTCGGTGTAGTGGCAAGATAAAGGTTAAAGTCATACATTCTGATCTAGAAATGATGATGTACCGTGTTTGCGCATCAATAAGTCAGTTCGGATCGATATTATTTTTTACGTTATGCAACAAATATTTAATCTGTAATGGCTTTCCGACGATAAAGATCGGCAAGTACTCAACCTTTGTAGTCAATAAAACGAACGAACTTCATTCGACAATCGATCAAGATATTGCCGTGCATCTGACGCCAAAGTATTTATTTAAGTCTCAGGACAAGAGTTGGCTTCAATTCCAGACTGATTAAAATCTAACCATGTGAAAAGACGAAACCATCCATGCATCGAACATCTTCCCACGCATGGTCTATTCTTACATGGTCTATTCTTACGCCAGAGCAAATAACTTGATAAACCTTTCCGCATTTCCCATGATTTTCTGTGCTTGTCGGCAAGGCTGCTGCGTCGTCCCGTTGGTCCAATACGGATCCTGAAAGTCCACTACGGATATAGCATCCTAACAACCTCTAATAATTAAGAGCCAAAGGGACCACATATTCAAAACTTAAATCCATCTTCTTCTCGAAGACAAGAAAATCTAGTACACAAGAAAAACTGTACAGACTTCTATGCCAACTTGGATAAAAATTATAGATCTGGTTACCCGTGTCTTTAAAATAAAAAGCTTGAGTCCTAGATCGGGAAATACGTGTTTTTGATAATACAAGTACCTGTGGTTACTCGCTAGCATCTAGTAAGGTCAAAAGGGACCACCTCATCCTGCTACATCGGCATCATTAAATCGGCTGATCTAGCTCCTTCCATATACCCTGATATCCTTTAAGCCAAAAGCCTCCTGTCGCTAGCTATCTAACCAGCCAATAAAACAGCTGGCATCCACCAACAGCAGCAGAACCGGATTGAAAAGTTCATTAACTTCAAAAAGGTAGCTTCAAGCTCCTTGGATAACGACATTTCATTGGCTTAAATAATATAAGGTGAGCACAGCCACGAACATCAAGCCCCGCCAGTCGTAGGAGGGGTTTGGCTCGAAAGAGATCAGGGTATATGGAAAGAGCTCAATCAGCATATTCAATTTCACTGATGAAGCAGGATGGAGTTACCTGGGATAATACAGAGTAGATTTAATAAGTGACTTTCTTGCTAAAACCAGAACCACAGAACCACAGAAGTCATCGTATTCTCCTCAAGAACAGAAGACCAAGAAAGCTGAAATCTTATGTACAGACTCAAGGGGTAAAAGCAGATAATAAATCTTAGTGAATCTGTGACCCCTAATAAGGGACACAGGCGTCTCTCCCTAAAGCCTTTTTAATCATCCTCTACAGAATGAAAAGGTCCTGGGAAACCTCTAATGTTATGTGGAGACTCTTTAGCCAATTGGTGCTAATCGTTGACCTTTTTGCCATTGGCTCGGTAGTTTATCAAAGCCTTGCATAATTTCATATAAGGTGAGTGAGTGATTTGGGGTTTAACGCCGCTTTCAAGATTATTTCACTTATATTGCGGCTGCTAGTATTATTGCAGGGAGAAAGCCCACAACACCATTGTGGCTATGCATTGCGGTGAAACCTGCGAACATCTGCTGGAACTAGCGAACCATGGGTGGTACTGCGCTGAAACTCAGTGTAGCATTGCACCCAAACCTGACTGAGTGTAGAACAGTTCTCTACTGCAGACAAAGTTGCCGAGCCCCTGGCGGGATTCGAACCACGGACCTCTTGACCTGAAGCCGAACGCGCTAACCACTGCGCTACCCCGCCCCCTCATATAAGGTTAATGCCTTGCAAATGAAAGTAATTTAATAATACACAACTAAAAATAATAACACAATATGCTGCTTGTTGTTGCCTGGTAAATATGAAAAAATAGTGTGTGATTCCTAGATTGGACATTTTGACTCAATAAAAAAAAAGTTTAAAACATGCATAAATATTATGGTCCCTAAATTATAATTTTTTTTATAACTTCTTCAACTGGGTGTAAAAGAATGATACTTAATTTCCTTATCTCAATCCAACAAACAGAAGATTTTGAAAATGTGATAGAGACCTCGAAACATTTGATGTTTTGACACGCCAATAGTGAGGACACAGACACTCGTATTGCTAAGGCAAAGCATTAAAATCACATATTTGCCTTTGATATAGTTATTTGGCAGTGTCCATAAGCACAAATGTCACTCTACTCCTAGTTCGAAGCAATAAAGTCCTTGTGGTGGGGTGAACGAAAGTGTACAAACTTCATTCTCTTGGTACATAGGATATCCTTTTGAAATTTGAGCTTCCTGAGTTCAAAGAGAAGTAATTTTTTAAATGTTTATTTGTTTTTTGTATAAATACATAACAAAAATCATCACTAATTTCACAACAACTTAAAACAGAGCAGTGACACGAAAACAGAGATTTTTAACAAATATTTAAGCCTAACCCCCCTTCCCCCTTTCCCTGCTTGACAATTTTCAAATTTCTTGCCCACCGAAATTCCAGTTCCAACCCCATCTAAGTGGTATATGTGTTAACATTTGTCCATGCTACAGTTGAGAAAGAATTGAGAAAGATTGCCCATTTGTAAAAGAGGTTACACTTGAAAAAATGACTTAGCAGCTTCTGTGATACGCAAATGACATACTGAGTGCCATTTTATTCTTGCAACATCAAGTATTCCAAACGGAGGAGTATTGTCAAATAGTACAAGCCAATACTAACATAAATTCATTTACCACTCAATAATATTTGGAACTGAAACAATCATACAACCACAATATGAAACATGACAAATTTAGTATTCATTGTCAATCGACATAAAAATCATCAGAATCAAGGATACATGGAAAACATATGTAGATTATCAAGACTTCAATTCTTCATTAAAACAGGGAGAAGAATAAGAACTTATAGAGAGAATTCTGAGTAAAACATTGTTACATTTGATCCTCGTTCTACAATATGAAAGTTTTGTTCTATCAGGATCTATCCCAATGAGCGCATTTCAAGTATTTCCCAGTCACTTTCAGACATACACATCCATAGCACCAACAATTGTTCCTAATGTTGCCATGGTTACTTGATATTCCTGACAATTCTCCTACAATAAGGAGACTTCATTTCTTGTAGTGCCTCCTCCAACACTTTGGTCATGTGTAGTAGATTGACTGGGTCGGTCACCAGCGTGTGTCTCTCGTCCTCGCCCCCATCCTTCAGGTGTAGCTTACACATGACCTGCGGAGTTACCTCCCTTCGTAAAGACCGGGATGCAAGCTGCATACAAAATGTTAAAAGTTGTCAGATTGAAATGACGTTATTTTGGTTTCAGGCATATCTTCGGCTGCATAGAAATAATTAAATCTTCCGAGGGAAAATGTTTTACCTTTTACTTGAACAAATATTGATGCAGGAGGGAAACATTTTCTTTTTGTAAAGGGAACTAAGTTCTGAAGTGTTAACAGCATGCACAAGACTATGATAGTCGTTTTTACACACATGTATTTTTGGTTGACAAATGAATTAGCAGTAGTGATGCAAAAGAGTTAAAAAATATTTTTCTAAATGACATTAAAATGTTGTTACTCACACACAGAAATGTTTTGTGCGATGCCTGAGAAAAATAACTTTTTTTATCCAGTCTATATCATGGATAGGTAATATTGATATCCAGTGTTTCATCTGGATAAACTCCTATTCCAACAAGGGCCATTGTTGAAGCTTATCTTGGTTAGTGCCAGATGTCTTCTTACATGTTTAACTAGATACCAAGCTACTAGATACTACCACTGGTTTTATTATTCATTAAGCTAGTTTAATATACACAATCCCTCAGAGACCTTTGAGTTTACAACTAATAAGCAATGTCAACAAAAGGCTGCGTCATTGATAAGCAATTTGTGTAATCGCAAGTAGTTTAACGGTGATATGCGCTTGGTAGTTCACAATGCATCCCTATAAGGACAGGGGGACATGGATGGGTAACCTTAATATCAAGGACTGGTTCCTAATTAGGACAAATTTCACATACATTTATAGAAGCTAGGATTTATATCCCTGTATTACTATATGTTGAATAGAGCATTGGAGTGGATAATCTAAACTGACATTCATGGTGAGACTTCATATAACTAATTCAAATAATTTGGTTTTAAATCCTTGTCAGATAAAATCTATCATCAAGGAGCCGACAACCCCCTGATTGTGTTCACAGGACTTGCCTCATGTAGCAAATAACCAGCAGGTTTCAAAAGGGCTAAGTCTCAAACATGCATCAGAAGCATAAATACACAAACGGAAATATCCTTTGGTATTCATTTACTTAAAACATTTAATCCAATTGTGCTGAACCATAAAAGCAAGGAAAGACAACTCTGTACCTGTACGTCAAGCCTCCATTCCAGGTTGTGGTAATGTGGAAGATCCATTGCCATCTCCGATAGGATCGCGCGGACCTCTCGACGGTTGTCCAGATACACTTGAAGTAGGGCTTGCTGAATTTCCTCAGTGAACCCAAGAGTCATGATGGAGTCTTGAAAGTCTATCTCACTTAACTGCAAAAATACAAAACTATTTTCAGATCATGGAGGGGGGTCAAGAAGGATGGGTTAACAGTAAACAGTTACAGTAACAGTAAACATTTTATACAATTATAAATGATAGTTGACTAAATTTTAACTTTAGAACACCCAAAGGGTGAACCCCCCTGTACCATTGGTACTCTACATCAAGTGTTTTTAGTTGCTTTTTTTCTTTCTTTTAAGGAGTTAATGAGTTCATTTACGTTAATTGATATTGTGATAAGTTTCCAAAATTGCTGCTTCATTTCTGATAAGGCTTGAAGGAAAGTGGTAAGCAAGCCTGTCTGCCTTTTTTGATAAACTTGACAGCTATATATTGCAGGGCTTGTCAGTTTAGGGCTGATAACTATACATCCCTTTCCCCTTTCCCCCCAACCATTGAAAAAATCCCTTGAACAGTTTTCTCATGCATTTTTCAAGATAAATTTTCTTGAATTTCATGGAATTTTAAAAACAGTTTATAAATACAGAAAAACACTTGACATACAAGAAACACCTGAAGTTGTATTAGAAAATAATACATGTTTATGTATTAGAAATCTTCTATCTTGTAAAAAAGGATCAAAAAGCTACTATTTTCGTTTGACTGTGAATAAGGAAAAACTAAAGTTAATTGAAAAATGGGAAGAAGAAATTTTGATTAATATAAATTGGCTTAAGGTGTTTATTAAGCCTTTCAAGACTACTTCAGATCCGAAACTAAGATGGTTGCAAATCAGACTGCTTCACAGAATTTTGCCTGTAAAAACCCACTTGATTAAAATGAATATTGTTGAAAATAATCTCTGTACTTTCTGTGGAGCAACGCCTGAATCTATAGTTCATCTCTTCTGGAATTGTAGAGCAACTTATACTTTTTGGCAAAATTTCTCAAAATGGCTGAAAGTGAACTGTGTTCACACAGGTATCATAAATTTACAAAGTGATTTGATTCTTCTTGGGTGTTCTCCCACTTTTTATACAGATGATACTTTTGATCTCATTTTACTTTTAGCAAAATATCATATTTATAAATGTAAGTTGAGGAAGATAAAACCAAAATTGTCACTTTTTAAGAAAGAATTAAAGTATTATTACTATATTGAAAAAATCAGATATTGGAATAAATCTAAGTTTGATGAATTTGTGGAAAAATGGGCAATGTATTTAAAACTTGTTATGGAGTAGTTACACAATAAGGAATGAATGGGTATGTTTCAGTGAGTGAATGAAATTTCTTATTTTTAACTTTCTTTTTTTTGTACTTTCTAGAAAACACCTGTTATCGATAATACTCTAGGCTATATGCCTAAAACGATGTACCAAGATGTAAGATAACAGGAATAAAAATATAAAAAAAAATTTTTTAAAAAAACATTGAAAATTATGGATCCACTACTGTAAGTCGTAAGTTGCCTATTACTAATGGTTGTTACGGCAAGTATAACTGTTAAGGTTGTAAAATATTAAATACAAGTTACCATGAGTTTAGAAGCCTCAGTCAGCAGATACATCAAACCTTCAACTCCATGTTGAACAACTTCAGGGCTCTCGTTTAATTTCTCTGGGAAAAAAACCAACACAATACAGTTAAACCCTTGACCAGTATAGTGATCAAGGTTTTTTGAGGCCCTAATTCATACCGTTTATATAGGCATCAGAACGCATCTCTAGAAGTACAGCCACTGAGCCGATATTTGTGGTCTACGCATCTGAAGAGCCAATAAGCAATATTATTTCTTTGTAAATTGTCATACAACATAACTTGAGGCTTCATGTTTAACATTTAACATTTCTTTATTCTGTATAAGCTATGTTTAAACATAGAATCTAATGCTTTTGTCAAATAAATACCACCACTTTCTTGATAATATCAGAATCTCTGTTGAAATATAATGTATACAATAAATAAGAAGTTGCATATTCATCTACACTAAAAAATAACAATTAAATATCTATACATGGTAATCTAATATTTTTCGTATCTGTCCATAAATTAATACTTACGTGATGCACTTTGATATACTTTGACATTTGCACCTTTTCTGATAAAGTTCATACTTATTTTGCAGAACTCATGAAGAACTGCAAAAGAGAAAAACAATTCTAGAATCAATATTTTTAACTTAGTATGTTATATTTTCCTCATTAGAATGTGAACTTAGATAGTTGTAACAAATGAAAAGGCTTGAATTATCATTAGAAATGCCCCGCCCCCTTTACATATTAGAATTTCTTCTATTACCATCCACACTTATTCCACTTAGAAACGACAGGTGCTCCTTGTGGTTTTCTTCTAAAACAAGTAACATATTTGAATGGGGCTTATAGTTGACGTTGATATAAAAGAAAACTAATTCTTAGGGATGTAAACATTTAGTTTTAGCATGTGACTAAATGCGCATGACACCCCATCACCGGATATCCGGTCTCTTAATAGTAACTGTGTTAAAACTAATCTCATTACATTACTGTAGTCGATATTTTGTTGCTACTATTAATCAAATAAAAACGTTATACCATGAAACAACGTTTAATTTAATTAGTTATACATCTTGCACATATTTTACTTACTAGTACTTGTATGAGTATAAATACATCGAAATCTACTTCCTTTGTTTAATATTTATCTGACTTGAATGTAGTTTTAGTAGCATTTCCGGTTGAAGCGCGTTCGTTTACGGCAGTATTTACAATTTCTACCCGCGAACAACAAACTTTTCAAATTTGATGTTTGCAATCTTTGCTAAAATAAAATATGCTGGAAGTGGCAAGTTCCCAAACTCTAATAATGAGCATGGATGTCCATAATAGTGAATTGGGGTCGACGTGATTGCATATTAGCTCATTTATAGCGATTTTCAGGATTCATCAAGTGACAAGAGACAGGTAGAAACATGTTTTAGAATCGATGTCGTAAAATGAATAATCAAAAGCGTTTTCACTGTCACTGAATATCTTTCTGATCATCGTTTTGATTTTCTGATACCTTCTTATATTGTGTTGTTTGATATTGCGATATTTTATGCTGGAAGATTAAGATTCTCTGAAATCATGTCTAAATACCAACATTTTCAGTCACCAAAGGTAATATTATCCTCAAGATCTAACATGAGCATCAATTGTATTTTAGTAACTGCAAAATATGGTTCATAATGTTTATGATTATGAGGAAAAGATATGAATTTGCAAATACTGGAAGGGCCACAAATGTTATCTTAAACAACTGGCACCATGCTTCTTTCTATTCACTTAAGATGACTAAGAAGATAGTGTAAGCAGCAATTAATTTTTCATTACTTTTATATTTCAGATGAAAATCTTTGGTGCTGACTTGAAATAAAGCAAAATGGAAAAGTTATCAAATCTTTGGATTGAATTACAGAAACACAACAAGTATGTATAAACAATTCTTGTGCTATTTATTAAGAGTCTACTTAACTTTTTAATTCCAATCATGAATTTATTGATTACTAATAGGGACATTGATACATATCTCCACATAGCAGGGTAAGGTAGGGAACTTCACAAAGAACCACAATCATTGGGTTATGACACGTTCATGTACTTTTATTACAATAAATGTACATGCAATAAATTCATAGCCTAAAACCTGTAAAATTAAAATAAAATTTACATTCATTTTATAGGTTATATACATCACATGTTAAACACATTCATACTTTAAATAGTGCTCTCCTTTCCCAAAGAGATAGATTTACATTCAATACGTAGTAATCGCTCAAGTAAATCATGATGTTCACTTTTTACAATTTTTCTATAACTTTGAACATTTTAAAATATATATTAAATTCTTCAGACTGCCAGGTGCAGGGTTGACATCATCTTGTCAGGAAGAGCTTTTAGAGTTGATGCGGCAACTCGATATCATGCTGTCAACAAAGAAACGAGAGTGGGAACATGAGAGTGAGGCTATAAGGTCACAGCTCGATATGAAAGACAAAGAGCTGAAAATACAGACTGCAACATTGGAGCATAAAAACAGACAGGTGATTTTAGAGATGCAATTATTTATGATAAGTTTAGATTATGTTTTCAGGATCCATCATTTTCTTAAAACAAGAGCTCTTTAAGTCCTTAGTGCATTACCAAGAGTTGTGAAATATCTGTCTTATGCCTAGAGAAATAACATAGTTTCTGTAAAAGTGTTAAGACTATTGGTTTATTGTTTATATCCATATTGAATTGTAAGGCATGTCATGTTGACCTAGGGTAAATGAGAAGGAAACACCAGCCTATGTGAGATCTTTTGTTATCATCCTCCCAACCACCCTTTTTCTGTCCCCAACCCCCTTTTTTGCAATTCACATATATTTTATCATTTTATGATTGTTAAATTAAAGTACAGCATAGTTTTAGATATTGAAGAACAAAAATGTTAATTGAAAGCAAACTTTCCTCCCTCTTTAATTAGCAGAATTGTGAAGTAACGGATATTATAGTAAATGCATTCAATTGTTTTGATATGACCCTAACCAGAATAAAGGGCAGATAACTGTTGATCTAACAAAATACATCATGTTTCCTATGCCTTCTGGATTCATGTTTCTTTTGGTGTTCATTATATCATTACAGCTTTATTAACTAGTCATACCATGATTAGCATGTTGAGTCGGGTTCTTGTGACAAAGATTAGATTAATATTTTGCCCTATATAGATCAATGTCCATGAGCAGTGTTAACCAGCAGATAATTAATGGTTTTTGCCATAAATGCTTATTGTAATTATGCAGTATGTCGCTGTATTTTTCAGGTGGAAGAACTAACATCACATCTCGCCGAAGCCAACAGAACAAGAGACGAAATTGTTCAAGAATACGAGACTCAACTTGTAAATCTGAATAATGAGGTACTGAAATTTGATGAGATAGAACAGTTTGATAATTTATGTCAAAAATATGAATAATGAGGTTATGACAATTCATGAAAATAAAATGAACAATTTGATAGTTTATTTTAAGTTATCGAAGTTGTAAAAGAAATATTCTATGTTGTATGTTATCATAGATTGTCGACCCCTTTTCGTTTTAACTTGAATGAAATTTTGATGCATAAATCATTGAATCAAAGAAAATATTAAGTATATTAAGTGAATATTTGATATTTAGATGACATATTTTGGTGGCTAGCAAACATTATGCCTATTAACCAAAATAATTATGATATTTTATTATCTCCTTTAATATCTTTTCATTTTATTCATTACTTATGAGTCACTAATGACTGAGATATTCCACAAGCAGCGCTATACAATAATTCACTCACTCGGTGCTTAAAAAAAATATTGAAATGAATTATATTCAGGTGCAGAGAATAAAGCGAGACTATGAAAAGTTACACAAGAAGCATACGCGCCAGACGAAGGAAGCTGCAAGGTCAAAGGCAGAAACTACCTCCAAGATTGAAGAAGGAAGGACAGAAATCAAACAGCTTAGAGATAAACTGGAGGTATTCCAAAAGCACCACTAAAAATTAATCAATATGTTGCACAATGAGTTAGAGGCAATGAAAGCTGATTGTTGATTATCAATTTTAATAGAATAAACAAACAAAAAATAGAATATACTGTAAATCAAAATCAAATCAAATCAAAGCAATTATTAGTGTCAAACACTGTTTTGACCAGCGATTATTCATGGAAGCCGATTATTCAAGGCAGACAACTGTTCAAGGCAGCCGATTAATCAAGGCAGCCAATTGTTCAAGGCAGCTGATTATCCATTATTTAGGCCCAATGTGAAATAAATGGATGAATTTTATCTGTCATAGGAGTTCCATCATCATCTGAAAGACAGCGAGCAACAGAGGAAGATGCTGAAGAAACAGGTCGACACTCTGGAGTCGCAGAAACGGGCTCTCTCAGAAAAATGTGATTTTGTTCAAGTACGTGTCACCAGGATTTAACTTGGTTATTATCGTCATGATCAGATGAGAATTATATCGCAGCAAGAATCTTTATCTTTATTGCATGATTGATTTGTAAGAATTAAGGTCAAATATTTTAAGAATTCACCAGGAGTTCAAAGAATTTTGAAGGGGAGGGGGGGGACCTATTATAGAGGCTTGGATTTTAGAGTTGTTTTTTTTTAATTCCACATGGGGGGATAGGGGAGTCTGTGCCCCCTGAACCAAACCCTGTGTTTGACAAGCCATGAGTGATTGAACTCTATTGTATGACTTCAATTTCTGGAAATAATTTCACATGTGTTAGACAGAATTCATTATCAAAGTATGTTGTAGAAGACTAAAGGTTTCTTTGTGCTTGTAAGCAAATCATTCAAAACACCTCTAATAAATGATAGGCCATTTATGATATTGAATGACCTCATTTTTTCTCATGGTTTCCATAGCAACAGTCTCAGACATACCAATCTCAGATAGACCGGAGGCGCCAGTTGCAGGACAATACTGAACTAAGTCTGAAGACGACCATTACACAGTTGGAGGGGCAGCTGGAACGATGTTCAGACACTCTCAGCTCTAAGGTATCCACAGTTTGAAATTTCAGATCTTTAAATGGTCTAGAAGATCAATTTCCTGAATATATCTGAAATATCAGTCCTGTACATTATTAGGGTGTTTTGATACTGATGACTATGAAATGTTTTGAAATGATAACTCCACCCTGGCATTTAGATCAGTTATTGCCTGTTACATTTAGCTAAGGAATTAACAATGGCATTGAAATGGTGTTGTTAGGTTTCACCTATCATATGGTTGGAGGGGCCCCCTTTAACATTAAAATTTTATTCAAAAAGGGGAGATTTCGATCCCCTTGACCCCTCAGCTCCACTATGAAACATTTTAAATTAAAATCCCTGTAGAATTTAGGAGCTCGTTTTTTTTAAAATCCTGTATTCAATTTGGTGTCGGTTCAAATGTTTGGTAAAGTTGTTTGGTATGAATTGATAATGATTATTTTTCCAGGAAGAAAAAATAAGAAAATTGAAGGCATCTTTAAGTGAAGCCATGAATGCTCATAAACGTGCAATGAACGACAATGAAAGGTTGCTGGATGACCTGAAGAAATCAAATAATAACTTGCGGGTAAGAATTTGATCTTCAGTTGTTTTAAAGATAAAGAATACCTTGATGTCTGTCGAAGCAAAAGCCTCATGTTCCTGATAGCTGTCTTTTCATATCTGTTTTGAAGACAATTAATATTTCTTATCTTAAATTGTTTAAAATTATGGGTATTCGGCAAAACTCAACAAGGGCTTCAAAGAAACGCTATTTCATTGATGTACAAGGATGGTATTTAATTTCCTCTTAATTTCTCACTTTAAAAAAGTTTTAGATTTGGATGTAAATTCATAATCTGAAAATCAGTATAAGTCATTTTCATATAAAGGCAATATCTACATGTTGGCAATAAATAAACACAACACCAAACTTCCCTACATTGAATACTATTTTTATTAATCTCGTTAACGATATGATTTCAAACTCACTTCCCTCATTTTTCTTTAATCATTAACTCATTTAATGAAAATAATATTAAATGGAAGGCCGTTATGTAACGTCTATATTTTTATTAATCTCATTAATGAATGATATCAACTTCGCTTTCGCTCATATGATACCTAATCATTAACTTGTTTGATGATAATAATATTAAATGGAAGGTATTAACATTGCAGCGGCTAGAGACCGAGAAACAGCAATGTGAGATGGAGATACAGTCCAGAGAAGATTTGTTACGGGCCGCCAACGAGGACGCACATCAATACAGCCACGATATCTCCATATTGGAGCAGTCACTCTCTGCTAAAGATGATGTCATTAAGTAAGTATATAAATTTTTCTTGAATAAGGAATAAACGTTTCAAAATATTACATCTACTTTGACACAAACATGTTCCAATGGAGGTTTTCCTCTCCATAGGAGTTTGTGATCAACATGTAGAGTCACAGTAATAAAATCAACAATTCATAAGATCAAGTGCTATTTTACCCCATTTTACCCCAATAAAACATTTCCCTGAGGCCGGCTGTCGGTTCCATGCTATGTTTATGGAGTTCAGGCAACTCTGCGTATAAAACTCTTTCTCACTCTAATAATAGAAAATTTGGCAATAAATTCATTCACGTCATATAACAAATGTTCTCAGGTATTAAATTTTTTAGATAATATGCGAGGAGAAAAATAACTTTGTAACATCTTCATTAAGCACTGGATTTTGACTGGCACAGGGGGCGGGATAGCGCAGTGGTTAGCGCTTTTCGGCTTCGGATCAGGAGGTCCGTGGTTCGACTTTGTCTGTCGTAGAGAACTGTTCTAAACACAGTCAGGTTTGGGTGCAATGCTACACTGAAATTCAGTGCAGTACCACCCATGGTTCGCTAGTTCCAGCAGATGCTCGCAGGTTTCACTGCAATGCATAGCCACAATGGTGTTGCGGGGTTTCTCCCTGCAATAATACTAGCAGCCGCGATATAAGTGAAATAATCTTGAAAGCGGCGTTAAACATCAACTCACCTCACCTTGACTGGCACAAGTCATGCCAGGGGTAATCCTTCTCTTATGTGTTTTTGGCTGTTATATCTTGTGTGGTTGTAACCCTAAAAGCAAGACTCCGTCCACATTAAATATGAGACTTTATCATTATTAACCCGGGCAAATTGTTGCTGGGCAAGAGCCCTTGAGCCCGGGTTGATAACAATGAGTCAGATAATCATTGTTTGAAGCAGTCTCCCATTAACATCTGTCTGTTTACAGGAACATCGGGGACAGCGTGAGGCAGGAGGAGTCGGAACAAGTCAAGCTGCTCAGAGAGTCGCTACACGAGGTCAAGGATGAGTGCAGGTACTATTCAAGCATCAAATGATGCTGTGAACAAGGCCCTGGAGTCAAGATTCATATTTCATGTGAAAAGCTGAAGTCGGTTTGTCATGATGCTAGAAGTAGCACTCTAATTTGAAACACATAGCCTGTTTTTGTGGCAGTATCACTAATCATTTGGGGGGGGGGGGGGGGGGCTGGATAGCGCAGTGATCAAGAGGTCAGTGGTTCGAATCCCGCCAGGGGCTCGGCAACTTTGTCTGCAGTAGAGAACTGTTCTACACGCAGTCAGGTTTGGATGCAATGCTACACTGAATTTCGCAGGTTTCACCGCAATGCATAGCCTCAGTGGTATTGCAGGCCTTCTCCCTGCAATAATTCTAGCAGCCGCGATATAAGTGAATCAATATTGAAAGCGGCGATAAACACCAACTCACCTCACTCACCTCACTAATCATTTGGATTATCAACCATGTCTCCTCAAGTCAGTAACAATGCCCTGGAGTCAATACTTGCATTTTATGTGAAAAACTAAAATGTGTTTGTCATGATGATAAGAGTCACACAACAAAATTAGACTCGCAGTCTGTTTTCCAGGTACCGGTAGTATAATTACAAACTTAGATTATTGAGACATCTATTTCATGGGAAAGGCAAAAGTATGTTTGCCATGATTGATTTGGAAAGGAAATAATTTTACTCAAATTTACTATGTTTTTCTAATCGACTGAGTTATAAAAGTAAGGGTCGCCCAAAGAAGCACAGGAGATAGATAAACATTCTATTTTTCAGGGAAAGCAGATATTCTATTTTTTTAATGATGATATTTGTGCCCTTAGAAAGTTCATGAAGTGATATTGAAAGTTATTGCCGCTGTAGCTGTTGAAAGGGTTTATTTCACTGATAAAACAGACAACCTATTAACTAAACAGGGTTCTATTTTCACATACCATGTGAATTTTAGATAAGGGGCAACTGTTCTAGAAATATACGAAAGTGTTTTGTTCCAATGACCAGGTGTATATAGCCCAAGCTTGAACATACAATCTTTATGTATAAGCGAATGGATAAATGGACTATTATTATCATAATGATAAATCTAATCTTGTCTTTTTACTACAGATCACACAAGAGGGTACAGAAGAAGTTGAAGGACGAAGTGTCTGTCCTGGAGAACAGGCTCGACAACGCTGTCAAACTCCGCGACAGTGTCGCCCACAAGCTCGAGGAGAAGGTATAAAAAGAAATAGTTTGAGGCGTGAGGAGTATGATAACTTTATCAAGACCTCAGACGTTGCAAAACAAATAATTCGTAGTTGCCAGTTTGCAAAAAAAAGGAAATAATCCTGATTTGGTCATTTCGCTAAAGATATGCTATTTCAGAACAACTGGTATATAAGATCCTAAAACATAATTGGTGTCATATTTTTCATATGTGAACATGTGTATATATTACCTTTGCACACAAGCTATTGTTTCAGTGTGAGTGTGAGACATTTGTGACATAAAACTTGGTGTCAAATTGATGACAAATGATGTCATTGAGGACCTATTGATCCTCTTGCCCCAAAATGACATCAATTAAATGGATAATAACAAAATTTTAACAACCTCCCTCTCACTTGGGTGATGAAAAGATTCACAAGTAAATATTTATTCAAATTTTGCAGGAAACTGAGGTAACTTACCTGAAAGGCACCGAAATAAGAGCGTTGCAATCACAAGTCCAACAGGTAAGCAGTTGTAATGAAAATAGTTGATTCTGACTTTTATTATGTCATTCAGGTGAAAAGGCGATGCAATTTCACATGAGATCATGCAAAATCAAATTAATAGAATAATAACTTCTATTTGATTGCAATTCCATGATAATGCTGAAAGTCATCTCCCACTTGGCCCATACTTACACCACCCTAAATGACTTGCTAACATAGCTATAGGCCTCCCACATTTCCCCAACTTTTCTGTGCTTATCGTCCAGGCTGCTGCAACAGATCGCAATAGGTCAATGAGAAATCATATAAGATTTGCAACTTTTCACCTAAGAAGATGCTGCACTCAAAACACAAATTTTGAGGTGTTTCCAGCAAGGCCAAAATAAGCCATTAACAGAGACTGGTGAAATTTAAACCCATGCAGGGGAAGATCAGAAAAGTGAAAAAAAAAAGAATTATTCAATCTGCTAGTGCTCCTTAAAACTTCAACTACAATGTTCCCTTGCCCTAAGCAGTATTGTTTTCAACCTTCCCTGTCAGGCATTACTTGCAGCAACCTTGATAACTGGTTAGTTTAAGTTTAAGCTTTGCAACATTTCATCCCTTTTCTGTGACAGCTTTTCAGCACACTGCACCTAAAGTTGTTACTCCAATCTGAAAGCATCATTGCTGATGGACATGCTTTCTCAGGCTCTATTTTGGCACAAGACAGCAAGTCCCAGTCAACCATTGACCAATACTGGCTCATTTATGCCTTTCTGTGAAAGTTGTACAGAGCATTCCTTTTAAAAAATCTTTGAATGAAAGATCTTGGAGAGTTTCATAAGACATTATTTATATAATCATTTCAATTATATACTGGTAAATCTGATCATTCAACTTACGTCCGGCCATGAGAATAACCCATGTTTTGATGCTTCGTATTTGAAAATCTTTGAGCAAGCATATCTTGACCAGTTGCCTTCGGTCACTTCTTGTCCAGTTGCAGGACAAGCTGTCTCTGGTAGAGAACTCCCACGGGGGAGAGTTGGAGGGGATGAGGGTCAGACTGTCCTCGCTGACCACTGAGCTGCACCATCGCAATGCCACGGTCGCCGCTCTGACCGACAAGACTGCTCATCTGGAGGGACAGCTCAAGAGTGATCACTCTGTTTTGGAAGGGAGGGATTCGGAATTAAGGGTCAGTCTACTGACAGAAATTATCTGGTCCAAATCCACCATACTCCAGCCTTTCAGAAAGCCCCTTTAGTGCTATTGGCTCTCTTTGGTTATTTGATAGAGTAAAGATTATCTTAGTCTAAGAGATCTGTGCAAATGGGTGCTGGTCTTTTTTTTGGCTCAAGACACGTATTTATCATATATATATTATCATCTTTGTCTCCTTTCACAAACACTGGTGCTATGTAATCAGAGATTACGGGGTTGTTTTGTCTGTCTGATGGGCCTTTGAAAAATACCAAATAAATTGCATTGATTCACGTTGTGTCAAAGAAAAAACACCTATATTATTGTATCATGTGTTTCGGTCTATGGCTTCACATGCATTATGAAATAAAATGTAAAATACTAAACATGCATCCTTCGTGAAAAGCTTTTCAGATGATGTAATAATGTTTGACCTTGTGACATTGACCTCTGTAAAGGAAGCATTTTCTGAAAAATGATAATCAACAATTTCAGGTAGCCATGTCGCAGATCGAATCACTGCAAGCCGAGAATCGACACCTGAGACAAGACTTCATGGAGAAGCTGGGATCGCTATGTGGCCGTCTGGAGTCAGAACATCAGCTGCAAATTGTCAGCAGTGAATACACGGCCATCATCTCACGACTAGAGGTACTGCATGTACTAGACAATTCTTTTTCAGAAGGGATCCTCCTTGGGGTACTTACTGCATAAAAATCTGTATTTTTTGCTATATGACAGGTTGTGACTATTTTTTAAAATAAAAAATATACAAAAAACCACTAAAACGTGTTTTTGTACATTTCACCACCCTAACAGGGCCCCCTACCCTGGCGATAACCGTTCCGCCAGGGCCGGTAACTCTATTAGCAAACCACTTATCAATCTGTCATCACACAGTGAAGACGTGCTTTCGAGCTGAAGATTTTGCTAAGTTTTGAACTGAGTTCCACTTTAAGAAAACTGACATGGACAAAGAGACTGTATGTGTGGTAACTTTTATTCTATCTAGAATAGAATAGGTTCGCATTTTCGCATTCTCGCGTTGTGACTTAGGGATTTTTCAAACCTGTCGTGGCCACGTGCTCGCGGTATGGGTTGGAAAATGGACAAACATGACGAATTCTCGAAAGATTTTTTCCCGACTAGAGGGAAATGCTCAATCTTTGGTATGGAATTCGTATGTTGTTTGGCACTTGATGTTATTTTTTGTTAAATACATCTTATTACGTTGGGACGATCGTTTGTGCCTGGTTTTTTAACTTGGCCAAAACTTTCGTTTTCTGACGGGCAAGCCAGTGTTTTTTTCATGCTCTTTTTATTGCAGGAATGTTGTTGGGCTTGCTTGATTAAGATGCCTTAGCATTTTATTACTATAAAATCTCGCGGCTTCTTATATTAGTGTAGGCGCATCACATATGTATACACATAGGTACATATTAGTCTACTTACGGTTAAAACACCTTGTATGATTCTTGCAGTCATTCAAGCGGTGCTTTAACTGCGGGGGGAATATTCCCCAGGCGGACGCACACGAACTTTGCCTGACTTGCCTGGTGGAGGACGGCCATGATGACTCGGAGTGTAGCACCTGTTCGGGGTTCTCCTCTAGGACCAGACGTCGCCGTTCCCTAGATGCCGCCTTCTTGAGAAGGGTCTTGGAGTCAGGCGGCAATATTCGTGCTTGCACCCCTCCCTCTAAACAAAAGGTTAAAGGTAAGGCTAGGGACAAGACACCGGTGTCTCCCCGGGTTCCGTCGGACTCCTCTGGAGTGTCTGACTCGGACTCGGGGGCCCGGTTGTCTTCAGCTAGGGTCCACACATTGACACCTTCCCTTGACAATATTAACTCCATAATTAAGGGGCAAATGAAGGGTCTGATGGGGGAGTTGATGTCGGAGCTCCGCAAGGAGCTTCGTGAATCGACGACCCGGTCAGGCCCCGATGCCCCGTCGACTGGCACACTAGGTACCATTGTCGACGCCGGCACTGACAATGACCCGGGCCTTGTCCAGGGTTTACGTCAGGCGGCCGGTGCTCCTAGGCCGGGTCCCTACCAGGCCGCTAAGAGCAATACTACACGGATCCCCCCGACCGCTTCCGGCTTGCCCGGTACGTCGGCTGGGACCGGTACCCCAGAGAGATTAGGTCCCGGCGCTTCGGTGTCGGGGCCCGCACCTGGGCTCCGTGGTCCGCTTCCTTCTCTGGAACGAAGTAGGGAAGGCGGGGAGGTGTTCCGCATTCCTCTTCTTCCTTCGTCTGCCGTTCCGATCGCTCCCGCTGACACCTTGTCCTCCACGGAGGGCTCCGAGGTGTCGGGGGAGAGGTCGGAGGGGGAGATGGAGGTCGAGGGGGATGGGAATGACGACCCGTCTGACCTACCGTTTTCCACGGCGCTGAGGGAGGTCCGCGAGAAATTCGCAGAGGCCTTTCCTCAGGTCGTCGTTCCTGAGAAGGAGGCAGACGAATCGGGGTTTCGGCTACCGGGGGGAGCTTTCGCTCAGCGGAAGGCCCCCCAGGTGCGTCTCCGCATTCTGGATTCGGTGGCGGCTGATTTCATTTCCCCTCTCCTTTCGGGTACCCGTTCGCGCTTCGACTTGCCGGGGCTTCATAAGAGGTATCCGTTGGGGGAGGCGGGTTTGTTTGATGTGCCGTCGCCAGACCCTGATGTGTTGGCCTCCGTCAACCCGGACTCCTTGGGGGCCCGGGGCAGGCGCGTGCCTCCCTTCAAGGCTAACGAGTCGCTGCTTAGGCAGCTGTTCCGCTCTTTTGAGGAGAGCTACAGGAACGGCTGTCAGCAGTTGCGCGTGGCTGTCCATGGGGCTTACCTGGGGTCTCTCCAGGCTAAGTCTCTTGGGGAAGTGAAGGAGCGTAGCGTTCCAGCTATGCTCCATAGGCAATTGGCGGAGGTAGGTAGTCATCTGTCTGGCGACGCTATTAGGAGCGCGGCCAGCCAGGTGATGTGTGCAGTGATGGGGCTGCGCAGACTGTGGTTGCACCATTCGGAGCTGCCGCAGTCAACACAGAATGTACTGCTCGCACTCCCTTACGAACTCGGTTCCACCTTGTTCCCGGGGGCTGCGACGGTCATTAAGGACACCGCTGACCAGCTGGCACGGGTCAAGGGCGTCAAAGGCGGCCTTGGCAACGCTGGGAAGCGAAAGTCCTCCCCTCTGGCTGACCTCCACACTGGACCGCCTGCCAAGACCTTTGCCAAGTGGCAGCTGCCGCTTGGCGGAGGTGGTGGGGGTCAGTACCAGGGGAAGGGGAAAGGCAAGAAGGGCAAGGCCAAGGGCAAGCTGCAGGCCAAGGGCCAGCAGCAGCCTTTTCGGGGGAGCAGGGGCCCCAACCAGGGCACCTAATCCCCCATGTTCCTATCTTGCTGACGTCTCGACAGGGGGCCGGAGTGCCGCCAGAGTCGAGCGTCTCTTGCCTTCTCCCGCAGGTACCAGTAGGAGGCAGGCTGTCCCGGTTCCTCTCGGAATGGGAAGAGGCCACGTCCAACCCCTGGGTCCTGTCCACGCTCAGGGACGGACATTTGCCTCGCTGGAAGATTGGGCCACCTTCTTTTACCGGAGTGAGGCGCACCCCGGTGCCATCCTCCCCGGAGAAGGCGGAAGTTCTTCGCGCCGAAGTCGTAGCTCTGCTCGACAAAGCGGCCGTAGAGATTGTTCCGGAGGGCCAGGAAGAAAGCGGGTTTTACTCGACATACTTCCTGGTAACCAAGAAGGACGGAGGCTTCCGGCCCATACTGAACTTGAAAGGTCTCAACAAGATGTTGGAGATACCGTCGTTCAAGATGGAAACTCTGAGATCTGTGATATCATCGGTAGAAGTGGGGGATTGGCTCTCGTCTATCGACCTCAAAGATGCCTATCTCCACGTACCCATGCACCCCCAGTTCAGGCAATACCTCAGGTTTGCTTTCGACGGGGTTTGTTACCAGTTTCGTGTGCTCCCCTTCGGCATCGCTACGGCGCCAAGGGTGTTCACCAAACTGATGCTGATTCCGGCACAGGTGGCCAGGTCGCAGGGCAGGGTCTGTCACCCGTACCTGGACGACTGGTTGATCAGGGCCTTGAGTTGCCAGGAGAATCAGGAAGCCACACAAGCCATTCGCAGGATTCTGGAAAGGCTGGGGTGGATAATCAACCTCAGGAAATCGGACCTCACAGCAGTGCAGGACCTGGTTTTCTTGGGGGCCAGGTTCAACACGGGAGCAGGGGTGGTTTCCCTGGCTCCAAACCGTGTGGCCAAAGTCTGCCAGACCACGACGTTTTTTCTCCAAACCCCGACGCACCCGGCACGTATGTGGCTAAGGCTGCTGGGGCACATGGCAGCTACAGTCGATGTGGTCTGGAGGGCTCGGTTGAGGATGCGACCGATACAGCAGGCTCTAGCGGGGCTGTGGTCGCATGCCGAGAGTCTAGAGAAGCCGGTGACTATTCCAGAGTGGCTTCCCACTCATCTGGAATGGTGGCAGTCCGAGGACAACTTGGCCAGGGGTCTTCCCTTGGAAAAGCCTCGTGTGACAGCCACGGTGCAAACAGACGCTTCTCTCTCAGGCTGGGGGGGAGTCCTGGGAGATCACTCAGCCTCGGGCCTGTGGTCTCTGGACGAATCCCAATGGCACATAAATGTGTTGGAACTGAGGGCGGTCAGGAATGTCTTCAGCCGGTTCCTGCCGTACCTTCGGGGTCAGGTGGTCCGCCTAGAGATGGACAACCAGACCGCCATGTCATACATCCTGAAGCAGGGAGGAACAGTGTCACCTACTCTCCTAGAGGAGGCGTGGCAGTTCCTACTCTGGTGCGACCGGTGCAGCATTCAGGTGATACCGGTGTATCTCCCGGGCGTGGACAATATCCGAGCCGATGCATTGTCACGTCGCATGCTGGCTCCACACGAGTGGATGCTCCACCGGGGGATATTCGACACTATCTCCCAGTTGTACGGGTCGTTCCAGGTGGATCTGTTTGCGTCGTCAGTGAACAAACAGACGCCTGTGTATTGCTCCAGGATCCCAGATCTAGCAGCTCTGGCTCACGATGCCTTCGCGATAGACTGGGGGGGAAGGGTGCTGTGGGCTTTCCCACCGATACCTTTGATACCCAGGGTTCTGTCGCAGGTAGCCAGCCAACAGCCTGTCCTATTGGTGCTCATGGCACCTCTGTGGACAGCGCAGAGTTGGTTTCCGTTACTGCTCAGATTTCTCGTTCGACCTCCTGTACTATTGTCGGGGAGGCCGGACCTTCTCATGCAGGAGGGAGCGCCACACCCGAATCCCAGAATTCAGTGGGTGGTTTGGCCTCTGTCAGGAGTCGCCTCCAGGAGAGCGGTATTCCTGCACGAGTTGCAGACACAATACTGGCTTCGCGGAGGGATTCCACGAACACTCAGTACGAGGATAGATGGGCCTGTTATGCGCGCTGGTGTGGAAATAGGGGGTTACTCGATCCCTTTTCTGCGGGTCTAGTACCAGTCCTTGAGTTCCTTCAGTCCCGATTGGATGACGGCTTGGCCGCATCTACGGTGAGGGGTTACTCTACGGCCATTTCGGCTTTCCACGTGCCTGTGGATGGCGCCCTGCTGGGTAGTCATCCATTGGTTCAGCGTTTCTTAGCAGGTGTGGACAGGATCCGTCCGCCTTTGCGGAGGATCAGCCCTTCATGGGAACTTAAGTTCGTTCTAGACTGGTTGTCAGGCCCGACGTTTCGGGACCTGAAGACCTTGTCGATGCAACTTTTGACATGGAAGACGGCTTTTTTGGTGGCGGTCACGTCTGGCAGGCGGGTAGGCGATATCCATGCGATGTCGGCCGATCCCGAGCTGACTGTCTTTCATACGGACAGAGTCAGCATCAGACTGCCGGACTCATACCGACCAAAAGTCGATCATTCTTTTCATGTCTCAGCTCCGATCGAGCTGCCTGCATTGACGCAGGCGGCGACGTCAGGGGCGAGGTCGACGCAACCCCACATCCTTGATGTGCGTCGCACCCTCAAAATGTACGTCAAGCGTACTAAAGAGATCCGTAAGGATAAGCAATTGTTTTGCTGTTACGGCGGCAATAAGGCCGGCCTTCCAGCATCTAAGCAGACCATATCTCGATGGATAGTATCCGCAATATATTTGAGCTATGTTCATAAGGGGCTGCAGCCCCCAGAAGGTTTGAAAGCTCATTCGGTTAGGGCGGTAGCAACCTCTAAGGCTTATGCTGCGGCTCTGCCCATTGAAGAGATCTGCTCCGCCGCTATTTGGAGCCGGCCGAGCACGTTCATCAGACACTACCAACTAGACAAGCACTCTAGCGAGCGCGCTCGGTTTGGTCAGTCGGTTCTCTCCAGTGGACAGAGTCAGATACCCTCTAGCTGATTGAGCTTTTTGATCGAGGTGTCACTGATTTTATGTTAAAGTTAGCGGGAGCACACACTAACCCACTAACTCACTGTTTTATCGGACCCTAGCTGAAGTCAACCGGGGGGGTGACTTCTCTGTGTGGGATAACGATTACTTTTTGCCTAAGACCTTCCTATCTTCCTTTGCAAAAAAGGGGGGGGGGAGGGTAGTTTGGCTTACAACAAGGCGTTTTAGCCCTGACGTAAGTGCCCCAGGGGTGAGCGAGACGCCGGTCCTGTTGGTACGGCGAACAAGTCTCTGGTGAGTACATGATTTTAGAGCTTCTTTAGCTCTTAGTTAAGACAGAATTCCACTCCCAAGGACTCTTCTTTGGGAGTCTGTTTTATGCAGTAAGTACCCCAAGGAGGATCCCTTCTGAAAAAGAATCGAACAAACCTGTAGAGGTTTCAGATTCTTTGAAGAGGATCCTCCTTGGGGTACGGCCACCCACCTCCCCTTATTCTGTCTGGCTATGCTGGATTGATAAGTGGTTTGCTAATAGAGTTACCGGCCCTGGCGGAACGGTTATCGCCAGGGTAGGGGGCCCTGTTAGGGTGGTGAAATGTACAAAAACACGTTTTAGTGGTTTTTTGTATATTTTTTATTTTAAAAAATAGTCACAACCTGTCATATAGCAAAAAATACAGATTTTTATGCAGTAAGTACCCCAAGGAGGATCCTCTTCAAAGAATCTGAAACCTCTACAGGTTTGTTCGAATTACTATTAACAGTCTATGAAGTAAGCTTGAAAAGTAGCCAGCCCATAAGTGTACTTTTCCGAAATTTGAACAAAAAACACCAAAAGTTACAAGCTCGAACCAAACATTACTAGGTTCCAGCCTTGCAGACGAGCCTTATTTCATCCACTGATACTATGCACTTATGCAATGAACAACACCACTCGGCCTCTTAAAAGGACTGTCCCATTGGGGTAACAGGACATTCCTGTTTATCCATATGGTATTAGTACATAATTATTACACAACACAATTGAAACATGTTACTCAGGGTAACATTATGGTTGATTTAGATTTGACAAATTGATAAATAGGAATGCATACTAGTCAAAAAATCAGAACAATGAGAAGTGAAGCCATCCATCGGCGCTACGAATGTGAAAAGCCTTGCTATGGCATTACAAGGCATTGTTGATAGTCTTATCATAATTCATTTGTAAGTGTGTGGATATTCTCTACATGAATATAGTTTATTTTTATAATTGTGCAAAATTAGTAAAAATACAGCACGCTCTTTCATGACATTCCCCCCAGAAGAACATGGACGGACTCTTGAAATTGGACATTGAAAACAGTTTGTGACAGCCAGGCACCATATGCGCCATAGACTCTAAATATAGTTTAAAGTATACAAATCCATGAGACACTTAAATTGCAGAATGGAAACTATCAGTCTGAGAATTTGCTGATTATTTATAATATTCATGTGAAATCTAGCAAAATAGATACCCAGTCTTATCATTTCCAATCTTCTTGATTTTTTAGTATAATATTAATATGAAATTGAATACCATTAACCCACATCTGTCTTTCTATCTGCTTAAGATAAGTCCCTAAAATGACATTTTACTGATAGGCTCAAGCATGCAGGGGGACATTGTTTTGAATAACTTGAACAACTTAACACCATAGCTTATACTGGTTAGATAAGCAATAAAATAAGAAATTTCAGCTTCAGAAAGAACCTTTTTATAAAGTATGAAACGTCAGCACTCTTAAGGTTTAGCAACTGACTCCAATAAACTGATGTTGGCACTTTAACTGATGCAGAGAGAGAACGAGAGCCTGAAAGATGACATGTCCAGCCTAAAACAGGAGCTGGCTCATCGAGGAGGGAACAAACAGAGAGAAATACATGCGGGGAATGTGTCAGCCTTGTCTAACTCCAGCATGGATTCAAGCAGGTGACATACTCTCTCTGTGTCTGTCATCTGTAAAATAAAACCTGTCCAAAACCACTTAGAGCCCTGTTTTCACTTGCAACTTATTACAATCGCAGATAACATTCATAACACCAACTGTAAATTAAGACCTATCCGTAGCCCGTAAAAGCGGTTTTCACAATGCAGCTTGTTGTTAGAATCTTAAATGTCATCAGTTGTAGAATAAGACCTGACCATAACTCATTAAAGCCCTGTTTTCACACTGCAACTTGTTGTAACAACTTCAGATGACATCAGCTGTAAATAAAGACATGTCTGTAACATTTATAGCCCTGTTTTCACTCTGCAACTTGTTCTAGATGACATCAGTTGTTAAATAAGACCTGTCTGTAACCCCCTATAACCTTGTTTTCACTTTAAACCTTGTAACAATTTCTGTTGACATAAGTTGTAGGAAAGGACCTGTCAATTACCCCTTACAGTCCTGTTTTCACTTTGCAACTTGTTGTAACAACTTTAGGTGATGCCATACAACAACACTACCCTCAAGATGTTGCATAAATTAAGCTTCTAATATCGAAGAGTTGTCTCCCTTTGCAGAAACAGCTAGATAATACATCAAGGTCAACACTCAAGTCTTGTTCCAAGCATATTGTTATAAGTGTGTTATATCACAAACAGTTGTCTCCCTTTGCAGGATGAACTCTGTGCAGGATCAGCTAAATAATACGTCCAGGAAGTACGAGAGTCAAATACGACTTCTCCAGGCTCAAAAACAGCGTTTAGCGGATGAGTTGAATCTCGAGAGGAGGGAAAATAGACGTGAGTTTATGTTTGGAATAAATTTGAATGGTTTTATTCTCAAATTATTTATAACAACCGCAAGTCATAATGTATTCCTGTTTCTAATGACTTTGATCCTGTGCCAATTTTTCAAAATGTTAATTCAACTGACATGATGGAAAATGCTTTATTGCAAGTTTGGTTGCATGTTTGACTAGCCATGATGCTGCTATAGGCTTGAGTCCCTGCCAACAGAGATTTAAGATATAAGTTGAAGACGAAAAGGGGTTTATATTAAGTGAATTTGAACTTCCCCACTCTTTATTTATATTTTTGCAAACTCTCTCTTCCTCTATTTCACCCATAAATATTAATGTTTCTAGATTCTCTTGTGACATGAGAAGTGTTCAAGGGACAGTAAAATGGTGGTTTTTTTAAAGTGATCTCACAAAAACCAAAATAAATGTTACCAATTGCAAGAATTTTTTTTTAATCAAAAGAAGCAGTTCTGAAATGTTTATTTTAGCAATTCCAAGAAAAATTGCATCACACAAAAATATCCTGCAGTGGTTTTAGCTTGATCCTTTTATAAAAATGGGGGCAGTATAGCGCAGTGGTTAGCGAGTTTGGCTTGGATCAAGAAGTCCGTGGTTCAGATCCTGCCAGGGGATCGGTAACTTTGTCTTCAGTAGAGAACTGTTCTACACGCAGTCAGGTTTGGTATTTTACAATTATGGATGACCAGTGTGAGTAATACATGTTTGACCCTCTAAAGACGATACAATTGGCATGAGTTAATGTTTATTGGGGAAATGTTTTCCAACTACTGCCCCTTTAAATCAAGCACTTTGTTTCATGTAGTTATTTGTGTAACTCCAGACTTTCAAATTTGATATCTTCTGTGACTATGATTATGAATATTATTTATTGCAGGTTCTACTCTCTCTCAGGAGCGCACGTCAGATCACGACAGAAGTGCTGGAACCATCCTCGATTCAGAACCCATGTCGATGATTCACACTTTCAACGATCACGATCTAGACTCTCCGTCAATATCACTTGACTGCGATGTAAGACCACTTCTCTACTGCAGAATAGTTTTATATCTATTGCTTAGCAACTTTAGTTACCCCTGGAGCTGAAAGGTTCATCTTATGTTGTAATCACTTATGCTCTATTCTCTGTCTATTTCAAAGTAAATAGTTGTGAATTGTTGGAATTCATTGTTTTTCAACACAACATATATTGATATTAAATCGCCTTCACTTCCTAACCAGTTGGCCAATTATACTGCTGGCAGAAAAGTCAAATTTTAAATAGAGTTTCCTCCTTTGAGTGGTACCACAAGTTTCTTAACCCATGTGTCAGATTTAGGCAGGGAATAATCCTTCAAACTCTAGGCTTAAAGATTTGTGTAGCGTGTAACAGACTTTTGTTAGTTTAGCAAATATATATTCAGTTATCGATGAAAGTAGACTTCTTAAGATAAAGTCATTTCACAATACAAAAACAATTAAAATATTGAAATATGTTATGACACCATACATGTCACGATAGCCTATATCATGATTTTTTTTTTGACGAATAATATCTAGGAAGATAGTTTTGACCAAAGAAATAACAGATCAAGCAGCGATTTAGTGCATTTCATTGGATAATTGCTTCCGTTTCTTCTTACAGCTGGAGAGTTCTGCTGATGCAGCGGCGGAGTTGTTCTTGAGTCAGGAACAGGAACGTGCTAAGGACTTGGAACGAATTATAGACGCTCATATTGACAATCTCCGCAAAGGCACGGAGAAAACACTCAAGAAATATGCTCAAAACTAACTTGCCCATGTTTCACCATGTGCTCATCTTGTGATAAAAGATATCTAGATATGGATCATCTGAAATTGACCCCGAACACATTCCACACTCTTCCTCGAGTATTTGAGGTCTCACTCCTTGCCTTAGTTGACTTATAGAATGTGATCAGTGCAAATCCAAACAATAAGATTTCATCGTTTTGGATTCAAGCAGATCTTGAATACAAACGATAATTGCCAAGAATATTAGTCCTGCTCTTAACAATTTGTAATTGGTGTTTTTTTGACAAGGTCGTGTTCTATTTCAATAACATCCTTTAGAATTTTACATTCTATGGTTCACCTATCGTAACTATTGCCGTGACTTTCCACATTGTTCTGGTCAATCTCAAATTTTATTGATTAATCATTCCTGAAAACCACGCACTCAGGATTGTAAGGATTTTGCAGGGTTGCAGGATCGGTTTGCAACTTATTAATTTAGCATGTGAAAGGTGAATTCAAACACACTTTGAAATTTGGAGGTCGTTTAATCAAGCATTTGATTAAATTTGACTTTGTTTAAAGAAATGATAGCTTTAAAATACTCCCTCTATTTGGATACAACCTTTTTGAAATTTTTCTTATCATATGGTCTAACTACAGCACGTTCTATGACAATTCACTTCAGAAAATAGATTGTCAGTGGCAATTGTGTCAAACAAATGGTTCCAAGGATTTACTTGCTCCTAGCTTCCAACACTGAAAGACTTCATGTGTGGCCAATTGAACTAAGGTCAAAACATGAATTTATAAGGGCTGTTTTATGATAATATCCCCGATTAATCATGTGTGGTGGTTTCCTAAAAACACATCAGACATTCTGACAATTGAGAAAAGATATGGGAAGACATTTTTTTATGACAAACAAAATCTTATAGATAATCTTTCAATGGAGTAATACTACAATATAAGACACATATAAGCGTTTGATTAACTAAATGAGACAAGACGGTTAATTTGAACTTGTATATATATATTTGTTTGATATGGACCAAGCCATTGACAACTGTGATATTTGCTAGGTCTCATTGTAAAGGGTTTTGAATCATTTTGTATGGGATAAACAAATAAAAACATTTTCATTTTCAAATGTTTAACTAAATAGTAAAATGTTAGTTTTCAAAAAGCCTTCTAAGATGGTGGGGTTTTTTTAAAAAGCAATCACCAATTTGAATGCCTGTCAAATTTGAAGTGCTTATTGTTTTTCAAAAGCTAAGGCCTTGCTCTTTTTGAAGATATTAGTTAATGTGATATCAATCATAATAGAAGTTAGAATACAAATTGATTAGTTTTCAAATGAATTGGATTTTAAACATTTGACAATACTTAAGACTGACGTAAGTGCATTTCAATCTACTGCCAACCATGTTTTCCGTCCAAATATTTATCCTATGAAAGTTTACACTATTATTTATAAGAAACCTGTATATATTATTATTTATCAATAAATGTAAATAAGTAAATTCTTGTTTGTTGTGTGTAAGAAACATCAGTGTCTGATTTGTAGCTCATCAGACCAGATGGGTACAGTATAGACAAGCAAATATTAAGAGCCATTCTTGAATCGGATGTGTTCATTTAACTTTTCAAATCTTGGATTACCTCCCTTGAGTGACTCTTTTGAAAATAAGAAGTTTGGTGAACTATTAGGAGGAGGAATAGGACTTTTCAAGTTTCCTTTGTTATACGACTGTAATGTAAAACAAGGGGATACAGTCGTGGAGAGAAAAGGGGTGTCGTGGAGAGAAAAAGGGGGTCATAGTCGATATTGATGAAGAGGTGTTCGTTTTTATTTTTATTTTTTTGAGGAATAAGAGGAGTTGTTTCAATTAAAAAGAGCTTTCTTTAAATGATATGTATGTTTTTTTTTAAACTGTTTTTTGGGGGGGGAGGGGAATTGTAAGATATATAAATATATGGATAAGAGGTTACATTTTTCAAATGATTCAAAATCTTGGCTGCAAACATCTACACAATCTTACAGTGGTCTGTTTAAATTTTGCTCAATTTTATCTTGATTTTTTAGATATGTATATAGGGGCGGGATAGCGCAGTGGTCAGCACGTTCGACTTCAAGAGATCCGTGGTTCGAATTCCGCCAGGGGAGCGGCAACTTTGTCTGCAATAGAGAACTGTTCTACACGCAGTAAGGTTTGGGTGCAATGCTGCACTGAAAACCACCCATAGTTCGCTAGTTCCAGCCGATACTCGCGCTTTCACCGCAATGCATAGCCACAATGGTGTTGCGGGCTTTCTCCCTGCAATATAGTACCAGCCGCAATATAAGTGAAACACTCTTGAGAGCGGTATTAAACCCCAAATCACCTCACCTATCTTGATTATAGAATTGTTTGTATTTTTACAGCCATAGAAACCGCTTAAGTTATTTGATGATATATTAGTATCCTCAAACATCGTCGTGGGATAGAAATCCCAGCTGCTTAATAATAGTTCCTTAGGGGAGACTGGGAAATGACTAGACTAATATTGTTTATACAATATTGCAACAAAGATGATATAATATGAGGGTAAATGCTTTTGTCGGAGCCTCTTTTGTACTGGTATGTTCAAGGATATGATTCATATCCTTGTCCCTTTGTGGGCAAATGTAGCACAAAAGTACGGAATATGTGTATTGCTATACATGCTTACACTATTGTACATGTTTCAACACAATACATGTTCGCAAAATTGTTTTATTTGAAAAATTGGATGTAAATTGCATGAAACATGGTTTTGAAGAGCTGAACAAAAAGCAAAAATTTGACTTCAAGTAGATGAAAAGATGCTTGTTGATAATTCGATGTCCATACTGTCACATTGTTTTACAGAAAACTATAATATTAATGAAACATTGGTTGTTCGTATGGGAATTGGCTTTTTTCCTGTTTCTATTACTGCACACTTTCTGGCATTTCAAAAGAGAATCAATTGCAAATTGCAGTTTTCAATTCGTAATGTCTCTACAGTTACTGTCAATAATGTTACTAAAATAAAAAGTAACAGTTTGGACAAGTTAGGTAACAGTATGGAACACAACCTCTATCCAAATCATTTTCGTTAACTTTTTTTCTTAAATTGCAAAGATTTTATCACAATAAACTGTTACTAGCAATTTCACCCTGACTGAGGCAACGGTGTAATAGTCTTGTTTATATTGGGAACTGTATGGACAAACAATGGTAGAAATAAAACTCATATGCAAGACATTAAAGGCTCTTAGCTGTCAATAGAATATAAAAGTATATATCATAAAAAGATTAATTAAATCTAAATTATGATTTGGTTACAGTATAACAAAATTTCATGCGATCATTTTCCAAAACGTGTTTTGTTTAAATGACACAGAGTATGTCTTATTTGTATGTGGTTTGAATATAATCCAAAGTACAAAATATCCTGAGGCAAGTTTAATCATCTCCCGAACAGAACAGAACATAATTTTATTTCTCATAATTCCTAACAGTGACATAGAGAACAGTTAAATATATTATATACATGTATATACATATATTTACAAATTGAAGTAATAGTGTACCGTATACATAGACATGTGCAAAGTGCATAGATTAAAACTTACACAGACCTTCTTTAACGAATTTTGCCAAGTTTAGTAAACGTGGTTTATAAGTAGTTTTCATGAGGGCTATATACTTATCAATTATAGGATACTTACAGTAATACGATCGAAGGTATTTACTTCTTAATTCTGATAGAAAGGGGCAGGCCCTAAACTTGCATCTTTCTTAATCTTTATAATGCCAAAATAAAGATATTGTTAATTGAAAAACGGTCATATAAATGTTAAAAGTCGAAATTCTGCGTTCTGTTTACATTGATATTAGTTTTATAACATACTTCACACTACCAATCCAAATCTGACTGTGTCCGCTGTAAATGGGTGTTCAAAATAACGTTTACGTCATTGGCGTGCGTCATTGTCTGGTTTTCGATCACAGATTACGATTTTCTTGTTTGTAATCACTACAATGAACTAATATGTATAAAGAAGGTAATTATCAGACACAACCACTACTTCTCAATAATAAAAAAAATCCGTTTATCTATCTTGATATATATTAATCCAACAACAAAATCTGTTCGAACAGCTTCTAGTTTCAGGTTTCATAATACAAGTTGACGGAGTGCAAATTCGTGTTAAGTTGGTAATAGTTACGATCTTACCTGTACAAAAATGATTAATTGGTCAAAGCACGTGACAACTGGCACGGCCGTTTATCTACAGAGAACGTGCGACAATACAGGTGCAAAAAGTAGACTTATAGAGTGTAAGTTGAACACCGGCTTAAAGATCAACCCCTTAATTATATTTTTACGTGTCCGCTCATCGTGGTTTTAATCAGTAGGTCTACATTCAATAGGACAGCCCTATTGGATTCGTTTTGTGGAAAATAAATTCAAGGAGACAAACCCTGGTATTCATATATAAGTACATTTTATAAAACTGAACAGTTGATAACATTTTGATAGATTTAGATATGAGAACTTGATAAATGAGAGCGCAAACTCGGTAACTTAAAACAAACTTGAGAAGTGAAGCCGGCACTACGAGTACGAAAAGGCATTACATGGCATTGTTGAATAATCTTGTCATAAATCAATTGTTGATGTGTGAATATTCTATCCATACATATAGTTCATTTCTATAATGTTGTAAAATTATTAAAAATACAGACCCCTCTTACATGTCATTCCCTAAAAAAACAACATGGCGAACCGATTGCCGATAGGACTGTCTCTTTAAAGGGATGGTTCAGGCTCTCCTTGCTCTGTGCGTGACATGACAAAAGTGATGAAAAAGCTATGGACAGGAAACCTCGTAAACATAACAGCAGAACTTACGCAGATTGGACCTACGGTTTTGTTCCTTTAAACATAGGGGTTTGTGTTGATGAAAGCAATAAGCTAATGTAAAAAAATCGTTCCCTTCGAACAATAATGCAGATACGTATGTTTGAATGTCCATTCGAAATTGTGTTTGCACCAAAACCTCGATAGAACTGTTCCTTTAAAAGGGAAATCGATTCAACAAAACTTATGTTGATACCTTTTATGATATATACTTGATAACAAATTCGAAACATCAAGGTTGTAACTTCATCTAATGTAATTTTTTTCTTTATATGTAAACGCCTTTAAGAAGCATATAAATAACAGATTAGTTGAAAATTTGGACGGTACATTACAAAAGAAAGTTCCGACCGCCAGAAATACATATTAATGCAGGTCGCTATCGACAAAATCACCCGACATAATAGACACGATTAATAACACCTAAGAAAAATTGTTGACTTTAAGCTTATTTGGGATGATAATTTACCTTTTATGGACGACGAAATTCATTATTGAATAAATAAAATGTTTAATGTGTAGCTGTCTTTACACAACAAATAAGTCGATCGCTACTAACTTTTGTCGTTTCTTAGATTGACTTGAGAGTATTGTATATATAAAAATACACAGAATAAGTAGGGTTAGGCACTGAGAGTCTTTCAGTTTGTTTCGAAAAACTCTCCGTATTTTATTATCGAACTATGAAATTAAAGTGACACGGAGTATCTATCATACAATCTAATTAAGCTTTGATACGTTGATATATTGATATGCACTGCTCAAAGTTCAAACTCACCCAACTTACATATTCATTCCAAAATGCCAAAAAAATAAACATTTTCATTAATAATCGAGCATATTTCTTGTAATAACGTTCAGTAGCCGAAATATTACTTACTAATTATTTGTACACTACCCATATGTCATGTCCAACACTACAAACCTTTAGTCCTCTTTTTGGCTGCTTTAGAAAAGTTTCAAAAATATTACGTTTAACTCAAGCGCAAGTCTCAGTACATTGTCCGGTTTTCGATCTATAAATCATGACAGTTTTATTGTCACAGTACTGAACCAAAAAGCATTAAAATCATAGGTTTCAGCAACTGTCAGTAATTCTTGATAATTCATAGCACGGACAATGTTGAATACATTTGACCCGATCTACGATCTTTGCCCCTTCAATGGAGCAGTAGTACAATTTTTAAAGATTTATTTCTTCAGATTTTCCCCAATAATTTTTATTTCTATGCCAAATGTATTATCTTAAGAGGTTCAAAACATCTCATTACTCAGCCCGTAAAGTAAATAATCAAATCTCAAGCAAAAACCACCGGCGGCCATTTGTGTGTGAACATCTTTTAATTATTTGAGGTAACTACCTCTTTTGACTAAAAAACATCGTCTTGCCATTGGAGACATTTATTTTAGATTTTTAATGTGATGACAATATTTATCAGGAAATAACACCGTGCTACTGTCCCTTTAGTGGTAGTTAGTGACACCGTACATCCGAAACGTTTGACAGCAGTAAAACGTGTATAGGATCAGAATGCAGATTTGAGGAATTGGATGTTCAGGCTGGGCTAGTGGTTGGTTCCGTCTAAAGGGTTTTTACAAATCATCTATAATTTCTCCGTTGGTTCGAACCCGGAAAACCAACTCCAACCCTCCTTCCCTGCAACAACACACTCCATTTCATTCTAACAGGTCAGACTATGAAGAAGTTTATCATCCGTACGAGTAACGTACTTTTACTATTGAACTTACCGTATTTAACCTCATTTTTTAAAGAATTAGACTCCGGATCTCGAATCTTTAAAAAAATATGTTTCTCTTACCAGAATCATGCAGTACATCACATATTTTTGTTATATGTCTACGTTCAAATATAAATAGATAATCTAGTAAAAAAGAAAAAGTTTCATGCCTATCTTTTTAATGTAAACTTTTCAGCGCATTATGATCATTTTATTGTACTTAGAGATGTGTGACAACGGAATAAGCTATTTCTTCTTCTTCTTCTTCCTATATGTTTGTATACCTGTGTGTTTTATCTTAAAAATAAAAATAGAAGCGGGTCTCGAACTGACGCCGGGTTTGACAGTGGTCTGAAATAATGGACACCGGGGGCGTCTATTCGAGGCAATACGGTACTATAATGACTCGGAGTTTGCACGAAATTCGCAGAAGATTCGAATTTGTATCAGATTTATATATAATAAATAGCAAAATAGCGTTATCGAATTTCATCGAGTGTTTTCATATGAAAATTGCTGTCGAAATACATACCTGCGATATCGATGCTGATTTATCGATATTCTTATCACGTGTCCATATCGTGATCGACGTCTTTAAGATCAAAATAAACAGGTAAATGACAATCTGCGAAGACGACCTTCTACAACTAATTCTAGTTTAAAGAATGCAGTTTACAACCAATATTCTTTTAAATATTGATTCTTCTTATACATAATAAATATGTCCAGAAAGAATTATATTTAATTTCATTACAACCTAGGGTTCTGCTATATCCTTTATACCGTAGTTTAGAAAAATATGAAACAAAATGAAGATTAGTGTTATTTTCGTGTTTTCTCCTTTTTTAAAATTATTTTGGTAAACAAAAACAGTATTATAGCTATAGTTTATGATAACTTTAAAGTGCGCAAGAAATGCGCTATAATCTATTATCTTTCATGATAATTTCTAAACTTTCCTAACCTATGGAAAATATGATAAGAATTATATAATGTTTAAAACATTCTTAAAATTTCCTGTGAGGAATTTAAACTATTTTCAAATATGTGTTAAAATATAAAAATATGAATATACAAAGATATGAGATAATAAAAATGAGAAAATGTTTTTCAGTTATTGTAACAGATGGATACAGATGTACAGATTGACATAAAATTACCAAAAAAATTAATCTATTAAAAAAAAAATCTTTCCACGTATTCTTGACTATTAGCCTACTTTTTTCTTCTAAATGTTTAAAATAAAATGTTTAATCAATTAAATTGTTTACAATGAGACTGAAAACACAAAACAAGTTCTATATAAAACCCCTGATAAAAATTTATCGTTTTGGAGGGTTACATAAAGACTGATAAAAAGAAACACACAAATATGTCATGAATTTCTCATCTCTTAAATTAATATAATTTTTTTTTCTTATGCACAAAAGCAATCACCCTTTACAAACATGACAATATTACAACGGCATTAAATCATTCGCATTAGAAATAACCGAATTCTAATTTTTATTACACTAAATTTAGAAAACATAAATGAAAGAAATTTGACAATTGACACTTGGATGCCTCCAAACATCCACAATTTTGCTACATAAAATCTAATAAACAAAATAGATAATATTGACAGTAAATTCAAACTGTTCCGTTATCAAAATTCTTATTCGTTCCTTAAATAAATGAGTGAAAAGTGCTAGAAATCTTAGTTCAATGGAAAGCTAGAAATGACATCATAGGGTTATAGGTCATGAGACAGGTGACCTCGCGAGGTCATCCATGAGTAGGTCATGACGTCGTTTCCTTCCCGTCATGCAATGCCACTAATGTCCGCCATTATCGACGACTGACACTGATATAAAGGTATAGACTTACTTGTTTTGTGAATTACATTGTTTAGATACACATTATGGGTTTCAAAATGTGATGTCCGTGTACATAAGGAATCTGTCATCCATACGGAATAAAATATTCGTAACCGATTGACCATGTAGCTTAGTAGAACCCCTATTTTGATCGTACGTGTTTGCTGAAACTCACTTAGCTGGGCTCCGGCTCTATAATATTGTGTAAAAGCGCAAAGAGCCGGGAACCAGCTTTACACAAGTCGAAGCAAAATGGCCGACACAAGGGGTTGTGACGACCCTAATTTACCAAAGAAAAAGAGCACATTTAAAATTACGAGTGTCACCAAATCTACTCGTATTGGCAGCGGTGAATTACAAGCCGATGCCGATGGCGAAGTCGATAGTATGGACGATCTTGATGAGAGTCACACAGAGGACTTCAGTTCCGAAATACTTGACAGCTCGAAAGCTACTGACATAGATCAGGATGCTGTTCTCACTCCTGAAGAAATATTCACAAAGGATAATAGACCGGCAGATGCAGGTTCTAGATTTAGAGTTGTAAAGATAGAAACTAAGGAACCTTTCCGCAGAGGGAGGTGGTTATGTCATGACTTCCTTGATACACAACCACCTGCTGAAAAGGTTGAATCTAAACACACAGATGACATAAATATTCACTCTGGTTCTAATAGTGCTAATAGCTCCATTCATTATGTGCATGGTGTGGATGATCCATCAAGGAATCCACTTGCTGCCGGTGCCTTGGGAACTGTACAACATTATTCAGATGTTAGACCTGGTAACTTTTCTCCTAAACCTGGAGAAACATTCAAGCCTATTCACCCGGCTCCCCAAGCTAGTCAAGCCCCTGCTATGCCAGTTACAGCTATTCCACCACAACGACAAACATCCGGTATCGATCCACTGGGACAAAGTCAAAATCAGAATATACCCTCGGGATCACAAGGTCTTGGTCAATCACAAGGAAATCCTCAAATGCAACAGCAAATGCATACGTCAGGTGCTTCACAGCAAGTGCCCCAAGCTCAAACTAGTACTGCACCGAGCATACCACAAACAGTTATGGCAACAAATGTGCAAACCCCTTTACATAGACATCAAAGCATGAATCAGGCTGTTAACTTATATACCAATCAAGGGGTGGTTCAAGGAGGTCAAATGGGTGTTCGAACGATGTCCACCAATCACATGAGCTCTGGTCCTCATGGTATGCCTCCTAAATCTGTAGAATCTTTACCCCCTCAAAAACTGAACTTCCAAGGAATGTCTGTTGACCCATTAAACCAGGGTCAAGGGGGACCAGGGGCAATGGTTCAACAGGTTAGCCCAAATCCAATGGGGCAGCCGCATTATGGACAGGTAAATCAGCCAGTAGTTCACAGTATTAACGCCAATGCTTCATCACAACAAACTTTACCAAACCATATTCCAAACACCGATAGCCAATCTGAAAGTGTGCATTCTCAAGTGACGGAAGGTGGACAAGGAAACCATCAGGTGACTCATGGTCAAGATGGGAGTACCGCCCGACCTGGATCCATACCTTTGAATAACGATGAGTCCAGTATGTCAAGTACTGACCAGTCCAGAGAACAGGGGGGTGACATGTCGGCATCACAGACGTTGCTGAGTCCTCTAGCTGCGGCGGTTGGGAGTATGACACAGCCTGCTGACGAGATCAAAGACGACAGGTATGTTCCATTTATATATATCATTTGAGAAAATTATGATGTTGCATTTCAGGAATTTGCAAAAGAAGAGGGCGTTGATATGTATGCATACATGTATTTGCAAACCGGAGATTTGTATATCACAATATGCAACGAATGGTGATAATGTTGAAATATAGAATTTTTTGGCATATACTTCTAAATTTGATTTACGCTTTAGATACTTAGGTGTGATTTGTGACGCCATATTCAAATTAATGGAATAAATATTTCAGACATGTCACGTCATTTAAGTTCAATTTAAGATTTCTTTACTGTTAATCCACTCTAGTTTTGTCGTTATTTTCATAATACACCTGCATAGTAATCAATAATAAGAAAGTTAAATCAACATCCTTCTTGTGAACATTGTATTTCTTAATGGAAGGTTGGATTTTGTTATGGTGCTAAGATCAACCATCTATAATAATGCTTATAGATATCTATAGGTCTTAAAGAATTTGTTATGTCAGCAAATATCAATTTCAATGAGGGAACGTTACGTCATAATCCAATAGTCCGGCACGAACGACCTTGTGTTTTTTCTTCTCATATATCCACTGGGTAATAATATGTGACATGCTACATATCAAGAACCGGACTAACACTATATGTATTATGTAATGAGGAAGTTGACTTTTTGGTTCATCAAATCTTTAAGGATCAGATGAGCTTCTGGCACGCTGTACATCTGAACAACTGTTGGTCCATCCATCTGTTAACTATTCCTTCTTTATACTGCTTCTCTAGAACTTGTGACTTTAGAGAGTATAAATCTTACTGATAGGTTCCTTGGCTTAAGGCGGATTAAAACTTTTCTGTTTGGTGATTCTTTGGCCAAGACCCAAAACATGTATCATCGTCTTTTGACAGAAAAGGCATTGAAAACTATAAAGTTGAGCATAAAAGCCTAAGCCAATGGTTGTTATGATATCAGTTGTAGATTTATGGTTGAGGGCGCAGTGGTTAGAGTGTTCGGCTTCTGATCAAGAGGTCCCTGGTTCGAATCCTGCCAGTGACTCGGCAACTTTTTCTGCAGTAGAGAACTATTCTACACGTGGTCAGGTTTAGGTGCAATGCTTCAATCAAGTATGGTTGGCTAGTTCCAGCCGATGCTCGCAGGTTTCACTGCAATGCATAGTGACAATGGTGTTGCAGCCTTTCTCGCTGCCATGATACGAGCTTCAGTGAAATACTCTTGAAACCAGTGTTAAACCCCAAATCACTTTTCTTCACATTGATAAATCATTATCATTTGAAATACAGCTTATTAACAACATGTATTGTTAACACAGTCTAAAGAGCTACAGAGCCAATGGCTATATTTTTGTAGAATGTGTTTATCCCTTGATGTAGATAGTATGAATAGCATAACCAGCAAAATGCGTTATGATTTGCCCTGGATGTTAAAGATTTAAAATGATTATCTTGTTTCTTCTTATTCTTGTTTCATGTTTCTTAAGGGGTTATGTTCCTATACTGTTGATTTTGGAGTGGGAAAAAAATATATCGGAAATGTTTTGTTGGTTTGTAATGAAATTATAAGTCAGATGAAGAGATATTTTATCCATACAAGGCATATAAGTACTCTTATTGACTGATAAGGATGTAATTTTAATGGTGCTGACGGCTGATATGTTGATATATTTTCGATGATTGGCTATTCATGTTTTGTAGTTGAAGATTCTTTTGGAATATTTCGAGCCCTTGACCATTTCTGCATCTGGACATATTGATAAATTCAATATTTGATATTAAAATTTGATATTTAAAATTCTGACTCCCACTTAAAGGTCTAAGGTTTTCTATCAACATATTTTCCAATAATTGAATTGTACAAGTGATTCCTGAAAGAGTTTTCTCCCTTTAGTTTTTCAATACTTAAACTGGTACAGGAGTATTGCACACATTTACAAATGTAGTTTTAGTCTGAAGTCATGCTAATTATTTCTGTTTTACCGCAGGAATAAGAAATCTTTCAATTTTCCATAAATCCTTGACTTATGTCAGGTTTAAAAGTTTCCACTGAAGGGACAGCGCTCTGCGTGAAAGTCAGGCAAAATATTGGAATAATTTTTTTTTCAAGAGAGGGAAGTCTTTGATTTTTGTTAGTTTTTTGTGGGGCAAGACAAATGCAAAATTTTGTATGTCAGTGACCTTGCACTCAAAGATTTTTTAACCTGTGCTATTGCCATTTATTTTTTATTTTCATTCAGAAGCTGCAAATGACAATCTTACTTATATCTACAACCATATGAGGTTTGTGAATCAATTATGTAAGTTATGGAGCATTTTAAGAAAAACAATTCAGAAATAGATATATGGAATTTATTATGGATACTAAACACTTTATTCATATAAGACATACTTAAAGTGTCTAAAAAAGATTTTTTCTCTAGATAAATAAAAAAACTCTTTGTTTTCAATTGCGATACAAATAAATCTTGAATATGTTTTGAATGTCAAAAGTGCAGGGAATGTTGTATATATATGTGTGTGTGACATTTGGTATGTCCATCATTACTGTGGTTGATTGTCGGCTGATCCGTTGATCGTACATGTCACTCTATAGCTGTCACTCAACACGATGTACCCATGGACCTACGGTCAAGGGGTGGCCACTTGTCATTTTGTGGTTTGAAGAGGAAAAATATTTTAACCAAAACTTTATTTCCTGTCGCAAATTGGAATGGTTTTGATTATGTTCGTAATAGATGTGTGATACTTAATTCCACAAAATAGCTATTGCCTTGTCTGTTTCAGGCAAATGTATTGCTGACTTTTAACTTTATCTTGCCTAAAAATCAAGGTTGTAAAGTTAATCTTTTTTTTTAAAAAAATCCCTCAAAAAAGGGTATCGTGACATGTATTGTAAAATTGTATATTGTTAAACATACATATGGTATTGTGAAATGTCTGTATTTTCACAACTATAGTTAGCATCATGATTTTGACAATAGGATATGATTACCAATGTCACTCTCTTAACTGTACACTTTTCTTATGTACCATAAATCATTTGCAGGTAGTCCATGAAATGTCTTCTCTGTTTCATGAATATCATTTTTAGGATCTTAGATTTTTAGCAAGATAATTTTTTGTTACAGTGTTATGAATATACATGAATAGATTAACATGAATAAGGTTAAGTTAATGGTTTTAATGTTTATATTAATTACGGTTATACAAGTTCCATCCCACATGCACTGGTTTCTCTACATTACGTAACAGCAAATGTAGATTATCTGAATTTTAATTTAAAAAAATGATTATTTGGTTAAATATAAGAATGGAGACTGCAGTAAGTAATATTACAAATGGCATATTATGAAAATATGATAGTGGTAGTTATAGTAGTAATGATAATGATGATAATAACAATGATAACAACAGTTACAAAGACGATGATGATGATGATGATAACGATGAAAACAACAGTTACAAAGACGATGATGATGATGATAACGATGAAAACAACAGTTACAAAGACGATGATGATAACAATGATAACGATGATGATAACAACAGTTACAATGATGATGATGATAATAACGATGATAATAACTGATGATTATGATACAACCTGCAGTAATTAAATTGATAATGATCTTTGGCACTAGTTGGACTAGTTTAATTAGGAAAGTACAAGTCAACACCTAGTCTTGCGAGCCAAATATATTCTTACCATCACATCACATTTAGAAATGTCACCAGAATGCCATTGCATTTCACTAGCCCAGCATCTCCTAGTGACACTTACAAACCCTGAACATTGAAGAATATCCACAGTTAAAACATTTAAATAAACTGCACAAGTGAATAAAAATGTTCAACGAATGATCTAGCTGCTCAGTAGACAGTGATACAAAGATAACAGACTGTAGTATAGCCTGAATTCTTTTTAACTGAGAATTAGATAAGATTGGACCTCTAGTTAAAAGGCAAGTTCACTGACCACAAAAATCATCTTGACTCGAAGCAGATGGAAATTTTAACTTATTGATTTTGATTAGACAGCTGCATGCTATTTACTGCACTTCCAGGGTTTTAATATTTTGCTGTTCATTGACAACTGATCTAGATATCAGACAGATCTGCATTTCATATGAATCTTATTTTTTGTTTAGAATAGCTTTTGATATCAAGATCTTTCTCTCTGGAATAATGCAATTTGAGTTTAAAACAGTAAAACACTGTATAAGGTTGTAATTTGACATGAATTGACCTTTACTTCTTTTAAGTAATGCTATATTTTTTTATATGCTAGTTTTTTCTCCTTTACCTTGTGCATTAGTTGCAAGTACACCTGGGTCCGTGATCAATCGAAAGTTGTTTTAAAACCATACTTTTAAAGGACAATTCTATAGGCTTTCAAACAGATTGGTCATTTTGTTTTATTTGCTTGAAATAAAATGATAAGAAATGCTGAATTCCTTATAATCTTAACTCAGAAATCATGAAATATTTGTATTGATAGCATATTTAAAAAAAAAAAAAAGAC
Source organism: Phorcus lineatus (assembly GCA_921293015.1). Taxonomy (NCBI): domain Eukaryota; kingdom Metazoa; phylum Mollusca; class Gastropoda; order Trochida; family Trochidae; genus Phorcus; species Phorcus lineatus. The sequence goes on along the minus strand of OV121095.1, from coordinate 12,707,490 downwards.
TCAACGACAATGTTGTAGCATAACTTTCTACACTTCACAATTGCTAAACATTTCCTTGTTTTCGTTTGTTGTCAATTAAAAAATAATTTACCCTTGCATTGTGTTATAATCATGCAATCATTTTTTAATAGAACTCTTGAAATGTTTTGAAGATATATACTTATATAGTCTGCTTCTGTCTAATCTTCTTCAGATAAGATTCCAAAATGTTTGACTAATTGATTCACATCGTTGTCCTGTTTTCGATCAAAATCGTGACTTTATAGCTCTCACATCTCATGAGATACTGCAAGTCAGTTCTTAATAAAATGCCATAAGTTTGGCATATATCACTTAACAAGAACTCTAAGAGGGTTTCCTTAAAGTTCTAGCCTTCATTGACATGATCAAATATAAAGGATCTTATGACTGACCAATTCCAGCAGTCAGACTACAGGCTGGGGAGAGGATATGTGAGCTGTGCTGACTTTAGCCATGTTTTGTCACCACAACCAGCCTCACGATGAACACTGTTGAATGGAAGAAGGAAGATTTTATATTTGCTCTTGTTGAGTCCCTCGAGTTCCACTACTTTATGTTTTATGTAAGAGTACACTTACTTTAGTCTTGTTATAGTGATTGTGTCACCACATGACAACCACACGATAAACACTGTTCAATGGAAGACGAAAAAATCAATATATTTGCTCCTGTTTTATCCTTGATATCTATATTTAGTTTATGTTGGGCTACGCTTATTTCAACCTTGTGTGGTACAGTGATTTTGTTAGTATCACAAGTCTCATGTTACAATCAAGAATATCAAATGTTGGGCACTTTTATGTTGAAGACAAAAAGATCTATATTTTTGCTCCTTGATTATACCTATTTTTAGTTATTTTGGGCTGCACATATTTTTGCCTTATTTGGTACAGTGGTTGCGTCGCTTAAAGTCTCGTGTTACAAATATGCATATATCAAGATGAACACTTTTAAATGGTAGACTAATGCGTCAAACAAAGATTTAATTTTTTCTCCCATTGAGTCACTTGTTACTTGTGTCTAGTTTATATTTGGCTGCGCTTACATGAGTGGTATAGTGAATATGTAATCGCTACTATCATATCATAATTATGCATATCACATAATAGGCACTATAAAATGGAAGACAAGTGACCTGGTCAAAGATTGAATGTCTATTCCTGTGTTGGCCTTGATGACATTACATAGTTTATGTTGCACTGCGCTAATTTTTGGTTCTTGTGGCAGGGCTGCAGATACGATGCATATCTGGGGGAAATACGCAGGGGTAATTCAGATATCGCATTTAAATGAAATCAATGATTGACAGATATGCACAACTTTCCCAAAATACAAGCCAGATATTTGTTTACAGGAGTGATCGTGACTTGTCCAAATGAAATTTCATTTCTACATGTCTGATCATTACATCTCGAATAGTAACCAACTTGATGCCAACCTGTATGAAAACAAAGACTACCGATTTTATATTTCATCAAAGAGAAATCACTCGTTAATTTACAGATTAAACGTGTGGAAAATATAATCACCGACTAACATCGACAAAGTAGCTAACTTTGAATGAGGACCTGAAAATGATAAACCTTGAAATACTCCTAGTTTTTTCCATGTGGTAATTTTACTCCTTAATTTTTATTTTGAGGAGTGAAATACCGCTGAAGCCCTGTAGTGGTACAGAGATTATTTCACCAAATCTAATCTCATGTAACAGTTATACATATCACATGATGAACAGTTTCAAATGATAGAGGACAGAGTTCGTCAAAGATGTTATGTTTGCCCCTGTTGAGTTCCTTGGCACTTTTGTTTAGTTGTGAAGTATATTGGTGAGGCTTAGACAAAGCGCAGATGGACTGAAGTGGCGATAAAACAGTGTTTATAGTTAGTATTAGATTGCAGACAGTGTTTGCGTTTATCTCTCGTATATAAACTAAGTCAAGGAGGTCAACTAGACTCTATCAAGTCCCTGATAGACATAAATAATCGTTCTATTTCAATTGAAGTTGGTATTTTGCATTTTAACTGCTATATTGGTATTATGGGATGGATCTTATCTCATTGGCTATCATGGTTTGTTACCATTGTTAATTTGATTCCTGTAAATTGCACATTCAGAATGGATTTTCACATATCAATTTTGTAGGTAATTGTTTAATGGCTTAAATATGTCGGTGTACTTCAATGTCAAGGTGCTATTTATATTTGTTGTTACCAAGTTTCTAAAAGGTTTATGTTTGAATTGGATCAGCTTGACTTGGAAAGTTTCCAAAATGATAATCCAGGTAATTTCATCTGTTCTTGTTCTCGTTCTATCCTCATTCTTGATTTTGGTTCTTGTTCTATATGTTCTACTTGCGTCTTTATCCCAGGAGTTAGCTAATATGAATGATCAAGTTTCTAAATATACATTCAATTCATCAAATTGATCATGTTGTTGTTAATTTGATAGCACACTTATGATACTACTTGATGGTAGTAGATTTTGCTGGTGCTTTATCTATCTTTATGGGCCAAGTGGAGTCACTAGGTCAACTAGACTTATCAGGTCTTACGATGTCACAGAAACACAATTAAAGATTTATTTTGAAATATCATGTCAATATCAACATTGAGTAGAGTTTATTGATCATTATTTCCTTAGGCTTTACATGTAGCTAGGGATTTGATTTTTGCCAGTTTATATTCAGAATTTACGTGTAAATAGAATATTTAAGTTTTTACAGGAATCAAAACTGTAATTGGTCTTTGGAATATTCAGGCAACTAAAGCAAAATGTTTACAAAGTCTTGTTGTCACTTGAGTTGAAAATCTAAAAATCTTTCAAATATGTAACGCAGGTAGAAGACCAAAGTTGATCTCCCTAAGATCAAATATTTTAGTAAGTTGACAGATGTTTGAGACATGTTAACATCAGTGAACAGTTGTTGAAAGAGGGGGCAGGGTAGCTTGGGTAAGCGCTTTCCATTTTGGATTGAGAGGTTCATGGTTGGAATCCCACCAGGGAAATTGGGAACTTTGTCCGTAGTAGAGAACTGTTCTATATGCAGTAAGGTTTGGGTGCAATTCTACACTGAATTTCAGAGCAGTACCACCCATGATTTGCTAGTTCCAGCCGATGCTTGCATGTTTCACCACAATGCATGACTGCCTGCAATGGTGTTGCAGCCTTTTTCCCTGCAATTGTACTAGCAGCCGCGATGTAAGTGAAATATTCTTGAAAGTGGCGTTAAAACCCAAGTCACCTCGCCGCGCCCCAAAGACTGAAGTAAGTCTAGTGGGAGTTGTCTCTGAAGAAGATTATTGAATGGTGTGTTAGCAGTAGACTAGATGTAAGACATATGTCTCTGTGTAAGGGACATGACTGTGACAATAAAATATTCCATCAACTGTGTGTTTGCCCTACTGAACCAGACACCTTTTCCACAACTCTATATGAATCTGTCCACTGTATGAATTACGACATGTTGAATCAACCTTTCTGTTCATTGAATAATTTCTGCCATGTTTGCTTCTTCTGAAAGGTTGACTGTAATGGAATATTAAAAAAAAATGAAAGTGAATGTCAGAATTATGATTGGTGACAAATCTTCAAGATAAATGGAAGATCCGTTAAATAAATGATATTTACTAAATATTCGCACCTGAAGATGGTATATTCAAAAAGTTTTCTATCAAACCTTTAAATGATTTGGGGTTTAGAGGGTAACAGATTGATTTTGAATAAGAAACTTGAAAAATTATTTAGGATTCAAGATTTTAACTGCAGAAAGTTAAGAAAATTGGGTTGCAGAAATTTAAATCAATTCTTGGAAATCTGCAGAGTTTGAAGTTTGAAGGTTTTACAAAAGCTTACTACAAATCTAATTTCACTCTTGAGTCCTGATTGAGCTTATGAAAATAAGTTGAGTTTGTCAAAAAAGTAATTTTGAAGTTTTCCTGGTTGCAAAGCCAGGCTGCAGATCTCTACAAGATTTGCTGATATGGGGTCATGTAACTTTGTGGTCATGGTGACACTTTTCTGCCCATTTGATTTAACAAGTTTTGGATGGCACTGTTTTTGCTTTGGTTCCATTTGTTTTCATTAGCCAGCAAGACCCCCTTGGTTAATCCCTTCCAGTTGTGTTCTTGCGCCATCTAAATATTAACTTGCAAGAGTTGGTCCTGTGGATGATTACCATCTCTTTTGGCTTGGCGTCCATTAAGATTTGAAGTAGGGTGCTTTAACCATTGCGAAGGTTCCATATGCTTAAACAGACCAAAGTGACCCCTAAGCTGACAACACTTACCCCGGAACAACATTGCTATGATGTTCAGGCCTAACTGATGTCCAATACACGATAGCACAGTGGTTAACCCTTTCAACCTTTGACTAAATGATCTAGGTTTGAATCCAACAAGATGCTTGGCAACTATTGTCTGCGAAGTGTTTAATTCTGCCTTTGACTAAAAGGTCTTGGTTCAAATACCGCAAAATTGTTTCAACCATTAAGTTGAAAACAGCATAGCAAAGTGGATAGCCCATTTGACCTTTGACTAAAAGTCTTGGTTTGAATCCCTCAAATTGTTTAAACCATTAAGTTAAAGACAGTTTAGCAAAGTGGATAGCCCATTTGACCTTTAGTCTAGGTTCGAATCCCTCAACTTGTTTCAACCATTAACTTGAAATAAGTACAGCAAAGTGTATAGCCCATTTGACCTTTGATTAAAGGTCTAGGTTCGAATCCCTCATATTATTTCAACCATTATGTTGAAAACAGCATAGCAAAGTGGATAGCCCATTGGACCTTTGACTGAAAGGTCTTGTTTCGAAACCTGACAGATGCTTGGCAAACATCTGAAAGAGTTTTGAGAATTCAGTATCTTCAGGTGATGCATGGTACTGAATTAATTCTGAAACAAATTACACTGTGAAGATAGATTTACAGCTTTATTGTTTGGAAAATCAATGCAGGAACCTGCTGTTGTGTAATTTGACCCTGGTTATTGCTATACCTGCTCGATCAGTTTGGATATTTGATACATATATTCAGTATGAATATGTATGGTGTAGGCTTCAATTATTGAACTGTATTATAAGAATTAACACTTATATGCTTATTCAGAGATTGATCTTGCTCGGTGTGTACGATAATTGATATTGAATATTAACAGTTTGACATGCACTTATTTCACTGTGCCCTGTGACCAAATGCATTAACGCCTTACAAGGATTGGGAAAGATACCTTTGAGAATGGGCCATTTTTAGGTCTTTTTCAGAATTTTGAATGGTGCATTCCCCTAAATAACAATGGTAAAATTTCTGATTTGAATGAGCCATTTTTTCACTCAAAGTGCAAAATGGCCCATGGCCCCTACCTTTTCCAATCTCTGATCTTATGTACATTATTTTGTAGAGAGAAGTCCACATCTGCAGAAAAGCATTTTGACCAAAAGCTGTATTCGCCTGAATGATTGAAATAGAAGTAATGACATGAAACTATTCTTTCATGACGTCATGCTTTTGTAATCATGACATCATTTGGCAGTTTTCCTAATTACAATTCATCATTAAAAACATATCCTATACAATATTCGATGGGGTTATATAAACAGGTATAAACATCTCCAAATATAATGATATGGTGTTGAGAATTTGATTCTTAATCCAATGAAATATGTATATACTTGGTAGATTTGACAAATTCTTGTTCACAAATTGACTATCAGTTGGGTTTTGGACAGGCTAAAGTTAAAAGTCTTATCAAATGTTACTAAATGTTGAATTGTCTGTATAGGTGCCTGTCGTGACATACAAAGCTACTTTTATTTTGGGCTCTGTTTTCATCATTTACAAAATTAGCTTGACCTTTGAACAAAGCTAGGTGACAAATGTTTTGAAAGTCCTTGACTAAAATTAGAATTAAAATATTTCTTTTTCCATAAAATGAAAATTCATGCTATATTAGAAGCTATATCAAAGTATAAAATGTTCAAAATTAGGATTTACGTTAAGATGTTGCAATATTCAAGTTTTTGATTTATTTGCGACAGTTTTATCTGCAGGCAATGGTTTAGTACTAGAATACATCAACATGCCATGGTAGCCGAGTGTCAGCCTGCACCCACTTAAGCAAAGAGCTCCCTAGACAAAAGTAATCTTAACCCAATGCTATGACTGGGCTAAGGGTGATCTTAGCGTTAAAAATGGCTATATAAATAATATTGCCTGAACCAGACACACGATCTTAGCACTAAAGGCGATTTTTTAAAAAAAGGGTGATCTTAGAACTAAGGTGGGCTTTTGATATATTCTGAACAACACTCATCGCTAAGTGGGATCTTAGCACCAAAGTGGTTTTTTTTAAAATTATATCTGAACCGCTGTACTTTGGTTCCTAATTTACTTCTGGTTAAAGGAAGAAATGCTAAGTTGGCTCTTTCTGTCTGTTTCATTTCTTGTTCATTGCATATCTCCTTTATTATTGTCAATCTCAGAAATCAAGACAAAGAATAATAAATATTTTTCAGAATTAATAGAAGTAAGATACCCTTTGAGCGCCGGTAATATACCTCATCTGACATTGACAGCTTGAGTAGAGCCATTCTTTTTTTAAACTTTGATGTCATTTTATCCCTTAGTTACCTCTGTTACAAGTATATCACTGTCTGGGCTGTGAATTATGTTAATTCTGATTTGTTTCAACTGAAGTCAGTTTTGGCCATGTTGTTTAAACTTAGCATTTTATCGATGATACAGACATCACGATACTTTAAAGGAAGATAAAGTTTTGACAAACACCTTGATTATCGGCAAAATGAACAATTCTTAAGTCTATTATTTCATCACAACTTTAGCATTTGAACATGTTCCTGTAACTGTACATTCTCCACAAACACAGGTAGCTCAAGTCGCAAAATCCTACACTAACCTCTGTTTGACTACAAGCACTCCTTGACCTTCCAGCGGCTTCAAAGTATTGTTTGTACTAATGGCTAATGTGCCTAAACAAGCTTTCAAATTCTCTGACTACCAGCAGGTTCAGTGTATAGTTTTCGCTATTTGGTTTTGAGCCTGAGAAAGCTTACAAATTGTCAGACAGATCTTATTTCAAAGGCTGTTTATAGGAGGTTCAAAGTCCAAAAGGATCCTAAAATGAATTTGATATCTGAATATAAATTTTAAAGTCAAAACAGCAAAAATTTGACATGGTTGTTTTGTTGATGCATCATACCATCTAAGCAATTTTACAATTATAGTCGGGGGCGGGATAGCGCAGTGGTTAGCGCGTTCGGCTTCGGATCAGGAGGTCCGTGGTTCGAATCCCGCCAGGGGCTCGGCAACTTTGTCTGCAGTAGAGAACTGTTCTACACGCAGTCAGGTTTGGGTGCAATGCTACACTGAAATTCGGCGCAGTACCACCCATGGTTCGCTAGTTCCAGCCGATGCTCGCAGGTTTCACCGCAATGCATAGCCACTATAGTGTTGCGGGCTTTCTCCCTGCAATAATACTAGCAGCCGCGATATAAGTGAAATAATCTTGAAAGCGGCGTAAAACCCCAACTCACCTCACCTCACCTCACAATTATAGTCAACAGGAAGGACCATTTCAACATCACGAGTATGTCACACCTATAGATTTTCACCTGTCCTCTGTATTTTTACCTGCTCAAAACACAGGTAAAATGTCGTTTGTTTACAAACATCTTGTGAGTCACTGCTTAGTATTGCCAAAATAAAACCTCGTCCTCTTCCCTGAAATAGTTGCGGTTATTTATGAAGAGGATGTGAAAGTATTCGAGAGCTGACCTTTACGGAAAATTATGTGGTTTGTCTATCTGATCCAGGAAAAAACAGACAGGAATCTGGGATATGTTGATGTATACGTTTAGTTCGAGACAGCTTTGTTTTTTTCTCACAGCTTTCAAGTAACGGAAGCAAATAATAGCTAGTTGGAAAATGTTTATAGAAAATGTCTCAGTGTAAATAGAATTGTAAAATTTTGAAACACAATTTTGGTTATATTTAGTAAAAAGTTATTTGTGACACATTATCAATGTTTTTAACTAATTCTACTTCACATTTGACAATTTCTTTTGATTTTTTTGTGGGGTTTTTTTAGAGTTGAAAGATGTTGAGAAGGCTTGAATTTGTGTTTGTTGAATGTTTAGGCTGTTTTACATTTTGGAGAAAGAAAAATAAATTGTAGTAATTTGAAGCATTAAATATTAAGTATTGATGAAGGAATAAAAAAAAAAAATTTTTAAGCCTCAATAATTACAATATCAAACTATCTTTCTACACAATTGTTACAGGAGGTAAATGTCAACATTTCTGTCAAATAAAAAGATACTGGAAACTTACTATTACAGTGTTCAAGAAAATGTAGATGTTACACATCATTAAAAGTGTATACAACTAAAACAAAAGATATTTTAGAATCTATTTGAAAGAAATATAGACCATTTTTTTAGTTGCCATATTTCTTATTTGCCGTATTTCTTACTGCATTTGCACAATCTCAGGGTTTAGCTAGAGTTACTTCCCTTAGATCAGTATTAGCATCTAAGCTCAAACCGCTGTGTCAGCATTTTATTCAGATTGTTTTTTGATAGTGTCTGTCAACCTGCATTTATTATCTGGTGTTCTGGGTATTTCCCTGGATTCTGTATTGAATTACATTATTTTCTAGTATAATTTTTTTTCTCTTTTGGGAGAAAAGGATAACCAACACAAATATATGAGGCCTTTGGGTTTATGGCAATTTTAATGTTTCAAAACATTATTGATTTTACAGATTTTTTGATAATTTAATAATTAAGATTTTGTTGCCTTAAGATTTTGTTTTTGTTATCATTTTGAAATATTTTTATTATAGGCACCAGATCTGTTAGTATCACAGATTTTAGTTCTATCATTATCGTAATTCTGTGTTTGGTCATGGTTATTTCTGTAATTTTGAGATATAGAATCTCTTTAACATTATCTTTAACACAGAATCCAGGGAAATATTCAGAACATAAGATAACAAATGCAGGTTGACAGACACTATCAAAAAACGATCTGAATAAAATGCTGACACAGTGTATATTACATGTGAATGTTTTTTGAGTTATAGGAGAATTTTGTCACTAATCTTTGTCTTGTTTCAAGGGTAAACCCATCCTTGATAATCCCTAGTATAAGTTCTGACAATTCTTTCCAATATAATATGGATCCATTTCAACAAGGACCCGATAACTGTATTACCTCCCTTTGCTGGCACTGTCATCTTCAATTAACCAATCAAATGGGCCTATATCGTTACTGTAAGTGTTAAAATACATAACATGTTGTTCGCGACGGTAAACCTGTTTTGGTCATCGAGTGTTTTCTTGCACTCGCTAACGTTCTTGGATATTTCTATAGTATTTCAATGCAATAATGGTCAAAATTTTTAAATCTAGATTAAGCAAACACACCAACAACGATTGCTCCCTCAGGAAGTCTTGGCACATGAGATGATAAATATGATGAATCTGCTTCGATACGTAATTTAATGAGATTTATCTTCAATTGCAGAAATACCTTCTTTATGACAATAATAACTGAAAGTGCGATATCTATGAACATAAAAATAACGAGAAATTGCTCTCTTTAATTTATCTAAAATGAAAAACAGTGGAATATATGTTTCAGAGAATTTATGTTTATCATTATGCACTACATGACTATTTACACAAGAGAGGTAGTGGTAAAAGGTAAATGATGATGAAGACAAATTATAAATGATAAATTAAAGGTCTGTTTTAATTAACAAAAGGGTTTAAACATCTCATTTTGTTCAATGGTAGAAATTAGACTCTTCAAAGAACTATTAGGATTATGTTCTAGCAAGTCAAGAATCTCTGCTTGATCATTTCATTCGAATTAAAGTAGTCCTTACAATTTGCTTTGAAGTAACCTATGAATTTAGATGATTCAGCTAACTCTTTTGATGTAATGAGTGTCTTTTTATACCCCCGCCTTACAGCGTAAGCGGGGGTATATAGCGTTCATTCTGTCCGTCCGTCCGTCTGTCCGTCTGTCTGTCCGTCACAAATCTTTGTCCGGAGCATATCTCCTAAACTATACATGCTAGCTTCACCAAACTTCATACACTTATCAACCATGATCCCTAGATGTGCCTTTTGAGGGTTAGACCAACAAAAGATTTTTATTTTTTGCGGTTTCCATGGAAACATGACTAAAACAGCGACTCTATGACCAAGTCCTTTGTCCGGAGCATATCTCCTAAACTATACATGCTAGCTTCACCAAACTTCATACACTTATCAACCATGATCCCTAGATGTGCCTTTTGAGGGTTAGACCACCAAAATTTTTTATTTTTTGCGGTTTCCATGGAAACATGACTAAAAAAGCGACTCTATGACCAAGTCCTTTGTCCGGAGCATATCTCCTAAACTATAAATGCTAGCTTCACAAAAATTCATACACTTATCAACCATGATCCCTAGATGTGCCTTTTGAGGGTTAGACCACCAAAAGATTTTTATTTTTTGCGGTTTCCATGGAAACATGACTAAAACAGCGACTCTATGACCAAGTCCTTTGTCCGGAGCATATCTCCTAAACTATACATGCTAGCTTCACCAGACTTCATACACTTATCAACCATGATCCCTTGATGTGCCTTTTGAGGGTTAGACCAACAAATGATTTTTATTTTTTTGCTGTTTCCATGGAAACATGACTAAAACAGCGACTCTATGACCAAGTCCTTTGTCCGGAGCATATCTCCTAAACTATACATGCTAGCTTCACCAAACTTCATACACTTATCAACCATGATCCCTAGATGTGCCTTTTGAGGGTTAGACCACCAGAAGATTTTTATTTTTTGTGGTTTCTATGGAAACATGACTAAAACAGCGACTCTATGACCAAGTCCTTTGTCCGGAGCATATCTCCTAATCTATACAAGCTAGCTTCACCAAACTTCATATACTTATCAACCATGATCCCTTGATGTGCCTTTCAAAGGTTAGACCAACAGATGATTTTAATTTTTTTGCTGTTTCCATGGAAACATGACTAAAACAGTGCATCTAAGACCAAGTCCTTTGTCCAGAGCATATCTCCTAAACTATAAATGCTAGCTTCACCAAACTTCATACAATTATCAACCATGATCCCTAAGTGAGCTTTTTGAGGGTTAGACCAACAAAGAAACCCAGACTATAATTTGAAGCGGGGGTATGTGAGCTGTGCTCACTTCTTTACTTGTTTCTATGAGCGTGGGACGCAGGTTGGCGCAGTGGTTGTGCCTTTGGCTTCAGATTGAAAGGCCTGTGGTTCCTATTCTAAGGGGCTTTGTCTGCAGGAGAGAACTGTTCTACATACAGTAAGGTTTAGGTTCAATGCTACACTCAATTTCAGAGCAGTAACATCAATGATCGCAGGTTTCACCGCAATGCATAGCCACAATGGTGTTGTGGGCTTTCTCCCTGTAATAATACTAGCAGCAGTGATATAAGTGAAATACTTTGAAAGCAGCTTTAAACCCAATGTCACCTCATCTCACTTCTATAAGCGTCACGATAATCACAATTTCAGCTCCAGGGAACACAACAGAATTGGTTCCCCTTTTTGTTTTTTACTTCCTCTTGTTTCATTCTCAAAATGACCTATTTCTAACCTTCCTTTCATTTAGTCATGGAATGTATCTCGCATGTATGATGATGTATTTTTTTAAAGAATGTGGCAGGCATAAAGTACGAATAGTGATCATGGAGCAAAGACATTATTAGATTTTCTATTTTTGTATCTAGAACATCAAAACATTTGACTTATTCCATTGAATGATAAGTGATAATCGCACCCTAGTGTCAATTTCATGAGTGCCCAAAGCGCTTTATAGGTCAATTACCGTAGTTCTGACATTACATTTTATTAGTTCTGCAGCTTATCTGTTATCCATGGGATAAAAAACAAATTATATTTCAAACCCTGATCTTGTACCTTTGAGAAAAGTCAGGGTCCAGTTGATAAAAGTTTTTAGATATTTGTTATTAACTATCTTATTTTAGGGTATAGATTACAGAAATCACAAAATGTTCCCTAATAGTTTTAATGTGATTTTTTTCCCACAGTCACAATTTTCTAGTTGATCGAGAGAGTATTTAAATATAAAATTTTCAGGTAAAAATTATGTTATGTATTAAGTTTGTGTCAACAAGAATCTGAATTTAACCAGAAAAAAACCTTTTTGTTTACAAAATCACAATTTTCTTGTAGGGAAATTAAGCAATATTAGAAAGTGAATTTTAAGCAGTTTACCCAGGCCATCTTCAGCAATAATGATTAAAGAAATTCTAACAAGATTATCTTTGGAACCTTGTTTTTGTCAGCAAAAATCATAATATCCAAAGAAAAAGCTATTTGTTTTCACAATCAAAATATTCTGGAGAGAGAAGTTTACCCATAATAGTAGGAAATTTAAGGTGTGTCGACCTCTTGGCAAATGAAACAATTATTCAACTGCGAACAAAATACTGACAATGGAACTTGGGTGTTGTTGCTCAATAGTGATATGTGTAGTATTCTGAGGTTAACAATACTCTCATAGGATGTCCCCCTCTTACTCCGTTAGAATTTTTTTTCCAGCCAATCGGTGCAAAGGCTTGGACATTGGCAACAGGATATACTGGTTTCTTGTGATTCAAGGCTTGTGGTTTTGTTTGTCCATTGACCAAACTGATTGCAGATGGTGTGTATGAATTAGGTAAACTTGTATTGTGTGGTTGTAATGGCCGCCAGCTGAGACGCTTCCTCCAACCAAGGCCACGTTTGTTGCTCTTCAGAATGGCAAAAGATTTTTGGCTGAGGGTGAAAATTTGATTTTGGTGGATGACCTTTATAAAGACATCAATTTAGTCTTTGATTCTAAATGAGATTTTATAAAAAAAAATTTTAAATGTAACTTTGTCATTGAACCTATGTGTATTGGTGATGTTCATCCTACTGAATGATGTAGACTGTATAAAGAGGGTTTGATTTTCTACAGTCATGAATGAGAAATCACTCTCCGTATGATACTGCCAGGGGCTCAGCATATTTGTCTGCAGTAGAGAACTGTTCTACATGCAGTTGGGTTTGGGTCCAATGCTATACTGAATTTCAGCACAGTACCACCCGTCATTCTCTAGTTCAAGCCTTTGCTTGTAGGGTGATGGTTATTGTGATAGACTTCCAGTCAAGAGGTATAGGGTTCGAAGCTGTCAGGTGCTTGACAACTTTGTCTGCAGTACAGAACTGTTTTACATGCAGTTAGTTTGGGTACAATGATGCACTGAATTTCAGCACAGTACAACTGATATTTTACTAGTTCCATCCCATGCTCACAAGTTTCACCGCAGTGCATAACTACAATAGTCTTGTAGGCTTTCTCCCTGCACTTACACTAGCAGCCATGATATAAGTTATCTTAAATGATTACGAAACTATAACAATCCAGGAATTTTGAAAGTTGAGAGGGGGTTTCACCCTGGGGCTTTAACCCTCTCTTTTGCAACATATCTCAAGAATATATATGTTACCTCCACAATAAAAAGAAGGGGATTAAAAGTCCTCACCTGTCTCTTGTTACCATATTGCTTGTCAAAATTACTCAACAGGTAAAATGTTAGTGTTGAATTTATTGTCATCACTTCACATCCAACCCTTCCAGCATGATAAAATATATTTCATGGTTGCCAAAATTATATAAAAAGCCAATGATGGCCTGAGAGTAAATTTCAATTTCTATCAAAGATTTAAACAAGAAAAACATGCCCAAAGAATGGAAATACATGAAAAATAAATTTCTGACCAAACACAAGTTTTCATTGCTTGAACACCAACACACATATTTTTATACCCTTTATCTACCTTCATTACCTTATTACCTGTCCGCTAATTAGTCTGTCACAACAGGTATAAATGGTAATCTCACATCCAAAGCTTTGGCGGTCTGCGCTAGTTTTTGTCAGTTTAGTCCGGTATGCTTGACCTACTTTTGTATTCATGAGCCGGGTTAGTTGCATGTAATCGTTTGTGCAATTGTCAACAATAAGCAGACTTTTCCTTGTTTTGTCTGTCTGTTGTTTCTCATTTTTAAGTGAGGTTTGGCGTCTTTTGTAATTTTCTTCTCTAATTTTGTGGATTCATGATGTCAAATGTAAGATATCGGTAAGTAATAAATTTTCTTGTCCCAGCTTTGAGAATATTAATGCATTTTGATGCTAGAAGAGTTTGTTGTAGATTCTTTTTTATGCAACAAAACCTGGTGTATTCAAACCCCAGTAATTATAAAAAAAAACCTTTAATTCAAAACTGTATTTTGGTCCAGATGACAGTGTTTTTGTATTTATTCATCAAATGATCCCATTAATGATTAATAAACCCAGCATATTTGAAGCATTTCCCGAGGACTCACCATAAAAACTCCATTTTCAGACCATATAATAAGCAATCACAATATCCTAACTGTTCTAAACATATTTATTTCCCAAAAGAAGGAACTGGATTGGTAAACAAGCAAATGCTTATATCAATACCGCTCCGGAATACAAAACATAGAAACATGGCGTGATGAATATACACCAGGAAATATGCATACAAGAAAATTATGCATTGTCAAGTACTTTTTGAAGACAACAACGGTATCAGTAAATCTTATGAGTATGTCAATACGAAATCTGCCAAAAAAAGAAAAGGAACAACAAAGACTAACAATATCAATACTAGTTAAATATTATTACTATGACATATGGATACGATCTAAAACACACCTGCCTGTTAAATTTATAAACATGTGGACTGAGTTTGAGAGATCAGTATTTTCAACAGACGTGCAGCGTGCAGTTTTGATTACCAAACAATATTGATTTCAAATCAAATACCTTAGTATAGAAAAACATGTTTTGATATACTAATATACTAATATACAAACAATATACTAACTATCATTACAGTGACTCAAAATATTCTTCCTATTAGAAACCTAATGAGTCCATGTTTAATCCCTTTGTTTTGGTAACAGTGAGAAAGCGTTGCCATTTAAATGCGTGTTTCCATACAACCGCTTATCTACATTTTGGTACAATCACACACCGACACTAGTGAACTGTTAGGCAACCTAGCAAAGTAATGGACTTAACTTAAATGATATAAAATGTAATGAATATTGGCCGACTTTCACAAGCTTTTTAATCAATGTTCATCATACTTGTATTTCCATTCAAAGTATCATTGGTACCAATAATTTACCTTGAATTTTCATTTTGATAAAG
Source organism: Phorcus lineatus (assembly GCA_921293015.1). Classification (NCBI taxonomy): domain Eukaryota; kingdom Metazoa; phylum Mollusca; class Gastropoda; order Trochida; family Trochidae; genus Phorcus; species Phorcus lineatus. The sequence continues at coordinate 12,692,177 of OV121095.1, read as the reverse complement.
CTGATACTTATTTTATGAAATACATTTGATAGAAATCCATGTGTAATGTGACATACTAAGTTTCATTTGACTGCAAAAAGACAAGTGTTATTAACATGGTGAGATACAACCAAATGGGAAATCTTTTTTATTCATGCCCTGTTTATTTGAATTGATTACTACAGTCTGAAGCATTTCTTCACGCCAGGGGCAGGGGCTCAGCAACTTTGTCTGCAGTGGACATGGTTTGCTAGTTCTAGCCGATGCTTGCAGGTTTCACCGCAATGCATAGCCACAATGATGTTGCAGGCTTTCTCCCTGCAATAATACTAGCAGCCGTGATATAAGTGAAATAATCTTGAAAGCGGCGTTAAACACCAACTCACCTTACCTGAAGCAATTCTAATTATAAGGGTTCCACTGTGTAGGTTTTAAAGATGATGATGATGAAAATTGATTATGATGATGATGAAATATAAACATGATGATGAAAAGATAATGGTGGTGATAAAAATTTATGAAAATGATGATGAAAATGAGATCATATTGGATAATTATGATGATGATCATGATCAACATCCTTGACAATATCAATGTTGAGTGACACTATTTATGATCTTGGACAGCATGTAATGAAATGTTACACAAGATCATTTAAGAAATAATGTAATTCATTGCATACATACATAAGCTGATGTAAGTATATGAACATACCACAAGAAGACAAGGAGGTCTCATAATTGAGAGAATCAATGAAGTAGACATATCAGCTATAGATCTACTCAATTATACACTCTTAGGTAAATCAATCTGTCAGCTCCATAGCTTGGGGGCATCTTTCTGGGTGATTGGATATTTACTTAGTTAATTCTTTATAATCAGATACAAGCTCGTTCCTGTATGGAATCAACAGAATAGAATGAAATTCTTGCAGCTTGATTTCAAAAAGTTATTTTTTCTAACTTTGCAACTGCTGATACAGCATTTTTTTCCATTTCGCCTTGGAGCGATTGAATATTTTTATGTTTGTCTGGGGTCTTGTGTCAGTGATTGTTATAAATCAGTCTAGAAATCTCCTTCAGCAAGTCTATTTTGGAAACATTTTTGCTAGCATTAGAAATAAATTTAACTCTTCTTTTGTAGGACCTTGCAGATAATAGTTTATTTACGTCCCACTTCAGTATATAAATAAGATATAATTTGTAAATTAAATATATTCAGAACCATTTAAAATAGAATAATGAGAGACAATTATCTTGAAACATGATTTAGGCATTTAATAAGTCTTTTTGTTACTAAAGAAAAAAACCAGGTTTTGACTAGATTTAAAACTGTATGTCAAAAGAAAAAGAAAATTGTTGCATGTCCACATAATAGTATGTTAGCTGGTAAGGGGTTAAAGTGACAACAGTCTCCTTAATCTGTGACTCTTACAACAACTGTTTTATTTGACTAAATTTAAAACTGAGTGTCACAAAAAGGGGAATTGTTGCATGTCTAGTTATTAATGCCTTAGAAGTTGAAGGGTTAAAGTGTCAACAGTCTCCCTAATCTGTGGCTGTATACAACAACTGTTTAATTTGACTAAATTTAAAACTGTTTTAAAAATGGTTGCATGTCCAGATTTTAGTGCCATAGAAGTTGAAGGGTTAAAGTGGCATATCAGACAAAGAGGAAATGGTAGCATGTCCAGATATTAGTGCCATAGCAGTTGAAGGGTTAAAGTGGCATATCAGACAAAGAGGAAATGGTAGCATGTCCAGGTATTAGTGCCATAGCAGTTGAAGGGTTAAAGTGGCATATCAGACAAAGAGGAAATGGTAGCATGTCAAAAAAAAGAGGAAATGGTTGCGTGTCCAGATATTATTGCCTTAGCAGTTGAAGGGTTAAAGAGGCTTCTTTGCCTCAGGATGCCTTCATTGCTCTTTACACAAGTGTTTAATTAGGGATGACTGTCTCACAAAACAGCCAGTTATGTCACAGCTAATACCGCACTGACCCGCATAAGCTTATCAACAATAGATTGTTGATTCAGAGAATGTCTGTTGTCCTATTATGGTGTTAATGACTTGAGGAGTTATAACACGACTTATCATGTGACAACTCCCAAGTCAATAAGATTTGTCTGTCTTATTAGTTGTAGTTAATGTGATAATATGTGTTCAAAGGTGTTTATGATTATGTCGATAATAGTTAGACTCAATTTAGTCCATGAAAAAAATTGATGCAAATATTTGGTCTGACTTCTTCATACACTACAGCTTAGGGCTAAACTAATGCTCAAGCTGCGCTAAACAATAACTCGCTCGCTCACAATTTCATACGATAATTGGTGGGTCTAGACTGGCTTAATGAGGACCTAAACTGTATTAAAGGCTGTGTATAATATCTGGCATGTTGCAGAATTTTAAAAGTGTCAAAAGTAAGTTCTATTGAATTTTAGGTTTTTAGCTGTTACCAGTGATTTTATCATTTTTAGTCTTGGAAAGATACAGATAATTATTTTTTCAATATTTAGTGAAAAAGCTTTTTTTCTATTTAAATCTAAGGTGATAATCTTCTCCACTTTCAACCAAATTATCCTGATATTTTTTCTTTTCAATGACATCAGAAACATTTTGACATTCTACATTCAGAAAATTTCTGTGGTCATGGATGTATCTGTTTAATTCAGGATTAGTTTATACGTTTGGGTTCAAATTCCTAAAATGTTTTGTAGTAGAGTCATTTTGGGAAGTAGAGACAACACCTAAAAGCTTTTTCCATTGTCAACTTTTCTCTTCTATATATTTTGTAATCAAAATATAGATATGCATTTATTCTAATGCACTTTTGTTAAAATGACTAGGTATTTTTATTTAAGATATGTAAAGTGATAAGTGTATTCTTTTTTTTAATTTTTAATTTTTTTTATTTCCCATAAGATGTTTACATAGTTTGTTGTACATAAATTGTACACATATTGTACATAGATGCAAATATACATACAAGAGTTAGATACGAAAGTAATTGTTCACAATGTATACAGGTTCAAATACATATGTATTGCAGGTCTATTATATTGAAGGTTTTCATGATTTACATTTTGTAGGATTTTTAAGTATCAGTCTGACTCAAAATGAAAAGAATGTTGATTATTATTTGTAAAGGCAATGTATTTACATGCCTGATAATATCTTAATAATTCTTTCTGAATAATTTTAAAATTGAGCTTCTATCCCTTTCTGCTCATACTGTATATATTTTGTTTCACTAGTAAACAGATGATATTTAATGGGTTATTATGTTTACCCTTAAAATCAAAAATGAGATTTTCTGGTGATAAGTGTATTCTTAACATTTTAGTAATTTTGTTTGGATTTCACTCAACACAACAGTCAACTATGAAAATGACAGATGATATATATATGAATTTCATTACCATCATTGAAACCTAAACTAAGATAAAATGGGAGCAGTAAAAACTTCTGAACAAAATTAAATTCAGGATGTAAATGGTTTATGATGTATATCAGCATAGAGTTATCATAATACGAAACACTCCCGTCAACGCAAGGGTGTCATGAACTGCACGTACTCGCCCCTGGTAGGCAAAGCTATATTGATGAATGAAGTCGCGTGTCAAAGGTCATAGTAACCTTGTCACCCGATTGGTCGGGATTATTTTTACTAGGTCGACACATAAACAACTAAACATGTGCTGTCCCTACACCATGTGCTGTATGGCCTAGTGGCCTGTCTCGGAAACACCACCTGCCACGGATACGAGGTGGAGTCTAATAATTTCAATGTACATCCTTACCTATGTATATATAAACACATGAGGCCCTCAGGAGTTAGTTTGTGAGCAGACGACAAGCCTTTCCCTCTCGACAGTAAATGATGTAAGACAGCGAAGACAAGCCTCTTGTGACAGCCGATCCCATTCAGGCTGTTTGCATTGTACAGGATTGTTGTGCTGTCTGTTGACAGTGTTTTGGGATTAAGACACTGGTCAGTTGTTGAAGTGGACATATTTGCTTGTCAGTTGCTGAAGTGGACATATGTTCTGGTCAAAAGTTTACTACGCCTGATCTCTTATTGAAGTTTGTGACGCATGACTTTTAATGTAATGTGAAGACAGTGTTTGTGGATCAACTGTTTCAGTGGACATATATGCTGGTCAGTTTGGGTAGTGGACATCCCTACTGGTCAGTCAACAGCTGATTTACATGATCTCTTTTGAAGATTGTTGTACGTGACTTGTAATGTGAAGAGTCAATTTGATGAAGACGCCTAAGTGGATTAATAAACCGGTCAGTTGTTGAAGTGGACATATACTCTGGTCAGTTTGTGTAGTGGACATACATCCTGGTCAGTCAACAGCTGATTTACATGATCTCTTTTTGAAGATTGTGTCACAACTTAACAGTGAAGACTCAAATTGATAAAGACAGTGTTGATTTTAATACTGGTCAGTTTATGAAGTGGACATTTACGCTGGTCATTTTGTGTAGAGGACATCCAAATTTGCCACTCAACAGTTGATTTTTACATGTTCTTCTTTAATTAAAGTTTGTGTCACATAAAGTTATGTGAAGACTAATTGATGAAGACAACTTTTCACTGATTTATTTTTTGTTTCAACGTCTGCAGAACCGGTTCTATCAAGATCTTGTCATCGTATGAACTGTTTTGGATTTACAGAATGGAAAATTCATTTGGACAGATTCTTTAATACTTTTGTTTTGAAAAAGCTGTGAATCTGTGACAGTTTGACATTCACGATTCTCCAAAAGGATTTTGTATATTGCAGCTGAATGAAATAGGTCTGCAGAAAATATTATCCGCCTGCTGTGAAGTTTTAATCAGAGAGTCTGCCAGCAGAGCCCATATGACAGTGTGTCAAATATCTAGGATCCTATGATGTTTCAAGTTTATAAGAAGTGACATCTGATTTACAAAGAAGATTGTCGGTTGCCGGATTTTATCACAGCTTGGAAAGTTGTTTATGCAGTAATCTCGTACTCTGATTTGCTAAGAGGATTTTAACTCAGTCACATAGACCGATACAGCCTTATAAGTATCGACATTCTGTACCCTAAATAGGTACATCGCCCAAAGATTCTGTGATAAGGAAAAACTCTGTTTCTATGGTAACGATATTGAACCATTCTCTAACTGGTGACAGTACAGAACTCTCAGTAGGAGGCAAAGTGAGCAGTGGGCTCTTGTGTTGTGGACACTTCATTTGCAGCAAAAACTATTCTCAAGCAGATAAACCGATTTTCTTTGAGGTACACTTCGGCCAAATCAAAATTTAGTTTGATACAGGTCTGTTTATTTCATGGGGAAGAGTTTTCTCTTGACTCTTCAGTCAAATTTTTTTTCTATTGGAAAAGTTTATCTTGTATCAGTGTGCATTTGGAAAGTGAAATGTTTGAGAAAATTTTGAATGTAGGCATTTGAACTTGTTGACCTGCTGGAGATTATCAGATTCCTGAGAAGTGGACAGGTGTACTGGTCACAGCGGACAGTTCAGAAGGGACAGATCAAGAGACATTTCTTATCTTCTTGCTTTATAAAGATGATCCTTTCCCAGTGGATATCAATTTTCAGGATCTGAAAACTCTTTGAGGTCTTACCAAGAGAGCTTGGACACTATTCCTGGAAGTTTGAATTTATGTACAAATCTAATTGTCATTGGATTCTAGTTGGAGCCAGAGATTGTTTTGGGATTATTTTAGTGTGGTCTGGGCATCTGAGTTATTGGACATTTGCGACACAGTCTTGAAATTGGAACAGGATCTTTACCGACGGTAAAAATAGGTGAAATAATATCCTTGATGAAAGGGTGATCTTTCTACAGAGCAGAAACTTGTAACTCTTTTCTTGTGACTGAATTCAGAATTATTTCTGAAAATAGCCAAACCCTGAAAAAATTTAAATCAACAATCTAAAGGGAGTGGATAAATAGATTAATATTTTATGAGAGACTGTAAGTTCTGGGCTTGAAAGTGAATTCAGTAATATAACAATACAGTTGGACCCTTGTGAGATTATTTTCGAAGGCCTGGACTCTCACAGTTTGAAAGAAACTGTCACAACACTCCCAGGACCAACATAGACAAACATTGTCACCTCAGAGACCTACCTCCAACTGGGGTTATCGTTTGTTCCTCAGTTTGTGTCACTGTCGTCCTTTAGTTAACTTCCCCATTACAAATATAGCTGACAGGTCAGCAGAAAGAGAAGAAATTTGAACAAGCAAGGCTGTTTTTAATCGTTTTCGCCAGATGAAATCAGATTGACCGTATCTGCAAGCTTTGATGAATTGAGTGAATTAGCTTCAGCCCAATTGCAAATATTCAGCATATTTTTTTTATTGTAATTTGGAGAAATTATTGAAATTACATAATTGTTCAACCGACCTGGACATTTAGAACACAGTGTTGAGATACATCAGTTGCATTGGTATTCTGCTGTTGGTTAAAACAACACTTGTTGACAAATTAGTTCATTGTTGTGACAGGGGTTTTATGTCAACCTTACAGGTGGCCTTTATGTGACTGTGTGGTTACTTCATCTACATTTGTCTAATTACACGGGCCTGTGATAATTAGGAGACTGTGCTAATTGTACAAACATTACGACACTAAGTAATCAAAGGCAGTTATCTTTTGGAGCAAACATTACTTGCCTGCTTAGCAAAGGATTCTTGGTCAGCAGTGATAATTGTGAACTTGTTTGGGATATTCAAACGCCTGGAAACTGGTATTGGCTGCATTTGAATCAAATCTGCCACTTGTCCCAGAGATAACACCTGAAACAACAAATGACAAACAGTGTATAGAAGGAAACTTGGATTTTTCTTGTGGGGTATAGTATATGTTTTTTGAGGGGTGTGAGGTGATACTAAGAAAGTATCTCCACTCTTGAATTGTATGGCTTTTACCTGTAACTACCTTAACATTGACTTGATTTAAACTTGGATTAACTTGTTAAAACAACAGTTGAAAGAGAAAGATATTGGATTGTTCATTTGGAAGCATTGTGTGGAACATTTTATGAAGAAAGTCCTATTGGGTAAAAATATATCTTATGAAAGTTTTTTGGAAGTCATTTTTATATATTCTCAGTTGGCCTCTATGATTGCTGGGATATCTGTGACTCCATCTTGAAGGTCAGAAAAACAGTTTCTCTCTGGCCCAGAGCTCAGACTAATTTGCTGGTATACATAACCCAGATAATCACATCATAATCTGACTGGACAAGCCCTCAAGCAAATTACAGCACTTCCTTGAAGGTCTAGCTTGTCGCCAGTATTTGACAAAGAAAGCTTTTTAGTGGAAACAAGGACCGATTCATCAGTCGAGAGGTTCTCTGGGCTTGCTAGTTTTGTACTCCATCACTGTCTTGGTCAATCTGAAGAACTTGCTGGACAGTTTTATAAACAGATTTGAAGGAAAAACGCTGTTCCTGCTGTAAGTGACTTGGTCTACCATTCATACAGTTGTTGATAACTTTTCTGACAGAAAGTGGACAGTTAGTCTGAATAATTAACTCTCTAGCACCTTTTGTGACTTGAAGATACCTGTAAGTTATAAGTGAACATTTTCTTCAAGGCTATTATTTTGAATGGAAGGGGAACAGAAATAAGTCATCCCATGGTGTCAGTGATGAGAGTGGACAGTCATCAGCCAATGTTTCGCATGAGTGGTTGGATGTTGCACATGAGTGACTCCGGACCCTGCCTGACCTGAGATCACCTCAGCGAGTGTTTACATTGATACCTGCAGCCACAATCAGTCACAATCGGACACCCACTGCTGTGGACTAAAGTATAGTGACCACTGCACTCTGAAGTGGATATCCAGCCTCTCATTGGGACTCCCATCAGTGATAACTGGACATACTGGTGGACTTTTTCTGGATTTGTGAGAGCAGACACAAAGATTCAAACTTGTCTTACTGTTACCCAGATTCTCCTCTTCATTGGAAAATCTCAGCCTCCATCAGTGATAGAAGAAGAAGATTATTTTATTGATGACTGGACAACTGCTGAATATTCTCTGGATTTGTGAGATCAGACGTCAGATATTTTCTGCTCTTGATCTTGTGAAAGTCAAAGTTTTGCAACAGTGAGAACTAGATCTCATCTTATTGGTGGATTTTGTCTGTCTTGAGTTTGGAGCAGATGACAATTAGCCTAATTAAATTTAGCTAATTGTGAAATATTACTGTGGATTGAAAAACAACTTTTGATACCAGTGAAATCATCCCTAAACTGAAAGTGTGGTTGTGCAGAGCAGACATATAGCCTCTGTTGAAGTTCATTGAGCTGATTGTGAAATATTTGGTCTTTTAGGATTGAGAATCAAATCTAAAGCAGCTGTTTTGCTCTAGTGTTGATGTCATCAGGGTTGTGACAGTAAACAACTTATTGTCTCTTTTGACACTTATGCAACCATTGATGTGAATATTGACAACTATGTTTTCAAGCAGACAGATTTAATCAGTGAATACTTTGGACAGAACTAAGGCAATTTCCTCTTGGAGCTTTGAATTGATGCTAATTGGTTTCATACTGCAAATAATTGTAAAGGCATTACAGTGGAGGTCATTTTGTGCAGACGCCAATCTTTCATACCTGTATTTGCTAAAGACACCCTGTTTAATGTAAACATTTGCTGTGAGAAGTTTGGTGACAATCCTTCTCATTATCAGTGAGAAATCTAACTATCTTGTTAAACCAGTGAAGACATTTTGCCGGCTGGAGTTAGTTGCAGACGACAATAGCAGCCATTTTGCAATGATAAGTGATCACCCTGTTTAACCACTGAACTTTACACTGGGTCTGTGGCTGAGTTCACCAGTTAAAACCAGTTTATTAGTGTCAGTTCCAATTAAGACCACCCTGTCAACAATTGGATACATTGTGAATACCATATCAAATTGAGCATCTTGTGACTAAATACAGGTAATTGCAGTCTTGTCCAGTATTTGCCGTCTGCTGATATCAGGATTGTGATAATCATAGCATATTTGTGGACATAAACAAAAAGACTTTCGACAGTACAGGGCCGAAAAATTTGTCATTTGCTGCAAAAAAGGTTGCTTTGATCAAAGTCTTGATTTTTTAAGGTATATTTTAGGGTCAGAAATTGCTGTGTCTTTTTCTCACTATCTGTGATCAGGAGAGGTTTGAAAAACATTTGAAGACAGAAAGTTTGTTATTCATATTGATATCAGAGGGTGGTGAGCCCATTTCAAGGCTAATCACTTAATTAGGAAGCATTGTTCTTGGCTGCTGTACTGTGACAAAGAAACAGGTTCGGGACAAACAACAGTGCTGTTGTCATCGCTTACTGAACCTGTTTTATGATACAATTTTGCTAATACCTGAACTGGAGGCATATATCACAGCACTGAAATCTATACTGGACTAGCTGTGCATTATCAAGTTCATTTGCACTGAACTTGACCAGAAATTGGAATTTACCAGGGTTGTGGCAAATTGTGAGTTTCATCAAAATCTTGGACTCACCAGGGCAGTTGAGGCCAGAACTGGAATCGTCAAAATCTAGTAAGACTTCAGTGGCATAACATTCATATATTGTGAACAGAATTGTTGTCTTCTCAGTGTTTCATCCTAGTCACGCAAGTACATTTTCGAAGAAACTTATCTTTGGAGGGACAGTGAACTTTCCAAATCAAACTTTGTTTGGTAAAAGTTGTCCAAATCCAGTTTGGAACAAACTTACTTTCGGTGAAGCATCCATATCAAACTCAAGTGCCTCCATAATTATGTACGGGATGCAGAAGTCGACCTCCCTAGACATGAAGGACATGCCGCGTGTCCCCTCCTACCCCTCCTTCTCGGCCTGCCCCTCCATTGGGTCGTACGTCTTCTCCCCACAGTACACCTATGTGGTGTACCCACAGCACCACACCCCAACCACCACGCACGCCTCCACCAAGCTCCGCTACCGCTCCATGAGCTATGATGACACGTGTATTCGTCGGTAAGTTTTATTTTTAGTATCGAGCAGTGATTGAAATTAGTTTTAGATCTTTCTGGCAAGCAGGGCTTGTGGTTTGACGAACCAACCAGCCCCTCTCAAATGGACAAACGCTGCAAATTTGTGGACACTTGGTAAATCTAAAATCAGAAGCCAGACTGGCTTGCTGATATCTTTAACATCAAGCTCCAAGTGAAATTAACCAGCACCTGGCTGGCAGGCAGGAAGATTTATCAAATACAAATTTTCTGAAATTGTTCCAACTTATAGTTAGTCTGAGACAATTTATATGCAGAGTTGAGATATGACAACTAGTGCATCTGGCAATTTATTGTTTAGTGTTTATTTGTTTGATACTATGACAAGACATGAGTGATGGATTCTATAATTAATTTAAAGTCAGTCTTCAAGTTCTCAGAGAATAATCTATGTTAATGGTGCTCGGTATTATCAATATATCGGTATATTGCAATACAGAAACAAAACAATGCATACCGGTACACTCTTAAAATATCAAATATATAGGAGGTTTAAAAATTAACAGCTTCTGTGTAAAATTGCAGAAATATGTAACCAAAAAAACGTGATTAAACTGAAAATTATTATTAAAAAGGAACAAAGTGAAAATAGCACGGACATGTTAAAAGTCTGAAACAGTCACCAGAGTTACTTCTCTAAGACGACAGCCGGTTGAGCATTTGATCACTGTTATAATCGCTGCTATTTAGTCAAGAGAGTATGGAAAACTGAACTATGAAAAGTACCAATATATTGCAATACATATTGCAATATGCTTTTCTGTATCGGGATATATTGCAATACGGAAATGAGGAGCGATATCCATCCTTAATCTACATTAGAACATCACTGCAAAAGATAGGTAGTTCAGTAGGATCATGGCATTATGGTGTCAATAGGTTCCTGACAGCATGCCACTGAATATCCTCATAAAGAACATGATATCACAACGGTATGCTGTCAGGAACCTATTGACACCACAATGTCATTGTCCTACCAAGCTAGCTATCTTTTGCAGTGATGTTCATTGCGTTATGAATATCGTACTTGATGATATAAAACCATTGTTGGTGGAAAATGATGATTCTAGATTATGTTAAAAAAAATTAGAAAATCATCTCCATGGGGAAGACACTTGACTTCACTCTAGCAACATGCCTTGTGGAAGACAGTATAATAATAATAATAATAATAATAATAATAATAATAATAATAATAATAATAATAATAATAATAATAACTAGGACTGCCAAGGCAGTACTTAGGTCTTCAAGACTTCCTGCTTGAACTTCACACAGTGTTTGACCTGCGCATGCTTTTTTGTTTTAGTGGTAAACGGTTAGTTAAAATTGAACCCAATCTCATAAGCAAAGTATGATTATTGCAAAGAAGTTGAAAATGCAGAAAAATTATGCTAGTGAGGAATTTGTCATGATTGACTTTTTTGTTTGTACAGTTATGACGCTTCATTCAAAACAAGTTTCAAGTGTCTAGGTGCATTTTGAAAAATTACCCCATGTTAAAGTTTGGTCAAAAGATTTTTGCCGAATTTGCTGGTTAATTGTGAACGTAAATGACTGTTCGCGATCGATGTTTTAACAGTTCCGTAATGTGCACATACTGGTCTTACATGCTTGAAGAATTAGTGCAATTGTAAATCTAACTTTTTGAGTTATCGCCCTTTAAACATGGTAACACGAGCTATGTCGCTCGAGTTTGAAGGGTTGCTGAGAAAAAAGTTTTAGCGTTAGGACCTTGAAAAAGTCAAATTCAAAATTGCAGTGCTTCAGCTACATGCAGTATGAATTTCAGCTCTTAGATGCAATTATCTTCAGAGAAGAAGATTGTCAAAGATGCATGGGGTCCGAAAATGCAAAAAAGTCAAAAAAAGCAAAATGGCGGCTTAAGTATGCAAGCTACGAATTCGCCATGATTTACTTTTTTGCTTGAAATGAAATTGCGCATCTTTTAAAAAAAGTTGCAAGTCTCTAAGTACATTTTGAAAAAATTTTCAATGTTAATTTTTGAAACTTTGAGTGGTACTGTGCCTTTAACGCATGATCCGATCAAGCTCAAAAGCTTCGCATGTCTATTCCTCAGTAAGGGCTATCAGCTTGCCAAATTTGGTCGAATTTGCATCAGTAGTTTTGGCTAAATCCGATTCACAAAAAAAGTACAAATAATAATAATAATAATAATAATAAATATAGTCGCAAGCGACGACAATGACAGGATTCAGCAAAATATGAGCACCCGTGGCTCTTAGGGGCAAACTAAGTGCTTTTCCAAGTTTAGATAGCGTTTTGAAGACATTTTTAGTGCACTGCAGTTGATTTAGCCGTATTTTGAAGGAAAATGACGTTTTGTATACGTTTTCAGTACGTAGCGAGACATAGGGGCGGAAGTGAGGTTTACTCGATGTACACGGCCTGCTGGCAGTTGAGGCAAGAAAGCAAAAACATCAAAATGCAAGGGGTATCTGCAGGGGAGGCAGTAGAGGTTTGAAAGTTGAAAAAGTGCTAGTGTTTTCCTTTGGCGAGATCAAGTGGTTTGCCGACACTGGAATATTGTTCCCGAATGCTGGTACATAGGTTGAGGATCTTTATATATATAAATAATCAAGACTATGTCAGTCGGTCAGGTCAGGTCAGGTCAGTCAGGCAGGCTTTTTTGCTCGCTTCTCTGCCTGTCTGATCCGATTTTGACAGCTCTTGCCGCACTTGTGTGCATTTGGTCATCTCGCACATGTTGACCATACGTGCAGTCGTACGGACTTTTGCTACAAAGAGCGATTTCGTCCTTCTGTAGACTGTCGATTACGTGCTTGTTTATAAGACATCAAAGAGTATTTCTCTCAAACTTTGCCCCATGTCGCCTATCTTGACAGTTTTCCTTCAACTTTTCAAATTTACCCTTGCTAACGCACGTAACGCATCTCGATACAAGAGCAATGTAGAGTAGTTCTGTCAACTTTTGCCCTTTCACACATGCAAGAGCGCATGTACCTGCATTTGGACATGTCACACGTCTTGACCGTTCTTCAATATTGATGTTTTCCTTCAATTGTTTGCAATTTAACCCTTGCTAACGCACTTAATTGACATATAGTATGATGCAAACTTTGACTCCCTCCTGTGAACTGCAATGACTGTTCGCGATCCATTTTATTCTTGATTCTTAATGACCTCGATCATGTTTACCTCTCCTGCAAAATTCATGAAATTCGACGGGTAGGTTTTTGAGTTTTCTGCCCTTGAATATGCTAAAACGAGCAAAGTCGCCCGACTTTGCAGGGTTGCTGAGAAAAAAGAATTAGTGTTAGGACCTTGAAAAATATAAATTCAAAATAACAATGCTTCAGCTACATTGAGTATGAATTTCAGCTCTTAGATGCAAGTATCTTCAGAGAAGAAGATTCTCAAAGATGCATGGGGTCCGGGAATTTCAAAAAGTTAATTAAAGCAATATGGCGGCCAAACTACTCATGTTACGAATTTGCCATGATTGACTTTTTTGCTTGAATTGTTACTGTGCATCGTTTAAAAAAAGTTGCAAGTCTCTAAGTGCATTTTGAAAAATTTTCCCATGTTAATTTTTCGAACTTTGGATGGTACTGTGCCTTTAACGCTTGAGCCGATTAAGCCCAAAAGCTTATTGTGGCTTTGTCTCATGAAGCTCTACCAGACTGGCGAGTTTGGCTGTAATCGCTTCAGCGGTTTGGGCTAAATCGTGGCCACAAAATCGGTGGAAGAAAAATAATAATAAATATAGTCGCAAGCGACGACAAAAGGATTCAGCGCATAAAAAGCACATTCAGTACATAGAAAGTAATGTTAGCTACCTGCCCTGAAAATTTCATGAAGATTGGTGCATGCATTAAGCTTCAGCGGCATGTTTTATCTGAAAATTGCGATTATTGCAAAGAAGTTGATAATGTGCAAAAAGTATGCTACTTAGGAATTCGCCCTGATTTGCTTTTTTGCTCGTGATGTAATTGCCTATAGCTTAAATCAGATTACAAGTCTGTAAGTGCATTTTGAAAAAAATTCCCATGTTAATTTTTCGAACTTTGGATCGTACTGTGCCTTTAACACTTAAGCCGATTAAGCCCAAAAGCTTATTGTGGCTTTGTCTCATGCAGTTCTATCAGGCTGGCAAGTTTGGCTGTAATAGCTTCAGCGGTTTTGGCTGAATCGTGTTCACAAGAATTGTGGAATAATGAAAACCTATTTCTGGAACAAATAATTTCATAATGCGAACAAACTATGATACTTATGAATTCGTCATGATTTACTTTTTTGATTGTATCGTTATTACGCTTCCTTCAAAACAAGTTTCAAGCCTGTAAGTGCAATTTGAACAAATATCCCATGTTAATTTTTTTTAAACATATTTTTGCTGTTTTTGATCGTTTATTGTGAACGAAAATGACTGTTCGCGATCAATGTTTTAACAGTTTCTACAAGTCCACATACTAGTCTTACATTCCTGACAAAATATTGCAATTGTGAGTCTAACTTTTTGAGTTATCGCCCCTTGAACATGCTTGTATGAGCTAAGTCGCCCGACTTTGCAGGGTTGCAGAGAGAAAAGTTTTAATGTTAGGACCTTGAAAATTAAAGATTTAAAATTACAATGCTTCAGCTACATTGAGTATGAATTTCAGCTCTTAGATGCAAGTATCTTCAGAGAAGAAGATTCTCAAAGATGCATGGGGTCTGTACATTTCAAAACATTCAAATAAAGCAATATGGCGGCCAAACTGCTGATGCTACGAATTTGCCATGATTGACTTTTTTGCTTACAATGTTACTGTGCATCGTTTAAAAAAAGTTGCAGGTCTCTAAGTGCATTTTGAAAAAAATTCCCATGTTAATTTTTCGAACTTTGAATGGTACTGTGCCTTTAACGCTTAAGCCGATTAAGCCCAAAAGCTTATTGTGGCTTTGTCTCATGAAGCTCTACAAGACTGGCAAGTTTGGCTGTAATCGCTTCAGCGGTTTGGGCTGAATCGTGCGCACAAAATCGGTGGAAGAAAAATAATAATAATAATAATAATAATAATAATAATAAAACACGCCAATAACAATAAGGATTCAGCAAAATTTGCTGAATCCTTAATAATAATAATAAACAGGATAAAAACAATAGGTCTTCCAGACTTTGTCTTGAAGACCTAATAATACTTTATTACCCCGAAAGGAATTCAGTTTGTATCGTCACAATCGTCTTTTTGAAGATCAAGAATAGTACATATCATCTTATATTTTGTTGTCCATTTATGAGAATCTGATTTATCAGATTTTTTCATTTTTACTGCCAAGAACATTACCTAAATTCTTGATGACTTCCCTTTTGAAAAAATATTGATATGTAACTCAGTTTACTTGAACCTCAAATTTGATACCAAGAAACAAATTGCCAGAGGTTCATTATTCATGGTCAAGTCTTGACCCCTGATTTAAGATGAACTATACTTCATACATGTGAATTTGGGCAAGTGATATATAAAAACGAGCAATGTGTTTAGATGAGAGTATAGGGCGCCCTCAGGGTGATCCATATTTGTCACTGAGCACCTGATGTAGTCAAAGATAACCTGTGTCATGAGAATCATAAATATTATTGCCATATGGTCATAGTTACAAAATGGAGAATATCTCATTGCTGTAGATGTCCACTTATCGTGTGCATTTTGACATTTTATGAGCAAGGTTTTAGATGAAATGTTCTGACCTTTGATACAATATTGTATATGAGAAGTAATTATTGTTAGAGTGAATAATTGTATCTGAGAGTTAAAGTGATTAATTGTAACAAGAGTTATGGTTTTAAGTTAACTCAAACCAAATAATCATAACCAAGAGTGAATAGTAAAAACAGAGTGAATAGAAAAAACATAGTGAATACTTTCAAGAGTGAATAGTTAAAACCAAGAGTGAATAGTTAAAGCCAAGAGTGAATAATTGTTACAGAATGAATAGTTACTAGGAGTGAATTATTTTGTGAATTGTGCAGTTTTTCAAGGGTATGAAATCAGGCAAATGGTTATTTGAATGTCACGTTGAACTGTCTTACCATTGTTGAGTTGTCAAGAAGGTCATGCTGTATAAATATATATGCACACCTACCACAGTATGTCTAAAAGGGTACTCTCCGAGTAAGATAAAACTTGGTGCTTTGTTAACCTTGCAAGGACTTACAAGCATGTTTTGTTAAAATTCATATCTAAAATCAGTTTGATTGGCGAGTGGCAAGTACTTGCTACTTTGTTAAATCATAGGTAGCAAATGTCTGGTTACTGGTAGCAACAATCTTTAGCCTTGCCAATAATCCCACCTTTCATACATCTAGTGTGAGTCCCATTAGTAATGACCAACAAGTGTTTGGCATCAGGAAATTGAAGTACTAATATTAGTAGGCTTATGGGTGAAAGTGCGCAATAAAGTACACCATTCCTTTGAAAATGACCGCTAATTGATTAAATATGATGTTTCACTGAAAAATATCAGGTAGCAAGTTGAAGTTAGTGTCTATTATCAGGTAGCAAATATGTTTTAAGGTAGCAAAGTTGATACCGTTGGAGCTAAAGTGGAACCCTGTTGCAGGCTTTCTTTTTGCAATATTGCCAGTCTCCTAAACTTCTGCAGTGAATGCAATTTTATACCTAAAAATTAGATAGTTATAAATACAGAAACCTTGAGGTGTTTTATGACTCTGTGTTTCCAATTTGTTAATTCCCTTCCGAGTAGCAGAATATTTTTGTAAGACTCTTCATCCAGTTTCACTCCCGTATTATTACCCTTTTGATAAACTGTGATTCCAAAATGTTTGCATTTCAAGATTGGTTTAACGCTAATTTCATTGAAATTTTTTTGCCTGTGGTTTAAGTAGAGATTATATAAACATATCTTTATTTCATTGAATGGAATAAGGATTGGTGGACAACTTTAAAGGTTTGCTTGATCATCGCTTCTTAGTAACAATAAAAAGCTGGACACAAAAAAAACAACTAATGAAAACAAAATATTTTTGATAGTAAGTAGAGATATTTTAGCAGCAGAACTGTAACTGACTGTCATATATCAATGCAAAATATTTATGAAATCTGATGTTTTCCCCTTCCATTTAGTTAGTGATTACTTTCTATAGACTTCTATTATGGGTGGTTGTGTTAATAAAATTTAGGCAAAGGAAGGGTCAGATTATGACTAACTTTCAAAACCTCTGAATTTAGATGAATAAATTTTACACAGACGTCAAGCCTTTTTATAAAGCAAATTGAGAACCACGCTACGTTTGTTTTAAAGAAATTGAATTAAACTCCAAGAAAACCCAACAGGTTTCCAAGTGTACAAATTTGATTTTAATTTCATCTATGTAAGTTAATAGTTTGAAAAGTTGCACATATTTGCTCGAGTTTTGTTGAATTGAACAATACAGGGTCAAGACCTAATTTAAAAATTCTTGTAGGGCGTTTTCACCCTAAACATATCCGCTGCTTAAATAATGATAAACAAATGTGGAGTAAGAAAACGTGCGTGATATTCTTCAAGCATAGTACATAGAGAATTCGACTTCATTGAAAACTTTTAAACCAGAAACCTTAGTGCAGTATTGAAAAACATATGTGATCAACATGTTGGAGATTTAAAAAAAACCTTTATGCCTTAAAGTACAAGGAACATTATATTTAGTTGGAAGATATTGAAAGAAATATAGTTTTAATATTTGTTGTATTGACAGTTGTCATAATAGCAACGGCATGAATAAATATAAGTGAATGATTAACGACTGAAACATGCCGTTTCACACATTTCATTATCTCATCTATAAATTTATTTTCGATTTTGAATTACTTGTTATGCAATAATTTAACCTTTGACCTTTATTCATCAATCATAATGACATACATGGCATAATCAAACAGAGGCGATGGGGGTTTTTAGGGACTGAAATGGGGGTTTTTCCTTCTCAATGGGGGTTTTTAGGGTCTGAAATGGGGGTTTTCCTTTTTTTGCAGAACATATGATTTATTGTATTTAAAAATAACAACTTATATATTTATATCTAATTATTTTTAGATAATATTTCAAACCTCATTGCAGGAATTTTGGTACTAGCTTATTACAAATATAAACCATAAATTACTATGTTTTATTTGAAAAATAACTTTATGTTGTGACATATAAATCTATAAGAATCCAGATAGTTATTTCTAACATAAATCATAATAATAGTCTTTTAAGCAGGATCTCAATAATTAACATAAGAAGTTTGTGACTGTCATGCAAAATTATTTTAGTTATTATTATCTTTATCAACTTAGATTGAATTATCACTTAAATCTGACATCAAAATAATTTACAGTTAATTGAAAATATTAATTGAGTAAGATCCAACTCTGTGATCGTCACATTGAAATTTAAGATTTACAGATCGTTTGTAATTATTTACCGATCGATGAGAGGACTTTGTTTACAAATGCACTTCATGCAATAATAGAAGTGTTGATGAACGGCAGTTTATCGACAGTGCTGGAATGAATGAGCGCGTTTACTTCACGTAAATTTAACCGAAATTTCAAATAGTTTAATCGTACCTGCCTCATTAAAACATCGATAATATGTTTTGTTTACAAATATTCTTCCTAAAAACATGAATAAGATCGTGTTTTTAAAACTATGTACGAAAATACGACTCCGGACTGCAGAAGTAAATTTTACAAGTTGGTCGAAACACGTGGTCGTCATAATTTCATGGCAACATATATTACCGATACAACAAAAAATGTAAAATAAACCATAATCTGTTTAGCAGTTATTAGTATTTTATTAAAATAATGAAACATACAATAAATACTTTTATTTATTCGTATATATAACTCGAAGACAGACAATCGTAAAGAAAATCATGGACACGAGAGCATAATTCTAATGTTATTTGTCGTTAAGAAAAGGCATTGATTTTCCAAACGATGTTTCCTTTTTATAGCTCCTGTAAGATTATGTTCACGACTTCAATGTTCATTTTCGGTAATTTTTGCGATTATTAAATCTTTTGAAGTTTAAGAGGTATGTTGTCGATCTTTATTAGTCAATTATAATGATATTGTAATATCTTATCATTAACTTAAACGTAATTCATCGAGCTTCAGCTATCCCATAGAAATAAAAACTACTCGATAATTAATTCTCGAATCACCGATGTACAATAACAAGGTGCTCTTGCGATCGTAAATATTTGTTTTAATTTCGACTAAAAACTATTGATAAGTTTGAAATTTTATCAAATCGAAGATTTAAAATAGCTAACACAGCCTTAGAAAAATCATTCTTAGCACTTCTTAAAATCGGGTTTTTTCCATACCCGATCGGGTACGCGGGTTAGGCGGCCTGAAATTGGGTAAACCCGCCGAAATCGGGTAATATGCCATGTATGTAATGAGGATGTTTTTATGATGTGCTGATCCAAGTCCAGAAGTACTGTTCATAATATTACCCTTCTGAGGTCAAAGGATACTTCCCGATTTTCAACTTCCTCGGCAGTATTCAGCCACGGTGATGTGGTGTTATAATATTCAAAATCATATTTGTAACTTATGTACCTTTTGTATAGTGTTTAGAACGTAAAGCTCAGTGGATATCTGGTTTGCCAGAGGATTAACATGTCTCAGGTTTGAGCTTAGGAAAGAGCTCTGCAGTTAATCTGTATAAGAGAATTTTTTTTTAATAGGTATAAGTAATTTTTTTCAGGTCTACATATCGGGGCAGGAGCAGCAATTGGCCATATATTTCATCTTGTGCTTGGAGGTTTCACGGCATAAAAGAATCATTATTGCCGAATTTCTCAACAATATTTTCAGCTGTGATACAAGGGAGATAATTCTGAAAGCAGTGTTGAAAACCCTTTATCACATTACGACACTCTAGATTCATTTACAGTGGTTGTTCGAGCAAACAAGAGAAGTATTGAGTTAGACGTCTAATTAGATTTTTGGTGTTTTTTTGGGAAGGAGGCTTTCTACCATCGTTTTGACTGCTAAGCAAAACTGACAAGTGATTATGATATTCAAAGAAAAGGAAGACAAATATTGCATTCATTTTAAATACGATCTTTTATGTAAGGGGGGTAACCATCCAACTAAAAAACAACTCCGAGTTTGCAGACAAATATTAAATTTGTGACGTTTTGCCACCCGTGAGGGCGGCTTCATCAGTGGACATTTCTGCCGATGCAAGTGATATCCACTTCTCACTGGTGGCAAAACGTCACAAATTAAATATTTGTCTGCAAACTCTTAGTTGTTTTTTAGTTGGATGGTTACCCCCCTTACATTTCTTTACTAATGGTTATGCTATTAGTCTACCATCCCACATCCTTAAGTGGATCCGGAAATCTTCTCAATACTCACTACTGTTAGCTGCCAATAACCCCTTGGAACACGCCATAAGACTAGTCCTAAATATGATCTTGTTGAATGAAATGATGTTTCTTAGATGAAAACGAAAATAGACTCAAATTAATTAACGTTAAGTTGTTAAGTCTGTAAAGTAATGAAAGTGATATTAGGTGAGCGGTCACTGCCAATGTACACACTCTCAAATAGATGTTTGATAAATCCAACATAGTTCTATTCCAAATACTAATCCATCTGATATGTTTACCTTCAGGTCAGATTCAGCTTCTTTACTGAATGGATTTTGTGAAAAGTTATTTCTGGTCGCCTAATGTATATAACGCAACCTGAATTCCGGCTATTGTTCATTGTGACCTTGTGTGATATTACAGGGATGTATGTAAATTCTAAAGGAAGGTTTGCATTATCAGATCAGGAAAATAGCAGGCGTTAGCCTATTTCAGATCAAGTGGTCTAGGTATGAATCCAACTGCAAGTGTTTCAGATTCTTTGGAAGTGGGAGCTCTTCTTCAGTGATATTTAGTTCAACTTTTTTATTGGTACGGTGGTACCAACTTTTTGCAAATTCCATCTGTGCTTGCAAATTTCATTGTTTGGCAGAGTCACAATAGTGTTGCAAGCTTTTCTTCTTTAACCAGTGATTCTGTCAAACCTGAAGATAAAGTTACCAACCGAGTTGGAGGTGTGCATTAATTGGAACACCAAGGCGCATGCAAATTGTGATCCTGAGACTAGTCAAAGGATTATATCAAACTTGCCTAGGTGTTCCAGTTTTTCACACACACAGTGAGGTCGATAACAGATTTACCATTCAACTTTTAAAATAATTTCAAACAACAACAAAAATGTAAAAAAATTGTAAAGAATTTAAATAAATGTTTATCTCTAAAAGCCCATAGAATTTTCACACACACACACACACAGAGCAAGGTCGATAACTGACTTACCATTCAACTTTTAAAAAAAATTTCAAACAACAAAAATGTTAAAAAATTATCAAGAAATAAAATGTTTATCCCAAAAAGCGCAACGGTGTGTACATATTACACCCTCCCCCACCTCTTACCTAGGAAATTATAAGATCCCTGATGTGTTACACATGTTATTAGACTGGCAACATTGGTCAGATTTATACCAGATGACATTGCTAAAGTGCACTTGAAGACTTACATTGTGTTTTACTTGGTCAAGGTCCTGGTCTGTAAACATGCCACTTTTAGACTAATAGATTTAAGGAGAGTTTTCTGTAAACAGTGTAAAAGTCATGGCCTGAATTTTTAGTTTATTTTTAGCAAGATACAGATGTTTGGAGTCAGTTGTTGTTTTTTTTTAAAAAAGAAAAAATCGGAGTCCAAGTATAAATATATTTCTTGTAGGTTATGGAACAAACTTGGTCACTCTCTTTTCAGAAGCATAATAACTGGAAAATATTTTTTCAAGTGCTATTGAAAGTTTAAAAATTCACATAAGAAGGTAATTATGTTCAGGGTAGTTCATTTATTTAGGTCTTAGTGTTTTTGTATGGAAGTTATGGTGGAAGGGAGGTAACTCTTGTCCTCCTGGCTGAACTGTTTAAAGCAGCAGTAAAATATTACAGAAGTCTCCATAAATGTATCTAATGTTTGTTGTGGTTAAAAGAGTTAAAACTAAAATGAACATTGTTGATGAAGTTTTTTCTCTATTCTTTCTTTTCAAAGTCCTGTTCTATTGGTCGTAGTTTATTGATTATTATGGGGATTTTTTTTATTGCAAAATTTCTTTTTTAAAAAGGACATATTGTTCTAGCGAGTGATAAGATGTCAAAGATTTCAAAAGGTGAAAGTAAATTTCAAGTGACAAATCCTTCTAAATTAATTTCCATCGTAGTCAATGATAAATTGTTTTTGAATAATTTGTCAAGTTTATGATCACACAGAAATAAAACACAAATGAAGGGCAGCATTAAAGAATAAAAAGGGAATGAGCGTTTGTGATCTTATAAATTCACTACTCTTCACCAAATTTTTAAAAAATGAAAAGACTACTTCATAAGGGTAAAAATGAATAATTTGGCATCTGAAGGGGGCTAGTTAACTGTTCCAAATTTTCTTGAACGAGTAAAATGTTTTCATCATAACAAAATATTTGGTCGATTTCACTCGTTCGTTGATGTTGCATTTAAAATTAGGGACTTTTTTAGGCTGTTTACTTTTCGGATCTCCTGCTATTTTGTGTCTGATATGAAATTTTGGTTTTTAACTTCGAGTTTTAAAAAAGATATGTTCAAAAAACCTCAAAGATTTCTTCTTCCTCAGAATCAAGCTCAGTGGTCCTCCATAAGATATTATCTTATTTTTGAGTCTGGACGTCAGCCTCTACCGCACCGTCTCTTTGAGAAGAGCACTGATCAATATCTTGACCATCTCCACAGTTGGAGGACTGTTTTGAAATGTAGTCATTGCTGTGAGCTCAGCAACCATTCATGCATAAGGGGACTAGAAATACTTGACATTTAGATAGTGAACTACCATCAGAAATAGTACAATTATTGTACTTTTTTGGGTTGTGTCCCTTGTTGGATTAGATCAGACTCCCTTTGAGTCTGGCGATACCGCCAGCAACGAGCGACCGTAGCAGCAGCTAACCAACTCGGCCATTAACTAGAAAGCCCATAGTGCTTTTACACATGCACCATTTTGAATTTTCTGTGGCTGACAGTCGCAGAGAATGATCTTTACTTAGCCAGTTAGTTTAATGTAGCAAATATTATGCATATGGCGCAGTCATAAGTAACTACTGTGATTTTTTTAAAAATATTTTGCGAAAATCCTGAGAAGAGAATATTTGTATTTTTCATTGATATCCTGACCCTTTTAACGTTAAGAAAAATCATATGCAAGTAACAAGTGTTCTTCCTATAATATCATAGTACACCAATATGGTAGATGGTACAATGCCCAATTCAAAGTATGTGTTGATAATTGAATACGTAACTTAACTAAAATTTAACCGTAGCTTTCAGATTAATGCCCAGTAAATAAATGAAGAAAGGGTTAAAAAATAATATGACAATATTTTGGAATTGTGGTGTCATAGTACCTTAATTTTTTTCACAAATGAAAAATATTTAAAATTCCCTTGTTATAATTAATAATCACATAGAACAAATGGGGATTGGGAGCATTTTAGTTCATTAATAAAAAAATTTCACACCAAAAAATATATATTCATTCAAACGCATCCCAGTTACTTTGTCATAACAATCAATATCATAATAACATTATCTATACAAGTGACGTAGAGTATGTTTCATGATTTTTAATGTAGCTTTAGTAAGAGCTAAATTACCTTTAACCTGAGTTAAGGTAAGATTCCCTCCCTTAACTCGCATCTTTATCTCTAAATGCCAAAATTATGACATATATTCTTGTTTTCAATGATAAAGGTTAAAAATTCCTAATTCTGTTTCCAATTAACGTGTACATTTGTTAAATCATCTACTTAAGTCTGACAACCTATGTTTGTTTTTGTGTCTGCTATAAATAAGTTTCTAAATTTACATTTGAGTCACGGGTGCGCGCTGGACTGGATAACTTAAATCATGACTTTACCCTGTTTATAGTTACTTTACCAAACTTATAAGCATTAGGATTCTGTATTAATGAGACAACCACTATTTCTTGATAAAATAAAACCATTAATGAAGATTTACATTTTTTACTCTAAAAACATACATTATGCCCCTTTATTAGCTTCTATGTTTAAAAAAGGTTATGATTAGGTAGAAAGTAAAAAAGTGAAGATCGAGTTTGGAAGACAAAAAATCTGTACTAATGCAAATATTGTGATCGCAAATATGGCATTGTTGAAAAATCAAAGAGGTATATATTTAATTAACAAGATACCAATGTTCATAAAATATGTGAGAATTTAAAAAAAATAAAATTCGAAAAAATTGAGATTTATGATTTCTCCCCCCCCTAAAACTATATTTTCTTATCAAAATCAGATTTGAGAAAAAAAACAATGAAACTCAGCGTCTTTAAAGAATGCATTTTTTTAAAGATCACTTAAAAGCTTTTTGTTTTTATCAAATTCGTGTATTGGTAAACACACTTCTTTAAAAGACTTAAACCTATCTTCATCATTAATGAAAACAATATGTTCATCAATAAGTCAATCATTCTTATTTTTATTTGCTGTACAAATTTTTTCCCCCAAGATGTGTTTATTTTTATTCTATAATTTTCAAATGATTTCTTTTTAGATTACATAATTCAATTCATAATAATGTTTTCTTATTAATACTAATTTTAAAAATTCATTTTTACCAAATAAGCTATAGGAAATAAAACATTAAAAATTTTTTAAAATCTTTTCAAGAAAATGATGACAAGAAATAATGAATTAAAAAACCAAACAAAGATTTATTTTTAGCTCTTATTCTGGTCCGTGTTTTGGAGGTCGTTCACTTATGATCAGGATCAGGATCAACGAATTCACGTGCATTGCTATTTTTAGCCATGTTGTCATGCATGCTGTTACTTGTTTAGACGAGAGACCCAGTTTTGGCGTGCAGTTTTCGATGTCTGTAAAAAGCATAACATCATGTGAGATTATGTGATATTAGGAATTTTCTGTTTCTGGTTTTAATTGATACTTTTCTAATTACATTACTTTTAGATAATTATTCTTTTAACATTGTTTTTATTTTCTTGATGATTTTTTTTTCTTTATTATTTGTATCTTTGTAGAGATTAACCTTCCCAGAGGTTTGTGTGTTTTTCTTTTTTTTATCCTATTTATGTTTGGATTTGTTTAGTTTAGATGTGAATAAAACTGAAAAATGGTCTATGAAAATATAAGTAAAGGGAGGTAACTCTTGGGTCTCTGTTTGAGAACAGCATTGTAGATCTTGTATGTATATATTATGAGAGCTTCGTTTAGTTGATTTTTTTTCCATGCGCATATGGAAACTGTAGAGTTGTTGGCAGGATAGTAGGGTTTGTGGAAATGTTTTGGGGATTGGAGTTTTCTGTAATTTGACAATGCGAAGTTTCTTGATGGAAATAGCTTTGTTCTTACACATGTGTGCGTGTGTGTTGTAGTGTTTTGAAAGAACGGTTTCTTAAGAGTTGTCAGAACTTATTAAGGGATCTTTCATTAAGCATTTCATCCTTAATGAGAATTGTATTTTTCAAATTTGTATCGAGGTTTTTTTCAACTTTTTTCAACCAATAAAACCTCAATCCATTAAAAGATACTTTTCCACCTTTAAGCTTAGATTTTGAAGTTGAGTTTGAGATCCTGCAATATTATGTCAACATTGGTTCAAGGAAAAGAAATAAAAGATCTATGCAATATTTTTTGCAGTTTTAGACTTTAGAAGTTGCTTATGCAGATAAAGTAACCTCAAACTTGACATCCAATCAATTCTTTAAGCACCTTACAAGATGTGCTATTTCAACATGCCTTGTATTGTTTTTTTATGAAAGTTCCAGAAATTTTTTAATTGGTCAGACTTGTTACCAAAAACTAAATAAATACAAATTATGTATGTTTTTCCTTTACCGTCAAAAATTCTACAAATTTCTGAATGACTAATCAATTGGTATCAATTTTTGTACAAAAAAGTAACAATTTTTGAAAGAGTCATATGTCATCGGGCGGGATAGCGAAGTGGTTAGCGCATTCAGCTTTGTATTAAGAGGTCTTTGGTTCAAATTCCGCCAGGGGCTCGGCACTTTTTCTGCAGTAGAGAACTGGTCTACACGCAGTCAGGTTTTGGTGCAATAGTACTTAAAATTTCAGTGCAGTAACTCCAATGGTTCGTTAGTTCCAGCCGATGCTCGCAGGTTTCACTGCAATGCATAGCCAGAATGGTGTTACTAGCAGCCGCGATATAAGTAAAATACTCTTGAAACCATTAGTAAATAATACACCCATTGTCTTCTGATACCAATGTATCTGCATGGGTTAATGAAAGTTAAAAACATATCTCTTGTGAAAGACGATTTTGGATGAATTATTTCTACATCTTGGAAGCTGGAAGCTTGAAGATGTTTTTGCGAAAGTCTCTCTTGGTCTTATACAGTACAAAGAAAATTAAAGTTCTCAAGTCTTGGAAAAACTTGTCAGTGTCACTCAACAGAGTCTAAATAGATGTTTTAGATGTGGATTGATGGAGTAGAAGCCTGTTTATAAAAGGGTTTTCACTAGGACGAGACTGAAAGTATTTGAATGAGGGCAAGTACATTACCAGACGAAAATAGCCACTTGAATCAGCGATTCTAGTCAGGTTTTAGAACTTTTTGCTTGTGGTTATTTTCTTTTTTTCTTCTGACTTTAACTAAATATTTGAGAGAAAAATCAAATTTTTATTTTGAAATCAAGCCTTTGAAGGATAGTTATCTGTTAAAAGGCTTAGAATACAGAATAAAAGTGAACAAAATCAAAAGTAAATTTGCATTATTTAAATTCATCCTCACCGTTGTTTTCTTAGATTTTACGTGAAAATAATTCATTTTTCTGAATCACATATTGATAAAAAATTGTTTACTTAAAATCAAATAAAATCATTAAACAAATTTATATTTGATATGAAAGTGTTTAATGGATAACATTATCTTCAGAAATGTTGTGCTTTTGTCCAAATAATGTAACTTTACTGTTCCTTAGGTGATGTTGAATTATGTTGATAATAACGTTGTAAGCAATCAAGTTAATTGAAACATTAGGGTCTAATGTTTATGAATTATCTTCTTTAGCCCTCCAGATTGCTCAGATTTAAATAGAGACAATTGCACTAATTGACCCAGCAAATAGGTTTACTAAATAGAATATGTCCATACAACAAAGAGTTTTGTATAAACAAAGAGCCAGGTGGCGAATCTCCTTGCCAGACACCTGTTGTTATGTATGCGATATTCCTAGGGCTGATGGAATATTGATATACATTCAGGGCAATGACTGATAACTCAAAATGTCTTCTTAGAACAAGATTATCACTTACGGCAGCCTCCGAGAATGACGTGAAAGTGAACTTTTTATTTATTATAGGAAAAGAAATGGGATTTTCATATTTATCCAAAATGTAGACTTGCTTTTCAGGATGTTATGTTTTGGGCTAGATAACTCTAGATGGTTTTTTAGATTATCCCCCACCCTTTGAAAAATGATTCTATTCAATATTGGATAGGAGCTCGGAGAAATGGAGATATAATTTTTTATCAAAATGTAGACTTACTTTTACAAGTTGTTTTGTTTTGGGCTAGGGTGAATAGATTTAAATTATATCTCTGTAAAAATTCTTGAAAATGAATGTTTTATCAAATCTTTAAATGAAGCTCCTTGAAAGTGGTATTTTTTTACTCATCCAAATTTAGACTTTAAGATTTTCAAGAGGGCATGTTTTGTGCTAGGGATATAAACTAACTCCCTCTTAAAGCCTCTTTAAAATTTATTTAGGAAATAAATATGTTATTCAACACAGGAAACAAGCAAAAAATAACACTTTTTGTTGTTTGTGCATGGAGTTTTATTTGATGTCTTATACACTCCCTGAATAGGATAAAGAATAATTAACCTTGACTCTAAAAGTTTTATAACTACAGCCAAATCTTGCATTAGAAATCATGTCATAGTATTTTACTGTTAAACATGCAGGCATAAGTAATAGAATATTTTTCCTTTTATTTAAACACATTTAGAATTTGGGATAATCAAGTGACTACTATCTTCAACCTGGAAAGAATCAAGGAGGATGTTCATTTCATGTCGGGTATATTTGCCGTTAGGCGCCAGTGTAAACATCGTTAGGACGTAGACTGCGTGTAGTAGGTAATCATCGCCATTCTGTTTGGATAAAGAAGTTCAAAGCAGAAGCTTTCGGGATGGCTTTGATTTGTCTAAGAGGAGTTTTATAAATCTAACCTTGAATGTTGGTGGGACTTTAAAAGTTCAGAAATATTTGAAGAGAGAGAAAACTTATTTTTTGGAAATGTGGATATTTCTGATTGTACATTTATATCTTATCAAATTAATATACTTGGAGATAAGTATTATTTCATGATCTACAAGAAGTAGAATTTAGATGTAATGGTTACTTTGTTTTAAGGCATAAATCTAAAAATTTGCAAAAATAAACCTGGTTGTTAATGGAAATAAGGGATAAATGGTTAGCTGTCGAGTCTAAAATAAGAAGCTAAATGCATAAAGACCATGAAAAGTTTCAAATCAAAGTGAGAAACTGTTCTGTTAAACTAAGATAAAGAGTTTTTCGTGTAATATCACTTGTATTTCATCAAGGGACAGACACATGCCAAACTCTAAATTTGTTGCTGTATTTAATTTCTCTTTATGCTCTTTAAATGTATGAAGAAATGAACTCTTTATTTAGCAAAATGGAAATAGAAAAATCTTTTTGGCAAAGGATCGTAAAGAATTAAGAATGTGTAATTCAGCTCACATTTATAATGATATGAAGAGATCCTTTCCATATTTAGACATTCAACTCCTCCCAAATGAAAAATTTCATTTTGTCGTCAGTAACGACCCTTCCCTATGATTGACATCAGTATGTTCACCTGTATTCACGTCACCTGCCCTCAACAGATAGAAGTCCTACCTGTACAATAGATCCGTGTGGGCTGCTAAGATCATACCTGTGATGTGTGGGTGCTTTCAACCCCCTTAACGCTGAAACTTATTATTTTTTTACACCTTTGTGAATAGATGCATTGCATTGTAAACAGGCAATATGAAGTAATTTAGTACCTAGGCCTGACCTCAATTGGCAATTTCTCATATCATCTACACTACTATTAAAATGAATTTAATAATATGCACATCACACTTTTATGCCTATCTTTTAAGTAAAATAAACCCTCAAACAAGACAAGACTGCTTTGATATTAATCCGTCAGTTTCAATTACATAAGATCTATGTCCATTTCAGCCCTTGGTGTCAAAAGCAGAATAATTCCATTGCCAAATTTCACAAGCTGCTTGGAGCTAAGGAGCACTTTAGCCATAAGTTATGACATTGTGTTACGGTCACCTTTCATAAGCCGCTTGGAGCTAAGGAGCACCTTAGCCATTAAGTTATGACATTGTGTTACAGTCACCTTAGTCCAATTAAGCTATGCAAAAGCTAGTTTTATCATTTCCCCAAATTTTCTGTCCAAGGCTCTTGTTTTCAATATGCGGTAATTCCATGGCCTAACTTTCACAAAGCCGACTTAGAGCTAAGGCGCATCTTAGCCATAAGTTATCACATCGAGTTACGGTCACCTTAGTCTAAGTGAGCTATGTGCAAGTCAGATATATCATTCCCCCATGAATATTGTAGTAGTTGCCTAATGATAATGTATCTTTCAATATCCATTCCTGAATAAGGTTTTAACAGTATTTAACAGTTGACAAAGGGATTTACAAAACTGCAAATTGTTGACGTAATAAGGGTTAGCCGCTCACGATAAAAATCCTTTCTATTTTCGTCTCTACATACCCTTTGTAGTTGGATACAAGGGTACAGGTGACTCGCAGGACGAGGTTTTTAAATTTATTTTTAAATTGACGTTAGTGAAATGCTTTGAATATTCTGATATGTTGTTTGCAGGGCCGAGTTGAGCAAAGGCGAATGGTTCAGTTTTTTCTCCTAAAAATGTTGACTTGATTCTTAAGAAGTCTGAAATATTGAGATGATTTATGAAACTGTAAAAGCACTCCAAATAAGAATTTATGACTACAACATTTTTGAACAACTGAAATCTATTGCTGTCATTAACAATCAGATAGTGAACAGTCTTTGACAATATAAAAAACCTTTTTATCAACATGTGATTTTTTTTGGCATCTTATTTTGATTTCAGCGCAGATTCAGTTTTTTTCACTCCGGTAAGACTTTAGAAATGGGGTGTTACTTTTGATACTTCACTTCTTGATGTTACAGTTATTAGAATGCTTATATTTTCATAATGAAAAAAACAGAACCCCTAGACTTTCCAAATTTAATTTCAGATAAAAAAATCACCTGTTGATAAGCTTTTACTGACTGTGATATTTGACATTTAGCTTACTGACGCAAAAACTCAAGATAAGGGTAGTATTTTGCTGTTGGGTTTTGATAAGATATTCTGATAATTTCAAGTCATATTTTATCTCAAACTTTGTAACCTTTGCAGCAAGGTAGGGGTTTTTTCCAATTCAAAACCCTATAGGTGATTCATGGTTTCTAAACCAAATAACCTGAATTCAGAAAAACACAAATATATCCACAAGAGTGAAAAGAACTTCTTCTTTTGGGATTTTCATGAATAATCATGATGTTATGAATAATAATCTGTTATGAAGCAAAGTAAAATAATACTAATGAAATATTAAGAGCTTATCATTTGTTGACAGCCATCAAACACTATTACTATTCAACAGCATCCTCACTGGAAAAAATAAATATTAGTTCAAGATGCACAAAGTACATTTACAATGAGCACATTTGTGACGCCAGAAAATATGTACTCTAAATAGATGAAATTGACATATAGATGACATGATTGATATTGTCCCGAGGCTATGGGTGTAAATTGTTTGTTGTGACAGTTATATAAGTATAGATAAGTATCTGTGTGACTCATTGACAAACTATTTCATATATTTATGTAAAAGAGACAGTGAAACAGATGTTTGTGGAATATTTACTTGTGAATAAAATTAATTTTAGAAACAAAGTGAATCAGACCTTTATAAAAGTTCTTTTGACATGAAATTGCTCCTGAAATGATACATGAACAAATTTAAACTGTAAGGTTGGTTTAAGTTTGCAACTTTGTCCAAACAAATTATCAAAGTGAAAGCTGAAATGAATTCTTAGATATTTTGAGTTCATTAAAAAAAAGAATTTAAGTGTTTACACTATCTTTCTAATAAATTTGTTTTGATTAAAAAAATAGTATGAAGGATTATGATTAAAGCAATTATTTATGATTTATATTGTATATGAATATATATTATAATTAACAGGAACGGTTCAATGAGGGTATTTCTTTTGGTATTTCAAGTAGAGATACCTGCAATAAATATGTTATTGATGATACATAACACATTTTCATTAAAACAGGTTACCAAGGGTAATATTTTACCTGCTCAAATTAACAGTTGGACATAAAAGACATTATTCAGTTAATAGAAAATGTCCTAATGCTTTGACTTGCAGTCTTATGAAGAGTCACTACATTTGTTGAGTCTATCAATATATGTATTTCATCATCACAAAGCTGTAACACTACCCTTCAAGGCAATACAGCCCTTCTTTAAGAAGATAAAAAGTTAGCAAAAGCAAAATTTCTAACTTGACTTTACAAAAGTTGAAAAGGACTGTACTCTTGTCCAGCGTATGGAATAAGGTAGAGGAATATCATTTATAAGTAAACCATTTAAATTTTTAAATTTAATTTGTTTTATATATTTATTTGTTTCTTTAGGTTACAAAGTCAACAAAGTACAGCCTAAAACTTATAAGTATTACAATAGAAGACGTTAAGGAAAGATTCCTTTCAGTATGCAATTGTAATTAGCTATTGGATAATGGGACGAGTGAAAACAATTTATTATTGAATTTTTCTGTTTCATTATTTCCTTTTGGAAATGATTTTTTCTACTAGAATTATAACTATTCTCAGTGCAAGAAGGTGTATTGTATCATGTTGCAGCGGTATTGTATACCTAAACAGTGGCACATGTAGTACATGGCCCTGTTGCCAGGATAGGCTTGACATAAGTATATGCTATGCTCCTTACAACATGTTGAGTGTTAAGCCTGATTTCATACAGTCACAGCACAACAATATTTCTTTAGTGCTAAGAGTTTTATAGGGTGTTGACCCTGTGAATTAGAGTTAATCTCTTCGTAGATATGAGCTTGCGCATGACTTAACACTTATGTTACTAATATTAGTATACATGCTTTGTGAGGGAGAAAACTTAAGATATTTGATATGACAAATTTTAGATTTATGTTTTTGTGAGTGTACCTGGTTTGTATTGGAATTTAGTATATGTTTTAAAAATTTAGCCCTTATAATGCATTTGTCAGAAAAACTCAAAACACCTTCTAAAACCCTCATGAATGTGGGTTACAGAACAAATGCAAAATCATGACTAATTTGGTTCTTGCAAAATATTTTTTTGGGTATATATATATCTCTATTATCTCTAATGATGAAATGAACAGCTTACAGGGGGAAAACTTGCCATATCAATGTTTAAGCATTGAGTGATATACAGAAAGCTGACTGCAGCTTTATTTCTCTAAGTAGGTCATAAAAACAAATCACATGAAAACTGATTGGCATAATATTGAACACGGTGTTCACAGGCTATCAAGCCAGAATTAGATTCTGCTCTTATTGATTAGCCCAATGTCGTCATGGTCCAAAGTTCTGCATGCTTCCATTCTCCGCTCAACAACAACATTGGTGTGTTGACTTCAGCCTCATGAATATTCATGAGATTCCAGATCCCTGGCTTCTGATTGGCTGTCCCCCAAGCGTGAAGTAACCATCAGCTGAGAGGCTGTGTTTACCGGTAAGTGTGCCGGTTGGATCTAGGTCTACCTGAAACTGAATGCAGAGCATATGTTGTTGGCAACAAGTGTTCTAAGCTGAATGCTGTGTTGTTTCCTACCTTGCTCGGCAGTCAGTGTGTATCTAAAAGAGCTTAGATTATCTACTCTCATGGTAGTGGTAGCTTAACTTCACAGCGTCTCCTCAGCCTAATCTAGCTCGAGCAAGTTTTTACTTACCCGATTTGGGACAAGGAGGTATGGGAGGTTCTTCAAAGGAACCTTGATGGACTTTCAGCACAACTGGCGTATCACAACTGTCTTTGAAGATTTGTCAGTTACCTGCCGAATGTACAATTTGTACAAAAGCTCTAACAGAATTTGCTGGTTAGGTTTTAGCATTACCCCTTCAGGATCTAAGGTTCTGTGAACTCCCTGCAGGGACAAATCCTTGCAGACTTCCCGTAACACTGGAGTCCCAACCAAGACTCTCGATGCCAGAACTTTTGTGCCAGGTGCGGAAAGAAAACTTAGCGATATCAATGAGTGCCACCTTAGCGATAATGAGGTCAATCGACAAGTCTGGAGACAGTGGGGAACAATTTCCACCATTCCATTCCCCGGATCAGAAATTCCCTGACAGTTTTTTAATGGCAGCTTTTACCTTCCTCAAGTCTTATGGGTAAGCAGAAGAAGCCACATTTTTTCCGTCATTATATTCACCATATTTGTCTCTCCATTCATTTGTCCGTCTGCCATTTTGTCATTCCTATTGTTTATCAGTATTTTCCAATTAGTTAACTGTCACTCTCTCAATTTTTAGATTTATGCAATAACAATAATCTATCAAGTTAAATGTTTTATCATAAAAGTCCATGCAGTATTCTAATTAGTCGTCAATCAGCGTGGGCATGATAGGCAACGTGGTCTGCAGTAGAGAACTGTTCTACACGCAGTAAGGTTTTGTTGCAATGCGCTATACTGAATTTCAGCGCAGTACCACCCATGGTTCGCTAGTTCCAGCCGATGCTCGGAGGTTTCACCACAATGCATAGCCACAATGGTGTTGCAGACTTTCTCCCTGCAATAATACTAGCAGCCGCAATTACTCTTAAAAGCATTGTTTTAATCAGCATAATCTCTTTCCTTTATATCCAGTTACATGCCAGTTACACTTACTTTTCAGTATAGCAGTATAAATAATATCATAATATAGATATTTGCCAGAGCCACAGATAAATATCTGTGCATAAAAAAATCTAGACTAAACTAGAGTGAATTCCATCAAAATTCAAAACACTCAGTTCTTAAACCCAAAACAAGATTCTCTATTACAAAAGCATGTTTCGATAACAATGACTGAGCACAAAATGACAGAACTAATGCATTATCACACATACGTGTCTTGAACAATCTTAACTATCCTTTGCTTTGGTTACGTCATTTAGATTTAGGATTAGGATAATCTCTTGGCAATAATCTATAACAGATAATCTTCTGCATTCTTGATCTCGAAATGCCCTTATTTCAATAGTGCATAGCAACGTAGACTCCTTGAGATCCTGAAGTAAACTAATTATTTTCTGACAGGTACGAAAAATGATAAAACATATATTTAGGGAATAAGTTTTCGACAATAATCCAAAATATCAACATTTTATCCTGCAGTATATTTGTCTTTTGATAAGCAAGTTGTATGTAATAATTTCTATTGGAAGCCGTAGTTCATTAGGAGTTGATTTGTTAAAATATTCCAATTTTGGTTCATGTTCGTAGCAAATTAGCAAAATATCAATTGTTCCTCATTAATAATAATGAATGTTTACTAATTGCCTTTAATGATCTATGGGATATGCCATTGCTTATCATGAGGTACAATATTCAATTTATTTTGTGATGATCAAGAAAATGGATGTCATGAACTAAGTTAATTTCTATATTGATAATTATCATGTGTACATTAAGTGTGACATGCTGATTATATTATGCTGTTTGCTATGTACTTACAAATGATAAGTATGGTCGTTCAAAATTTCAAATTTATGTAAACAATCGGAGTGAAATATTAAACTTGAACATCGGTAAGGGAATGAAATGGGTCAAATTCACTTACGAGGGAGTTTTGGATCAAGAATGCAACAAAAATAAATCATAACAAACGTGTATTTTTCTTGAAATTCCAAAGAATGACATGTTAACAAAAATGACTTCTTTTTAATGAGAGTCAATGCTTAAATAACATGAAATATGATATGCAGTTTTAGGTGATATAACACTTTCATGCACATGGCACTTAAGAGAGATTAATTCTTGGGTTCAACTTACGTCTTCCCCTGTAAACAACTTCACCATCATCATCATTAATAATTGTATAAACATATATTTACATATGTATAACCCGATAACAATGTATATAAGGAGAGAAAAAGCCATTGTAATACTAATACTGGTGCAGACTTCAGCTGTTTTATGATTGTAATATCATGTATTATCATAGGTTTATGGTACAAACCTTTATAAGCCTATTTCTAGTCCCAAGGTAATTGAAGGTCATCGTCATTACAAAAGATCTACAAATAGAGTTCTTTTAAGGAAAAACCTTTGACATAAATACCTTACGTCTACAAGGTCGTACGACTTATTTTTATACAAGAGTATATAGGTTAAAAATTTGGTAAAGTGGAGGTCCAAAGGTGATTAAAATGTCATTTTGTTGTTATGTCCAGGAAAGGGATGAGTTTACTTAGTGTAAGGTTCTCGTGTTCGTGAATGACCCTACAACTGATGAGGTCAGTCTGAACTTTGACCTCCCTTGCTGCTTTTGATCTTCCCATCAAACCCTTCGGCCTGCACAATATTCTGTCGTTTTGCCTTGATTTAGTGTTAGAAACTGGACAATTGAATGTAATTTTTGCCAAGTTGTGTTTCCTGTGAATTAACAACTAAATTTGGTTTGGTGTTAATCAGTACAGAAGCTTAAGTGTT
The DNA here is from genome assembly GCA_921293015.1 of Phorcus lineatus. Classification (NCBI taxonomy): domain Eukaryota; kingdom Metazoa; phylum Mollusca; class Gastropoda; order Trochida; family Trochidae; genus Phorcus; species Phorcus lineatus. The sequence continues at coordinate 12,656,236 of OV121095.1, read as the reverse complement.
CTTATTTATGAATCCAGAAGGTTGAAATGATTGAAATTCTTAATCTGTATATGATAGGTAGTAAGGCTATGATTATATCCGAATTGAAAACTTTGATCATGAAATGCACCATTGAACTACTTATCTTATGAACTAAATGTAAGGAAGTAACCCTAGTGATGAGTGTAACGTTGCATCGTGAATGACCGACTGAATAGCCACTGAGGTCAGTCTGTACTTGACATTCTTTACACCCACAAGTTCCCCTTTCATGAAACTCCCTGCCCTCCAATAACCCCCCAGTCCCACCGACTCCCTCCCCCTTGTTTGTCTTCCCTCTTTTCTTCTCTCTCTCCTCTTCTATTCAGCTTGACAATGATCCAAGTGTCTCCCCTATTCTGTTCCTGGGTGTTGCAGGGATTTCTTTTGTCAATTTGTTTACAAAGATCAAAAGGTTTTGGGTTCAGGTGACTGACTACCTGTGACAGGTGACACTTATTGCACCTGTTGATTACAGGTGTGTGCAACCTCCAGGTAAAAGCCAGGTACCCTCATTCAGTCGGAAGATGGTCCCAGTGGAAGGAATATTCTCTAGGTTTGTCAATTTAGTTCAGGGTTTTGTTATTTGAAGTGATTTAGTGCATTATTGACATAAGGTTGTTAAAAAAAGAATTAAGCAAATCTTTTCATCTAAGCCAATGACAAGAATTTACCTCTTATAGTATATATAGGACCAGTGGTTTGGTGTTTTTGTTTTGGATTATGCAACCATCAACTTTTGCTTACAGACAAAGCATTTTGACAAATTTTCAACCAAGGTATTTTTAAAATTTAGGACACAACATGAATAGCTTTTCTTTCAAGGCATTAAAGAGTTTTTCATTTTGCTTAATCTGTTTTTATCGAATCATTTTCATGAATAGCTTTTCTTTCAAAGAATTAAAAGCACATTGTTTGAGATCCTCATTGAAGTAACATTGGTTTTTCAGTTTTGATTGAATTTTTTTCAATAAATGGTGAATATTAAAGATCTAGTGGTCAAGAGTTTAGATAAATCGCTGCAATTTTGTCAAGCTTTAATTCTCAAACAACATATGGCGTTCAACAATGAACATGTTTATTTTATGAATTTACAAAGGGCATCATAAGATGCAATGTATATTTTCACAAAGACATTACAAAAAAACGACCTATGAAAAATTCTGAGAACAGCGTGACATTTTAGATATTGTCATGCTTGACTAGTAATGAGAAATGTAAAATTTTTCTGGAGAGCCTTTGTGAATAAACAAAGAGATGTTTCTTTACATGCATTGCGACAGCATTGTGCAAACAGGATGAGCGAAAAGTGCAGGGATAATACCATTATTGTGTGAGTGAATTTATGTCATATGTACATCTCCTTTAATGTAGGTCTCCACTGCAGGTGCATATACTCCTGTTAGAATTTTATGTTGTCAATATTTTTTTTGATTGATGTTATCCAAATAGAGTTCATTTTGGTTGTTTTTTGTGTGTAAAAAGTTAGGTTGACCTAGTTAGAACTTGCCTACCAGTCAGATATTCAAAACATCTTGTTAAATTATTTTTTTCAATTCATAAAAATGTTTTTCAAAGATTTGACCAAGTTAGAATTTCATGCCAACATTTCTCAAAACAGACCATCTTTTATGGCATAATAAGTATAAAAATATCAGTTAGATAGAAAATATTATCTTAAAGATTTCACAATTTATGGCATTGTTTCCCTCGGCCTATAGTTTTTGTTGTCTGAATGGCAGATACTTCAGTGATTAATCCTTTCTAGAAACAATGTCACCAATTTTTGTCTCCAGACCAGAGAAGAATTCAGAATTTCTCTCTAGTTCAAGGAAATTACACTTCATATTTTTCATTGCTATTAAAAGCTGGAGATAAAGTGTTGTCATGTGATGTGTAATAATAAAACGATACATTAATATTGATAAAGTAGAAAACAATATAAAGCCATGTAGTTATCTGTGATCTGATAACACTTTATTGCCTATATCAATAATTTGTGGCATTGGATGGTTTTGGTCTGTTGCAAGTACTATCAAGGAAATTCTATTGCAAAGGTTCAAAAGATATACATTAGCTATTTGTAATAGGTCACTGTTAAGGAGCTCTAGACTGATTATGCTAAGATAGGTGCATGAGCCAATAGCTTTATCCTAATTCACTTGAATGACATGTCACTTTGACCTGGTGACATGTTGTCATGTCATTCATGTCATTATCTTACTGATAAGTTCTTTCTCATAATGGTGTTGTCAGTATGGTGTGACAGAGCCTCATACTCCAGAATACCATGTCACTTTGACATTGTGACACCTCCAAAGACAGCAGTTGCAAGAGGGGAGAGAACACAGTGTCTAAGAGGCTCCCCACCGCGCCCCCATCCCCACTATGATAATGCCCTATATTAAAGTGACACAGAGTATGTGTCAATATTTTAAATGTGGCTTTAATAAGAGCCATAACACTTTGTGACCTGAGTTAAGTTAAGTTAAAATCACCATCCTAAACTTGCATAAAATCTCTAAAATGCCAAAATTATTATATTTTCTTGTTTTCACTGATAATTGGAAATTCGAAATTATGTGTCCGACTTACGTGTATATTAGCTAAATGACCTACTTAACACTAACAACCAATATTTACTTTCGTGTAAGCTGAAAATAAGCTTCCTAAATTGTCCACTGTCCAGTTTTCAATCACAAATCACGACACTAATCCGTTTATTGTCACAATACGAAACCGATAAGCATTAGGATACAGATTTTCTGAAACAACCAGGACCTTTTGATAATATAAAGTCATTTATTAAGTTTGACATATTTGACTCAAACAACATACTCTGTGCCCCTTTAAATGCCCTAAAATTCCAAAATCCTCAGCTGAGTGAAACATCAGTTCACAGCCTATCTTTCGGCAAAACGCTTACCATGATCTTTATGTATTTTTGTAGAATGTTGACCTATTCTTTTAAACTCTTTTTATATCCCTTGATTCCCGTGATGCAAGATGGTTTCTAAGCCTGCTGGCAATACAGAGTTATAAAAGTCACTGAGATCCAAATATCAAACAGAAGCAAAGTCAAGTATCACATTTTAAAATCTAGATAATTTGATATTAGAAAATCGAAAAAAGCCTCCTAGTAACTGTTATTCTTAGTGTTTCATGTGATACTAGCAATTTATCTTTATAGATAGAGCACATTCCAACTCTTTACGTGAGGTAACTGTAGTTGATGATGTCTTCAGCTCAAGCATCAACGTACAACAAGGATTTAAAATGAGGTATCAAGCGTCCATTTACCTTTGACCAATGAGAGGATGACCATAGGTCACCAACCTGAGGTCAGTTATGAAACTGACCAGTGTATTAACCTCATTATTTCACCGCATTAATCCAAGGTATCCGCATTCTTGTCCAGTTTCCACATTCTTGAGTTCCAAACTGTATGTGAAGCAGTTGTTTACCAAGGCTGTTGGTTTAATGAACTGATTTGTGTTCTGGAAGTTTATACAAGTAATTACTGTCCGCGCTTTTGGTCACATTAATCTCTTTACTTCATGTCCATTTAGCAGAAGATGTGGGTTGGATAACCTTTTATCTGCTGGATGTAATGGTGCCAAACTATTCCTGCAGTTCTTAAAAAATATCATATGGCTTTTGAATAATTGAGTAATGTTAAAAAGTGATAAAATGCACATTTAGAGTGGTATATGGTATATAATATTTACAGATAAGGAGAATTTTTTGTACTTTTTCATGGTAAATTTTTTTGTGGTTTTAGACCAACACTCTGGCTCAAATTGCCAGGACTGACTTGTCCCATATAAGTTCCAGAATAGTTGGTAATTAATTACAAGAATATGAGGGACCTCAGATGAAAACAGGTAAATTAACTGGATATTTGTAAAGCCTTTTTTGTACTTGCTTACAACTCCTTTTATCTACTGAAGTTTATAAGTAAAAAACAGTTGCTGTAAATAATGATGCAATGTTGTTTTGCTGAGTCAGTCATTTCTTTTCACTGGAGCACGACAATCAATAATATATCACTTTCAAGAATCTTTCAAGCCCTTACTTCATCAATATTATACAACCCCGACCACAACAGACAGAATTACTCGACAAAAACCAATTTGTTTTCAATAGGTGCCCATGTTTTATTGATGAGAGGATGAGGGGAAATATTTGGAATGCTTTAAGGTCCCCCCTGGGAGGTATTTCTTATTCCTTTGAATTGATTACTTGTAAGCACTGGATATGATGAAAGATATTATTGGCATGAACAAAACTATATACATTTATAATAAATGTATGTCTTAGGCTTTCATTAATGTTATGTCCCATTTCAGAAGAGCAGTTACATGGGCAAACAAAATAAAACAGAATTAAAAAGTGAATCTGATTTTTTTAGTGATATTCCACAATATCAAAAAGACCAATTATCTCCCTTTAGTGATTTTTATAACAAATCTTTTTTCAGTGGATACCTTGCTTAATCAATAGCCTGATTATCTATGGATACACCATTTTTTTTAATGATATAATGGTATATATTATTCTATATATGGACAATTTCGAAAAAGGATGTAACGGTATATATAATATTATTTAATGTGGTTAACCCTCTCCTAGAGTGCCAATTATGAACTCATAGATTGTTTACGACCTACATGCTAAGGGCGGACTGTTGCAGAGTCGATGTATGTTATAACATTTACATCTCAAAGGAAGTGGATCATAAATGAAAGGGGGAAATGAAAAGATTTTTAACTCTCAATGTCGCTTGCAATTTTCATTTGTTATGAAATAATTACCGGATACTTAAACAATTATCTCTTAAAAAATACCATGGAGCCCAAAGCACATACACGCTTTGTAAACAAGGTTAAGTGAAACATTACATTGGAAAAATTTCTTGCTGTAAATTTGTATTGGACATATCTTTCGTTCTATTTCACATATAATAATGTATTTGTATTGAGAATCGGATATGATGTTGCCTATCACAAATAATCTTCTTTGTGAGTGGTTTATTTCAAGTACTCCTGAAATAACATCAGTTTTATGCTGTGACCATAGAAATGACATTTGTGTCAGCTGGTTTGAAATTTAAGAAGCTTTCAAAAGGAAAAAGTTTGCATTTTGCAATGTCGAGAGCTGTTGTTTTCCCTATGGTAGCCTAGATCACAAGATTGTTACAAAGATATCGTAAAAAAAACTGCACCTCATGATAGATATATCTATCACGAATGGATTTTTTTTTTTCTTTTCAATAAAAGCTCCTTGCCAAGTCATGCTCTGATTGGTGGAGATGTCTGACCTTGACATTCTCAGAGAAGCGTCCTTGACGTTAGGACAGTAACTGAAACCTCTTCATGAAAGAGGAGTTTGGGATAATGTTTTTGTGAGTAAGATATGGGTTTTGGATTTAGAGAAGAGAAATCAAGGAATTTTTGAGGAATGGTTTGACTCCTTAAGAAAGCTTGTCAGTTGAAGATCAGAGATTTGATGGCCTACTTTCTGGACAGTCTTTCTTTGGTAAAATGGGTACTGAAAAGATCACTCATGACTGAGATTACGACGATAATGTCATGTCAGGCAAATATATACCTATCATCATATACCTATATACATGATATATCCTCGCTCCAGTTTTCAATGAAGGAAGAAAAATAGGTGTTCGGTTGACTAGATCACAGAATTCATGAATATTATCAGTATAAGTACCACCGTAAAGAGCTTTTTAGTAAGAAAGTAAATATTGTAATTCACTCTTAGTTCATCATTAGCCAGGAATGATTGTTGATATTTTTTATGAAAGTATAAAAGTAGTTTCACTTTGTATGGAACATGCAATTAAAATACAACTTTTCTTATTTCATTCCCATACTTCTTTTCATTTTTTCAACTACAAATTTTCAAACAGAAGGTGCAAGGGTTCAAGGGTCAATATTTTTTATTTTCTTAGTGCTAAGAGAGTTTTCTCAGTTTTGAAAATCTAAGACCTTATAGAGAATTTATACTAGGCCTTGGGTCATGAAAAATGTCATGAAAACAATAAGATATATAAAATGAAATGCAATTATCATAAACCTTTCACCCCTCCAGCCTAAAATAAGGCTCTTAAAAATATTTTTGTCTGCTTTCTTAGGGGTGAAAGGAATAAGCTGAAAAGACAGCTGAAACAGATATCTCTCAAAGGCAATGAACACAGATTTTAATCAAAGAAATTATTTGATAACACATTTCGTGTTATCAGACGCATCATTTCATAATCATAAAAACATGCACATATTTAAATATTTTATTTTATTGAAATGATTTTTAAATGAATTTTATTTTCAAATTTTGTCCTAATTTGCATTTTTTCAGGTGCGGAACCCTAAACGCTAGTCTTCACGGGTAATTTATCAGTTTCTAGGTTTCAGTGATAGATGATTGTGGTTTGTTTTTGAACCGTAACCCAACTTCTTTGTGTGTTTAGATAACCCTGTGTGCTCGACTAGGAATCTAATCTTTTCATTAACAATCTCCGTCTGTTTTTACAGAATTTTTTTAGGCAGTTTTAGATAATGTTTTCTGTAGTCTTTTTTACCACTATCTATTCCTCCTTATCATAAGCTCTTTTTTTTCATGTCAATTTAAAAAGAAAAATATCAAAAATTTTTAAAATGTTAAATATTTTTAGTTATGGAATATCAAATAATATATCACATTGTGCATGGTCTCGTGTGTGGTGTGGAATCACATTAATTAATGCACAAATTAAGAAGCATGACATGGCATGGTTGTTTCTTTTGTAAGTTGTGAAGTTTTTAATTACAAGTTGATTAACATTGTTTGTAAAAGCATCCATGCATAAAAATACATTTCATTAGTTTTAAATCTTATTTTTTTGAATCCATAACATAATTTGATCAGAATGTGTAGATGTGAAAACTTTATTTTTTATTCTAATGATATATTGGTGATGATATGAATTTTAGAAAGTCATTATTTTTCATTTATCTAATATTTGAAAGGTAATTCAATTCAAGATAATTAATCAGCCGCATTATCATAACACTGCCTATTAGGATAGGAAGTATGTAAAAAAAACAGTAAATTGATAGGTTAGTTAAGCCTTAGACTTTAGATTAGATTTCTAAGAGTCCCCTTGATTTAAACTCTTTCTTTAGGAATACTTTACAATATCATCTGCAAAAGTCTTTTGAGAATTCTACATTTCAAGTTATCGCATATCTTCATAAGATTGTAACAGACCAAAAGAAAATATTTACGAAACTCATTGTTTCCAGAAACCCTTAGCAGATTTATTGAATTCCCTCTAACTCTCTTTAGTGTTCATCCAAAATCCTTAAAAAATTTTAATTACTTAAATATATTGCCGGGGTGACTTTCAATTTTTTTCTTCTGGTGAATATTCAGTAGCTTAATCTGAATATACCATTGCTGCATTCTTTCCGTCTTATTTAGGGATTCCTTTGAATAAACTTTTAACAGAAATTTATAATTCAGCTGAAAGTAGTTTTTAAGTTTCGGCATGTAGATTAATAATAAAATAGAAGTTCCTTGTCATTTGGAAAGGGGACAGTATAGTGCAGTAGTTAGTGTTTAGCTTCGGATCAAGAGGTCCAGGGTTCGAATCTCGCCAGGGGCTCGGCAACTTTGTCTGCAGTAGAGAACTGTTCTACACGCAGTAAGATTTGGTTGCAATGCTAAACTGAATTTGAGTGTAGTACATCCGATGGTTCGCCAATTTATTCTTGGCACATTCAGTTTCACCACAATGCAGAGAAACAATAGTTTTGCATGCTTTCTCCCTGTAATAATACTAGAAGCCGTGAAATACTCTTAAAACAGCATTTAGTCCAAAATCACCTTACCTCATCTCATTTGGTCACAATGTGTTAGTGTTAAAGTTGAAATGTAAGATTATTTAATAATGAGTACTCAAACCCACAACAGACAAGTTGTTGTATAGGTAAGAAGTATGATTATCCAGCAGGAAAAGGATAAGCCATTCTTATTTTCTCATTGGCAAAAAACCCCACTTATGAAACTAGGGTCATGCATTTAAGATTTGGCAAACTAATGAATTAAATGAAAAGTAATGTTATAAAATTATTAATAATGCTAAAAAGTCCTTGTTTATATCTCTAAAGTGAATTTCGTAAAGTCATACTCAATATCTACCGGAATCCACAATCAATTCATCAAAGTGCTTAAAGTCCATCTCCAGGATAAGTGAATTTTGAGGTTTGGAAGTGCCAGCCAATGAACTCACTATCAAGCTGTGCATAAATGATCACATCTCACGCCTATGCTTCCAGGCTGTGGTAATCTATTTACATGTAAGTTAGCATTATGGATTGGTGGTCCCGCTAGTGAACTTTCATCTGTGGTTTGTGTAGATCAGAATTCTGTCAAGTGCACATCGATTCCTTGCCTGTCCACAGTCCTCTTTAGCTTCATTGACTGCCACAGAAATGCAGTGATTGTTGCATAGGTCTTTGGGAAGCGTACATACAGAAATCTTATATATAGTCCCTCTGATAGCGTCTCAAGTTCTCATCAGTTGCTTCTTGCCCTAGCTGTGATGATGTTCGTTAGATTTATCAGTTTAATTTGGGTATTGGCTATCTCCTTTAGGAATCTTCAACTATCGGTTCTAGATCTTGTTTTCCTTGGATAAGAACTAAATTAGCATAATGAAGTTCTTTTTTTCCCAGGTATATTTTAACTTTCTTTGAACGAGAAGAAATATTTCATTAAATCACTATTTCTCTAGGATTTAAAAAAATTCATTGGGAATTAGTTTTCATCTCTCCAAAAAGTTTGACAGAAGTTCTTTCCAATTATTTTATGCTTTATACAAAGCTGTGTTATGCCCTGTCTATGTTTCAAATCACATCATCACTCATATTATCATGACTGATTCAAACTGTCATATTGTATTCTAACTTCAGCAGTCAATTGTCTGGTTTTCCAGTTTTTTCTGGGAGGAAGGTTGTAAAGCTGTAAGCTTGTTTTACACCTCGATGAGTTAGTTAAGAATTGCATCCTCATTTCCCTGGTCATGACTGGTCCAGACTTCCCTTGCTTGACCTCAGATCATACCCACACAAGTGGCATGCAGACTGCCTTCAGCAAGCATAGATCATTTGGACTTGTTCAAAGTTTGGGAGGTTGACCTGAGAGAGCATCCAGACGTCACTAGCAGACGTCACATGCCGTCTGCTCTACCAGTTGTCTTATGAAGGTGTGACTGACCTGAGAGGTCAACTCTCCGTGATTTGTTCATCTGTCATGTAGTCCAGAAATAGCTCCCATGTATTGTGGTTATGAAACCTTGGTCAAGGTCAAGGCCATGGCCGTTTCTTATCAGCAGTGGACTCTGCCGTTGGCCTATCGTCCCTTGTTCAAAACAATCCTAACTTTCGTCCAGGATTATTTAGCTCATTGCTCACCAAGATGCGAACTATTACCATAAATTTTGTCACTCATTTTTCAAAGATTTTCTATCTACATTCTGAAAACTAACTGACATAAACTTAAACCACAGTTTACCTTAAACCAAGGCTTCAATGAGTTTAGCTGTCAGTTAGTTTATTAGGAGATAAACTGTTATAAACTAAAAGTTATTGGGACCATGGTTGGTGATCTGATCATCATGGTCCCAATAACTAAATAAGCAGAAAGAATATTTCCCTGATTAATGCTTTTGTACCTTTATGTGCGGATCAAAAGTGTCCCAGTTTCTAATGAAACTTTCTTTTACAAACTTATCCAAATTTTAAAAAGATTTGACCAGCAAAACTATCTCAAACATTCAGAGATATGGTTGATTGTGAAAGTCAAATGTTTCCTCCTGAAAACCAAAAGAAGGTTTGTGTTGTGGGTTCAGTGGCTGGATCCAGGCGGTTTTTATGCAAAGAGAACCTGTGTTGCCAAATCAACTCCGCCCAAATTGTTTTTATCATTATTTCTGAGACTCTTCATCTGCTTGGACATACATCAGTATTATGATCTCAGAATCATGTCAAACATAACCCAGAAAGGAGACATGTTTCCATGCTAAAGTAAATTAAGTCATAAAAGTTCTATGAGACGTAACCTTGATTCTGAAAGCGGACATCGATTATAAAGAATGGATAGCTTACACAGGGTTTAACAATCAATTTGATTGGCTGTTGCTATGCTACCACACAGCTTCAAGCAATTTTATATTTTCTATAATGAAATATAAATGTAGGTAGACAAGGCCAGCTGCTTGATGTAACTTTCTGCAAAGATGATTTTATGACATCCAATATGTTAAGTGGTTTTCAACACAGTAAACTTTTTTTATATGATTTATAAATTTTATTGTTACATTCATCATAGTGATTTTCCGCATTACTAGTCCATAGTTTTGGAAATGTCATTTTCACAAATAAAAATAATATGAAATTATGTAATAATAATGAGAGGATCATTGTTTTTAGATTAGAAAATTAATTCAACGTCCTTGTTTATCTCATTGATTGAGGTGGAAAACTTCTTCCAAGATATCTTATGTCTTGTCCATTAAGTTGCCAGTCTTAAAAAGTGAGAAATGTTTTGTCACATCATTTAGTACAAATTTCTGGTCATCTAATTATCTCTCGGAATCTTTTACTTTTTGAACACAGTTTTGATAGTTTATTACATCAGTCTGCTGAAGTCTAAAGTCTGCTTATGAGGGGCAATTTATTTTCCTGGTACTTCTATTGGTGCATCAGATAAAAAAATTAAAGGAGTGAGACAGGGTTGATTGTTTTACCAGTTGCTTTTCTTCATCTGATAATCTTTATGAGGAAACGTGGCATGATCTCTCCCGTCTTGCAAGTGGTTGTACCCTGTGTTCCCCTGAGGGGGCAATCTCAAAACCTAGTTGAGAAATTTAAAATAACAGTCCTATTGGGGTAATTTTAATGAAAACAAAATTCGAAGGGACATTCCAGTTTATAAAAGTTTGTTACAAGTACATGATTACAACATTACCCTATTGAAACATGTATCTGAGGGTTACATTTTGGTTGATTTAGATATGACAACTAGATCAATTATTAAAAGTATGCCTTTTTTTCATGTTTTTTCACTCAAAACAAGATTACAGATGTGATGCTGAGAACTCAGGCTCTTTAAAGAAAAGATGATAAAGGTTCATGAAAGACAGAGAGAAATTATCATGACAACTAGCTTAATTTACTTTTGGGCTGTCAAGTACCTTGGGAATAGCGGCAACTCAACAGAAACCTAAACTCTAACAAAATATATTTTGGGCTGTTAAGAAATTTGTTCAATAACTATAGAGCTTATGTGTTTTTGTCATTAACTTTCTTTGGAAATTTCAGCAATATTGTCATTTTAACGTTATATAGATATGTCTACCAAGGAAACGAAAATTCATCACAGAAGTTTAAGGTGCATTTATTTTGGAAGTGAGCGAACAAATCTTTAGCTGTACGTAATATCAAGTTTGTTTGAGATGGCCCCTGGCATTTTGCCTGTTAGCCAGAGCAGATACATTCTTAGATGGGTGGAACTTAGACACATTTGCTTCCGGCAGTTTTAGATTTATTGCCGCGGAGTATTTTCTCATTTTGTTTTTGAAGATCTTCTGCCAAGTGATTCCTTCCGTCCTTGAGAACTGTCTTGATATGTAGATATGGTTTATTTATTTATGTTGATAGAGATCTAAATTCTATAAAAATTGGAGATGAATTTCTGTGATTTGAGTGAGGTTTTGGTGCCTCGTTGTTGCAAACATCTAGATAAAGATTAACCTGAGCATTTTACTTCTTGACATTAAGTTGAACACTCATAGTGTATGAGTACAGGAATAAATATTTTTTAAAAATTGAAAACTTGAAAACAAGAGAATCCTCGAAACATTCATCTCTATATCAAAAGCTTGGAACACTTCAAAGAATTGTTTTTGTCCTTATTTCAAACGGATATAAGTATATTATTTATCCGATGATCTAATGTTAGTGTCGACACCTGTTCCCCAAGCCTCCACATTGCATGTACTCTGTGGTAGGTAAACAATGGACTCGTATGAAACTAGTGGCGCCCCCTAGCACTCGCTAACCTGAGGAACGGAGCACGTTTTGGCCATGTAAATATGCATGCATAACATGACGTCAAATCTTTGCTTTTGTAATGGCTATTGCAAGGTTTACTTGTAATTCAAAATACATGTGTTAATAATTTTCCTTTTGGACATGTTTACATTCATAAAATGACGTCAAGGCTTTGCTTTTGTACTGTACTATTGCAAAATGAAGTTATTAGCTAAGATAATTGTTAATATTTCTCTCCTCATTTCAGTGAATATTTATGAGATATTTATGTATATGTCATATGAATATTTAGACTTGTTGGAAAAACAAGCAATGGTTTTTGGACTGATATCTTCCTAATAAAAATTTACATTTTTATAGTTTTCAATTTACAAAATAAAAAGGAATAACTAAGTTTTTAAGCTGACCACTTTTCATACGGATTTGCTAACAGTTTTAACTTATTTTAGGGTAGGAATGATTAACTAGACCTTTATGGTCCACAGTCAGATCTGAATTGAAAGTCCTTAAATCATTTCAACAGGTTAGTTAATGAATAACAATTCATGTGAGAGTTCAGAAGACATGGCAATTACACGATTCAAATCTGCATCTTTCATCATCTCCCTCAAATTATCCTTCCATTCAATAAAAAAACAATTAATGCTTTCTTTAAAGCAGATTTTCTAAAATGTTCGAGAAAGATTTGCTCATTTAGCATCACTAAGATTTTGAGGTCAAGTACATGACATCAAAAGTGTATTGCAACAGCATTTTAAGTCTGGCATATTGGAATCATTTATAGGAGAGGTTTTTAGGTGGAGACACAAAGCCGTGGTAGTGTTTAGATCTGAAATGCTTGGGGTCATGAAAATAATTTTCTAGGCTGACCCACATATTTAGCTAATAGCAAACATTAGAAAAATGTAAATGCTGGAAATATGTTGGGTGTTTTGGTGCAATAACGTAGATTCCAGGTTTTCTTATTATTGTGGATATTGATGATTTTATTTCTATGTCATACTATGATGTTGCTTGAATTCCACCATCGGGTCAAACAGTGCATGATGTGCTTTAGCTTCATAATATTTAGGTAACTATGTCTGCCTCATGCCATGGAAATGGTAAATTAAATTCTGTTTAAAGTTAGCATTTGAGAGTAATCTCTGCAATTGGTATAGTGATTTGAAGTTGTGATCTACTTTTACCTTATTAAAAACTAATTTATATTTCAAAATTTGAGATAATTAATTTGATTGAACATACATCTTAAGTTGGTATGAAGTTGTATAGATATGATATATTTTAAATATACATATATTTAAAATTTTAGGGGATGTTTTACTTTCAAAAGCCAAATTTTTAATTTTTACAGAGGTATTATCAATATTTTCATAGAAACTTTGTATTTAGGTATCTGTACTTACTAAAACCAAATACCGGAAAGATCAAGTAAATTATAGTTTTTAGAAAATTAATCTTCTCTAAGGTAAAATAAAGCTGAATCTATTTCAAATTCTGATCAATTTGAATTTGTTCTGGATCCTATGCAGTCTACGTAAAATGAAGTGGTAATTAAGTGCAGTTTATGACAAGTTTCCCACTGTCACAGAGATGAAAGCGTTTCCTACGGTAGAGATCCGCATCTCAACGTAGTGTCTTGTGACTAAGTGAGCTATAAATAGATCTGCGTTGGTGGGAAACAGGCCACCCTCAAAATAGGAAACGCCCTATTGGGCTTGTCTACCGCTTTTTGAAGTTTTCTCTGAAAATGAACTTGGCGTCACTCCCGTTGAAAAATCTATGAAAGAATGTTTATTAGCTGTAAAGATCTTATTGATACAAATTTTATTGTTTGTTTTGTTGCTATGGGATGCATATGGGAATATTGTTATTATTGACAATAATATTGCCCTTTAAGTGATGTTCATATGTTAAAAAGCTTAGGATTTTTTGTATTATTTCATATTGATTAAAAATCATGAATACTGATAGTTATTTTGTACCATTTTGTCAAAACTGAACACTTTTGTCTAAATTCTTTTATTTTATATTCATCAAAGTGAAATCTACATCATCTTCACTTTAGACAGGAGTCATATGTTTATCATTATATTCACAACACTTGTGAAAATCATTTTAAATTGTCCTTGTTTAATGTTTGTACAAATAATTCACATAATCAAATTAGCATGGGTTTTAATTTTATTATTTTCTTTTCAGTGGATCAAGTACTGTGGCCATTGACAACAAGATTGAGCAAGCGATGGTAAGTATACCTACAGTTTTCATATTTTAATGAGATTTTTTAATTATAAATATGCACTGATTTTGTAGTTATTCTTTGTCCAGCTGAAATTAATGTCTTTAGTGGTTGCTATGGTCCCTAAAGCCAGTGTATGAAGTAAGCCTTGAAAATCAGTAAATTACAAATCAAAAAGCATGATTTTGTCATTATGGGACCAATTAAAGAAGAAAATACTCAAAAAGTTTAAAGTGCTGCCCTAGAGGAACCACGCAGTGGAAGGTGGACAGGCCTTATTTTCACACACTGCAAAAATGCAATGAAGTCCATGTACATTCCGTGACATCAAATGTTAAAAACGCTGAAGATAATATCAGACATTTAATCATTTACTGGTTGTCTATATTACATATTAAATTTCCCCCTCAAATGCTGTGCTGGGTTCATTTAAATATTCAATATATATATATATTAACACATAGATAACTTTTGACATTGAAAATTGCATCGGCTGTGTAAATATCTTTTATTTCTTTTCTTATTATTTGATATTTTCAAATATACATTATCAAAAATTGAAAATTGCTCTGGTTCTTGAATCCTTTAAAAAAAAGATCCTAATTGCTATTTTGTGCCCACAAATATTTCATTCTCACAAAGTTATTATAGGACATGGATGACAAAACTTACACTAGCTGTCAGTATCACAACTTCATTATTTCCCTGTGCTATCCTGTAACTAGAAAATATTCATTATCAAATCTTCAACACATTTGGACATTAAAATTTGCAATGGCTGTCAAAGTTTTATATTGAGTCACTTTCCCAAATGCTTTTCTCCTCTGTGGCTACGAATGTTTAAATTTATTCAAACAAAGATACTGTGGACATAGAAACTTGCACTGGGTGCCACTTTTACATATTATTTAATTTTCCAAAAAACTGGCCTCTTTTGTACTAACCAATGTTCATTAATGAATTTCTTCACATAAACATATTAGTGGACGTTGAAACTTGCACTGGCTGTCACAATTGCATCACTAACACTACTCCAAGTCCACCGCTTTGCACTAAGACAAGTCAAGGTGTTGGTCAGTCACTCACACTCCGTGCTTGAGCGGTCAGACTCTTGACCGTTGACCACTTCATGCAGCAGACCCAACCTGTAAATCACCAAAAATAGAAATCAAACCTAATCATTGAGTCACAACATCCCGAAATAGAAATCCTGTTGCTGTCTTCAACTGGCAGGAAGCGGATTTTGTCGCTTGCACGTCTCATCAACTTGTGTATTGATCCTGGGGAACACCATATTATATGTGTTCTATAAATACACGGCCCTAGCCTTCTTGCTGACGACATGCGACATGACGAAGCATGCCTTTTAAGGCAGTGGGCGGGATCTGCCGTTAAGGGCGGACCTATTGTAAGCTGGAGAGCAGGAAACAGCTGAGCATAGGGCGGGCCGTGTGAGACTAGGTATATTTAGAGTTGTAAGCAGAGAAGCGTGTAGTTTGTTTGAGACTGTCGGTGTGTGAGTTAGCCTGCTTATCTTGTAGTACTTTATCCAGCTACCTCAGTGTCCTGTGTTGTGAAGATTTGCTTGATACGAGAGCTGCTCCTGCCACTTGTTGAAGACTTGTGATTTTATTCAGTGACTTTGAGTCGTGAGGATTGCCTTGCACTCTGTTGGCAGAAAGTTCATACTGACTCAGGTGACTTTTGGACGTCTGCTTCTAGCAAATTGTCGTCTGCTCTTGTCAAAGATCTCAGTGGCTTGTACTTTTAGTACAAGTTCCAAAGTGACGTCTGCTTGAACCCAGTGACTTTTGCAAGTGACTTTTGTGACTCCACTGCACCTAGCATTCAAAATGAGTTGTGCAATCGCCCCAAGCTCATCTAACATGCCTGGCTCTAAGATAGCACAAACCTCGGTAGGTTACCTCCGCCGTGACCCAAGTAATATCATCAAGACTCTTGATATGAAAATAGCTGTGAGTAATGCCTGCTTTATGCTTTCCTTCTAATTGCATGAGAGAATGTTTCTTACCACCATTTGCAATGTTCTGATCTAAAGTCATGCATGATTGATTCTTTAGAACTGCATGAATTTCAGTGTTACGAAAGTAAGGATTATTTCGTCATGCACATGTAGATATAGATTTTCTCTTTTGAATGCAAAGATCCATCACAATTGTGTTTTGCTCTGAATTTTCTCAAAGTTTTCTTTAAAATCTCAATTATGCATGCATGTGTAAACATTTTTCTCTGATGTAAAATTCTTACATTTAATTACTTCTTTCTGGACTGTTGCAAAATTCTATCATTTTGATTTGGAACATTTCAAATTTTTTGTCATTCTCATGGTTTTTACTATTTCAACATATTCTTTGTTAGATAAATGTTAATTGTATGATTTTTTATGTCTGGACTAGGTATTTCATCTTGAATGAGATATTCAAGACATTCCCATGTTGAAGACGTAATTCCCAGAATGTGCACATTTGGCATGTTATCAAGTCTCACAACTGCATCGCATTATTGATTAAGCCCAACTTTTTTCCTCTTATTGTCGAAATTGAAGCTCTTAGTCCTATAATGTAAGCTAACCGTATTGATTTGCATATGCAACATGAAAAACGTCTAGAATCCCACAGAAACAACAACGGCTAGTCTCTATCTTATTACTAATGTTAGATTTATAAAGTAATTGCTACATTTGACATGAAAAGAATATCATAGTTGTGCTAAAATGTTAGTTCTGTATTTTCTGACTGTAATGTCAGTGGTAATTGCCAAATTGCTTGAATTGTATAAAATTCTATATTCTGCAAGGATATGATCATGGTAGTCAATGGAGATCGCAGTGTTATTGACAGTTTAATACCCATGACATTGTAATTTGTATCAGTAGGATTATAGGTAATGTAATCTTGAAATGTGAAGAAGGTGTCATATGGTATGTCAACATTGTCGTATTGTAACTAAGGGTTGCTAGAGTGTCTATATTGGGTGGATAGTGCTTATTGACATGGAAGTTTGAGCGTTTATCTGGGTCGAAGGTTTTATGTCATTTTGACATATATAGAAGTTGTAAACTTCGCTCTAGATATGTTATTACTGTGGTGCTCAAAATTGCGGAGGTAAATGCATTTCTGGTAATTATGTCAACTTTCCATCCATAGTTTCTAGGCTGTTAGATTGTTTTGTGTCAAATATTTGAAAAAAAATTTTGGATGTAAATGCAAGCATAGAAAATAATGTCAATTTAAGATTCCTTAATGTGGAGGCTGTCTTGATTGTTTTGAGTCAAATATTTGAAGAAATTTAAGCAACAGAGTGAGTTATGGATGGACTACATTGAAGTTTTTGAAATAATGAACATTCCAACGGTTGCATAGCATAGTGTGTCATTCCAGGCTCTTTGCAGGGTTTGCTTGTATACACACTGTTCACGAGTATAAGGCGTGCAGTGTAATGTTCTGCCCAGCTGTTGGGCATGCTCGCTGCACCTCTACTAAACCAATAACAACCACTCCGCTAGACCACCTGATAGAGATTGGCCTTGGCAATGTTATGGTTGTGGATAGACTGTATCGGTCCAGATATCTTTAAATCTATCATTCATGCTATACCAGTATATGTGATAGTCATTCAATATTCGGAATGACATGGAATTTAGTAGATATTGAACATCAATTTTAGGGAGAAAAGATTAGGAAGATAGTAAATCCTGAAAAGACAACTTCATTTCATATCATTTTTAAGAAGAGGGGGATACATGTCATCTTTTTCTCCAACGACTAACACCATAAAAAATTTGTAGGAACATGTATCAGGGGTTAGACTCTAATCTTCCTATGATAGAATAATTAAACTTTTTTGAGAAACGTATCATCATCTCATTCTTGTTGACACAAACCAACATGTATTATCACAAGGACATATCACATGCTCTAGTTTCCTGGAAGTACGGGATTACCCAGTCTATTTTATCTTCCCACTCACACGTGCGTCTTAATTATCTTCTCCTCAGGAATGTATTTTTAGGTATATCTCAGTAGGTAGTATTACAAGGACTTACGTTAGTAAATCTCACGTTAACATTCATCTTGAGTGTCTCTTTCTTAGAAAATATTTTTAGACCTGGCTAAGAAATTACTAAGTTTTGTAAGTAAAACTTAGAGGCAGATTCATTCGGCTTTTCCTATGTGACTTCTTGATCTTGTTTGAAAAAGTGATGAGATTTTTCAAATGTATTGCAGATTTATATAGATATGATTACGGTTTTATTAATTGTAGAATATGGTAGTACAACTTTATAAAAATTTAAGGTACACATTCAGTTAAAAAACTTGACATGTAAACAATAAGTATAATGATCACAAATAGATAATTGCTTATTTTGAATAATCTGAGGTTAACATATAGAATATATTGATATAATTTTAGATTTTATTGATATCATTGTTATTGTGAAAGGTCCTGAATTGATATCATGTGGACACTATATAGATATGATAGTCATAATCAACACATAATATTTTCATTTTGTAATGTGATGATCTAGTTTTTGGTCTCCCTGATAAAAAGATAACATAATCTTATCAAATAAAGTGGGTTTATATCTGAACCAATTCAAAATGCTTTTTATGAAAACATAGCTGGGAGTGCATCTACGTTTTTTTGTTTTTTTTTTCATATTTGAATATGGAATGAAATAAATTACTCTGTTTCATTTATTTTGAAAAAAATCTTTTTTCAAAAAACAAGATGTACCCATTTCTTCCAACACAATTTGATATATATTGATATATTGGATTTTGAAATGATTGACACACTTTTGTTAATATCAGAATTGGGGGAATAATTTGTGAATTTATCATAAGATTTCATTGAAAACTCTTTTTGACATATATAAATATATATGTGTTACTTGTTTTTATTTAGCGGTAAAGTATTTCTTTAGATTTTATGAAATTCAACAAATTTTATCTAGGTCAGTTTTGAAATAATTGGAGCAATGTGACCCAGTTACCATTTCTGGAAAAATTTCAGTTATATCTTCACTACCATGGAAAATTACCTAGAGAATGACTGACAACTGTTGCAGTAACTTACTTTGAGACAGCTAGCTGTCATGGTGCGTCGCTCTGGAAATAAATTCTCTTGACATGAGACTAACATGACAGTCTCATTCATGTCCTCCATATAAATGAATCGAGATTAGACCTCGGTTGACTCATGAATCCAAATTTTTTTTTACAATTTATTAGCTCCTACTTAGACTGCCCATACTCAGGAATTTCAAGAAATTGCTCTAAAATTTGTCATTTTCAAGGAAAAAGATTTTTTGCTTGATCAGCAATTCTGTTAAATGCTTTCTCTTGTGATATAAAGATTCTAACAATAAGGTCATGTTTTGTTCTTGAATGTTAATCAGCGAAAAGGTCAAATGTATTGTGCTTTTGTAAAAGGAATTTAACAAAGGGATAAGGTCAGTTTTATTGTTTTCTATAGGAGTTTGTAGTTAATGATCATTTTGATAAAGGGTTTAGTGTATTTTTCCGATTGGTGAAATTTATTACTTTCAGTGCAGGTGACCTGAAATTGTTATGTAATTCTGGCTTTGTTGAGTTTTAGACTATTGGGGTCAACTGATCTGTTAAATACTTTGACAGCTGGTGTTAAGATGAAAGTACTTAACTTAGGAGAAATTTCTAACTTTAAGAGGTCAGTAAGGTCATAGTGTCAACTTCACACCAGTCAGTCTCATGCTTGACCGAACACAAATGTCCTCATTTCCTCCCAACCAATCTAAATCTAGACCATACACTCTTGACATGATTTGTAAACTGGTATTCTTTCAAAGCATTGATTAAAACTTGACTGGAAATGTAGGGCTATCCTAGTGGTTTATTTATCACTCTGAAGGAAATGTAGGTCTATCCATATAAACAATTAATAATTCGACAAGAAAAAAAAAGACAGGATATGTAAATCAGTAGATCTATAGCTAGAATGTAGGTCTATCTCAACTATCAATTAATAACTTGACTTAAAAGTAGGATTTCTAAAGTCATTGATTATAAATTGAATGGACATGTAGATCTATGACTAGAATATATGTCTACTTCAACCTTTGATTAATACCTTGGAATTGAAATGTAGGTCTCATTCAATCATAGATTAACTACTTCACTAGAAATGTTGGACTGTCCGAAGCATCGATTGATAACTTGCCAGGAAATACAGGTCTATCCCAGGAGCTCAACCAGCTAATTGAATCTCCTATACACTGTGTCACTGGGGATGCAATATGCAGCTGTTGAAGCCAATGATATGATGGTGCCCTCCATAATTGAATCCAAACCTTTACATAAGTCCACATCCCATCTCCCTAGTCCGGGAAAACCGCTTGTGCCGAGAATTGGCTGCCAGCTGGGAGATGATAGAGCTATCTTGACCACTTATTGATCCGTTTTGGAAAATTTCCCAGCACAATCAGTCTAGTGTGATCATTTGAAGGGAGGCAGACGCGAGGGAAAGAAGGGAGAGGGCGGTTCGATGGAGGTAAAATTCGTCCTGTTTTCTTCTTGTGGGGTCACCTCAGGGTAGTTGTTGCAGGAAAGCTATGTTTCAGGGTAGATAGGTCTGTGTGAGTTTGTCATCTTGTTGTTTGGGTTTGTGAGCCTGCAGTAGTGATATTGATTAGTGGCAGCCTCTCAGAGTGATTCTGTTCGGTAACAACGGTTCTTATTTTGCTTCTAGCTGTTTCCCAATGTTTTGACTTCAAAGACGACATTTGAGAGTAAATGGTTGGATTGTCAGCGTGTTTATGATGTATTCAATGTGCGTGTCTTTTGGAAATGTTTACATGGTTTGCCCATGACCTTGAAAGTTTGGGGATATTCCATCGATTCTGGTGTTATCATAATATAGCTTATGTACACTGAGTTGTTCCATGGAAGTCTTTATGGTAAATTTGAGGCAATCACTTGAGCCTCTGTTTTGCTTTGTGTTGAGTACATTACACATTGAATTGTTATTTTTCTACCAAAATATTCAATGAGAAAACGTTACTGTTGAAATGTCATCCGAAATAAATGCCAACTTTAGGTTTTCCAGTCTGTTACATCTTTTAACATACATTCTATTTTTAAGAGTTAGATAAAATGACCATGTTTGATGGACATATTTTAATCATGTCAAACCTGAAAGATGCAACAAGCAATTAATAGGCATTTTGTTGAATGCCATTTAAGGCACAAAGTTCTTAGCTTTATTTATTTAATTTGTTTGTATAGTATTTACTGCCTTGACCAGATGATTTTGCATCAAAGCCGATATGTTTCTAGACTTAACTCACCTTCTCTCTATTTCAGGACCTGGTGAAGAGCCACCTGATGTTTGCTGTTCGGGAGGAGGTGGAGGTCCTTAAGGAACAGATCAAGGACCTCCTCGAGAAGATCGGACAGCTTGAGCACGAGAACAGAGTCCTCAAGGACAACGCCAGCCAGGAAACCCTCTCCAAACTGACGATGCCCAAACCTCAGCCTCCTTCATCTTCGTCTTAGCGTGCTAGCGTCCCAATGGACTCTTCATCCTTCAGTTCAGAAGCTTCACCAGCTCTTCTGTTAGTCCAGATCTTCGGGTCTGCAATGGACAGATCTCTGGGTCTGTGATGGACAGATCCCTAGGTCTGCAATGGACAGACAGTGCTTGAAGATCCGTATCGGGTCGCTGATTCCTAAAGATAAAATGTGAAGCATTATCAGATTTCTGTGTGCCGTTGCACCATGGAAGAAGTTCATCACACTCATCGGATGTATCCTCATCTTGATGGTTCAGGTCCAATATCCATGGTCCTAGAAGACAAGACAGGATCCAAACCAGCCAAAACGGAATGACCTCCAGTGTCCTACCTACCTGAACTCTTCATCCAGAAACCTTGGAATCATCTCATGTCCATTCTTACCATGATTGACGAAATTACAAGTTTGACTTCAACTTTTTAAATTTGCGCTACGTTGAACATTATATTATATTATTCATCATGAAGTGCTGATGTAAGAGTTGGCTTGGTGGTTGACTATTGCTAAGTATTTTGAAGGGCCGACATAACGGTTGTCGGTGCCTCCACATCTGTCTGTGATTGGCGACAACAGGTTGTCAGAAGGCCTGGTTGTCGTGGTAGTTCTAGCCTCGCCTCGGTTAGGACCAAGTTGACCTCGATATATCTCATCTCTGCTCAACCGTGTTCTCTCTAAGACAATCATAAAAATATGAGACCATTGTGCTGATGTAAACCTCTTGAAGGCATTTGACCATTGGCGCCTGGTGGTGACTAAATGGTAAGCTTTTGCTCATTGATATCAAATATGAAATTGATGAAAAATATTTTGAAGAACCTACACTGCCTGGTTGGTGATGTCATTTCTAAATCATGAGGCAAATTAGAATCATCTTTTTGCCAAAAGAAAGAAAATCATGAACCCATTGGTTTTATGTAACGTCTATGCATAACAAGAAATACATCATCATCATCTAGCAGACGCAATTACATAAGAGACTGCATCGCCACAATGTGTCCTTAACTCTTGCCCTGCTGCGGGCAGAGGTTGAAGTTAGTCCCAAAAAACATGGTTGAGCTGAGATGGTTGGTTTGGGGAAAGCTGAAAAACATGGGGCATTGTATGAACTGAATATGACTGTGACAATGTACTTCATTGTCAGCATAATTCCCTAGCAAGAGTGTATATGTTTTATATTTGACTGTGTGATATAAAAGCTTGTGGACTAAAATGAGCTTTAAATGTGACGGTGAATAATGGGTGATCCAGTGACTATATGTATATATTGGATGGTGTTACTTGACTACTGACTCTGTATATACTAACTACATAAGCATGCCAGTATCAGAAAAGTATGTTAACGGGGCTGCCCATGATGTATACGCTGCGAAGCTAATCATGAACATTGATAATGTGAAATAATCTGCCATCATCAGACTTTAACCTTTTCTTCATACTAAAGCATTTTGTCACTAGTCATTGTAAGCATGAATGTTTTAATCTTTGGCTTGTAGAAATAAGATATCTTGGTGCTGAAATTCAACTATCAATCTGATTAAAATTTAAAAAATCAAAGATCAAAAACTCAATTTCAAGCAAGTGTATTTGAAATCTTTATCTCAAGTAATTTACATTAGAAAATCGTATTGCAAAACATTTTTTTTCGATTCCAAAACTATTCTCATTCCCATGATAAGACAAATTTGCCAAAATATTTAGAACTGTGGTTTTGTATGTAATCATCTTTTTCTCTTACAAATTATCAAAAGGACGTAGACATGTTGAAAGAGTATTTCTCAGAATGTGAATTAAATGAAAGTCGGATCTTACATGTGGTACAGTGTAAGACATGGAATTCAAATGTTCTTAATTATACACATGTCCACAACATCATAGTGACATGAGCAATAAATGGCCTCTGGAGAAATAATACAGCTCCACATGGTTCAGAGAAAGTCTCTTTGAATTCCCTCTGTCTATCTGTTGTGGAGGTGTCTGTTAAGTTGACATGGATCGTGCAATGTGAAGCGTCAGTTTGAGAATCCTGAACAATGTACATTAGAGTGTAAATATGTTGATACGTCCAAGACCTGTGTTTGTTGGAATTGTAAAGGCTTCAAGTCATTTGCTGAATGAATAAATCAACTATGTTCATTATAAACATCCTTGTCCTTTATCTTTGTTGTTGTAAGCATGTTGAGATGTCGTTAAGTGAAAGCTACCCATGTAGTGCTAATCAATAACTTTCTCACTCACTCAGGGTTTGGGAAAGGCAGGGGCAATGGGCCATTTTGCTCATTGGATGAAAAAATGGCCCATTCAAATTTGAAATTTTACCATTGCTACTAAGGGGAATGGCCCATTCAAAATTCTGAAAATGACAAAAAGTTCTATAAATGGCCCATTATCAAAGGTGTCTTTCCCAATCCCTGCTCACTAGTGAAAAATGTAACTGGACTTTTGCGTTGATAGACGGATGTAGTGGCCAATTTTGAGAATTTGACCAGCAAGGCATAACTCGGACCAGTTCAAATCATTGGTTAATTTAAGCCTTGCTGCAGTGCTCCATAATTCATGGCTGGAGTGCAAGCCCGCCTATTTGATAGGTAGCAACCTCAAGCATATTTAACAGTGAAATGTCATGTTAAGATTGATGACGTAGGCTGAAGAACTGACGGAAAAGTTTGATATGCAGCAAGGTTTTAATCAGCCAGTGACTGAGCTGTTTATTTATCATTTTATCCTTGTAGAGGCGTTCTCTGAACAGAAATGCAAGGAGGGATCGGCAAGAGAGACAATTGCTTGAATTGAAAAAAACCCAAATAGTTACTGATGCAGCCGGGTTGAGAGATCCACGGTGAGGGTTAGTAGGTTATGCCGAGAGTGACATTGGGATCCACTAAAAGATGAAGGATGGTAAACTAATGAAAGGCATTTTGTTAAAATAGTTTGGGGAGGGAGATATGTCACAACTTTGGTATAGTTGATGGGGCAGTTTATTTGTAACTTTTCAGACTGATGAAGGGAGATTAAAAACTTAACAAATACATTGCCTTATCAATCCTAGAATTGTGTAAGCCCTTGAAAGGTATCCCCTTTTTAACTAATTTAATCAAAATGACCTGCCTGGTGAAATAATGAGATTTTGATTTGTTATTAATTTTGATGTTGACTGATTTAACCCTAAAAGGTTAACTGTGTCTTCTTTCAGAAATGGTTAATATGTTTGAGTGAACTGCATTGAAATATTCTCACATTTCGGCCCTGGATTTCTGTCTAGTTGAAAATACCACAGAATATTCTCAAATGGCTCAGAATACTTAGTAAATCAATTAAATGAATTATTTATATATTCTATCTTGGAAACCAGTAAAAAAAAAAGCTGCACCTGAGATTGGTTTGTGTTGGAACACAGACTTCCTATTAACTACCAAGAATTTTTACAGAAACATGCATGATGAGGAACAAGTTGAAACCATTATGTTTTATCACTAAGGCTAGAAGACTTCTTCTTTACAACCAACAATCTTCTCCGACAAAGACCATTAAACACATATCTTCCCTCATAACCTCTATCACAACTGGACCATTTTCTTGGTTCTTTCAAAAACACCTACCATTGAAAAAACGGATCACACTTTGCAAAAAATATGGATTCTAAAAAGTGATACGGTTTTCTTAGGCAATATATGCTAAACTTTAAAAGATTTATTTCAAAATACTAGGGCGATGATTTTTTTTCTCCAAAATTCATGCTTTTGGAGAGCTTTGATTAAACCAATTTTAAGATTTTATAGGTAATAAGGAAAGTTATTTTTCAAGTTAGACATAATTATTACAACATCGTTTAATTTGTGATTAATTTGATTTAATCACAGCGTAAGGCCTTTATCCAAAATATAAACACTGGAAAACAAATTTATATACTTGGGATGCTTTAATCAGTGAAACATTTCAAATGACTGCAATGCAAACATCTCAGTTGGATGATCTTGCCTTCACAAAGATTAGATTAGAACTGGATGTTTCTTGAAGGGGATCTTCTTTATCACTTCATTGGTTTGCGTACGAGTCTTAGACCCTTTGGATGATTTTCAATTCTTCCTGAAGCCAATGGTGAAGCTCATACAAGACTGACAGCACCCTTTGATCTATGACATTGTCCCAGACGTGTTCGATGGGATAGAGATCTGAACCCGTTCCTAGTCTTTACAAACGATAGAGGTAATTTACTGATTATACTACATGACCTTTCTAGAAATTGACACCCAGTCACGGGAATAAGGCCATTAGGTTGTGCACTTACATACCAAGCATTTTGGATGTGGTTATAAAGAGAAATGAATCTCGATTTATAAGATGTCTGGCGGTTTAAAATATGTAAGTTGTTATTTATTCATCAGCGATACCCTCCTTTTTCTATGAATCCTGAAAGTCACCTTCGACAAATGTGAATGAATTTGAATTTTCTATGTTGATTCTTATATCTTTCAAGAAATAATAATATCAGTGAAATAATAATAAAATCAGTGAGAAGAGTGATGAATAGGGTAATAATTAGTTTTCCACGTTGATTAAAAAATATTTTTTCATCCTAAATCTCCAAAACGTCTCAATATCTCTTTCTGTCATCAACAAACATCTTCAATAGAAATCATAATCCAATAGGAGGATTTATCGGTGATAATTTCTAACTTGAACTAACGTGACACGCATTAAATCAATTTGATAAACATTCAAATCAAGAATATTATCTAAACAACAAAATTAAGCCTAATTTCGATTATAGATATTATAGGATTAGCCAAACCAAATGAAAACAGTGTAATCAGGGATTTTATGGAAAACAATTCGCAAAGCCTATTTTCTCGAGAAGTTAAAGCTTGCAACCTTTGACACCTGGAAGCCCAGGGTGACGTAATTGGTGATTGATTGTAGCAGAAATACCAAAGATCAGACCACGAACGTTCTGGAGTGGAAAGCAACATCGCTGTGCTCCAGTGTGTTAAATCGAGAACTCTTTGATGACCTTACAGAAGTGTTTGGGATTGCCTGTCCATTACTGCCAGCTATTGATCAACTGATTTATTATCAGGAAATGGGTCAGAGTTGTGCTTGTGCCAATCGGTACAGTGGTCCTACTCCATTACGGTGTATAGAATAGGAACCTATAATGCAGCAATCTCCCGAATTCAGTAAAAAATTTATTGATACACAAAGCTCAGCTATCATTATCAAGAAAATCGTTATATCTGATTCAAGTTTAAATTTAACCGAAACACAATAACAAAAAAATCACTTTTGTTAAATACATACGTTTTATTATATCTTTAAAAACAAAATTCTACTTTATTGGTGCGGAGGTCTGAGTAAAATGATGTAAACAAATGATAAACATGCACATTGGTCGGAGAGAAACAATGATAATTAATGTGAAAGCATCGTGTTTGTCTCTGAACATTCGTAACCAATTATTTAAGAACATTTGTATGTTTACATCAATTTGTACCAGTAAATAATATTGTCCAACATTATGTGAACTCTTTTATATCTTGGCACTCAAGAAGGCTACTGCAATGAAAAACTGACAAAACTAGGGGGCATTGGCATTCAAAATACCTTAAATTACCAAAATACCGCAAGCATGGAATAATGTTAGATAAATAAAAAAAAAATAATAATAAAAGAATCTTCCTAATGTCCGAATGCAACTTGTCTATGAATCGGATTTTTCCCTTGAAAGCTTCCGGCTGTACTACAGACATTGTGTAGACTTACGTTTAGTCAATGACGGTACACGCTGAATAACTTTCCCCTTCCCCCTTGGTAATTATGTTTGGCAGTAACAAAATACTGTAAAGCATAAACTGTACTCCTTAATATAATGCAAACATTAATTTCATGATTGAAATTATGTTTTGGTATCTTTATTTAGTTAAGTTTAAGTTATTATTTCAGTTTATGTTGTTACTTACTTTATATATAATTCTAAAGCTTACTCGTTGTTTTGAATAATGTATCCATATTTTACAGTCGTGTTAAATAAAAGCAAGGGATAGAGAAGTGTAAGATAATTCAATCTTGGCATCAGCTGATAACATATATGTGATCTGAAATGGAATAAGGTAAATATGTTGGTCATTCATTGATTGGGTAGAAAAAGCCGTATGTATACGTGTTCGTTCATCTGGCCATTCTTTCTTGCTAAAAATATAGTATATTGACTATGCGGATAACCACTTTTCTCATTACTGAACCAAAATAACTAACGTCTTTGGTAATGATGTTGAAACAACGCCATTTCTCCATTTAGGTGTGTCGTTAACGAAAATCAGTATTCAGTGTAGGATCTGTAGCCATTTAGATCTATTAATCAATAACATTTACTTACCAAATTACCAAACCATATAACCAAAACTGTCTTTGAAACTATTTCGCACTTTGACACTGAATGGTCTGCATTTTGATATATATAAATTGACGAGTAACCAAGGTGCATGTTTACGCCATTTAATTTAAGACTGTTCGGCTGAGTCAGCTAAAAGTTGTCGTTTTTCAATCTCATTAGTTACAAAAGGGCATAAGTCAGTTACATCGAAAAAATAAAGTTGTGAGTCACTGGTGTATTTTGAGTTGTATTTGATCAAGATCTCAGTTCAGATAGTTTCAATTTTCATTTTACCTCGTTTATTAAATTCATGTTGCTCACTTAAAGGTAGAGTTTTGATGTGAGATGTGATATTCAACGTTACATTGACTAGTATAGTCTAATGGTAACTCGTTGAACAGAATTCATTAATACAATGGAGTTCGTTTCTGATGGCAATGATGTGGATTCTAGTAAACAGGCCTCTACTGTGCATAAAAACCGTGATACATCAAGACTAATGGTAAACCGATATTGGTATTTTTGTTTACGTATGTGCTTCTATGAATGAAAGTCTATCAATCTTTTTAACGAAGATCACGTTAACGCGTTGCGACGTCACGCTGTCATGGAAATGAATTTAAAAGGTATCGACGATGACGTCATAAAAGAAGAAACGACTTCCGCCCTTGAGTCTTTTCGACCGCCAATGAGCGTCAAGCACAATCCAAAGTTGCTAGCTTAAGTGCCAGTCGTCAGCCTCCCGATTCTGTGCTATATATTTAATTGGATTGTCTGATTAATCGAGAATCTCATCTCGCCTGGATCCGGAAGGTGCTCAGAAAACGTCACGTTTTGGAAATTTCTCACGTGTTGCGTACGTGACTTCGCGCGAGACTTTTCTTTGCTTGAAACCATGTTATCAATCGCCCGGGGCCATTCTAACGCCCGTCTGTGAATACTGAGTAAATAGTAAAACGATTTGCAATAAAATTACTGCTGACATTTGATGTTCTTGTAGTCCATTGCACAGTTTCATGGATGAAGTAAAATGCTTCAATATACAAGGAAAGACAGTTAACCATAAGGTCAGTCGACCTTGTTCCGAGAATTTTGTACCAAAAACGTAAAAAGTATACGATTATAAACGCTGTTATCAGACTGATATGAAAAGGAAATCCAACGATGACTCGAGTTCATATCCCGGCAGAGTAAATTTTGGAAACTTTTATTGCTCTTTAACGTTTAAGATACCGCCGTTTGATAAATCTACAAAGTTATTACACATTGTGAAATAACATCGCGAGTTGATTGACGTCACATGACGTCACAATCGTTAAGCATGCCGTCACAATGCTAGCGGCGCAGCGACAATGGTTATCCCGGCGATTTTCATGATTTTTCTTTGATATAATTCAGTGAGTAATAAATAAAATACTAAACTCAGTCCCGTATAATTACATTTTTATGAAACTCGTGAATGGTATCGGTATCTAACTCGCTTTCGCTCGTTAAATACCAAACCATACACTCGTTTCATAAATATGTTATTAAACGGGACGTCGTTTAGTATTCTCTATTTATTACTCTCGCGTTGAAGATACCGCCGTTTAATAAATCTACAAAGTTATTACACATTGTGAAATAACATCGCGAGTTGATTGACGTCACATGACGTCACAATCGTTAAGCATGATGTCACAATGTTAGCTGTGCAGCGATAATGGTTATCCCGGCGATTTTCATGATTTTTTGGGGATATATTTCAGCGAGTAATAAAAGAAATACTAAACTCAGTCCCGTATAATTAAATTTTTATGAAACTCGTGAATGGTATCGGTATCTAACTCGCTTTCGCTCGTTAAATACCAAACCACACACTCGTTTCATAAATATGTTATTAAAAGGGACGTCGTTTAGTATTCTCTAAATTTTAATCAGACTGATGAGAGATACTAAACGACAATATCAACTCGGTAGAGTAGTTTCGAATGATGAATAAAATATGTTTTCATGATGGCTATTGTTATATAGCGTGTATTTCGTGTAAATGGGCACGCTAAAGAACCCTTGTGTTCCTTTTCAACTCCCTGAGGAGTATGCAGCCATATTACCACGGCAGAGGTATTCCAGATCATTCTTCCTGTGTGTCCTTTTGTATTACGTGAAGCAATTCCTTTTCTTTATATAGAGAAACCTGTTTTTCGCAATGAAAGTTTTGCAGTCAACGATGTTGTTTCAAACTTGCATTCGAATCGCACATGTCTCTTCACCACTTGAGTTTCTACTAGAAACGATAAATATGGCACACTTGTGACAGAGGTTACCTGAGAAAAAATGACTTGAGTAGTCTTTGGAGGGAGAGACTGGAATTACTCTAAACATTCGAAACAAATTGTTCATAAAACAATATTCAGAAAGGCAAATATGCAGCGATTTTTAAATTTTAAATTTTATTCCATCCGCAAGAATGGCATTGTTCTAGCCCCCTACCTCATCTAAGATGGATCTGAGACAAGAAAATGGTAAACGATGCAAGTCATTCTAGTGATTTTGGTTAACCTTGGGTTCAATTCGATCTCAGACAGTTCAGTAAAGTTCAAGTTCGCATCCTCTTGATTTGGAAATTCACCAATTAACGTTGAATAAAAGGCTTCTTAATAGAGCAAACTGTCCGCCCACGCGGGGATGAATGAGCTTCACCAAGATCACGCAATCATTTGACGTCATTAAGTTATGAAACAAAACTCGTTTCCTCTCCTTGGAAGAATACAAAATCAACGCTTGAACATACCTGTTCATTGATTACGCAATCCATCTTTACGGCACGCCCCAGGTAAATATTTGATTGCAAAAATCAATGATCAGGTACATGTATTTCTAACAGGATGTTTAACATCTAAACTGATAGCCGAACAGTATCAAAACTTTTCAAGAATCGTGACGAAGAAGACCATGCAAATGACATGTGATCAAAATTGATCACTTATATGCATATTGAATAAACAAACAGACTTTGTAAACAACTTAAAAATTCACGACCGACTGGCTATGAAAAGCTCCATGTAAAATTAATGAGATATTCGAGGAAGGGTAATTGTAAAAACAAAAAAATGTCTCGGGAAAATGACGGCAGGCTTAATGGACAAGACAATATACATTACGTAAAAGAGATTTTTTAATTTCATACTAAATTGTTGTTTTATTTAAAAAATATCTTCATCATCTGTCATCCAGGACTTTTTGTTAAGATACGATGACAGGTTCAAATCTCACTGAAATTTACCACGAAAAGCAACCCTTTTCCTCATTTATATGGTAATAGTTCAGGGACCCCTTTCATAAAAGTTAAACAAAGATTAAACTTATCTTCACAAATCATTTGGCTTGCAACCACATTTGTAAAAGATGGGAAAAAAAACGTATAAACGAAATCTATACACAGTCGTATTAACGAAATCTAAGTATAAATGTATACGAAAAACGTATACGAAATCTCCTTTAAACGAAATCTACGCACAGTCGTATAAATAAAATCTACGTATAAACGTATACGAAATACGTATACGAAATCTCGTATAAACAAAATCTACACGTAGCCACGCTTTCTACACATCCCAGGTTATACTGACCTAACACTTAAACTACCCATACAGTGAACTATCCCGTATGTGGTATTGACAAGTTTGATAAATTCAATATTTACAACAGTGACTCATGCTTCCCAATATATACCTGCCTATCCGATGAAACGTTCAGCCCTACATAGTTGCTAACTGTTGAAGATCAATAAAAACAGTATTATCAAAGCTGAGTGTTTTCCAAGAAATGTTTGAATGACGTACATTGCAAAGGAGAAACTTTTCAAATCTTGAAGGGTGATTTATATATAAGAGAAATAACTTTAATATTATATATATAAATTCATATTTTGTGTTATAGAAGTCAAATAGGTCAGAGGTTATGGCAGAGGTTAAAAAAAAGATTTATTAACTCATATTTCCTCCGATAAACATTAGTTTATACACAGGGTTGACAACACTAATAACTCAACCCGATCACCCGTAGTCAAAAGGGAAATAATCAAATATCAGGCAAACACCACAAGTGGCCATTTTTGTGTGAACACCTTTTAATCATTTGAGGCAGGGAAGTTGATTAACATATCTTAACCGATCACAGTGCGTTCGTTTTAGAACTGTTTCTTTGATTAAAAAAATTGTTTTGCAATTGGAAACATTTCTTTATCGAGAGATCAGTTTATTTATTTAAAAATCATGCTTCTTTCCTTTACATCTCATTGTAGTACAAATAGGCATCTTTCTGAGTTTTTCAGGAATACATTAGACAAAGAGAGCGGAGTCGAGCGGACTGATTCATTCACATCTTCGCTAATTCACAGAATCATCACGCAATAAGATTAAAGCGTCCAAATCCTGTAAATGGACACCCTGGATACATGGTGTCTTTTTCTACGACACACTAATTATAGACAAGGTATAGGCACGGCACCGTATGCTCACAACTCAAATACGACAATCCAGCATGTTTTGCTAACAGAGCTGAGGCCGTCCATTGGTTCCCTGTATGGAGCAGCGCTGACCTACTTTCTGAAATCAAAGCAATGTGATGGTTCGTTTCCAGGGTACCATTTCAGCATAGCAAGTGGCCTGGACCAATATTTTCAAAGTCTCTATCCTTTCAAGTTGATAATAATGATTTAAGCATTCGATAAACAAATGATTGACAACGAACATATTTAAAATTTCAATTCATATTTAGCAACTTTCTAGACACCTTAGCAATACCTTTTGCAATATTCCACCATTGGGAAACAAATTAAAAACCTTTCCCAATAAAGACAGAAAACAACGAATTGCAACACCTCTTTTAGATTTTTATTTATCATGTTGCTTTTGAGACATTCTCTTGTGTATGTCAGGTCAGTTCCTAGCTTTCAAAAAGCTAGTTATGTGTTTTCGGTAAACAACATTTGATGTTTAACGATATGCATAATAATGCAAATCTATACATCTAATTCAGATTTAATTTGATTAATCGGCTTTTGATACGTCCCTTGATTCTGAATCCTAAATAGACTGGTTGATAACTCGTAGACAAGCAAGTCAATAAAGTGATTGTTGTGGCCGGATGCAAAACCGTTCAACATTCATAGACTGAAGTCGATCAACGACTCCTTATAACCAGGCGGATATCGGTTCCTAAGCCTGTCTCTTAATCTCCTAATCATTAAATATCTTGCACTTTAGTCTAATGTATTACAAACATACGTGTATGCTCATTGTAATAATTATAAACATATTTGACATTAAGTAATAGTAGAGCATAAGTAATTGTCGTCCTTATAAAAGATTTTATCACATAAGATGGTTGACTTCTTTCGGTTCTATATGCCACATTTTCTATGTAATATTTCATGCTAAAGACATACAATATCTAATAATGTCATAGAGGACCCTTTAAGACGATATATGTATGCAAGTTTAACAGATGGCACCCTGGATTAAATGATATGATTATATGATAAAACCAATTATCAATGCTAAACTAGTACCGCGGATAAATATCTTCATATCTTAATGTTTATTATTTTAAGTGAATGTGTCCTATTCTTTGTCTAACTGTCAAATTTTATGGGAAAAAGTTACACATTTTAACATGTTTCAAATGTTTTGTGAAAGAATCGTGTCTTAGTAACATATATTCCTCAGAATGGTACTATCGACAAAAATTCCCATAAAATTC
The DNA here is from genome assembly GCA_921293015.1 of Phorcus lineatus. Lineage (NCBI taxonomy): Eukaryota > Metazoa > Mollusca > Gastropoda > Trochida > Trochidae > Phorcus > Phorcus lineatus. The sequence continues at coordinate 12,622,177 of OV121095.1, read as the reverse complement.
TCTTTTTAACAACCTGGAAGCAACAAGGCGAAAAAGAATCCAAGCATATATTCTTCATAACCTCCTTCAGCGGCATGAATGGAATGGCCTTGACATGGTTCCTGGCAGAAGGAATACACTCCCATTTCTGTGAACTATCACAGATATAAATTCTTAAACCCGATGATAGCACCGATGTTATGTCATTCCTTATCTTCTGAGGGTCACGCCATTCTTCACCAATGAAATTGCAGCTTTCCTACCTTGCTATCTATGAGCAATTCCATACTTTCTCTATTTGGAGTTTTGCTTTGTTTTTGATAACTATGTTTATAAAATTCAATGTGTTTTAGTTGTTTTCATTGCTTCTTTGGATTCGTTTTATTACCATTGCGCAATTAAAAGTCTTTTCATGCTTGACATATATTGAATCTCCGATTTTCAGTCTTGAATATTTTGTAATGGTCGATTATTGAATCAAGTCAAAATATTCGTTAAAAAATAATGTTTAAAGGTAAAGGTTTGTTAAAAGTTAATACTTTATTGCAGTTTTGAATGTCTATGTCACTTCGTTAATACGCATAAAAAGAACTATTTCTAACATTCGACAGCATCAAAGACTTCGAAGATGTACCAAACAACAGTTCCAGACTTATGCTATTTATAGAAACTCTTGGAGCGGTATCAGAAGCAAGGTTATTCACCCCATGCTGCGGTAGTGTTTTGATCTACAGCCTCCAACCGGCACCAATGGTACCTTTCTTTGGTCCAGTTCCAGAAAACTCCCCGATGTTTGTTAATAAAAAAAAGGTTGGTTGTCATTTCTGAAATATATAGAATTACTTTTCTTTGGTTCGAATCCAGAAACAATGCCATGTCTGTTAATAAAAATGGTAAGTTGTTATTTCTGAAATATATAGAATTACTTCTCTTTGGTCTGGTTTCAGATAGTTCGTGAAAGTGAGGTTTGCAATCAAATATGACAGTTTGTCAGTTTTAAAATGTACATATGTAAATGTTGTGTTTTAAGCTTGCTTCCAATTTCGAATTATCTTTTGGCATTTTTCAATGCTGTTAAACTAAGACAAGAAACAAGGTTTCTTTTGCCCATCATCTTCAAAATCAATATTTGTAGATGATTATTCCCTTCGCATGGACATTGAAATGAAAAATTGTGAATATCATAAAACATACAAAGATTTGTTTCAGATCTAGAAAACCTTGTGGTAAGCTGTGAACTTTGGTTGTAGCTTCTGTATTTCCTGAACCGGTTAGTTAACAAGAAAACCAAATGAAACTGAGTACCTGTTATCGTTAGTTAGAATTAGAAACACAAAGTTTTTTCAATATATTTAAGTATGATCAACTTATCAGTAATTGATATTCAACAATCTTAGAATAAAGCCTCCTTCTCGTTAAACATACTGCGATGTGTAATCAAAATGGAAGTATTAGAAAAGATGGTATCACATGCAGGGTGGTTGAATATTCTTCATTTCATCTCTCAAAGTGATCCAAAATCGTAGGAAAATATTGTTTCCCTCACAAATCCTCCTAGAATCTCCGCCACTGTTCCATTGGGAATAGTGTAGCGTGTAGAATGATGCCTTGTCTTACCACGTGGAAGTGATGGGAAACAAACCATTTCCTCTTTGTTTGTAGATAACACCTTGTTTATTTGGAAAAGCTATTCTGGCTGAAGTACCAGAGATAATCAAGTTATATACATACACATTGGATGGTAGGCTAACACGTTACCTTGAAAGCATCAGAACCTTCAAAGGACGTGTTTACGAGATTTATGAGCCCTTGCTATCGCTAGATTTTCATTCAATCCGTTAAACCCTGCTAGAGGAAACCATTCACTCACCAGAGAGACTTTTACTTTGTAAAATTTCATTCAGTCCGTTAAACCCTGCTAGAGGAAACCATTCACTCACCATAGAGACTTTTGTTTGGTAAAATTTCATTCAATCCGTTAAACCCTGCTAGAGGAAACCATTCACTCACCATAGAGACTTTTTTTGGGTAAAATTTCATTCAGTCCGTTAAACCCTGCTAGAGGAAACCATTCACTCACCATACAGACTTTTGTCATGTGAAATTTCATTCAGTCCGTTAAACCCTGCTAGAGGAAACCATGCACTCATCATGGAGACTTGTTTCATGTGAAATTGCTGTTTGATGCATTGAATGATGCATGTGTCCTGACTACTATGCACATCTTTCTATCCTTTCTGTATATCATAATTTTCGAGGATTCATATATATGTTGTTACACAAATTAGATCTCATTGTAAATACATCGTTAAGATTGGTTTAATAAAGTCAACCATTTTAAGTTAGATAAGCTGTTCCTGATCAATTTCTTTATTGACTAAGGAATGTCTGAATTAAAATATGAATTCCCAATCTTATATTACTTCAGGTCAATGATACGTACTTACGAGTTACTATGGACATGTATATAAGGAATTTCTGGGCAAATATTTCTTGAAAGAACCCGGTTAATACACACTTTAACATGAAACATAATTAATCCCCTCCAAGGCTACTTACCTTCAAGCACATTTACCTGGTATTGTGGTCATGTCTGTGCAGGACCAATATTTGCTTGAAGAAATAAATCTAATACACACCAAAATGGTTACATATAACGTTGAGACCATACCATCAAAGGGCGTCTTAACAAGCTCTATAAACCTTTAAGGTTGCACTGACATTGAATTCCCGAGAAGATAGAGGCATTATATATAGGCTGTCGCAGCCTGTTTGTTGATCCCTTTTCCTTTAAGTTTGTATTTACACTAATTTATTGTGTGCTACATGTTGTTTTCTAGGATCGAAATACAAAAAGTCGAATTCCCGAATGTTTTGTTTTTCTGTGCAAACCATTTAAAATCTACTAGAAACGATACCTGTATTTAAAAGATGTTTTTACAAGTTTCATGTGCTATTCTAACATGAAACACCTGACTCGTTTATGTGGGGAGATTTGAAATATCTGATGTAGGTTTACATAAATCATTATCTTAAAATTTGTCCTGCATTTAATGAAGTATTTATCAGCCAATATACTTACCTGTTTCGTAGACCTTTATGTAGTACCTTGACACATTTTCTGTTATCTCAAAGCAATCTTTTCTAAAACTCTTGTGAGTACATATTCGATATTGTACACTGAATAGAGTCGACAATATCTAAATTTGTAATAGCATGTTATTTCAAATATATAGATATAAATTTCTTCAAAATTTTCATCATCTGTCATCTCATTAACCACTGGCGGCCATTTTCATGTGAACACCATTTACTCATATGACAATATGAAATTGATTCGCATAACTTCACTGAAAATGGTATGTTAAACTGCTCCTATTGATTAAAAAGCGTTGTCTTGCAATTGGAAACATCTCTTTTCGTTTTCGTGCGATCAACCTATTTATCTCACAAACTTGCCAGTGCCCCTTTAACAGCCGAAACCCACGATTGAATATAACAAGAAAACCCAACCTCAGTAAGCAGAAATCAAAGATAAGGCCACCCAAATTCTAATGTAACAACATAATATTCAAAGAATATAATCTAAGAAAAGTAATCCAAACTTTATACAGTCAAATCAAAATTTTTTTGGAAATGTTTCTTTAAAAGTCGTTTTAACAGCCACTTTAATATATCTAAAAAATATGCACTTTTAACATACTGCTTGCTTCGTATGTACGTACAACTGTCAAGTAAGGCTTATCTGATTGCGATCATTCCATCGTTTGATTGATCAGTCTTAGAATTTAGCAACTGAGGAATTCTTTTTAAAAATATAAAATATCTATAGTAAGGATCGAGAACATGACCTCGTTGTACAACGGATCGTGAATATTGAATTCAATTTAATCAATTTTGAAATTCTTGCAAACCAGTTATCCCTATAAACGAAACTAGAAAGTAATTTCCACGTTAAATTTTCACGGTTATATATTTGATCATGACTTTCCAATTTGTAAGAAATTCAGCAAAACATGTTTTTCTATACAAGAAATTTGTTTTAAAAAACGTACCTTTTCACCTTCTTTAACATATTTTATCTTCAATCTCCAATATCACTTAAATGCTTCAAAATGTGGTTCACCAGTGCACATATGATATAGACTATTCATTTTCTTCAGCTTTTTAAACCGCTTGGTTGCAAAAATAGTCTTAGCAACAAAGCAATGTGACAAATCATCGGCGTTTCAAACTAACCCTTTGCTAATTTCGTACTTCGTAAATATTTAATTTCAAACAACCAAGCACCACTTCAAATTCTTAATCCATCGAGGCAAGTCTATGACTCACATTCATAACCATGCAAGATTAATAGTCTATCCTGATGAAATGACACGAGCGGTTATATACAGGTATAAAAAGTGCACCAGGTAAATACACCTCCAGACAGGTATTTTACCTGAACTTGCACATACCTGGGTTTCTATGTTACTAAGCCCTGATAAGGAGGTATGACATATCCCACCAAGGAATGTTACAACAGCATATCAAACATTTTGACGACTTAAAGGCACTTTTTGTTGCATGTTTTAAGGGTAATTAAAGAGCCACTCCATGATTTTCATAACATATTATTTACCTTTGATACGAACCTAGATGTCATATGTGGTGATATAAAATCAAAACATCTTAACTTTTCATGTCCTAAAGACATATATATGACAATTACTAGTTTTCCATGAAAATCTAAAAACAGCCTTATAAATACACAGAAGTGTAGATATCACGTCCAGTATACATGGATACTAGTTATATAACCTAACAAACACTATCAACTCCTAACTGCCCTCCTGGCCGTTTTAGATTAGTCTCCAAAATTACGTTTGATTAGTTTGACTAGCGCGCCACTGTCCGGTTTTCGATCATAATTGCGACGTTCTACCCTCATATTGTCACTGTAAGAAACCAATAAGCTTAAGCTTAAAATGTGCCTTTTTGGTAACAGTCGATACTTCGCGATCAAATGATACCATTGATTAAGTTTGGCATATCTGACTCCAGCAACTCACGGAGTGGCTCTTTAAAAGAGTTTACAAAAAGGAATCGGTCCTTAAAGGGGCAGTAGCACGTTTTATTTTAGATAAATAAAGTTATCTCAGGAAAACGACATACATGTACAGGTTTACCAATTGCAAGAAAATACGTTTAATTTAAAGAAGCTGTTCTAAATCTTATGTAGGCTACTATATCTAGCTAAGCTACGCTGATACATGTTCATTCCTCAGATGATTACAAGGTGTTCACGCAAAAATGGCCGCCAGTTTGCTTGAAACTTGATTATTTCTTCTACCATTATGGATGAACGGGTCGAATAATGAGATATTTTAACCTCTGAAGATTACACATTTGGCAGAAACTAATTGTTATTTGAACAAATCTGAAGAAATAAAAATTTCAAAAACGTGGTACTGCGTCTTTACATGAACGTACCATGAACTTACACACTTGCAGATATTGATTTCAAGTATGCTTTTCTTGCAGTTACAATATTTCTCCCGAATAGAAAGATAGCAACAGAAGTCTACTAATGACAGTTTAAATGACAAAGGCATTAACGTACTTCTTTGAATAAATTATCTCAACTAATTTTCAAATCAGGAAACTAATGACTATATGAAGATTTTTCGTTTATAATTACTTTAGAAATTATGAATGACCTACAATTAGTTATAAGTACAAATAGGTGAGGATATTTTAATCAGTACGTTTGAGAATCATATCTCACGATCGTGTTACAGAAACGTATTGATTGATCTATGAACGATGAGATATATTGAGATACAAGGCTAGTAATGAGGTGAAACGAAGGTAAGAAGCATTATCACACGCTTTACCGGTTCAAACTGTCTAGTTTAAAAGAGCTACTCCGTGAGTTGTTGGAGTCAAACCTACGGAAGCATACGGAAGCGCCCTAGTGCCACAGTCAAATTTTTATATATCTCCTAATTAGGAGATACTATCACCTAATTAGGAGATAGCTATCTCCTCATTAGCATATAGTAACGCCTAATTAGGTGATAATTAAGTCCTAATTAGGAGATACTAACTCCTAATTAGGTGATAACTATCTCCTAATTAAGACTTAATCATCGCCTAATTAGGACATAACTATCACCTAATTAGGAGATATTAAGTTAGGTTATATAACTAGTATCCATGTATATTGAACGTGAAATCTACACCTCTGTGCATTTATAAGGTTTTTTTAGATTTTCATGGAAAACCAGTATTTGTCATATCTATGTTTTGATTTTATATCACCACATATGGTATTTAGGTTCGTATCAAAGGTAAATAATATGTTATGAAAATCACGGAGTGGCTCTTGAGCATAGGCACTCACTTTAGCTTTCTATCGATGCAAGTAAGTAATTTATTATCCTCTACAATTGACCTTCAGTCAACAGTGAAAAAGTTTAGACGGCCGAAATTGACATGGATATATGATAAATCTATGGTCGGCTGTTTACAATAAGAATGACAGTTGAATGTATGTAATGTGTGCGGCTTTTGAAGTTACCTAAATTCTGCACTGAGAACAAATGATGAAATATTGTTTCTATAACAACCTTGTAACTTAAACAATTTCTTGAAATAAGTATTACGATTGATATTGGTGAGTGAGTGAGTGAGTTGGTGTTTAACGCCGCTTTCAAGATTATTTCACTTATATCGCGGCTGCTAGTATTATTGCAGGGAGAAAGCCCGCAACACCATTGTGGCTATGCATTGCGGTGAAACCTGCGAGCATCGGCTGGAACTAGCAAACCATGGGTGGTACTACGCTGAAATTCAGTGTAGCATTGCACCCAAACCTGACTGCGTGTAGAACAGTTCTCTACTGCAGACAAAGTTGCCGAGCCCCTGGCGGGATTCTCGATTGATATTGGAATAACCTTAATGATATCATAGTTTCTGCGGAGTCTTTTGGAATTAGGTTTATAACCTAAATACGTACATATTTGCTAAATAACGCTAAATATGCTTAAAATAGATTACCTCAGTGCGGATCGTTAGTAATATCAGGAGAAATGCATTTACTGTACATTTGTTGTATTTACGAATTACATATAGTGTGCGCTGGTGCCTTTAGGTTATATTAATGGTTATAGAGAGAGCTTACATGTCTTTGTGACACATAATAGGTACATGTAGAGCAGAAGGAAGAAGAGAAGAGATGGAGAAGAACCAGAAGAAAAAGTAAACGAAAGAAGACGACGAAGAAATGGAAGAGTAAGCAGAAGAATCAGGAGAAGAAGAAAACAGAAAAATACGAAGAAGTTGAAGGAGAGTAAGCGGAAGAAGAAAAGGAAAAGAAAAAAACGAAGACGGTATAAGAAGAAGATAGATGATGAAGAAGAAAAAGAAGAGGAAAGAGACGAAGACGGAGAAGACGAAGAAGAAGAAGATAGATAATGAAGACGAAGAAGAAGATAGATAATGAAGAAGAAAAGGAAAGAGACGAAGACGAAGAAGAAGAAGATAGATGATGAAGTAGAAGAAGAAAAGGAAAGAGACAATGACGAAGAAGAAGAAGAAGAAGAAGATATATGATGATGAAGTAGAAGAAGAAGAAAAGGAAAGAGACGAAGACGAAGAAGAAGAAGAAGATAGATGATGAAGAAGAAGAATAAAAGGAAAGAGACAATGACGAAGAAGAAGAAGATAGATGAAGAAGAAGAAGAAAAGAAAAAAGGCGAAGACGGAGAAGAAGAAGAAGAAGAAAAAGAAGAAGAAGATGAAGAAGGAGAAGAAGAAGAAGATAAAGAAGAAGAAGAAGAAGAAGAAGAAGGAGAAGGAAAACAAGAAAAGAAAAATATATTTCATTTCAGTATCACATTGTAAACATGTACTATACCAACCAATTGAAAATGTCGGCCGAAAAGAAAATGTCGGATTCAATTAGACTATATTTCAGAGATCGAAGAGAACTTTCAATAGTACGTTCTTACCCTCATGTATATATCAGATCTATATTCAATATGATAGCTTGCATAGCACTCAAAATCTGACGGATTAAGAAAATGTATTGCTTTATTGTATGGAGGTTATTTTCAAATGAACTTATGTCTAGTAATTGGATACAAGGCTCCTTACGGAGTTGGCAAACATTGTGTATTTTTGTGAACACATTAAATGTAAGTTGGTTTCAAGACATCTCGAGTAAATAAGTTAAATTATTTTGGGAAGCTCTTCACTTTTACCTATGTCTTTATGATTTGATTTCAACATAGGTTTGAGTATGCAGATGGTTTAATGTTATATTTGATAAATTTGATTTTAATGTAATTTAAAATAATGGGTCTTACAATAGTGTAACGTTAATCAAATGAGTTTCGCTCAACGTGATTCTTTTTATTTAAACGAGAATTGAAAAGAGCAAAATTATATGAAACTGTATCTATTGATTAAATAAGACATGTAAACAATTTACCTCACAACTGTATATAAATATCGTGCAAGACATGTAAAGTATTGTTTAAAGTCATATATAAAATGAGTTTCAGGATTAAAGGTGTCAATGATGTACTTGTAAACATACGTTTATATCTATATTTGCCATTAAATATAGCATATGGAATTATTTGTTGACGATATCAACCAATTAACTTCTATAATTACAAATGCAGTGATTATTGAAATAGTGTTTAAACTTGCTAACACCATGGGTGTTTAAGAGAATAAACATTCTTAGACAAACATCCAGCAACGGTGAGTGATTTATACTTCAATTAAACTTTAAATTAAAATTACGTCACTTGATAAATTTCCATTTTAAAAAGTACCTCTAATATAAAATGTTATTTCATGAAAACACCTTGCCTAGAATAGACATATATTTACAATTTCTGAAAATTAGCAAATTTTGTACAATTGATCATGAAAGCGTTGATGTTTATGCAATGACAATTTTGTACTTGCAACCTGTGTTCTAAAGTAAAATAATACAAATCTGAGTTCAAGATTTACTGCAATAACTACAAACTTTTGCCAACTTTGCCAATTAACTTTCATTTAAGTAAACAATACGAGGACAGGTGGAACAAAAAGGTCAACATTTTGAGTACTTGACCTTGCAAAACCCGAGGCGTAGTTTATCTGTATATCTGATATATATCTCTATAAGTAAGTCAGGTGTTGACAGGTGAGACAGGCAAGGTCAACGTGCATACCAAACAAGGTAATAATAGTCGTCACATCAACAGGAACGATCTGAGACTCCATGCTGAACCGAAGGTTAATCAGGATGAAAATTTGCCATTTTTGCACCCGATATACACAAAAAAACTCTTTCAGGAATATGAATAGAAAATAAACAATTATCCTAACGATCATTTTAAGCAAAGTTTGTCAATTAACATTTTCAAGGTGTAAAATCACGAAAGTATAAATATTGCAACCACTCGATGAACTTAAGCCTTTGCTGTATGTACTGTTGTAGCATAGTGCAAATGTATATATGCATGTGTATGCCAGTGCTGAAAAAATATGGTCTTGTGGTACCCAGATATATACTTATCTTAAAACGTCAAATAAGATTTAATGCTAAAGTAGGAACGGATTTGAGTTTTTGAAATAAGTGAAGCTACCATATATGGTCAAACTGCAAGATAACTGTTTGATCTGCAAATGATTATGATAGGGATGTTAAGTTGATCCTGTTTCATAAGCTTTGTCCTAAAAAAGGTAATAAATCATGATCAAACTGAAATTATGTCAAGTCATCATATTTAGAAGATTAATGATATTTGCCTATGTACCTGATACCGTTTGAGAGGACAAATACACCCTCAAGGGTGTTCTAATTGGTATAGATTCACGATATCATATACATTGTTTACGATAATATGTAAGGCATTATTTGCCACGGCCATTCTTATTTTCGTGTGTTTACCTCTATAAAGCTTTATCGCCCTCCACTTACCCTTTTCAGCTACCGGTATTTATCAACATTTAAAAAAGTAATTATTATCATCCTCTCACATCCTTTATCAAACTATTTTATCCTTTATCAACCCTTTTCATACTGTTTTAAACAAGGTTAACAACAATTGACTTTTGTAAATATCAAGCAATCTTTATCAACCTTATCAACATGTATCCTCAAACAACCTTTATGCTCCTTTATCGATCTAAGTCATCGGCATAATCGTTATCAACTTTTCCTTATGTAACTGTATCCCATTTTTCAACGCTATCAACATCTTTCCTCATAATACAACCTTCATCATCTTCATTATTCTCAATCAGTCTATATCAACCTCTAGTAATCTCAATCAACCTCTATCAATCTCAATTAATCTCAAATGACCTGTATCAATCTCTAGTGTTCTCAACCAACCCCTATCTACCTAAATCGATCTCGATTAACCTCTCTCAACCTCCAGTAATCTCAATCAACCTCTAATAACCTCAATTAATCTAAATCAACCCCTATAAACCTCTAGTATTCTCAATCTACCGAACTCTATGAACCTTTATCAGCCTTCTTCCGAATGCCACGGTCCGATCAGACAGAAAGGATGTATAGAAATAATGAATCAGGCTACTGACAGACAGTCTAACTCAGGAACCAACCTATGTGAACTAAGCTTGGACCAGTTCCTTTAGTGGGTTATTTTCAAGTGAAGAGACACTTCTGGCTTACATTCGCCTTATCACAAAGACACACAAAACACTTATGGACTTTTTGTGGCGTCATAATTAAAAACAACAAAATCAATATCTCATATTCTAGAGGATGATAATTTTTTCGTTTGTATTACAACATAAAATTCGTTATTTATAAGCTTATATGCAATCGGAAAGCATCTATTCTTTAATTAATTACCAACATTAAGTAATAGGAAATACGAAAACACGCTGTCGTACATTATCTGAAATGACATTTGAAGATGTACAAAAGAATAATATGAAAACCATTGATGACGTCATTTTAACTTTTAAATCTCGACTCTTACGATAAGCAAATCAGAAATACTTCCTTTCCTCGAAAATATTCAAATTTTTGACAGTGATGTATGATTTTGGATTACACATACGTCTCATATAAAAGATCACAACCAAATACATCTTGATTTCCTTTTATATGTGACATATTTGACTTTATTATAGTCCCTTTAGGTAAAAGTGTCATGTTGAACGTTCGCCATGGAAACCTTTGTATATTTCACATGAAATTAACATCCTTAAGCTTGTCAATGTCATGAATCACTTTTGACGCGCTACGCCCTTGTTGATTTCGACATAGTAGAAACATCCGCTACAGGCGTAGTGCGGTAACGACAGTACTGTTGGATCGTAATATTGTCATAATTTGATAAACAGTTCGGGTTATGTTTGATATCAATCAATCATCAAAATGAAGTTTGATGGGACATTAAATACGAGCTTAGATAGTGTATATTTGGATCATTTTTTATAACCCGTTCTTTCTATAATAGTTCAAGAAAGCATACTCACGATATTGAGGGATATATATGAATTTATTAAATGAATTGATTGAAAAATTATTACATTGATACTTTATAAAAAAAGTGATCCGACGTGCTATTGAAAATAATAAATCCAGAAATGTTGATAAATACCCCCTCCTAAAGTCAATACTCTACGGGGATATTTCATATCTACATTGTGTATATTTGTATAGATATTAATATTATTCCTAATTCTTTGTACATATCTCACTGACCGACACATGACATCATTTGAGATATGAGACATAATGGTGTTTATATATAGATAATTGTTCTAATCGTGAAAGAAAAACTGGCTCGCGTCCAATCCATTTGTCCGATTCATCATTGACTGGTCATCGACCTCATTTATTAGTGGTCAAAGTCTCTTATAGCTGCCGTGCCAATGACGACTACGATGCATTGATTAATGAGGCCGATCACAACTGTACGCTGTCAAACCTACTCATAGGGAGCTATCACGGCTTACTATCTACAATAATAGCATCGAGTAGATATGTAGAACACTTGTTAATCACGATCGTCCAATCTACGGGAATCCTGCGATATTGGAAGCCTGTGTTTTGGTATACATGGATTTTGAAAAATTGTATCATTGGTATATTGGAAGCGATTGTGATACTTTTTAAAAGCCTGAGCAAAAGCGAGGGTTCCTCAGAAATTTTTCAGGTTTCGTACCTGTCATATGACTCAGATTTCCCACATTCCAATTTTATTCCATTTGAATGGCGTAGAAATAACGACCTGCTCTTGCGACGGTTTGGTCCAATGACGTCATAATTGATTCTGAACGTTACAATCGATGAAATATAATACCGAAACATGACGTATTAATTAATGACGTATGCTAATGTCAATGTGTCATTATGTAACTCTTATAGCTTATTCTACACACTAGCTTTTTATTCAGGTGTTAATTTTCAATACTAACTTATATTGTCTATGGCATGCACGTGTCTAGGTGTTTAGCCATACCTGATACGGTACTATCTTCTTTATTAAATCAATGTTATTTGAAAACTTGTTTTCCAGATAAAACCTTAGACAATCATTTAAATTGGGATTTTTTTCATACAAGACAATTAAAAATGTATCTATCAAAACATGGGTTCGAACTTGTGACAAGTTAGGTATTAGGCCAAGTGAATTTACATTAAACCACGGACGCCAATTCAAATAACAGGATAGTTTTCATAACCAATTGATCAAGTTTAATTCATTGCCTGAAGTAGAACATAACTTTCTCTATTACTTTATATATTGATATTTTAATTGCTCTTGGGTGCCAAATGTGTATAAACATATTAAAATTGTGAAAGACTTCTGTACACTGGGGTCATATTGTGGCAGCGTATATATTTCAGCGTGGTGCACGTGCAGCACGAAAAGCACGTGTCTATGTCAGCTATCTGAAATTGACATTGTTTCTCCGATTAGACGAGAGAGGAGTCAACGTTGCATCGCCGTTCATGATTGACGTGCGCTAGGGTACATTTCGTTCTCAGTCGGTAACTATTACCAACTTCTTCTTGAATGTCATTGGAAAAGTTTGTTTATTTCATTGTGCACTTCCTCATTCCCCCAGTCACGTTTTTATTTTTTAGATGCACTCCCAAAGACCCTGACAGCGAGTACGATTTGATCATCATTGCCATAGCGTTATATGTTTTCTTATTTAACCATCACGTTTTTCTCGCTTTCATCTGGATTTCTAACCACGTTTCCACATACCCAAATGAAATTAGCGTGGTATCCCTATCTGGTAATCAAGGTCATTGTCTGGACTGGTCAGTGGGTGGTCAGTTAGTTGATCCAGTGCATGAGTGATTGATCTGATATGTCAGTGGATATTTTTGGAAACAAAATCTGGACAATTGCGTAATTAGTTTTCCGTGTTGTGCTTATTTTCAATTCACTTCAATTATTAGTGGCTTTGTTAAATGTATGTAAATTGTGCATTATGACAAAAGCTGCTCGAAAAGTCAAACGAAATTTTCATATATTCAACTGCATTAAAAACGATTTGTTCTTATTCAATTTAAGACATTCATTTAATGATGTTGGACAAATTATCATACTTCTACTTTCTAAGTCATTTATATGCCCCATTTCTTACTAATCTAAAATTTAAATCTGAATATATATCTATCTTTTGATAATTCTTTTATAACTTCATACACCATCTAAGTTTGCAAACACTTAAATGCATAGTTTCCTGCTATAAATCTATAAATGCAATTTTATTTGGCTGAAAGGTCAAAACCAAAAGGTCATTTAAGCGGTCACGCAAGGTGTTCTACAAGAGTCATTGGCCTAAAGTAGGGTAATTAATTGATGGAATCGCCCACTGATGTATTGATGAGTGTTTTATTGTTTTAGTCACACTTTGGTCTATCATCACGATATACACCACTGACCAGCCTCATGCCCACGACTGACCATATGATAAACTCATTACTATTGACCGTTTAATCTCAGAATATACATGTAGATGCCAGATACACTCAACATCGCAGATCAACACTACGGTGGTTTGCAAAAATCAAGATAACACCTTAAACTCAATGACGTCATTTCCTTTGTTTAAACGTCATCACACGTTGCCAAGGCTTTCTAGCAAATAAAATGACGTCTGATATGATAGTTATTTTTGACAGATTTGGGAAGAACCTCGTACAATTATAAACTCACTGGCTCATAAAATGGATTTCCAAATGCCAAAAGAAGATAAATTGCCTCATTTTTTTTCTAAAAGATAGTTACGATCATTAGAGATATATGTCTCTTTAAAAAAAGCAAGGTAATATACGTATGTCATATATCATTATCCTAAATAGAAGAAATTCGCGTCCTTTATCAGAATGAGCCCCTTTCAAATATCGCACATACACCTACAATTGGCACTATCGCCAGTACTGATTGTAGCAACAGCTCACCCACTCGACCACCGGGTTGCAGAATCGAGTTCAGTGGGAAATCGACCCGATAAACTTAAAAAATAGATTATGCAGATTATGTGATAAAAAATGTGACATGTACGATGATGACAATGAAGACGAAGATGACTGTTTTATCCTAGTAAAGATGACACTCCTCATACAATCAAAACGCTACTTATATTGTTGATGTTTTTAAGACAGATCATTGCATCATCCCTGCGGCGCAGTCAAGGTTGGAAGGAAACAAACATCACTCGCAGAGGTATACAGCACTTATAAATACCCCGTTTCATCAGTCCACCTGGCCAACATTTAGGCTATCTCACCTGAGCTAATAGCATGTTCAGGAATGGTACTGAAGAGAACGATTACCGAGCGCTACCTTAGTGTACTTTGGGCTTACATAAATATGTTTACTTGGCAAAACTAGTTAGGTATATTTTTCAATTTTGAATTATAAACAAAGATTTATTTATCAATGGACACGCTAAATTTCAAATATACCTTACTTATTATGTTCGATGTACATGTAGACATATGTTTGATTTGTAATTGAAAATTTTAATTTTCAGAATCCCCGTGTAAATATGAAAACTATATCCAGAGAAATTTCTAACTAAATCAAATATCATTCCTTTGTTTGTTTTCTTAACATTTATATTGAGAAAATTATACTCGCACCAGTGTGAAAGATCAGAAATCATTGAGCGATACAAATTCTCAACAAAAAACGTTGGAGCTCAAATTTATGGTCATGAAAGATAAATAACCAACTTCATCAAAAGTTCCAACTGCATGACACTCCTATGACACAAGAAGATGGTCAATACTTTATTGTTCATAATCTTATAAATTTCTCAAAGGCATATTTTCCCTAATTGATTTACATTAATTTTACCTGTGTTGCACTTATTCATGGTTTACTTAATTCAATTACTGTTGCAGTTATTTTGTTCAGAAGTCTTTTCTTCACAGCACCAACCATATTGAAGTTCTTTGCAAGAAGTGATGAATGTATTTCGCCTTTTTTGTTTTTCAAAATCTCTACATGCATTCATAATTTTCTCTTACCAAAGTTCATTTTTCAAGGAGTGAAATTGGGCGCTCGCCATTGCACCAAATGAGCGCTCACTCTTGAACATACCCAAGGTATGCAATGCTTCCCCAGCCTTTCCAACAACAACAGGTAAAGGGTAGACTGTTTACAACGGTTTTCTGAGGCTGGAATGTTGGACATCTGAATTCAGCATGTACACAGACAGGGTAGATACCTGTTCCTTTATCTGGATTCCAACATAAAGCACTATACAGACACTCAGGCTGGGCTTTCTTTCATAATAAAGGATTTATCTCCTCCATGACATTTTATCAAATATTCATAAGGTTTTTGTGGATTTGTAATTGCAAAACGTTGATTTGGTTATAATGAGACAGTGACTTTACCAAATAACTTTGTTGTTGGATAATGTGAAACATGATAATTTTAATTGTTGGACTGCCTTGAATCTTTAATGATGAAGGGTTATATAGATGTATGCCATTTCATAAACTCTACATAAAGATATTGTGAACTTCAAATGTCATAATTGTGCATATCATACCTTTAGGTTTTGCTCTAAGGAAATACTGACTTCTACGAAGCACATGCCCCTTTCACAAAAGAGGAATTATTTGAACGTTTAAGTTAGGTTTCCTCATATCTGTAATGATAAAGGACTACTTCTATTCAATGATACTTTTCAAATATTCAAAAGGGTCATGTGAATTTGAACTTTGCAGGTTAGAAGATAAAATTTGTTTTTTGTTCTTAGGTTATGATTATTTTTACCATGCTGATACTTTTTTGAAAACATCAAATAATTATTTGCCTGTTTATGTTTTTATAACGTGAATGATGAAAAATTGAATCTTATAATTGACATTTTTATAAAATATTCAAAATTGACATAGCTGTGTATTTCAGAAGATTTCTTTTATAGTTTTTGATCATCGGCGGTGATAGATTTTAACAAGCACATTACTTTAGGAAAAACGAATTAGTTCGTGCATTAGTAAAAGCTTTCGTTGGTGCCACATTGAGTTGTTGAAATTAAACGCCCCTTTTACATGTACACTTACATGACTTATCAAATACTACCAAATCAAATCTGTATTTAAGTCTACTATATAGTTATGTATCATTCTTATATCTATCTGCGATAATACAAAATGTTGTACTTTTTGCGGGTCGCTTTCGGTATTCGAAACCACAACAACAGGCAACAGCCGCAACAACACCAACACTGACCTTACCAGCAGTTAACCAACTCGCAATCAGACATTCATTCTGTTAGTTTAGCTGAGAGGCTGATTTATTGTAAGGGAACATTTTGTAAAGAAAAGAGATTTCTTAAAACTAAAAGGTAAATATTAAAGTGATTTCAGGTTTAGGTATATTAAAATTACAATCATACCGTTATAAATTTCATATTCATTTCATGTGTAATAGCCGTATGATGATAAATTTAAGATTTGTACTCTACTGAAACCTTTTAGCAACTGATATTTTTTCCATATATTCAGCTGAACTAAAATGGGGAAAATATAAATTATTTTTGTTTCTTTTTATTCTTAAATCTAAACTATGAGCTTCCTGTTATCTTCTTCAACACATGTGTTGTCGCTGTGACACAAATGAATGTTTATGATCATGTTCGAGATGATGCATCAATGCATAAATGCATCAACAATAAAGATCAAAGAGTTATATGTATTTTACCTCCAGCAAATTTAATCACAAATTACAAACAATCAGCGCCTTTCACCCCTTAGCATAAGGTAATCTACCTTAGGGAATATTGATAGTTAAATTAAAAAAAGTAAACATGCTCTATCGCCGTTTTTTAGATACCATATGTAGACTGATTGCGGTTGATAATAGTTATAATGTTATAAAGTATAAATGACCTCAGGTATATCAATGTGATATTCAAATATCTCCATGTATATAGAACAAAGTGACGTCAACAGCTATGTGCTCGTTCCATAAAAAGAGAGCTGATATAAAAACGCGACCAGGGGGAAACGGCCAATGTGTCTTCTGAACACGACCATTAACTTTAAACATATGCATCTAATCGTATATCCCTTTATTCGCTATAGGACGTGAATGGAGACAATTCGATTGGTGTTCATGATTTCTTGCTTAAATGTATTTATGCAGTTTTCGAGAAATGTATTTTCAATAATGTTTTTTTTTAAAATATGGACATAGATTTATAAATAGATACGGTTTAAAGTCTCTTTTCTGAAGTGAGTTTGTCCTATTTTATATGTTCTTCAATACGAATTTGCATCCGTTTTTCCCCACATTGACCCTTTTCCCAATTGATCAATGGATGTTTTCCCCTTTCTTTTTAAAAAAGTACCCAAGATATTAAAGGTTTGATTGTTATCCCTTCTCGCTTCTACTCAAATGACATATTCAAGTTGCATAGGTACTTTCCTCTTAAACCCTCTCACGATTCCAGGCACAATCAAACAGTAAACAACGTCGTTTTAAGGTATTACAAGCAAAGCCCCCATCCAGTACTGGTTAATTTATAAATACAATTTTCATATCGTCTACTTCAACCAACTTTTGCAGGTAATCTTTCAGGTAATTTTTTCTTTACATTCAGTACAGGTAACCAATTGTGAAGTCTAGACGGTATGCACTTGTATATCAAGATAAATATCAGCATTTCACATTTTTCTGTACAGTGTTTGTCATGCATGGAATGAACACATACTATCGCTTTAAAACAATATGAATAAATAAACAAAATATATGTTTCTTTTGTCCTTTTTATTTTCTTGGCCAGAAAAATTTTAAGCATATGTACATAAACATCAGTTCACGAGCAGGTATAAAAGTAACTAATTCAAGATCAAAACAGCCTATACCATTAATCATCACGCGTGGCCCTGTATTAGCATATCTTATTTTCGGTTAACCTTTTAGCCAAAGGCAATTCTTAATGTCCTTATTTTGTCGACATTTGGGCGTCTTATGTTTTATCGCCATGTTTTGGCGGAAATATTCACAAGCGACGCTTTGATATGGTCCAGTGCGCGAGATTATGATTTAGTACCTATATTATGGAGGGCTATTAACATAGGTATGTGGATACGCAGATAGTGGAGGAAGAATTTGATTTGTAGAGTTGTAGTAATTCATTGTGTTTACGTTAGCTGCATATTTCAAACCGGGCAACCGAGACTTGGCCGTGGCGCTACAACCTGCACGGAAATATGTTTCGTTATTATTTCTTTTTTCATGTTCTTTCGTTGTAAAATGGAAAAAAAAAATTCCACGGTGGATATTTGTTTCATCAAAATTATGCTGGAGACAAGGGACAAAGATTATAAAGCGGTTGTGATGTTAGTTATGATGATGATGATGATGATGATGATGATAAAAAAGATGAAGATGGTGAAGATGATGATGAGATTAAAAGGCTGACGACGACTATGGCGATGACGACGATAGTTATGAAGTTGACGATGAAGATGTTAATATACTGTGTAAAAGTTGAAGACAATGATGAATTTTAAAACATGATTATCATTATCATTAGTGTTTATGGCTTTTGAGTTATTCCCTAGTGAATTTTCACAAATCTTCGTAACACTTATCTCTCAGTGGCAGCCGAGGCTGGCAATTGTTCCGATTTCGCTTAATCATCATCAACGAATCTTTTCAGGATTTCTCCCTCCTCCTTCTCAAAATGAAACGAATCCTTTCTGTTTAATATTGCATCAGATAAAAAGTTATAATTTCTATGACCAATGAATGCAATTTTGACATAAATTATATTTCCTTTATCTGATATCATTACATATACATTAAACAATTTGAGATGTTAGATTATTTTCTTGGAAGCTTTGAAAGGCAAATTAAAATGTCTTTCATTGAATCTAGTTCATTTCTATTTCTTCTTTCAGGAACCAAGCATTAATCATGCATATCTAGAACAAATTGACATCTAATTTTATTTGCAAAATTAATTGGTTAAATTCATTCATAAATTAATGACACTATGAATACTTTTATAAAGTATAAGACAATGACAACAGTTAACCCGGAAGTGAAATGTACAACGTAGAAGTGCCTTGTTGATGTCAGAGCACAGCTTGTGGTTTATAGAGCTGTCATAAACCGCATTTCTCTGTTTTAATGACCTTGTGGCCTCGTCAATTGCTGAGCTTCACGTTTATGAAAACCTTTAGGATATTTTGTAGCAAATATTTTTTAATGTTCACGTTAATTGGTGAATCACTATTAAAGAATTAAACTTGTTATTTTATTTGTGAAACTTCTATCTTTGAATATTTTTTTCTTAAATAATTATAGAATCTCATTTTCTCGTTTCCTGTTTTTTTATTCCCATCTATTTACCTGAAAGCAAAAGTAGAGCAGAAAGTAGATAGCGGTTCTCCAGTGACAAGATTTGTATTTTACATCTAACTGTCTACAATTTATTTAAATATTTTAGTTCCAGTTAGAGGACAATCCGCAGTTTGTGTGGTATCGTATGTTCCTTTCATAAGAATCAAAACACCAATTATGATGATACTTATTCAAAACGTCTCACATATTCACCCAAATATGCAAATTACATGACAATTTTTTCCAATGAGAATCGAACAACACCATTATGTGCGGCGGAACTGAAATGACACGTAACATTTAAATTTAAATTCTTACAAACACTATCGATTAAATTTTTTTGAACCACATAAGGTTCTGATATTACGTTAACAAATTGACATGTTTTATTGACTGGTTTTCGATCATATCAGCTGTTCTAATGCAACTACATTGAACCGATTAGCATGAATATGATATATTTCAGAAACAGTCTTCTCGGAAAAATGACATTTATGAAATTAATCTGACCCTAACAAATCACGGAGTGTCCCTTTAATGTGCGTTGTGTTTGAAGTATGATATGGAAGGTCAATTATTTCTTTTATCTGATTATTATGTGTATTTTACAATGTTGTTTACACACAGTAAATTCTATGCATCTGTTGACCTTTAGACTCATTGTTTTTTCCATATTTCATTGGAATGTTTGTGTTTTGTAGATTGCATATCAGTCCAAGATCTTCAGAAGGTGTTCACCCATCGTGCAGATAGTTACCTTAAAGCGAGACTGCGTCCAAAATAAAAATGAGCCTCATGTTTATCGACGGGGGCTAATTAGGTTGATAACGATGAGACTCATTTATACAATGGACGCAGTCTCTCTTTAAACAAAAAACATTTTCGGTTAAGTCTATCTTATCAAAACTCGCTAAAACATAATTGAATTATCTTGAGATATATCTTCTGAGCTAGTTGTAAAATTACGGTTCGGTGAACAACTGAGCTACTATTGAAACAGTCGACAAAGAGACCGAAAATATCTTAACTGAATCAAACATTTGTTTTGACTTGACATCACACGCATTTGTTTAAAAACGATATTGACCAAATTAGTTGATAACGCTGAAATATTGAATTTTACATCCAATCCTGACATATTTGCGTTTACTATTTCTTTATAAGATATCTTTATATGCATGGTTACACATACATAATAGCATTACTAAAACGTAAAGTATAAGCTAATGACGACTAGATGAAATTTGTTTCCGGTTTCATAATTCATAGCTGATCATTTGGGTTATCAACAAGTGCTTAGATTTGTCGGCCAATGAAATGCTATCAATTCGTTTTGTATCTAACAATTCTGACCAATATCAGCAATATTTTCCAGTTAGACTGACATGAAAAAAATCGGCCTTCAGTGTTGGAATATATGATTATCATTTCCAGGATTCAATTATGTTTCCGGTATATTTGGTATAGCATCCGGAGCAAAGAATTAAGACCGTTGTTAATAAATCAACACCGAGAAGAATAAATCTAGTGGCCTGACCGGGAGTCAAAGTTGACATCCATAGTTATATGGTATCAAACCAGAAACCCAATTAACTGATTGCTTGTCCTAGGTAGGCTTCTAACTAATTCAGTTTAGGTGAACATCAGAAATTCTCTCAGTTCGAGTCTAAGTGTAGGACAAGGAATAACATCTTCAAACTCTCCGATTATCAACTCAAAGAATTGGGCCAACCAACAGTGAGCCGCGCCCGATGCTGCTTAACTTGGAGCAATCAGCTGAGCGTTGTAAGTTCAACCACGTGACAAACAAAATATAGGTTAACTTGACATTTTCATTCCTGACAAAAATAAGTGGAGTACTTTTGCAGATTGGATCAATATGAATGATGATTTGAATGTTTTATACAGCTTGGAGAAGTTTCTCTCTGAATTCTCAATATTTGAAAAAGGGAAAACCTATTTTCAAATCTTCCTGTACAGACGAGATAATCAATCACAAAATGTCCATTACCACTGGGAAGAGATTGAATCTGTGTTTCTTTTTATTAATTAAATAAAATGGAAATGTAATTATCATTTTTTCACAGACATACAACGTATGAATCATATACAAAGAGGTTCCTCAACACTTGAAAACATTAAGTCAAATGGCAGTATCAAACTCTCATCTCTCTGGGAATTAATTCCCGTTGACTCTCTCCCACTGCGAAGAGATTTCTTCAGAGTCGAAGAATCTCAAACAATCAGTAAATTGCATGCACTTGGGAACGTGATCCGAGATCGATAATCGCTGATCGATAGTCTCTGATTGTCTGCAAATATTGAATGGTTGCCTCTCGGATCAATGGGCAAGTGCTTACGTTACATACAATTACGTTCGACGACAAGATATGAATGGTATTTACAGTGGAAATTAACTTCGTTTACAAGACGAGAGTGCAGACTGCGTGTTCGTATCGTGATTAATTCGTGACCGGTAGTTTGAGATTTAGAAAATAGCAAATGTTGAAATGCTTACTTCTATGAATGCAATAAAATTTTTAATTTTAATTTGAGTTCTAGTTTCGTCTTAATCCATGTATGACGTAATGGAATGCAAAATTTTGTCTTTTTTAATATTCCCAATTTCTTGCCAAAATAACTAAAATTTAAGTTAAGGTGGTCACTCATCGAATATACGTTACTATTCTACGACCTTATGAAATGATTTCGCTGTTGCACCTGCATCGAAATCTGTTAGCAAACGCAAAACCATGGATTGCATTGTTCCGACCGTGCTTCGCGCATAATCTACATGATTTCATGATTTACTCGTCTAGAGAGGTACGCAGGGTGACAAATCTTCGTGTCGAACATCGATGGATTTTAGTATATAAAGGCATCAAATGAACAATCGAAGTTTTCCATGTTCAAGTTCTTGCTCTATAAAAGTGAAAGCCGTTCAGACTCTTTTGTTGAATTTATCTTTAGTTTAATCTACATTTGAGAGGAATCCGCCATTTTTGCTGTTGCTGATCCTTATTTTAGAAGTTAAACTGATGAGATAAAATTTCATAGTAAATCCACACGTTTACAAATTATCAATCACTAGGCTATACAACCGTATCGATGTTGATAACCTTTTTAGGTTGGATGAAAAGTGAAAAATTAAAACTCTTATTAAGAAGGATGTAATATGGTACATTGAATCATAACCATCTATAATTAAAGAAATATACGGTTGGATTCCTTTTTGCAATGTCATATGACTCATGTCAGACATAAAACCCAAATAACATGATATTTGCATTAAGAATGGCAAGTTTGTGAACAATCTTTTGGGATGCATCTGTATATGTATAAACAGGAATACATATGTTGCTCTAATGCCCCTCCACAAAAATACCCCCCCCCCCCCTCCCAAACAAAAGAACCATCCCATTGATACCAAATAAAATCCAAAGAATAATCCAGTGATGGAATTGAGACCGTTGACTTCTAGGAAATCTGTCGACATACTCAACAAGAATCGTGTCAATGAACTAACGGTCAAGATATGATGACCAGGTCACTCAATAAATCAATATCAGGTCGGAAAATGGAACACCTTAAGTTGCTAACAATTGCTCGCAGATATCACCTGTCGGTGGAAAACCAGTTTTAACCTCAATATTAATAGAAAATCTTGTAACTCTGTAATATAGATTTTTGTTTGTTGATATGTAACTGCACGTTCTTGGAAAAATTCAATGTCATGAATACATTGTTCCACAGAATATGTCGCTTGGATGAGATAAAATTATATCCAATAAGATATCCTTTTAACAATAGATTTTTTAACAATACCTTGTCATCGTTAACAACATGACATCACAATCAATGGTAAAAAAAATTATGACATAACATTTTCATGACGTCATAAACATGATGACATCACAATGATTCATCAAACCTGATGGCTATTTTTGCTCCAGAGATGCACACTTTTATTTCACTTTTTTCAACTGTTTTTTGATGATAAATGATATCTCGGTATTTTATCTTCTAATACCAAATACTTCAAAAGAGATGCACACTTTTATTACCCTTTATACAAGAGTTTTGAATGAAAATTGTTATCTCAGTTTTTTATCTTCTAACACCAAATACTTCAAAATAGATGCACACTTTTATTACACATTATTCAAGTGTTTTTGGATGATAAATGATATCTCAGTATTTTATCTTCTAATAACAAATACTTCAAAATAGATGCACACTTATATTACACATTATTCAAGTGTTTTTGGATGATAAATGATATCTCAGTTTTTTATCTTCTAACACCCAATACTTTAAGAGGGATGCACAATTTTATCACACATTATTCAAGTGTTTTTGGATGATAAATGTTATCTCAGTATTTAACCTATTATACCAAATACTTCTGTACATGAATAAATTATTTTCACATTTTCTTAATAGAGATATTGTGTTTGGAATGAAAGATGTACGGGCTCTCTCAGTTTTCAATACAGGAACTTTGTAGCGGCGGCCTGAGGGGAGAAGGTGATATTCCGAAAGTAGGTAGTGAGTTGGTTCAGATATATTTATTACAGCTTGATCTACGATCTTACCGGCAATGTTTACAATTTTGTTAACTTTTGATTTCAATTGAACAGAGAGTGACCCGTACCAACAGTGGAATGAGAATGTTAAAATATTTTGAATAAATGCTTTATAAAATGTTTGAAACATCTCAGTTATGAAGAACGATACTAGATGAAATTCCCTGTGCATTGTTTAGTACAGCATTTACTACGTATTACCAGCTGCCATCAAGGTAAACGACCTCTGTTCATAACATCTACAATGTATATATACATAGGTGGTCACGTGGGGTGGGTACATATGTTTATCAAGGTCGTGAATCGGAAGTAGAGCATGCATCTTGACCTGTTTAGGGTGACATTTTGGGGAGTTTCAGGGAGTGTGCATGGCCCTGTAGTTGGCATGTAATCTAGATGTGGTACCCGGTATTAGAAGTTCAGTGTCCTTACTGTAGACTTTATCCAGGTCTCTTTTCGATAAATTTGACCCGAGGGTGGGGCTACAAGATGTAAATCAAGGAGTGCTAAAAATGATAGTGACATTCAATAGTTTTCTTATATTGCTATTAGCTGTTATTCGCGCAAGAATACCGTTAGTGCTTCAAGCTTATGGAAGTTTATTCTAGGTTTGTCTATTTCACAAATACAATAGTCTACATGGCAATATATGAATATCTAAGATCGACAGCAACCAAATTGATATTTTTTAAATCAAAAGCACTGCATCATATGACGTTGATAGCTTGATCATTTTACAATTCATTGTTAGTGTATTCCATACAAGTGAAAAATTATTTCTACGTATTACATGTTTTTGACATGCAAAACGGAAGAGAACTTCATTTCATAACAACCATTGTTACACATCTTTGAAATAACGTGAGAGGTAACAGTTTCTTTCCATTTAATGTTACCTCTAAATATTAATGCATACCAAACCATGCATGCATAAAGTTTAAAGCACCTCACTCGACATGCATATCAATATCACAATGAAAATCAAACAAAGACTTTAATACTTTTATAAAAATGTTCATATTCATATACGTTCTACAAGTATTACATCGCATGATAACTGGAATTTATCTTTCATTCGATTTAACTCATAAATATAAAAAATAAGAATAAGTGTATAGACAACAACTCCTTTATGACTAGGTCACACCTTTTCGGTGTAATTCGTTGTATCAGTTGTACCAATGATTAAACTGACTCTTAGAAGAACTTTCATACCCTATATTGCCAAATGGAAAATTAATCTATTTGGAAGTGTATAAAGGGCCCTATTCACAAAACATCTTAAGATTTTGGGAATTAAAGAAACCTTTAGGGATAAGAAGTTTGTAAATCCGAACCCAGAATCTGTTATTTCTATTCTTAAGCTACTCAAACTTATGGTAAAGGTTATCTTTAAAATTACTTTATATGCAATTATATACTTGGAAGACAAGAATATTTATGGATGTACGTTGCCATTGTCAAAACAAAGAAGTTGTATATCCATAAAATATCCATGTCATCCTAGAACTGTAAACTTTAAGATTGCAACTTAAACAAAACTTGTATTCTTAATGACAGATTAACAGAATGACACCAGAATTTGCTTCGTTTGACTAAAACATATTTGTTGACAGCCTAAAAGACTGGTACCCAGTCTAGCCATACCAGGAGAGTTGTCAAACACCTGTGTATTATTGTTGATAGTCCCGCATTCAGACCACCTTCTATTTCTGTACGGTGTAAGGTCAACATAATCTGATAGGTAAACCGCCTTGGTGACTAAACACATAGGTGGGTCGTTCGTTTGGCATGGCATACACAACATAATGCTTACATTCAGTCCACGTGTGATTGTAGATTACTATCTCACATCGAGGTCGTGTTTTGTTGTTGAAAATTGATATCTATGTATAATTTAAAGTTCGTATATACCTTTAATGATACCCGTATTTCGTATCTAGAACATCGCATTAACTTTTAGGTCAAGATATGTTCCAAGATAGGATTTAATGAAATTGACTCATCATTTGTTGACACCGATGACCCTTTTTCTTTTTGTATATTTCAGTTCAGTGATGTTTGGACAAGACTTTTATGACATCGTGAATGAAAATATAACATATATTTCTACAAATGAAGACAATAATGGATGATCAACGACACAGCGCTGACTGTGAAAATACATAAATGACATTTTTCATCCATGAAATATCCTTTTCTTTCCTTAATGAATGTGAATACACATGGTAAGCCATTAACATAAGTGCACATGTGAATGTTCAGTGTAACGTGTAACGTTGTGCATACATATTGGCAGTGTAACAAAAATTCGAGATATCTTGTTGCATATAATAATGTGATGCACAAGTGCCATATATGTCATATTGACATGTGTTATGACGTCGAGCTTCGTCAAATCGACGTTATGCGGATAGCAAACCAATAGTTTAAAGAATATGTGTGTGTGTGTTTTTTATCCTTTAATATTTACATGTTCTTGTAACATGTTCTTATAACATATATATATATATTTGAAAAAATGAAATACTTCAGACGACACTTGCTGTAGATATCATTTTAATGATGACTGGATGCGTCGCATTTCGACTTGTTTACAAGTCTTTTCAACAGTGTGGAGTTTCCAACATGGCAAATATATAGGTACATAGCTAAACGCTGTAACAATGTGTAATAGACTTAGGTTGATTAGCAAGTGACAAGTGGTTAGCGTGAGTAGTGCACAATGCACTATTTATGAGGGATTAAGATTTGAGTCATTATAGTATTTTACAGTATATATTTCATTTTTTCAAATATACATTTACTTCACGTACCTTTCACCTTTTTACCTATATATATATATACCTTTCATCTTTTTACCTATATATATATATATATATATATATAAATATATATATATAAACTATTTTTCCGAAACACGTGATCATGACTAGTAAGTACATAAATATGTATAGTTTAAGTGTATGAGTATTCACATGCGTACACCTGGTTGAGTAGTTTAGAATGTATGTAGAAGGGGTGTTTGTCCTTTCACCAAGATAGTGGTCGGTTAGGCGCCTTTAGCACGCACTTGTTGTGTGGAGTTCATTAGTATCATTTTATTACCAGCAAGTCACAACATTTATAAGATAGAACGTGAAGAACTAACAGAATTTCAATGCAAAATACTATGTATAAAAGGGTCAAGGACTAACAATATAATTTTATACCGACAATGAAATATAAAGATAACGGTACACTGGTGTAACATTAATGACTTCAGATACAAGAATACCATTATATCGTTTCACATTGTCATGTGCACGATGATTTTTATAACAGAATATAAAAAAACAAATTTTTTGAAAATTTTAACGTTGACTTGTTTACGCGGACTCAAACGTTTGGATTGATCAATGCAAGGTCAAGGTTTCAAAGAAGTACATTGACCCGCGAACTGTTGACATTAACGTAAAACGCTGTATAAAGGTTCTGTTTATATAGTAGAGCATTGACCTATTCCTGTGTATTACTTACACTTGTAAAGGGCCTCTAGAAAGGCCCTTATCGAGATCAATATGATTATATAAATATACAACTACTCGTAGTGTTCGCAAATATATACATATATTATTTGGTAAATATTTTGGTTACACTAGTTCGTAATCAATGCGGTTAACGACCCTCCGTACTATTGTAACGCTAAGCAATAACCTGAATAAATCTAAATATATATTATTCATGTCAAAATAAAAGCTATGAAACTAAGAAAAATCAATGATTAATTATTTTTTAATTTTTTAATCAATAAGAATATATTTAAATTCCGGACGGGAGACTGATGCCTGCATGTGTTTACTTCCGGTTCCCGGCACCCTTTGGCATAAGGGTATAAAATCACGTGTGTTTCACGCGCACCATTTTTCACCCTCCCCTGGTTATAGTAAATTGGTTGTATTAGCTATAATAATTGACAAAACAACCCATTGAAAGAAAATGAAACAAAATAAAGCCATTCATAGGTGCAAGTTTGCAAGCCATGGCAAGACATGTTTACTCAATCTGATAATCGAGTATTTGAAAATTTGTGGAATTTTTTTCAATTAAATTTTTTTATTCAAAAACTATGATTAATAAAAGGGCAGACCATCGCATATATTTTGAATAGCCTAATATCTATATTGTTTTTGCCCAGATTCTGTTCTATCTTCCAATGTATTTTAACTTTAACTTTCTTTAATTGTTGCAGAATAATCGCCAGTGTCGTCAGATATATTTAAGTGCAACCAATTTCACAAAACTCTCGTTAAAAGTCTACGTACACTTATTATAAGTACCTCTCTGCCTTTTTGCAGTGTATATAATAATACATACATTTCAAATCTTACAAGATGATATTCTGACTGTAACGCTGACATTTCACGGCCCAAGAGACCTGTTGTAACTGGATAAACCTGTTTATAGTTTTTAAATGTAAAATCGCATTATTAAAATTCATGGTTACTCATAAGTGAATCATTCTTGTTCTAGGCTTAAATCACCAGCACTGATAACATGAGTGAAATTTTATCATCTTTTTGAAATGATGATGTCATAAAAATAAAGCATTTATACGGAACTCGCAAATGCCTTTAACATCAAATAGGACGTTAAAGTTTTCTTAAAATATCATGCACTCTAATGCACGAGAAAAAGGTTAAAATTAAAGGTCTATAATTTTTGATTATTATGTTTTACTGATTATGAAAGGTCAAGCCTAAAGGGAACACCGAACAACTTTGATGGATTAACGCTTGGCATTCTGATATTGAATTATTGAGTATTTAGAATGTTCTGCTTTGTGAACTTTGAAAAAGATGGTTGAAGTTAAGGTCAAAGTCAAAGGAGTCACCCGAACAATTAACATTAAAGACACTTTTGCACGTTTTTTTGAAATTGTATTTCTTCAAATTCGACCGAAATTAACAATAGTTTATGCAAAAATGAATGTCTCCAGGAGGTCAAAGTTCTATTACTTAACCCGATAATCAGTATCAGTATGTGTAGCAGCAGCAGTAGTAGTAGTAGTAGTAGTAGTAGTAGTAGAAGTAGAAGTAGTAGTTGTAGTAGTAGTAGTAGTGGTAGTAGTAGTAGTAGTAATATTAGTAGTGGTAGTGGTAGTAGTAGTAGTAGTAGTAGTAGTAGTAGCAGCAGTAGTAGTAGTAGTAGTAGCAGTAGGAGTAGTAGACGTAGTAGTAGTAGTTGTTGTTGTAGTAGTAGTAGTAGTAGTAGTAGTAGTTGTTGTTGTTGTTGTTGTTGTAGTATTAGTAGTTGTTGTTGTTGTTGTTGTAGTAGTAGTAGTTGTTGTTGTTGTTGTAGTAGTAGTAGTAGTTGTTGTTGTTGTTGTTGTTGTTGTAGTAGTAGTAGTAGTAGTAGTAGTAGTAGTAGTAGTAGTAGTAGTAGTAGTAGTAGTAGTAGTAGTAGTAGTAGTAGTAGTAGTACTAGAATAAATCATCACTTGTCAAGAGAAAACTGTATGTGACCATTTGTGTAGGAATCTTTAATCTTTAAATCATTTGAGTTATGGAAATGGACTCGCGTAGCTTAACTGAACTTGGTATACCTCCGTACAAGGACTTCCCTTGTTGGTTATAAAACTATGTCTTCAATTGGTGTTTCTTTTCCTTTTAGTTTCCTTAAGAAAACGTGACGACATATCAAATGCTTTGGATTCTTAATTATCAGTTAATAGCATACGCTGGTCACTTAACATTGAATATTATGATGAATATCAAAGATTTATGTCAATAGAGGATATGATCAGAAATGCAAAATAACTGAACTCGCAGTGACCCTTGGTAGAAATCTGAATCACGTTTTATGATATTGATATTGGTATTATTATTACTACCAATGGACATTAGCATCACTGAAAATGGTACTTTTCTTGTTGATAAACGCTGAATGTACATTCCATTTCCCATGAAGGACGTGTGTTTAAACATTTAGAAAACGATATGTTGAACAGACAATTAAGGACTTTAATACCTGTCAAAACATTCATTATGAAATTGATTAAAAATATCTCACTCATTAATCCAGAACTGTCAAATACATACACATTCATGAGTTTTCATTGAAATCAGAAATCAGACCTACCTTAAAGGAAAAATCTAGTTATATTACCTTCAAAACCAATCAACTTAAATAACATGTTCTAGACGTACATGCTTTATCGTTTCCAAAGTAACAGTTGATTAATTGACACACGCCATTGTTCGGTCTGAAATGCAACTTTATACTTTAAAATTGGCATTCTTCTGAACTGGAATGGCAGTAAACATGAACCATTGTTAGCAAATTTCCGTAGTTATCGTTAAACTGTTTTCAATTATTATATATGACATTGGAAACTCATGCGTGTCTCTTGAAAGCAAGGTTTAAATTTGACATTGATCTTATGCAAGGATATATATAAAGTTAAACATAACAAATCAACATGCAAAGTTTAACATTGATTAGAAGTAATATAAGTTGATGTTTCCATGGAAGTTCATGAATCAACATGCAAAGTTAGACATTGAGAACACATAAAAGGTGATGCTTTCATAGAAGTTCATTAAACCCAAACTGTTGACATTACACAAAAACCCATTTGTTTATGTTGCATAAGACCGACCCTTTTCTATGTATTGATAAAACTTTTCTGAAACACTCTACATTTGAATCGATACGACATTGTATGTATACAACGTAGCTTTAGCATTTGCAAATATTGACATGTTGAATTGGGTAAAAATGTTTTACTTGCAATAGTTCGTAATCGATACCTTTTATACATACTTATCAAATGTAGTGAAAATATAATTATAATAACATTTATAACGTTTCTTTGGCGAATTTTATAATTTGATAAATATTAAATAATTATTGACGAAATAATTATTTACAAACTACAATACCAAGAATCACATGACTAATCAGCAATGCTAGCTATGAGCTTTCAAGACTAAAGCAAATTGAAATATTACACTCAGTTTCATGTATTGAGTGGATAGCGTTATAATTGTTATAGATTATATTTGTCCAAACAGGAATGCATCTACATCTTCATATGTTCAATATCAACAGCCAACACGTGTAAGATACTAACAAAAGCAATTGAATAAAAAAAACGTTATCGAAATTACTAAAGCAATGTCATGACAATTCGGAGCAGCTTCACGAAACTTTTGAGAATGAATTTGTAGCTATTTAAAGAAGTTTTTTTTACAACTGTATCAGTTAATACATTTGATAAAATTAAATCACCGCAATGTCCCCCTGAGTTTAGATTCAACAAAATTTCTCCGTCATAATCGATATCTAAAATTTCATCTAATTATTTTTGTTATATATTGAACAAGGCCTCATTGTAATGTAGGCATCCTCCACCTACCTCATTTCACTTTAATTTTCTTAAACATTTCAGAGAAGAATCATTAATCAAATTGTCATCAGATTCATTTATTGTGTCGTCAACTTTTCTTGTCAACAAAATAAATCTTAAGTAATTTAATCTGTGCGTCTTTTAGTGTATACAGACATGTATTTCAAAACTGACAGATCAAGTTGTTCAGGCTTATGTGTGACAAGGCCCTCGTTTATCTTAATCAGCGTATTTTCTTAAAAAGCTTAATTTAAATCCCAAGGTTACGCATAAGTGAAGGCATTACTTATTATTCTTATCATGATTGTTGCCAGGTCCGAACATGTGAACTATGCTCTAAATTCATGTTATCACTAATACCATGACTGAAATTTAATGAATGTTTTTAATAAATGTTGTTATTGAAATCAAACCAAAGTTAATATATGCTGATATTCCATGAACGTTTAAACTGTGACATACGTTTTCTTCTACAGGTTTAAGTATATTTTTCTTTGTGAATTTGTTTTCGTTCATTACGTTTGAAGTCATGAAATTGTCCACGAAATATGGAAGAAATAAAAGTAAATTATAAGTTTTGAATATGACATGATATAGTGGTGAAATATTAATCATCTAAGAAAGTAAATCTTAATTTTTGTCATAATTATGATTGAATATTAATCATCAAACGCGATGTTGACTCCGAACATCAAACAAGTAATTGCATTGATGCCTTGCATTTTGATATTGAATATAGCTTATCAAGCGAGGGGTCACTTAACATGAAACAGGTTAATTGCTTTTAATACGGGTAACGATAAACACTTCAATTAAGCGGTCATTAAACTCGGAATAACACGAGGTGGATATTTAACAAAACTATTACCCTTTCAATGCAAATGTGATTGTTACTAATGGACATTATATCACTGATAATTTATTTGATTCTAATAAAATATATTTGTCGAGGCCTAATGGCTGTGTGGTCAGCTATTGGTATGGTCAGTGCTAGCGTTGTTGACTGACTCTGAGGGTGTGAGTTCGAATCTCACAATGGACTCGACCCTAAAATGTACAAGAAATGTAAAAGATCATATAGTATGATGTCACATCCCATACCGGAACCGTGTACGATTTGTTCATTATTTAAGTGGGTGAGTTGGGGTAGAACGTGTTTTGAACATTATTTCAGTTATTAGCCACGTGTGTTCATTATTTAAATGGTATATAATTCTAATAGTACACAAAAATGTAAAACAAAAACACTGAATGTACAAGTTTGTCATTTTTCAAAAATGTTATCCTCAGTAGTGTTTATTATGCTCTGATCAAATGAACATATTTTCTAACCTTTGACCTGTATGTCACCACCTGACCATGACCTTACAGTGAGTCACATATCGATCAAAAACAAGACGTCTGTATTTCATTCAGATTGGATTCGTTTATATTAATACTTTGTCGATCTCAACACCTTTCAGCATCGATAAACATCGTGCCAATGCCATTTTCAGATATACGGATCCATCCAAAGATAATCAGAAGTACAAAACTCAAAATAAATAGATTAGAAGAAAAAAAACACTGATCAGCATAATAAGCTTTAAAGGGGTATGGGACTCGATGACAAAATGTGACTTAATGGCTTTGAAAAACAAATAACATAAAAGACGAAAACGCCCCCCTTTCCGACTTACCAATGCGAAGGGAATTACTGTTCATAGTAACTAATGAAATAAGACAAGACGATCCGAATTTTTAGATGCCCCTTTATTTGATCGTTATTGAAAAATATAATAACATAAAAGACGAAAACGGATCCCTTGCCCTACTTAACGTATCTTCCTCAATATATACCAATGCTGAATTACTGTTAATATCAACTAAAAAACACACAAGATGATCCGAATTTTAGATGCCCCTTTATTTGATTGTTATTGTCATAAAATGGTTTATATTTTTCTATTATCTTATATATGAATGCTGTTGATATATCGATCCTGTATAGTCACCTGATGTGACATATATCCATGTGTCCATACATACAGACACGTGACCATGTACCATCTGTTTAGATGATATGTAAGTGATGTTACTAACCTACTTCATGCGTGGATGCTTCCATGCCTTTAGCAAATTAACATTGATCCTTTAACCTACACATGTACGAGAGGGCTTCAAAAAGTTTTGCAGCTTCAATATAAAACAAACTTATTTTTTACTTTCATTTTTTAATATGATAACCTTTCAACTAATACACTTCGTCCGCTTCTCTTTAAGGCTTTTGATACCACTTCTGTAGAAGACTTCCGGTTGCCCCCCTAACAAGGCACTGTGGCAATCTTGACGTCCTCGTCATCCTGGGAGTGCCTTCCACGTAGGGCGGATTTCAGGTTTCTGAACAGGTAGAAGAAGTCGCTGAGGGCTAGGTCTGTGCAGTAGAGTGGGTTATTCAGCTGTTCGAATCCACATGTACGTGTAACAGCCTGTGCAACCCTAGACTTGTGAACTGGAGCATTGTCATGCAAAAGCAGAACAGCAAATGATAGCATCCAAGGGCGTTTCTGTCGATTTGTTTTTCGCAATTCTTGCATTAGGTTTTCATAATATTGACCATTCATTGTATTTTTGATTGGCATGAATCAATTATTCATATGCCTTTTGCATCCCAAAAAATCGTTTCCATACCCTTGCCATCTGATGATTGAGTACGAAACTTTAGTGGAGGCGGAGAACTTTCGTACTTCCACAGCCTTTGGTCTAGTTTAGTTTCAGGGTCCCAGTGGTGGAACCAGGTTCGCCACCTTAAACCAGATGAGATAGAAACCCGGTTTCATCAGCATTATATAGAGGATACTATATGAGTGTCCATGACATACTATGTTTACGACACGAGTGCTTAATATAAGTATTTCCCGAGCGAGAGCGAGGGATATACTGATATTAAGCGACGAGTGTCGTAAACATAGTATGTCATGGACACGAATATGATATTCTGTTTATTACCGTAGTCGAGAAATTAAAAAACTAATCAAAATCAACATCCAAGCATAGGCATAGGCGCATTTGGAACACAACGTCATAGGCGAACTGTGACGTCAAAGCATTGTTTTTTTACCTGACGTCACAATGAAAAAGTGATATGTTGCCCTAAGGCATCGTATGAAAAATATGAACCCCGATATGATTGCCCTCGTAGGTAATAAAAAGATCCATGAATTCCGCACAATCTTTTCAACTGAGATCTGTAATTCTGACACAGTTCAGACACTTTCACACGGCGGTCAGCTAAAATTCTTCTTTCGATAGCGGCATTAACTTCCGATCGGGTGACTTCTGGGGGTCTGCCTGACTGTGGGGCCATCGTCTAAGAACTCCATGCCCCTTTTAAACTGAGGAGACCAGCGACAAAGTGTTGAACAGTTAGGAGCAACCTTACCCATCACATTACACATGATAAAACGTATTTCGGTAGCTTTGCATCCCTCCTTGGAGAGCGTTGTTCATCTTTTTCTCGAATCCATGACCAAGGGGACCCCTAGGTCAGTGCAGCTATCATATCTATATAAATATCTAGAAATTGTTTTGGCATGTTTCAATATTATATTTTGACCAAAGTAACGCCTGCTATAAGCTGACACTGTTTATGTAAACATGAAAGCCCAGCTTGCAAAACTTATTGACCCCCCCCCCCCCCCTTCGTAAATAGCATACTGTCCCTGTGTATTTAGAGAAAGTGTGTTCATGAACGAATTTCTGAAGTACTGTTTAAGAGTCTTTGGCACAAATTGAAGTGCGCGTCATAAACATGTTTTTTAAACACCGCAGAACAGATGAAGTCAAAGTTACCGATTGCTCAATGAATAATCCACATATATATAATAAAGTTAATAAAGTAATAAAAACGTATATAAACGTAATTAAGTTTAAAATACAATTTATGTTGTGCTTCATGTCATTTTATATATTTATATGTTACAAGCAGACACTAGTCATTGAATTGAAGCAGTTTAATGTACCTTCAAGTGTTTCCGATTTTATCTCAAGAATTTAATCTTATGAGAATAGACTGCTTTAATTCACTTATGGACACTTTAACAGCTTCGTAACTTTTAAATGTCATGCACATTTTGTACACTTTTCTTTATAAGGAATATTTTTTCATGACAAATATTATTTAATGAATGAATCGACCAATTGGCTTCGAAAATCTTATTGCAAAGACTTTCAAATGTAATACTATATAGTTATTAAGCACACATGACGTAATAATGACAGGGGTCTTACTCATATAGAATTGCTTCCAATGAGTACCAAAGTACTTATATTATGCCAATGCGATCAAATAGCATTATCTATCATGTAACAATTAGGTGGATATTACTTCTATTAAGAACTTAAGCACCTCTAATCACTGAAAATCCTTTAAATAAACAAATAATTTTGACTATGTTTCTTGTAAAACAAAGGTTGTACAACAATTTCTAATCAAAGTAATACAGAAATGGGATATTTGTATATGAGTAGAAATGCATGTTAGTGATACAACGGGAACGTATAAAGCTAAATTTTACAGATCTGATAGGCATATACACTCGCAATGCATGCATCAAATGTCATTTTAACTATTAAACTCTGTTCCATAGTTTTTTTTAATATAATGTATTTAATATATCCATAATTATTAACAAACGACAATTGTATTTATTATACTTTTTATTTATAAAACCATACGTTACAAATTTTTTAAAACACAATTAAATAGTCAATACCCTCACACTTTATATTATACATATCCTTTTTTTTTAAAAGAAATATCTTCTTCTTTAAACAATCGAATATAGTGTTTGAATAATCTTCTAAATGTCAATTAGTTTTATGTTGTACTTTTTCATTCTAATCATTCAAACTTGTTTTTTAATTTCTAGAATTAACTCAAAGTCGCCATGACACAACCCATATCAATATTTTAGCTTACAAGATTATGTTGTTTACTAACTGTAGAGAGCAAAGGTAACTCACACCTGTAATCAGTAACCTTAGGTGTGATAAAGGGGTGACATACCTATGTTTGACATGGATATTGGCATCGAAAGAAACTTTTGCGTGTACGGACACGTAAAGATAACCCTATATCTAAAATAAGATTATTATTTCTATATTTAAGTATGTTTATTTGGACTTCATACGTTGATACCGGTTGATAAACATATCATTGTCTTGTTAAATATGGTTATCAATTCTAAAGAGTAATTTGACTTGCCATACATGTACATTATGAAAACTTATGTAATGTTGCTTTGCACACACCGATATTTACGATTTCTTTGCCATCATTTTCTAAATTATTTAAAGGCATTAATATCAACACACAAAAGCTAGACGTCTTTATTGTGAAAACGCACAATGGTTTGGAGCAAGCTTAACTCCGTCATTTTTCATATAAAGTTTTTAGGGAGAAACTATGACGAAAATTATTTTCTCAAACAAAATGGGCATATATCATATTGTGGTTTCTCCCTGCAATGAGGCATCCAAAAGCAAGCTTTAACTCCGTGTTTTTATCATATAAAGTTGTTACAGAGAAAATATGACGAAAATAATTTTCTCAGACAAGAATGGCTTATATCATATTGTGGTTTCTCCCTGCAATGAAGTAGCCACTGGCATGGAATTTAATCATTGTCTAAGAGACGTTGTTTTCACCATCCCCAACCTTTAATGAGTTGTGGGATCAACTCTGTATACTGACATAGATGTGAAGAAAGATGGACAGTAGTCACGCAACATGTTCATCTATTATTCATTCACCAGGTGGGAACAGGTGTGGTATAAACCGCTAATCACATTATTGAGTAATGTCTAATGTCTGGAAATGTCAGCGCGACACGTTGGGTCAGGTGACCCAAGCTTGACCTCGCAGCAGGGAGCATACCCTTGTGGATGGACAGAAGTATCATTATTGTTAACATCATCATCGTCGTCGTCGTCGTCGTCGTCGTCGTCGTCGTCGTCGTCGTCGTCGTCGTCGTCATATATATCCTCATCAGCATCGTCATGACTACCAGAGACTGGAAAGACACCTTTAGCAATGGACCATTTACAGGTCTTTTAGTCCTTTTCAGAATTTTGAATTCCCCTAAGTAGCAAAGGTAACATTTCTCATTTGAATGTTCATCCAGTGTGCAAAATGGCCAATGACATGAAATATCTTCAATCAATGCAAGTCATGAAAATGAAATTAGTGTTATCAAATGACATCATATTTACATTTACATATCCGGAACAACATCTTCCTGAAAGGTAAATCGTGATGGCCCGAGGTCGGTTTTTCGAAGACGTCAGTTGTTAACATAACGTAGCCGTAAGGTTACGGAGGCGCCAAGTTACTTTCCCTTCACTGTCATCGTCTTACAGTTAGATGTTTATTATGTGTGATATTAACTTGTATAAGTAACGTTAGACATGTATGATAAAGTATTCATATTTTTTTTAAAGATGTGACATTGTTATTCTATGAAAAGTGGACTAAAGCCATTCGATATTCATCATATCATATGTCAGATTGAGATTGTATTATCTTTAGAATGTGTTAAGAATGACACAATATCATTGATCGGATCTTAGCTACAATTAATTGTTATAATTGTTAGTAAGAAATCGAGCTTTTGTTATTATTTTGCATTATGTCAACAACACACACATCAGAAATATTACCGTAGTTTCTTATTGTGATGCACCTAATATGAAGAACTTCGTTTTTTGGGAAAACAATCTTCTACATGAATATTAATCATTTTACTAAAACGCAAAAAGTCATATAGTCATTGGATTTTTATGTAGACATCAAATCATATTTTCAATTTCATCGCCTAGGGGGAACCATATCATTTCTTTAAGCCACCTATATTTTTTTCAAAAAGTTTGTATTTGTAATCCTGACTTCAGTTAAGAAGATGCGTGATGTGAACATTAAAATTGAATGGAAATTGTCAAATTACTGTCAATAACGCCAATTTCGATATGGTTTGCCTATTTTAAACTTAATTCATCATTCTGTTTTCGGATTTATTCAAATTACATGATTTCTAGACTTCGTGACTAGACATTTTACATTTTAGTTAATCTATAATCAAATAAAATGTTTCAACATTAAGAAAAACAACAGAATGAAATAAAATATCTGAATTAACTGAACATAATACATTCCTTTTAGTATGGCTTCTTTTAAATAAACACATTGTCTTGCAATTTGTAAAGTTTATTTTCATTTTCGTGATATCACTTCATTTATAAAAAAAGTGCTAGTGCCCCTCTAATTACGAAAGCATTGACATAATCAATGACGTCACCACATTGGCATCGAGATCTTATTAATGGATATAAAAATATTATCAGAGCTGAATATTAAATTAAACTTTCAAAAACGTTTAATATGACAAGTTACTGGAGAGAAGATGACTATTTAATGATGTTGTCTAGCGTAAATGTTTAAATCAAATATTATCGTTACGCCACTGGTTGGCCATATAATTCCGTTACCAACCCATCACCATGGAAACATCTCTTTTCTGGTTAATAACCATTAAGGAATGGACAAAGCCTTCAGTCAAGTGTCTAATTCTATCTGAGGGTCACATAAAGTGTATAATGAAAATAAACATCCTATACGTCAATAGTTCCTTCCTAAGGGTATATTCAAATATAAACACTGCCTCACTGTTCTAAGGACATAATGCCCTGTGCGTACTAAGTTGAGATAAGCCTTAGGAAAAATATCAGGGGCTGTGTTAGTAGGGTACATAGGTCTTAACTTTTCTAGGTGATTAGGTTATACCTGACGTCAAGGGGTAATCTCATTATACCATTAATGTCATAGGTAAGTATTTGACCCAATATATTCAAAACAACAATTACATGATATTTATCAATTTTAGTCACATTATCAAACACGCTGTTCAATCGTTTTTAGAAGAATTTAGGAGATAAGGAATAAAATATAATTACAAGATTTTGACCGTCAATGTTACTTTTCATTGTTGTCTTACGTCATAATCATAATATCTGATATCATCATAATAACAGCTTTTCAATTTGTCATTGTTAAATTACTTTATGTCTTAAAAGTAATTGGTTCAAAATGCGGTTTTGTTTGATAATTTCCGAAATAATCGAATGTTCAGGTGACAATTATAGAGCCTTTGGAATATTGATTAAAATCATGAATGAATGTGGCATTAAATTTGAAGTATGTTTGACTCTTAATTTCTGTAGTTTAAAGCTTTGTTATTTCGATTGATGCTTTGGTGCCCTTAAGACATTGGTTGGCTACATTTCTCCTATCTCAAAGACCAAATTTACGATGTCAGAATTATAGACATCTGCATCGTTGCCATTACAAATCATACGAACCACAAATACACTGTTGCAGTTTTTTGTATATTACAAAATGGTCCATAGTGATCACATTCTATATTTGATAATATTTTGACCTTAACCTCTTGAAAAACATATCATCGTCAATTCCCTGAGTCTTCGATCTTACATTTAATAAAATGATATTGTTTGAATATTATTTTTTTAGATATTTATTGTTAGTCTATGATGAAAACAAAGGCACGGAATCTCCCGAGACTGTTATCTATGGGTGCTGTTTTCCACAACATCGATCCCACGCAGAGATTTGTTCTATAATTCATAATCAATTGTCACTTTGGTTGCACGCATCAACACGGAAGATAGAAACTGTGGAATCTTGCACTACAATATGTGGAAAAGGGAGGCTGATTAATGCTAAAAATATTGCATAAGCATTGTTTGGTTTTGATTTTCAAACATTTAACTTATCATATTCTTAACTTAAAGAAAGAAAAGTGATGTCCATAAAATGAATAGATTAAACTCTTCATCTAATAAAAATGTAATGAATGTGTTAAGAATTACCAAATTTGGTGGTTTTGATGATGATAATGACGACGACGGCGGCGGCGATGATGATGAAAACGACAACGATGACCATAAATGACGATGATATTAGTGGTGACGACAATGCTACTGACGACAGTGTTGATGATGATGATGATGATGATGATGATGATGATGATGATTATCACAATATTCTGTTGAGAATAATAAAGAGGAAAATGTTATTGACTTTGGTTCTTAACTAAGCTAATGCGAGATAGTTTCCTAATCAAATTAAGCCACATTGATATTATATTCCCCTCTTCTGTCATCATTTGGTCTTAATAATTGTACACTTAAAGCTATTATCCCAATGCAGCTAAGTAACATTAAGCAATATTCCTGTCCAAATCGTTATGAAGCCATCTTATCGTCCTTATCGAAAATCACTATAATCTCTTGTAACACGTCAGCAGATAATTGACTGCATCTACAGAAATAGCGTGACGATAATAAATAATCTATTCATATCATAGAAGTCTATAACTGTCCTGTAATGATGTGAGTGCGTCTTTGTTACGCAATTGGCATCGCCTGTCACAACGATAGATGTCAGTCCTATCGGTTCATAGTTAGATGAAGTTACTATGACATGTGACACCAACCTCCTTTAAAGGTATAAAAAAGGTTGGAGGAAACATAAACTTGACGTAGTACTACTTCTTTGGATGTAAAGAAAGAAAAAATACATGAGGCATTTTTATATGTAACAATGGCTACATGTAAATTGATAATCGTAAATGGTTAAAAAAAGAGAGGTATTATAATGTGATTGGCAATCATGGTTATGATTATCGTTCGGTAGCTTTATAAAATATCATTTTATCAAGTTACCGATTTAACCTTTTAAATGACTTGTACAGCATGCACCAAGTTCTTTTATCGTGTTTTGTTACTTGTACATATGTATGTTTGCCATTGTCTTGTATGAGCATTTTAAAGTTGTTTTTTTAGATAGTTCCCAATGTATATATAATCACATACAGGCAATGTAGAATACATAAGCAATGTTGAATAGAACATCCAATAAAGAGTACAGCGAGTATTTGAATATGGAATACATTTGTTCATTCAAGAACTGGAGGGAGAAGAAAACCATTTTAAAGTTATTCGTTTACATATTGCATTTTTTGTCTTAACTATACTGAGTATCTGATTGTAGTAAAACGAATTCCTTTGTCGGGCAATAAAAAAGTTCAAGTAATTGCGTCAAATTTCGTACATAGAGAAAGTCAGATATGCCATCTGCATGTAGATTCTAAAACCACATTAAAGTCATTCCCAAGTAGATGAATATTGCCTTTGTTATTATGAAATGATTTATAGATCAGGACGATACAAAATAGGCGAGTTTGTATCTGCTGGTACGTCAATGCTGGCGGTCTAGCCCGGGTTTGAATCCCACAAAGAATTAGAACCAAAAAAGTACAAGAATTTCTACTATTGCAGATAGAGTGACCCCAAATAAGACAATGTTACATTTGTTCACTATCTAAATATGTATTTCTTAAAATATTATGAACAAAAACACTGGTAATATGATTGATAGGTTCATGCGTTTATACCAAGACATTGAAAATATTTTTGGAACAAGGCCATTGTTGATTAAATATGATTGAATGATTGTTTTGATGGAATCGAAGCATTTGTTGGTGTCATCGATCATAAAAGTAGAAAGAAATGACTTAAGGGCACAGTTGATAATTTATAGGTTGCCTACATATTTACCTGGTCATCATGACACAGCATCTTTAACGATTTGTTGCTTTATGTTCAATTTGAAGGATAAAACATAAGATTTGTTGTTAAAAAGATTTAATTTATCCACGAAGTGTGTCATCTGACTTTTACGGAATGATTGTGAATTTTGTATCACCCGAGCGAGAGCGAGAATTATAAACCTTTTCGCACAAATATTGTTAAATCACATGACAGACTTCCGAGCGTAATAATTCTCTGTTATCGATTCTATTAAATGTAAATTCGTGAAAAATTAAGGAAACGATGTACCGGCCCTCGAGAGTGACGTCATGACCAATGGTCTTATGATGTCACAGACGAAATACTGTAACTCGTGCTGAAAAAATCGCTGCTAGACAAAAGTGATATGTGCAACATCTATAATTAACCATATGGGTAAAATTGGTAATCAATCACGTTGTTAAAAATGTGAAAAGGACAATAAAATAGTCATAAGATAAAGTCTATATTTTTGTCAAATTGTTGGTTTAAAACAAAAATTCTATAACATTTTTGGGAAATACTGTTAGTTATATCACTTATCAATTAATGTCAAGTGTGTAACATGAAATGTCATATAGAGACTGATTACCTGGGCATGCACCTTACCTGTTCTTAATTACAGGTGGGCGTCAGCATCACAGTGTCATGCAGAACATGACACCTTTGCACTATGAGATGGAAATTTCGTACTTTTAGTTGTGATTGTGAATGTCGACCTGCATTTTAAGCTGTTCGAGGTCAGTGTTTACATTAACGGTTTAGGGATGTTAAAGGTTAAACACAACAACTTTATCTTAATCTTATCTAAAAACATTTACTGTTAACGATGACGTATATTTTGGTCCAAGAAAACAGAATTACGTTTGTGATCTGAATATAAATGCAATTTGACATTCTGTCAGTGAGAAAGGAGACATCATTCACTCGTGCAAATTAAGGAGGTGAATTTTTGCATGAGCACTGAGCACATTTTACTGGTGATGAAGTACATGTCACTGCCATATTCAACATGTATTTAGTGCAGCTCACTACTGTTTTCGTAACTTTTACATTTATGAGAACAAGCTAACATTCATGAGAAAGTTGTGTTTTGATGGAGAAGAAATGTTTTCATAATGTTCGTCTTTGAAATTAAATTACATCACCTTTGCTTTTGAGACACACTCAATAAAGTTAAGGGTATTGAATTTTTCGTCATAATCTGTCCAATTATTTCTAAGATAAGAAAATCGTATACATGTACCTCTATTAAGCAATGGAAAGTAACCACTGAACCAAACATGAATAGTACCATATATGTAGGTATTGATTTCCTTAGTTTATATTCACTGAGTAAAGTCTCTTATCAAGAAACAAAAAACTCATTGCACATTCATAAATTCAAAGTCACATATGATGTTCAAGCAAACGCTTATAATTGTATCTGAAAGTCTATGTAACATTTTCTCAATTAAAATTCGTTGTATATATCGATAACACGTTTAAATGCAAAGGATAGGTTAGAGGTGGTATCATTAAATAGGTTATCATCATGATAAGAATGGACTCTGAACGTGTAATTGTTACTTCATCAAAAGTTTGTTTGACTTCCAATGCATTAATGAAACTGAATAGAGTATCTGGGATTTAAGGATAA
This sequence comes from Phorcus lineatus, assembly GCA_921293015.1. Classification (NCBI taxonomy): domain Eukaryota; kingdom Metazoa; phylum Mollusca; class Gastropoda; order Trochida; family Trochidae; genus Phorcus; species Phorcus lineatus. The sequence continues at coordinate 12,578,029 of OV121095.1, read as the reverse complement.
ATATCATGGTTGAGTGAGATTATTTACTTACAACAGTGCACAGACTTTTTCAGCATGTATGAAAAACAAGATAACTTTTTGTTCTTTAAGGTAAGTTATCAAAGTCTACACATTACAATTACATAAATGGTGATGATAGCCAAATAACAAATTAGGAAACATACTTTATGTCCCTTTACGGTGATCACAGTCTAGACAGAATGAATTATTCTCCTGATAAGATAAACATATGTCTGCAATATCAACCATAAAGATAGGTTCTAATTGTGAAATCACCTGCGTTGCCTTTTAACTTTGTGTGAAAAGAATAGGTGTGTTTTGGTTATTGGTGTTTCTGATTAGATAAACTGTAAGTTGTATGTATAAAGATAAGTCATTCAGTCATTAGGAAATCTAGGGTGATAAATTAGCTTCTGAAATTCAGTTAGCATTTGAATTCTAAGAAGTATTTCGTTACTAATGACAGTTACTATACAACATACATTTGCTGCAAATCAATTTCAAATCAAGAAGGAGAAAATGCAATTTTCATTGCAATAAAATCATGTTTCCTAACTTTCTTCCAATAATGCCTATTAAATCAAAGATTGATCATTATCATTTTCTAAGTGATTTTTATTCTTTCTTCATAAAAAATGCTAACAATATAAAACACATTTGAATATATTGTATCATAAATTTGTAACTGAATTTCATCATTTCGTTTATGAAGTTTGCATGTTTGGAAAATCAATTTAAAAAACTTTCATTAACAAATATCAAATCACATAAAAACAAAAACAACTCACAAAGTTGTCAAAATACTTTATCTTATACATTCTTAAATTGCAACATTTTAAACCTGTACATATTAAGCATATTAAGTAAAAATACACTTTTGTCCCCAATTTAAGATTATTGAAGAATTTGGTTTACCTTTCACGTTACTTAATCAGATAATTCAATATATCATATTTCCAATAAAGCTAAAATTAAATCCATTGTTATTGTTATCATGTGCTTCCTTGTACTTTGTTATCATGTATAACCTACAATGTTCAACGTACTAGGGTTGTCCCAAAAGTTTCCGGCCTGAATATGAAAACATGCCTGAAACGCAACCATACTGTGCATGCATGAAGAACCTTCATGTAAAGAGCATGAAATTCCGAGATGCATACTCTTCAATTGCATATAATAGCTTGTCATTCAAAGGTATGCTCGTATCTTTTACCGAAATGGAGAAAAGTGAATGTAGGGCTGTTATCAAATATCTGAGTTTAAACAAATACACTTCGAAGGAAATTCATGGGGATATGTTACAAACATTAGGTGACTCTGTTCCTTCATATAGCACCATTAAACATTGGTGTGCTGAATTTAAACGGGGTAGAGTAAGCACTTTAGACGGGTGCCGTCCTGGTCGTCCATCTGATGTCACCACAGGTGAAAACATTGAGGCTGTTCTTGACACAACAATGCAAGACAGGCGAGTTTTAGTTAAAACATATTTCATTCATGAAGAAAAGGATGAGGAACAAGTTCTCCAACTTAGAATACCTTCTCCTTGGAATGTACATGGATGATTTACATTTTTTACAGAGATGACAGAGCATGAACATGAAGACAGATAAGAAATTATAGAACAACAAAGAATACAACTGATGTGTTACAAGAATCTTTTTTGACAGGCGAGTGACTATGAGATACTTAGCTGATACTCACCACATCAGTAAAACATCAGTTGAACTAATTATACATGAACATTTACATACGAATAAGGTATCAGCACGCTGGATCCCGAGAATGTTATCTGAGGACCAAAAGCGAAAACGTGTCATGGTCAGTCAGCAACTTCTTGACGTGTATCGCGCAGACCCAGAATAATTTTTCGCTCATGTCGTTACTCGAGATGAAACCTGGGTTCATCATTTTGATCCTGAGACAAAAAGCAAAAGCATGCAATGGAAACACAGCACATCAACCACCCATAAAACGTTAAAATTTTGTTCCTCCAGTCAGATGGTCATGACATCCGTTTTCTGGGACTCTCAGGGTGTAATAATCATTAATTTTTTAAAGAAAGGTTCTACAATCAATGGCACTTATTACGTAAATGAACTACGACTACGAAAAAAAATCAAAGAATAACGAAGGAGTAAACTGCGCAAAGGTGTGTGGCTGTTGCAGGTCAGTGCTGCACAGGATTGTGGGTTCAGGATCCCCCCTACCTGCCTGTTCTTCAGACCTAGCCCCCTCAGACCTCTTCCTACTCCCTCGACTGAAAACAGAGCTCCAAAGGTTTGAGACTGACGATGACGTCATTGCTGCAGTAGAGGCGTTTTGGGGGCTCGTGATAACAACTGGTTTTCAGATGGGTTGCAGATGTTACAAAAACGCTGGAGCAAATGCACTGAAGTCAAGGTCATTATGTCAAAAAACAAGTCATAAAAATGTGAATGTTTCTTTGATTTTGATGGTCAGGCCGGAAATTTTGGGACACCCCTCGTAATTTGTTATCATGTGTTTCCTTGTACTTTGAGTGAGAGGTGTGTTGTTGCATTCTATGTTAGTGACGTAAATGTGTTTTATCAGATAGTGTACCAGAATTTATGTCACCGTTTGCTTCACCACGTGTAGGAACATAATCGTATTCCATTTATTCTTGCTGATTGCAAATGGTAACCATTACCTCGACATAATTCAATGAATAAGACATTACTTTTTTTTCATTTATAAAAAGGCGTTTTTGTTTATGTTGATAGAATGATCACCTGAAAATTCTTTGCAGTGTACATATGCAGATTATTAAAATATAGTTAATACATGCTGTAATAATCTTTTTTCCTAATTTACTAGATCTATCCAAAATATATATTAGTTATGCAAAATTATTTGCTTTATAGGAGAAATCAACCGATTACTCAACACCAGTATCTTTATTCGAAGAAGAAGTCGTCCCATATCTAGCAAACATTTCATGAGGACATTTTAGTGTGAACACCTTTCACTCACTCGGGAGAGAAATGTATTCGCGTACCTTTGCAAAGCCTTAAGTGGTATTCAATAATTGTCTTGAAATGAGTAACAATTGTTTTCTTTTTTGCGCTATTACATTATTCCCTCAGAACGTGTTTCAGTTTCTTTAAAGTCATAGATCGATAAGAGTTAAAAAAAAAGGTTACTGTTACGCCACACCTTGTTAATCAGGCAATATTGGACATAGCCATTCTATAGTTTATTCACTCATTCATTCATTCATTCATTCATTCATTCATTCATTCATTCATTTATTCATAAATAATAAATTTTAAAAATCATGATAAGCATTGTTGCAAATTAAAATAATATAGAAATATTTGAAACATATTGTTCAATATGGTGCCCGATGTCTTCAAATCAAAACATGTAAATTTAATTACAGTGTTTTTCGCTAACGTCCTGACAGATTCTAAACCTGCAATCGAATGACGCTAGTTAAACGAAACATTAGTGAAGACATTTCTTGAAAAATGTAAAATAGGCAAATATCTGACAGATTCACACAAATCTTTGTAATTTAATATTCATATTTGTCACAAAAGTATGCACTTATGACATAATTATGTAAATGCACTTATGGAAAGCTGAACACTGTCAAGTTAAGAAACAAACTTACTGTCAAAGCGGAGATAATTTATGCAGGCGTCGGGCGGCTCGACATAAATCTTCACATAGCCCTGGAATGTTAAAACGTTAGGTTTTGATATATAAGACCTGCTCTGTTGACATTTATTTTAACATCAGTCACATGTAACGCTTTCAAGCTAAAATGTGAAATTAAAAAACCCGTGGAGTTCATTTTCAGAAACTAAAGAACAACACTGGCAAGTTAACATGTAACATGTAATTTAACATCTTTCAAATATTATTCCTCATTTTAAACATATACATGTGTATGTGATATATAAGACATGCTTTGACGACAGGTATGTTAACATCGATCACATCTGACGCTTTCGTGTATATATATTAACATTTTCAGAAACGAATAGATAAAATGGAAATGTGCACATCTAACTCAAAAGCTTCTAAATACTGCATAACAATAATTTATTAATGATACATTGTACATCCTGTATTATACGATTGTTAAACCTTTTTTATCACTAGTTTGCGCCTTTAATGTTCAAACAAATATCAATGACAGTGTGTTTCTGTATATTTCAGTGTTTCAATTTCTTTCGTTATGTTTCAATGTTTTTCAATGTTTTTCAGTGTGTTTCAGTGTGTTTCGTTATGTTTCAATAAGTTTCAGTGTTTCAGTTTGTTTCAATTTGTTTCAATGTATCAGTGTATTTCGTTATTTTTCAATGTTTTTTTCAGTGTGTTTCAGTGGGTTTTTTTTATGTCAAATTAATACCAATACCGTCGACTGTTTAGATTTCGTCAACAAATTGTTATTACTGGTAATTACAAGACAAGGAGTAAATAATCGTTCGTATATGTATGTATATTCTTATATCAATTCTTTGCACAATTACATACTTATACTTTGGGTTAAAGATAGACTGTTGATAATGTGAACACACAACAATAAATTGTTGACAACGTTAAAGATAGATTGGTAATGATGTTGACAACAAACGTTAAATGAATGTTTAAAAGATCTGAGTCAGCACTTCTCGACCTAATGATCAATCTTTCTGTTACTTTTCAATTTATTATGCTTGTTTATAATTAGCTTTTTAATTACTAACATATCTGTACTTATTACAATTGTATTTGTCATTAGTTATTTGTATGCAAACTTAGTAATTGGAAATGTCTGTAGCATGTCGCCACTGCTGATGTAAACAAGCCCTAATTAACCTGCATGTTTGTGAGTAGACCTGACTGCCTAGCACGCCTGTTCCTCACCGCGTTGCATGATGGGAGGTCATGTGACACGTGGGTGCAGATATTTTACGACCATTGACGTTTGCAAGGAATGGTTTTCCTGGCTTTATAACGTGTTAGATAAACAATAACACATTTTTTATATTTCAGTTTTATATGCGATTTTGAGTGTTTTCATAATTGTTTAAGTAAATATAATTTCATGTTTTGAATAACATTTTATTTTGGTCAATGATGTATTTGTTCAATTTATATTTTAAAAGGACAACATTGCAAACTTTTGAAAAATAGAACTTATTTATCAGCATTCGGGAATATAGAAATGACATTTTTGTAAGATTGAGGAACTTTAAGGGACTGCATGTTGATGATAAAAGCGTAGGAGGGAAAATACAGGTTAAGAGGCATTACAGGGCCAGGGGAAAGGACCTCCTGCGTAAAGACTTGATGTTCAGTGTAGAAAGCTCTATTTATTTTCATACATGCTTAAGATTTAGAATTACATGGCGTAGATGTTCATGAATTTGATGGGCATTGATAAAAATGTACACTGGACTACGTAACTCTTTCTATTGTTGATAGAAAAGAAAATTATAAGAAAAAGAACAGGCATTGAAATGTCATGTACAACATACGAGTCACCATATAGAACCACAGGCGTCTTTATACGTGTACATGTATGTATGTATGTATGTATGTATGTATGTATGTATGTTTGCATGCATGGATGCATGGATGCATGCATGTATGTATGTATGTATGTATGTATGTATGTATGTATGTATGTATGTATGTATGTATGTATGTATGTATGTATGCATGGCGTGTATTTCCAATTTGGTTTACTATCAACGTAGAGAAATTTAATTCTAAACTATTTTAACAATAATTAGAAAGATTTATTCTATCATCTTATGTCAAATTTTAGCAAAATTTACCCATTTTAATTTTGAGTACTATTTGTATCACACTATTTACCATTTTCTGTTGTTGAAAATTCAAAATGATGAAATTCAATTTCATATTGATCCTCATGATTTAAATCTCACTTAACAAATATTTTGAAAACTTTAAATTAAAATTTGATATGTTCATTTGGCAACATTCAGTCCTTCTTCCTGCTCAGAACATTTTAACTCAAGGAAGATATCGATGAACTGACTTTAAACATCAGTCAATGTTTCATAAAGGTTAAAATGTTATAAACGAAGATATCATTGAATTTTCAAAACTTGTGTTGATGAAGGAAAATGTCTAGTTCAAATCGAAGTATCAAATGTTTGACAAGATCAGTTTCAGAGGAAACATTCGAAGTGAATTGAGTATTATTTTATAAAATTACGAACTCAAGTTACCGCCTAAGCTACATACATGACCAATGTGAAAAGTGGTGCAAATCAACAACAGATGTGGAATATTTAGCGGTCTGTGACAATGCCAAAGACATTGGAACCATCTGTCACCAAGGTGATGACATCACGCCACTGGCCAGCTTTTTAGATGAAGACTTCTGATTGGTCAGCATATCGATGACGTCATAGGTCCATCAAATTCTCACGAGGTCACGCAATGTGTCAAGTAGCCTCACCATAGAGTGTAATCGTGATGGCGACTAGTGTTTTTAACTAATCGGTCGCTTTGCCATACATGTATTGAATAACAAAAGGTCATTTAGGACAATTTAAGGTCAATGGGAACATTATACGAATTTATTCGGAAAAGGTTTTCAGCTTTTTGGTTCGCACAGGGTGCAAATGTAGATGGCTGTTGAGTCACTGAAGTTCATATCTCCAATGTGTTGCATACGTACATTTGATATTTGCGACATAAGTTATGCTTATGCTTAAGTAAATGCCAAAGTATAGATATGACAACTTTGATATTCAGAATAAATGTTAGGATTCATATTGAATGCAAAATGCGTCTCCAATAACAATGAAAATTATCTTTTGCCAAAAATTGAAAAATAATGTTTTTGCCGAAATTGAAAAATAATTAATTATTGAAAAGAGTTTAGTTTTGTTTATTGAAAATGAAATGAGCAAACAAGTTGTTTTAAACATGAAACATGTTAGAAACGCAAGTTTTATTCAAATGCTGTAAGCAATTGTTGTAAACAGAAGCTGAGGTTTACTTGCACTGAACATTAGTCCCTTGTAAATAAAGTCATTGTGATTTCTATTTTCGCGAAGTTACGAGCTGACAATAGTTAGATTTTGTGTCGACTTACTGATTATTTGCAGGGAACACAAACTATGGGGAAAAACATATGGTACGAAATGACTTTTACATTTACCAAGGACGTGTATAGACTATATAATTCCTTGCATTTACCAAGAGGGTTCTTTAACTCGATTTCGCAATTGCAGAAAATTTCGGTTTATCATACAGGTCACCTTCAATTAAATCTCCAAACAAATGGAATTATATTAAGTCTAATTGCCAATTTATGTGTGTGTCAGTGTTTTGAAAGAAAACCGGGAAGTGAAACGTAATTTTTGAAACTTTTCTGAAAGAAACAAAACAGAAAAACATTGTTTTGTAGTGTTTAATAGGTAAAAAAATTAGTGGATAATAACTGGGATGGAAAATTTCGGATTAAATAAAGAATTTGCCCTATTATCATCGAAAACATGAACATGTTTATCGGGAAGAACTTGCAAAAGAAAAAAGTTAATTTCAATTTGATATTATATCTATTATGTGATATTTTGGTACGTATCAAAGCTAAATGACATTTCATGAAAGAAACTCTATGTCAATGTCTTTAAACATATGTGACACGTCTCTACCAAAATCAAATTTGATAAATCTTTGGAAATAAAAGTTTAGCGTAAATAACAACAGGGACGATGAGATAGTTTGTAGTATTCCAATGTACGAATGCCAACGCTTCCTTCCTTGAACCGCCCAAAACTGCACGCGCGTTCTATTTCTGGCGCTGGAATCACTGGCATGGTATTTTTGGCACATGGCACCATGACTTGCAGAAGAATCATGTGTGTAGGTTTGCAAAGAAAATACGGCACGATTCCTGATATCATGAGCATTTTGTATATGTCACGACATCAGCTGGTTTCAATAAACTATCATTCACGTAGGTTGTTTTCCGATGTGACGTTTCGTTATCTGGAAATATCATGAACTTATAATGCGCAATTACAGGTGTGCCGTTATTTTTCAAATGGTGTATCGTGATCTTGAATCTTAATCTATTGCATTATGAAACAATATTTTTTTTATAAAATATGATTTTTTTGGAGAAAATAATAAAGATTATATATATACAATGGTTACATCACATCACATCACCTCATATACATCACATCAAATTATGTTACATCCCATCACATTACATTATATACATCACATCATATCTTATCAATACTACTACAAGAACATAATAAATAGTGTGAAGAAACAATTGTTACATCACATCAAATCATATCACATCACTTCATATTCATCACATCAAATCATATCACATCACTTCATATTCATCACATCAAATCATGTATCACATCACATCAAGACTCGGCCTACTATTAAAGAAAACAAAATCAAACGCTTTGAAAACGAAGGTAAGTTAAGTCTAAGACAGTTTACTAACTTACAGCTGAACTTTTTAAAATTGAAATCTGATATTTGGTTTAACATACATTAGGCCTAGTAAAAAGGTTTTGACATTGAAAACAGAAAATACAGTTTTTATGAGAGGTAATTTAATTTCAGAAAAGTAAAAATTTTGTATGCTTCAATATCTTTTAAACATAAAAAAGAAAACATAAGATACAAGGCGGGAAAAGGAATGAAAACCTTCGCGACCTACTGTCATATCTGTAAGAAACTTGGAAATTTGTTTAATTTCATATTAAAATTTTTCAATCTAAAGAACATCCACAAGAAAACTACTGCTTAAAAATATATACGGTAGAACGGGCTCGGTAAAGAAACAAACTTCAAGTACAAAAGGAACTACAAAAATAAAAAAAATAGTTTGTTATACGGTCCCTACCGAACGTTGCCATTTCATCTGTGAAACACAGGGGAAGATAAGAACACATCAACCGACTTATGGCGGAAGTTGAAAAATGCTTTGATATTCAGAGACCCTGGATCATAACAGTAAGTATTTATTTATATGAGGAATACAGGACTTTGTAGCTGAGGAATGATAATAAAGGTTAACGGAATATCTGCGAAGAGTAAACAACATACCTTAGTCGTAAACACCATCAAAGCAGATATGCTAGCTCATTCTTGATTGTCACTTTGACTTAAATATGTTTTAGAATATTTTGACAGGTACCTCAGCATTGAAAAATAGGGACTTTTTATTTTTAATTGGCAAGTACCTATTGCATATCATCCTCGATAATCCAGCGCTTTCGTTCCGATTAATCTTGGTATTGTAGATTAATCGGAACGAAAGCGCTGGATTATCGAGGATGATTGCATATATATTTTTGTAATTTTAAGATTTGAGACACGGTGTATTAAGTTTTAACTGATCTAAATATTTTTCATAAATTAACATAAATCTTTTACGTTTACGTGTTTATTAGTCAATAATTAATTTGAAACACATAATATAAGTTACTTTATATGATATATAAATATTTGAAATATTATATATGAATATGGACTTGACGTCTTTGCTGACCTGACAATGAAAATGGGCCAAATGTAAGGTATAAACGATTACGATTATTAACACAACACTATGTAATGATAATATGATAATAACAATTCCAATCTTTATATCAATGATGGTTATTCATTCAACCTAGTTCAATCGTACAATGTACAGTACAATGACTGATGGTGCTTGTTTAAAAGGGCGTCCTCCCCGTTTCATTTTCAAATTTAAGTTAAAAGTTCGCATTATGATAAAATATTACATTGCTTTTAGATATATTGAAATACATTGTTTGTTGTTATGCACACATCTGTAAGACATTTAAGAAGTCATGTTGTGAACGGAAACAGAAATGATCAAAGCCCAATGACGGAGAGTAAGACACGTATGGACACCGGAACTACTTTATTGTCGGCCATATTGGATGACGTGAAGTATATATACATTGGACAGGTGAGAGATATAAGTAGTATATTGTGCATTGTGCAGTGGGGAAACATCAGGCAAAAAGGTCAGGTGATTTAAAGAAAAAAAATACATGTGGACGAAATATAAAAAATATGGTTGTGATATGTAAATACTTCAAAAGAACGAAACAATAACTAAGAAATATGTATATAAGCGTTTATTTGACGTGAAAAGAGAATTTATACAATGAATAGATGTTACAGACATGGTGTATGTTGTTTTAGCACAAATGGGGAATTCAACAAAAAGATTAACTTTTTTCTAGAAGTACTTACTGTCGCTGTAAATGATAATTTTAATGCTTTACAGTTTCGAGGGACGACAATGTGAAGGTAAAAGTCGTGATTAATGATCGAAAAACTTACAATTTACCTCTAGTTTTTCAGTTTTCATTGAAAACCATTAATTGCCAGTAGATCACTATGATAAGAATCAAAGCAGCACGTATTTTATTTTCATGACACATATTCTATGTCAGTTAAAAATGTCAAACAATTCATTTTTCTTTACCATTACTTGAAAACAAAAGTATGTGGTGATGCCTTATCATTGTGATAGTTGAAAATTTCAACTTTGAGTTCGGTAATCAACTGATCCTTTTGCCTACCTTTCAGAAACTACATTCGTGAAAATCCGTACAGACATATGCATATCTAATGCTTTATATAATTAATGAAAAATAAGGTCTATATTATATGAAATTTAATCAGTAGCTGGGTGGAGGGGTGCTTTAGGGGTTGTTAATTGCGTCCAAAAAGATAACTCCCTAAGGGGAAGCAAAACGTTGTTTTGAAAGATTTATTTTTTTTCCACACACAAAATTAGTTTATGTTAAATGTTTTATCTTAAGAGGGTGAAAACATCTAGTTACTCAACCCTTTCCCCCGTAGTCGTAGAGGAAATAATTAAGTATCAAGCTAAAACCACTGGCGGCCATTTTCGTGTGACCATTTGAGGTAGGGAAATAGATTCATATAGCTTAACCGATCATTGTACGTTGGTTTAAAAACTTTTTCTTTTAATTCAAATAGATGTCTTGCAATTGAAAACATTTTATTTTATTTTTATTTCAAATCACTTTATTCATTTTTAAAAACGTGTCACTGCCACTTTAAACTATGTCAATTATTTCGGAGAGTTCTGTATCGAGTAAAAACTCTTCTTTGATCGCAGATTAGACAAAAATAAACGCAACTTACAGTAACCTATTTGGGACTTGCCCAAACAATCTGTTTTCTCATCAACAACCCTGAGGTCACAGCAACAGATGTAATTAACTCATTTTTACCTCAATCATAGTTACCTTTTGAGATGAACTTGTTGTTTTCTGGGTCAGGGTCCACATAAATTCTGGGTAATGTTTCTTTCGCTCGTTTCTTCAGCATTGTATGCTTCGCTTTGGATACTTTTGGTGATGAGGTTAATGAAAACTCCTTTTTCGTTCTACTTTTTCAATGGGTTCATGTCTGATTTTAATACGTACTTAAATAGGTACCGCAATTTTTTAACTCTACTTTCAAATGACATTTTACTATTACAGCTGCATACCGAAAGTTAGTTCAAATACCACTGAATCGTAGTGCAAATATCATGTAATTTGGGTTTCGTTTCAACGTCAATACAATAACAGGAAAACTGACAATGGATCACCCACTGTCCATGTGTGAAATAGCCATTCTTAAACTCATTTTGGAATCGTCTGGTCACTCGTGCAAACCTTGAATAGACAGTATTGGTCACCTTTTCGAAATTTCGATTTCGTTAAATGTCAAATAAAATGTTCCATATCGATTCTCTAAGATTTAAAGTAACATACTCGCATTGACTTTGTGCTGAGGTACAAACGTGACTAATTTTAAAGAAGTTGATAACTTATAAAGGATTTTATTGAGAAAAATAAAAATTAGTGTTTTCGGAATTTTGACCCTCGTCACTTGAATGACCTGTCAAAACTGTTACGGGTAATTGTGGGGTACGATACACATTTGCATTAACGAAGAGTGGATCTGCATATATGTGTTGAAAATTCAATATTATAAGTTTCTTTTACGCTGCGATACCTCAAAGGCCCTTAAAATTACATGATATTTGCACTAGTATAATTGTTCCATGCAATCTGGGAATGATCACAATCTGCAGATTGTTCGCTCACAATCTGCAGATTGTTCGAACAATCTAGGAATTTTTTTCATTCCTAGATTGTTTAAACAATCTGCAGATTGTGAGACCTGAACAATCTGGGAATGCTCACATTCTGGGAATTTGCTTGTTTGTAGTATATCTTGCATTATAAAATGAGGATTGTCTAGTTTATTTAGGTCTTTCTTTGTGTATGCATCCAAATGATGGAGAATAGTTGTCAAGTCATAGATTGTGACAGGTTCATAGCTCGCCTATATATTAAACTGACGGAGTGTTGGGATCGATTCCTAGATTGTGAAGGGCTTACAGATCGACATTATATCAAACTGAGAGGGAATAGGGGTAAATTCTCAGATTGTGAAGAGCTCATATCTCGCCTATATGTCAAACTGAGGGAGTATATGGGTCGATTTCTAGATTGTGAAGGGCTCACAGCGCGTCTATATGTCAAACTGAGGGAGTATATGGGTCGATTCCTAGATTGTGATGGGCTCATAGATCGCCTTTAAATCAAACTTTGGGAGTATATGGGTCGGTTCTCAGATTGTGAAGGGCTTACAGCTCACCTTTATTTAAACTGAGAGGAAATGGAAGTCGATTCCAAGATTGTGAAGGGCTCAGATATCGTCATTATGTGAAACTGAGGGAGTATAGGGGCCGATTCCTAGATTGTGAAGGGCTCACAGCGCGTCTATATGTCAAACTGAGGGATTATAGGGGTCTATTCTCAAATTGTGAAGGGCTCAGATACCGTCATTATGTGAAACTGAGGGAGTATAGGAGTCGATTCCTAGATTGTGAAGGGCTCACAGCGCTTATGTATGTCAAACTGAGGGACTATAGGGGTCTATTCTCAGATTGTGAAGGGCTCAGATATCGTCATTATGTGAAACTGAGGGAGTATAGGAGTCGATTCCTAGATTGTGAAGGGCTAAGATATCGTCATTATGTGAAACTGAGGGAGTATAGGGGCCGATTCCTAGATTGTGAAGGGCTCACAGCGCGTCTATATGTCAAACTAAGGAGTATATAGGGAACTATTCTCAAATTGTGAAGGCTCATAGCTCATCTATAAATCAAACTGAGGGAGTATATTGGTCGATTCCTAAATTGTGAAGGGCTCAGTGCTCGCCTTTAACTCAAACTGACGGAGTATAAGGGTCGATTCTCAGATTGTGAAGGGCTCACAGCTCGCTTTTATGTCAACTGAGGGAGTTTAGGGGCCGATTCCAAGATTGTGAAGGGCTCACAGCGCGTCTATATGTCAAACTGAGGGAGTATTGGGATCTATTCTCAGATTGTGAAGGCCTCACAGCTCGCTTTTATGCCAAATAAAGGGAGCATAGGGGACGATTCCTAGATTGTGAAGGGCTCAGATATCGTCATTATATTAAACTAAGGGAATATAGGGGCCGATTCCTAGATTGTGAAGGGCTCATCGCTCGCCTTTAACTCACACTGACGGAGTAAATGGGTCGATTCTCAGATTGTGATGGGCTCATAGCTCGTCTTTATGTCAAACTGAGGGAATATAGGGGCCGATTCCTAGATTGTGAAGGGCTCACAGCTCGCCTATATGTCAAACTGACGGAGTACATGTATATGGGTCCATTCTCAGATTGTGAAGGGTTCATAGCTCGCGTTAATGTCAAACTGTCAGAACACAGGGATCTATTCTCAGATTGTGAAGGCTCATAGCTCACCTTTATTTAAACTGAGAGGAAATAGAAGTCGATTCTCAGATTGTGATGGGCTCGGATATTGTCATTTTGTGAAACTGAGGGAGTATAGGGGCCGATTCATAGATTGTGAAGGGCATTGCGCTTGTTTTTGTGTGTTTTTTAGCTACAGTAGAGGGTTCAATTCACATATTGGTAATATGTGGAGTTAGAAAACTAAATTTGTATATCGATTCTGCGATTTTAGATTTTCATTAATCATAGTTTGCGGTAACCCATATAACACTTTTTGGAGGGTGTTACTATTTATGTAGAAGTAAGAATTATTTCTTATATGTGTAAAAGGTTTGCATATAGAAATCAATAAATAACAATTCACTGTGAAAAGTAACCTTATTATCTGAAAAGTTAATTATTACGAAAATTTAATTCTTCATTCTCGCTTATTTGACTTAAGTTAGGTTAATTGAGCATAATTACTATCTGTATCAACACAAAACACTAATCTCCTTTGATATGAATTACTTGCATAGACACTTACACTTACACGGTACAATGAAGGAAATAGTCTCGTGATGCTAAAAAAGTTTCAAACATCAAAGACAACAAACTCTTATATTTATTGTTCATTATGGAAACTTGATAACTGTTACCTTTTTCCCTCATTTTCTTCCTGGATCGTGAGATTGAAAGTTTTTATACGAAAGATGCATAAATCGGAAAGTTACTTAATCTTTCGAGTTTGTATATGAACAGTTTTTAAATATATGAATTTATAAAATTTATAATACTCGAACAGTTAGCATTTTGTGTTGTCGTGAATAATTAGACCAGATGTCTAGCTGGGTCTGCTTATCAAAGCAACGTGTCACTGTGTCGCGTCTCTACCCAGACATGCGCGTAAATTCGCGTACAATCACATTAACTTCCTCTCTGTAATTTGATTGATATCATGGGGCAAATACTTATGCAATAATGAATTGACTGCGTAAAATGTTAAATTGCACTTCGGTCACACTATCGTAAACATTTTGACACATGTTTTTCTGTAACGTTTTTAATAGTTTCCGTTATATCGGTTTGTGAATTTTACAAAGAAATGTTTTATTTGATTTATTTATTATCTGTTCATGATTCAATATTTTAAGAATATTTTATTTGGAGTGGATTATTTACTACGCTGCAAGAAGAGTCATATAATGGCATCGTCTCTACTCCGTGCTGCGACCATAGTGACGGGAGTGGCAAAAACTAATTACAAACAAAACATGAAACGATTAAGATATCAAGTACATTGGT
The DNA here is from genome assembly GCA_921293015.1 of Phorcus lineatus. NCBI lineage: Eukaryota > Metazoa > Mollusca > Gastropoda > Trochida > Trochidae > Phorcus > Phorcus lineatus. Next base: position 12,562,945 of record OV121095.1, on the reverse strand, counting down.
GAAAATATATATTTGCAATTATTCTTACTAAAATCAAATTCATATTAAGCATAATCAAATTCATATTAAGCATTCTCTACCTTTGCATTTGGTACAGATTTAATTAAAGAGCTATAAAAATCGGTTGGTATCATTTATGAAATGATACACTGATATTATTAGGGATTCGTTAGCACTCTGTGACAAGGATTTGTCGCCGCTCAAGGTAGATTTTAATGTTATATCATTTTGTAAAAAAAGTATTGATCTGATCGGAATCTATCATATAGTGGGCATTTAAAGAAGTAATGAAAAGGATCCTCCCGAATGTTTCCACAAGAACAGGCGGGATTTACTAACAGCAATAAGTGGACTTGCTTTGCGTAGTATATTTTCAATATGATGCTGCCATTTTCCATCTTCATTTTCCATTTTCATCTGTCTAAACATGCTTCTACACCCCCGTATATATGACGTAAAGACGACCTATGAGCCCTTCACAATCTGAGAATAGACTCTTATACCCTCTCAGTTGGATAAATAGTAAGCTATGAGCCCTTCCCAATCTGAAAATCGACTCCTCTACCCTTTCACTTTCATATATAGGCGAGCTATGAGCCATTCACAATCTCAGAATTGACTCCTATACCCTCTCAGTTTAAATATAGATTAACTGTGAGCCCTTCACAATCTGGGAATCAACCCCTTTACCCCCCTCAGTTTGACATATAGGCGAGTTGTGAGCTCTTCACAATCTGAGAATCGACCTCTATACTCCGTCAGTTTGATTTATAGGCAAGCTATGAGTCACAATCTGAGAATCGATCCCTATAATCCCAAAGTTTGACATATAGGCGGGCTATGAGCCCTTCACAATCTAGGAATCGGCCCCTACACTCCCTCAGTTTGACATAAAGACGAGCTATGAGCCCTTCACAATCTGAGAATCGATCCCTATGCTGCCTCAGTTTGACATAAAGCCGATCTGTGAGCTCTTCACAATCTGGGAATCGACCCCTATACTCCCTCAGTTTGACATAAAGACGAGCTATGAGCCCTTCACAATCTGAGAATCGATCACAATCTGAGAATCGATCCCTATACTCCGTCAGTTTGACATATAGGCGAAATGTGAGCCCTTCACAATCTGAGAATCGACTCCTAGATACCCTCTCAGTTTCATGTATAGGTGAGCTGTAAGCCCTTCACAATCTGAGAATTGACCCCTATACTCCCTCAGTGTGACATATAGGCGAGATGTGAGCCATTCACAATCTGAGAATTGACCCCTATACTCCCTCGGTGTGACATATAGGCGGGCTGTGAGCCCTTCACAATCTGAGAATCGAATGCTATACCCTCTCAGTTTAATAAAGGTGAGCTGTGAGCCCTTAACAATCTGGGAATCGACCCCTATACCCCTTCAGTTTGACTTTAAGGCGAGCGATGAGCCCTTCACAATCTAGGAATCGGCCCTATACTCCCTCAGTTTGACATAAAGACGAGCTGTGAAGCCCTTCACAATCTGAGAATTGATCCTTATACTCCGTCAGTTTGACATATAGGCGAAATGTGAGCTCTTCACAATCTGAGAATCGACTCCTATATACCCTTTCAGTTTCAGATATAGGTGAGCTGTAAGCCCTTCCCAATCTGAGAATTGACCCCTATACTCCCTCAGTGTGACATATAGGCGGGCTATGAGCCCTTCACAATCTAGGAATCGGCCCATATACTCCCTCAGTTTGACATATAGGCGAGATGTGAGCCATTCACAATCTGAGAATTCACCCCTATAGTCAGTTTAAATAAAAGTGCGCTATGAGCCCTTAAAAATCTAGGAATCGGCCCCTATACTGCGTCAATTTGATTTATAGGCGAGCTGTGAGCCCTTCACATTCTAAGAATCGACTGCTATATACCCTCTTAGTTTGACATATAGGCGAGTTGTGAGCTCTTCACAATCTAGGAATCGATCCCTATACTCAGTCAGTTTGACATATAGGCGAGTTGTGAGCCCTTCACAATCTAGGAATCGGCCCCTATACTCCCTCAGTTTGACATAAAGACGAGCTATGAGCCCTACACAATCTGAGAATCGATCCCGATACTCCGTCAGTTTGACATATAGGCGAAATGTGAGCCCTTCACAGTCTAGGAGTCAACCCTTACATCCCCTAAGTTTGACATAAAGACGAGCTGAATGTCCTTCACAATCTGGGAATCGGCCCCCATACCCCCTCATTTTAGATAAGAGACAAGCTGATTGCTCATCACAATCTAGGAATCTATCCTTATACTTTCTAAAAAGAAAAATCTTAATAAGCTAAATAATTCCCATTTTATAATGATGAAAGTACTACTAAAACACAAATTCCCAGATTGTGATCATTCCAAGACTGTTCAGGTCGCACAATCTGCAGATTGTTTAAACAATCTAGGAATTCCTAGATTGTGAGCAAACAATCTGCAGATTGTGATTTACCCCAGATTGTTCGTAACATAATCAAGTATGTGGACAAACTTTTGGCATGCACGCAGCTGTACAGATACGACGATCTTTAAAAATAATAAAGGTACTCTTATTATATAAGGGTTCTATTCCAACAGATATGTATATATATATATATGTTTTCACAGATTGTAACAAATCGATGTGACCTAGATTCCAAGTTATTCCTGTTCCTATGCGAGGCAATTCACTCATATGGCAATTAGTCAATCCAGCTCATAAATGGGTACCTGAAAAACTGATGTAAGGACCTATGAGCTCGCCGCAGCACATAGAAACTATTTTAATATCGAAGCAGTTTAACTAACGAGAAAATGTTAAGACGATTCGACAGCTTGTATTTCTGGTTGCACGCATTTTACAATGTACATGTAAAGAAACATGTATTTTGCATGTTAAATGGCCTGCTTTTCCTGATTTGATTACTTTCTTTGCAAGAAATTTGACCTGTAGATGGACGAGTAACTGGAATTTCACTCTTTGATAATCGTTCAAGTCGGTTAACTTCTGATGAACCTATTTTCGCATACTTTTCAAGGTGAATTAAAAATGCATTAATAGATTTACAGAAAATAATCTTGTGAAAGTTACAAAAATTGCTAATCTTGTAATGCGTTCACCTTTTGAATATACCTTAAATTTTCAAATAACAGCATAATTTTAACACAGTTATTTCAAACTGGGTTTTCAATTTGACTTTCGAAATGAAAGAATACGATTTCGCTTCTATCAAGTTAAAATGTTGTATTCGATTAACTTTTAGGATCGAAAGTAGAGTATATTTGCAATCAATACTATATAAGATAATTATACAATTTCTTTAGAGCATTGAATTAGTCTTTATAGTTCATCATTTTCTCATTTTCTATACAACTTTTTTTCTAATCTAGGGTTTGTTTTGTATTTAATGTAAGTTACTTTTGCTTGTCCTATTAAGTATAGAATATATGCAATTGCAACGTTAATACATGTTTGCATAGACGGTCGGAATTAAGGTCTCGCGTGTCTGTGAAAAGATGAACGAATGAATATGAACAGAGTAGATCAATGGATTTGTCACATTTAATATCCATCGACCCTTATCTATATACCCAACCATTTGTTCAGTGCAAATGGTAGTCGCTAGTCTCTCTATAAACGCAAGTGGTATAAGAGAAGCAATAAAATAGACAAAGCGTCGAGTTTCCAAACTTTCTCTCTCCAAACACCCAAAGCAGATTTTGGAACTAAAGCACCAAATCCAAGACCGAGATCTGTTTCCTTTTCGTCTTAGGGCACTCTGGAAACAATTTCTTCATCCTTTGAACAAACCGGAAACCGGGAAGGTAATTATGGGTAAACATGCTGATCCTTTAGCACGCTCTGCACGTGCTGAAATAGACAGCTGTCCAATCAGATGAGATGAAATCGACAACACGTTTGAACTTTTGCAATTTACATCGTCAACAGACAACTCTTAAATAGAGGCACGATAACTTGAAGAAATATAAACATTGCTGGTTCTTTAAACTTTGAAGCATACTTGAAGAGCCGAAAAACCATTACCTACTTGTCATGTGAGATGATTGAAGTAATGTTGTAAACAAATCATTAATCAGACATCTATGTAAACATCTCATAAATGTTTTGATACATCCTCTCTCTTATTGAAAAAATTCCGTTGTGATCATTGAAATGTTAAGATTACCTTCATGGTTTTATCAAATAGACATACACATTGGCGTTCATTCCATAGGAAAGATTTGTGTTTTTAAATTTGGGAGAACATGTTTTTAACTCTTTCTTTTTTAAAAATTCATTTCATTTTAAAATTCGTTTCATTTTAAAAGACTTTTCATTTATAGACTGAGGTCAATGTTGGACTATCGCTCCGAGCAGCACGAATTTACATCCCAAACATCCTGTTCCGATAAGGAATCTTTAGTTCCTTAAGAGTCTTGATATCTGATTCAATAGATAAGGTTTCGTGATATTTGGTATTGGAGAAAAAAATATATGAAATTAATCCAAATTATTCTAGAACATTAAATATATAACATTTTGCATAATCGACCAATGACCTGATATTTAGAACAACAGGCGTGTTATCTGCGTAGGTTGTTTTGGAGACCCTTGATTTCCCCCCTGAGAGAAACCAAGTCTAGATCTTGTAAAATTCCAAAGCATTTACTTAGGCTGCTTATCGATATGTGATATCATAATTTATTTCTCTACTTTTTAGGGTATTTTTCTCAAACACAATGTGAGAGGCTACATCTACTTTAAAAACATTGTTAAAATAATGATTGGAACGACTGTGGAACAGTCTAGGCCAGATCATAAAACTGTAACCACAGACAACAGATGTGTTTACAAACAGATAACCGCTCGTATCAAATGTAGAGCAAAATGTGTGGGTTGGTTTTTCGATAAACTAGAATACAGGCATACAGCGTTATATAAATTTGATTATGTCACAGTTTCATGCACGTGATTCTCCTTGATCGAGTCACTGTCACGTGTTCACAAATCTTCAAAAGGAACTCTCTTAAATGTATAATAACTTAAAAAGTCCAAATATAACGTCTGTCTAAATCAAATTATAGACAGGTCCCATTGTAATTTTAAACAATAGACAAGCTCGATTAAACGTATAGCCCGCTATTCGGAATTTTTATCTCATTTCAATTTTAATCAATCTCATTTAAGAGGGAAACTAATCGCTTGTACCTCGCTGGGAGGTCAAGCGAGAACTTTCGATCTGATTTCAATGGCATTGAATTAAATTGAGATTTCTCCAACATAATCTTCAACGATTGACTTTGAACAAATATTATTTTAACAATAAGGATTGTTTTGCGGTTTATCTGCATCAAAGGTTATTTTTGGGGTTTGCATATGTTAATTGTATTCGATGAATTAGGTTAGATATTTAAGTTATGAACTTTGCAATCACTCAATGTTTACAATCCGCGATCATTTTGGATTATTTTAGAAGTGCTTCAATGGCTAGTGACTACTTTATGATTTTGACTTGAGGGAGTTTATAAAAATGATTTACATGTATGTTTATATTGTGAAAGAGCATGACTCTATGAACTTGACTCAATTCCGAAATGAGAAATTAACTTGTCACACTATGAAAAAACATATTTTAAAAGTTCCACACAAAGGTTTAAGAATGTTGTACTGCTGATATGGAACCAATGGAACAAGGGAGAGAACTCCGACTAGCAGGACAATACCAGCTTCAAAATCAATAGGTAAAAGTTTCCGCTGAAGTGTAAAAGGAGAATAAACGCATATTCGCAAATTCAAGAAACATATAACATTCGCTTATATACAGGCAAATTACTTTAGAAATATGTTAACATGAAATCACAGGGAAAAAAATTCCAGAACTAAAAAACGAACAAGAAAGAAAACATCATTATATTTCCATGACATTCTGCATTCAAAGGCCTGAAACCTTTTTCGATAAAAATGTTAATAAGCAATTTGATTTACGTCATGGTAAATTCACACAAAAATCCTCCGTCTGTTACTTGTAGATAGCTTTTTAATACTTATGGAATGAATTTTTTTCAACAAATTTGTGATTATGCGTTAAATTGCACCATGAAATACCAAATAGAATGAATGTCAATTTATATTACAGTATATTTACCATCCTCAATTTCAATTACATTATATCCTCTTTGTAGACTACCACTGAGTGATTGTACAAGATGTTTTTGGAATACATTTCAACCATTGTTCGCTAGGCAAGAACGATTGTAGCTTTTAAATCACATAACATAAATACAACCTACATGCACCCGAGAATCATTCGTGCATTAAAATCATTCAATCAAGTTGCGTTTATCAGTCAAAATTTCAGACTGATTTTTATTTATTGAATATAAACATAATGTTCTATGTAGAGCATGGTAGTACCAGTATGTAAGCAGGTTATTAAGAGGTTATTCTAATATAAGTAATTTCCCCCTTATTTTCTTCTTTAAAATAAGACAACACGAATATCAGAGTCATATAAAATGTTAAAACCATTATTCTAACGCCTGCGAATAAATATTTGACAAAACATTGTATTGTAGTCAATTATTAATATGTTTCGCTTTGAGATTTAAGTTTCGTTTTTTAAGTCAGTCTTAATTAGATATTTATATAGATGTTATGTTTTTGAATGGACATTAAACATCAACGTGCACAAAAAAATCAATACTCGCCAAAACAAATACGAAGCCCACGCTATAAGCGTGCTACGCGTGCGTCAAAACATTGTCTGCGATTGCACGAGATTTTCTCGGTTATGTCATAGCTATAAATAGATTGCTAAATCGATAGAGATGGAGGGCGTTGTTCTTTGAACTGGGCTTGTTTGGGGTTGTCAGCGACATTATTTCAACTCCTCCTTTTAAGTGAGATACGCGTGCAGTGTATCTATTTTTAGCTCTGACGTTTGCGTGAATGTGCAATTGTAATATGTGCATTTTTGAGCTTTTCCTGTATCAAAATTCGCTATGGATACGAAGTGTAGATATTAAATGTGTGTAGAAATCTACTGTATATATGCGAAGTAGTATTATGCCAATACGTGCAATACGTATAGATACATATATACATATGTTTATAAATAGATATTAGATCCCAATTTAATAATATCGTGCAAACACAGATATGAAATATTTTCATTTTAACATTTCAAAAAATAAATCAACCACTCTTATGGCAAAAAAATCAGTTTATCAAAATATAAACAATATGTCTTGATGCACGTGAAACCATATACTGGTTCTCAAGGCACAAATCACCATTTTGCAATCGACATTGACAATATCAACAAATGTCATAAATAGGTAGTTGAGACGCACCAAGGTACATTTACCAACTGATACCCGTAATAATCGTCCCAAGTAAGAGTTTTTAAAACTTGTCTCAAAAGATTACGTAATTGCCTGATTTCATAATAGCCTGTCTTGTGGCTGTATGGCTAATTGGGGAAGTCTTAGCATGATATCCTCTCACGCCGAAGGTCGAGGTTTGAATCCAGGTGGAAACACCAACCTTGGAATCATAGATCTACTTGGGAAGACACTTCATCCATTTTGTCCTAATTTCATGCAAGCCACGACATTTGGTACCTAAAAACAGGATGTACGAACCTACAGGGTAAATAGTTGATTTGAAAGAACACTCCCTTCAGGGAATTAAGAAAGACACTCTAAATAGGCAGGTATTAATACCCGGTTAAAACGTAAAAATTTAACTGAAGTTTAAATAGTATACCCACTGACCTCTTTTAGCACACCCTCTATCTCTGAAATTTTTTTTAAAATCTTTAAAGACAATCTAAAAAACCTATACATCACCTTAACGTGATCATAAAGTTCATTGAATGATTTACTTGGGAAAAAAACCAAAAGGGATTTAATTGAATTTATATTTCGAATTCACATCTAGAAAAAAAACTACGTAAATTCATATGAAATCACTTAATGCTTAACTATATGCCATTAGATGAGATTGTAATGAACTTATTCAAAGTCATAATTTTTCTTATAGCTTAAAGTAGTATCTTACAATCAATACAATTATTTAAAAAAATTAATATTTGCCATAATTCACTATGCTATAGGTAATGTATTGAAAACAGAATAATAAAAAGCTGTTTTAATTGGATCATGACAAGATAGATATAAATTGAGAAATGAGAAATTGATATTTTTCTATAGTTATTGAGATAACTACACTATTTGAGCTTTATGATATAAACAGTGTGAATCGGCTAGTTGAAAATCTCGTCTTATCAAGTTTATGAACAAAATGTCTTTCTGAAACTTGCATCGCGAATTTATTATAACCCTTGCATTTGCTTATAACATGGGGATAGCATAAGTAGCATGTTGTCAACGATTAGGGTTATTCAGTTATCCTGGCAGGGCGAGTGCGCGAAAACTGAGAACATTCGTGATAACTAAAGAGAGTTTCACCGTGCTATTGGACTGTTACTGTGTGCATCTTTGCTGGTAGTTGTTGTCGAACAGTACACATGTCAGGACAAATGCGCGAAAACTGAGAACACTCGTGATCAAGAAAAAGTGTTATTGTGTGCATCAGTGCTTATTGCTGTTAAGGGAGATTTAGAAGTTAACCCTGTAGAAACAAAGACTATACTGATAAAATAATGAGGAAAAGACTCTTGTCGATCTAAACTGAGAAATAATCGACTTGAAATCTACAGTAATTAGAAGTTTATCTGATTTTAGGTTGTCTGATTATTATCTCCCATGCTCCAAGGAAATAAAATTCTAAAATTGACTTTAACGGGATTCGAACTCGTTCTATTCGGGGAAAGGAAACCCCATATTAGAAGGAGTTCGGACCCCGGTAGAGTCAAATTTCAAAACCTTCACTTTCTGTGAACATGGTCCATTTTAATAAGGCTCGTCCATGAGGGATATAGACTATCTTATGACAGACAACATGGATGTGAAGGCGAATATTTACGCTTTTGAAAACCATAGTCCAAGGGATAATTTGGTATAGCATCCTGGAACAGGAAACTGAAACTGAAACATGGACTGAATGTGCAAACACCATAACGGGAGACATCAGCATCCAATCTAGTTAAACTCAATCTGATTAAAATCAGATGACGTATCGCGCGCTTAACATTTGTCCATCATCAATATGCGATTCTAACAAACTGAAACGAAAAGAAACGAAACGGAAATAAACCGAAACGAAATTAAACAAGCGGAATTCCATCTGATTTTAATCAGATTGAGTTAAACTAGATGTTATGATCCGTCAATAACGGACTTTGGAGAAGCATCATAAAGCTACATCACACAGCTAGTTTTAACTAGATTGCATCAGCGACAATCTGGATGGTCAAATCGGGCCTATGCTTAAAGAACGCGTGTACAGGATCGGGCAGAAGAAAGCGGGGATCATACGACTCATCATTGTCAAATTCTCGAGCTGGGAGGATAAGCAGAATATTCTGACGTTGAAGTTCTGTATTGAAAGCAGCGAGGGAACGTAAGAGGTTCGAGTCTCTAGGGTTTCAGTATTATAGATCACCTTTGGAACCGACCGCTGGTCCGCCTGAAGCTTGAAATAATTGTATTAGTTTTTGGATTTTCGCTCTTTGTTTGTGAAAAGTATTAAAGCGCTAGTGCAAACCAATGTTTCGCACATACAACGAATGCACAGATAATGCATATATTTCGCTGTTTCTAACAATCCACACTCAGGTAATCTGATTCGTAAGTTATTTAACCAATATATCTGTATTCAGGTTATTAAGTTGATTCTTACTGACCGGAAGCAACCTTACAATTTATCCACATGAACAACGATATTGGAAATATTCATATTTTGCTTACAGCCAGAAGAGTGAAAAGGGTTGCCGCTATCCTAATCCAAAACAATGCTTATACTTTGAAAAACAGTTAAGTTACATAATTGCTTTAATAAAATAATCATTCATCCTTTACTCTCAGTTCTTACGTATATTCAAAACCTGAACACACTACTTGTCTAGCCGTTTTCAATAGTCCATTTTTATCCCATTTTGTTCACCGCTGACCATAGAATTGTTATATTTCCAAGCCGTTTTAACTTTTTCATTGTTGATTAAACGTCAATTGTTAAGAATAATAAGTAATTAATTGCATCGATAGAATGCTGAAGTGAGTGCCTACATCCTAAAATATCATAAAATAGTCAATCTGATCCGAAAAAGCGTGCAATAGTGCCTTTAATATAATTTAGATATCAACATTAAGCTATCTCGAAGGTTATGATAATGATAAATGGAAATGGTTCCGCTGCTACGCCCAACATTTGCCTATATATTTTTCACTTCAGTGTTTAAGAACGACTCATCAGATGATTTCCCTATATCCTGATTAATGTACCAAATCGCTTAATAATACTGACATTTGTACACAAATAACTGAAATATTCATGTTCTTGACACTAGTGTTGAAGAAACCCTTAGTATTTTCTGTTGGAGCTGTCACTGCAATAAATGCTTCAGGATTAAGGATTTTACATTTGTATCGAAACAACCATTTTTTTGGGACAGCGAATTTAAAATATCGAAATCTGAAAAATATAAACTTCTGGACATTTAGGGTGCCTGATAACAGGGAAAATATCAACTAAGAGGATTACATTGTTAGCGGAATTGAAGAGGATGTTTTTAACGAGGAACATACAGGTTACATGGTATATTATATCGTCACTTTTGAAGTTAAAATCCTTTGCCGTTTTGCCGTGCTACATTCCTCATATATCCAAAATCACATAACGTTTGCACCAGGGTTCTTAGGTAGATGAAAAAATAGAATTGATAATTTTTTATCTTAAGATTCGAAGAAAAAATTCAATCTATCTTTTTTCATCATTGATCAATTCATGTTAATAACAACGAGTTTTCATTTATTCTTGGATAAAGTGATTCCATGGCATAGTGACGTAATAATGTTCTACACGTATATATAAGAGCATTGTGAAGAAGTCATTGATGATGGTGGGTTACTGTACTTTTTAACCTTTGTCTCGTGCTTCCGGCAGTTACTCGTGCTTCCGGCAGTTACCCCTAGCGGGGAAATAATGCAACTTAGATTACCTGGCAATATTTCAACCTTTGAAAACACCGAATGCATGAATAACATATTTGTTGTCACATAGACCTATATATGCAATGATGTAGTCGCAGAATGAGGCGTATTATGTCCTGTAAAGACGACACAGAGTGCAAGGGGCATATTCGAATAAAGTTTAGATTTTGTAAAGCTCCCGGAAATAACTTAGACGATTTGAATGATAAATTTTGAAACGGCGTCGCTGATTGCATAACTAACTTTGATTGCATCCAATCAGCGTTCTACATTTCTAGTCCAAGAAACCTTCGTATTAAGACAGAGGTTGTATAGGAATCCATGACGGAGCTACCTAGAGAATGGTCTATTGCATTTAAGAAATAGAGTAGCCTCAACCATCATGTGTTTTGCAATAAAGTATAGTTTTGCCCTGAACTATTATAGTTAAAGCACGAGGCCGAAGGCCGAGTGGTTTGACGTTGATAATAGTTCAGGGCAAAACTATACTTTATTGCAAAACACATGATGGTTGAGGCTACTCTATTTCTTTTCTAGCATGTCGATTTTAACTCGTGTAAATCATATTTCAGCCAAAAATAACTTAAATGAAATTAATCGAATTTGGCAGTTAATTGAAAATGCTCGACCAGGGCCATAACCAGTGACGTCATAACGTTATTGTTGTTGACGTCATGAGTCATTGTTTCATGACGTCATTCAAAAACTATACTTTATCGCGGAATAAAGGATAGGCGGCGCCTTTGATCTTTACCGCAACAATGCTAGAATAAACTATAAATGTTCTACATATTTGTACTCCTAAACACTTATTTCAGATTAGCTTTGTGTGTTTGATTACAGGCATTCTCTCCTAAAAGAGGTAGCTCCGTAAATAAATCCTGTCCTTATACGAGCATTTCCCGGTCTAGAATTGTAAGAGCTTGATTGGATGCAGCTTCAAAACGTTACTGCCGAAACGAAAAGAGTTGAAAGTGTATTTCTTGATACGTTTTCAACTTGCCGTGGGAAAGTGGTTTTGACGCTATCAAATTTAGTTGTGCAATCAGTAACGCCGCTTAAAATTTTTCATTCAGAACGCCTCCGTTATTACCGTATGCTTTCGGAAAGCCAAACTTTATTAGAATATGCACTTTGCGTCTCCTTTTACAAAACCGAGAGTATTCATTACAGGTCGCGACGTTGCTTTTTATTTTAAAAAATGGGCGAAAACTTCGTTATCTATAAATATGATTTCATTCATCGAGAGCAAACCCAAGAAATATTGTAAGTTTAATAAAAAGAAAACATGTCATGAACTATTTTGTTCTGTAATGCTGCTTTTGTTATTCATTCCAATCTTTTCCATTTGATATAATGGTTTCTTGTTTTGAGAACCTGCCCCAAAAATAATTCGCTTTTATCTACAAGAACCTTTGTAAATGGTAAGATAGTGACCATACTTTCATCATTTTATGTACGCTTCAATGACAAATGAAATTTGTTGTTCTACGATATTTAGTTAAAGGCACTAGTGCACGCTTTTACGGTTTAAATTGGCTATTTTAAGGTTTAAGAGGACTTATGCAATCACTTAAGCTTTCTATCGATGCAATGAAATACTTAAAATTCTTTACAATTGACCTGCAATCAACAATGAAAAAATTTAGACAGCCGCTGTCGGCTTGGACATATAACAAATTCAAGGTTAGCTGTGCAGAAAACGGATAAATTATAGACAGTTGAAAGCGGCTGAACAATTATTATGTGCAGCTGTTGAATTTACTTAAACTCTGAACTAAACACAAATAATGAATTATGTTTAATGAAAGCAATGTTGTAAATAAACCGAGTTAATAACACAGCATTAGCAGTGCTATTAGATTGACCAAAGCGGCTGCCGTTTCCGCTTTTTTGGTTATAAGCAAAATCTTAATATTTCCGATATCGTAGTTCATGCGGATTTATTGTAACGTAACATTAAATACTTCCGGTCTTTAAAAATCAACTTTACTACCTGAATACGTAAATATTCGTTAAATAACTTACGAGGTAGATTACTTGAGTGAGGATCTTAAATAATATCGAGAGATATGCAGTATCTGTGCGTTCGTTGTGTTAAAGAAATATTGGTGTGCACTAGTGCGTTTAAGGACGAGATACCTTAAAAGGGATGGTGGTATGAAAACCGTGGGGGGGGGGGGGGGGGGGGGGGGGGGATAAATTTTTATGTTAAAACAATGGACAATATATAAGATATCATGGATGAATCTAAACATAAAGATAAAGTTATGTTGATATGATCCAAATAACGTTAATGCTGATCATTACTAATATCGAAATAATAATATTTTTTATACTAATTATATCTTTGCAATAGCTTAGTACCCTTGATAGATGCACATTCAATGCAAATTCAAAGAAATTAGATACCCAATCTTATTTTCAAATAATATCGAATGCGGTAGTTTGAAGTGGTAATGAAATTCCCTATATTTTCCTATGCAGGTTTTTCACCTTTGCACATACAAACTAAGATTCGGTACAGCAGTTACCAACTTAAAATCATCAGTTTCTTTCATTTAATTTAAAATTTCAATTTAAATGATGAATTTGCCAAAACATGCAAACTTAAACCACATTTAACGTTAAAAACCTTTTAAGCATTGAAACATTGATCAACTGAAGATACACGTATACAAGATCAGTGTTGACTGAAAAAAATAAAAACGTATTTTGTTCGTTAATGATTTTCATTGCATCAAACCGTTTATATGTCGGAGTTGGTGTTTAACACTGCTTTCAAGATTATTTCACTCATATCGCGCCTGCTAGTATTATTGCAGGGAGAAAGCCCGCAACATCATTGTGGCTATGCATTGCCGTGAAACCTGCAAGCATCGGCTGGAACTAGCGAACCAACAGAAGAACAGTTCTTTACTGCAGACAAAGTTGCCGAGCCCCTGGCGGGATTCGAACTCCAGACCTTTTGTTTCCAAACCAATGTGCTTACCACACTGAAGACTGATCAAATATATCAAAGTTCATTGGACAATCAGCGACACCGATTTAAAAGACTTTGCAAAGCCTTTGTCACTTCAAAATGGTTAGGAAACACGACATTTGTTCAGCTTTATACTTTGCACTGGGTGTCTTCTTAACAGGACCCTTGATTTTAAACCATCCTGATCTTTGACAGGGTACCAGGGAGCGACACCTTAAATTATTACAACAGAGACAGGCAGGCAGAGACATACGTGAAGCTGCTGCAAAACAGCAGACAGACCGAAAAGATAGACAGACAGGCAGAGAGACGGACAAACGGACAAACAAATAGAAAGTCAGTCAAGGAAAATACATATGTTCTGATTGAAGCGCCTGTAAAATATAACAAATCGTTTTCAATTTCAGTCTTTTTAAAGTACACTCATAACAAGATATAAAAACTAGTTTTAACACAGATTTAACTACAAGGAATTTGTTTTTTAAAATCTATTTTTGATTCATTAACATCTGTTATGGTTGAGTCTTTCTGATAATCGATTTGTGTCAGGCCGTGATACCCTTGATATCATTTATCATTGAGAAGATATTATTCATATTACATGAGGTAAATGTGGAACGAGAATGCAAGAAAAGAACAGCTTCTCGATTATTGATTATTTGGTCATATGGATGATAAGCGATAACCATATTCAAAGTAAAGTCAATCAAACATAACAGATAACTTTTTAAAGATTTTTATTATTTTATACACAGTAAAATACAAAGAATAAGGCCGCGACAGCAAACGAGTTTAAAAATGTCTATTTTCACATGTACAGTGGATGCACCTTTGTCAGTTCCGCTGAAGTTACTGTATTAACTTCCAAGCTAAGCCCTTATTACGCTAATATACAGTAGTAAGTGAACAAACTTACGTTATGCAGCTGTAATTTCAAATAATGTGGTAATGGGAAATGATGAGAAACTTTTTAATCTTTGCCCTCTATAGATTTCGAGACAAGTGTGATCAACATTGAATAATTAGTGAACTTGATTTGTTGAGCATATGAATTGCAATAAGTTTACTTAAAAGCATTAAAGAAATACATGTAGTTGTTTGCAAAAGAAACAAGCTTCTGACCTCTCGTTACAATGTTGATTTATAACCTAATTCATGAAGTCAAGTTTTTCAGTAATCATTGTAATTTTGCAAGAAGCTTTACCTGTCGGAAGTCAATCAATCTTTTTGATCATGCCGAGAGTGCTCATTTACAATTATGTGACAAGAAAAAATAAAAAGATATATGGCGGCATTTTTTTGGTCATTTGATGTTTGTTTGCATGTTATCAAAGGTAAAAGATACAATTAGCTCCTCTACAATTCACTGATTTCTTGAAAAGAGATATTAAAGAGTTAGAATTATTAAATATAATTGAATAATAATTATATCAGAAATGGTGAAAAAGGCAGGATTCGAGCCGATAATTGATACAACGTGAATTGGTGATAATCAAATTTCAAAATTCGCTATTAATAATATAGCAAAACAACACAAACAACATTTTATTTAGAAAGTCCTTAATATAATCGTCCTAACAGATAGACATTTCCTTTAAAAAGGCAAACTATGATTCGTATCTTGTCCTATTTCCTCGAGATATTGATAAACATTTTAAAAAATACTCAATTTAGTTTTTAAAATTATTGCTTCGAGGGGAGGCAAGGTTGATCGATTTAATATGAATATTAAACTTCAGCGCATTTAGGTCGATGCATTCAAATGAGAGGCGAGAATGTATGATTTGAAATATGTGACTATAATTCAAAACAAAAATAACTGTAAGTTTGTTTCCGTTTACGTGTTTGTAGGAGTCGAAAACCTATATGATTTCGAAGGTAATCGGGAACTGTATTTAACTTAAAATACAGAAAATACTAAGCTAACACAGATTTAAAAAATCACAATCTCATAAAGCATTAAGTGGGAATTAAAAAACCGAGCGACTTAGAATCATAACTAATGAGAAATATGACCGACTGTAATGTCGTAAAAAATATGATAAAGGTTAGGAGTGAGCAAAAACAATTTGACACGTATCACCTGTTTATAGTTTTCATTAATAACTCAAATGATTGTTTTATGCTCCTAACGGTAACTATATAAAGGTGTTCTCTCCGGACTCAAAACACAACTCAACAGCGATGGAGATGTGTGGTCAGCTAGTCGTATTCGGGCTTATACTTCAAGGTAGGATAATATCCTTATTATAAATGGTATACCATTCAATGGTACAGTGTGTGTACTTGTAATTATAGATGCACGTTCACACATTGCCTGGATTTGTACTGTATAGTTCGTGCTTGAAACAAATAAGAGTATAAACGTTTAGTATAACAGTACAAGCAACATTTGAGAACTTGTTAAAATCTTTTATTGTTATTTAAGAAATAGAGTAGCCTCAACCATCATGTGCAATAGTTCAGTTTACAAATGTAGCTGTCGGCCTATTCATGTTTTAATTTTACTCGTAGCATCTTTCTACCGTGAGGAATTTTTTTTTTTGATAAAAGTTACAAATATCCGAGGCTTGCCGAGGATATTTTACTTTTGTCAACGAGTGTTGATATATTTGATATCAGAAGACACGAGGGTGAGATTCTATTTATCATCCAAAATCATTTTTCATTTCGATTCCGTGAAAAATGTGTATTTCTTAACACTGCACTACTCTGAGACTCTCAGTGAAGTGATGTCATAGCATTGTGACGTCATCGTGTTTATGACGTCATGGCATTGTGATGTCATTACTTGATGATGTAAAACAATTGTGATGTCATGAACTTGACTGTAATAGGGCATTGTTCAAAATCTACTGTCAAAACTATATCTCCTAGGAGATATCGCTTGATCTTCCACAAGCAATATCTCCTGTGGAACACAGTTTTGGATGATAAATAGAGAATCTCACCCAAGTGTCTTCTGATATCAAATATATCAACACTCGTTGATAAAAGTTACAGATATACGAGGCTTGCCGAGGATATTTTACTTTTATCAACGAGTGTTGATATATTTGATATCAGAAGACACGAGGGCGAGATTCTATTTATCATCCTAAATCATTTTTCTTTTTGATTCCGTGAAAAATGTGTATTTCTGAACATTGCACTCCTCTAAGACTCTCAGTGGAGTGATGTCATAGCATTGTGACGTCATCATGTTTTTGACGTCATAGCATTGTGATGTCATTTCTTGATGCAAAACAATTGTGATGTCATACACTTGACTGTAATAGGGCATTGTTCCAAATCTCCTGTCAAAACGATATCTCCGCATGATCTTCCACAAGCGATATCTCCTGTGGAACACAGTTTTGGATGATAAATTTCAATATCATGATCCCCACTTTGGCTGTTGCCTTCTATGGTACCATCAAAATCAGCATTACATAAGATGTTTTTGAATCAAAATATTCAAGTAAGTATATTAAGTTGTTTTGTACGAGATGTGTATAATTTTACTGAAGTGCTTTGTGGACTTTGATGGACACAAACAAAAACTACAACAACCCTATTGAAGATTCTACACCCTATATTTAACAAAACAGCTTCTTTGCAAGACACTGCTTATCATTTCAAAACGACTGTATCAAACGTCTTCAACTATTGTATCGTTTTAACTTTGTCAAACATAATGCTAAATGTTCACTCTGAATACTGAACGGTCTCACTAGAGTCAGTTCTTGACATAAATTTATCATAAACACTGCAAGTATGACTTTCTGGACAAATAGATTTTGCATGACTCGAACTGGTTTTTCATTGTCATTATCGCGAATGTGGCTTAAAATCACACAAAAATTCATGAATATGTTTAAAATAACAAAACTGCAAGCGATAGATAAGTATGATGCATTTTACAGATATAATACAACAATGTTTTAAGATGGCTACTCTACCCAAGAGCATATTGGCCAGATGTGTAAAAATCATTTATGTTACTTAGCATATTAGTTCTTTTAAAGATATGATAACGTTTCCAACATTGGACAAAGGGAACATAGGTTGGCTAGTCAGGACTACTTATTGAACACCCCTACAACTTCGTTCAGCGTTTTGTCTTTGAATGATAATCATGTCCATATTTTACGTTTTTATATAAAATAACAGCGTTGTAAATACAAAAGGGTTTTACTGAGCAAGATAATTTAAACCTTATATATCTTTATGTTTGAATCACAGCAAAAATATTTCAATACTTCTAAAAATGTGTTTTCAACGTTTGACACTATCCTTTCAAAACAGTTTTCTTATTCAATAAAGGTTTTTCACACAATTGATTGTGATATGTATAAGTTATCCGCTTTGTAAGTCATGAAGATGCGGATATGGTAACAACATGGTTTCTTGATAATTCCCACATTTTGACTCACATATGAGCCATGCATCTATGTAGTTTCAGTGAGGTATATTCCATATCGCTGCTATGTACCTGTATGTTTTCACAAAGTACCAAACTGTCGTTTCCTTCCAGGTGTTGTTGCCCCAGATCCTTTCAACCAGTTCATGAGGCAACATTATAACCAGCGTGGTCTACAGACAGGTACAGGTACATCTGGCTTGTCCTATACTCAGTACTCAGCTCCAGGCAGTACCTTCCCATCTGGACATGGAACTCCAGGACAAGTTTCAGGGATTTCACAGAATCCAGCATCCAACCAACCCCTATCTTCAGGAAACACTCTAACATTCGGATTTGAAACACAAAAACAGACAGCAGGGTTTCAAATAAGTCCAGTATCTGGGCCAAAGCTCTTACCTCTTCAAGCAACTGCCACAACTAATAATCTGATAACTGGAGTTGTATCTCCTCTACAGCCGAATCACTAAATCAAAATAATTCATTGACACCATCAGGACCTTCGCCACAAGCTTCAAACCAACCATCACCAGGACTTAACCAGACACCCTTAGGAGCTCCAACAAAACCATCCAACCAGCTGTCAGGACCTCCTAAACTTCCTGTTGGTACTGCTCAACCCCAAACTGTTAACCAACCACAGTCTGTGAGAGCATTGCTGATGCCTCCAACTCAACCACAGCCAGTAGCTTCAGGACATCCTGTACAACCAATCTTAGGGTCAGCTCCTCCACTGCAAACTAGACCTCCAGCACAGACCTTTAACGTTGCTGGACTCTACCCTAGATTAATTAATTCTATGACTGATCCAACTTTGACGTCTGGTGCTGCACAGACCTTGACATCAGGAGCACAGCCATTATCGAGGAGAATTCAACAATTGCCTTCAGGCTCACAAACATTGCTCCCTAGAACACAAGCATTCCCTACAGGCACCCAACCCAGGGCAATAACATCACGGACCACAAATCCAATGTTACAAAATATCCTGCCAGTAAACATTTTAACAATGAGTAAGATACCCCAACCACACCCTCCACAATCACCTCAGGGGAATCAAGGTTTACAAACTGATTCTAGCTTCTTTCTTCCTCCCCTACAACAAACATCTCTGCATAGTTTCAAATCTCCGCCTATTGCCTATAACCCCTCCCCTCTGGAGAAATGGGCGATCAAGAGCTACACTGATGATTCTGTTGCCAAGCAAAAATATCTAAGACAAAAGTCTTACCTTCAGCTTATTGCAAAGAGACGCAGAGCCCTGGCCAACCAGCAACTATCTCAAGCTCTTTTTATTCAACCAGCTGCTAATTATGTATATCCAGATTTCAACCGAGTGATGCCAGATTTCCTAACGCTGAACGCTGCCCGAGACCTGGATTGTGAAACCATGCCGGAAGTGAGGGGTCTTGACTTGTATAAGTATCATCCAATGGGCTGTGACGATGACCATTGTCCACCAGGGAAAGAATGCAGGACTCTTCGCGGGGTTGCTATGTGCTGTCCATCTGCAGGTGAGTTTAGAAATTGAACAACGTAATGTTTAAGTGACACTGATTATTACTAATTTTAGGATGTGAACCTATAAGGCAAATCTGGCTGTGCCCATTACCGTTGAGAAATGAGTGTCCTCAAAATTACAATGCGCACATAGTTTTTACGAGTTTGACTAAAACCAATGTAAGATGTAAGACTGAAAGATTGTTCAAACAATTGTTTTGAAATTCCTGAAATAGCCTCTATCACGACAGAATCTAATTTAATATGAATTTGTTATAATACCCAATCTTACAAAAAAAATCCATTATATATTTCTTTAATTGCCTTTATCGACTTTTTAACTTACCAAAACATTTGTTTCAGTGACAAGCCATGCCATACGAAGGAAGAGCAGTATTGGAACATTTGAGTATCTGGGATTATCCTAATCCACCATGAAGCAAAATTGGAACTGGGAGGTCACAAATTGCCGATGTGGTTATACATTTTGAATATTCGCGATTTTACGGCTGCTTCGCTAATGTTGCAAATTAGAGAAAATTAAGTATTTTATATACGCTTCAGTGAATATCTTTTGCAGTGAACTGTTTCTTCAAATGTGTGGTCATACTTTAAGCTTTGAAATTTCGTTTGATAGAATTTACCACTGAGTATTATAAAGTCTGAGGAAGCTCTACCCTGTTCTACTTCAGTTATTTGTCTTTCTAAGCTCAGATGAAATTTTGATTAAAATATAAAACACTCTTATGTGTCATTAGTACACAAATCGTAGATTATTCTACTCTGCCTAAAAGATTTAATGCTAGAGATTTTATAACAAGTGGTTTTAACGTCGTTTGTTTTATATTCTTTTACGTCTTTTGCCACTCATGAAATGTTGTCACATTGAAATATATAGTATTATAATGTGGAGGGAGAATGGTGCATTTGAATAAATAATTTTAAACTCTTGAACAAATGTGTTTCATCAATTGTCATGATCAATATGTACGATGAATTTACGAAATGTTGTGTAATTAACAGATTTGACATCTTGTGTAACTGAATTCTGACTTAATCCTTAACTGAATGCAAGCATATCTTATCACAAAAACATAACATTACACATACATACATAACATATTGTTATTATTGTGAGTCACTAGTTTTTAGGAAACAAATGTTACTATTATTTTAAAAATAAATCAAGACATTTCAATCAACAAAGCTCTCAAATATCATCATAATTCAAAAATGAGGTTTCTGTTTATTCTTCCCACGCACTCTCTGTTACAAGCAGAGCACTCCCTGAGAATACTGAAGGATCATACTCAAGTTGATTGTGTAATTAGCGACGTTGTTTCAAACGCAGAATTTCATCTCTTACCTACACTGCTTTGTGGACACTGGTCTGTTTAGCGTGGTGGGAGGCCTATCAAGTGAGATTTCCGATCATGAAGTCATGAAATATTGTCAGATCGGCTCTTGAAATAACTCACTTACTAACTGACTATGAAGTCTGAGTTCTAAACTTTGCTTTTTATTTTTGCCTCTTGTTAAAAGCGTCCTTCTTTCTGAAAAATTGCAATGCGACATTGAAATTCTATTCATTGCTACTTACGGTTTGATGGTTACAGCCGATGCAAGCCTATTCGTTTTAAATGATAATAATAATAAAAGATAACCTATAAAATACCTACATATATATGACCATTTTTATCACTTCTTCAATTTTTAGTTCCAATACGTAAAATATGGTATTTTTGTCTATTCACATTTATGTTTTCACACAAAAAATATGTTGTAACTATGTACGGTTATGGCTGTAAAAAAAAGTTTTTTTGCCATTAGGCATTAGGGAATCAGATTGTATTTGGATTACTTTTCAAATAATTTTTCTAAATTGATCATTTTTTTCTATTTGTAAATTCATTGTTAAATATGAATTTTAAAGGTAAGATTAACGGGGTTATGATTCATTCGATTCATGAGATAAGCTTAATATAAGCTTATCTACACGCCAGAAGGGTTTTAACTTTAATGGCATGATATCCTACCTAAAATACATATACATTGATAAGTTTTTTATATGTTTATATATGTTAAAAAGAAATAATTACAAAATGAACTTGTTGCCCGCTGCGCTACGCGAATTTATACTGTTTGTTACTGTTATACATCGCTATATATATATAGAGGCACAAAAAATGTAAAACAATTGTTATGTGTCAGATGGAAGGTTTAATGGACAATCCCCAAGGTAGCTCCGTCATAGATTCCTATACAACGAAGGTTTCTCAGGCTTCCGACAGTTTCCCCTAGCGGAACAACATTGCAACTTAAACTCCCTGGCTATATTTCAGCCAATGAAAACACCGAATGCATGAATAACATATTTGTTGACACACATGCCCGTGCAATGAAAAAGTCGCAAACTGAGGTGTTTGTGTTCTGTAAAGTCGACTCAAGGTGCAAGGTGCATATTCGAATAAAGTTCAGCTTTTGGGAAGCTTACGGAAATAACTTAGGCGATTTGAATGATAACTTTTGAAATGTCGTCGCTGATTGCACAGCTAACTTTGATTGCATCCAATCAGCGTTCTACATTTCGTGACCAAGAAACCGTCGAATTAAGACAGAGGTTGTATAGGAATTTCTGACTGAGCTACTTCTGTTGGAAGAGAATGAATACATAAGAGTCATCAGTGGACCAATCAAATCATCGCGTTTAAAATAAGGACGCGGGGATCAACTTTAATGAATAGTAAACGGGAGTTACTTGCCCCTAGTTATTTATGCCGAAGGCTTTTGCCAAAGTCAATGTGATTGGCTAGTTGAGATTGCGTCCGAACGTGCGAGCAAGGAGAGTGCTTTCAGACCGTTGTGGAGAGGACAGCCCCTGATATAGTCTTGCTTCATGACTGTGTAGAAAAAAGGAGCCTTTAATACAGTCTAGGTCCACATTCAGCAAGTCTATATTGACTGAATACACAATGAAATTAGGAGCCCAAAGAAAAGAACACTATGGATGAAGGAACAGTAAATTATTAAACTATTTCATAGACTTAATATTATTCTACCCCTGATAGTGAATATTTCGAAACTTTTATTCCTCGGAACACGCTTCAATCAGACTGGTCACCGACATTGTTACATTCAGAAGGAGTCACCGACCTGGTGTAAGCAAAATACCATCAGCAACTAACTCACAAAACTGAAAAGCCCCTTTATAAAGTTACCCAGTAAACGACACAAGCTTTAAGTTTTACCGAAGTACCCAAACCCCTTAGAGTTAAAGACTTTTATAGACATAAGTTACTCACTCAATTAAAAGAACAATGCCCACAGACGCTAATCTATTACTAATCACTCTCTCTGATGGATAAGGTTAAAATATACATTTAAATATACATGAAATACACATACACATAAAACAAACCTTAAATAACATAATGCAGACAGAGCAAAGGAGACTGTACATCCACTGATATGGATCCTCGCTGGCTCGATTGTAAAAGCGCCGCAAGACATCGACGAATTTCAGGGACCTCCTCTAAGAGTATATACATTTGAGAATGTTGAACATGCCATCACATATAATCGGGGTTTAAAGAGCCACTCCGTGATTTTCATAACATGTTATTTACCTTTGATACGAACCTAAATGTCATATGTGGTGATATAAAATCAAAAATTACTTGTCACAATCGATACAAAAACTCATATTAACTGTGATTCTCTTTCAAGTTTTGGTATTGGATTGCATCTTGAGGACATTCATCATGTACATGGTTACATCCCATTATACCTACAGTCACAAACATTACTGCAGGTAGACCGAGAAATAGTTGTTTACATACAATATATAACATTGAACAATCCATCTACAAGCTACGTATTGAAAGGGCTCAGTTTCATATACAATAACAGTTTAGTGTGTCAAGTGATCATATAAGAATAGGAATAGCCCGGTTTGAACATATTTGATGCAATAAAAATGGAATGGTAAAATAAACTATACGGTTATTTCAATACCGCTCCAAAAATATAGATAAGAAAACCACTGTTATGATGAATTTGCAGTATATATTAGATTCTCAAACGCCATCAAGTCATGACAATAACAATTCAAAACATCAAAAATGCCACAAATGCCAATCACTGTAGAAATTATATCAAACAAATATAGATCAAATCACAGAACCATAACATGTTCTTTTTACCTGTAGGTAGATTGCGACTGTAGGCATTATGGGAATTGGAAACATCTGATCAATATTCACAAAAGTGTTATATACAACTGCCCTCATAGCTTTTCTTGTAAATATACCCTCGGCAAATATAAAATTAAAGTTACGTCAAACCTCATTTAGAATGTCAATTTCATTAATCATAAGACGGACAAACGAAAAAGAAGTGGAAATCGAACCCAAATTTGCCATCTTTTTCCAATTAACATTATCATTTAGGTTCTGGTAATTGTATTAGAAGATATAAACCGGATCGAAACGCGCATAAGAAACTAACTTTTTTTTAACTTGTCTAGCTTACACATCAAATTTAAGTTCCTGTTTATTTCTCCAAATCTTGGTTAGGATATGCAGTGACGTACAATGCATGTATAAATTTGGATTGATAAACCAAACCGTGTTGGTACCTGCACCGAAACGTGGCATCTACTGCAATAAAGAAGTTGACTGTCCATAAAACAAGTGTTTGCCACTAACATGGCATATCCCTAGCCGTTATGAGATATTTGGTATAAGTAATGTTATTTATCTTTTGGTACAATGAATGTTACCTTTAAGCTGATGTATCTTGTCATGATCATTTGAGAATCTTCTCTTCATTGTGATCTATATAAAAGAAAGACTCTTTGACATAAAATTTTAACCACTGTCACTATCAGTATGATAATTCCACTGTTATCTTGGTTTACAAAATGACAGTATTGTCCCATAACTTTATATCTTTATCGTCTGGTCAAGGTCACCAATGTCGACTGGCGTCTGAGTCTTCTTCCATTGAGGCTGTCACCAAATATGAACACTCTAGCTGCTAAGTTTAACGAAATATCGCGTTAACAATGTATTGCAAAGTAGTTAAAGTGTCGTAGTGACCTTGAAAATAAGGTCAGGGTCACCAATGTCGACTGGCGTCAGAGTCTTCCTCCATTGAAGGCTGTCACCAAATATGAACACCCTAGGTGCTAAGCTTTACGAGATTTTGCTGTAACAATGTATTACAAGTGATGACAATGTCGTAGTGACCTTGAAAATTAGGTCACGGTCACCAAAGTCCACTGGTGCCTGAGTCATCCGCCGTTTTTATCGTGTTAACAAGAATCCGTACGTTCAGATAATTCATCATTGGTTTCTTTAAATGTGTTTACTAAATTTATAATAATAAACCCATTTGTCTCTACGGTCATAATTAGAAGTTCGGTAAGAACGAAATGATAATGATTAAAGATTTACTTCGATTGAAAAGTTCTTAAAGTGTAGGAAAATATGGAACGACAAACTGAGGACGCAATTAGGTGAAGAATTACTCTGATTAACAAGTTAGATGGGCGTTAATAAGCAATCCATCAAAACGTGACCAATTCCATAAGGATTATAGCGATAATGATGATGATCCTCGATAATCCAGCGCTTTCGTTCCGATTAATCTACACTACTACGCATCCTCGATAATCCAGCGCTTTCGTTCCGATTAATCTACACTACTACTTTTTAGTATAGATTAATCGGAACGAAAGCGTTGGATTATCGAGGATGGATAATGATGATGACTATATACTTTTGTTAATATAGATTTTGCAAGAAATGGATTCCTATTTATTTTTTTAATATTAAAAGTATCACAATAACTCAATGTTACAAATCTTAGAATTTTAGAATATGGAAAAAATATTTTTCATTACGAAGTTTAAAAATGGCCAACATATGGATATCTATAACACTATAGATAAATATTCATTATAATATCAACTAACGCCCGTGGTATTTTGAAGTGGAATTAGAAATACAAGTGTAACAAAATGTAACATTGATATATTTAGAATAAACACTAGTGATAATTCTTGTCTTTTATTTCTACTTTTATTGTTGTACAAGTCAAATTGTTCTGTAATCAATGTTATTGGATCAAGAAGGTCAACCGTCCGAGGTCAATCAATCTGTTATATTGTGCCAAAGGGCATTTGTAACATGTGACAGAAACATGAAAAACTGTGCTTGTCTTATCGTTTCTTTTACAGGTTAATTATTGATTGATAAAGAAATTGACGACTTATTTCATCTTGTTAATTTGTATGAAATTTATGTTGTATTTTCATACAAATAATATTTTTGTTAATTAATTTGAATTATTTGAAATGTAAGAAAAACTGTTTGTCAAACATGATGCGATAAAAAGCGACACACACGAATATTGAAATAATGATATTTATAAATGTTTAAATTGAAAATGATATCAAATCTTTATTTCAATAAATTAAATAATTGACCTTTATAAGGGAGAGCTTAAACACAAAATGATACATTATGCTCACAATGATTATAATCATTAAACATTTAACATATATATGAGAAAATTAGTAGACAAACTACTAGTGTGTCCAAAGATTGCTCCAGATTGATATATGCAAGTCATTCAAACAGTTGTGGTAAAAAAAAGTTTACAGACCTCGGTTCAATGTATGTCCATTCAAAAAACGTTCTTCCATGGATTTTTTCTTTGTAAAGATGGTTTTATATTTTCCACAAATACTCTTGACTGAGTAACAAAGAAAGATAAAGATAAAGACTTCTCAGTAAATTTAGAAGTAACTTGAACAAAGACAAATATTTAGATTTTTGTTTAAAGCAAGCAAAACAGATTCGACACAAACTCAATTTTCACACTTGTGTTCAATAAATCCCAAAACTTAGTAAATTTATCAAAATTTATCAAAAATCTTTCATCTCTTGTGAGAAAACAATAAATGCCTTTTAGACTTTGTGAGTCTATCTTCTATCTTGAATTACAAATATATTTATTTCTATGTGTTATATTTTGTGAATATGCTCTTGTACCACCAAGGTGTTTTTATGAGAATAAAGAATTGAATTGAATTGAATTTAGGTTAATACATTCAAATTCGAGACGAGATTACATGATTTGATGTAACCATATTTAAAAGCAAAACATAGTTTTAAAGTTGCTTCTCTTTCCTAAGTCGAAAACAAAAACGTTAGACGTCAAAGAACTTTACAATTTTGAAAATACCAAGATATAGGTTAAACTCAAGTAAAGGGTCACACATCCGATAAAGCACTAAACGGAAATTTAAAAAATCAGCGACTGAAGTCATTACTTATGAGAAAAATGACCCATTTTATATACCAAAGAAGATGATTTAGGTTATGAGTGAGCAAAAACTGTTTGACACATATCATCTGTTTATAGTTTTCATTAATAACTGGATTGATTGTTTAATGCTCCCAACGGTAACTATATAAAGGTATTCTTTCCGGACTCAAAACACAACTCAACAGCGATGAAGATATCTGGTCAGCTAGTCGTATTCGGGCTTATACTGTCAGGTAGGGTAAATAACTAAATCCAGGACCTTTACAATGATCATACATGTAGTAATTTAAAATTTATCATAATATTTAATGAAAGTTAATAATTTAAAATTTCAAGATTAACTTTCATTATCAACCGGTGTCACATTATAAGTCGCAATGACAATGTCAAGGGACGTAATTCATGACGTTATATGCATACCTCTATGGACAAATAAAATTCAACGCACACAATTCTCTCTTTTGCATACTAATGTTTTAATCGAACCACTGAGTTTATAAACATTTTTCAAGTTTCTTCTGCAAACCAAGTATTGGTCACCATCTGGTTCATTTACATGTATGTGATGACAAAGTTAAATAATACTGAGAAGTTAAGTAACATTGTTTCTTTAAATTTCCTATTTCATAACTCACATTTGTTCTAACCATCTAGTTTGGGATATAGGTTATCTGACATTTATTCGTATAGTCAACCTATAAAATATTATATATTATGTGATGAAAATTTGTATTACCTTTATAATGCATGATACAGCGAATATGGTAACAAAATTTCTAGAAATGCACATATTTTGACTCACGTATGATATATACCTCTATGTTTTACCAAAATACCAAACTGTCGTTTCCTTCCAGGTGTTGTTGCCCCTGATCCCTTCAACCAGTTCATGAGGCAACATTATAACCAGCGTGGTCTACAGACTCCGGGTACCTCTGGCTTGTCCTATACACAGCATTCAGCTCAATCTGGACATGGAACTCCAGGACAAGTTTCAGGGATTTCATTGAATCCAGCATCCAAACAACATTCCATGTCTCCAGGGAACACTCTAACGTATGGTTATGAAACACAAAGACAGACAACAGGGTTTCAAGCAAGTCCAGTACCTGCGCCAAAACTTCTACCACTAACTAATAATTTGATAACTGGAGTTAGAACTTCAATCAAGACAGTCCCTTTGCCCCCAAGTCAAACACTCAATCAAAAGAATTCATTGACAGTCTCAGGACCTCCACCACAATCTTCAAACCAACCACTATCAGGACTTAACCAGTCGCCTTCTGGACGGGCATCCATCCAGCAGCCTGTGTCTCAAGGGAACACTCTAACATTCGGATTTGAAACACAAAAGCAGACAGCAGGGTTTCAAATAACTCCGATACCTGGGCCGAGACTTCTTCCCCTTCAAGCCTCTCTCCAAAATAATAACCAATCACCTAGAGTTGGAATGAAAGGGCAAACATCACGAGTTCAATCAAGTCAAACATCCAGCTCACATTCTTTGCCTCCTGTGGGCTCTGTTTCAAGGAATACATTTACGCTCTCCGGAACTCAACAACAGACGTCCAATCCACAATTCCCCATCGGTGCTGCTCAAACCCAAACTGCAAACCAGCCACAGCCTATGAGATCTCTGATGATGCAACCTGCTCAACCTAATGCCAGACCTCCGCAACTACCCAGAGGTGCTGCTCAACCCCAAACTGCAAATCCAGCACAATCTTTGAGATCTCTGATGATGCCTCTAACTCAACCCCAGACACAACCTTCAGGACAAGCTGTACAAACAATTTCCGGGTCAGCTCCTCCAATGCAAACCAGACTTCAGGCAAATCGTAATGTTGCTGGTAAACTCTATCCTGGATCTGTCAGAAATATGACTCAACGAACTTTGACGTCTGGTGCTGCACATGTCTTGACAACAGGAGCACAGGCATTACCAAGAGGAACACACAAGTTGTCTAAAAGTTTACATTCATTGCCAACAGGAAGACAACAGTTACTAAGGACCACACAACAATTACCCACAGGAATACACCATTTGCAAACAGGAACACAAACATTGCTCAGAAGAACACAAACATTTCAAACAGGAACTCAACTCTCACCAACTTTTGCACACCACAAAGGATCAAAACCACTAGCAAGTAATCAGCATCAAGTTTTGTCTAATGTCCTGCAACAAAGCATTTTAACAGTGAGTAACGTACCCCAAACAAACTCTCCCCAATCATATCATAAGAGAACTCAAGGTCTACAAACTGATTCCAACTTCTTTCTTCCTCCCCTTCAACAAGCAAATATTCAACTTCCTCTTGGAGCAGCTAAACCGCCTGTTTTTGGCCAGCAAATGAACACAGCTGTACAAACTTTACATAGTTTCAGCTCTCCACCTCTAACCTACAACCCCTCACGTCTAGAGAAATGGGCGATCAAGAGCTACACTGATGATTCTGTTGCCAAGCAAAAAAATCTCAGACAAAAGTCTTACCTTCAGCTTATTGCAAAGAGACGCAGAGCCCTGGCAAACCAGCAACTATCTCAAGCTCTTATCATTCAACCGGCTACAAAAATTGTTCAACCAAAGATTGACCGAGTGATGCCAGATTTTCTAACACTGAACGCGGCCCGAGACCTGGATTGTGAAACCATACCAGAAGTGAGAGGTCTGGACGTGCATAAGTATCATCCAATGGGCTGTGACGATGACAAGTGTCCACCAGGGAAGGAATGCAGGACTCTTCGAGGGGTTGGAATGTGCTGTCCACCTTCAGGTGAGTTTAGAAAATAATGACGTAGTGCTACATGTAAGATGTTTGGATAAAAACAGTATTAGGATTTCAAGTTTCAACGAGTCATTTATATCGAGCAAACATGTCCTACTTATTGGAGCTCAGTCATATGTTCTTCTGAAGAGAATGGTATTCAGGCATGATCTTCAGATCTTCTGATGTCTTCAGGAAGTTGGTTCCAAACCCTGTAACGTACCATCCAGTAGAACAAAAATCAACTTATACGTTAACGATCTTTTGAATAGTTAAATGTCTACAATTCGAGGGCAAACCCAAATCGTTTAATATTTATATGAAATTGAATTTGCTATTTATTTGCTTATCTATTCAGAAACCTAACTTTTTTGTAAGTACAAAACGACGTGCATACGCATATAAATAAATATGAATACATCTTTTCAGTGACAAGTCAAGCCATCGAAACGAAGAGCACTGTTGGAAAATTTGAGCATCTAGGGTTCTACTGATCTGCAAAGAAAAAATATATGTGCACATCTTGTCGTCGATCTGCAATAAGACTATTTAAAAAAGGCTATCAAATTGTCATCGATCTCGCAAATGACTTTGATGTCGCAAAAGGCTATCAACTGTCGGTTTAATGATTTTATATCCGCTTCAATTGTTTAGTCCATTAGCGATTCATGATTTTATAGACTCTTCCTTGATTTTTTTTTTAAAGCAAACTACTGGTCTCATTATTCTGGGCCTGTTTTCAGGTTGGAAAAAGCAACTTATATCATTAACCGTTAAACATTAAAGATTTTTGCAAATTCGGCAAATTGATGTTTGTAAGGACAGTTAAGAAATGGTCTTTGACTTTGAATGGATGTTGAATCAGTTATTCTTATGTTGTATGAAGGAAATGGTATAATATCTTATCTTAGTTGAAATGTGATTTTATTTACAATTTTATTCCACCCGGTTATTTCTGTGGTTTGTATTGTATTTGTAAAGGTTTATTGTGACACATTGTTAGGATAACATTGTGAATCCAGAAATATGCATGTCAATAAACAGCTTTAAATTGTTACAATGTGATGTTTTATCTTTTTTCATTAACTGTCATTAAAATAGTTAACTGCATGACATTTGATATCACAACTAAATTAAGATGATGTGTAAGTCATGTATTTGACAAGTGAAAACAAACGAAAAAATAATCGAATTCTGGAAAAGGGCCTTAATACCTTTGATTGATTTCGGTATCGGGATTTGAGATAAAGAGTATCAATAGATTATGTTCTAATTCGCAACACTTTAAACAGAGGTAATGTGGGAATATATGAGTTCCGTTATCTCTGTGTAAAGGGATAGGAATAAAAACAAGAGGATTTGGACTATTTGTGAATTCTAATATCCTCAAGAGAACTGTCTAATCTCTGTCACCATAGCAGGTTCTCATCAAGTAATAGCTGGGTAGCGCAACAGTAAGCCGTTTAATAATAGATTGAAAGTCGGGGTTTGAAACCAATTAGGTGTTCGGCAAGATCTTACATTCAAAGAGATAGATAGAATGGAAGGAGTTATTGTCACTCATGGTTCTAAATTATCGCCTATGCACGCCGCCGTTTTTTCTCACGGGAAAAACTATCAAAATAGATAAACTCGCCTTAGTAATAATCTGTTCATCTATGTAAAATGAGCGCTTTAAAAACATGATGGTATTTTTTCTCAATTAAAAGGTGTTTACTTGAAACGCAATATCATGTTTAATCAAACGAAGAATGGTTTTTAAATGAAACCAAGTTCATTGACAGGCCATGTTCGCCATGTTAGATTGTATCTTCTAAAAGCTCTTCGCATGTACATGCGTAAAATTCATAAAGGCGTCGTATTACAGCGGCTTACAGCCATGCATTCTTGTAAGGAGTGCATTTTGTTATCGTGTTGTTTGTTATGCATAGTTGTTAGTTATTCTTGCTTATCTAATTAACCTTCTTTTTTCTGATTATGTTGATACCATGCATATACTACGCACTAATCTCTTACATCGAGCCCACACCTTGAGTCGAGGTAAATTTTAGCTTTTGCAATCTTCAATGTAGTATGGTGTAATGAACTCCCAGTTGTTGAAATTTACCATAACTGTACAGCTGCATACCTAAAGTTTGTACACATACCTGCGTATCGTAGTGCAAATATCATGTAATTTGGCATGTGTTTGAGGCATCGTCGCATTGCGAATAAGATAACGGATTATTTTTAATTTTCAATACAGAAGAGAGACTCCATTGCACCTTAATGCAACCGTACGCCTTACCCAACAGTTAACCGTATTAGTTTTTGGCAGGTCACTGAAGTGACCAGGGGTCAAAATTGCGAAAACAGTAAATTATATTTTCCCCTACAAACTCCTTTAAAAGTGATCAACAGCTTTAAAAACAAGTTATTTTTGTTAGTTTACTGATATTTTTCTCAGAAAGTCGAAATTGAGTATTTTAATCGATATTTAAGGAAATCGGAATTTCGAAAATGTGACCCCTTCTGTCTTTTTAATCATGCCAAAATTCGAATTTTAGCACGAGAGACCAGGCAATCCCACAATAAGTTAAAAAATTGCTATTTTACACATTGACAATTGGAGATCCTATGTCAGTTCTGCTGAAGTTATATTACTGACGTTCAATCCAAAACAAATTACATGATATTTGCACTAAGATACAGTAGTAAGTGAACAAACTTTTGATATGCAGCTGTATAAAGTGTCCAATGAAAAAATGAAGTGTGTTAGGTGATTGATTTCCAATATTAACTGCGTAGAAGCTCTAGAATTGCTAAATTAGCTAAATTAGTTAAATGGTTACTGTTTATTCAAATGTAAGACCTAACCCCAAACTTACTTTACGCTTGAAAAATATTCTCCATCTCCAAAGTGGAATCAAACCCAGAACTCAAAGGCCCGCGTGCAACGCTCTAACCACTTCTCTTTTGGCCAAGCCTGACAACAACACAAACTGGCGGCTTGTCCATTGTTATTCGCAAACTGATTTTCACGCGCTTTTCTTGAAATTTCTATATCTGCCACATGACTTGTCTATTGTCTTCTGCAAAACCTCCGGCTCATTTGCGATTGCCTTTCCTCAAATGGTGATACCAGCATTGGGACTGGTCGTGTTATATGTTTGAACTGTTACTTTAGTTCATTTGATCATTTGGCAATTATTTGTTTCGGTATTTAAGTTAGATTGTACACTCAAGCTCGGTTATGCTTTGGATCGTGAAACCCTCAGAAGTAAAACTTCGCTTTCGGGTCTCACTTCTCGCTTACCTTTCTTTCCTCGGGTTTTACAATCCCTAGCATATCCAGGTAAGTTGACTTGACTAACTTTTAATTTCCATAAAATGTACTTCTTATTTTCCTGAAATCAGCTTATTTCACTAAAAGTAACATTTTCATTATTTAAAAGATATTCGTCTTTTTTTCCTAGATTGTGTATTGTATGCAAGTGTGCATAGGGTCTATATTGAATGAAAGTCTCAGGTAAAAGCAACTGTAACTGTTGGTTTCGACAAGATTCAGTACATCGTCGTACTGAAAATCATCGTACTGAAAATCGTCGTACTGAACATCGTCATACTGAACATCGTCATGCTGAACATCGTCGTACTGAAAATCGTCGTACTGAACATCGTCATACTGAAAATCGTCGTACTGAACATCGTCGTACTGAAAATCGTCGTACTGAACATCGTCATACTGAACATCGTCGTACTGAACATCGTCGTATTGAAAATAATCGTACTGAACATCGCTCAGACGCTGAGTTACAACTCAGGCGTCCCAGTGAGACGACCTTGAATGTCTAATTTTTAACAGCCTCCATTCTCCAGAAAGGTAAATATTTTCGTATCACTTATCATAATATCATTACTGTCGCGCTTTACAACTTATGAATGCCATTTTATTGTGAACTCATTAATAATATAACCTTTAATAAATTCAAACTTCGGCAACATGTTTCAGTTGATGGCATTCAAAACAAAACGACAGAGCACGTGAAACTCGCGTTAGGTCGCTTTCCCACGATATGCACGTGCAGCTTTATTTGTGACATGCGCATGTTGTTCGTCTGTCATTTGGGAAGGAAACTTGAAAGGATAGGACGTAGATAGTTCTAGCTCTATCAGATGCATGTTGGGACTTTGAAAAGAATTATGCTTGTTTGTGAGGTAAGGAACTTGACGAACAACATATATAACATGTAGGTTAGAATCTTTCTCATGCATTTTGTTTACACCAGTATTTCACGAGATCCCATATTAGCAATGAATGGAAATTTGGCGGAGCTACCTGGCTTGCATTTCATAATTTTGATCTTTTCATGGATAATTACCATAGAATATATTCTATCTCTTTTCTACCTCAAGCGATACGTAATTTTGACATCCCTGTAAATATTTAAATACTGCTTATGAAATGGCATTCGAACACTTAATAAGATATATCACAGAGCGGATTTCACATTGTTTGACAACGTTTGAATGTCGAGAGAGAGAAGATCCACATAATTCCTTCTGAAGTGAACTTTTGACGATGTTGTATTGTACTATATGCTATATATGCTGCTGAGTGGCCCGAAAGGTTGCTCAATTGGTAAAATCATTCCATAAGTAATAAAATACATATTTGTGTTACGTTGTCATTTTAGTTGAATCTATTTATCAGAATTTTAATCTCACAAAACATCCTGATCATAAAAGGTAGTTCCGTCCGGCGGTTCACAACTTCGAAGCCATGGGCTAAATTCATTCGATTGGACGAAGGCATTTCATTGTTCTCTAAATATCTATAAATTCCATATTCCTAACCTAGAAATTATCTGGCTCCTGATTTTACCTTGGAAATTTCAAACATTTGAATGAGCATTGCTACCTGATATTACATCTTTGTATAGAGTTTGAAAAACGAAGGGAGGTCAATAAGTTCATAGTAGTGGATATAAAACAAAAGCCAATGATTGTGATTTTGATTTTTTCCCCTGGACCTCGATGTACATTGCTTATTTGTCTTTGATATTGTATAAGCCCTTGCGGTAAAAGTCATCTGACTGGCCCCACAACCATGCCCCAGTAGTTGCCGTGAGTTCATCGCCAAATCTTCTACCACGCAAGTGTGATTTCAAATGGCGAAACATATAGTAGTCACTGTTGAAGTGCAGCCTGTGCAATACGAATCTTGTGCACTTGAGTTGTCATGAAAAAGTATAACTCCAGCGGTCAACATGCCGCGCCTCTTCTTGATCACCGCTCTCAATCACTTCAACAAGTCAGCATAGTAGGCTCCTGTTACTGTAGTTTTAGGTGGTTTATAGTCTACAAATTTCACGTCCCTTGAATGCCAGGAAATGTTGCAGGAGAGTGCTTATGCTTCAATTGTATGGATTCTTGCTTGGTATCGGTATCCCATTGATGAATCCACGTTCCATCCTCTGTAACCAGACGGGCATGAAGTTAACGATTCAGCATTGTAGATGTCGAAGAGCACACGACTAGATTCAACTCTCAGGTGTCGATCTTAAGCATTTAAGTTTCGTGGCACCCATCTTGCAGACAACTTGGACACGTGCAAGTGCTCATGAATTATTGTGCAAACACTTCCATGAGAAATGCCACACTCTGAACGTATATCGTCCACCTTTATTCTACGATCGGACACGATTGAGCCCTGGACCCGTGCAACCAAAACAACTTTAATGGCTTCAACAGGCCTTCCTAACCGTAGGTTGTCGTCCAAAGAGCTGTGATCCCGCTTAAACTCAGCTGACCATTTTGCCACAGAGGGGCTTCTTTCCCATACACATTGGTCATACGTTTATTTATTTCGGTTGCATTCACCCCTTCTTCATGAGAAACTTGATAACCGCATGATGCTCAGTTTTAGAACTTTCCATGATTACAGGAGGGTATCGGTGTTAAACAGGCTGAACATCCCAAGTCAATGATCAGGAATGGTTCTTACGTCTGTTAACTGTCGTCAGATCTACAAAATAACATCAACGATGATGTATTCAGGGTTGTATAAACGCTCTCTTTTATGAACTTATTGACTTCCCCTCGTAGGCTGGGCTTTAGCATAATTCAAAGGGGCCGCTCACTTTTTTGTGTTTCAACGAAAATGTGTAATATAACAAACATTTAAAAAAATTAACCAATAGGACATTACAAACCGTCTATACCAAATGATTCAGGTTTGATTTTCGCCAGTCTTAGACACACTTTTCCTTGCACAAAGCCCAGGCAGATACCATCAAAATGGTAATTCTACACTTCATGATTATCTTTCATAATTTTTATTTTAAATTGATACATGCCAAAATGTATTGAATATGTCAATATCTCCTTAACCAAGTTCTATATTCACTCCAAAATGCCAAAGATGTAATCAGGTAAAATGTATTCATTGGAATCGTATAAACTCTTTTTATAATGTTTGGAAGCCGAGTTTCTACATCGTAATTACGTGTTCACTGTCGGTTTACCCATCCAACCCTAGCATCCGTAGGTCTCATATGCATTTTCTGTGCTCTAGAACATTTAACAAAATTACTCATAAGCGCACTTCAGTCGCTTCACATTGTCCGATTTTCGATAACAAAGTTAAGATTAAGCCGTTTTATTGTTGATATTCTAAATGTTCAAGTCCTGCTTGATAAAACAGCTTTTAGCATGAAGAGCGATTATAAGTATCCCCAATCAGTCTAGCGGGCACCCAGGTACGTAAAGGGTAGGGCCACTGACCGATTTATGAATACCGGAAACTTGCATGATTATATGGAACAGGATATTAGAGAGCATAAAGCTTGGTATTTGTCCTGGAGGTACGTATTTTAAAAGATCCCCTGGTAGTGCGGTATAAGAAGGCACTTATGTACGTGCAGTTATGAATGTCCCGCTTAGATACGTTGAACATTTTAACCCCTTAAAACCCCACCGTTTTTTAACAGTTGAACCTAACAATATTGTGTCGCTGTTAAACGATCTAAAGGCTAGGGTCACCTTAGTTTCAATCTTTATCATTACATTAGTACAATCTTAGCATTGTCTTTAAAGTTTCATTGAGAACTATAAAATATGATGCATGTTTTTTAACATTTGAGGGTGAATAAGTTGACATGTAATCAAATTATATATTAGATAACCATTATGAGCCAAACCGTTCAAATTCTTCAGTATTTTTAAAGATACAGAAAATCTCACCACAGCGTTTTCTTATATCAAATATATCATAACTTTGATAAAATCTTCTGACATCCAAGGTTGGTTCATAAGGGAAACAATAAATGGTATATAAAATGCGAATAACAATAAACTGGAGTTACTGATTTTCAGAATGTTAGTTGTATTATGCTAATGGCCTACTTGTGTCTGGCAAATCGAACCTATCAAAAAGAACTTGCACAGACAAAAGTTTTGTTAACAAAAGTCCTAGGACCATTTAGGTCAATAGCTGAAGATGATTACCAATCTTTGATATAGAACCGTTGAATAAATCGCCTGAAAACTCAGTCCCGTGTTTGAATTAGTAATGTTCATGCAAGATTTTACTCCGTGGCACATCGAATTAGGATTGGGGGGGGGGGGGGGGGGGGTTTATTTCACAATATTTACACCCCTTTAAACTGACAGACCTTTTTTCAAAAGTTCACACCTTGACAAACCAATTTTATTCGAATAAAGAAAAAAGTTAGGATTGGTAAGGAGCCAAATCACGTTATCTTCACATCAAAGAAGCCATTATAAACCCTTTCTGTTGCTGTATTTGATCGACTTTACCTGCAATCAGATAACACAGGTGTCTAAGAGCGATTTATATCTAAGTAATCCCAGTTTGCCTCCCCATTATACTTATAATGGTAAATAACGTCACTACGATGATATACGGTAGAAAAGTCTAAGCCACGATAATGCTTTGATATAGAGATCATCCGGTAGCCGATTTGATTGGTTGACGTCATCACGTGACTCAGATGAGATATTGCGAGATTGCAATCACATTTGACATATTGCATACATACCCATTACGTGTCTATAACATAGTGCATATATATTTACCAGTTACAACTAACCCTCTCAGTCAGATTTGTGTGTTCTCAGCGCTCGCCTCACCTGCAATTAACGACATAACAAGATTTACAGGTATGTTAATATAGATAAAACTATTATTTGGGAAATATATTTATATTACGTCTGATTCTTATACTTTTTTAGTGAATTGATAAAAGTTACAATTTTTTTTAAAATGAAACTTGAAAGAAATAAACATTTGATAAAGTTTCGTCGTTTAAAAATACATTAATATCGATGAAAATCAACTTGATTTCAACATTTGAATCCAATATAGAAATATTCTTTCGTAAATTATATATATCTATTCAAATAATTTATTTTTATCATATTGAACAGACATAGATGATTAAGCATATTAGGAGATAAACAATTTTAACAATTCAGCAAGAAAGAATTGAAGCAGAATTTTGGAAATAATTCATAAGGTATTTTATGGATAAATCTTATGTTTGGTTTTTAATATACAGATTTATTCATTCAGTCCTTCTTTTATTTATCCTTCAATCTAAGTATTTATCTCCTTTCATCTAGCTATCATTCAACACTCAATCATTTTATACACACTTCAATGATACTTTTTATTTTTCCGTCCATTCATTCATCTAGCCGTGTATATATATTTTTGATTTAAACTAAGCGTTAAATAGCCTCGATAGGCCATATATAAGTATAATATATCAACATATAAGTAAAATGAGTACTCTATTAATACCATCAGGATGTACCAGTACCCGATAATGACGTTAATTCGTCTAACCTCGGGCGAGGTGTGACAGATCAATTTCGTCTATCTCTTAGTCATCAAAGTTTCCTCTGTAAAATACCTAAATACTTATCACTTATCATAGTAGGTTCATGAATATGTTTATTTTCTGTATTTCTATGCTCTATATAATTTTTTATATGTAAAGAATCCCATGTATAGAACCTTTATATTTCGTTGCTTGAAACTGACGTTGTTGGAAGAAACCCATGGTGTTTTATATTTCGTTGCTCTTAAATGATGTTAAAAAACATCCACGTAGAAATGTTTTCTATTCCTTTTTTCTAAAATGAAGTTAAAAAATGTACACCTATGTATAAATGGTCTACATATCGTTTCTCGTTGTTAAAATGACACATGTATAAATGTTTTATATGTTTTTCTCTAAAATGATGATGTAAACATACATTTATTTATAAATGTTTTATATTTCATTTCTTTAGACTGGCGTTTTAGGACACCCATGTATAAACGTTTTATATTTCGTTTCTCTGAAAAGTTGTTGGAAAGACACATGTATGAAGTTTCATATTTCGTTTCTCTGAAATGTTGTTGGAAAGACACATGTTTGAAGTTTCATATTTCGATTCTCTGAAATGTTGTTGGAAAGACACATGTATGAAGTTTCATATTTCGATTCTCTAAAATGTTGTTGGAAAGACACATGTATGAAGTTTCATATTTCGATTCTCTGAAATGTTGTTGGAAAGACACATGTATGAAGTTTCATATTTCGATTCTCTAAAATGTTGTTGGAAAGACACATGTATGAAGTTTCATATTTCGTTTCTCTAAAATGTTGTTGGAAAGACACATGTATGAAGTTTCATATTTCGTTTCTCTGAAATGTTGTTGGGAAGACACATGTATGAAGTTTCATATTTCGATTCTCTAAAATGTTGTTGGGAAGACACATGTATGAAGTTTCATATTTCGTTTCTCTTAAATTTTGGAAAGACGCCCATGTCTAGATGGTTTACATTTTATTGCTTTAAGATCACGTTGTTTGAAAAAGACCCCGGAATGTCAAAACTTGAGAAACATTTTCAAATGCTTCAAGGTGGCATAAATCTTGTCTTACTGATCTTAAAAGATATTGCTAAACATAGGATTCATGAGGATTTCTTGAACAAGTAAATTGAAAAGGATTATGTGATATATTCCTTGATCTGATAATATATCGAGATAATCAAGAATGGTCTTGAACAACAATTAAAGACAATAGTATGTTGTTGACCATGTGACATAAGATATGAATAATCTACCATTTTATGGAAAACCTAGAAAAACAAAATAGAAATAAAAATTTCCTTGAGAAGAACACATTCTGAAATGAGGTTTAAAAACTAAAATTCTGATAGAAAATACTCTGCTTTATAGGTTACAAGTTAACCATAAACAAAGAACATATTGTCAGAGGCAAAATGAGGATTTTGTTAAAATTGCAATTCGTATGATGAAAATTGCC
Organism: Phorcus lineatus; assembly: GCA_921293015.1. Taxonomy (NCBI): domain Eukaryota; kingdom Metazoa; phylum Mollusca; class Gastropoda; order Trochida; family Trochidae; genus Phorcus; species Phorcus lineatus. The sequence continues at coordinate 12,522,526 of OV121095.1, read as the reverse complement.
TCAATGCTCATGTTTCGTACAGGTAGCACGGAAAAGAATTTGAGATAGCTTAAACATTTTAAGAAAGGATTTAATAATGGTATCAAATTTGATAATTTTGATATTGAAATAAAGGAATGCTTAACATTATATCGTTATGTTGCCCGGCGGTAAGTCTATGTTCCCGGATATTGCGCGACGTAGTTTAACAACATTAAATTGAATTAAACCGACCTCCTACAAAGTTGTTTTTTAAACTACCCCTTTTCAAAGACTTTGACTGTTCATTGGCCTTCAGTGATGTATCTGATTATAAGATAAAATTTATGTTTGATGTTAGATAAATATTTTTAAAATCATACATGTTCCAAGATACTAAGACTTCGTTGAACACCCAATTTATAACAATTTTCAATGACAACTGAATTATGACCGAAGTCGTTAAAGGCACTATTGCACGTATCCAAAGGGCCGAAAAGGTTATCCCGATTAAGGAAACATTTCAAATTGCAAAAGAAATTTAATCTATGGAAGGAATTGTTAAATGATGGACCAAAGTCGGTTAAGCTACGCAAAACTTTGTTTATCTAATTATTCATACTTTTAGATTTACTTTTAGCTAAAATATAACAGTGAAGTTTTATACGTGAAACTTTTATTTGCGCCTACGGTAAATTCACTAGAGTAATGTGATTACATCTTGGTCTCTAAAGAAAATAAATGTAGCATAAACCTTTTTAAAAAGTAATAAATGTAAAGTAATATAAAGTAAACTGATTTGAAAAGCATGCTTCAGTACCTGTAAGTTCCTTAGACGAGATATTCTCCAGATCAATTGCCGTAGTTACTTATTAAATATAAGCTACTGTATATTTAATTGTTTCGAACTCAGTACAAATATCATGCAATATTGCGTACATGATGGCAATTATAAAGGTGTTCGCGTTACTTGGACAAATTCAACGCTCTGCAAAAAGTTTATAAATTTTTAGAACATGAAGAAAAAATATTTTCCATTTAAGTATCAGAAGCCGATAATCAAATTACTACAGGAAAACACTTGGCAGTTACTCATGGATAACTGTATTCCAAAATGCGAATTTTGTTATGGAAATTATGGAATGTATTTAATGCAAATATGGCTCAATGTCAGATTGGTCCAAATGTATCTTCTATTTAGTAAACTGTTAATTTTTTAAACGCATTCAACATTCCCTAAAATGATAATCTTAATAGGAACTCGTACAAAGTTCAGCAAACTTTTGTTCACATCGTGTAGGAGTCATCGCCTTCACAGCAATCGTGAGAAAATGCTATTATCCCTTGAGGCATCATATGAATAATATGAGCCCTGCCATACTTTCCCTCTGGGATAGTGAGAAAATTCCCTAAAAAAATATCACGTTAAATACAACAACCTTGTATCAGCGGGTGTCTAGATACTGGTAAGAAAGTTCAGATTTCTTATTTGAAAAATAATGATTTAATAATTCATCGGTCATAATTCTTGTCTATTGATCATTTTGTCAAGTATATGTACTGAATGCATTGGCACGATGAAGGTGTAACCCGAAAAAACAAATATGTTTACAGGCAGGTTGTTCAGTGAAGATTTAGTAAAGTACTTTCTTATCCAAATTACTCAACATATATACTTACAGGTTACGCTTAATCTGATTGTATCAAGGCGGTGTTACTGGTTTCCCTCGCAGACCGACGTGCTGTTGGGTTGACGGGTAACTCCATCTACCCGAACGTCAATGTCAATCCGCGTTTTATCTCAAATTATTATTATAACTTTTATCATTATTATATTTAGTAGTAGCATAATTGTTCAACGCGGAAAAATGACTTGCAACCTTATAATTTTAGTTCAAAATGATGCTATTCGTTAAAGATGAATATTCTATCATTCTATTCACAAATTTGTTGATGTCAAATGGACCTTTCACTGCATGCCAGAGATTTATTCAAGAAATTTTCAAATTCCTCTCATCGACGTTCATAGTTCTCATATTCCATGGCGGTCCCATCATCAAGTTGCCAAGAATGTTTTCAAACACTTTTTCTCTCACATTTTTATTCATTTTACCTATGGCCTTACCTCCATCTTCTATTATCTAACTGCAGGAAGACTATTCTGCCCCACAAGATGAAGTTGGCAGCTTTTGCAATCGTAGTTGCCTTATTGGTTTTGACAGCACCACAAGCTAGTGAATGTAGTAAGTATTTGGTTGTTTACTTATACCCTTTTTCTGAAAAACATGTTCAACTACTCAAGACATCTTCAACAATGATTCTTGAAAATGAAAAACAAAGTTGCACATGTTCTGAAATGACCTTTTTTAAAAGTTGAAGTGAATAGAAACGATCTCATTTAACAGTTAAATTTTGACCATTCATGAATACCTATTACCCAATTGAGATTCTTAAAGATAGACTTCTTGAGAAACTCTTCTTTCACCAACTCATTATTTATGAGGGCATACAATTTCCATGCAAATGATATTTTTCGACAAATGGCGAACTTCACCTATGAATACAAGACATAAGATATCGTTTTCTAACATTTGAGAGACATCATTATTTTAACAACAATGCGATGTTGTTCATTTGGTTGTTTATGACGTAATAAATAACACCGGAGTAAGTATACACCCTTGTCCTAAACCCCTGTCAGTTTAATCTCGTTAGCGAAGCATTTCGACTTCAGATTGACGCCTGATATCACTCCGAAACTAGCTCTATAAGATTGCAATCTGTTCTTAATAATGCATTAAAGAACACTACAGTAAGTGCTCAACCTCATAGTTATGTTCTTACCGAAGTCTCGCTTTTTTAAACGCAGCAACCGAGTAAATACCAGTGCATGAACGACAATGACAATCAAATTCTGTGCTCTTTTGTAAATTCTTTATTATACTTTTTCGCAAATTTTCATTTTTGATTAAAAGTGACTGTTTATCTCCGTGCATCTTACTTTATCAGTAAAAAAAGTCAACAAAAGACACCCTTATAAGCTTTTTAAAGTCATATCTTCATCTGTATCTCAATCTGAGTTAATTTTCGTTAGTCGACATAGCAGGTTAATCAAATTGAAATTCGTTTTGCGTCCTTCCCTCAGAACGTCTCCATTATTCTTGGGCCTCTACTCATCTTTGTAGTGTTCCCTTTTTTAAAGGGGAGGGATACAGCAGTGGTTAGCGCGTTCGGCTTCGGATCAAGAGGTCCGTGGTACGAATTCCCTCCAGGGGCTCGGCAACTTTGTCTTTAGTAGAGAACTGTTGTACAGGCAGGGTTTGGGTGCAATGCTACACTGAATTTCAGCGCAGTACCACTTAGGTTCACTAGTTCCAGCCGATGCTCGCAGATTTAACCGCAATGCATTGCCACGATGGCGTTGCGGGCTTTCCCCTGCAATAATGCTAGCAGCCGCGATATAAGTGAAATACTCGGCATTAAACCCTTCACCTTACCTCAATCATTTTTAAACTTTCATAGCTAACACTTACTAAAGGTAAATCTTGACATACACATGGCACTCAAAATATCGCTTACACAACTAATGTGTCTACACAGGCAAAAAGTTTATTCAGCAGAATAATGACTATCCCTAGTGACTTACGACCAACTTAATGCTTTTATGAAGAGACCCCGAGTCCATGGTCACGATAAGTCAATATTTTGCCAAACATGACCCTTTAACATTTTATTTAAACTAGATTTCATTATTGAACACGGTATCAATGAAATCTAAATTTTGATATGAATAAAAAAAAAGTATTCGGGTGTCAAACGTGCATGTAGAAAAATTAAGATGGGATTAAAATCATGAAAATGTGTATGAGATTCAAATCCTAAGAATATGTACAGGATGATCACGTGCATGTAGCATGGAGCTCGTCTAAGATGTGTAGTGATGACATTTTCATGAACGGGGATGACAATGAACTTATAGTTACAATGTATTTCTTCCTTAGATCCCGCGCGCTCCCGACGTACCCGGTCAGTGCTAAGCTCCCAGCACGGCTGGTACGTGCCTGATTCCGGAAAAGAGGACTACATTCCTCATCCGCCGCAGTTTGGATTTGGCAACACTGGCGGAATTGCTCCAGGCAGGAAATGATTTTAAGAAGGCCATCTGGAAACGTTCATCAAGATTCCAACTTTCGATATTCGTAACATTGATGACGTTGCGTTATTATCGTTCACCATGCTTTAAAGTATATGCCTATATATACATATCATGTACATAGATATGAAGACGACCTACTGTTACCATGGTGTTGTTTTATTCAAGGAGTTAGCCGATGAAATTTGAAAAAGTTGGGTTTTACCTTAAAGTATGACTCTTGGAAACTGTCGTGTGTAGAGTTGGAAAACACTGGTTAAAAAATTTCGATAAACTTCCTCTTTGACTTCGGAACCCGTAACACTTAACATCTCTTACGAGGTAATGCAATGTTCATATATTATGTTCTATATAAATTCCAATTTTTGAGCGGCGTATAGAAGTTGCAGACATGAGAGCAATAAGGGAAACATGTTCGGAATTTAAGTTTATTTCAAAGTAGTGTAAAAGTGACTCTTTTTCTCGTCTTGTCTCCTGAAAGCAAGTGTGAAAGTGTATCCGACTCTGATGCACACATACTATGTATGACATCGGCTATGTTTCGTCACATAATTATATTATTATTCAAGAAATGTATAAATACTCATTTGATGAGTATATCGACATGTTTACTTCTATATTTACATCCCACTGAACCCCATTCCAAAAGTTGGTTCACCACGCAATGTACATTACTTTTGGTCTTTATCGATGTAATTATTATGTAATGCAAGACGGTTTTTTAATGTTTCATGTAAAAAAAACAAATAAGTTTTAAATCATTTGCATTTTTTAATGCATGTAGGTAAAAAAAACTTTTGGGATGCAAAATATAATTAACATATATACATTCAATATAAACAAAATACATATTTATCAACTATATATTCATCTTAATTTTGCACTCAAAGATCATGAGATCTATTATATTCTCAACAAACTTTGTTTAAAATCTAAAACTGTCTTTGCTTTATTTAAGCGTTTCTCTCGAATTGTTGTCATTATCTATTTTTGTTATGGTTCAAGTACCTTCTTAATTTATTTTTAATATTTATTAATATTTTCTAACAACTTATTCTTAATGGTGTACTCAATTAAGGTACACTTAGAATTACTTATGTAATAAAATCTTATTTCAACAGTGTTTTCCCTTATTTGTCAAATCTTTTAAAGAATGTTTTCTTCTTCTTACGTGTTTGTTTTAAAAAGTAAATTACGGTCAGTTAATAGTTATTTGTAACTTGTAATCACTTTGTATTTTTCTACTCATAAAAATAAAACCTATATCAATATTGTTTTTCTCATTTATCAAATGCTTTTGAGAAATATGCTTTTATATGTGCTTGTTTAAAAGATGTAAACTTACGGTCAGTGAATTGTTCACTGTAATTGTAAATTACTGCCAGTCATCTCTAATCAAACTTGAGGACATTAGAAATGTCATTTCCAGTTAGGTATGTCATATTGCTTTTAAGAAACGACTGTCGAATTTTGTGTAATCCGAGAGAAGGCAATTCCTGTATTTCCTCTGTTTTAATTCGAAGGTTTCTTGGCCCGAAATGTAGAACGCTGATTGGATGCAATCAAAGTCAGTTATGCAATCAGCGACGCTATTTCAAAACTTAAAATTCAGATCGCCTTAGTTATTTATTTTATTCTACTATGCACCTTGCACTTTGAGTCGTCTTTACAGAAGACAGACGCCTCATTTTGGGACTATTTCATCGCACAGACCTTTGTGACAACAAATATATGTTATTCATGCATTCGTTGTTTTTATTGGCTGAAATACAGCCAGGTAGTTTAAGTTGTAATGTTTCCCCTCTAGGGGAAACTGCCGGAAGCCCGAGAAACCTTCGTATTATGACAGAGGTTGTATAGAAAGTTATGACGGAGATACCTATTTCGGGAGAGAATGAAGAGAAAGTAGAAAATACATATTTTACGCTCACAATATGAAATTCTACTTACAGCGATGAGGTATATAGATTGTTTTCTACGAGAGATATGAAATAGTCTCTGAATATCAATTAACTAGTGAAGGAACGTTTGTTTGTCAGTCATCGCTCCCCACAGAGGAAGCTCGAGTTTCGTCCTACACCAAACTTTTGTTCCAATTAACAAAGCAAAATGGTTCTCCCTTCTTCCGACGATTCCTGGAGATTCCCCTAGCGGCAAAATAATAGCAAAGGATTTTTTTCTGCATAATTGAAAAGTGATTGACATTAAATGAAAATCAATTAGAAAATCCTAATCAAGATGGCCGTGTCATCATACAGGGAAAATATACATGTAAGTAGAGTTCAATTTAAAATAGAAAAAATAGAGAGAAAAAAATAGAGCCATGGGCTCTGTAGCTCATCAGACTTTTGATAGAAATAGGTGTTGTGGTTTACACCATGGGGTCATGGGCAGTGTAGGAAAGATAGCCTGTCCCAACGTCCGAGTTATTCACAATCAAATAAAAAAGGCCAATTGCCCATTTGGGGTCATGGGGTCACCGAACCTACAATTCAGAATCCCCATTGTCCAAGGAGTCTTCACACAATTTTTCAGCTCTCTAGACCTTTTGGAACTAGGGAAAAAGATGAAATTAGGTTTTTTAGGTTTTGACCCCTGTGACCCCATTTGGCGTCATGGGGTCACCAAACCTACAATTTAGAATCCCCGTTGGCCAAGGAGTCTACACACACCTTTACAGCTCTCTAGACCTTTTGGAACTAGGGAAAAAGATTAAATTATGTTTTTTAGGTTTTGACCCCTGTGACCCCATTTGGGGTCATGGGGTCACCAAACCTACAATTTAGAATCCCTGTTGGCCAAGGAGTCTACACACACCTTTTCAGCTCTTTAGACCTTTTGGAACTAGGGAAAAAGATGAAATTAGGTTTTTCAGGTTTTGACCCCTGTGACCCCATTTGGCGTCATGGGGTCACCAAACCTACAATTTAGAATCCCCGTTGGCCAAGGAGTCTACACACATCTTTTCAGCTCTCTAGACCTTTTGGAACTAGGGAAAAAGATTAAATTAGGTTTTTTAGGTTTTGACCCCTGTGACCCCATTTGGGGTCATGGGGTCACCAAACCTACAATTTAGAATCCCCGTTGGCCAAGGAGTCTACACACACCTTTTCAGCTCTCTAGACCTTTTGGAACTGGAGAAGAAGATGAAATTAGGTTTTTCAGGTTTTGACCCCTGTGACCCCATTTGGGGTCATGGGGTCACCAAACCTACAATTTAGAATCTCCAGTGCCCAAGGAGTCTACACACAACTTTTCAGCTCTCTGGACCTTTTGGAACTAGAGAAGAAGATTAAAATAGATTTTTAAGGTTTTGACCCTTGTGACCCCATTTGGGGTCATGGGGTCACGAAATCTACAATTTAGAATCCCCATTTGCCAAGGAGTATGCACATACAATTTCAGCTCTCTAGAGTCATTGGTTCTGGAGAAGAAGTCGAAAAAGTGAAAAGTTTACGGACGGATGGACGGACGGACGGACGCCGGACGCCTTGCCATGCCATAAGCCTATCGGGTCTTTCAGACCTGATGAGCTAAAAATGGAAGAATCTGGAAAACAATACCCTTATCCCCAACACAACCTTATTTTTCTCATGCATTCTTTATCCTAATTGACCCTTAAAATGCATGTGGTCCACCTGCTGTGATGTCGGTGTTTTCCACGTGCTCTTTATACGTTGCTCGTCTCGCGAATTACGCAAGCCTCTTATTGACAGAAGGCTAGGTTGTTTATAGGAGGTTGTTAGAATAACCCCTCCCCGCCCCTTTAAAGTTCCGGGATCCGCCACTGCTTTCGAGGTAAAAATTAAACACTGGCGAAGTTTCCATTGTGAAAGGGACAAAGTGTCATCGAGTGTACACTTGTTCAAGTCAACGATCGCAGTTTTCACTGCAACGCTGATACTTTCCCCGCAACGCGTCACTCGCCCCAAACCCTGGCCATTTTAGCCTTGCCGTTAAAATTTGTAGTTTGAGTGCAGTTTCCTCATCGGCGAAACTCTGAACAAAAATAGAAATGCTGCAATGCTTACGTTAGCCAATAACTGAGACAGGCGCAACTTATGTCTTGCGAGGGAAACAACAATACTGTTTACAACCTATGTCCCTGCACTATTAGAGGAAAACAAGTTATATACTGTAAATGCGACGCAAAACCACACGGATATTAAAAGACCTTTCATATGGTGTACTTTTTCATATATAACAAAGTCCTTCACTCGTGTTTCTCTTCTAAAGGAAACCTACTTTTAAAAGCCATTTTAGATGTACATTTCCCGGTCTGATAAACATCGATCAAGGCGCCAAGGATTACGTAAAAATATCCTTTCAAATCTCGATCAGTTGCAAGCGATATCTCTCAATGATATTGGCACGTCCACGAGTCCCCGGGCGATAGCATATAAATAACAGGTAAAAGTGTAATCATACGAATCCCTGCTAACTAGACCATGTCACGTCTGTGATAATTGATCTGTCTTCAGTATGGCAGGTAGGTAATTGATGGAGTACATACATGTGTATCGTTAGTGGACCAGTAGATTCCTTGTCAACTCGGTCATGTTTATATCATGTACATTTCGTCGTCCACTCTTCTTGTTATGTAATGGTCGTGTAAATTTCTCTTTACAACAAATACTTCCTGTGAATGACAGTTTACAGATGTGGTTTGTCGTTACGTCAGGATGACGAGGCATTGCGATCGTGATTTGACGGTTACAAACGGAGACATATCGCCACACGAATAACAATACAGCATGTGTGTGTATTTTTTGTGATTTCTAAAAATGTTTTTACCCTAAGCGTTATTGTGTTCCATAGGTCATATGGCCAATTGCTGTTGGAACAAACTATGGTGATCTTACTTTAATTTTTACCTTTAAAGTTATTTCAATAATATATACATGTAATATGTATACATTCGTACCTGCTGAAAACGTTTGCCAAATGTAATTCAACTTCATCTTCTTTCAAATAAATAAATAAATAAATAAATAAATAAATAAATAAATAAATAAATAAATAAATAAATAAATAAATAGATGGATGGATGGATGGATGGATGGATGGATTGATGGATTGATTGAATAATGAATGAATGAATGAATGAATACATAAATGAAATAAATTAAATAAAATAAATAGATAAATATCTATATACTAGATGGTTAACACTCGTCATGTTCATAGTTCATATTAGCTAATTTAAGAAGAATTACAGAAACAGATCTGTTGTTTACTTTGGAGATGAAGATGCGGGTGACAGATCAGGTGACATTCAAGTAGAAATCTTCGAAAGAGGACAGCACACATCTTAACGTCGCGAAGTCGTTTTAATGGCGTATAAAGACATCACCGGTGAACAATATAGGGCGTTATAACACAATCCACATTTATAGACTTATATTCAAGAAACAGTAATGCATGCCACACGGGTTATCATCGTTATCAGAAAGAGACAATAAATATGTTAAATACTTAAAAGAATTTTATGTTTTGATTTTTTTTCATTCATAAGGGTTGTTGAATTGACGTTTATTTGTTTGACATTTAAACAAGGGAGTTTATTATTTACAAGTGCGCATGTCTAAAATGAGAATATTTACTCCTCGTTTGAATGTGTTGCACGTTTTCGAAAAATTAAATGAGAAAATTTATAGACGGGGATTTACTTTATTACATAATATTTGCATAGTTATTTAGACGATGGCGCTCAGATAGCGCTGTAACTTTGGAATATTCGGGGTAAAACAGGGCTAGGAATAGACAGGGATAATGTTACCCATAGAGTTAAAAACAGTTTGAAGATATTAAACGACGGGAATATTAAATTGTTCAAACTTATTGATCTCATTGATATTAAAAATTCTGCGATTTCAAACCCTTAACTAACCAGTTTTTCCCTTTCCAATCACAAACAAAAGAAAAACGAGAAGCAACACTTTCACATATTTACTTGTAAAAAAATGAAAATCGAGACGGCATTCTACAAAATATAGACTTGGATCCGAAATTCGAGGCTGGAGACTAGCCAAAGCGAAGAATAGTGACTACATGGTAGAATCCAAAGCCAATGAGTGAGCTGGGGTAGACATCGTGCCTGGTCTTGCCCTTCTTTTAGTCACTGCAAGAAAAAGATAAATTAGTAATTAAGCAGTAAAGAAAGCAGCAATCAAAATACATTACATCAATCATATACATTATATTGCATAGCAAACATAAAACTTGATTAATATGATAATTAATATTAATACACAGAGGTCAATTTCGCTTCATTAACATTTTATTTGAATATATCCTTTCCATTGAGGGTAAAAGCAGAAGTTGACACATCTTCTTACGCAAAGCTAAACTGTTGCCAGTCTTGAACTGTCCAAGTTAAACTTATACAGCTCGAGACTGGCATTAGTTAAGCTTTGCGTAGGAAGATGAAGTTGAAATACAAAAATAGATTCGTTGTTCTGTCTTTTTAATTTTGAATCGTACAAAGTTGTGTTTCATTATCTTAGTGCTCGGTGAGGCAATTGGAATAATCTCTTTTCGTATCTCCTGTCCACATTTTATGAAAACAATACTTAAAAAATTTTAAAGACTAAAGTTGTCTTTCTTTGGTTCAGGACTCAATTCTAAACTTGGATAAAATTGGAGACCGAGAAATGAGAAGTGATGATAATTTAAGAAATTAATAAGTTTAGAAAATTTCTCACGTTGTTTACTATTGATGAGTTGGTCAACCGGAAGTTTTGATTCCTCCATAGTGTCTGTCTTTAATGTATCCCTTTCCTGTCGTGACGTCACTTCCGTGTTTGGTTTATTCTCCGTTGCACGACGTGCCTGACGCCGGAATGGTCGAGACAGAATATCAGCAACCTGAAGTATAACGGAATGGGCAAACTTCGAAAGAAACCAACGCTACAACTGGCAGTATTGATATACAACTAAGTATTGTGAATAATGTGTCTTTTATTAAACTTTAAATAAAGTTCAAAAGCTGTAATGATTGAAATGTCCTAAGATTCCGTCTTTAAATCAGATGTATTTCAGATTCTGATCAATTCAACTGACATCTTGGGAATATAATAGTAAAAGTACTACAATTGACTTTGTCTACTGTGTTCTTTATCAACATTGGTAAACGCTGTACCAATCTATAATAAAACTGACTTTATTTTAAAGAGCCACTCCGTGATTTTGATAACATATTATTTACCTTTGATACGAACCTAAATGTCATATGTGTTGATATGAAATAAAAACATCTTAAAGTCATTGTCTCATTTTTGCAAGGCAAATTGTAATGCATGCCGGACAAATAGTTCACCATCCACAGAAATCTTTCCCCTGACGTTTGCAACAATTTTCAGAACTCTGCAGGCATTCCAGCCCTCAGTAATTAAGTTCAAACTACCCTACCCTACCCTAATATTACGTGTTTTGCGAGCGTTAGTCCTTACCACGTCATTTCGCCAAGGCCGTGACGAAGAACACATAAAATTTCCCAGCTGAATATCCAATTGAAACAGCTAATAGCTTACCTTTTTTCAAATACTGAAATAACAAAAAGGTGGTTAACTCAATGAAGAATGCGTCTGTCATACGTATCGGCGCTACAATTACTAGATTTCCGGTGTTTCGCACACGCGATGGGATTACACTTGATTCGGTACCTCATCGGTCTGAAACGGCTTACGCCAATAAGCTACTTCATCCAAAACTGTAAAACGGGCATAAAAATGAAAATCTTTGCAAACGCGACAGGAAATATTTGTGTTAGTGATCAGATTTTGTTCGTGAAGAATAATTAGTTCAGTTTAGTTGCCTTACAAAAATGAGACTATGACTTTAACTTTTCATGTTCCAAAAGACATATATATGACAAATACTGATTTTCCATGAAAATCTAAAAACAGCCTTATAAATGCACAGAGGAGTACATATCACGTCCAATATACATGGAAACTAGTTATATAACCTAACAAACGCTATCAACTCCTAACTGCCCTCCTGGCTGTTTTAGAAAAGTCTCCAAAATTACGTTTGACTATTTGACGCGCGCCACTGTCCGGTTTTCGATCATAATTGCGACGTTCTACCTTCATATTGTCACTGTAAAAGACCAATAACCTTTAAAATGTGTCTTTTTGGTAACAGTCGGTACTTGGCGATGAAATGACACCATTGATTAAGTTTGGCATATCTAACTCCAACAACTCACGGAGTGGCTCTTTAAGGTATCCCGAGTCAAACGAAACATCGAGGGAACTTCTGGTTGGGGTCAGGGTCAACTCATCTATGAGGAACTTTGACCGACCAATAAAATTAAGGAAGTAAATATTTAACCAATCAAAGGCTTTTTCAGAACTTCCGCTGTCCATGAAAACTATCCTTGCCTGGAAAAACTTACTCTTCGTGATCTTGCTTGTTAAATGAGATTTGATTACTCTTTGAAGAATTAAACACCACACAAGTATTTGACCGATACTTCATATAGTGTAATTTGATTTTGTCATTTTTATTCAACGAAATACACCGAAATACATGTATATTGGCAACCATTCAAACGTTTTTATAATTATTATTCCTTATACTTACAGTCTCGTATCCCGCTTGAAATGTTAGAGCATTTCCCTAGGTGTAATGACGCACGATGGGGCGGATGACATTTACAGCTAGTGTTTAGAATAGATAGAATATCTAACTGTCTCATATCAATAATATAAACAATTTATATTAGAAAAATTATATCTATCAACACACACTCCTCTCCACGTAGACTTAATAAAGGTTTCGGACACAAAAGGCTTATCTCTTTAATAAAACTCACTGAACGTCCAAACTCGACTATCCGTTCTTTGGCTTTAACCAATCCCTCGCTGCGTACACCTCTCTGTCGGCTTGTCCTCTGGCTTGATGATGGTCCTGAAATGCAACATGCTTATAAGTAGGATAAAACACGTCTCCGACAGAAGAGTATATCAAGTAAGTAGATCATTTAACATATGAACCTTAAATAAGGTATTTGGATGGTATAATGATGTTTCTGAAACACGCAAAAATTACTCCCTTTTTTACTTTTTCAAATATTGATCACCTCAATCCTACAAGTGACATCAGATCTATATTTGTGTCAAAGTAAATGTTTTTAGTGATAATTTTCCAGTTTCCGATCCCCTATTAAAACTTGATAGTTGCCACTTATGATATGATTCTATCTCAAATGGGTATTAACGGAGGGCGGAGGGGGGGGGTGGGGGGGGGGGGGGGGGGGTGGGGGGGGGGGAGAAGGCTTCATTAAAACAGTCAACAAATAGGAATTAAGTTATTTGCAGATAGGTAAATTTATAAACAAAACTCACCATTAGTCCGAATGATTATTAATTGAGGTCGAGGACATCAACCTAGCCGATGTCCCCAAACTAAATTCATAGTCATTCGGTTACCCAAACATTCTAGCTTCAGTGAATTGAGAATTCCAAAAAACTCATATTATACAACGTTTTCAAAGACGGGTTTTGCTGAGATCTCAGTCCATGTTGAAATGTTGAACGTAGAAAGTATAAGTGGAGATTTAATGGGAACTTATGCCGTAAAAGTAGATCCATGGCACGGGGTATAATCAGTAATAAGTATCTTAAATAAGTGATATTTACCTGAACTTACCATCAAATTTATCTGTTTCGCTTTCCCCCTCAAGTTCCTCATCCTTGTCTCGTGGAACTCCCGATTCCGAATGTGTGGAAACAAAACTCATCCGCGAGGGTTTGACCGGACCCACTTGTGGCTCGCTCGCCGGTTTCCGATTTTCCAGTGACTTAACTGCAGCAGTTGTACTTTGCCCTGTTCGTATAAACTTTATTTTAAAAAGGGTACTTTATTCACATCCATTTCACAACCTCTTTTATCGGACGTATTATAATTTTCCATCAGACCCACTCTTAAGTAAAGCGAAACAGCGAAAGTTTCAACCTCCGAGTCTATTGTCACGTGACATGGTCAGTTTGGTTAACCATGAGGTCATTAAGTGCTTATGCTTGGGGAAAACCAAACTCAGTCCGACAAATCGACCGTGTTCAATGGCGACTATCGGAGCTTCTGCATGAGTTAATGGATGGAACCCCCAATGTATCCCGAGAGAGTCAGTGTTTGGACACTTAGTTATTACTCGGAACGTGGTCGATTTTATTCAGACTGAACCAAATTGGGCCTAACTTTAGAATCCCTCACGGGTAAAACCTTTTCAAACCTGAAGTCAAACAAGAATACCTGAAGAACCTCTGAGGGGGTGATATTAATCACATTTGCAGGCGAAGATTTATGTAAATATGTAGATATTGAATATATGTTTATAAGTTCCTTTCGACTCAATGTGAACATCCTCGAAATCTAATAGAAAAGAATGTTCGTTAATCGTTTTAAGTTTTGGTCTAAGAAATTATTTTATCTCACCCTGATTCATAGAATCGGCGTCAGGAAGTCCAATTCGAGTGTTACTGACAAGAACTTCATCTTTCCAATCCTCGTCTTCATCTGAATTTACAAAGGCGTAGACGCGTTCTTCATTTGAAGGGAGTAAAATTTCCGTCGTTGGGTGTTTAGCCAAATTAAACTTCTTTGTGCATTCGTGAACCGATATTCCAGGTTTACAGGACCCGCTTATATGAGGCACCGCTGACGAGTTCGTAGATACATCATCCGTGTACTTGGCAGCCATGTTGGTGTGCGGTTCGTCTATGTCGTTATCGTTGATGTCGTTTAATCCGTAGTTTGGGAAGAACATTCGTACTTTCTCAGCTAAGAATAAAGTAAACTTTAAAGCAAATGTTCCGTCAAAATGTTAATAGAATTAAAATGTTAGGTCTTACATTTCAAATGAAAATGTCGATAATGACTTGAAAATGATTATCGTTGAGCCGTTTGTTTATTGTTGTTGTAAACGACTGAGGGTGAAAAAAATCCCTCATATGAGTACTTTTGGAGCAATTATTACAAGTTGATGAGGAAATCATTTCAGTTTAACATCACAAATGTAATAAAAACCTCTGTAAAATGAATTATAACTCACCATAATGAAAGCTCTTCAGGCGAGTCTCGCATGGCGGTAGCGTTATTACGTCATCAAACATATGACGCCACAATTACGATGACGTCATAGTGGAATTTACACACAATCTAACCATGCAAACGATGAATGTAAATATAAGATAAGATAAGATAATCTTTATTGTCCCAAAAGGGACATTTGTTTTGTATAATTACAATTCTCCAGAATGAAGACAAATAATAACATAATATTAAAAAAACAATTCATGTCAAAACAGTTAAGATAGACAGATAATTTACTTAATTTACATGAAAAACATGATGCAACATTAGACAGAATTTATTTCTCTAATGCTGCAGGGAATGAATGATTGGCGGAACCTGTTTGTTCGAAAAGTCGGCATACGCAGTCTACGTCCAGAAGGTAATGTCGTATAAGAAAAGTGGATGGGAAGAATCTCCCAAAACTTTGTTTCCTTTTTTCGATAACTGCTGCTCATAAAAACTGCCGATCGTTTCAATAGGAAGCCCAATAATCTTAGATGCGGTATTCACGATTTTTATCAATTTGTTTCTTTTTTGAACAGACAGGTTCCCAAACCAACTTAAAAAGTTAAATGTAAGGACACTTTGAATGAAGGTTCTGTAAAACAACATCAAGATGGTTTGATCTTTTTTAAAGTATTTTAGTTTCCACAAGAAATGTAAACGTTGTTGTCCTTTCTTATATATTTCCTCAGTATTCTCATTCCAAGAGAGTTTAGAATCAATGATAGTACCTAAGTATTTATATTCATTTACTCTTTCTATTTCATTGCCATCAATACACACAGATTCTAATGTTGACTTGGTTCTCCTAAAATCAATTATCATATCTTTAGTTTTTTGAACGTTCAAATATAAAAAATTAGATTTACACCAATCCACAAATCTTGATAGCTCGGATCTATAGGCAAGTTCTGACTCTCTAATTAGGCCTACAACTGCAGCGTCGTCAGCACATTTGATGGTAAAACACGAATCGGCATTTGAGACACAATCATTTGTGTACAAAATGAACAAAATTGGCGAAACAACACAACCCTGTGGAGCACCAGTAGATGTACATAAAGTTGAAAATTTAACATTATTGACTTGTACAAATTGCTGTCTGCTAACAAGGAAAGAATGTATCCATCTAATGATATTTGAGTTAACATTCATATGACAAAGTTTATCAAGTAACAGATGTGGCTGAATCGTATTAAAAGCAGATGAGAAGTCAACAAACATTATTCGGACATAAGAACTATAAATTTTCCAAGTGTTTATAGATGTTATTAAGCAGAGTTATTGTTGCATCATCTACTCCACGCCGTGCTCTTTATGCAAATTGATAGGGGTCTAAAACGTCAATCACATCCTTTAACAAGAAACTTATTTCTTATAAATATTTCTATATTGGATGGGCTATCTTCGTCAAGAACTTTGTTAACATCAAATATGCTGTTAAACATAGATTTCGGATCACTGACGAGTAAGAATTTTATTGGCGTAAGTCAAGAGTTCATTTTCATGCACATCTACATGAGTCGAGGCAACCGAAAACTCCTGAAATGATCCTAGACTTTTAGATTTGAAAATTAATGTTTAGTCTTCAGTAAATGGAATGATCATCGGAAACCATTCTCGTAGGACTGGTTTTTCTGCACGCTGTGAACATTTATGGACATAGATTAGGCCTAATTCTTAAATGAAAACACATAAAACAAAAGTTTGTGATGGCAATTATTGTGTTTTATTGATTTATCAAAACGGACAACAATTCTCATTTCTATATATATATTGAAATTATATAATACAATCGCATGGTAAGTCTATGATATCATATTTTTCCTTTACAAAATCCTGTTACAAAGAACAAAATTATCATTCTGTAGTCAGTTTGTCAATATTCATAATCAAAAAAAGTATTTTATCCAATTTGATTTTTCATCGACTGCCTAAGTATATTCAAAACTCAAATATTATCAGTTACATCAAACATGAACATATTATATTTGTATATTAGTTTTCATAAGTTTTGATTAAAGCTAAATATGTTTTTAAATAAGCATCTATGTTTAGAATAAACTTTTACATTTCCAGCCCATAACCAAATGTGCTAATACGGCTCCAGTAACGTTCCACCGTCAACTTAACGTTATAAACGCAAGGCGTCATTAACCACACGCAGTACCCCCTGCACAGCAACACCCTCTCGGAACGATGTTGGTAGAATTTGCGGCAATTGGAGCGTCCGTTGTTGTTGTTGTTGGTGTCGTCGTCGTCGTTGTTGCTGGAGCTGTTGTTGTCGTTGTTTGGCGACGGTTGTTTCCTTTGCCATTCTTACCTGGAAGGGGAAATTAGATTAGCAGCCCATGATAAACTAGTGAAAATATTTGCTTTGACATCGCTTTGAACTCAGATGACAATGCTATGACGTCACAATATTTGACGTAATAATGCTATGATGCCATTAGGATTAAGACGTCATAATAATGTCATCTAAAAGGTAACTATTGAAATATGATTTGGATGATAAATAAGATATCACCCTAGTGCATTCTGATCTCAAGTGTATCAAGACTCTTTGATAAAAGTAAAGTCATATTTGAAACTTTTACTAACTCGTGCTGATACATTTAATTCCGAAGACACTAGGGTGAGATTATCTATATATGACAGCTAGCGCTAAACAAGCAAGTGCATATATAAATCAACTTTATAAATGGGCGTTTATTATATTATATTATATTATATTATATTATATTATATTATATTATATTATATTATATTATATTATATTATATTATATTATATTATATTATATTATTTAATATCTTATTACCCATATGGTTAATCATAAGCGATGACATATTTTCAATATCAGCACAAATGCACATATTTTGCCTAGCAACGATTGTTTCAGCGCGAGTGACCGTATTTAGTCGCATGTGACGTCATAAAACCATTGTTCATGACGTCACTGTAGCGGGCCGCGGCATGGGAAGAGGGCTGTGTTCTAAATATTTCCATGCGTTTGAAATGAAATAGAATCGGTAATAAAGAAATTATTACCCTCGGAAGTGTTTCATATGACTTTTACGAAACTCGTGCTGATTTTATGTATAACCCTCGCTCTCGCTCGGGTAATATAAAAATTCACACTCGTTTCGTATAAGTCATATGACAAACTTCCTCGGGTAATAATCTCTATATATTATATTATATTATATCATATCATATCATATCATATCATATCATATCATATCATATCATATCATATATCATATTATATTATATTATATTATATTTATATTACAAGTTTTAAGACATACCTTTTACAGATTTCGTTCCAGCGAGCGCACAGTTTATGAGGAGGATTCCGAGAACAAAAAACACGCTCCTCATCTGTGGATTATACAAAAAACATAAATGATTATTAATTCAAGTTTAAAAGAATCCAAACCATGTATGTATTTCAAATATATGTTTCCATTTTCAAGATTGGGAATCACCACATCGCTCCCACGTTCACCTCTGTTACAGAGTGGCCACATTTCGCAAATCCCTCAAAATATCAGAAGAGTGAAAATTTGCAACACGGATTCGGTCCTTTTTTTATTTTTTTATTTTTTTTCAAATATCGTGTTTCATTTTCGACCTCTGGTGGGATGTTTTTGCGCATCGAATCTAGTTGGGGTCATCTGAAAGAATTCGCATTAAATTCTCATTTTTTAAGTTTAACGTAGAGATATTTTCTCCATTTTGAAATTATAAATGATGAATTTTTTTTTCAATGACTCACTGATGATTTATATATCAATCATGTATATATTCAAATAGGCAAACAAGTAACACTAACATATTTTGTCAAGTATATATCGCAAGTAAGGAAAAGGTGAAAACGTCTTATTCAGTTTGATTCTTATTGAAGAGTCGCTGGGAACAAACTTTCTCATGATGAACATAAATTTTGAATAATTACATTGGATATATGCAGAAATTTTTCAATGTTGCGAATGTTTTAATGTATGGGATGTTTGGTTATTTACTGTGTTGTTTTGCTTAATAAATATTATATTTGATGGTTTTCTATCAGATTTAGAACATTATTACTGTTTTCTGGATAACCGAAGATCACAGTTTGCTTTGATAGGTTTGATTGACACTGTATTTTTTATTCGTTCTAATTGCTTGTACTATCCACATACATTTTAATATTTCGCAATCATTTCGCATCAGTGTTCCCGCGCGTTTTTGTGTCTTTATAGCCCATTTTTTTTCAATAAAGTAATTGTAGGTAGGAATCTGTGTATCAAACAGTATTGGAAACATATATGGTTTCCTAGCTGAGTGGCATTTGTGAGGGGATTGGTGTATTATTTTCCATTCATCTTCTGAGAGACCACAATCTTGATCTCTCCCCCCCCCCCCCCCCCCCCCCCCCCTTATTTTCGTAATTTATTTGGTGTCAATTTGTTTTCAAGTTGTAATATATCGTAAAGTTCCCTGCACCCAGTTTTATTTCCCGTTGAACTTTCACGAAAATAGGGATGTTTACAGTTCATTACAATATGTTGTGAATCTACGTATGTTTTACTGCTGCGATGATACACGCATATTAAAGAAAATTTGTCTTTACTTTATTTAAACTTTTGTAAAAGTTTATGATTTAAAACATTTCTTTTTCCGGGTATCCAAATGCATTTTCATCTCATCAAAGTGGAGGAGGGAGCCACGTTTACCTTGAATCCAGTGAGTCATTTTGTTCAAGATTTTTGTTAATTCACACATTTTGTTTTTGTTCATATTGTTATGAGTATCATCTATTTTCAATAATTCATATGTATCACCATACAAATATTATATCTTCATGAGTTCATATATACACATTCAATAGATTTTACCTTATACACCTAGCTTGTACCCAGCCAAATTTTAGCCCAAGCAATCAATCTTAACTTACATCACAACCTTAAAAGAATTTCCAAGGCCAGCTTACTCTTATGTAATACTATTAACAATAAGCCTCACTGCACGCTTAAGATAAGCCAATTTCAAAGTTATTGGCAGTTAAGTTTAACATCACCAGTCGTCAGTTTGTCCTTTGGAAGCATTTCCCATGTCCAGTTTAGCCATGTCGGCTCCTGTACCTAAGGACTTTTCTAGCATGGCTTTTGGATTTACCATGCTAATTTATGGACTGTGAAATGTAAGATATTGCTATTATCTGAAATATATTTCTGTGCTGTGATATTTTGTTAGACTTCCAAACAATCTGTATCTTTATTTTCATATTTTATTTGTAATTAAATATGTATATATTTTACTTGTTGTGTCTGACCCGTCTTTTTGTTATGTCTGGTCCGCCACTCGTAACAAAATTTTCTCCATAGAATATTAGGTGTTGGTAAATATACTATGGCATCCACTTCGATATCTCTTTATAACCATTTAATCCATAGAAAAACATCTTACGTATAAGTCGAAACTGCATGTGGCAATTTTTGTGCGAATGAATTTTTATCGTTCGAGCCAGAGGAATAGATTCGCGTAGCTTAACCGCATTAGGTAGTTTTGATTCAAATTCTGGTTTTGTTCTAAAATAATAGTTTTGCAATAGGTAAGGTTTGCTTTTAGCATCGTAAAATCACTTTATTATTTAGGAAAACGTGCTATAAAGTGTATTTTGAACTTTCTCTAAGCTTTACCTTCCATCTTTTTATAATATATGACATCAATGTTTGATTAAAACCTCCTCCATCATTATGCTTGACCAAACTATAGACCCTCGAAAACAAAATTGGTTTTTAGATTTACTTTGCACTTAAACTACAAATCTTAAAGGCACTATTGCAAATAACTAATTCGTATATACAACGAATGCACAGATAACGCATAGCTCTCCATATTACAAACGATCTGCACCTCGTAAGTTATTTAACAAATATTTACGTATAGAGGTTCTTGAGTTGGTTATTAAATGACCGGAAATACTTCTTGCAACGTTGCATTAAATCTGCATGACCTACGATATCGAAAATATTCAGAACTTCACTAACCTTATCATTTTATATCACCTTTTTATACTTAACTTGAGAATAAATCGTCTTGTTGGTATCGACCTTCGAAAGAAAATATTTAATGTCAGTTTCTCAATTTGGTTTGAGATACGTCCATTGACATCAATAAATGTGTTAACAAATTCACAAAGACGACATAGATATGTGAGTTTGTCCATCAAATCATATGACAGCGTTGTAACAGCTATACATTTGTATCTAAAAAATGAACTAATATGTCGGTGTGACAGTAAATATATTATTGAGCAATGAATTTGTATTACCAAAACACAAGAACGTTAAATTCTTAAATCAAATATCACCTTACCTTGTTGGAGGGAGCAGGGCTATATTGTATGTCGCGCTTCAGCTAACAAACGACTTTGGCGACACGTACGCTTCCTGTATCGACCAGGTGTTTTTACATTGTACAACGATATGATAATACCTATGTATACCGTGATCATACCATACTTGTAGGTAATGTTTAACCTTTTTACCTCCGTAGCATTAATGAGTTATTAGTTAATGTTGACCATTTTCCACAAAGAAATGTTTTGATGCCTTCAATAGTTTACGAATAAGTTGCTTTATACAATAATGATTTATGTTTTGACAGCCTTTAATAGATCACACATTCAATATAGACGTAAACATTAGTTCAACTTCATTTTCAATATGTGAATAACTTACAGCTTTCTATTATTATTATTATTGTTATTATTATTATTATTAAATAATTGGTATGATTTATAGGTTTAAAGTCGCTTTATTGAATATTTATAGTATCAAGAAGAAAATGCTTCTACGTCTACACTAGTCAGGTTTGATCAATGTTCTTTATATTATGATATAAAAGATTATTGAATGAATGACACAAACGGCTTTGTGGTGACGTTATAAAGAGCCCGATTGAATGGCCAGACCGTACTTGCTACTGAGACATTGAAGGAGTGCGTCATTTCGATGTGTTGTTTTCTTCAAGGATAAACTTCAAAGCTAACCAACAAATCTAGAACAGTAAACAGTTAAACACACCATCTGTAAATGACCGATTTATGTTATTTTTAAATCACAAACAAGGGAGAAAAAAACATTCCAACATTCGTCAAAGACGAGTAGAGTATTTCATGGATTTCATAAACCTACAGTGACGTAAGTATATTGTACATATTAAATGTTGCCGCATTGTAATATAATCCAACTCAACTCCCTGGGGAGTATACACACACCCGGGGAGTAACATCCGTTCTACACCATTGGGAGTACACATTCACCCCAACACCATTGAGAGTATACATTCACCTCAACACCATGGGGACTATACATTCACCTCAACACCATTGGGAGTATACATCCGTTCAACACCATGGGGAGTATACATTCACCTCAACACCATGGGGAGTATACATTCACCTCATTACCATGGGGACTATACATTCACCTCAACACCATTGGGAGTATACATCCGTTCAACACCATGGGGAGTATTCATTCACCTCAACACCATGGGGAGTATACATCCGTTCAACACCATGGGGAGTATACATTCACCTCAACACCATGGGGAGTATACATCCGTTCAACACCATTGGGAGTATGCATTCACCTCAACACCACGGGGAGTATACATTCACCTCAACACCATTGGGAGTATACATCCGTTCAACACCATGGGGAGTATACATTCACCTCAACACCATGGGGAGTATACATTCACCTCAACACCATGGGGACTATACATTCACCTCAACACCATTGGGAGTATACATCCGTTCAACACCATGGGGAGTATACATTCACCTCAACACCATGGGGAGTATACATTCACCTCAACACCATGGGGACTATACATTCACCTCAACACCATTGGGAGTATACATCCGTTCAACACCATGGGGAGTATACATTCACCTCAACACCATGGGGACTATACATTCACCTCATTACCATGGGGAGTATTCATCTGTTCAACACCATGGGGAGTATACATTCACCTCAACACCATTGAGAGTATACATTCACCTCAACACCATGGGGACTATACATTCACCTCAACACCATTGGGAGTATACATCCGTTCAACACCATGGGGAGTATACATTCACCTCAACACCATGGGGAGTATACATTCACCTCAACACCATGGGGACTATACATTCACCTCAACACCATTGGGAGTATACATCCGTTCAACACCATGGGGAGTATACATTCACCTCAACACCATGGGGACTATACATTCACCTCATTACCATGGGGAGTATTCATCTGTTCAACACCATGGGGAGTATACATTCACCTCAACACCATGGGGAGTATACATCCGTTCAACACCATGGGGAGTATGCATTCACCTCAACACCATGGGGAGTATACATCCGTTCAACACCATGGGGAGTATTCATTCACCTCAACACCATGGGGAGTATACATCCGTTCAACACCATGGGGAGTATACATTCACCTCAACACCATGGGGAGTATACATCCGTTCAACACCATTGGGAGTATGCATTCACCTCAACACCACGGGGAGTATACATCCGTTCAACACCATGGGGAGTATGCATTCACCTCAACACCATGAGGAGTATACATTCACCTCAACACCATGGGGAGTATACATTCACCTCAACACCATGGGGACTATACATTCACCTCAACACCATTGGGAGTATACATCCGTTCAACACCATGGGGAGTATGCATTCACCTCAACACCACGGGGAGTATACATCCGTTCAACACCATGGGGAGTATGCATTCACCTCAACACCATGGGGAGTATACATTCACCTCAACACCATGGGGAGTATACATTCACCTCAACACCATGGGGAGTATACATCCGTTCAACACCATGGGGAGTATACATTCACCTCAACACCATGGGGAGTATACATCCGTTCAACACCATGGGGAGTATACATTCACCTCAACACCATGGGGAGTATACATTCACCTCAACACCATGGGGACTATACATTCACCTCAACACCATGGGGAGTATACATCCGTTCAACACCATTGGGAGTATGCATTCACCTCAACACCACGGGGAGTATACATCCGTTCAACACCATGGGGAGTATGCATTCACCTCAACACCATGGGGAGTATACATTCACCTCAACACCATGGGGAGTATACATTCACCTCAACACCATGGGGAGTATACATCCGTTCAACACCATGGGGAGTATACATTCACCTCAACACCATGGGGAGTATACATCCGTTCAACACCATGGGGAGTATACATTCACCTCAACACCATGGGGAGTATACATTCACCTCAACACCATGGGGACTATACATTCACCTCATTACCATGGGGAGTATTCATCTGTTCAACACCATGGGGAGTATACATTCACCTCAACACCATGGGGAGTATACATCCGTTCAACACCATGGGGAGTATGCATTCACCTCAACACCATGGGGACTATACATTCACCTCAACACCATGGGGAGTATACATCCGTTCAACACCATGGGGAGTATTCATTCACCTCAACACCATGGGGAGTATACATCCGTTCAACACCATGGGGACTATACATTCACCTCAACACCATGGGGAGTATACATCCGTTCCAACACCATGGGGAGTATGCATTCACCTCCACACCATGAGGAGTATACATTCACCTCAACACAATGGGGAGTATACATCCGTTCAACACCATGGGGAGTATACATTCACCTCAACACCATGGGGAGTATACATCCGTTCAACACCATTTGGAGTTAACATTCACCTCAACACCATGGGGAGTATACATTCACCTCAACACCACGGGGAGTATACATCCGTTCAACACCATGGGGAGTATGCATTCACCTCAACACCATGATGAGTATACATTCACCTCAACACCATGGGGAGTAAACATTCACCTCAACACCATGGGGAGTATACATCCGTTCAACACCATTGGGAGTATGCATTCACCTCAACACCATGGGGAGTATACATTCACCTCAACACCATTGGGAGTATGCATTCACCTCAACACCATGGGGAGTATACATTCACCTCAACACCATTGGGAGTATGCATACACCTCAACTCCATGGGGAGTATATATTCAACTCAACTCCATGGGGAGTATACATCCGTTCAACACCATTTGGAGTTAACATTCACCTCAACACCATGGGGAGTATACATTCACCTCAACACCACGGGGAGTATACATCCGTTCAACACCATGGGGAGTATGCATTCACCTCAACACCATGATGAGTATACATTCACCTCAACACCATGGGGAGTAAACATTCACCTCAACACCATGGGGAGTATACATCCGTTCAACACCATTGGGAGTATGCATTCACCTCAACACCATGGGGAGTATACATTCACCTCAACACCATTGGGAGTATGCATTCACCTCAACACCATGGGGAGTATACATTCACCTCAACACCATTGGGAGTATGCATACACCTCAACTCCATGGGGAGTATATATTCAACTCAACTCCATGGGGAGTATACATCCGTTCAACACCATTTGGAGTTAACATTCACCTCAACACCATGGGGAGTATACATTCACCTCAACACCACGGGGAGTATACATCCGTTCAACACCATGGGGAGTATGCATTCACCTCAACACCATGATGAGTATACATTCACCTCAACACCATGGGGAGTAAACATTCACCTCAACACCATGGGGAGTATACATCCGTTCAACACCATTGGGAGTATGCATTCACCTCAACACCATGGGGAGTATACATTCACCTCAACACCATTGGGAGTATGCATTCACCTCAACTCCATGGGGAGTATATATTCAACTCAACTCCATGGGGAGTATACATCCGTTCAACACCATTGGGAGTATGCATTAACCTCAACTCCATGGGGAGTATATATTCAACTCAACTCCATGGGGAGTATACATCCAACCCAACACCATGCATGGAGAGTATACTCAAGGAAGCAGCTTGATACGAGAATAAGTGTCTGGTAACGCTAAGATTAACACAGTTCCTTGTGGTTTTCTTAGCTTAAGAAAATGGACTTCATCGAAATTACAAATAAAACCTTCCCGCCTCATTGAAGTCATAGCTTGAACCAAATATAAAAGTGTGTCATAACACTCTTTTGAGAGGTTTGATTTCAATCAAAGTAGCAGGTCATTTCATTGGCTCACTCAAATCAATGGCGGTTATTTTCAGCATAGATTTTATCATATCCCAGGAATGATAAAGTGAGAAGCAACTGAACATAGAGCTCTGGGTAACCAGGATGAAGTGTGACATTTAGACCAAAGTTTGAAGATTTGAGGATGTAGGTTAATTGGCTAATAGGGAGGGATGTATTTTTTTTTTTTTTTTTTTTAATCCTTTAAAAGCACTTCAGCACTTTGGGGAAGATATTAAAAGTTTTTGAGATTGTAGAGCAATTGTATGCAAATTAGTGGTATTGAATCACAATATGATATCCATCCATCCAATGTAATGATAGGGGCAGGTAACTCCTGTTACCATCTGTACCTTCATGTTACACACCATGATGTTACATAGTTAGCTTAGGTCTTAGTGATGTGTGCACTGATAACAAAACATGTGCCACTTTAGACTGCTGTTAGACCATGTGGATAGGAATAAAACCGTTCTTGGTAGAATCAATATTTTGAAACTTTTATTCCTAGAAACACTGTCGATTGTGATCAGACTAAACCAAAACAAAATAAATGAACTCCATTTTCTTGTAGAAAAATTTAATTTCTAATAAATAATTCAAATTTCTATCACTCTCATTTAAATCAGATGGAAACAATGACTCCTTCGTCAATGCATTTCTGATCTGAGAAATGCTCTATAGGGGTCGTGTCAGGTGGCAGTGCATGTAACCTTTCACAGTTTCTAACAATCTGAGACCCGATAAAATATCAAATTGCTGTGATGGCTTTCAAGCCTCGTAGCTGATAGGTTGAAATGCAAATTTCACCTGACACGACTCTTAAGGAGCAGTAGTCGGATCAGAAATGCAGGGAGGAAATGTGAAAGGTTCTCTCTAGTTTCAATGAGACTAACTTCTGTCGTTACATAATGATTACACTCCAGTTGATACAGCACTAAAACCTTCATCACACACAGTAACATACCACTTACAAATTAAACTGTTATAACAAATATTTTACAAATGTCCAAGGACCAGTAAAATAACTTCTAGCTTCTCTCTCATTATGGTCAAATGAAACATCCATATCCATATAGCTGGTGACGAGATTTCCACATGATTCGTATCAGCTTTTTAATTTCGATAAATGGAGACTGATATACCGGATAAGTGTGTCATATAACTTGTAACATGTGTGAATTTTTTAATTTAAGAGAGTAAGCAATGGTAAATAAAAATCATATGACACGCTTACTCATGTAGTATTTTTCATTTTCAACAGTGCAACTCAGAAATGTCAGAATTTTCATCTCATGTCTAAACAGACCACTTAATACAGAAACTTAAACAATAATTATTGGGTTTTTTTGGCAAAAGTGATATAAAAATCAATATAAGGCTTATTCTCAATGCATAAAATTTCCAATGACCAATGTTGATTAAATATGCAAAAAGTGGACTCTTTAGGATATATGTACTATATACAGCCATCCCTTACATTCATTTAATAATCAACACTAGTTACCAAATTTCATGTAATTCATAACCACTAAAAACAAATTCCTGAAATGATGCCTTAAATCTAGAAACTTCACACATTACGTCATGTATCACACTGTTTCCTCACATTGCTACTTTTGTTCTGACAAACTGGATTTACTTCAGGATATTTCTGTAGAAAAATAAACAAATAGCCCAAATGAAAAACATGCTTTACACATTAGCCAGGGTTATATCATTGCCTGTATAATATTCATGTCCTCTTAAATTAGATGTTCTCTCCCCTGTATGTTTATTTGTAATCAAATGTAGGAAAACTTTCTACTTATCAATATTGAGAAATCAACCAGTAAAAATAGTCTATGACATTGACTATCATGTGACCAAATTGCTCCATCTTTGGCTAATCAATGCCCTGGTGAAGTTTGTCAGCTTTTCTGAGCAAGATTTTCAGTGCATGTGCAAAAACTAAACTAGAAATTAGAAATATTAAAGAACCAAAATAAGTGACTCGGAACATCAATGTAACAGTCAGACATTTGCAGGAATTGTTTTTCATGGGTGCCATTTTGATTATTTTGCAAATGAAACAGAATAACAAAATGGCCACGACAGGGGAGGTAACTCAAGGCAACTTTCTAAAAGTTCAGATGACAGCACTGTAATCCTTAAAGAAATTATGACAACTGCAATAAGGCTTTTATTAGCCTCGCTGGAGACTTGCACGAGTCATGCCTTGAGGGCCAAGTTAGATAACTCTGTCCCATTCATATTTCATCAATTATAAACACATTATAGCCATCAAGCTGTCAAGGGTTTCCACGGACATCATGCCAAACTTTCATCACCGCTTCTCTATTCTTCCAGATTAGATCCTTGCCGTATGTTGCATACCAGCTGGAATAGAACATAACAAATGGTTAGCGGATGCCCTTGAGTCTTAGATGGGCAATTTGAAGCATCACATAGTGTCAATAGCCTATTGCTTATTCTACCGAGTGGCAGTTCAAGGAATTTTAATGGAGGGTTCACCCTTACTAGTTTCTTATTTTACGGTCGATGTTTTAAAAAAAATTTTTTTAAACAACTGAAACACCCCTGCTACCCACCAAATCTGCTACTGCTACCAAATAAACATTTATCCTACATAAAATCCATATTGTGTTACATTCCCAACATGATTCTTCTTCTTAAAGTGTATACATTATTTCCCAAATTCAATCCCTGCATCATTGTTTGAACATGACTAACTTATATAAGCAATGATATATAAAAAAACTTACATGCCAAACAGCATTCCCCCTAAATGTGCGGCGTGATCAAAGAGTCGCCATCCAAGCAGGAGACCAGCGACGTCAAACAAGACTATACCTGTCATCGCCTGCAATGATGAAGACTAAATCCATAAATAACTGATAAAAGATTACTTTTTTTTACACGACATATTCAAGGTCAAGACAATTCATGTGGATAACAACTTCTTTGTTTTCAAAATCTATAAATAAAATAATAGATTACTTTTTTTTTACACAACAAATTCAAAGTCAAGACAATTAATATTCATATGGATAACAATTTCTTTATTTGATTTCTTACGACGTTTCTGGCTACTTCTTGCCCTTCCTTCAGTTGACGGTCAACAAGTTTAATAATGTGCCTAACTGTGACCTTCAAACTAGAACGTGAAATTTATTCTTCAAACTAAAGAGAATGATAGAATTGTCGTCATCTTTTCCTTAATGTATCTATCACAAAAGCGGAATAACCAGTCATTTTGTAAAGGGAGGTAAGTCAAGGGTATGTGAACTTACAGTGCCAGCAGAGAAGGAGTGTGGTAGAAGTTCTCCGACAAACGCGATACTGAGTCTAGCGTTTGGGTAGGATACACA
Organism: Phorcus lineatus; assembly: GCA_921293015.1. Taxonomy (NCBI): domain Eukaryota; kingdom Metazoa; phylum Mollusca; class Gastropoda; order Trochida; family Trochidae; genus Phorcus; species Phorcus lineatus. The sequence goes on along the minus strand of OV121095.1, from coordinate 12,492,749 downwards.
CACTGCCCCGAGGATAGCCATCAGAGCACCTGACTATGAACAATTTTTAATACAAGTGATAACTGATGAAATTCAATGATAGTTCATTTATAAAAAAGCAAACATGGAGACAGCCTCTACCAAAAGAACACGATACATACCTGTATACTCCTCTGAAAATATCCAATATATCAGAGGTTTTAAAATTACCAATTTCTGTATATTATTGCAGAAACACATTACAAAAAAACGTGATTTTACTGAAAGTAGTAAACAGAAAGAGTTTGATTCTCGATAAAGTCTAAACTTTGAAACTTTTATTCCTCGGAACACGTTTCCCTTTAATCAGACGAGATTAAAATCTAACTCAGCGCTTAACCTCTGGGTTATCCAGAATACTCACAGCACCGAGAGATGGAACCATGCGACCTTTTAGAGTCTTTGCCACTAGACTTGTGAAGGAGGAGAAGGCAGCTGAAAATAGATATTTGCTTGTAACATTATAACATCGCCAGTGGTGACCATACTCCATCATACAAACTCCACAGGATTGTGTCCACACACAGCTCACAAAATTGCCAATTGCCAACTTGACACCATTGCCCATACCAACAGCTTACCAACTTGACACCATTCCTCATACCAACAGCTTACCAATATGCCACCAATGCCCCTACAAACAGCTTACCAATTTGCACACCAGACCTTTAGTTGGTAAGCTGTTGCCTAATATTGAGAGTGAGGGTCTGAATTCTGCAAGGGGCTCAAACTGAATAGGACATGAATTTGAACTTTTGCACACTAAATGTCAAATATTTCTAAAATATTTGCTTGAAAATATATCAAATTGTAGTTGTGACATTACCCTTTTCTGAGGCGCAATGTAGAATTTTAAAATCAGTGCAGTTATATAAAAGTTGCAAGTCAAGTTCTTCAGGATAAAAACAATTTGTCCAACAAGTAATGGGTCAAATAGGTCCTTATAGGTCATAGGAGCTGATCTGAACAATAGTACATCAGTAATAAAAATCAAAGAAATCTACAACCAGAGGTTCCTTTAAATATTACCCATATCATTTTTTTGACAACTCAAGTTGTTCCTCTCACATGTTTATCCTCGAAAACAAAATTTTAGCTACAGAGGAAGGGTGAGGAAAGGGTACTTTTCAGAGTTTAAAACTGCAGAATCTTACGCAGAATTTAATAAAATGGGATGCAGAATTGACTATATATGCCGCAGAATAATGGCAGAATTCTAAATAATTCTCTGCTGAATCAAGTAGGGAATGCTTTAAGATGCATTTAAAAGTAAGTTTAGGACAAAGATAGAAAGGTAAAAAAAACTAGAGTGCTTACAAAGCACACCTGCACATTCAAAGCAATCTGTTCAGCAGCTTATGTGAAAGTGACCATGCGCAATGTCAGTCACGAACTAATATCATTTTTTTAAGGGCAATAGACTATCTTACACATACCTGCACTGAGAAAGACGGCGGAGAGTTGCTCGCGGCCGAAAAGACTGAGAGCGATTGAGGAGAATGACCACAGCACGTACATGTTGCAGAAGAGATGCAGGAAGCTGTAGTGGCTGAAGGAACACAGCAGCATGGACGACAGAGGACCACCTGCCGGACAACATAGGGTTAACATCAGGGATGTAGCTATAGATGAAACTATCGAGGTATCATGATATCTGCAGTGTCGATAGTTCTTCATGGATAGTTATTTTTAAAAACAATCGATACTGGTCATGAAGGGCATAAGCAAGAGTATCCTTCACAGCGTTACCCCCCATCACATCTGGACAAGTGCACTTATAAAACATATGACATCAGCTATGTTTCGCAATATTGGTAATAATCATGAACTGACCAGATTGACAGGAGAACTATCTGGTCATGAAGGGCATAAGAGAGAGAATCCTTCACAGCACTACTCCCCTTCACATCTAGACAAATGCACATATTAGAAATATTAAATAACCTATGTTTCGCAATATCGGTAATAATCATGAACGCAACTGACCAGGTTGACAAGAGAACTATCTGGTCATGAAGGGCATAAGCGAGAGTATCCTTCACAGCATTACCCCCCATCACATCTGGATAATTAAGTGCACATATAAAACATATAACATCACCTATGTTTCGCAATATTGGTAATAATCATGAACTGACCAGATTGACAGGAGAACTATCTGGTCATGAAGGGCATAAGAGAGAGAATCCTTCACAGCACTACTCCCCTTCACATCTAGACAAATGCACATATTAGAAATATTAAATAACCTATGTTTCGCAATATCGGTAATAATCATGAACGCAACTGACCAGGTTGACAAGAGAAGTATCTTGTCATGAAGGGCATCAGGGCCGGCACTCTCCACAACAGAAACACACCAACATTCGCCATAATGAGTCCAGCAACCATTTTCTGTCCTTGGCTGAAGTTGTTCCACATTGTGTTCACCTGATAAAAATTATACACAAGATGACTGATACGTCCATATTTTATAAAATGTGTCATGTTTCATTTTTAACCAAGTTCAGAATATTCCCAAGAAAGGCGCAATTGACACCAGTCCTAATTACCATTTCAGTGCCTCCTCTATACTACTGAGGCTGAACATTAAATACAGAAAAATATGAAGTTAGAAGTAAAAACAATCCATGGATTCTTTTCATATATATCAAGAAAGAGTAAACATCGGAAGGTTCCGACTGGATCAGTCTTCTTTAATACAATAGGAAGAATTCATTTCACTGGTCGAAATGAATTCATCTTGAAAAGACCAATACACTTGTCGAAATGAATTCATCTTATTGTATGAAAGACGATTGATCCAATCCAAACCAACAGGTGTTTACTCTTTCTTATATACAACCTTCCTTCGTGTTAGAAATCAATTCTCCTTTTTTAATATATATACATATATATGTATATATATTATAAGCACTGTAAAGATAATTTTCAATTTTGTATATTTTTTAAGACTTTCTTTAAGTGATAGACTTATCTGAAATCAACAATACCCTACATGTGCTCTGAATCCAAAACTTTTCTCCAACATTGACTCCAGACTTCGCCGTCGTTCTGTTGACATCAGACGCTTTGCATGATACCGCATCACTTCGTACTGCCAGACCATTGCTCCTGTGAAACTAACTCCACAAATCTGAAACAAATTATATCAAAATATCAGGAGGCTTTCATTTCCATTTCTTTTTTCAAAAGATCATTTATGAACATACACTTTTGTATGAAATGAGACGATGACATCTGACCAATCTCATTCTCTGCAGGCCCTGTATCAATCCTTACCATATAGTCTAAAATCTCATCTTTCGTAATCATTTTGTTATGTGAGGGAAAATGAAGATAACATCCACGGAAAAAGTTGAAGCACCTCTGAACAAAAACCCCATTTTTACAGTAAACCTCTCATTTTAAAGTTTTGGATCCACCACTGGATATAATGTCGAACAGCTTTATAGTGAATTTAAAACATCAGATGTATTGCTACTGAAAATACATATGGTCTAAATAGTTTGCCATTTTTGCTTTGCTCTTTATGACTACAGTGTTTCCACTGGCTTTTTTTTACTACCGTTCATCATGTCAGACGGCTTTACAAAATACCAGACAGGTTTTCTACCATCTTTTAGGCCTAAGGCTACTATTTATCCCACCGAAGTTGATCGAAACATTTATCTGCTTCTCCATTTCTATTGAAAGTTGAAATGTGTTTTTAATGTAAACATTGGCTCTTAAAATAATAATTTCAGCATAAAGTATCCGGATGATTTTATCTTGCGCACTTCATGATTAAAGTCTATTCTACACAAACTAAACAGATTATCATTGTATTATTTTATTTTACATCACTCATTGTTGATGTTTATCGGCCATCATGTCCTGCAGTCTTTTTTAAAACAATAAATTATCATAATTTTCACCGGACAATGACCCAAATTTATCAGATATCAGAAACACATTCCTTAATTGCCATTATTTGGTAAAATAAACAGTTTGATAAGGTGATATCAAATAAAACAACTCACTGCTACTGTAAAGACTAAGGGTCTAAAAAGTTGTCCTCTTGGCTGTTTTGCTTGTTTTAAGACTACATGATCTTCTTCCTTCAGCCTTCTTCTTGACTGAAAACTCCTGTGTGACCACTGAAAATTCTTGTTGACGAATCTGTGATGTCCATTTCTAAAAAGGCCATTCTCCCCAACAGGTTGAAAGGTGAATGATCTAAAATTAGTCTGGATAGAGGGTAGTTTGATAGGCCGAATACTTGATAACTGTGCATATCTGAAATAAAGTTTTCTAAAGAGTTGAATTACGTATTCCTCATTAATTTATGGAATGTTTTATTCGCTTAATTTCTTTAAATATCCAGATGAACACTGTAAAATACATTCATTAAAATAATAAACATTTATACATTAGAAATCTGAAAAATTACTCTGCGCGAAAATAGAAGCTCTTTACGGTGATGTGAATTTTTATGAAAACTGATTGAGTGCGTTAGTTTTTAATGTTATTACTGGTATACAAAAATAAAATTCAAAAGTAGTTTCAGTTACTTTACCTGTTTAATGTTGACAGTATTTTAATTCGACCGAAAATACACTGTTTAACTGCATTAGTAAACACCATACTTTATTTCGTCAGAATATTAGAGTGATGTCCCTTGGTTATCTGTAAATATATTCTAAAGAAAACGGATAATGAATTTTTCTAATTTATCAATATATTTGTGCCCCCTCTAATGTGTAGGTTCCGATAGGAATGATGTAACAGATTCTAGAATAAATGGCATATCAATTTTGATTTTTAAAAAGCATTTCTTAAAATTAAGGAGACTAATAAAATAATCGAGTAAGATTACCATAAATTTACATGTATTAATTAATCATTTAACGAGATATATCATTTTCACATCATAATATTATTACTTGTTATAAATTCCCCTACAAACATTACCTTGTCTTCCTCACTCGATAAGGACAGATAGACTCCGTGATTTTCATAACATATCATTTACCTTTGATACGATCCTAAATATCATATGTGCTGATATAAAATCAATACATCTTAAATTTTCATGTCCAAAAGACATATATATATATATATGACAAATACTGGTTTTCCATGGAAATCTAAAAACAGCTTTATAAATGCACAGAGGTGTAGATATCACGTCCAATATACATGGATACTAGTTATATAACCTAACAAACACTATCAACTCCTAACTGCCCTCCTGGCCGATTTAGATAAATCTCCAAAATTACGTTTGACTATTTGACGCGCGCCACTGTCCGGTTTTCGATCATAATTGCTATGTTCTACCTTCATAGTGTCACCGTAAAAAACCAATAGGCTTTAAAATTTGTCTTTTTGGTAACAGTCGATACTTAGCGATAAAATGACACCATTGATTAAGTTTGGCAAAAATGACCCCAACAACTCACGGAGTGGCTCTTTAAGTAAGATAAATTTCATCGTCCATAAATTTATTGCACATCAATCAAATGTCGCATGTTGTCATACCTCAAATTCAAATTGGCATTCTCGCGTTCATCATTGGATATCTGGATTAAGGTAACTATAAATTTCAACAAATAAAGACCTTTGTGTGTGAGCTTGTGTCGTAAGCTAGCTATTACAAAACAAAATGTCATAATCAATAACTTGAATATAACTATCCAAAAAAATTAAAATATCAAGAACGAGATTGAATTTGATTATTGTTATATTTAAAAATCGTCACTAATAACAAATTTGTAAAATATATGAAAATTGTTCCAAAGAAATGTCGTAATGAAAGAAAGTCTTATATCATACTGTAACACTTAAATTATATCTCTGTCGCCGTTTTGTCCAGAACTTTTGACATGGAATTGATAAATGTGTTCGCCATTTTGACTTTCGCCCTTTCGACCAACATATACATGTATCACATCCAAATTCTTATGTTATGGATAAAAAATGCTTTAACCTAATGAATTTGGATATGTTTATATTATGTTTGACTTTACTTAGGTTTTCAGGATATCTATAATAAAATGCGATGAACTTAGCTTTAAAAATACGTCTTTTTTTCTCTATCCATATCAAAATCTGTCCCTGTCATGTGTTATTGAAACTCAATTAGTTTACGTTACAGTGCAATTTGAAACGGACGCTGAAACCATATCAATCAATTATATGCTATCGAACTGTAAACATGGCGATCATAGATTTCAATTAAAATCAAATAGGTAAAAAGACTTATTTTGTTATCAACTGTTTGTTCTCACGAGATCGCGTGTATGTAATATGGTTACTTCCAAAGATCGCTTCCCCTTTCAAATAATCCCCAAAAAATCGTGAATTCAAAACCCATTGAAAAGATATCAATAACACATGCTTGCATAAATAATTAAATTATAATTAACACATGTTTGTACAAGGCAAACTTTAAAACTCTGCATTCCGACTGTTCATTTAAAGGCGCAATGGCACCCCTTTCCCCTTCTAATTGGCTGTTATAAGGCATATGAGGACATTATAGACACTCTCTTTGGCTTTCCATCGATGCAATGAAATAGCTTGCGTTCCTTACAAGTTACCTCCGAATAGGCTATCTGAAGTTGTATCATAGTTGTGAAATGAGGTCGTTTATCAACGTTGAAATAACGTTAAAGTAGGATTGGATCTTAAATTTGCGACGACGTCGAAATCTGACGTCATTTCGACGCCGTTTCAACGTCCAATCCATGACGTATCAACGTTGAAAAGACGTCAGATCGACGTCGAGGCTTGAGGATCATTCAGGTTCTGTTATCATTGTTTTTTTTCGATTTATTCTATGCTTTACTTCATCTATATGTCTATGCTCTGACACCAGATTAAATCAAAGATTTCGTTAGCATCTCGTGACGAGTTATCCATGAAAATGATTAACATCGAGTTGGTATAAATGTTTATATGACACTGCAACAGTTTAGAGCAGAGTGTCATCAAGAAATGTTTGTTACAAATACTACTAACGTTATTCAAACTGAAAATGTATTTTGTCAGTTGTGAAGATAAGTGAAAAAATAAAAACTGTTGACATATACCATATACCTTGTAAACTATAATTAGATCAAAAGACAGAGGTGCCTCCCTCTATTGTGAAATTGAAAGGAATAGACGTTTATCTCTCTAAATCCAATATTAGTAACCCTTCATTAAAAGCTATTATTCTTTTCATTTTTCGTTTCATTGTTTAAAACAATCAATACCTTATTTATGGTAAATAATAATGATAATGATAATGTTATAAAAGTAACCACTTGTCGTTTTTAAGTTGTTCTGATGACGTTTAAACAACGTCAAAAACCAACAACATTTCAACGTTGTTCCGACGTCGAAAATTGGTTGATCAACGTCCTGAGCTGAAATCTACCAAATTTAAACGTCGAACTGACGTCGGATGCCTGCTGATCTGGAATCAACAATGAAAATGTTGAGACGGCCGCTGTGTCGGCTTGGGGATATATATCAGCTGTACACAACACGAATAAATTATATAAGCGACTGAACTTGTAATGTGTGCAGCTTTAGAATTTACCTTAAAGTCATAGTCTCATTTTTGCAAGGCAAATTGTAACAGATGCCGGAGAAATAGTTCACCACTCACAGAAATCTTTCCCCTGACGTTTGCAACAATTTTCAGAACTCTGCAGGCATTCTAGCCCTCAATAATGAAGTTCAAACTACCCTACCCTACCCGAATATTATGTCTTTTGCGAGCGTTAGTCCTTACCACGTCATTTCGCTAAGGTCGTGACGAAGAACGCATAAAATTTCCAAGCTGAATAGGCCTATCCAATGAAAATAGCTAATAGCTTACGCTTTTCAAATAAAGAAATAACAAAAGGGTGGTAAACTCAATGAAGATTGCGTCTGTCATAAGTATCGGCGCTGCGATGACTAGATTTCCGGTGTTTCGTACTCGCGATGGGATTGCACTTGATTCGGTACCTCATCGGTCTGAAACGGCATACGCCAATAAGCTGCTTCATCCAAAACTGTAAAACGGGCATGAAAATGAAAATCTTTGCAAATGCGACAGGAAATATTTGTGTTAGTGATCAGATTTTGTTCGTGAAGAATAATTAGTTCAGTTTAGTTGCCCTACAAAAATGAGACTATGACTTAAACTCTGAACTGAAAACAAAGGATGAAATCCAGGTTATTAAAGCAATCTTGTAAATTAACCGAATTGATAACATTATATTGGCATTGTTATTGGGTTTACCAAAGCGGCATGCTGTCCTCGCTTTTCTGGTTGTAAGACACAGTTTAATATTTCCTTTATTGTAGTTTATGCGGATTTAATGCAACATTGAATTAGATAATTTCGTTTTTTTAGAATCAACTTCATAACCTGAAAACGTACATATTTGCCAAACTACATACCAGATAAATAACCTGAGTGCGTATCATCAGTAACATCGAGAGACGGGCATATGCATTATATGTTTGTTCATTGTGTTTACGAAATATTGGTGTGCGCTAGTGCCTTTAAGGACCACAGTTTTTCCAATGTTTACGTTTGTAACGATTACTTTAGATTAAACCATATATCTTCAAAGATAACCTTTTAAAAGAGAAAGTGACTTTGGTTAAACAATCATTTAATTGTCTAAAATTTACCTCAATAGATGAGAATACACGTGTTTATTGCAGATGACATTTGTTTCAAAAAAGATTTACACCCCTAACGTAAATTAGATAAAATCATTGACATTTAACATGATACTCTTTAATATGATTTAAGAAATATGTTCACACTGTTTTTCTTGAAAAATGCATCAATACAGATTTTATATCCGCTTCCAATAGTTATGCCTTAAACACGGTACCATGTGAAAGTAAAATCGATTGTTTGTAATATTACCGCTTTGATATGCTTCGTAGCACATATTTCTAACAGCTAAGACATAGCAGTAGTAAGCAATTGGTGTTATAAATTAGATTTACTATTGTATCATTATTACCTTATTATTATATTATTTACCATTATCATTGATGGCAATAATATAGGGGTTCATATTTTTTAAACGATGCTCCAGGGCAAAAATATTCTTTTCATCGTGATGTCACGTCAAAAACAATCCTTTTATGTCACAGTGCGCCTATGACGTTGAGTTCCGAATGCGCGTATGCCTATGCTTGGATGTGGATAATGATTAGTTTCTCTGATTTCTCGACTAATAAACAGAATATCATATTGTGTCCATGACATACTATGTTTCAGGGGCGTAGGAACAGGGTTTGTTTTTTTTAAGCCCCCCCACTTTTTTTTTAAGCCCCCCCCCCCCCCCCCCACTTTTTTTTCGAAATGTTTTTTTCAAATTGATTATTTTCCCCTTTCTACTACATATTTCCCAATAACTGGTCTAGTATTGTTACAAAACAGCTACTATGCACTACTTTGAGGGTAGTTTCTAAAACTACTCTGAGCGTAGAACTAAAACATCCAATCATCCTAATTGACGATAATTTTTGGTTACAAAATTTCAATCCAAGCCCCCCCCCCCACTTTCACATTCGCTCCTACGCCCCTCGCTCTCGCTCGGCCAAACTAATATTAAGCACTCGTGTCGTAAACATAGTATGTCATGTACACTCTTATTACTCTCCCGTTGAAGATACCGCCGTTTAATAAATCTACAAAGTTATTACACATTGTGTAATAACATCGCGTGTTGATTGACGTCACATGACGTCACAATCGTTAAACATGACGTCACAATGTTAGCGAGGCAACGACAATGGCTATCCTGGCGATCTGTATGATTTTTCTTTGATATAATTCAGCGAGTAATAAATAAAATACTAAACTCAGTCCCGTATAATTACATTTTTATGAAACTCGTGAATGGTATCGGTATCTAACTCGCTTTCGCTCGTTAAATACCAAACCATACACTCGTTTCATAAATATGTTATTAAACGGGACGTCGTTTAGTATTCTCTATTTATTACTCTCCCGTTGAAGATACCGCCGTTTAATAAATTAACAAAGTTATTACACATTGTGTAATAACATCGCGTGTTGATTGACGTCACCTGACGTCACAATCGTTAAGCATGACGTCACAATGTTAGCGGCGCAGCGACAATGCCGAGGATTTTTATGATTTTTCTTTGATATAATTCAGCGATTAATAAATAAAATACTAAACTCTGTTCCGTATAATTACATTTTTATGAAACCCGTGAATGGTATCGGTATCTAACTTTCGTTGCAAATCAAATCAAAGAAAAACAAAATATTACCATTTTTATTTTTTCAACTAAATTCAGGAATAATCATGTATGATTAAACAACAGCGTTCCATCTGATCTTTTCCCACAAAAATACCCAAAAAGGACTCTTTATATGTCCCTGGAACCAGCAGTAGGCAGCATTTCCTGACAGGTCAAGGGAAGCCAAAAAATGGTTTGACAGAGACAGTAGAGATACGCACTTTGCCGTCTATAACAACCCGGGTTACGTTCGACCCGTCAACCCCGCCATAGTATTGTGAGCCAAGTGTCATGTTTGATAACGTTTCGCTGATCTGGAAATAAATAAATAGATATAAGACATAAATAATCAGGTAAACATCATTTTGATACCAAAGCCTTACCAGCAGAGGTTGGATTAATGAATACGACCAACTTAAGATATTTTTGATAAATTCATTTTTATAACCTAAAAAAAACCTGGATGAAGGTTGACTCATTGAAAATATGTTATAGATGAAACATCACCCATGGACATTATCGTATAAAAAGGATATTTTTCCGAATTATTCAAGGGAACGAGGGCAAGCATCCTAAATTTCTTAAAAATCATATTTTATGGATTTCATGTTCTGAAAAATAATTATACTTATGTTGATTTGACTGAGAACACGAAAGGAGAATATTTCCGACAACCCAAAATCAGACCTTTTATAAAAATGTCTAAAATAAAAGGTGTTTAAGCTCAGCCGTGGTGGTACAGTGGTACAATGATGCCAAAACATTTACAGGCCGTACATTGAAACATAGGTTAGTTTTACCTCCCCCAAGAACAACAGAGTGACTATACATTAAAGATTTATAAAGTACATTGATATTATTTGAAATCCTTATCTAAGTTAAAGCATAAAACCGTAGCACAAGTAAACCAATGAAGATACTGCTATTAAATAAGGTTATAAAAAATCACATAAAAGCATCAAACTAAATTTACCTCAAATTTATTTTCCATGGCTTTAAATTTAATAGAAAAGGGTTTAAATATGTCAAATGGAAATCTTTGCATAATCTTCTGTGCCCCACGCCAGTATCCGCCAAGCTTTCGGTCAATAACGATTATCCGATTGTCTCCATGAAGATTAAACCGCAAAGCCACGTGCGAAATTATGTCCGTTGCGTTTTCAAGATTAAAGGTGATTCTGGAGTCGAGAAAAATATCATTTAGGATTTACAAATTTGCAGCATTTAAAAGTTGGTCTTTTGTATTTTATAAAGATTATGAATTTTTCAATTAAAGAAATTATACATTTCAAAGCTGTGACATAGACAGTGATACAGTCTGGTAAACCAACATCTGTCTTATCCGACACTCTGTAAACCGACAAATACATAGATAATACTAAACGACGTCCCGTTTAATAACATATTCATGAAACGAGTGTGTGGTTTGGTATTTAACGAGCGAAAGCGAGTTAGATACCAATACCATTCACGAGATTCATAAAAATGTAATTATAGGGACTGAGTTAAGTATTCTGCTTATAACTAGCTGAATTATATAAAAGACAAAGCATGAAACTCGCCGAGATTACCACTGTTGCCGCGCCGCTAACATTGTGATGTCATACTTAACGATGTGACGTTAATCAACCCCCGATCTTATTCCACATTGTGTAATACCACTGTTATGGTAACAAAGTGTAATAACATGGTAGATTTATCAAACGGCGGTATCGTCGACGGGCGAGTTATAACTATGGTTTTTAATGGGTCCGTTTCAAACGGAAAAACGCTGATATGATATATTTCTAAACCGATTTTTGTCTGAATCCAGGCCAGGTCGGTTCAGACAGTGTTAACCGTAGTTTGTAAGTTTATTCTCAGGGTTTCACGAGTTTCAATGTTGCTTACTACACCTTTAATAGAGTTCACTATATGACATTCTGGAGATGAAATACATAAAAAGGTTCCAGATATTAGTCACCGATTCTAGCCTTCATGATGTTCAATTACAAGACATGTTTTGCATTCGCGTATTGCATTATCCAATCCCATTTAAATAAGATCGAACTAGTTTCATGAGGTCTTGTGCAGTGACCTTCCAATCGCAGAGCGACTTTGCTAGTGAATGATACCGACGATTTCCATGCCTCGTAGCTGACTGGATAAAGTAAAAGGTGCCTTATCATGACCTCTTGACCTCAGTTCAGAAAAGAAGCGTGGTACGAAGGAAAGGCTTGAACTGATTTTACTGATCTTCGTTTTTGGTAATTGAGATAATTTGTCACTCGATCATACTCACTGGTCAACGTAGCTATACGGATATCCAGTTATGTCCATTTGTGTTTGTGGAGGAAAGCCCCAGGGGATGTTTATAGAGTAGTTGGTAGAACCTGCTTGCATTGCTTTCTGCATGGGAACCAAAAGGTGATTTATTTAAACCAGAGCGCACTGTTATGTCCTAAAGCTTTAATCTTAAGCACAAATATAACTTTCACTAGGAAAAATGTTATTTTAGGTTACTGAGAAACTATGTCCTAAATTTGTTAATGATCGTCGTAAAATAGAATATATTCCAAATTAAACAACAGAAAAAATACCAAACTTGAAACACGTCAAGGAAGACATTAAGACAATGTATTATATTGACCGCTTTAATGCCTACTTAAACTGCAAACATCAAATTCTGGTCGTTATGTCAAGACCTTTTTTTGTATTCTTACATACACTCTTGTATTTCATGTACATATCTTTCCCATCAATTGCTTGTAAATCAAACACTGTGTTTAAGTAATCTTGTTGTCTTGGTGTCTTGTATAAAGATACATAAAAAAAAATTTAAATCTTAAGCATTTATCAAGAGCAACAGCATGTAATATATCTATCAGAACACCCTGTATGAAAAAATATCCCAAAAACCAAATCACTAAACTTGTTTAGGAATTTATGACGGAGCTAGGATCAAGATTGTTTTACCAAATTCTCCAAAAAATACAGAGTGATGTTAAAAAATTATGCTCCTCTATTCATTGATTTGAGGTTTTATGACATTCCAATATAATGATGAAGACCACATCTATAAACTTTCAAATTTCCAAACCATATTTCAACTCTTGGTCGAAAAAGTGAAACGATCACCGATGCCTATTGAACTGAGCCGTTTAAAGTTCCACTGATATCACACATAACGAAAAATATTATAACTCATCCGTTTAATGTGATTATAAAATCAATATTACAGTTGTTTCAAATTATTTTCCGAGAAGTGTCTACTTGAAAGTCATTATTCATTATAAATTGATTTAATAACCGTTCACTTTCAATTTGATTTTGGTCAACAGTTTGGTTTTATATAGTTGTAGACTATAATAAAGAACTTATAGGTGTAGCACTAAATTTATAACGATTTCTTCACTTACCAGCTGACGCTGCCGGAAGGTAGACTGACAGCAGTTGCCTCTGACCGCTGTCCAGTTACCCATGTCCGTGCATCGACTGACCAACACCCCACACGGGCTTTCGTCCGCGTTACAGCTTAAGACGGTGTAACGTGCCTTGACCGTCTCCCCCTTCACCTCCAGTGTGTCCAGTCTTACGTTTACGTAGTTTGGAGGTGAGGAGCATTCGCGTGTGAGTTGACCTACAAGCAAGAACGAAAGTAGATAATCATCTAACTGCGTACACTAACCATAAAACACTTTCTATACATAGAGGATACTAAACGACCTTCCATTTAATACTATTTTGTTCAAACGAGTTAATGATTAAGTATAAAACGAGCGAAAGCGAGTTTGATACCTAAAAATTAACGAGTTTAATAAAAAAAAGAAGTATTTAAATGAAGGAAGTTAGGTATCCTGTGTATTACTTGGCCTCACAATATTATGAATTCTTACGTGCATCGGTACTAGTTTAACATCGCCGTATAAATATTACACTGCAGTATCTTACACGGGCGAGTAATAACCTGTCTTATTACCCACATGGTCATAAGTGATGACATATTTTCAAGATGAGCACATGTGCACATATCACTTTTGCCAAGCAACGATTGTTTCAGCGCGGGTTAACGCATTTTGTCGTCTGTGACGTCATAAAACCATTGTTCGTGACGTCACTGAAGCGGGTCGTCGCAAGGAAAGCAGGCCGTTTTCTGAATAGTTCAGTGCATTGTTTATTGAATAGAATCGGTAATAAAGACATTATTACCCTCGTGCTCTCGCTCGGGTAATACAAAAATTTAAAGTCATATGAGACAGTTTCTCGGTTAATAATCTCTATTTATCATAAAATGAATGAATATCAATTCAATATAATTTCAAACCAAGACTTACAAGCTGCAAGGTACGAGTGGAAAGTTCCCTGATTTTAATGAGATTCTGATTCAAATCTGATATCCAATGTTCTCTATGTGAAAACGAAAGTAAAGATTCAATTACTTGCACACAAAGGTTATGAAACACAAAGAGTTCACGTCAATAAATGTGTTTCATTCACAGAAACAACAAGGAAAGCTGTACACAGAAAATGTATTCAATTACAACCCTACAAAAACAAACGATTGATATACTTCTCAAGTTGAATTATCATGTTACAAAAAAAAATCGATAAAAACATCGATAACGGGCATCAACGAAAGCCCATCAGTGAATCACGACGGATTGAGGCTACCGTTGAGCATGGAAAGCCTCGGTACATCCCCAAAGAGGTCGTTCGTCATTAATTCCTATGCAACCTCTGTTCTAAAACGACCTCTATTTGTGCTTCCTACAAATTCTCCTGGCGGCAAATTATTGAAACATAAACCTCCTTGCACTATTTCAGTCAATGGTTGCACAACTAACTTTGATTGCCTCCAATCAAGCTTCTATATTTATAGACAGAGAAAATTTAGTATATCGTATTAGATCAGAGGTTGTATAGGTATTAATGAAGGAGCTACCTCTGTTGGGAGCGAATGGGGAGGCCTGAGGGTACCCAATGATAACCTCTCAAGATATCCCGCCAACGAACGTTGTTTAAAAACATCTCTAGGAGGATTTGAAGACGACGTAGACGGTCCTCATTTAGTATGATGATATAAATATGCGTAGAAAATTTTCCCACACGTGTCCTTAAGAGGAGATAATGTAGGTGGAAATGTAAGAAGCATAATTTCAATAAACACAGGTAGAAACTATAACTCGTACCTCGATGTAAGAAGCGTAATTTCAATGAACACAGGTAGAAACTATAACTCGTACCTCGATGTAAGAAGCGTAATTTCAATGAACACAGGTAGAACCTATAACTCGTACCTCGATGTAAGAAGCGTACTTTCAATGAAGACAGGTAGAACCTATAACTCGTACCTCGATGTAAGAAGCGTAATTTCAATGAACCCACGTAGAACCTATAACTCGAACCTCGATGTAAGAAGCGTAATTTCAATGAAAAGAGGCAGAACCTATAACTCGTACCTCGATGTAAGAAGCGTAATTTCAATGAAAAGAGGCAGAACCTATAACTCGTACCTCGATGTAAGAAGCGTAATTTCAATGAAAAGAGGCAGAACCTATAACTCGTACCTCGATGTAAGAAGCGTAATTTCAATGAAAAGAGGCAGAACCTATAACTCGTACCTCGATGTAAGAAGCGTCATTTCAATGAAAAGAGGCAGAACCTATAACTCGTACCTCGATGTAAGAAGCGTAATTTCAATGAAAAGAGGCAGAACCTATAACTCGTACCTCGATGTAAGAAGCGTCATTTCAATGAACACAGGCAGAACCTTTAACTCGAACCTCGATGTAAGAAGCGTAACTTCAATGAAGACAGGCAGAACCTATAATTCGTACCTCGATGTAAGAAGCGTAATTTCAATGAAGACAGGTAGAACCTATAACTCGTACCTCGATGTAAGAAGCGTAACTTCAATGAAGACAGGCAGAACCTATAACTCGTACCTCGATGTAAGAAGCGTAATTTCAATGAAAAGAGGCAGAACCTATAACTCGTACCTCGATGTAAGAAGCGTCATTTCAATGAACACAGGCAGAACCTTTAACTCGAACCTCGATGTAAGAAGCGTAACTTCAATGAAGACAGGCAGAACCTATAATTCGTACCTCGATGTAAGAAGCGTAATTTCAATGAAGACAGGTAGAACCTATAACTCGTACCTCGATGTAAGAAGCGTAACTTCAATGAAGACAGGCAGAACCTATAATTCGTACCTCGATGTAAGAAGCGTAATTTCAATGAAAACAGGCAGAACCTATAATTCGTACCTCGATGGAAGAAGCGTAATTTCAAAGAAGACAGGCAGAACCTATAACTCGTACCTCGATGTAAGAAGCGTACTTTCAATGAAGACAGGCAGAACCTATAACTCGAACCTCGATGTAAGAAGCGTAATTTCAATGAAAACAGGCAGAACCTATAATTCGTACCTCGATGTAAGAAGCGTAATTTCAAAGAAGACAGGTAGAACCTATAACTCGTACCTCGATGTAAGAAGCGTACTTTCAATGAAGACAGGCAGAACCTTTAACTCGAACCTCGATGTAAGAAGCGTAATTTCAAAGAAGACAGGTAGAACCTACAACCCGTACCTCGATGTAAGAAGCGTATTTTCAATGAAGACAGGTAGAACCTATAACCCGTACCTCGATGTAAGAAGCGTAACTTCAATGAAGACAGGTAGAACCTATAACTCGAACCTCGATGTAAGAAGCGTAATTTCAAAGAAGACAGGTAGAACCTATAACTCGAACCTCGATGTAAGAAGCGTAACTTCATTGAAGACAGGTAGAACCTATAACTCGAACCTCGATGTAAGAAGCGTAATTTAAATGAAGACAGGTAGAACTTATAAATCGTACCTCGATGTAAGAAGCGTAACTTCAATGAAGACAGGTAGAACCTATAACTCGTACCTCGATGTAAGAAGCGTAATTTCAAAGAAGACAGGTAGAACTTATAACTCGTACCTCGATGTAAGAAGCGTAACTTCAAAGAAGACAGGTAGAACCTATAACTCGAACCTCGATGTAAGAAGCGTAATTTCAATGAACCCACGTAGAACCTATAACTCGAACCTCGATGTAAGAAGCGTAACTTCAATGAAGACAGGTAGAATCTATAACTCGTACCTCGATGTAAGAAGCGTCATTTCAAAGAAGACAGGTAGAACCTATAACTCGAACCTCGATGTAAGAAGCGTAATTTCAAAGAAGACAGGTAGAACCTATAACTCGAACCTCGATGTAAGAAGCGTAACTTCATTGAAGACAGGTAGAACCTATAACTCGAACCTCGATGTAAGAAGCGTAATTTCAATGAAAACAGGCAGAACCTATAACTCGTACCTCGATGTAAGAAGCGTAACTTCAATGAAGACAGGTAGAACCTATAACTCGAACCTCGATGTAAGAAGCGTAATTTCAAAGAAGACAGGTAGAATCTATAACTCGAACCTCGATGTAAGAAACGTAACTTCATTGAAGACAGGTAGAACCTATAACTCGTACCTCGATGTAAGAAGCGTCATTTCAAAGAAGACGGGTAGAACCTATAACTCGAACCTCGATGTAAGAAGCGTAACTTCAATGAAGACAGGTAGAACCTATAACTCGTACCTCGATGTAAGAAGCGTCATTTCAAAGAAGACAGGTAGAACCTATAACTCGTACCTCGATGTAAGAAGCGTAACTTCAATGAAGACAGGTAGAACCTATAACTCGTACCTCGATGTAAGAAGCGTAATTTCAAAGAAGACAGGTAGAACCTATAACTCGTACCTCGATGTAAGAAGCGTAATTTCAAAGAAGACAGGTAGAACCTATAACTCGTACCTCGATGTAAGAAGCGTAATTTCAATGAAGACAGGTAGAACCTATAACTCGAACCTCGATGTAAGAAGCGTCATTTCAATGAAGACAGGTGGAACCTATAACTCGTACCTCGATGTAAGAAGCGTCATTTCAATGAACACAGGCAGAACCTATAATTCGTACCTCGATGTAAGAAGCGTACTTTCAATGAAGACAGGTAGAACCTATAACTCGAACCTCGATGTAAGAAGCGTCATTTCAATGAAGACAGGTGGAACCTATAATTCGTACCTCGATGTAAGAAGCGTCATTTCAATGAACACAGGCAGAACCTATAATTCGTACCTCGATGTAAGAAGCGTACTTTCAATGAAGACAGGCAGAACCTATAACTCGAACCTCGAGAACCTCGATGTAAGAAGCGTAATTTCAATGAAAACAGGCAGAACCTATAATTCGTACCTCGATGTAAGAAGCGTACTTTCAATGAAGACAGGTAGAACCTATAACTCGGAGCTCAATGTAAGAAGCGTAATCGCAACATAGTCCTCAGAACTCAGTACTACGGAGTTAAATCATGTAAAGTTTTTGTGACAATTCACCTTCAGTCTAATAATACTCATGTCCATGACTTTTTTGCCTCGTTGCTGATTTCTCTTGACATGACCCTGGGGGCTGTACTCTGATCGGTAAATGCAGCGATGTATTGGTGATAAGTTCAAACTGCTTTTAATGATATTGGCCATTTTGGAGAAATTTAAACCTCTATAATGACACTATTTCTCCACCATGTTCGAAGTTGGCGTATGTGAATTTGAGACCCTTTCAATACCAAACATAAAGATATCAAAAGTGACGGTTAATAATGAGGGATTTGGTATTTAACGTGTTTTAAACAATACTTCAGTTATTAATCACATGGATGTATAAATCTTTAAAAAAAAAAGGAGTGGAATAGACACGGAAGTTACGAATGGTAGAGGATAAAGACATAAAAAAGGTAAAGTGAGGGATAGGTAAAACATGATTTTCGTTATGTTCTGTGTAGCCGCCTGGGATAGATGTGCAGTGACGTCACATGGTACGTGCCGCCGTTCTATTGTCTCAAACACTGTGTTTTTAAAAACTTTTAGTAAGTATAAATGATTGAAGTGTGCATGTATCAATATCTACTTTATGCATAGTATCTTTAAGAAGGTAGTATATATAGATATTTACGAAACAACGAGAGTGAAATAAACCTTAATCATTCGAGGGAAAATAAAGTTGACCTCACCTTAGAAAGAAAGAAGAAAAAGGGCATTTTCTTAGTGAAATTTGTAGGATATGAAAAAAAATAGATTAAAAACTGAGGGATATATATATAAAGACACGTATATGCTATAAACGGCGCAATGATACACATTTGGGTAAGACAAGAATGGATACACAAGGTACAATAAAGATAAGAAATAATCTCAACTATAAATACATCTACTATTCCGATGAAAATTCTGTTACTATAGCGGCAACTCTCGTATATTCAACATGACTGCTATCGAACATGGGGGAACGTTTTATTTATGTGGCATAATTCTTTGTCACCCGAAAACTTGATATTTCACAGGTTATAACCCATGGGTAGCTGATAATATTTCTGAGCTGATGATAAAAAGTGCCAATAAATTGACTTGCACTTCTTTCAGTGGTTAAATGACATGAAAGTCTTTAAAAATTCAAATCATGATGTCTTATATTCAGCCCCGCACGATATATTTAAAACTGACCGAAGAAGAAAATGCCTCACCTCGAGTTTTAGATCGCTTCGATAATACTGTTTCTGAGCACATTCTTGCAAGACGATTCCACAAATTATTATTGGAGACCACTTGATGTTTTTGACACGACGTTTGAAGACTTATCGCCAACCTACAGTAAAGTGACAGCCTATCTGGGGTATATGTCCTGTTCTGTGTTCCTATTGATGCGTTCTCCTGATTTATCCTCTGTCTTTGCGTTATGACGACACTTCTCAATGAGGCGTTAGACAAGGTTGTGTTTTGGGCGCTCTTCTGTTTCTCTCTCCTGCTTGAAAAACCGGTTGCTGCCAGCAAAAGACAGAGAGATCGCGAAATCAAACCAGGCATTGTGCTGTTTCACCGTAATACTTGACGAAGATATGGGATCCTTAAATAAGCTCCCTCTGCTCACATCAGATAATAAATTAACTAACGGCCTGTGCCAACAGTATCGCAAGATAGTGAGGCCCTTGCCATTTCAATTAATCTATTCGTCTGCATTTTAAATAATGAAGTATCTGCCTCTTTTTTTCTATACTCCTCTATTGTGTTCACATTCCTATAGTTAAAGTTTATTTCTATTCTAATCCAAATTTATCTCATGGGAATATGTAACCATAATTTAACGTTAACGTTTTACGACCTCACGGGCCATCCAACCGATTAAATTACGACATTTAACTAGATTGTTAGATACTAAAGGGTATATCTGCCTTTTTTGTGCGTTTCATAGATAAAAATCATTTTGCCAAATGTATTAACCTTTAAATTTCTTAAACACGAGTTAACCGTCATGTCAAAAGGACTTATCTATCTTCAATCTAGCTAAAACTAGAAATGTGTGCATGTGATGCGCAGTGATGTCCCCCTTCCAAACTTTGATCCAACCTAATCATCTTATACTAGAAACAATCCATACCAAACATATAGTAAAAAGGTTAATATATTAGCATCAAAGAACTTGACACGATAATGACTCGTGAAATGCTAGTATACAAGTTCAGTAGTACATAAGGAAGGGTTTAATATATTTGTCAACTTAAGAATTAAAAGTTAAGAATAACCAAAGTAGCAAAAGGCACCACCCAAGCACTAGATCTAACCACATACCAGGTTCAGTACACTAATACTTATAAACTTTTAGATATAGGTTAGATAATTACCCTACCCCCATTTGCGCTAAGTTCGAATTGTTTCAATGGAAACCAGAACAAAAGTTCAGAATAACCAAGATAGCAAAAGGCACCACTCCACCACTACACCTAACCACAAACCAAGTTTGATAAAAGATATTGAACGGTTTTTGAGATATGGCCCGGAAACGGACCATACCCCCCATTTGCACTAAGATCGAATTTTTTCCATGGAAACCAGAAAAATGTTTGAAAATTCAGAATAACCAAAATAGCAAAAGGCACCACTCCACCACTAGACCTAACCACAAACCAAGTTTTGTAAAATATATATTGAACGGTTTTTGAGATATGGTCCGGAAACGAAAGCTTTTTGCGGGGGACATAACAAGATATATTGATCCGTCAATAATCTAGAGAATTACACCCCCATTCCGTGTCGAGCAGGCGCGAACATCAGCCAATCAAAAGAGAGCTGGCCCAGCTCTTCGAATCGCGGGTCAGTGCGATTGTTTTGCCGTTCTTGAGTACCTCGCTTACAAAATCCGAATGTCATCGACGTATCGCAATGAATTGTATTGAAAAATATGACGACAGCATCAATT
The DNA here is from genome assembly GCA_921293015.1 of Phorcus lineatus. Taxonomy (NCBI): domain Eukaryota; kingdom Metazoa; phylum Mollusca; class Gastropoda; order Trochida; family Trochidae; genus Phorcus; species Phorcus lineatus. Next base: position 12,471,165 of record OV121095.1, on the reverse strand, counting down.
CTGTGCAGATTATGTTTACGGAATATTTGTGTGTTGTTTATTTCTTCACTTGTGCAAAAGTAAATCAAGAAATTATGTCAATCAATAACAAATTAAGTTTTAAAGTTTATTCATAGACAAACGTAGGTAAAATGTCAGCATGTGACATTAACCAAGATGCAAAAGAAACTCGTCTTTGATTGGTTGAAAGCTGACTTCCTGCCCTCATTTCATTGGTCTTTTCGTATTGACGGATCAGTACATCTATTTTTAACTAGGTTGATCTATTTTCTACAGATAATGTAAAGTAAGAGGATAGCATAACTGTTTCCATTTAGACATTCGATTTATATATGCTTTGAAATAAATATCAATTTTAATGAATTGATAATCTCAAAACAGGTAGGGACCACAAATCGAAAATCAGTGTGGTCCTGGAGTACTTCTAACAGAAGGTGTGAGGATTTTTTTCATTGCAGAAAACGTCCTAAGCAAGGGTTAACTCGTGCCAGCCCCGAGACTCACTAAGATAGGACTTGCAGCATTTACCCAACCTTTCTTTGCTTGCTGTCTAGGCTACTGCGACAGATATTGATAGTCTAATCAGAAATATTAACAGAATTGCAACTGCACTCAAAAAACGAATTGTGGCCAGCTGGCAAAAAAGGTTAAAGGTAGCCAGTGGGTGAGATTGGCGCAACTGAAGAAGACAGTCCTAACGGGTATTTTTTATGTGAGGTTTTTTGAGGTTTAGTGTCATTTTCAGGAGTATTTCACTCATATAAAGGATGACGGTATTAAGCAGGGGGACACCCCGCAAAGCTATTGTGGTAATGTATTGTTGTGATCACTGACAGTATCGGCTGGGACTAGCGAACCATTGGCGGTTTAGCGCTGAATTTCAGTGGAGCATAGCACCCAACTTTACTGCATGTAAAATAGTTATTCTTGGAGATAAGTTGCCAAGGTGCGGGATTTGAACCTCGGACCTCTTGGTCCGAAGCCGAACGCGCTAACCACTGTGCTATCGACAGGATACCGATAACTCTTTAAAGCCATCCAGGGGAAGTTAGGCAGAACATTTAATGGTGTGATTGTACACACGTGTTCATATTTCGTTAGGGACATCTGGAACCTGAGTTTGTTTAATGATTAATATTTTTCACATTTGTATTTGGCAAAAGCAAGTATATGACAATTATTTTCTTTTCAATAGTTACATTGCAAGCTAATTTTTTCTATTATCACACGGTAAATTTGCACTGAAAGATACAAGTTTCCATCGGAAATCATATGATAAAATCTTTCAAGATGAACTGATAAAAAAAGTAATAATATAACCTCATGTTTCTCTTCTAAAAGTCGAGAAAATAGAATTTGATATTTCTTCTAAATTTTCAAATGGTGTAATATTCATAGGATATTTATAATTTAAAGACAAATTTATTCCATCACGAGTGGCGCTCTACCTCATGACAAAACAACATTTAGGTATTGTTAGAGTTAATAAAATGAAATGAAAACATTAAAGATAAAATTTGCATTTGTTTCCAGTAAAAAGGTTATATGTACTTGATACCAGTAAAAGGAGGTTATTTGCATTTATTTCAAGCAAACAAAGATTAATTTAACCAATTTCCAGTAAAAAGGATATTTGCACTTATATCGTGAAAAATATTATTTGCGCTAATTTCCAGTAAATAATGATATTCGTACTAATTTCCAGAAACGAGGAGGGCATTTGTACTTTTTACAAATGATAATGGTTTTTTAGCTCACTTCCAGTAAAAATGGATATTTGCACTAACTTCCAGTAAAAATGATTATTTTACTAATTAACAGTATAATGATTATTGTACTAATTAACAGTATAATGATTATTGTACTAATTAACAGTATAATGATTATTGTACTAATTAACAGTATAATGATTATTGTACTAATTAACAGTATAATGATTATTGTACTAATTAACAGTATAATGATTATTGTACTAATTAACAGTATAATGATTATTATACTAATTAACAGTATAATGATTATTGTACTAATTAACAGTATAATGATTATTGTACTAATTGTACCAAATTCAAGTAAAAAGGTCATTTGGGCTAACTTCCAGTTTAAAAAAGTATAATTGTAGAGCAGCTACTATTAACTGCAGATTGAATATAAAATATACATAGTATTTTGAAAGGATGTAGGCGACTGTAAAACCTTAAAGTTACGTATTTCTCGAGAACGAAAGCGGGTCCTAAGCTAGACACAACGCTGTGGCGAAGGCCCAATATAGTATGTGACATTAGTATCATATCAGTCTTAAATTATTCCTGCAACAGGGAGTTGTTTTTTAAAGCCGCTTTAGCAATAAGTAAATCAGCGAATAATACTTGAAGGGACGTTAATTTATTCCTTTTATCATTATTTCTTTGAGAGCATATTGACGTTTTCTTTCCATTATTGTATGATTCCTTATCTATTGCTAACAAGTCTCGCTTGGGAACAGTTGTTCAAATCCCTGGGAAAATTGCCTTTACAAATTTATCTTTATCTTTATGAAAAAAGAGTTTTGAAATTATCCCTAATGATAGTTTCAGATTCAGATCATGTTTTATACGTTGAATTTGATAAGCTTCCTTCAGGCAGAAGATATTTATCACCCCATTATAAAATCAATAGTGGTAAAAATACATTCATTCCTTTCAGCGTTTGTCTTTTAAATGATCTTTGAATTAATAAACTGTGTTTGTTTATGTTTTACATGTAACCTGTATTGTCTTTTCTGTATGTTCAAGCTCTGTAATGATACAAACGGAAATCCTTTCGGGGTAATAAAGTATTATCATTATTATCATATTCTGTGTACGGTCATATTCCAGCACGTTCCCCCGATCATGTGATCAGTGTCTGCTGTCAACTCTTGCTGACAAGAACAAAATAGGTCTTTCGAGACGACTGGGCCTGATCTTCGGAACTATCTTCCGAATCATTTGAGAACAGAACTTTACAGTTCAATTCCATTGTTATCTTAAGGTAGGTAACTAAGTTGAACACCGTGTTTTGCTCCTGCTTAGGTGGTAAGTTTAATGACCACCGGTGTTCAAATAACTTACTCACCTGTAAACAAGTTCAAAGTTTTAAACAGTTGTTTCGCATAGTGAAGATGATTCGTAAAATAACTTGTAATTTGGATCAGGAGAATTGACAAATGTTTTTGACGAAACCGGGGATGGAACCCGTATCATTGGTTATACTTTCTGTTATGAGGCATGTATATTTCAGCACAGGGGCGTGTATCGCTTAGAAATAGCTTTAGAAAGACATATATACCCATAGACCCTACCATAGTATAATATATATGTCTTTCTAAAGCTATTTCTAAGCGATACACGCCCCTGTGTATTTCAGCATGCTGCACGTGCGAGGAGATTTCATCATGCTTCTGTCACCTACCGTATTTGGGTACCGTTTCTTTATCTGGAAGCGTCATTAATAACGCACCAATGATATCAACAAAAGTACCTCTATTATTTTAACGTGTGTTTTATATATTTATTTAAATGTGTTTATAGCTGTATGAAATTGGTTTTAATGGTTGAATGGTAAGTCAGTTACTAACCTCGTTGTCGGCGTACATGAATTGAAACACCTAGGCACGAATCACAATTCGCACGTGCCTAGGTGTTCCAATTCATGCACACCTCCAACTCGGTTGATAACTATAACAGATCTTTCTATGTTCAAATCAAATCTGAAGACTTTTTCTCCATATCATATGTCCCACCGGTACCATAGAGCTCACGCGCCATTGGTTGTACTACAGATATTAGCGCTATATGTATCGACATATCTGTAAGAATCTGGAACACCGAAATGGTGGGACTGAGATGGAAGAAGTTACAATCTGATTAAACTCGACCGTGCTCCGAGGAATAATGTTTTTTTAATAATGACAATTTTTTTTACCATTTTTCTTCTGGTAAATATTTTAGGTTAGGTTTATCTTATTGATTTATGTTTTGTCGAATTGATGTTAATACCCTCAATATTTCATCAACTATTATCAAAGAAATAATATTAACTTTTTTTGGTCTTTTTTAATGTGTATTATTTTAAGAAATTTGGTGTAAGGCCAATGGTAGTTTATTTCCTATATTTGATTTAGCAGCAATTCATTCATTTAAAATGTAAATATTGCATAAGGCATTGTTTAATCTCATTGCATAAGGCAAATTCAAGAAACTATTTCATTTTCATAAGCATAAATTGGATAAATCTTAATACATTAGATATTTTTTTCTTAGATAACTAAGTAGTTTAATTGTTCTCTTTTTGCATACGGTAATTTTCCATTATATGAAATTGCATTAGGTAGTTTTTATATACGTGCATAAAGCATTTATAGGTAGTATTACTTACTAACATATAATACTTATACGTTCAAGTCAATATTTTCATTCAATATAAGACATGAAGTACACGATTTTATGGATATTGAACTTCTTTATAACAGATTTGCGACGTTTCGGTAGTTAAGAAGTTAAGGAGCTATACCGAAACGTCTCAAATCTGTTATAAAGAAGTTCAATATCCATAAAATCGTGTACTTCATTACTATTACAACTTCTAGAATGCCACTAAAAGAGTTAATATATGATATGTTAGTAAAAAGGAATTTTCTTTTGTTTTCAGTCAATCTGTAATTGTAAGATTACTATGAACCTCAGTAACAAGAACGCCCAAATAAATATATTGAAAAGAAGAAAATTGTTTGTGCGCTCTGATCAAGATAGTAGGTATGTTCTTAAGGGGACAGTTTCCCCGGTTCTACTCAAAAGTTCACTCCCTTGAAGGCAAGACGGCATGCTTTCTTTTGCCATTCACAATTTATTACAAAAAATAGCAAGAACGCCCTGATATTCTGTTGAGGCTTAACCTGAGATTTTACTCCGCTTCAACAGCAATAAACGTTTTTGAAGACTTTTATGTATGCCAATGCTTAGATAGTCGTTATGAATGAAATTATACTTGCAGTTACTGCTTCGGCTTTTACCTTCCCTAAACCCATTGACTATTAAGAACGGATTGCTTGGTAAGCGATTAAATCATAAATCAAAATTTGGAAGTACGTTCTCAATGTCTACAAGATTACTACTTTCGTTTTCGGAAAATGTTCTTGTGAGATTGATACTCTTGATATGTGCACGGTTTGTTTGTGAAATTAAATCTTTTTTATAACTTATCTTCGTAGAAAGGCTAAAAAGCTAAAAGAAAAAGGTAATTATAAATATACATAACAAGTATTTTCAGAAAAGAATGTAATATCGTCCTGTATGTTCAATATCTACAAATAGTCACGCTGTCAATATTATCAAACAATTCATCATTTCTCTCACAACCGAGTTACAAGAGTAAGCAAATGGGACAAAGCAAATATCTACGAAGTACAATCTGGCGATTGAATCCGTCCTATCAGCAATCGATCCGCCATCTTGTTTTTTCGTGGAATTACATGAGAAAAGACGCTGTACTTTTACTTTTTTTTTAAATTAATGAGCATAAACTGTATAAATTGATATAATATCCATTATCATTATGATAAGACTAATCAACAATATCTCGTAATGCCGTAGCAAAGCTTTTCACACTCGAAGCGCCGATGAATGGATCCACTTCTCATCGATATATACGTGTTTTTACTGAGTGTGCGCTCTTTTGTATGAAGTTGTCAAATATATCTCCCAAAATGTTAGCCTCAGTAATATGTTTCAACTATGTTGTGTAATAATCAATTACGTATCACATATATACTAATAAACTGGAATTCCCTTTATATTTCATTTCCAAAAATACCCCGATAGGATTTTCCTTTTAATTAATTACTTAAGTAATGAACTAATTTGTTTGTGTCCATTTCCATATAACCACATGTTATTTCAACTGTTGCTAATTAAATTTCCTATTTGTATATGTCAATTGTGCCTACTTATACTTATATATACTACCTTGCTTTCTCATCATACGGACAATTCAGTTGTGGATGTTACAGGCCATAAAGTAGAAGGACTTGTTTTAGAACGATAGTTGTATGCTCAGTTACACATATGATGCATATGACAAAGGTTATGTTTCACCATACAGAGAGATTATTACTCGAGGAAGCATGCCATGTTACTTTTAAGAAACAAGTGTGAATTTTTTGTGCTTTCCGAGAGCGAGCATGAGAGATAAATACAAACTCGAGTTTCATAAAAGTCATATGACACACTTACGAGTTTTGATTTCTTTATTGCTGATTTTATTCAATCCAAAATGCATGGAAATTAAGTGACATAACAATGGATTTATGATCCTACAGATGATGGGGTAACTTGGTAATTAACTTGGTAACTTGGTAAGTAACTCAGTTACTTGAGCTGAAACAATCATTGCTAGTGATATGTGCATGTGTACTCATATTGAAATTATGTCACCACTTATGAATAAATAAGAAAATAAGATAAAATCCTTTTTATTTCGTTGCTGTGAATTATCTGAAAATCACAACTGATAGACCTTCTTAAATTATATAAGTCCTCAGTGGATGAATGTTGAATTTAAACTTAAAACTATCCTTGTAAAAGAGAAACACTAGATATAAAGAATAAGCTCAAAGATGTGATTTTACTCCACTTCAAAAGCATGACATAAATGTTCACCATCATGACATGTACATCCTTATTTCATCCAAGAGTATTTTTACACTCAAAATTTCCAAAAGGTGGGTTCAAAACTCTTAACACCACCTGTCCCCACACTTTATGCCTTAATTTATAATGATATGATGAGGATGATTTTTATACACAGACGAAGTCAGAATGTTGTTGAAGGCACTACTTCAAGGAGCCTGGCGGTGTAGTGGTTAGCATGCTGGCATCAAGCAAATGGTCCAGGTTTGAATCCGGGTGGAGGCACCAAACATATGTAATCTTGGCCTTGTACCATGTTGTGTTCTTTGGCGAGACACATTGCACTCAGTCTACCCAGCTGTACAAATGGGTACCTGAACAGTGAATATATGGCCCTCTATGATCAGTTTGCTTTACTAAAGTACAGTAATAATAAATAATGATAATAATAGCATTCTTATACCGCGCACATATCCATGACAAAGCATGCTCAAAGGGCCATGAGTATTATTACCCTTTAGGGATAGTACTTTCGGTGCTGCCGATTAACAAGCGCTCCGTGCGACCTTATAGGTCTGTACTTCCCCCTTGTTCAGGTACCGATTTGTACAGTTGGGTGAACTGAGTGCAAAGTGGATGAAGTGTCTTGCCCAGGGACACAACACAGGATGAGACCCAAGTCACAAATTTTTGGTGTCTCCATCGGGAATCGAACCCGGTAATAATAAAATTTGTGTTTTTTTAGCATGCTCTGTCATCGATATAAGCCTACCTTTATTATTATTACTCACTACTGTCACCCTGGAGAAAAAACATGATAAAAGAATAGACAACAACAGAAAAGAGAATAAACCTTAATTTTTAATGCTCCCTGTTGCATCATTGATTGTACAATGCCCTTGAAGCCAAGCTTGAATTAAATATGCTTAAATAAAAACAGCTTCAGTTTGTTTTTCAGTCAACCCAGAGACAAAATTATTGTCGGCAAAAGAATGTAAAAAATTCTTTTTGGGGAGATCTTTTGCATACATCTCAAAATTGTCTTATCAGTATTCAAAATTGTGTGATGTTTAGTTAACACTATATAGTCTGTAGGCCAGACCCTGATATAAGTAAGAAGCCTAAGCAAGTCTATAAAAAGACTTGAGAGCTTAATTTCAGTCTCCTTTTTATTTCATTTAATATTTTTTTAAATTTTCATTAACTGATACATTTTTATTTCAGAGTCAACAAACATGCCTCACAAGTATCAAATGAGTCATTTTAATCTATAAAATCAGCATGTCAGACATGAAACACAATATCAAAGCATTTTTTTAAATATAAAAGTTATCAGAACAAATCGATGGTAATGTGTAGATAATGTGTAATAGATTAATACAAACATTCTTTTCAAATTTTATTCAGCATGACCGGTTATATAGGGGAAAGCTATTGAATGTTTAAGCAAGTGATTAATAATCGAATCGTAAATAGTATTAACACAATATCAAATTTAAAATCACCGAACATTTTAGTTCAAAGGGAGACAACTCTTGTTGGCATAAATCATAAAAAATCAAGACTCTGCTTGAGCTATTCTCAGGTAAATGAAAATATACATTACTTTCAGTTCATGTATTCTCACACTTTTACTGTCACTGGTACCAATAAGAATAAATTGGTAAAGTTTCAAGCACAATAACATTTGACCAATGATGGAAGCATATTGGTTATTGATCGGTTAAAGGTAAGGGACTGGAAAGGACAGCAAAGGCAAATGCAAGGGTTCGGGAAGGTCAATGCCGTTATTATGTAGATATGGCCTCATTTATTTCCCCACCAGAGTCGCAGGAACCATCAACGAGGAAATCCACTCAGACTTATCAGAATGTTAAATATGAAAGGGTGGCATTATAGCCAAACTTTAAGTTTCATGTGATAGAAGCAGAAATAAAGTCAATGTTTTGTCATGAAAATATTTTTTATTTGATATATGTGACAATAAAAAATATTAAAAACTGAGCTAGGTAGAGTTCGGGCCATAGTCGATATAGTCTCAAAGCTCTCTTCATGCTAAGTCCCATCCATTAACACTGGCTAAGACTACCTTAGCACTAAGAGAGCTTTGTAAATATGGATCTGGGTTTTCACATTTACTTACCTTTAATTTTCATATAGAATTTGTTCAACTTTTGCCATGTAATAATGAACATTCATGTTTATATATGTAGATAATTTATCTCCATATTGTGACACAATAGTAATCCATCCAAAATAAACCCATTCATGAGTTCTTCAAAACCAAATCATTTCAGCAAACTCTTCGAGACAGAAATCAACACTTTTTACAAAAACGGAAAAAAGTTGTCGAAAACTTTTACACCATTTTTACACATGAGGCAGAATTAATTTCTTTAAGATCGTCGAGACATAAAAAAGACAATTTCAATCAACAAAGAAAACATTTAAAGATCTGTGCGCTCCATTGAAAGGAGATCAATACATCGAGGGCGGCGAAGACACAATACACGGAATAAATCAACACATCAAAGACATGCAAGGGACTGATTACTGCTGTGGGAAGTTGGTGGGTAAGAACTATCAGCGCTCATTTGGAGGAATCGGCGCCCTAAAGGTTAATTACCAAGTGTTGGAGTGTCGTGAGATGAGTATCCAAGTGCTTGATAAAGTTGACAAATATAGCGGGACCGACCTGGTGAAATTAATCAAGATGGACCATCGGACTATCGTTCATCAAACTGTGTAGAAAGCAGGGTTAGCTTTAGACTGTTGATTACGTAGTTTAAAAAATAGTATTTCTGAAATATGATAATTTCTAAATATTAAGAGATAAGGAGGAAAGATTTTCTGGATAACAACATCTTTATTGTGAAATTCACAATGTTTTTACAATAGAGAAGTTGTTATCCAGAAAATATTGTTTTCTAATGTATATCACTTAAATGCCCTGCAAAGATTTCATTAAGAAATATTCAAAAAGTTGGAGTCAAAGGGACAGCACAGACCTGTTGAAATATAGTGCAGTGTATCGTTCAACAAACTGCGTAGAAGTTAACTTCAAACTGTTGGACCTAGATTTTCAAGGCAACTTGGCACTAAGAAAGTTGTAAATAGGATACATTAACATTGGCTAACAACAATCTTAGCACTAAGAGAACTAACAAAATGTTGGCCCTCATTAGTATTTCTGAAATATGATAATTTCTAATCATTAAGGTACATTTTGAAAGGTGGTGTTTAAGGGTAGACATAATAGATCTGGGGAATTATAGCAGACATTCAATCTCATTGGAATCAGATCACTGTTTCTGCTAATATAAATGTAGATAATTAAGCTATTGATGTATGCATGGCCACCACACTAGTCTTTAGTCTTTAGACAATGGCAACAACATGTTAAACAAGATATACAGAACATATTTTCAATGGTTTGATGGTTACACGAGTTTCACAAAATTAATGTCATATGGCACTCTTTCTAATGAAATGTATTTTTTTACAAATTCTTTTCCATCTGTTGAAATATCCACAAAATGGCATTATTTTCTTGCAATATCCTACTACTGGGATGGCATGAATGGTTTGATGTTGTCACAGATGAAACACTCTTGCTTGGCAATAGTGACATGTGCACATATAAAAAATATGTCACTATTTATGTTCAACCCTATGGGTAAAACAGCTATAATGAAGTAAACCTCAGATTTTCTAGGCCACTCTGGAAATCTACAAGTTTCTGCTCTTCAGCGATGGAAGATAAAAGAGCGTGAATATTCATACAGGGTGTTATCATCCTGTGGAACCATTAAACATACATTAATAGCTTTCATCCTCATAAATGTCTGTCAGGATGTACCATCCTGCAATTGTGGAGATATCTGGTACTTTCACTATAGATATAAGCAATAGATATAAGCTTAGCTATGTGTAAATGAACGATTCGACCTTGTTTCCTCGGTCTTTATTGTTCTCTAGATGGAAATATACAGCTATATTTATCCTTTTTCAGATTTATATGTCTTCAAGGTTCTTGCAAAAACAATAACAAAATTAAAAATTTAACATTGAATTTTGCTGCTGAATGAATGATTTGAAATTTATATTTTTCTTCGATTACATCAAAATGATATGACATATTGTTTCTTAAAGAGCCACTCCGTGATTTTCATAACATATTATTTACCTTTGATATGAACCTAAATGTCATAATATTATGTGGTGATATAAAATCAAAACATTTTAAATTTTCATGTCCAAAAGACATATAGATGACAAATACTGGTTTTCCATGAAAATCTTATAAATTATAAATGCACAGAGATGTAGGTATCATGTCCAATAAATATGGATACTAGTTATATAACCTAACAAACACTATCAACTCCTAACTGATATACCGTATTCGACTTAATAACCGCCCACTCCCCTATAAGCGCCCACCCACCACGTTTTTGACTGAACAATATGCGTCCTGATTTAGCGCCCACCTCTCAACATTGCTTACCTTGCATGCTGATTCATTGAAGAAGGTTTTTTCAGTCTTTCATAAGCAGTGTTTCATCCAGGATTTACTACAAGTGGGGGATATCCCCCCCCCCCTACATTCATGAAAGTGGGGGAGTACCTACAACCTCTCAACTTTTTTGACGCCGATTACAAAGCATGATCGTCAGTCGATGTCAAAGAAGAATTTTCATTTTTCTCATTATCACTTTCGGTTTTAGTCAGTTACCTCTGTCTTGGTCTCTTCTGAATTTTCAATGGTATTATCATTTTCAGGAGCTGTTTGTGAAAAAAAAGTCGGTTATTCATTTGGGTCTCGGCTTTGACATTATTGGCTTATCGCTAGCAGACGCTTGCATCGAGAAAACAAGGGCGGAAATGTAAACTGTGCATGTCTGAACAATCGGAACTATTTGATCTATGATCCTCGTACATAACATTATAGCAAACCTGTTACGGGGAAAAACGATGTTTAGGGATTGATATTACGGAAACTTACGAAGATCTGTTATCTAAACAGGAAGTTATTTCAGTTCGTTTGATAACTAAATCAAGACTTTTCGATCGCGATGTTGGTAATCAATATAGCTATAATAAAGTATGTAGGTAGGTACCGCACAGGATTTGAAAATTGCATGAAATAATGCTTATTTGCGCAATTTCTCCCCCAATATGGATGTAAAAGTGCGTAAGTGATTAACTAATTAGCGAGAATCCCGCAATCGCCCACTCTGGATGAAACACTGCTTAATAAGTCTTTTACTTCCACTAAAGTGAAGAATACAGGGTATTTCAAGACCCCCAGCCACCATCAAAATGATAAAAGTTACAAAACCATGTTTCAAAGACATGTGTATCGTAAGAAAACACTTTGAAGACTAAACTTAAGGGCAATTTTTATCGTTTTAATAAGCGCCCCCTTTTACCAATTTTTTAAGCGCCCTGGGCGCTTATCACGTCGAATACGGTATCCTGGCTGTTTAAGAGAAGTCTCCAAAATTATGTTTGACTATTTGACGCGCGCCACTGTCCGGTTTTCAATCATAATTGCGACCTTCTACCTTCATATTGTCACTGTAACAAAACAATAAGCTTTAAAATGTGTCTTTTTGGTAACAGTCGATACCTCGCGATCTAATGACACCATTGATCAAGTTTGGCATATATGACTCCAAAAACTCACATAGTCTTTGTTTTTCTCTGTGATATATAACTACACTGATATGTGTTTATATCATGTCTCAATTAAAGATTTTATGTTTTTATGTGTATATAGTTCTTGCAATGATGATATGTTAATGATTCTGGTAATATTGTTCAAGAATTCTGAATAAATGTAAAACCATGAATGATATGACTGTCTGAAACTCGAAGACACCACAAATAGTTGTCCATTATTCCTAAAACGTCCACACTAACAGAATAATGACCTAGAAGCGGCTATATTGAGAAACATCCCTGAGTCAACCAGAACAACTTTGCGGTTACCCACCACAAGGACAATGCCCCTTCATTAGTTTCAAAGAGACCTTTCTCTGCTGCAAGGTGAGCCGTGATTGAATTAGGGACACATTCTCCCATAATAAGATCGGCTGATTCAGCAGGTTAAGTTTAACGGAACTTGATCAAACTCGAAAACATTGACAGACTTAGAACACCACGCAGTAAATCATTTTTGACCATGATCTTCAAAGATGGATTTACATTGGATTCCATTTTAGACATCTATTATCTATTATCATTTAGGTTATGATCTATAAACGTATGCACAGGAGTAACAAGAGAGATTTTTAAACACTTGTTGTGTAAGATTGATGATATCAAATTTTGGATTGAAATAATCTCCCAAAATACATATTTCAAATAGAAAAAGACTCCAATCATCCATCTATGTAATAAAATCAGACCGATGTTTTCAATGATCAAAAATGAAAATTTTTGAATTGCAGTTTTCAACATAAACTATTGGAAATGATCAAAAAGAGATGTAGAAACAGGATACAATGTACAAGATAAAAGATACAGACCTGATACAAAATAAAGACCTTAAGGTTCAAGCTACATGGAACAAACCTGAAGATACAAGATACAAGGTACAAATCTGAAGGTACAAGATACAAGATACAAAGTTGAAGGTACAAGATACAAGATACAAACCTGAAGGTACAAAATACAAGGTACAAACCTGAAGGTACAAAATACAAGGTAGACTTGAAGCTACAGAATATAATGTTCAGAGTTGAAGGTACAAGATGGAAAGTATGAACCCAAAAGTTTAAGATACAAGGTACAGGTCTGAAGGTACAAGATACAAGTTACAAACCTGAAGGTACACTACAAAGTACAGACCTGAAAGTACAGGATACAAGGTATAGACATGAACGTACAAGATACAAGGTAAAGACCTGAAGGTACAATAGTCAATTTTCAGACCAGAAAACATTAATATATAATCCTAAAAAAACAGTCTCAGCCACCTTATTAAAATATGATTTCCACAGGTCACAAAGCAGAAGAAGACATCACTGCAGAAAGGAACGTACCAAGTCATGCAAAAATATTGATAAAACAAAGGAATATTCATTATCTTTTCCTCAGGAAACCAAAATATCAATATTCCCTCCAACATCAAAGAGCTTATTACTTTTGACTCTTTTCCAAATATCTCTGAGTTATCATTGATTGAAGAGATAAACTACAAGGTCCCATCTCCAAGTTAATCAGTATTATTTAAAGAGAGGGTTACATCAGGATATTTTTTAGAAAATTTGAGGGGACTTTCCTGTCTATACATACATGTCATTAAAAAAACGTTATTAAACAATGAACATAAAAAAATAATTTTGATGCTTTAGATTTGACAGTTTGGTAATCAAGGAATAAAGTAAATTCGTTCGAGGAGGTGAGAATTCTGGAATCATTCATTGCTGAGACATAAACATGTGAAAAAGCCATTGATGAATCACACTATATGAAAATGCATTGTGATAAGTCTTATCATTAATCATAAAAAATTTGAATATTCTATTATTGCTTGATTTTATTTTCTATCTTCATATCGTTGCTAACACTAGTTAAACTACTTTTTCAATCAACTGATGCAAAAATCCAAGATGGTGGACCAGATGACCAAGTTTAGACAACTCAATTTATCTTATATATGAGTCTCAGGATTAAACATTCAATTGAACATACAAATCTGTATTTTGTAAATACCTCTAGAAATTTGTATGTTTCTCTCTCTAGATTTATATTTGTACATTTCTCTTAAATTTCCATTTTCATGTATAGAAAGATTTTGGTCTCGTTTTTTTAGCATTTTTTTCTCTTTTTTTGACCAGACAGTCAAGATAGTATTGCAACATGTGGCAACCATAACTGTTACATTTTCCAACAACTACTTACAGTTCACTTAAATCATGTATGATGTACAACTAATCATACTGATCAAAAAGGCTAATGATATTCTGCAAATCTGCTGACTAAGCCGAAATTAAGATTAAATGTTACATTTAACCCTTTTAACCCTTACTCACCTACACTCAGGCTCAATAATGTATTTGTTACTAGATTAAGGGTGAAAGCTGGGTAAGGGTGACTGATACCCTTTAATCAAAAACGAAGAAAATCACAAAAATTCTTTTCATTGTAGATATAAAGTGACAACAAATTAAAAACAATTATTAATGTGAAATCAACAAAAAGACAATTTCAGGGGTTGTTGGGGGCAGGACATATTGAGACACTAGGCTGAATTACAAGGTCAATTAATCTAGATGCCTCGTACCCGTTAAACTCAGATAGACTCTTCATCTGATTGCCTCCCTTAACGGCAAATGGTTTATTATGGCTATCAGAAAAGTTATCAACATATTGTGGAGCAATGTGTCAGAACGAGAGACATTTGGATGATGTACAGTCTCGGTGCTTGGTCTCCAGTTAAAACTGCTGACTAATCAATACCTATACACAGTCATCCTCCGCCCACTCGCGTACAGAAGCCTCTAAGTGACGCAAAGCTTTTTGTTACAGTGACATAATGTCAGATGTTACTGTCGGTGATATTTGATAGAGATGTACTCAACTGTTGCTGAAAATTATCATTCTGTTGTTTTTGAGTTCGTATCGTGACAAAATAAAGGTTAAAAGTTGTGATTTTTTATAACAAAAACAATCTATAGTGGCTGGTGTGCACAAAGAGTAGTTTATGAAACTTATCTCAAGCAGACAGAAAGACTGATTTAGGTTTATGGTATTCAATGATGATTTATATAATAAGTATAATAGTACCGTAGTCGATGTATTAAGTGCCCTTGGCCCTGTTTTGGTATTCTAAAGAAACAGTCTTCCATCTGTATATATTCAAAACTGATTTTCATATTCATTCCTCCCTTAAAAATGGATGAAAGAGCAGCACTCAAAAGGGTGAAGTGGACACTAATCTGTACATTTATTGAAAACATCTAAAGGGGGTGCTTATAAGGAGAAGGTGTTTATTCTGTCAAATACGGTAAATGGGATGTGTGAATACGTCGGTTCTACACATTTAGTAGGCTGTTGACCAGTTTTCATTGAGAGAGCTCTATTATTTGCCATGCATTTTGGCATTTAAAGATCAATATACAAGCAAAGTGAGATGATTGTCGTAGAAATGGTATTTTGGAACTTATCAACTATTGTTTTCTGTTACTTCATTACCTAGGAATGATGAATACCAATAATCATTGGATCAAATATCGGTAAAAATTATTTGAAAGAATAAAGTTTTTGTTTATAGAGTTCTTGGTGGAGGCATAGTGGAGAAAAATGCATTCAAGAGCTAAACAAATACCCTCTACATGATGGACAGTTCTCATCCCTTTGAGGGAACTTCATCCCCTTCAGCCTGATTCATCATCACCAAACCATTCCTGAGTGGCCAAATATCAGCAATCAAAACTTAATTTCTAACATTAGACTAATTTGAGATCTGTTTCTCAATGTTTGAGTGACATTCTAGAAGTCGTCAGTATCAGAAAGACAAGAAATTTTCATGGATAAACAACTTCTTTATTGCACTGATAGGGACATTTCGGTATAGATTCTTATACCGTTTTCAAGTACAATAAAGAAGTTATTATCCATAAAAATTCCTTGTCTTCCTTGATTTGAGATCAGCTGGGCAGTAATAACAGATGAATTTATGTTAATCAGTACATTAGAATTATTTCTAGATATTCATAATTTCTGATCCTAAATTTAATTTATGTAAGGAAATATTTACGAAATTATACAATAACTTCAGAGATGTTGATGTTGTTCTTATTTCTATTGCTTCCTTTGAAATGCAGCTTATCTGAGCCACTTTCGAAAAGAAGCACAGAAGATACATGTGTATGAAGATCAAAAAACTTTTGTAAATCACCCTTTTTTCAAGATATTTATTTGAAGCTCATGTTCAGATGTATCCACAGGATCAATTTTTTTCACATGCATATCAAAAAAAAAGAAAGAAAGGAAACTTATCCACTGAAATTGATATAAAAATGCTGATCTGTGAACAAGCCAATCATTATTCAACAGATGAAAAAATTCTGTTTTATACAAATAACAACAATTCACTTTCAAAAATAACTTTTTCTGAAACAAATTGTTTTTGAAACAATTATCATTATTTTTTCAATATGAAACATACCCCACCCTCCTCTCTAAAAACTTTTCAGGCAATATTGCAATATTTGAAAAAAATAAAAAACTTTCAAAAAATAAATTCAAAGTGGTGCAAAAATTTTAAAACAATAAAGGTAAGTTAAATATTTATTCTCAATATTTTCAAGGCAAATTGTTGAATCGATCACACCACTTATCTGCCAATACAATCACCTAAAGTCAATCAGCATTGACAGACGGAGCTTGACCTGTGCATGATCTTTCCCCTTTTGACTGGATGCTGGTCCAAGCCCCTGTGTGATTGGTCCTCTAGATACAGTTTTGATGTATTAGACAGATTCACTTGAATGCAAGGTCAAAGGTGACATTGCAAGACAGATTGGGAATCAATGAGGGAGGATTTTTCGGTGCAACGTATAGATAAGACAAGAGTTGTCAATCCCGTCACTTTCCCTTGACACTTCGATTCTTCTTGATTGCATCTTGCAACATCTCCACGACTTAATGACGACAATCTCACGTGATTATCGCTGCCTGATTAAGCCGATCTTTGGCCTGATTAATTGCCGTATAAGACCATGGCAGATTAAAACTGGAAATAGGTCTTGTCTGCTGTTGATCAAGATTGAGGACTTTTGCATGTTCTGAAAGCAAATTACCCCGAGACAGAATCTAAACACTTCAACACAGTCAGTATAATGGAGAAGTGATAGCCAAATCTAAAATTAACTCCCAAACTAAAAAAATTTAAATTGAAAAAAAGGTCTTGACTTTTCTGTCTTGAATAACAATTTTGATTTTTTTTTACGTTCTAATTACAATGGGAGTTTATACTCTTTAAAGAAAATTAAATTTCAATTCACATCTATTAATTTCAATAGCTTATATATATCTCTGTTATCAATCTTCACAAAAGAAATGTAAATTTTTACAAACAGACAGAGTCAGCTATTTCTCCACCAGGGGGTACAAGTGGGAAATATTTTGAACAATATTTTTGAAACTATATTCTATTAATAAAACTTAAATAACTCACATTTTTAGTTGAAAACTATCATTGGTAATTAATCAATTCATCTATCAAAAGATGATAGTTGAAGTTCTGTAGTTTCATTGTGCTTATTGTTAAGATTTTAAGGTTCTATGCAACAGTATTTTAACTTATGTTTCAAACGAAACAGCCAAAACTAAAATTCTGAAGAAGTCGAAAACCTAAAAGCCACTAAGAAAAATGCTTATTGTTCTTCATACCAAGTTTCATTGAGCTAGGCCTTACCATTTTGAGTCTGGTTCAAACAAATTTTAAGTACTATTTCAAGGGATCTTCTAAAAATTAAAGTAGGAATAATTTGAAAATCCCAAAAGGCACAATAACAAATTTTATTGTTCTATATAGCAGGTTTCAATGAGGACAAAATCCAATGTTGATTTTACAAGCTAAAGGATAAACATAAACATAAAATGAAGATGACACAAAGTCATAATGATTGTTCCATATACCAACTTTTAAACAGCTTAGCTTTATAGTTTCAGAGTTACAGCCCCATATCAAAATTCTCAGTTTTGTTTCCATGGCAACAGCCAAAAATAAATGTAGGAAGAGGTTGAAAACCCCAAATGGTACCATTATATATCTTGCTTGTTCCAAAAAACGAGTTTTGATGAGCTAAACCACATGATTTTTTACATTTGTTCTGCAAAAAAAAGCTTTATTGGCAGGGGATAATATAAAGTATTGAAGAAATAAGAAATATGGGATGAATGGTTATACAACAGATTAATGTAAATACTATAGAGGAGGTTTATGTTTCACAAGTAAAAATGCAATGATTAAGTTGATGTAAGCCATAAATAAACAATAGACACAAAAATTTTTTTACAAATTAATAGCTATGGAATTTGTAAAGTGCTGGTAGGAATTAGGTAAGCTGGGTTTCATCTTCATTTTATACATTTGAATGTTCACACGCTGCCTTCCTTGAACAAAGAAGTTATATATATATCCATGAAGTTGCTTTCCTGAGGCAGTCTTTCATTTTGGAAACATTTAAAATTATAAACATACGCATATTTGAACTTTTGTAAAAATATATCTAAAAAGCTCAAAGATCATGCAATCAATTGATAAAATTACTTTCTTCTGTAAATCTAAAAACACATTATTGGATATTTTCAAACCATTATTATTCTTGAACTCCTCAACTTCTAGAAAGTCCATTCAAGAAGTCCCTTATATATGTCAAGTTCAACCAGTCTGATAAATGTTAACCATGTTCTGAGAAATAAAGATTAAAAAATTGCATCTACTTTGATAACCCCTTTCAGGTGTTCTTCTCCACAATTAAGGTCTGACAACAGCCAATTTAGACATGTGTTCTGTTACATGTTTAGTGCAGACAAAATTAGTCATTAACAGACCAATCACCTCGCTGGATTTTCAAAAACATGTTGCGATCATGTTACATTAAGGTTTCGCAGGAGTTCCTCCCCTTTCTTCTGATACTGAAAGCTTTTGCCCGAAGCCTTGCAGTTGACTAAATTATCTTAAATCAGAACATGCGACTATACAGACTGTTCTCAGACCATTCTTCCAGAAAGATCATATTCATATCCATACGTTTTTTTTCATCGTATCATGGTCAATTTTAATCAGACCATAACCACATAACTATGTTACTAAGATAAACATGGACAACAAAAGAGATCATATAAACAATTATTCATGCTGAGAACATTACTTCAATTTACTGGCTTTTCAAGAAGAAAAAAATATTTCGATTTAGATTTCAACTTTGTATGAGTATGCTAAGTATCAACAAAGGTCCATTTTAGCGACGTCACCTTTTTTCAGTGGATTATTTACAACTACATTGAATATTTACAGCCAACTAATTTGATTACCTATTTTGAGGAAGAATGCATTCACGTGATTGAACACACTTATCAAAACCAATAAATTCAATCCAATTACAACACTTTTATGTCCAAACTGCAGTGCTAACTTTCCAGAACGAAATAAAACACACATTTCCTGAAAAGCAAGCCATTACATTTTTCAGGCGAGCAATGGAGGGCCAAAAGAAAAGTTTAAATCGCTCTATTTCCTGTGAACATTACCCAGCATGTCCCCATCATGCATTGCAATCTTCAAACGACCTTGACATTGCTAGGCAAGGAAGGCAGTTAGAGGCACTGAAAAAAAAGAGTTTTGGTGGTGTGAAAATTATTACTGGTCTATATTCAAGACACTAGGGTGAATGGCAGCCATTACAAAGTAATAATATGAACGTTTAGAGCGAGAAAGTGGTTAGAATCCCTGCCAATTAGATAAGACACGATCAGAAAGCATTCGTCTGTGGTTAACAGTCTTCAAAGGATTACTGTCCAATGAATTATGCATGGAAACAGTAATTTTGGTCAATGGTAGGTAATCAGACAGACCAACTTCTGCAATGGCCATTCCAAGACAACTATGAGAAACATACTGTTCTATTTATAGCCATTTGGTCATAATGTCCAGTGTCCTTGTCAAGGTTACAATCAAAGGGCAAATCGTGTAATTGCACTTAAATCAAAGTATTTTAGAAAAAATAATTAAAGTAGTCGCAGTTGTAAAGATGAGATTAGTAAATTAAAGTGGCAAATAAAAACCTTGTGGTAGTTTTAGTAAAACTATATCTGGCTGAACAAATGTTTGTTTCACTATGTAAGAATTCCATCATCCTTTTTAAAAATATCTAATCAGTCACCAATTTATCTTAGCAAAATAATTCAAGGTCCAAATTTTTAGATCATTTTGTGCAGAGATAATTTTTCACTACATACAAACAAGGGACAGCTACGTATACGTATGTGGAATAATTTTGGTATTCCCAAAAGGGGCATATGGGATGAAATTTCAAAATTGAGATTTTCTTCTTTGTGCAGTATCATTTTAACAGATTGTCGACAAAGTATTGGTCAAAATAAACACTATGGGTAAGCAGATAAGATATCCTTCTTGTTTACCAAAAATATTATGAAATGTAGTAGTAGTATTAGTAGTAGTAGTAGTATAGTATAGTATTAGTATTAGTATTAGTAGTAGTAGTAGTAGTAGTAGTAGTAGTAGTAGTAGTAGTAGTAGCTCATGAGAACGTTAGTTACCTTCCCTCTAGCTTAAATCAACTTTAGACAACTGTTTCATGACGCTAAGTACGAAGGGTACCGAGTGGTCAAGTAATCAACAGTATTGGTCAGTAGGGACCGACCCTTGGTCAGAATAGTTTAAATACATATTAATTACAAAACTAGTCCCTAAACCTAGTAACTTACCGTAGTTACCATTAAGATATAACTCAATGTCTTTATCATACATGAACCAAATTTGTTATAAGATGTTTTTATGTCATAAAAAGATGATGTCAACAAATTAAACATAATAATTATTGACATAAATGAATAATTCAAATGACATTTTGAGAAGAACAGAATCATTGGAATTCTTGCTTCACTATTGGAACTTCTGAAACTGATAACCATTGCTTACGGTGGGAAACTTTTAAAATTTACTTTGATTATTAATAAAAAAATTACAAAGTTTCAGATTTTAACCAACTGAATCCACCAATCCATGAGCTTCCATTTCCTTAGGTTGACATACTTATATTGTAAGTCATGAAGTTCTGAGAAAAGGTTTCTTTAATGAATACAGAATTAAATTATCACAAAAAACACACACACACAAATCTCTTGACATTTTTGTCTTGCAAAGTGATTGAGGGACCTTTCCTAAGTCATGAGAAAGGTGTAGACAAGTTATCAAGTTCCACAATCAAAAATGTCAATCTTCCTTTCCATGACTATATAGGAGACCCTACATCAGTCTAGGTCTTTATTCAGCAGATCTAGAGCTTACTAATGAAGTTCCAAGACGTAAAAAATTAAATAAATTTTTGTTATGCGGAAAGAAAAATATTCACCACATAGTTTCGATTTCACTTCTAAACTTATCTATTGCTAATTTTTGTCCAATTTTTCAAATCTATCATATATCACATAACACATTTCAACTTGATTTGGAAATAGCCATGCATAAGTATAAACACCACAAAAATACCCAGATTGTACCTTTTTTTCAGGCAAAGAATCAAATCTTGGCCATGACTTCTTCATGCTTCTTCTAATACCGCTGACAGAAATGATTAAATAGGTGAGACATACACTAATATAAACATAAAAACAGATACTGAAAAAAATATAACATCAACACCAGTAGGTAGATTGTTCAATAAACAAAACTGTGTTTACTTGAACCAAAGTTCTTTATTTGTTTATTTCAATATGGCAACATGATACAACATGGAGAATAATAAACATAGCTTGACTAAGTGATATCTTACCTACTTATATACTTCAAGCTGAAGGTATGTGTGTGCTTGTGTACTAGTAATACATTTCTGTTAGAAGTTAATTTAATAGTGGTTGATATAATTATTTGCATAGGGGGGTCGGAGGGGGGGGGGGGGGGGGGGGGTCACTTTACAAGCTGGTAATTAACTTGGTCACCAAAATCTAAATTAAGAGAAATGATTACCTTGAAAAAACCCAACTAAATGAAACCCCTTCAAAATTCTGCTAATGGAAGAATAATGGATATTTTTTAACCCTGGCTTGAAAAGATAACGATTTTCCAAAACATTCAAATATATATCTTTTTACTTGGAAATTCTTGAACCCGTGGGTTTAGGGTTAATGATTTTCAAAGGAAATTAAAATCACTAAAGCTGTAATCTTTCCTTTAATATTCTTATATCCTCAGGTAAATGGTTAATGGTTTGCACAATGACGTCATGTTATTGAATGGTTTCTCTTCCTCTATAGCCAAGAGAATACTTATGTAGAGATTAGATGCATTTACATGATTACATATGATACAATGATACAAGCTTAAGTAAGCAATCTGGATGGTAGCCTTCTGTAATGCATACGGTGTCTGCTGGCAAGATTTCCTCCAAATCATTCCATTATCTGCCTTTTTCGATACCATTACTTCTCCGTGGCACTGCATTGGCATGTTGTCATAACAGAAGCAGAACTGTGGTTTTTAGCTTGGCCCTGTTATCTTCGGTGCTCGTCTCAGCTAAAGTAGCCAAACGCTACTCTGCTGCTTTTATACAGGGTGAAGGTCAAGTCTTCAGTATTCAGAAATGTGTCTCTTAGTTTGATCTTGATATCTGGGGTGAAGATCTTGTCTCAAGTAGTCTGAACTGTGTCTGCTTAGTCCATCTTGTTATTCTGGGTGAAGATCTTGTCTCAAGCAGTCAGAACTGTGTCTGTTGGGTCCATCCTGTTATCCTGGGTGAAGATCTTGTCTCAAGCAGTCAGAACTGTGTCTGTTGGGTCCATCCAGTTATCCTGGGTGAAGATCTTGCCTCAAGTAGTCCAAACTGTGTCTGTTGGGTCCATCCAGTTATCTTGGGTGAAGATCTTGCCTCAAGTAGTCCGAACTGTGTCTGTTGGGTCCATCCAGTTATCTTGGGTGAAGATCTTGCCTCAAGTAGTCCGAACTGTGTCTGTTGGGTCCATCCAGTTATCTTGGGTGAAGATCTTGCCTCAAGTAGTCCGAACTGTGTCTGTTGGGTCCATCCAGTTATCTTGGGTGAAGATCTTGCCTCAAGTAGTCCGAACTGTGTCTGTTGGGTCCATCCAGTTATCTTGGGTGAAGATCTTGCCTCAAGTAGTCAGAACTGTGTCTGTTGGGTCAATCTTGTTATCCTGGGTGAAACTCTTGTCTCAAGTAGTCAGAACTGTGTCTGTTGGGCCCATCCTGTTATCTTGGGTGAAGATCTTGTCCCAAATAGTCAGAACTGTGTCTGTTGGGTCCATCCTGTTATCCTTTGTGAAACTCTTGTCTCAAGTAGTCAGAAATATGTTTTGTTCATGCACATATTTGAGGAGTATAAGTATCCAGTAAGGTATTTATAATGTTGGAACTTGAGCAACCATTCAAAAAGTTTAAATTATAACTTTCTTCCTCTTAGATCAGTTGCATCGTGGTGCACACAGACAATCTAGTAGTAGTACAAAGAATTATCGCCTAAACAAAGCTTTAGGCAAATCAAGGGGAGGATTAGATATTGAAGACTATATGGGCAGGTTATAGGTAAATTAGAGGAAAAGTTTGATTGGTTATTGTTGGAAAAGATGTAATCTTACAATCTATGCACGGTTTTATTCAAACCAACTGCCATTCAGTCTGAAATAAATTTTCCTTCACATCACTTGACAGGAACATTGCTACATCGGTTGATGTATTTACGCAGGAAGTAAATATAAATTAAGAAAACTGATATTTATAAATGCTTTTGGAGATACATGACATTTTGAATTGCATGGGGCTACCTTGTTTATCATGCATTAAATGGTTGTTTTTATGTGTTGGGAGTAATCCATAACCTGAAAATATGTTCACCATTCACAATCTAACTACATCAATAAAACATCACAATATCTAATGGGTATAAGATCTATGAAGTCATGTGTGACCTAATTAATTTCCATGCGTTTATACTTCAAAATTATTGATGCAAATTAGCGTTTATTCAGTTGTGAGAATAAATTTAATAACTAATTCTTTCAGTATAAAATGACCAAATTTCATTAAAAAAAACAATTATAAGAATTATATAAAAAAAATAACCTTTTTTTAATCATAATTCTAAATGTTCATTACATTTGTTATTTCAATAATTTTATCCATAAAGTGTTATTCTAAATCAAACAGAAACAAAAACATGTGGTCAACAGTAAACCAAGTTTTGATAACATCAAGCAGCAATTTTGCCACTTTTAACTTGTGCATGAATTCATTGTACTAGAAATAGCCCGACGGACAATATACCTGGAGGCAATATGGTTCCTCAATTGAATAATTTCCTTTCCAACAAAGGCCCCCGATCCATATAGCATCCGAAGAAAATAGAATTATCGGAGACAATCAAGGCATTTCATTTCCCCTAACTATCACTAAAGACCAGCCGTGCGGCATCTGTAGTTCAACAAGAGCTGATCATCAGTCAAATTATGCCAAGTGACAGTTTTCATAAATTCATCATTAACGGCATGAAATAATATTATACTCCTACTCCAAAACTGATGAAGCTGTATCTTGCATCGTCAATATCAAGTCGTGAAATTGACAATAGCAAACTTGCACAAATGCATCACACTTGTTGAGAATGTCTGTTGCCTTGGGGAAGGAATTATTGTAAAATGGATACCAAATTATATTCATTTTTAAAATGAAAGCGACAGTAAAGAATTTTTGTCAGATCTTATTTTGTGGGGGCTTCTACAAATGAAGTATGACTTCACAAGGATTCTAGACTGGCCGAATTTCATCATCTTATAAAGAAAATCGCAGACAGCCTATAATAATCAATATCATATTTCTCCCAGTGAATTTATCAAACATGAAATTACATCTACGAATTGGAGCAGGCAAAAATTATTGGTATTTGGAAGGGATCATGATTGAAAAGTAGCGTGGCCTCACCCTGCGAGCAGGCAATCAAATAAAGCTATGTTCTTATCTGCCGACTAATAGCTGTGCTTATTGGTAATGGGAGATCACAAACTAGAATTGGCTCCCAAATCAGGCATTATTGTTTCAAAAGTAGATGGAATCGGCAGTCTTTAGTGCAGATTTTTGAATGATTGTCCACGCTCAACCCATTCCTGCATCTTAAGTCTCGTAAACAATCTCATTCCGCTAGAGGTGCTAACCCAAAACTTTTGTTTACTAATATAAAAATTATACCCACAAGTCACCTTCCATCTACATTATATAAATATATTATATATATACAAGCCAAACATTACTGTGAGTAATAAAATGTGTCAACCAACTTATTTGTCTGTTATTGGTTTTCTTCACGTTCATAACCATAATATTTCGCGATGTTTTATTATTCGCGCATAATGACTTTGCGCGAAAAGCGCGAAAATTAAACCCCCGCGAAATATTATGATTTTACAGTATATAGATATACATATAAACGAAAAATTTACAAACACTACAGAGCGCCAAGTCACGTTACAAACAACGTGATTACAACAGACATTCAAAGTCTAACATGAAGTAGCCATCATGACAGAAAACACTTGTTAGCAAATGTGAATGTGATGATGTACCTAATCCTACAATACTGTGAAATCATTATATTTCGCAGAGGTTTCGAATTTTCGAACTTTTCATGCAAAGCCATAATGCGCGAATAATAAAAAATCGCGAAATATTATGGTTATGAAAATGAAGAAAAACAATAACAGACAAATAAATTGGTTGACACATTTTATTACTCACAGGAATGTTTGATTCGTTCATTAATGACGAGTATGTACGCCGATATGCACATTGTTTGTTGTGCAAACACAGTCATCACAAGTCACGCTCTCGGTTTGAATCTTTTCTGCATGGTGCATGTAGTTTTGCCAAATTTTTGCTATTGCTTAGTAAAAAGCAGCGAAAATTTAACCCCACGAATCAGTCATTTTTTATGTTCTCGCGAAAATAACACCCCGCAAAAATAAATGATTTTACAGTAACTTCATTTCATCTATATAGGCCTACATCTGAGAGTCTTGTTGATATAACATATTGGGTCTGTTCATTGGCTGTACATTATTAACCTGAAGGATTTGTACATTTGAGAGATTCGTGCCCATGTACAGTATGTCCGTACCTACGGTGTTCAGGTACCCATTTGCACAGTGGGTTGGAATGAGTGCAATGTGGATGAAGTGCCTTGCCCAAGGACAAAACACAGGTCACAATTTTGTGGTGTCTCTAAGTAGATTTGAAACTGGACCATGAGAGGCTAGCATGCTAACCATTACCTTCTTGCCCTTGCATTGACAAAATTTAAATGCATGAAAAGTATTCCAACACTTCATAATCAATAAACAATTGATTATAAAGGGTTATGATTAATAATGAATAAAGTCAAAACATATTTCACTCCTCAATTTCAAGTTAGAATTTTGAAAAATACAAACATTTTAATACCATATGTTTAAAATAAATTAACACTACATATATTTCTTTGCAGTCTATCAAACAACCAAAAAATATTTCTCAAATCCTAAATCAAATTATGTACTTTTTCAAGGAAGGATGAATTAGATAAATTTTCAATGAAAAAAAAAAGTTTTAAAGGAGTTGGCACCTGACTACCACTTGTGAGTGAGAAAAATATTTCATTCACGCCGTCAGCCTATTACAGACAGATCGAGCCTCAGAGGTAAACATATTAGTGTTGGAAGGACTTCAAGAGCAGATGTTCGGCGCTTTCATTGGAACTAGTTGATCACAGGAGGTGGTGATTTGTTAATGTCCGAAACGTGCAGGGCAAACAAATTGATGAAATGCTTTGAGGTAGAGTTTTTTACCTGAGGTTTTTTTACCTGTGGTTTCAAGGTCATGTTTCGGTCTCTAATGACAAAAACACCCATTACTGATTAGCGTTGGTAAATTATTGCAGTCTGTGCTGTCATGAATCAACTTGCGGAATGAATGAACGAAGGAAAAAATGTCTGATGAAATTCTAGGTTTGTTGGGGTCAAATGAGAGTATAAATAGTTCATGTAATGAATGGATGACTTTATAAATGAATGAATGAATGAATGAATTAAGGAAGGAATAAATGTATGAACTAAATAAGTTTGAGGAAATACTGCGACAAATTACAGTACAAATATAATCAAATGAATGAATGAATGAATGAATGAATGAAGGGTGATGACATTCTAGCTATTATTGAAAAGTATGTGTTAGTATAAATTATCTGATAAAGACACAAACATCAACAATCCTCTCGAAAACCTTTTCATTTCTTGCCTTGGTTAGTAAATATTTAATGGTACAGTATAAGGGAAGTGAAACATAAATCATATGTTTTACTTAAATTCTTTCTTTAACTGTTAATTACTGAACTTGTTAATCAAACTCAAATCAGCATTAAAATATTAGAATTAAACAATTGTTTTCTTGATGTCTGCAGAAGTTAAAAAAATTAATGTGACCTTAAACTTCATACACTATGTGAAAAAAATAGTTCCTCACTATTTCAATTTTCTACTCCAAATTTAGTCATTCTAAAGTCAACTCATGGTATATTTTTTTACTTAAAATGGATTACGTATATTTGTATATTCATTGCACCAAATTTGATAGCCATCTAGATACCATCTAAAAAGGGCAGTAGTTTGTTTTTCGAAATTTTATTTTTCAACCTTTCCCCATTCACGTAAATTTATGTCAAATGTACTATTAACAGAGGGTTAAAACATCTCATTATCCAGCCTAATCGTTATTATCCAGTCTATGAAGAACAATTTGATGAAAATTCTTTCTAAAAAAATGTGCTGCAATGTTTAAGCCATGTGTTTTAATTTGAGTTTATTTTTAAAAAGATTTGACAACTGACATGCCAGAATTAAGTTATTCTAGGATCTTTCAAGGGGATTCACCTTTCCAATTTACCTGCCTTAATAAAATTATAAAGTGAGTTATAAGAAAACCCTTAGCACTTAGTAAAAGATCTTTTGTGAATTATTGGCTAAGACATTTCCAGAAACCTTTTTTTCCTGCCAACAGCCTTTAAACTTAGCTAGGACCAGTGCAGTGTAAGTAAAAGTTCTTACACTCCATTGAATTGACCAGGGGATGAATTCAAATGAAGTTTCTAGCCACACACAAGATTGCTTGTTGCCCAGGCAATTTTGCCAACCAATGGTCTGGGCATGTCGAGAGTAATCACTACGTCAGTGCAGAAAAGTGACAAAGACCCCAGTGTTGATATCCCAACGGAAAATGTTCATCAAGCTAGCGTCAAATAGATTACAGGAGGAAGGGCGCTGGTGACTGAGTAACAAATGCAGAGCAAACATTATGGTAGTGCCAGTCGCTGGAGGTGTGACCCTGCATCTAAATAGCTGCCCTCTGCCGATACGTCAACGCTAAATGTCCCATTAACGCAGATGAGGTTGTATTGTGCCGCACCAGACACGGTGATTTGGGTGTCAGATTATACGAGGCTGGAATACCTTCCTCTCTCGTGTCACCTGATTTCTACATGACTCACAGACTGACCTGCCCAGCTCCATGTGTCGTTGCTGGGAGTGGGTCTCTACTTTCTCATCAATCATAGCCTGTTGGTCTCAGAGTGTGCTCAGTTCCATTTGTCTTTACTAGAAAGGGTCCAAGATATAACCTACAAGAATATTTCAAAATGATCCTGTATACTATCATATGATAGACTTCAAATATGGTCAGTTCCATGTGTCTTTGCTAAAAAGATTATTTCACTTATATCGCGGCTGCTAGTATTATTGCAGGGAGAAAGCCTGCAACACTATTGTGGCTATGCGAGCAAAGGCTTGAACTAGCGAACCATGGGTGGTACAGCGCTGAATTTCAGTGTAGCATTGCACCCAAACCTGACTGCTTGTAGAACAGTTCTCTAACCTAAAAGAATATTTCAAAATGATCCTGTATACCATCATATAATAGTCTTCAAATATGGTCAGTTCCATGTGTCTTTACTAGAAAGGGTCAAAGAGATAACCTACAAGAATATTTCAAAATAATCCTGTAAAATATCATATAATAATCTTAAAATATGGTCAGTTCCATGTGTCTAATTTACTAGAAAGGGTCTAAGAAATAATTAACTTAACCTACAAGAATATTTCAAAATGATTCTATATAATATCATTTAATAGTCTTCAAATATGGTCAGTTCCATGTGTCCTTACTGGGAGAGGGTTTCTAGTTTCTCAAAAATCTATCATAACCTGTTGGTATTCAGATACACTTATTTCCATATATCCTTGCTGAGATAGAGTCTTAGAAAGAAGCTACCGGAATATCTCAAAATGATTCTGTATAATATCATAAGAAGGCTTCAAATTTGGTCAGTGTCCTTGCTTGGAGTGAGTATTAGTTTCTCAAAAATCTATCATAACCTGTTGGTCTTCAGATATACTCAGTTCCATATGTCCTTGCTGAGATAGAGTCTTGGAAAGAATCTACAAGAATATTTCAAAATGATTCTGTAAAATATCATATAATAGTCTTTAAATATGGTCAGATCCATGGGTCCTTGTTTGGGGTGGTCTTTTGTTTCTTGGCTCGCATAATCTCCTTTTTTTCAGATATTTTTTTTATTTCTACAGATTTATAGAAACATATTTTTCATATATGCACATGTGCATATTATGCATTTGTGTTTATTTATTAATGTCACGTCTCTCCTTTATCTAACAGTCATCATATAACTAATGGCTCATGAAAATATCTATAGAGGTTGCCAACGTAACTCTTTTACCTTTGTCAACATTTGTTGCTCAATGTGACCTTGACATTTTCCTCCTGGATGAGAATATAGGTGAGGGACAACACTTCACCTTGATGTGTCAATCATCTTCATTTTATATTCATGTTGTGACAATGTCTGCTAGTTTATCATCAACTCTCTCCCTCCCCAGATACTAAAATTTCATGATTAATTCCTAGTTTTGAGGTTTATATTAATTATTCAATTTATATCCATACTGTAACATCCTATGTTGTTTTATTCCCATATTTCATTTTGTTTAAAATTTTCATAATATGAAATATGAACACGTCACACTGTCATATGAATTCATCTCATTTCATATTTACTCAGTGAATACTAAAATTCCATTGTTCTTACACTGGGAATTAAGTTTATTGCTTATTGTATATTCATATAGTGACTACCCGGTAAATTTCTTGGTTTATCACTGTGCCATTATAGCTCCCCAATGGGAAGATAGGTTAAATACATTCATTTATTCATTTATTTTCAAAGATGAAAAATGTGATTTATTGGTCGAAATATAAATATATTTTCATTGAGTGAAATAACAGGCTATTATACTCTGTGAAATTACACTTTTAATGATATGACAGGATATGAGACGTCATTGAACAATTATATGATGTAATGAAATTTGCCGCAATAGTGAAGTTATCTGCAGCTCCTATGCATAATATTAACATCATTTTTTACATTATGAGAAAAATTATATTTTCAAATGCCATGTACGTACATGTACAATCTCATAAAATAGAAAATTATATGCACCACTCATGAAAATATGAATTTCTAATTCACCTATGAGATAAACATGGTATAAGGGGGAAAATGTCAAACATCCTCTTTGTATCAAACATATATTATATTTATTCTGTGACAATGTTTGTTACATTCAATCACCCCCCTACTCACTACTTAACTTGAGAGGCATTAATTAAAATACTAGCAATTAAAACACTAAAATACTAACAACCTCTTAGATCGCTTATTAATTACTGACATGTACTTTCTTAGATAGATGTAGGTCATATATGAAGATGTCATATTGTAATGTAAATTATTCTCAACATGCATTATTCATTCTGTGTATTATATATTTACAGTGGTTTATGATGATACCTACGAATCTAATAGCCTGAATAAGATATGGAACAAGGTCCCTTAAATCTGACTGCTGTTTATGAGGCCCATCCGTCTGCTTCAATGTCACGGTCAGATTCAGTGACAAGGTCACATTGTTTACAATTGTGGACCAATTTGTCATGATGTGAATAAAATCTTAATATGATGTCCAAGTTTATGGTTTGCTTCTTCCTTTTGACGGTGTCAAAGGTCATATAACATTTTTGGGCCCCGCAGTCACACCTCTGTTTACTATTATCTAATATCATGTCGTCAGGATGGCCGAGCAGTCTAAGGCACCAGACTCAAAGATTGAGCTATCCCTTCTCACAAATCTAATATCATGTCCGAGTTTTTGGTCTGGTTCTTCCTTTCAATGGGGTCAAAGGTCGTACAAAATTGACATGGTAATTTATGACTTCAGTATTTTAGTTACAAAGGAACAATGTTGCCCAGTGTCTCCCAATTGTTCATCAGGATCTGAATTTAATCTTAAAGAGACACTCGGTGAGTTAATTGTCAGAGTCAGATATGCCAAACTTAAAGAATGGCGTCATTTTCTCAAGATGTAGTGAAGACCTCATTATTTTAATTTTAATGCAAATAGGTTTAGTATATAGTCACATCATAATGGTATTTTGTCACAAATCCGATAAATAAGCGGATAATGACAGATCTGTCATTAAGTCAAATTAATTGTGGAAATTTACACATCCTCCTTGCTCGCATGTTCTTACATCAGTTTAACGCAGACAAAACCTAGTTATTAGCGGACTAATCACATCATCCCGTTTAAAAAAACGATAGCAGTGATATAGGTTAACGAATGGTAAATGGGAGTTACTTGCCCCTAGATATTGATACCGAAAGCTTTTGCCGCTGTCATTGTGATTGGCTAGTTGAGACTGCATCAAAACGTGCAAGCAAGGAGGGTGCATTCAGACCATTGTGGAGAGGATAGCTCCTGATAGAATACGTTTGAATCCCGCTAGAGTTAATATTTAAAAACTTTTATTCCCTGGAACACGGTTGATTTTAATGAGACTGAAATTAAAGCATGTAAAATGTAATCATAAGTAAGAAATCTCAACAAGATTGGAAAATGATAATGTATTTATAACATGTACGCATGAAGTGCAATATTTAATCTGAACTTCACAAAAATACCTTGACATTACACTCCCTTTAAGAAAGCAGCAAAGTTTCCAACATGTCTTCCTTCAAAGTGATTATGAGAATAGCGGTAAATCAAAAATAAGCATTGTACATTTATTCAGATAAAAAAATAACACAGCATGTAGGTTTCTGAATAACAACTTCTTTATTGTGAAAATTATTATACTCCCTTATTAGGTTACATATATGGTTGAGGTGAGGTGAGGTGATTTGGGGTTTTACGCCAGTTTCAACAGTATGTCACTTATATCTTGGCTGCTAGTTTTATTGCAGGGAGAAAGCCTGCAACACCATTGTGGCTATGCATTGCGGTGAAACCTGCGAGCTGGAACTAGCAAACCATGGGTGATACTGCGCTGAAATTCAGTGTAGCATTGCACCCAAACCTTAACTGCCTGTGGAACAGTTCTCGCCTGCAAAGTTGCCCAGGCCTGGCAGTATATTTGAACCATAGACATCTTGATCTGATATTTGGAGATCAGCAAGAACAAATTCAAATATACAATAGCAAAATAAGCATCCAACTGGTTTAAGGAGTAAACATTATTATATTCAAGACAACATGATTTCCACAATAAAGAGGTTGTTATCAAGAAAACCTTGCTTATCTTACATGCCATTTCTAAATGCCATCAAAAACTTAAAGAAATATCATCGCTATTTTGTGTTCAACATTTACATATCAACTCTTAAGGCAGCATAGCTGTTAAATATTGGTAAAATCCCCTTTTGATAATTTTTTTATTTCTGATATTTATGGATAAAGGATATTAATCCTGTTTGCTTAATAGATTTGTGCAATTTAACAAGATGAGCATGAAACTGGAAGGACAGTTTGGATACATTTAACAAGAAATGAGCAACAATAACTAAAATTAAATTATTTATAGGAGAAATCAACTTGAAAGTAATTTAATAGTATTCCATCAAAATCGGGAAAAAATGTTTTGATGAAAATGTTGCATGACAACGAATGTTGTAAAATCCCAACGGAATACAATGTGACAATACAGGCTTTTATTGATTGAATAGATTGCTGTAGAAGGTGGATAGAAAAGGCAGTTAGATTAGTCGCATCAAAACTTGGCTTCAAAGAATTTTTCGTTACAATCTACAGATTAAATTCCTTCATCCAAATTATCATTTATATATGACAGAGAAGTTCAGAAAGCAACTTTCGAGTGATCACTCAAAAAATAAATTGATATTTGATAAATTTTCACAGTTTAAGTGTACAAAGAGCAGCTCTAAATCATTTCACATTTTCAAATTGTTGAGAGGCCATAATTGTTCAATGTTTTGAAACCAATTTTAGTCTTTACTGATTAACAGTGGTTTGCTTAGCAAATCAGCCCTACCTTGTTTCCTCCAATACAACCTGTGGGGTCATTGGGTGCTGAACAGATACATGTACAACCCGGGTACAACACATATACAATTGGACTTCAAACAGAACAGGGGCCTTGAAAAGAACCCAGGGTTAAAGGAGTGCTGATAAAAATAAAACACTAGGGTTGTATCTGAGGAAATAATGTACTCAATATTTGACGGGCTCTTCATACTTTATCTACACCTAGTATATAAAGAAGTACACAAAACAGATATGCATTGTTGGTCACTTTTGCAAGTGACCCCATACGAAATCAAACAGCCATTGGTTGAATGGCTGACCACAATTGCCAACTCTGTAAGCAACTAGCTGTTTGCATAACACTGGATGTAATTTCTTATCAATTTAATTTGTCAAAAAGTTTTTGATATGTGTAAGAGCCAATTTTTGATGAATTTTGTTGTTAGCTTAGAAGAATTAGTCCCACGATACTTATCAGTGTTTTGGTAGCCAGACCCTCTAGTCCCACACACTGAGCTGTGACACCCCCATAAAGTTCTCCCTGAATGTGCTTATAACGGTACCGTCCAAGTTGTTAAGATAGTTCACAGCTGTTAGGCAAATTGACCATGACGTTTTCCTTTTAAATGTTTAATTGTCCTGTCACTTTCTAAATTGTCCAAGTAAATAATTGCCCATTGAGTCTAAGACTGCCCAGCCTTAAGATATGAAGCCTGATAAGCATCGTGGTTAAATAGAGACCCTGAGAAAGTTCTAGCAGAGTTCCGTAAGATTTAGACAAAGTAAGACTATCATCTGTAAGAGTAAGAATCGAGTTAGTAGCGTAAGAAGATCTATGGTTTTTCAACCACATATCACATATCACATATCACATATCACAATACAGTTTCAAGAAGTGTATATCCATCCGCAAAGTGTCGAGGATTAAATCGTATCAATATTATATTGTGTTTGTGTTGGAAACCTGGACAGTCGAGAGAAAGAAAAAGAGAACTTTCGCATCCTACAAAGTTGAAAAACCTTAAAACCCCGGGATGTGTGAGAAAAGAAAGAACAATTAAGAACCGAGAAGTAAGGATCATGTGCATTGTTTCATCGTTGGATCAAGTTCACTGGATTCACTGGATTTCATTGGATTTTTTTGTGTATGAATGATTATAAGGACCAAAAACTGTAAGTAACATTGTAAGTTATTAAACCTGAATCATGGAAGATAAGGCTTTAAGTGATACAGTAAATCAACATTGTGACATCAATCAAAGAATTACAAGAAGTAAATCTTTAGTCTCGGACACAAGGAAAAGCAAATCAGAAGAAAGGGGGCATCCTCATATGTTAAGCATGGTTTTAGAACAGAGGGATCATCTCCATTCAGAACTGATAGGAAAGATCAGAGTAATTGAATATTTGAAAGATAGAGAAGAGGATGTCAACGTCGTAGCCACAGAACTAGTAGGATGGGAAGAGTTATTTAGAAAATTTCAAGTTTGTGCCAAGGACTATATTGATAAATTGGACAGTCAGGATAAGAAAGATGCTGCAGTAGAATGGTATCAAACGGAATGTAATGGGTTTCACAAATTTCACAGTCGTCTATCTACCTGGGTCAAAGATAATACCTCCAGCCCTGAAGATAGCCAGGATGTCAGGCCTAAAGACAGTATTTCCCAAGTTGAATCTAAAACAAGCTCTGTCCGTTCGGCGAAGGTAAATGCTTTGGCTAAAAGGGCAGAATTAATTGCAAATCAGAAAAAACTTAAAGAAATGCATTTGATAGAAGAAGAAGAGACCAAGTTAAGACAAAGGAAAGAAAGGTTAGACTTAGAGACAGAAATTGAGATTGCAAATGCACAGTTTGAGATCTATGATCAGTTTGATACCCAGTCAAATGTCATCGACACAAATCAAAAGCAAAATCCATCCCTAAACCCTCAGGCAGTGGAATTTAGACCTACCCATACGCAGAATAGCCAACCTCAATTAGAAGAGACACATTCAAACCTTATTCCTCAACAAAGTACTCAGCAAAAAGATTTAGTTCATTTCATTGTGGAAAATCAAAAGTTGTCTTCCCTTCCAGTTAGAAAGATCCCAAACTTTAGCGGTAAGCCAGTGGATTATAAACCCTTCATTAGGTCATTCGAGCATGGGATAGAAGAGAAAACAAGCGACCCAAGAGACAGACTGTACTACCTGGACCAATACACCAGTGGTGAGCCAAACGACCTTGTGAGGAGCTGTATCCATATGGACCCAGTGGAAGGCTACCAGACAGCGAGATCTCTTTTAGATAAGAGATTCGGCAACAAGTACAAGCTAGCGACTGCCCACATAGCAAAGGCTCTCAACTGGCCATCAATCAAGACTGAAGACGCTGAGGCTTTGACAAGTTTTTCAATATTCCTGACCAGTTGTGGCAATACAATGAAGGATATTGAATACATGAGAGAGCTTGACCATCCAAAGAATTTGAGAGATATTGCCTTCAAACTACCGTACAAGCTCAGGGAAAGATGGAGATCTGTATCGTTACCAATTATAGAGAGAAGACCCATTACCTTTTTGGACTTTGCAGAATTCGTTGATAGACAGGCTCAGATATTGACAAATCCTATATTTGGGGATATCTGTGATGACAGACGACAACAAAAGGTTGATCCAAGAGAACCAAAGAAGTTAAGAAGTTTTGCAACAGAAACAAAGAAAGAGGAAAGAAAAAGTGACAACTTATCTGAACTGAATAAAGTTGAAACAGAAGAAAAGAGGTATCATCAATCCAAAGCATTCACTAAACCATGCTGGTTTTGTGATAACCATCACTCCTTGGATAGATGCAGAAACTTCCAAGGTCGGTCTCTACAAGAAAAGATCGACTTTCTAAGACCCAAAGGACTGTGTTTTGGGTGTCTGCAAGTTGGCCACACTAGCAGAGAATGTCTTAACAGACTGGCCTGTCAAAAATGCAACAGGATTCATGCTACATGTTTCCATGACAACAGTCGAGATCATCCAAGAGAGTATTCACCTAAGAAAGTATCAACGAACAGTGTTGATGCTTCAATCAACTCCACAACAACTGGACAAGTAAGCTGCATGCCTGTCGTGCCTGTAAGGATAAAATCAAGGTCGAGCAATATGTATGTAGAAACCTATGCCTTCCTCGACAATGGAAGCTCAGCAACGTTTTGCACAGACAAGTTAGCAAAGGAATTAAGAATCTCAGGAAAGAAAACAGAAATTATAGTTAACACCTTAAATCAAAGAAAGCAAGTTGACACATCTCTAATTGAGGAACTAGAGATCTCAGATATCCAAGGGTCACAGTGGATAAAGTTACCAACCGTTTTCACTCAAGTGAAAATGCCCATTTCTAAAGCAACGATCCCTAAGGAGCAATTCTTCAAGCAATGGCCACATCTGGAAGATATCTCTCTTGCACCAATAGATGCTGAGATAGGGCTTCTTATTGGCAACAACGTGCCAAAGGCAATGGAGCCTAAAGAGGTCATAAAGAGCGAGAATGAGGGCCCGTATGCTGTAAGAACTCTGCTGGGATGGACGATTAATGGGCTAATGCAGGAATGTGGACCAGGGGAAGAAGACTGTCTAAATTATGTCTCTGTCAACAGAACAGATGTTTTAGCCAACCACGCCTTAAATAAGCAATTGAAAATTGATTTCATCAGAGACTTCAGTGAGAAAAGCAGCAAAGACAAAGAAGATATGTCACATAACGACAAGCACTTTCTGGAGATGACTTCTTCAACTAAGAAACTCAAAGATGGACATTGCCAAATGTCTCTATCTTTCAAAGACACTTCGATCAAGGTCCCTAACGAAGATGCAGAAGTGAACAAAGTAGCTTATGCTAATCTAATAAATCATCAGCTCCCCTGCACTGGACTCAAGAATCTCATAAACCACTACTCTAACTGGTTTGCACTTAAGAAAGCAATAGCATGGCTATTAAAGATTAAAGCAGTCCTCCTTGAAAGAATTAAGAAAAGAAAAGGAATACCAGTGATTTCGGAAAAGAATTCAACCTTCCTGACAATAAGAAACTTAGAAGAATCAGAGGAAGCCATAATCAAATATGTTCAGATGCAATCCTTCCCTAAAGAGATGGAAATCCTGATATCTGGAAATTCAGCCAAAGTTGGAAAGAGTAGCCCGCTCTGTAAGCTGGATCCTTTCATTGAAGGCGGCCTCATGAGAGTAGGTGGCAGACTGAACAAAGCAAGAATGCCAGAGAACTCAAAACATCCTGTTATCCTACCTAAGGACTCTCATGTCTCGAGGCTTATCATCCGGAACATCCACATCCAATGCGGCCACTCTGGTAGGAATTTCGTCCTCTCTTCACTTTTCCAAAAGTACTGGATGATAAAAGCTAATGCAGCAGTTAGAAAGGAGATCCACAGCTGTGTAAGATGTAGACGTGAACACGCTCCTGTTCAAAATCAGAAAATGGCTGACCTGCCAGCTGAAAGAGTTACACCTGACAAGCCACCATTTACCTATGTTGGCGTGGATTATTTTGGGCCTTTTGATGTAAAGCAAAGAAGAAGTCACGTGAAGAGATATGGCGTGTTGTTCACATGCCTTACAACGAGGGCTGTCCACATAGAGATTGCACAGAGTCTGGACACTGATTCGTGCATCAATGCACTGAGACGATTTATATCTAGACGAGGTCAGGTGACAAAGATGTGGTCAGATAACGGCACAAACTTCGTTGGGAGCGAACGTGAACTCAAAGAACAAATTGACAGGTGGAACAAAAATCAGATCCACCAAGAATTGCTGCAGAGAAATATAGAGTGGACATTCAATCCACCCACAGGCTCTCACCACGGGGGCGTGTGGGAAAGGCAGATAAGAACTGTAAGAAAGATTCTAAGATCAGTAGTAAAGGAGCAGACTCTAGATGAAGAGACTTTACAAACTGTGCTCTGTGAGATAGAGTCTATCATCAATAACAGGCCTATCACTAGAGCATCCGATGATCCAGGTGACTTGGAAGCCCTTACTCCAAATCATCTGCTGCTGATGAAGAAAATGCCAGCCCTACCACCAGGTATGGTTGACGACAACTACCCACGACGCAGATGGCGCCAGGTCCAGTACATGGCGGACCTATTCTGGAAGCGATGGACGAGGGAGTACCTGCCGTTGCTTCAGGAGAGGCAAAAATGGGTAAAGCTGAGACGTAATCTGCGAAGGGGTGACGTGGTGCTGATTGTGGATAACCTGGCTCCCCGTAGCTCCTGGGCTATGGGCAGAGTGTCAGAATTGAACACAGACTCTAAAGGTGTTGTGAGAACTGTAAGAGTGAGAACTCAATCGTCTGAATTAATCAGACCCATCAGCAAACTATGTTTGCTTCTTGAAAGTGACTGTTAGCTTGTATATAAAAACTGAATCAATCAGTTGCATCATTCAATGTAAAATATTATGTAAGACATTTACTCTGAGATGTAAGTGATGAATAAGATGTATCAAAAGATCAGGTAGACTTTATACTAAAGTCAATATATCATTGTTGTAGTAGGATTTGGTATCCATAAGGCTATTTTACTTTGATTATATATTAAGAGTTGTAGATTAGAAAGTTGATTTATGCTAGTGTTTATTTTTGTTAATATCAAAATTTGTTCTTACGTTATTTCCATAACTATAATTGTTACATTAAGCTAAAGGTAACAATTAGGGGCCGGAATGTAAGAGCCAATTTTTGATGAATTTTGTTGTTAGCTTAGAAGAATTAGTCCCACGATACTTATCAGTGTTTTGGTAGCCAGACCCTCTAGTCCCACACACTGAGCTGTGACACCCCCATAAAGTTCTCCCTGAATGTGCTTATAACGGTACCGTCCAAGTTGTTAAGATAGTTCACAGCTGTTAGGCAAATTGACCATGACGTTTTCCTTTTAAATGTTTAATTGTCCTGTCACTTTCTAAATTGTCCAAGTAAATAATTGCCCATTGAGTCTAAGACTGCCCAGCCTTAAGATATGAAGCCTGATAAGCATCGTGGTTAAATAGAGACCCTGAGAAAGTTCTAGCAGAGTTCCGTAAGATTTAGACAAAGTAAGACTATCATCTGTAAGAGTAAGAATCGAGTTAGTAGCGTAAGAAGATCTATGGTTTTTCAACCACATATCACATATCACATATCACATATCACAATACAGTTTCAAGAAGTGTATATCCATCCGCAAAGTGTCGAGGATTAAATCGTATCAATATTATATTGTGTTTGTGTTGGAAACCTGGACAGTCGAGAGAAAGAAAAAGAGAACTTTCGCATCCTACAATATGTTTAAACAAGTTGATATATCTTTTCCTCAAGAAGTTCTCAGCGGATTTTACAGGTGACATCAACTGATTAGTTCCAGTAGTTCTGAAAAATCATATTCGTGTAAATACTTCTTGTCACTGCTCAAGGGCAAACTTTTACTTTCTCATTGTGACGTCAGCTAGACCATCAACAATGCTTTTATCATGCTTAGTTCACCTTCAAGGTTGCATTGCAAATTTGCCAATGGCTTGTATTCAGTGTATCCATTTTTTAAATTTTGTTTATTTTCTTTGATTAGACTTTGGAAATAAACAGAATAGCCACGTTGTACAAACAAGTTTCTTTAACAGCTTGTAATGAAGGCGGCAACATGCATGCAGGATTATTGATATGACCTTGAACAACATGTAATATGGTTGACAATCTATATGTATGAATACTGAATATTCTTAAACAGTATGTAATATGGTTGACAATCTATATGTATGAATACTGAATATTCTTAAACAGCATGTCAAAACATCCAAACAATATCCAAACAATATTGAACAGCATGTAATAGGGTGGACAATTTGCGGTCGTCAACAAAAAATCTTAAACATCATGACAGATTACATTGTTGAATGCATAACTACTGGAAGAAATGTTAAGATTAATAAGAATCAAGAATATTCCTAAATTATCATGACAACGAAAAAAGATTGTGGCGTTTATTTCCAAGCGTCTGCCCGAATTCCGTCTCCAAACACTCCCATTTTACGTAATTGTCCTGTTTTGAACAATTACCCAAATACTGAAGCAATCTCTGTGTCTAGGTTAGACCCACAGAAAGCGAATGCGTGAATCTCATTACTAAATGATATGAAATAATCGTCCCGTTTGAAAGCTACACGGACAAAACCTCACTTAGCAATGCAGCTGGATTAGAGGGTTGAGAGAAATGATAGCGTTTCCATCATGTTCCCATCTGAGTGGGATTTAAGGATAATGTCGCTCATTATGAACAGCACAAACATCACAAACATTTTCCGCAACATCGGTTATGCATTGCAAATGTGTCTGAGGTGTCAGTGTGCAATCTGCTAAAAGGATGGCCGATAGGAGCGCCATCAACATAAATGTTTACATTGACAAAGTTGACAAAGTCGTTACTCAAATTTCCCATTACAAAAACTGATTAAGTTTCTGTTGAGAAATGCTTAACATTTTTATTCAGCTTTGGAATGATCATTTTGAGGGAAAGAACAGAGCAATTGAAACTTATAGCTGTAACTAAAAGTTCATTTGGTAAATCACGGAAAATTTTGGATTTAGAATTGAGATGGTTCATAATGAGCAATTTTTTAAGGGAACAAAAAAGTTGAACTCAAAGTGTAATTAGATGGACCATCTATTGTGTATAACGCTTTGTGTGATATTAGCTCATTGATGCGCAAACACTACCTCAGGTTGGATTCCCTTATGTTTGTACAGGGGCTTAATACGTAACTAGTGGTTGTGTACACGCCATTACATGTGAAATGTCACATCAATATTACTCAGACAATTAAAACTGATTCAGGGGAAACCACTTGGCTATCTCTTACCAAACATTTTTTTAGATATAACCTCATAAAAATTCATTTCAATATTTTTGGTTACAGTGGCTGCCACGTCCATTTCCAGAGGGGTTGAACTAAACATTCAAACTTTGAATCACTACACACACGAAACCTCCTACAATATTGCTGGTTAAAGGGTTCGGTAAGATTCAGATGAAATATTTTTTTAAAATAATAAAATACATTTTTAATCATTATCTTTTGGTTTTGCAGTTT
This sequence comes from Phorcus lineatus, assembly GCA_921293015.1. NCBI lineage: Eukaryota > Metazoa > Mollusca > Gastropoda > Trochida > Trochidae > Phorcus > Phorcus lineatus. Next base: position 12,429,211 of record OV121095.1, on the reverse strand, counting down.
TATATTTTTCATAGAATAGAGTCCCCAAATGAGGACCTAGACTGTGTCAAAGGCTCCAATTTTACAGACATTGAATACGACTAGGATTCAGTTACTCAGTCGGGGAGATGTCTGTCCAAGTGAAATGCTCATGAGGTACTTACCGCCTTGTTGTGTAGATCCACAAGGAGAGGATACAAGTCAGCAGGCTACTGCAGTGAAACTTAAGAAAAGTTTGAAGATGGGATGATACTTATCAAAACACACATGTAAGAAGGCGGGTGGATCAAAGAGGTTTATTCGTTACGTTTTGATGCCAGAAACCTCTTTGATGCCACACTCCTTCATGCATGTGTTTTGGTAAGCATCCTCCTAGCATCACAAGGTTCTCTAAGTTTATGTAAGCTCAATTAAACTATGGAAAACTATTCTGATTGACTATAGTTACACAAATTACTAAATATACATGTGCTGTATTAGCATCATAATTTTTATGATGTCATGGCATGGTGATGTCATTACTTGATAATGTATAACCATTGTGATGTCATGTAGATGAATATGACTTGGAATTGTACAAAATCTAGAGTTCAACGATATCAAGGAGATATCGCTTGATCTCACACAAACGATATCTTCAAAGTTTTGGATGAAGAACTTAATATTACATCCCTATAGACTTCAATCTAAAGATTACAACAATGTGTAGTTAATAGTGTCCATAGAAAACCAATGTCGGTGAAATTATCAACTGTGATTAATATGACAGTTGTCACACCCAGTGACTCCATCCACCAGCGTGATACACGTCCTCAATTAGAGGTTCACTGTGATTTTGTCGTGTATCAGTGATGTGATCATCACATCCGAGACTTAATTCATATTGGAGATTATCACAATAGTAAAAGGCCATTGTGACTTTGGAATAACATTAGTGTATCAATATAAGATTAGATGATACACCAAAATGCCCTGTACCAATCACGAACACTAGACAAGACCTTTGACAGATATAGTACATCTATAATGAAATCATATTATGTACACATTGAACTTTAACCCTTAACCTTCTGAAGTACTGATGCAGAACCATTTTTAGTGGCCAACCTTAAGGATTCATCAACTTTGACTTCAGGACCATTAAATGGCAAGTAAATAAAGATAATATAAAATTTGTTTCCATATGTGATTGGACTACATTTATTTTGGATTGTCTCCAGAATATGCCTCAGCAACAACATGACATCATGATCATGTCAGAGCATCATTCTATGACATCAGAACATTGTTGTTAACGACCATCAGTGACTGATGAAAAACAAATTTGATTTCAAGTAAGGGTGCGCGGTATTATCGGTTTATCGGTATATTGCAATACAGAAACACCACGATATGTACCGGTACAGTAATCTTTAAACATCCAATTTATCGTAGGTTTTAGATTGAACACTTTCCGTGTATAATTGCAGAGAAACGTAACAAAAACACCCTTTGATTTTACTGAAAGTTTTAAAAAATTGTGAACTTGCAAAGTTGAAAAAGCACAGACAACCAGTCGCTGAATTACCTCTCTTTACAAAACGACGTCTACTTGAGCATTGATTACTGTTCTAATTGCTGTTCTTAGTCAAAAGAACATAGCAAAACTAAAATATGAAAAGTACCAATATATTGCGATACGTATTGCATTAAGCTTTTCTGTATCGCAATATATTGCTATATGGAAATGAGGACCGATACCCATCCTTAATTTCAAGTAAAGTTAATCCAATGAATTATTGAACCCCAGACATGTGAAATCATCGAGACGAAGCCAAGGTAAATGTCACATGTCAAAGGTCTTTTAATCATTGCTTAAACCGGGTCTAAAAGTATATAATCGTTTTATCATATTCAAAATGTCTTAAGTTACTGTTATTCTGTCAAATATTAGGGACGTAACCCTAATTTTGGATAGTCACAGATGAAGCGATGCTTATTCACTTGTTTTACAGTATTACATGTGAAGTTCAAGGTCAGGATTTCCAAAATCTTTTTTAAGTGCTATAGGTGTATGGATTGTTATGCCAACCTCTAGCGACCCTAGGACGATCACTTGGCGTCAGTGCTGTCATGACCAATCAGAAAGTCGGAAATAACCCAATCATATAATAACAGTTTATTTTCATTTATATATCCTCATAGTTCACAATCAGAGCTTTATAATGATACACTTACACATCAAACAAATACTCCTGATTGATATTAACATTTAAGTATTCAATAATTATGGTATAACAACAATGATAATGATACGTATTTATTTTAGTAATTCCGTCTTATGATGTAAAATTGAATTATGGGCAACAGACATTCACTCATCGTAAATAGTAAATGTTACACTTTATCTATTTTCATTTGGCATTTTAAGTGCTGATGGAAATGCCAGGTATAATGCTAACTGATGATTCTATTGGCATTAACTTGATATCATGACATTATGAAGCTTAATTATTTTAAAGAAAATGTCAAAAGGCAAATAAATAATAAAAACAGAAAAATACTTAAGCATAGTAAATCAAACTTTGCAAAAACAATGATTTTTATAAAAAAAAGAAGTACATGATTTTATGGATATTCAACTTATCTATTAACAGATTTGCGAAGTACGGTATAGCTCCTTATACCGTTTCAAGCATATGAACAGAAAAGATGCATGGATGTAAGGTGTGTTTACAGAAGCAACAAATGGAGGTTAACAATGAGATAACAATAACAATTAAGATAGAGTGTACATAATCAAACACACCTTTATATACATCCATACATCTTTTCTGTTCATTTGCTTGTAAACGGTATAAAGAGCTATAAAGAAACGTCGCAAACCTGTTAATAGACAAGTTGAATTTCCATAAAACCGTGTACTTTTTTCTACTACAACCAGAATGCCACCAGAAGAGTTCAATTATCTTTTTGATAGAAAAAACAAACTTTCTCAACAAACTTTGCCAATATCTTTTTAGGATTTTGAGTGACTATTGTTTTCCACATATTATCATTATCTATGGTAGTTAGATCAACAAAATAAGTTAAAATTAATTTCAGTTTCTGTCCTACAGCATATTTCTTTTCTATTTCTACAAGAAGATCGTAAGAAACATCGAAAATGAAACACAAACATTCATATGTAAATATAAATGGGGTTGACCCATTGGGACTAACATCAAAGCATATGATGAAAACGGTTTGAAGCTTAACATTATAACTTTGAATTGATCTCCTGTTTTGATAGCTGCGGGATGTTGCCACCATCTATGACGTCCTTCTTATAAAATTGTCTTCCAGTTCTTGATCAAGAAGTGTTTGAAGGTTATGCTGGGACAGTGTATTTGATGAATATTTGACTTACTTGCGCTATGAATTTTTATGGTTATATATCTTTGTAATAAAATCATACCATTCCAAAATTGGTCTTTCTTACGGCAGAACTTCAGAGAACTGAAGTGAAAAGGTAAAAAACATTTTTTGTTTATGAGTAAGGTTATGTTCTTGGCTTGATGATATCAAAAAAATTTCAAGACAGATTTCTGAGTTTGACATACACATTGTATAAAGAAAAATGATAAATATTGTTAAAAATATTCATTTTTTGCACATCTGACGGTCAAACAGATTGCTAAAATTGGATTGGATAAAACTCTGCAAAAAATGGTTTTATTTGAAAAAGATTATTGAACAATAAAAAATAATGATACAAAATTGAACATCTTCACTGCAAAAAAGAACTTGTCGCAAATGACCATCCTCCGCTACAATAAAGAAATGAGCTATACAATTGACATATATCAGAGTTTCTACAGAGAAGTGAGCTTTTCATTTCTGATTCAGTTGCCATTATGCTTATGAAAAATAGGTCAAGGTCACTGAATTGACTGGTGTCTGCGTATTCCTAATTTGAAGACTGGTACAAAAGTTAAGTCTCTAAGTGCAGCTGTTCATGAGATATTGCACTTACAACACAACGTACTTAAAAACTGGTCAAAGTCTTGAATAGACCTTGCAAATGAGGTCAAGGTCATCAAAATCAACTAGTGTCTGTGTATACCCTATCAGAATACTGGTAACAAATTGGAAGACTAGGTTCAGCACTTGACATGAGATACTGCCTTGGCAAGAACAGGAAGAGCAACTAGGGAACAAAATGAAATGTTTCCTTTAGCAAAATTTGCACAAAAAATCAATGACTCGCACTAATATCTCAACAGATGAATATCAATTGCTTATGAAGAAATATTTCGCATGTTGGAAATATAATAGATGCGTACGTTAGTGAATATTTATGAGGCTCTAATAAGCAAATAATTTGCAATAGAAGGCTTAATAATCAGTCACTTGGCAATAATATGCATTCTTGACATTATATTAACCCTATCCATGTGGAAGCTATTCTTGAAAAGTTTGAGTGTTGCATGTGGTCTTGTGCATATCTCAGCATACTACAAACCATGAAGTTCAGCAACATGTGGCACAGTTTGCAAGATGAATGGGTGACCAGCTCTATGTCTAGAATTTCTGTGGTGTTTAAAGTGACACATAGTCTGTTTCATGAATTTTGTATGTAATAGAACCAAAATACCATAAGACCTCAGTTAAGTTCAAATTGCCTTATAAAGTTGCATCGCTGACATTTTCTTGATTTTGATTGCGATAAAAAAAACTGCCATATAAATGGTAAGAAGTCGAAACTCAGTGTCCATTTACATCTATACTAATTAAATGACCTACTAAGGAATATTAACCTATATTTCTCGGGACATCTGCTACAAAAAAGTTTCGGAAATTATGTTTTATTCACTGGTGAAAGCCATTATCCAATTTTTTATCATAAATCTCGACTATGTTCCTGTTTATTGTTACTATGCTAACTGATAGACATTGAGATGTTAATTTTCAAAAAAACAACCACTTCCTGACCATGGAATAACACCATTTATACAGTTTGCCATATTTGACCCCAAGAACACTCTGTGCCCCTAAAGCTTACTCCATACCCACACTGAGACATAAATTGAGAGACTTGGTTGTCTCCTTTGGCAATCTTGAGACTTCATCCTCTGTTTACCAAGCAGTACTATGGGGGCATGGTGAATTCATGTTTGAGGTGAAGTTTGAGCACTGCAATGCAACCTCAGACAAAAGACTTTATTCAAAGTATGCCTCTGTTTACCAAGCAGTACAAGTGGGTACCTGGTGAATTCATATTTGAGGTGAAGTTTAAGCGCTGCAATGCAACGTCAGACAAAAGACTTTATTCAAAGTATGCCTCTGTTTACCAAGCAGTTCAAGTGGGTACCTGGTGAATTCATGTTTGAGGTGAAGTTTAAGCCCTGCAATGCAACCTCAGACAAAAGACTTCATTCAAAGTGTACCTCTGCTCACCAAGCAATAGGTGGTAGCTTTGCGTGGAGCACAGTGGTGTAGTGGTTAGTGTGCTGGCCTCTCACACCAACGACTCGGGTTCGAATCCCGATGGAGGCACCAAAAATTTGTGACCTGGGTCCAAAACTGTGTTGTGTCCTTAGGCAAGGCTCTTCATCCACATTGCACTCAGTTCATCAAGCTGTTAAAATGGGTACCTGAATATGGGATGTACAGACCTATACGGTCGCACTTAGCGCTTAGTAGCTGCTTTGAAAGTACACTTCCCTCAGGGTAATGATGTAGGTGGCGCTTTGAGCATGTCCTTGAACGTGTAAACGGCGCCATATAGATATCCACATTATTATTAGCTTTGTGGACTTCAGACAAGGCACTTTATTCAAAATATAATGGTACCTAAAAAAGGTGAAATTGGAGGTGAAATCATGCAGGGATTGCCATGGGCAGTGAGATGATTTTGAACCTATGTATTCTCGTAATCATTCACTCAGCAGAAATACTTTTGTAAGAAAGTGCATACATGTCATGACAATCTTCTTTATTAATAATTGCTAACGAATAAAACAAATTCCCACTTATTGAATAGGGTAGACACTTTTTAATGCTCATGTTGAGATAATTTTTCTCAATAAAGGACAAAATTTCCAGTTGATGAAGCAATTTGGCAGAGAAAGGATATTGGAAATGACTGCTTGACAGAAATGAAAACTTGGTGCTCAAATTAGTGGTGGAATCACTCAAGCAGATAAATTACCGCAGCTCTACACAATAACTTAATACACTTTGACGACTTGGCTCAACACATGCAATAAAGATTGGAGGTTATACTTGGTCTATGCTGTCACCAATTACTGTCAGTTTCTGACATAGGTTTTTTGAATTCAAAATGAAGAGGGAAAAAATTGAACATGCAAGGGATTTAATTCAAGAAAGATTTCTTTATCTTGCACAACTTATGTATATTTTTATATGAAATAAAGTTATATTACAATTTTATTGTCTGTGCATATTGTTTGCTAAATTATTATAAAGCAAAAAAAAAGGCATTTCATGTGTCTGACATTAACTCCTCTTACAAAAGCTTCATATTAATTATGCAAGGTAGTAAATGTAAAATATGTCATACTGAACCTGAGAGGTGGAACGGATAGGTATGTTTTAATTTGATGAAACATCACTTTTGGAGGAAAGCAATGAAGCAAAAAGTTCTCAAGTTAGCCCAGCTGAGTATATCAGGCCATTTCTTCCTAAAACTTTACTCTCTCTGAACCTGTTCATCGGCCCAACAAACATGAAAGTTAAGCCTTGCTACAGCATTCAAGAATTCTTGATTTGTCTTATCATAGATCATTTGTTAATTTGTGGATATTCTTTCCATACATATACTTTGTTTTTATAATGTTTTAAAATTAATAAAAATATAGCAGCTTTTTCATGTCATTTTCCCGAAAAACAACATGGCGGACCGTAGCTGATAGATAAGCCTCGTTAAGTGAGGTAGTTTGAGTTTTCCCTCATCTTTTGATCACCCTCGTGGTGTTTCAACAAGTACACCAGTTTTGCAAATAACGCTAGCTTGCTAAATTGCTTCGCCAGGAATAACTTTTCTGTCATGGTTTACTCTGAGTTAAAACAGAGTGTAAGGTACATCGAAGGGTGGTATATAGTGAGGGAATTTACAAAATTTGATGATCTCTCAAGATACACTTAAAATTATCTTCGACCCTCATGAAATGGATTCCTCTATTTAAAGGCAGCATAAATCAACATATGCAACTTAAAGGCACTAGTGCACACTTTTAAGGTTTAAATTGGGTATTTTAAGGTTTAAGGACTTATGCATTCACTTAACCTTTCTATCGATGCAATGAAATACTTAAAATTCTTTACAATTGACCTGCAATCAACAATGAAAAAATTTAGACAACCGCTGTCGGCTTGGACATATAAAAAATCTAAGGTTAGCTGTGCACAAAACGGATATCTTAAAGACAGTTAAACGCGGCTGAACTATTATTATGTGCAGCTGTTGAATTTACCTAAACTCTGAACTGAGACCATTAAGAATGAATAATGTTTTATGAAAGCAATGTTGTAAATAAACCGATTTAATAACACAGCATTAGCATTGCTATTAGATTGACCAAAGCGGCTGCCGTTTCCGCTTTTTTGGTTATAAGCAAAATCTTAATATTTCCGATATCCAAGTTCATGAGGATTTATTGTAACGTAACATTAAATACTTCCGGTCTTTAAAAATCAACTTTACTACCTGAATACGTAAATATTCGTTAAATAACTTACGAGGTAGATTACTTGAGTGAGGATCTTGAATAATATCGAGAGATATGCAGAATCTGTGCATTCGTTGTGTTTACAAAATATTGGTGTGCACTAGTGCGTTTAAAGCCAATACCCTGCATTGCATTTGCTATGACCATGCTACCCATTTGTTTACACTGACAAATAATCCCATTGTTTCATCTCTGTAGCAAGACATCAACAAACAATGATCTCAATTAATTAACTAGCAAAGTAACATTGTTATATTTGGAATTTTTATCTGTTATAGCAACAAATCTTGTACCTTTTTCTTTTTAATCCCTTGCAGAATTTTATTCAACACCCTCAAGGTTAGGTCATCAGCACTAACTGCACCAACAACTTACCGTCTCAACCACCAGGCTTTGACCTAAGTCCTAGGATGATTTGTTTAAGATAAATCTTTATTGCCTAAAAGGAAATTTTGTGTAAATCAGGAATCAAGAACATGGGAAAACAGGATTTAAGACATATGCATGGTATAAAAAACCTTTACTAAGACAGACAGACATCTAACAGTATAATCATGCTAAAAGAGAAGGGATAAAGACCTGTTTAAAATGGATACAATAGTGTTTTATAAGTAAGGCACTTAACAATTAATGTACTGAAACTGTTAAAAAATTGTTTTTATATGTATAGATTATGTTCAGATCCAATAAACTAAAAGGTTACAAACTAAATCCTGAGATATACAATGTGTTTAATGACATAGGCAAACTATCCCAATTCCCATCTAATAAAAAGTACACAGAACTAAGTACTAGAATTACTGGAGGTAACTGCAATCCCAGTCCACCAGTCACAGTCCAGTCTGTATACTTTTGCAAACCCAATCATTGAACTATAAGCAATGAAGACCTAAGACACTCGGTGAGGAAACATTTGCCGAAAATAAATGATTTTAAGACAGTAAATACAACCCTTGATCCAAGCAGCCATAAGAAGAATCTGAAGCGGCCTGTGATTTAAACTTATTGATTTACTGATTTATTTTTCTGCCCTTAGCATCCACAAGCATTAAGTGGAATTCGCTGTCCACATAACATGAGATAGATGGGAAATGTTGCTTGTAAAGAGCGTATATCACATAGACAGGATGATACGGGCTGTTGAAAGCAGTTACTAACACCAATCAATGTCTATCCTGGTGATATATACCTACATGTGGGGGTATATGTCTACATACATCCTACCAGTCAAGTGAGGGTGGGCCGCGGGTCAATAGCGATTGCATACACATATCTCACTGTATGTTATTCGGGGGAAGGGGGAGGGTGAGCTTTGGGGGGAAGGGGAGAGTGAGGGGGAGAGGGATCGGGAGGTGGAGGGAGAATTGATTCCAATTGCAGAAGATAAATAAAGAATTAGGTGTAATGATAGGAGAGGGAAGATGAAACGATTCAACTTCCAGAGGATTCGAAAAAGAAGGGAGGAAAAGGAAGGAGGAGGTGGGGGGAAGGGGGGGCTGCGAAGGGAAGGGGGATTGATTATCAGTGTTGAAGTTTAATCTTAAATTAGGTGTGTTGACGGAAAAGGAAAGAGGCAGTGATTCATTTTCTTTAAGCAAAGTGAAGAAAATTACGGAAGTTAAAAATTTAGATAGTTCTGGATTCCATGATATTTCTCTTCCCTGGTGTCTAGTATCAATACAGGGGAAAAGCCATCGAAAACCCTGTGGCTATCTTTCGCAGTGAAACCTGTGCTAGCAAAATGTCGCTTCCTGCTGTCATAATAAGTGCCAACAGCAATAAGCACATTTAAAAGAGGTGGGCATTTAGAATAGATTGCTATAAAATTCATTTTGAACAAAAAAAATATCTTGACATTCTATATCCCCAAAAAGAAAAAAAATTTTTTGTATTGATTAAAGTGTCACAGAGTAAAGTTTAAGATTTTTCATGTTGCACGAATGAGGGCCAAATTACCATTTATAATAGTCAAATTCAAATTGCCGCGTTAATCTTGCCTTTATATATCTAAAATGTCAAAAATGTGATATTTTCTTGTTTGACAAATTTACCTAATACTCTGTTCCCCTTTAAGGTAACAACGAACTGTTTGAAGCTTGGACGAACCAAGTCTTACCAATTACTTATGTTTAGACTTTCTCAAATGCAGCAGCAGATTGGAGAGGGCATGATAACTAAAAAAAATCTGTATTTGATAAGAGTGAAAGTGGGTGATTAATATTGAACATTCTCTCTGAAACAAAGATAAAATTTCTTTGTAATGTTTCCTTATACTGAATGTATTAATGGACAAAATTCAATCAAAATATCTTTTTGAATTATGATGATATATCATTTATAGACTATCTACATACTTTCCAAGTTTCATCATATTATCTTCTCTGAATAAAGATAATGAAAACAGATTTCATAGTTTTTGTGAAGTTTAGATGTTTAATGAGCCAACGATTACTGAGTTAAACAGAAAAGCATTTTTACATAAGGTGCAAGAGATGAAAGTCTTGATCCAGAATATATTTTGGTCTATTGTCTGGACTGAAATTTTTGTATGTATTATTAAAATTATATATAATACAAAATATCAATCTCATAGCTCCATAAACACTACTAAAATAACCATCAAAACAGGCTGGCTCCTTTTATTGATTTTTAATACCTTAATTTGGCTTGCTTAGTTATAGATCATTTCATTCTTCCATGTTCTTCCTGGAGGTGGAGATTTGTAGCCAAGTTTGTCATATATATATAGTGCTTGCAGCTGGGTGTTTATAGATGTCTGGGTTCGACTCCTTGGAGTTCTTCTACTGTATTTGCAACGAAATCCTTTTATACGTAGAAGTATTCATAGTCTCTTTCTTCTCAAATACAGTAACTAAGTAACTCAGAGAATTATCACTATACTGATAGGTCAGGCTGCTTCAGGTTTCAACAGAATACATTGTCACAATCATGATGTTATTTTTATCTCTAAATTCCAACTATCTTCCCAACAAGGGCTTATCTAACCTGTTTACTTATAGATTTTGTCGTGTGGGAATTCTTTCTTTCCACAATTCTATGTTACAATACTGAATCTCAACTAGTTATGAAATATCATAAAATCGGCTAGATATAACATTAAATTCTTATGTTAACCACACTTCTCCCATATTTCGAAAATTAACAGGATGTTAAAAAAGGATGAATTAAAGTAGCCTGTCTGTGATCTGTCAGCAGTTAAGTGGGAAAGATCTAAATTAAACATTGACAATCGTTAAACTTATCGCCTGACACGTCAAGGATGAATTTTCAAAGGTCAAGTTATCTAAATAGAAATTCCTCACCATTGATAATTGTCATGAAATTGTAGAATGTGTTAAAAACAGGTACAATTCTCATTGGTATGAATTGAATAGTAGCATCTTAACTGCCAGGGAAACGAGAGACTAATGTTCCCGTGACATTTGCAATTGTTGGAGATAAAATCGGTTGTGGATCTAGGGATTTTCATTGATGAGTTGAGTAAGAATAGCATCAAATGGTAGGGGTTTAGTATTCTGTTTATGACTTGCCCACATGAATCCAGCAAAATTGCCAACACTGTGATGAAACTAACATTTCCCCAACTTAGTTGCCATTATTGGTTTATAACACTGTGGAGTCATAACTACACACAATAGTGATGTTATATATGCGGCAATATTACATTAGTTTGATACTATAAGTTAAAACATCACTCCAGGCTGACATAGAGATACCTTGTCCCCGCGAAAGGTTTTATGCAACGCGAGTTGCATAAAACCTTTCAAGGGAATAATATATCCCTATGTCACCCTTGACGGAATGTTATAACGAATTTATTTTACTGAATGTCTTTATGTATTATTAAAAAGACAAACAGAAATGAATAACACCTATGACCTGATCAAGTGACTTTGATTGATTGACGTGGAAGCACGTTTTGCTCATGAAGCGGGGTATAAGGGATTTATCATCCCTCGGTGACAGTGTATATGGATATTTGTTTAGGGTCACGTGGACCAATCAGAGATCGGCATTCTTACATAACATAGGGTAAAGAGGTATTACACTAGTTTGATAGTGATAGATGAATATCAAACTTCAGTATCTTTAATGAGCAATTATCAAAACACATTTTGTTGGACAGGAGGTGTCAACATAATGTTGTTGACGTCACACACACAACATTAAAATAAACCCATTCTTGTGGGTTAATGGTCGTGGCAGTTCTTGGAAGGCCCTAACCTATAACCTATGGGAAATGAATTAAATCAGGTGAGCATGGAGTAGACACCAGCCTAAAATGATAAGTAAAATATAGGTAGATATTGTTCCAACGAGAAGCAAGAACTTATTAATATGCCAAAGTCGTCCCGGCCACTGATTAAGGGAGGGATAAACAGATTCAACTGAAAAGTAGGACCCCTTAATTTAGAATATTGTTATAAGATGTACATAATCCTCCAAGAATCTCGCCACAAAATTCATAATGACTTTGTTTACATATGATGGAGATAGTAGAAGAATTTAAAGAAAATGACACGAGGAAGTAAAAGACATATTTGGACGGGAAGGTCAGGATTAAAAATCAAAACGTGAAAGTGAACAAATTAGCGAATGAAGAGAGCGGATGTTACCCGGTAGATGAAAAAATGTGACGTTATTGGTAACCAGAAGTAATATATTGGAGCTAATGCAAATAAGTAAGGAAACCAGGAGTGGAAAATGATGATATGGAATCAATTAAAAAGGGGGGAAATTTAAATTAATTAAAAAAGAGGGAAAATTTGATTTAAATAAAAAAGAGGGAAAATTTAAATTTATGAAAAAAAGGAAATTTGAATTAATTAAAAAAGAGGGGAAATTTAAATCAATTTAAAAAATGGGAAAATTTTATTTAATCTAAAAAGAGGGGAAATTTTAATTAAAGTGAGAAAGCCGGTTTTAATAAATGCATAAAATGTGTATCACTAAATGAAAGTAATAGAATCAAAAGAGCTATCCCTCTATCATAGTCTATGAACCAATCCCAAGTAAATCCCCTCAACCACATCCTCTAATCTTATTACCCTCCCTTCTGTATTCTTGATAAATCACTCTAAACCTGTTGCTATATCTATGGGTGAAGCGCTAATCTTCTATAAACAGGTGTTTGTGAAGCACGTTAAGACAAAAACTCTCATTAGTTTATGATATTCCAACCATCCTTATCTGTCTCATTCATAACCATGGAAAAAAAGTTGGTGAAAAATGAGGTATTTTTCCAACAGATTCTAAGACTTTAAAGCCTTCCACCTGTGAGATTTATTTGTAGAAAGAGTTTGCACAACGGCATGATTTTATCCAGACTGCTGCAGTAAATGTTTGATTTATTTTTCAAGCGGATGTTTTATAAGCTCAAAGAGGAACAGCCATTTTGTTTTTCTAACATTACTTGAAATTATGAAATGAGAAGATCTACACATTTGGCAAATTCAAAATGATAAAATATATATTGGTAGAAAGTTTACTAATTAAAAAATGAAGAATCATCAGATGTGATTAAAAATAATGCAAAGCCGATGTCAAGTTTTTTTTAAACCTTTCACTGATAAATGCTTTTTCATTTTTGAAAATATGCAATTTTCTGAAAATCGAATTTCTGAAAACTATTAAACAACCATAATTTTACTCTAAGTAAGATTTTTATCTTGATTATATTATAATCATGTATCAATATCATTAGAATGTTAAAAATATAAATGTTTCTTTAAAATTTTGTTCAACATAAGATGCCTTTAAAGAACTTTACCTTTATAATCCCACATACAATCCTCTCATTCCAATGTGATAATCCCACAATATTAAATTCAAAAATTAAAAACAAATGAAATTTGGAAATTTAAGAATGAGCAGCCTCATATAAGGGAACCAAAGCCCCTTATCTTGTCACAAGACATTCCTATTCCTATAAAAGTGTTGCATCACTTCCTCATCAGTTCATGCAATCTCTGTGGGAAGATTCAGAGAGATGCAGTAAGATGCAGGCCTCGATGCAGCAAATGCTTGATTGTTTAGACATGATTCATTCCCTGCTGCCCATTCATTGGCACTGATGTCAGACTAGAACATGGAATATATGATGCAACAAATGCTCAATTGTTCAGATATGATAAATTTTCTTCTGACCGTTTATTGGCGCCAATGGCAGTTAACAACATGCATGCACTGGTGCAGCAAATGCTGATTATTTATACAAAACAGATAATCCTTAACTTTATCAGCACCAATGGTAGTTTAGAACATGGATGATATCAAATTGTTGATTCATAATGAATTTTTTCTCCCAACAATAAACACTGATGGTAGTTTGATTAGCAAGCAAAAATTGAAGAATATTTCCATCCGATTTTGCTACTTAATTCTTTATGTCCATCATGTTGGCAACAGACACTTCTGTCTGTTTGTCAAGGAAATTGGTCAGACAATATAACAGGTGCTTCCTTCATGGTCTGTGGCAATTTGATGTTTGTTTTCACAATAACCACAACAAGACAACAGTTGTTTCAATTTGCTGTTCACACCTCGTTGGTTATCTTCATACAGAGCTTTGAAAGCGAGAACACTGTGGAAAAAATATACAGCATAAAAAATATGATGATACAAGAGATTATAGTTTTTCTTAAACAAAGCTCAAAATAAGGGCCAAGTGGCTCTGCAGCTCATCAGACTTAATACCTCAACATTCTGCCGTTTGGGTCTCTGGGTCACTAAATCTAAAAACTTCCTAATTCTCCTTTGGACAAAGAACCAGTACAATAGATTTCAGCTCCATTAATCTTGAATAAAAAATTTATGATGGGTTGGTGGACATATTGATAGATGGATGGATTGAAATTAGGATGCTGTTTGCCTTCCAATGAAAATAGGCTTAAAATGTCTTGTTGCTTTTTGAAAGTTGATGTAGATTTTTTTTTGTAAGTTGAGAAAATAAGTTCAGAATTGTATGGTTGAAAGATTGATAACAATCTTAACTTAAAAAAATACAATATCACATTTTGATTCTAAAAGATAAACAGAATCTGAATGCCTAAGAGAAAAATTTATTCTATAAATGTATTGGGAAAGGACGGTACTAAATCATTGTGCCACACTTTATGCTTGTAACTTATAATGAGAAAAACTGTGGTCAGTTTATCCTTTTCAACTAAGCCATAGGTGATAACATAAATTTTTTTTGAGAATATCACTCTTCATCTTTTCTGAACCAGTAAGTTAAAAATGTCAATATCTAATCTGTCTCAAATCTTGTACAGATATAGCCATGCAAGACTTCTAACTAAAATAGAAATGAAAACATAGATACATCCTTTGCTTAAAGCATTGATTGATGAACTAAAATATCAGTGATTCGCTAAAAGGGGCAAAAGTTCTTTGATAAGATCAGACAGAGTAAATGATTTATCAAGAAAACTAAATAATGCAGTAAAAATATATCCAGTGATATTTCAACTGTACATCCTGGTGTATCTAGGGAAATATAACCTATCAATTTGGTGGATTTTCTTACAATGACAAAAAATCATGTCGTTGTGACCTCAATCATTTAAAAAATTGATACTTGAAGATTTAATTATTCTCAATGTCTTCAACAGTTTCAAGCATCATTCTTTAAGAATACGCCACTATATGGTCGAAATATTGCCCAAGTGGCGTTAAACAATAACTCACTCACTCACTATTTAAGAATTACTCATAATTAATGCAATGTGTTACTTATTAGATTAAATTAGGAAAAGAATAAATGAATGTTAATATCATTAAAAACTATGAGAACACAAAAGCAAGGTTTGAGGGGTGGCCTCCGATTCCTCTGACACCCAATGTGAGACACCTAAAACAACATTTACAGTTCAGTGAACAGCTTATGTTCGCAGCTACCACCTTTCACCTGCACTTAATAACTTTATTTGAGAATACTTCCTATAAAAGTGAACAACACACTTACAAAGCAATTGACAATGAAAATTCAAAACATTCAATAATACTTTTTTGGAGTATCAAAACATTTTGCATCTTCAAAAATTTGATAAAAAGAAAATTTTGAATAACTTATGTGTTTCTTCTTTCAAATGAGAAGACTTCAGCATTTGTCAGATGGGTCATTCTAAAAAAATGGAGTCATTTGGTGGATGTCATAACAAAAAACAAATCCTTTTCAATTTCAAATTTATTTGAACAGTTTGAACAAGGTAATCCCTGAAAATAAAAATCCAGATTATGCAATCTTAAACATGTCTGGTTTTATGAATATTTACTTGTTAACATGATGAGTTGAGGATATATGTCAGTGATGTTACCGAAACATTTTTTAGCCTTTCTTGATAACTAATAGATTATTTTTGTTAATAAATTTACTTGAGCCTAGTATCTATGACATACTTTAGGTTGTCTGAAGAAAATCTATAAAAACTTATCATCAAATTTAGTTTTTCATGATTTTACTTGTGAAATGTGAAACTGACAATGTAATGAGATACAAATATATGTGTACAAAGTGCAAAATGCAATTAAAAAATGCTGAATTAACTTTATAATTTTGAGAAAGGTTAACTGGTAATACAGTAACAGGTGGATTGCGTTTCTGGCTATTATTTCTCTGGAAATAAAAGACTTTGTTAGTTGTAACATCACTGACAAGGAGGATAACATCACTGACATCATGTTGGATAAAAGCTTAATAACGTCATCTGTACTGCCAAAGATGAAATATTGTTTAACTCATTATTTATCTATTGTAAAATGCAAGACAGGTTTAACTTAAAATATTCATATAAATTGATATTTTCCGCTGGAAACAAATTTCTGTCTTACAAATGGTAACAGCACTGACATAAAGGTAACATCACTGACAAGAAATTTCATAAAAAGATTTCTAAAGAGTGCAAGACTGTCATAAATACTTACTGATGTATTCTTTCATTAATTATTTAAAATACCAAATTGCCTAGTGTTAGTTGATTCACTTTTTATGGGTTTTTAATAATAATTTCATACATCAAATATTATTGGTAACATCACTGACAGGAAAGGCAAAATCACTGATATGACATTACCAAAGAAAAAACAAATAAATAAGTATTTCTGTCAAAGATGAATAACCGGCTTCACTATTTATTATATAATGGTAAAGTTGACATAGTCTGTTGTTAAATAATGTACCTACACAGGGCATTTTTTTGATCAGATCAACATTTTCTCTAACAAATGGTAACATCACTGACTGAAAAGGTAACATCACTGACAATGAATAATATAAATTGTTTTTTTCAGAAGTGTAGTATTTTATGGGTAAGGCACTGGTGTCATCATTTATTAGACCATGTAAATGCCAAATTGAATAGTGTTAATTGATGGAATCTCTGAAAATAAAAATACCATACATCAACAATGAATGGTAACATCACTGACACCACAGGTAAAATGACTAACATGAACGATGACATTAAAGAAAATCTTGGCACTTCTCAGGGTTGTTTTCTCTCTCTTGTCCACATCTTTCCTGTTTTTCTTCTGCAATGAGTGCCCTGCTGATGAGAAAAATGAATTTGTATACATTGGACATACCTATCATATTGTATGTTATTACATTAGATATAATTTGCCTCATCCTTGTCAATTGCAAATTCTTTGCTTGAGTATTAAAGTATTAGCAATATTAATACTATCAAACAAGTTAAAAATAATATTCATTTTACCATTTGCAAATCAAAGTATGTTTGTTCAGTTTGAAAATTAATGTCTTTATTTATCAGGGATTTGACATTTAAGTCAGTGATGTTACCTCAAGTAATATAAAGCCTGATACCTTATTAAAATTTACATGATACTTCTTTGTTTTAATAAATTTCACAAACAATAAAAAAATTACTGTGTAAAATCATAATAAATATGATGAATAATATGATTCAATCAAACATATCGTATCAAAACTTATGATGTATCAGTGATGTTACTTTTCTATGTCAGTGATGTTACCATAAATAATAAAACACCATGTACCTTTTAAGATTTACCTTACACTTCTTTGTTGTATTGTATATCAAACTTTGACATATATCACAGAGTAAAACATAGTAATAATGATGAATGATGTGTTTCAATCAAACATATTATATCATGATTTGTGAGTTATCAGTGATGTTACTTTTTTTTGTCAGTGATGTTACTTTTTTAATGGTAACATCACTGACGGTAACATCACTGACAAATTTCAAGTGAAGGGGTCAGTATGAACAATGATTACTCCCAAAACAGCAGGAGAGAGAAGCAAGTGATGGAGATTCATGAAGGCAACTTACAGCTTTGACCAAAGTGTTAAAAGAATGAAATACATTATGGTAACCTTGGTAACATCACTGACAATAAAAAGTCATACTCGTTAAGTGTACTCACCTTCTATATATCTGCTGAACTCAATTTCATGTTGACACAACTAAGTCCACATGCATCATTTAGAACAAGAAGTGCTTGAAAAGGAGACATCATTATTTCCTCTTCATCATAGAGAGACAAATTACTCTTGGATTCATCAAAATTGTACATGGTAACATCACTGACACAAATCTGTGTTACCATGTTCTTTTTCATATATTTTGATAAGAACCTACTAAACATTAATGAAATACTTTTTTTTGCATTAATGAGTAAATCTTTTAAGACTTCACCCATAACATCTGCCTTTTTTTCATGTAGGGTATTATATCTATAGATGTAAATAGTGACCTATGACCATTGTTAGTTACGTAATGTGCATAATATCATGTTTTTATAGATATTAAAAACACCAATATTGAAGAGATTAAAGAGTTTGTTGTTCTACTCTTTGCAAACATGAGAGATACACCTGGAGAAATCACAAATGGTGTAAAAAAATCATCAAACTGTAAAAATAATTCTTTGTTAGCATAATTGCTCCATTTTTTGAGAATGACCCAGATAAGGAAATATCATGGCTAATTCTTTAGGCCTTGTGATTGTGCAAGCAGTTATTCAAGCTGTTTGTATGGTTGGTGCTGGCAGTGTTAACTGGACCTGAACAATGGATTCATAATCCAACTGTGACCCAAAAAGGAAAAATATTTTTGACATGGGCAGATAAGAAAGTCTTGTCTTAATGTTTTTTCAAATACTTACTTATATAAGGTGATTTGGGTATTAAAGCTGCATTCAAGAGTATATATCACTTATATGCATTGCAGGGAAACCTGCAAGCATTGGCTGGAACTTGCGAACCATGGGTGGTACTATGCTGAAATTCAATGTAGCATTGCACCAAAAGCTAACTGCATGTAGAACAGTTCTCTACTGCAGACAAGGTTGCCGAGCCCCTGGCAGGATTCGAACCACAGACCTCGTGATTCCTAGCAAAACGAGCTTACCACTGCGCTATTCCACCACTCCTGTACTCACCTAAGAAACAAACTGTATGAGTCTAATGTTGGATCCAAAAATATCCTCAAGATCTACACACCCACGTCACATTTGTGTCTTGTAGTTCTGATATCTCATGATACAGGTTTGGATGATTCCTCAACCAGAGATGGAAGAGTGTCATTCATTGCTTAAAGGTTCAAACAATGTTGAGGTGAGGTGATATTGGGTTTAACGCCGCTTTCAAGAGTATTTCACTTATATCACGGCGGGTGCTAGTATTATTGCAGGGAGAAAGCCCACAACACTATTGTGGTTATGCATTGCGGTGAAACCTGCGAGCGTCGGCTGGAACTAGTGAACCAAGGGTGATACTGCAATGAAATTCAGTGCAGCATTGCACCCAAAGCTGACTGCGTGTAGAACAGTTCTCTACTGCAGATAAAGTTGCCGAGCCCCTGGCGGCATTCGAACCACGAATCTCTTGATCTGAAGCTGAACGCGCTAATCACTGCGCTATCCCGCCCCTTACAATGTTGATACAAATTCAAGAAAATTGGAAAAAATTTATCCCCTGAAAGATATACCTCCAGATTATCATAAAAAATGTCTTTAAAAGAAGCAGAGAAATCCAACTACCGGTATGTGGTGGAAAAATTGGGTGTATTTCATGTTCTATGCATTGTCATCAACAACAGGGCATAGAAGGAGAGCTATCTGGAATGTTGACGAAAATATTGGACAACATAACAGCTAAATATCATCATATAAGATTAATTTATGAATTATCTTATGAGAAAGGGAAATGGTTTTTTTAAAGCAATTGATTGATATCGTGTTCTATAACTCTTGACATGGTAGACAAGATAGGAATTAAGTCTATTATAACATCACATTCAGTTATGCTTGCTAATCCAGAGGATTTGTCTTTAAATCAAAAGTGCATCAACTTGTCAATTATGATATGAATTTATTTTCATAGATCATGTTGTAGATGAAATATTTCTATATACCTATTTATATCATTAATTTCACAAAATAAACTTGTTTTAAAACACTGACCAACACCAAGAGTATCTGCATCTGAAATTCTCTTGCTTGATAATAACCTTTTATCTTTAACTTTTCAGATAATTTTATAAAATGTTTTTATAAAGAAATCATGATTCATTTTACGGTAAAATAAAACCAGTCATTGTTTAAGTTTACTTATCAAGACACCTGTAAATCATCTTCTTTCTTCTAAAGACTGTATAGTTTTTGGGCCTTTCATTGTCTTTAAAATACTGCTTTTAAAAAATGTCATCTGACTTCACACAATATACCATCCAAATAACTTTTCATACTTATCCTTGAAAAATGATGATATTTTCTCCTTGCAGACTTTTGATTTGCATAAATGTCAAAGAAATACTTTATTTTGAGGATATGTGATAAATCCACACGTAATTGCATCTTTATGTCATATGATATTCTTCTGATTTCAAAGACAGGTTAGAAACAAATTACACAGAAGTCTTCAGTTTTCAACATTCCCTTTCATTGAGACACACTCAGTCCTCAGATTTGAATATTCCAATGAAGTTGTTGAATGTATAATGTTTTCCTGAGGATCTGTGATCTGTGATAATTAAGCATTTCTCTCAACATGCCCTATCATTGACACACAGATCCATCTGAGATGGAGAAAATACACTGAAACTTGTTTACTTTGCAAATCCAACCCAAAATGTGTCTATCATTTAGTAAGTGGAGCTCAGAGGGATGTGATGACTTCTGTTTACTTTATGTTTGTGTGTGATGATCCATCGTGTAAAGAGATTAAACATACACCATATTTACAGATGCAGCTGTTGTCATTGTTCATAAGTTCAGATATGTTTCTGATAAACGATTATCTAAGAGTTTTGAATATTTCTAGGTCAAGTCCTTTATGATTCAGGCTTGCGAAAGAGTTCTACAATTTTTACATTTCATTTTTGATTTAATGAAGTTTCTGATAAGGGATTATATTTTTAACCACGGGTTTCAGAAATTGTTGTCAGGAACTTTCTGATAATGTCAAGTCCTTTCATGTTCTTGTTAATCAGATTTCTGATACTGTATTCTGGACTTGCATGCTATTAAGTTTCTTTATTTAGCTTTCAAAGATTTATGACTCTAGCTTAAAAAGGAGTTTATGATACTGACATACCATGAACTTTCTGATACCGATTGACCAAAGAGTTTCTGATATCTATTTACCTATAGTTGGAATACATGAATTCTATGGATATTAGATTCTAATACTGTCCGCGAAAAAGTTTTCCTAGCAGGAAAGATGAAGATTTTCTGACCTAGCTAGCTGGCATCCTGAAGAATTTCTTATGCTGGCTTGCCAAAGAATTAATGATACTTATTTTCCAAAGATTTATTTCATTTTGCAAAGGAGGATGCTTAAATATAAGTGACTATTCAACTCTTTGGACAAGTCTATCAGCTATTTTGGGTAAAATACATCAGTCAATCATGGTTAATGGTCTGAAGTGTATTGGAATGTTCAGCATGTATAAACAACAAGAGATATCAATTTGACAAACTACTTCGGCATAAACTGATTTCCATGTTTGAATGTAAGTGACTATTTATCTTAAGGACATTTCTATCAGTTATTTTTGGCAACATACATTATTGTTACATGATTATGACTAAATACAGTATAAAAATGTAACTGATGGTAATAATTTGTTTCTTAAAATTTTTCAATTTCACAAATTATAGCCCTAACACTGAGAATGGGAAGCTGCAAGTGTGGAAAGCCTTGCTATTGCACGACAAGACATTGTTAATCAGTTTAACAATTAATTACTTGTACACCTTCCAGCTCTTGCTATCAGGAAGACATTGGTAACTTGGCTGAACAAAATCATTTAGTATCATTATAATATTTGATTCTTAGAAAGTCATGTATCCAATAATAGGTTAAAACATTTTTGATCAGAGTTCCCACTATGTGGGAGACATTACAGTATTTGACCAAACCAAACCAACTCATCAGCATTTGATCTTCAGAAAGACATTAATTTTTTTCTAATCTTATGATCTAACAAGTGTTTGCCACTAACATGGCAATGTCCCCCGCCGTTATGATATTTGGCATAATTAATATTATCGCGTTAACAATGTATTACAGTGGTCAAAGTGTCATGGTGACCATGAAAATGAGGTCAGGGTCACCAATGTCGACTGGCGTCTGAGTCTTCCGCCATTGAAACCTGTCACCAAATATGAACACTCTAGGTCCTAAGCTTTAAGAGATACCGCGTTAACAATGTATTACACAGTGGTCAAAAAGTCGTGGTGACCTTGAAAATGAGGTCAAGGTCATCAAAGTCGAGTGGCATCTGAGCCTTCCACCATTGAAGGCTGTCAACAAATATGAACACTAGGTGCACGTTAACAATGTATTAGAAATTGGTCAAAGTGTCGTAGTGACCTTGAAAATGATATCATGGTCACCAGTGTCGATTGGCTTCTGAGTCATCCTCCATTGAAAGCTTTCACCAAATATGAACACTCTAGGTGCTAAGCTTCATGAGTTATCGAGTTAACAAGAATCTGGACGTACTTTGTGTTGTGGTGACCTTGAAAATGACGTCAAGGTCACCAAAGTCGACTGGCGACTGAGTCTTTCTCCATTGAAAGCTGTCACCAAATATGAACACTCTAGGTGCTAAGCTTCACGAGTTTGTCGTTGTGACCTTGAAAATGACGTCAAGGTCACCAAAGTCGACTGGCGTTTGAGTCTTCCTTCATTGAAAGATGTCACCAAATATGAAAACTCTAGGTGCTAAGCTTCATGAGTTATCGCGTTAACAAGAATCTGGACGTACTTTGTGTCGTTGTGACCTTGAAAATGACGTCAAGGTCACCAAAGTTGACTGGCGTCTGAGTCTTCCTCCATTGAAAGCTGTCACCAAATATGAACACTCTAGAGGCTAAGCTTCACGAGTTATCGCGTTAACAAGAATCCGGACGTACGTACGTACGTACGTACAGACGCCGCTGAATTCATAGTCCCCCGTTCCGCGTTGCGGCGGGGGACAATAATTGTAGTCTGTGGTGATGGTAACAGCAAGTAAGAGACAGAAATTGAATATTAGGTGATAGTTGTGTGACAATGTGACACAAACTTAGATTACAATGTATATAGCAATAAGATATTTTGTTTTTTAAATCTCAGCCCTATATACCGCAAAGAGCTGAATTGTACAGTCTTAAAGTACATGTTAGCAATTTGATCAAACTATGATGTTCTGAATGCAGTGAATATTAGGAACTGATCTGGAGAAAGACAATCTTATAATGGATAAACTTGGATTCCAAGACTTCACCATATCTGGAACATGTCAATATTTGATCTTCGGAAAGACATTAATCTTATTTTTGTAGTTTGCAGTGATGGGAACAGTAAACTGAACCCCAGTTTTTCTTACTGTTAAAGTGTGTCATGGAAGAGGTACCATTTCTGTCTTCTGATAAGAACAGATACTTTAAATATATTACTATATGTAAGTCCAATGTAGGCAAGGAGAATTTCTTTATTATAATAAGAACAAAAAGTTTTCGAATATCTTTTTGAGACAAATTCAATTCCAAAAGTGTCGCTAAAGTGGAATTTGTTTATAAGCAAATTTTCAAGTAGCTGTTTCAGGTAGGTATTTATATATTTGAATGGATTTCATATGTAATTTATGAAGTTGACCAAATTAAAGTTTACTTATTTAAACTTTTAAATTATGAAAAATCAATGTCAAGGTAATAGTTTACAAATTTTAAAGGGATCATAAGATAAAACCATATATTTTACCTTGAAGGGTGAGGTAAATCATAATTGATGTTTTTTATTTATTCCTATTATCAGTATAAATATCCCTTTTACAAATATAAGCTGAACTCTTCATTACCAAGTTTTACTAATTTAAAATTATTACATATAGTTTAGTATTATGTATAGATTAGTCATCTTATAGTTATAGATATACAGAATTAAACAAATGTACTTGACCTAAAAAGACATTGAGCACAATTAAAGAGTATGTCATGTTTGTGGAATGAGAACCCAATGTATCACTTTTTGTTCGTTTCTTATTTCATAAGGTAATATCATTATTTCGTTTTTTTACTTGCCTTCAGGTTTTTTTCCATTAAAACATTAACACATTTTGATTTTCTTGTGACTTTTACCATTTTTCTTGCTCTTTTGTAATGAACTTGTTCCCCTAAGGAATCTTATTTCAAATGCAAGTACTTCATAAACATTTAATTTTTGTATGTCCAACTGTATTGCCTCTTAAATTCAAATCACAATGGATCTCCCATAGCACATGAAGCAATGGAGTTGTCACTTAAATCAATATTACCTGTACAAATGCTTTTTCCACCCATATCACCAGTATCACTTGTAAAACTTAACAAATCTTCAAAATAGATAACCTTCCTGCCCATGCACACATCTCGGATCTGTTTCTAAAATAAGAAAAGGCTCCTAAATCCTAATTTTACTCAGATCATGCACACTTAACTCTAACCCAAAGGTAACAGAAAGACTTTGTTGATTGATTTCATCAATTCATGTAACACTTAACAAATTTGCTGAGCACCCAATTAATCAGAATTTCCTCTGCAAATACCAGGGACAAAAATCTCTGGTAGGAAAGACACACAAAGCCATCTTATCTTGTAAATGCCTTCAATAGTCACCTGATAATTTATATATTTCTTACTTTTATATTGTCAGATTTGATAAAGTTCCAACGTCACAGGATTATAAAGTGTAATAACATTCCGCTCACTTTTGGAATTTGGACTGGGAGTGGAATCTTTTTATTTTAACTAAAATGTCAAACTGCTTTTTTTCACAAAAATACCCTTAGAGAATTCTCTTTGTGCTACGTCCTGCCTATATCAACCTCTCCTTCCACCCTTGATAATCTCACACTTTATTGGTCAGACAATAGAACAGCTGCTTCCTTCATGGTCTATGGCAATTTGATGTTTGTTTTCACAACAACCACAACAAAACAACAGTTGTTTCAGTGTGCTATTCACGCCTCATTTGTTATCTTCACACACAGATTTGAAAGTGAGACCACTGTGGAAAAAATTGCAGAATAAAAAATATGATGATTCAAAACAATTTAGTTTTTCTTAAACAAAGTTCCAAAAAGAGCCAAGTTGCTCTGCAGCTCATCAGGCTTAAGATCTCTTTGTTCTAGGATTTGGATTTCTGGGTGATCAAATCTCGCTATTCTTAATTACCATTAAACAAAGTATTAGTACAAGCTATTTCAGCTATCTTGAGCTATTAAATTTTCCTTGATTGATGAATGGACTGATGAAAAGATGGATGCATGGGCAGAGAGAAAGAATTGACAGAAGGATGAATTCTAATTCCTCTTTGGTTTTTGATAACTAGATAATCAATCTTAATTAGAATGTCTAAAAACTTAGTCTATCTATGTATTTGAAGAGGATGGTACAAAATTCAAATTGTTACATATAGTGAGAATATTTTGATCCGTTTATCCTTTTTAACTGGGCGATCGTGCTGTCAAAAACAACTGCTAAAGTGAGAACATTTTGAGAATATCACTCAACAAAGATTTAAAAATGCTCTTTACTCTTCTTCTCTTACAAACTAGTTACAAATGTCATTATCTAATCTGTCTTAAATCTTGTACAGATATAGCCATGCAAGACTTCACACTAAAATAGAAGTGAAAACATAGATACATCCTTTACTTAAAGCATTGATTGATGAACTAAAATATCAGTGATTCTCTAAAAGGGGCAAAAGTTCTTTGATAAGATCAGACAGAGTAAATGATTTATCAAGAAAACTAAATAACAGCAACAAAAATATCTCCAGTGATATTTCAACTGTGCATCGATCATAGTTGATCAAGGTCAGTATAACCTCTCTATTGGGTTATCAATTTGGATTATCTAAGAAACACCAAGATGTCATTGTGACCTCCAAAAAGTTTTAAAAATTTCATCTGAATTTTTTTTATTGTAAATGTCCTTAAGGAACAGACTCATGCACTATTCTAGAACTACTCATTATTAATGCAATGTATATCATATTAGATTAAATTAGTAGAACAAAATCAAGAAATATTGTCATTACAAACTATGAGAATACACAATAGCAAGGCTTATGGGGTGGCCTCCCATTTAGTAGACCCCCACTAATAAGACACCTAAAACAAAATGTTCAGTTCAGCGAAGAGCTGAGCTATGACCTTTCACCTCCACACAATGACTACTTTTTGACAATACTTCTTCAACTTCCATGCAGGAGGTCTCCACACATCAGACTTCCTCCCCCGTAGTGCCACTAAGCCTTCCGCCACCTGCTAAAATTTAGCAGAAACTTTTGAGGAAACGAAATAGGACATTTTTTTTCATTTTGAAATTTTATTTGGCAAAAAAGATTCATTAAAACAAAATGAATTTTGGTGACATTTTGGGGGGAAATTATTAAAGAAGTGGCAACCTAGGTAAGCGTAAGAAGTCTGTTGTCAAGTACATAGTATAGTGCGAGATAAACAGCAGGTTTTAAGAACAACTGAAATTTAATCTGGCTTCTATCTGTCAACCTGTCCAGCTCGAGTGCCCCTACCAGGAGCACATATGCTCTGACGGCATAACTCTTGTGGTCTTTGAAGCACACAAACCAACACACCATGATAAGGTGATATCAAATCAAGTGGTGACAATCTCAGCTTAGTTAATGGTGATGTCATTTAAGCCTTGTAAGGTCTTTAATCAATGATGTAAAAGCTTTTTGATGATTTGATTATAGAAATCTAAAGTGAGATCTAACGTTAGAACCAGTTTTGGATGATAAATACATCCATTATACATTCATCCTTGGGAGCTTTGCCAGTTTGAAGTTACTTGGATCCCAAATTTAACAATGAAAATTTTCCCTTTCTTAATGACATCTACATGTATATAACGAACTTAATCAGCCTTTGGTAGTTTTGCCAGTTTTTATCTATCAGATGATAACTGAATGCAAAAATAAAAGAATCATGTATATGGATCACAACTTTAACTTAGTTTTTCAAAACATTGAAATGGGAAGGTCAGAATAGTTATAGGTCAAAGGGTGTTTTCACATTTGCTAATCTGAAACATGGATATATTAACTTCATGAAGCGTGATCCCAAAATATCCTAAAGATCTACACACTCGTATCCCATCTGCGTCTTGGAGTTGTGCTATTTCATGATAGTACAGATACAGGTTTGGAAGATATCTCAATCATAGAAATGAATAACAGTGACATTTAATGCTTGTAGGTACATACATAATGATACAACTTACAAAAGACGTATATGTGAAGAATATACCTACACCTAATTTTTTAAAATGTCTTCAGAAGAAACAATGGAATCATGCTCATTAGTGGAAAACAGATAGCATTGCCGTCAACAACAGAGAGGTGAGGTGACATAGGGTTTAACGCCGCTTTCAAGAGTATTTCACTTATACCACGGCTGATAGTATTATTGCAGGGAGAAAGCCAGCAACACCATTGTGGCTATGTATTGTGGTGAAACCTGCAAGCATTGGCTGGAACTTGCGAACCATGGGTGGTACTGCGCTGAAATTCAGTGTAGCATTGCACCAAAACTTTACTGCGTGTAGAACAGTTTTCTACTGCAGACAAAGTTGTCGAGCCCGTGGCGGGATTCGAACCACAGACCTCTTGATTCCTAGCCAAAGGCACTTACAACTGCGCTATCCTGCAAATGAAATATTTGAATAAATAATTGATATGTACTGCGTAAATACTATGGACATGGTTCACAAGTCATGACGTTTGAAGTAACATCACATTCAGTTATGTTCGCTAATCTAAAGGGGAGGTTCTTTAAAACCAAATTGAGTTGTCATGATATGAACATTATTTCTCATTTGTCATGTTGTAGATGACTTCTTTCTCTATCATTTTGATATTTCTTATTTGAAAAAACCCTATATCAAAACACTTACATATGCTTTGTTAAATGCTATGCACTAGAGTTATCTCCATCTGAAAATCTCTTCTTAAAATGTTTGTTTAAAGAAATCATTCATCATTTTAAAATAAAACTAGTCATTTCATTAAGTTTACTTATCAAAATACTGGTAATTCATCTTCTTTCTACCTTAAAAAAAAACTGTAAATCATCTACTTTCTGAAAACTGTATTGTTTTTTTTGGTCCATTTATTATCTTTGAAAATAATACTTTCAATATGTCATCTTACTTCACATAATAAATTATTAAGATAAATTTTCATACTTATCCTTGAGAAAAGATAATATTTTCTCCTTGCAGACTTTTAACTTTCATGATTGTCAAAGAAATACATTAGTTTGAGGATATGTGATAAATCAACACATAATCGTGTCTTTTGTCATATTACAGTCTTCAGATTTCAAAGACAGTTTAGAAACAAATTACACATTGGTCTTCAGTTTTCAACATTCTGATGTTGTTTTGTTGCGTAAAAACATTAATACAGAAGATCTGTGATAATTATTTATTTATTTTCAAGATGCTGTATCATTGAGACACACTTATTGAAGATTGTTAATTTACTTGGCAAAACCAGCCCAAGATGTGTCATCATTAAGGAGCCACTCCGTGAGTTGTTGGAGTCATGCATATACTTAATCAATGGTGTCATTTGATCGCAAAGTATCGACTGTTACCAAAAAGACACATTTTAAAGCTTGTTGTTTTTTACAGTGGCAATATGAAGGTAGAACTTCGCAATTATGATCGAAAACCGGACAGTGGCGCATGTTAAATTGTCAAATGTAATTTTCGAGACTTATCTAAAACAGGCAGGAGGGCAGTAAGTATTGATAGTGTTTGTTAGGTTATATAACTAGTTTCCATGTATATTTGACGTGATTTCTACAACTCTGGGCATTTATAAGGCTGTTTTTATATTTTCATGGATTTTATATCACCACATATGACATTTAGGTTTGTATCAAAGGTAAGTTATATGTAATGAAAATCACGGAGTGGCTCTTTAAGTAAGTGGAGCTCAGAGGGATGTGATGACTTCTATTCAATTGATGGATGTGTGTGATGATCCATTGTGTGCAGAGATTAAACATACATTTCACTTGCAGTTTCAGTTTGAACATGTTAGATTTTATGCACAATAAGGTCCAAAAGGTGCTTAATACACGTGTCCCTATCAGTCTGATATTGGGGTAATCTATTTACTTGCAATAGTTCCTTATACTGATCATGACTACTCTGGAGGTTTTAAAATTTTCAGAGTATGCCTTAGAGTCTCTAATGTAATGTGGATATTTATATGGCGCTTCTTCCACGTCCTAAGACATGCTCAAAGTGCTACCTACCTCATTACCCTGGGGGAAGTGTACTTTCAAAGCTGCTACTAAGCGCTAAGCGCGACCGTATAGATCCGTACAACCCTATATTCAGGTACCCATTTTAACAGCTGGGTGGATTGAGTGCAATGTGGATGAAGAGCCTTGCCCAAGGACACAACACAGTTTTGGACCCAGGTCACAAATTTTTGGTGTCTCCATCGGGATTCGAATTCGAGTCGGCGTGAAGGGCCAGCACGCTAACCACTATGCCACTGTGCTCCAATGTGCTTGTTTGCCAATCGGATTGTGAAACTGCTTTGTCAACACATTAAGATATTAAATTGACACAGAAGTTTTGGTTTTTACCAAAGATTTGGTAACCAAAGGTTTTCTGATACAGACTTAGAGTTTATGATATTTACTTGCCAAAGAGTTTTAATAACCAAGAAGTATTAGCTTATGATGTATGAATATAAAATGTGTTTTACAATGTTTTATTTATTGATCTACTTACACATTTTTTAATTGTAGATAAAGTAAAGAAATATTTTCTTTATATTCAGTTGTTAAATCTTAAATTCTTATGGACGAAAACATCAACTGTTCTGTGGACATATACAGAGAAAGAAACTGGGACACTTGGTTCCTAGGGGGCGCTTGATTTGTCAGACACCTCACTTGTCAGATTTACAGAGGCTGTTACCCATCATGAAAATGGAACCTTCCAACAAATACCCCATTTGTTAGACAGCAGGACCAAAAATGACAGAAATGGATCCTTCCTCGAGTTGACCCCAACTCAAATCCCACTTTTTGTTGCCATTTGGCAAGAAATATTGTAAAATGACAAAAAGAATTTAGATATGTTTTAGAATTTTAATAAATAATAATGTTTATAAATAATAATGTTTATAAATAATAATGTTTATTTTAGTATTGTATATAATTTAACCATAACAAGGTACATTGTATGATTTCAGTCTTGATCAGATAAATCGCTTCCTACAGGCATGTGGACAAATCAACATGGAAGGCTAATTAGGTTACCTGTGTGTCAGTGTGGAGTTTCTTCTAGACATATATCGGCCTGGAACACACTTATCAGCCTTATCTTGTTAACTTGTCTTGTTTTCCTGATAGACTTGTGACCAAAAGATGGACATCTCTTTCCCTCTCATGAGAATTTGACCCAAAGCCTTCTCTAAACCACACCGATGTCAGCTAGGTGCTTTGAACGGTGGTCGTCAAAGAATTTTATTACTATGGCACATGATCCAGATATATATTGCATGTTTAGTATATATAAACTACAAGAGATAAAAAAATTGACAAACTACAGTCAATTTAAAAAATATAATCGAAGTTTGAAGGAGGATGCTTAAATGTAAGTGACCTTTTACCTTAAAGATACTTCTATAAGGTTTTTTGGTTAAGAAAACCCAGATTTGACATGTACTAATTTGTGTTGTCAAATTTGATAAAATGGAGAAAAAAATATAGAGCAACTACAAGTGTGGAAAGCTATGCTTTTGCATGACAAGACATCATTATTCTGTTTAATGATTAATTATTTGTGGATATTCTAGTTCTTCTTATCAGAAACCCATTGTTAATTTGGCTGAACAAAATCAATTAGTATCCTTATGGAACTTGATCTTCAGAAAGTCATTCATTTATCCAATAATGGGTTGAAACATTGTGAACTAGATTTCTAACTATGTGGGAGTCATTATAGGATTTGACCGAAAATAAACCAACTCATTAGTATTTGATCAACAGAAATATGTTAATCCTATAATAGACTTCAACACTGCACTATAGTTCACACTATCTGAAAGACATTTTTAATTGTATTATTAATACATTAGTCAGTGATATTATTCAAAACATGATTGAATGTGACAAAAATTGAACAAGGTTTACACAGCATCAAATATAACAATTATATTAGTAAACATGCAGAGAGGTTGGATAAGAAACCGATGTGTACCCTCTTGCTTGCTTCATAGTTTCTGAAATATGAAATATAAACAATCTCTTCCTTAAAGAGGCACTCCGTGATTTTCATAACATATTATTTACCTATGATACGAACCTAAATATCATATGTGGTGATATAAAATCGAAACATCTTAACTTTTCATGTCCAAAAGACATATATAAATACTGGTTTTCCATGAAAATATAAAAACAGCCTTATATAGATGCACAGAGGTGTAGATATCACGTCCAATATACATGGATATTAGTTATATAACCTAACAAACACTATCAACTCCTAACTGACCTCCTGGCTGTTCTAGATAAGTCTCCAAAATTACGTTTGACTGTTTGACGTACGCCACTGTCTGGTTTTCGATCTTAATTGTGACGTTCTACCTTCATATTGTCACTGTAAAAAAACCAATAAGTGTCTTTTTGGTAACAGTTGATACATTGCGATCAAATGACACCATATTGGTTAAGTTTGGCATATATGACTGCAACAGCTCACGGAGTGGCTCTTTAAATATTAACAAAGTTACCAGTAAGACCTTCTTTCATTTTCACTTTTGGCCTTCTTGATCAGTTATTTTGACTTTTGTTGGGCTTTTTCTCATTAAGGTGTTTTGGGACATCAGCGCTTTGAGCACGCTTTATTGCATGGATACAGCGCTATGACTATGACTATGACATTTTTATTTTCTTTCACCCTGACTGACTTTTACAAAATAAACAAAATAATTTCATGGCAGAGTGAGAATTTGACTTTTGAATTGAAACAATCAGGGGAGATAGAAATACATTTGTCCTCCAAGTTGCACAATCCTTCAAATTGACCTTATAGTTCATTGGCCCCGTAATTTGGTTACAATAAACAAATCTTCCAACTGATTCCCCTTGCCGCCAATGCAAAGCCATTGGTATGTTTTCTGAATTCAAGAATAGGATGTCCTATTTCAACTCATATCTCACAACAATCTGAACCCAAGGTCGCAAAAAGATTTGTGTTGTTTGATTTCATTAATTCATGTCACTGATATAGTTTGCCACTTGAGACCATAATAGATAATAATAAAGATAATAAGAGCACGCTGCTAATCAGTGGTTTTTACTTAACCATTCAAGAAAACACAAAGCACAGAAGTTAGTCATGAAGCATAATGTCAGTGAAGAGCTGAGCATGAGCAACTATAGAAAAATCTCTGGCAGGCAAGATACATGAAGCAAACTTATCTTTCATCTGGTTGAACAGTCACCCGATAAATGAAATAGCTCTTACTGATATATTGTCCAAAATTAAAAGCTCCGATATCAAAGAGTCATTAGTTAATATAGCAAAAGAGGTTGACGTAATTAGTGAATTCAATACTGAGGGAAACTCTGTGTTTTGTGGGTGTAATATATGCTAAATGTTACTGGTGGTGTTATCAAAAAGTTGCCAAAAGTTATCATTCAATGCTTACAAGTTTGGTACAGTGACAAAGGTATATTGTTGCAATATTTGATGGAAAACTGAACAAATACCAGAATGATGCATGCACATCACTCAAAAACCCTTTTTGCAAAATTATCTAAACCAGACAAAGCCGGATGGTAATGTCAAATGATATATTACATCAAACAGGATCAACCTGTGGCTGCTCGATCCACATGTAAAAAAAGGCTGTAGTTTGATTTAAATCGAAAAGTATTAATTGTCATTTGATTAAGATATCTTTCATAAAAATGAGATGGTAATTAGTAGTGATTATGAACAAAACAATTTGTACACTTGACATCCTGAAATGATGTCAATGTTAGATTTTATCCACAGTAACATTAATCATTTATCAACAGTAACATCCTGATAGCAACATTTCAGGGTTTTTCATATAACCATCTACCTTCATATTTGTGAAATATTTTTTGACTGAACAGACTTAACCATAAGGAGCAAGCACATCCCCTTGCAGAACCACGACAGTATGAGCATCTTTGAAAGTACAAGTTGGTACAGTCTGTATGGGGATATCTGTACCCCTAATTACCTGAATAAACAGACCCAGGCTCCCTGTGAAGTCTCCATAAGTCTCCAGAGAGGAAGTCATTGAGATTAAACCAACGTAATCCTGTAAAACTGTCTTGACGTGCAGTCTTCGCCACAAGAGCTTTGGTGATTTGATTTGGAAAACTTCAAGAAGTTCTTCCATTTTGTGATAGTCATTTTGTTATTATCATGTTTTGAACCTCATTGAAATGGTGACCTCTTATTTCTCAAAAATGTTTTGATATGGGTATGAATTGTAGTGGAAAATCTTTAAGTTATCAAGTTTTCATTTCTTGTCTTGTAATATATATTGGTAACTTTATGACCATTTTAGGTCAACTGTGGAATGACATGTCTCATGTCGAAAATTGGAATGAAATTGTTCTGAGAATGGTGATGATAGAGATCTTGATAAGTTAAGGCCATTTTTTCATCTGAGAACACAATACATAAACAGAAATCAAAAGTTAGAGCAGAAAAGTATATCTACATCAAAAGATATATATAGATACAATATAGGTCAATGCTAAAACTATTTTGTTCAACCGCAATTGATCGCCACAATGGTGTTTTGGACTTTCTCCCTGCAATAGTTTTAGCAGCTTTGATATAAGTCAAAGGCTCTTAAAAGGGGAGTTAAACCCCAAATCACCACACCTCACCTCAAATGTGGAACGCAGCTAATGGCTGAAATATTGCCTAAGCGGCGTTAAACAATAACTCACTCACTCACTCAAATGTTGATGTCAGATTGCAATCATTATTTCCCACTCAAAGCTTGGTTATACAAGACAACACATAGTTCTGATAAAAATTATCCAGTCAATATGTTATGGTCAGTGGAGCAAGATCTCTGTTAAAATAAATCATTTTAAAAATGTCAAACAAGAAATTTTGCCACTTTGATATCATAATATTATTTATTATAACAGATAATGTAGAACTTTGTTGCCTGGATAAGGCTACCTCTCATCCATAATTTATTAGCTTCAACAAATGATTTTTGCTTTGATAACATAACTCATCTAAATGATACCATTTCCCATTTGAGACTATATCAGATGAGCATTTTATTAATCATAGATGACATTTAATCAAGTGATTACAAAAAGTATGAGATAAATCATCAAGTGTTTATCAGCAAATACCTGAACTGCGACAACTGACAAACAATTCCTGGCAGGGAACCTACATGAAGCTGTTCTTATCTACGGTTTACCTTCAACAGTCACTTGAGTCTTTGACAGCCTCCTCTTGCTTTTACTTTGTCAGATTTGGTCTCGGTATCTCAAAAGTCATAAATTGCATAAGAATCTTCTCTCTAGAGGATGATAGTGGTACAGTGTTTAAGCAAGGACTTTTATTATAGATCCTTGGTTTAAGCAGAATTTCTGATCTGATAAGCTTTTAAGATAAATTTTTGAAGCTTGTATTTACCTTTCACAATATACAATAAATTCCAAGTACCTTCAATTTTCCAAAAACTAAACTGAAACTGACAAATGATTACGGCAATTTTTTATGGTTATTAAACCATCCAGGCTCAAGGATGAGACTTAGAAACTTGTCTTATGAAGAAAAGTGACCTGAACATAGTTTGGTTTGGGATTAAGAGCTCCAAGTTTGAATTCTGACAGAGGCTCAGAAACTTTGTCAAAATGATTAAGGCATTTTTTATATGGTTATTTAACTTCTTTATTCAGAAAATACTATGTTCCGACAAAGGTACTAACGTAATTTAAATTTTTTATTCAGTTTATATGACGAAAAGACCCCTTTTCAAAACAAAGAAGTTTTATATCTATTAAAAAACATGCCTTCATCAACTCAACTAGAATCAAGAGTGCCCATCAAAGAAGTCGACTAAAATTGGACGTTCCCTAATGGTGCCATGACGGTATCAGCATGTGTGTACAAGTTTGTACAGTCTGTATGTTGATATCTGTACGCTTAATTACCTGTATGAACAGACCCCAGGCTCCCTGTGAAGTATCTGAAGTCTATCAATGGAGAGGAAGTCATTGAGATAAAGGCTAGATCACTCTATAAAACCAACTCAAGATGCTATCAATCTTCACCACATGAGCTTTCATGAGGTTTACCATTTTTTGAAAAAATCCTTTCATTTTGATATATATTCATCTGATACATTTTGGACCAAAAAAAAGATTTTCTCATTTCTCAACAAGATTTATCAGAAGATGACCTATCACCTGTATCAAAAATAAATCGTAATAACCATCTTAAATCATCCATTAAAAAATGTAATGAAAACCTTTCAAATAAATATTTTATACAAGATTCAAAAACATATCTGAAACTGTAAAGATTGACTCAACCATCTATATGGAAGTTTTTCCATTGAAAAAATATTTCTTAAATATTTCAACGGTCTGAAGTTAACTGAAGGCATAATTTCATTACGTTGATAAAACACATGCAAAGTTCTGTTTGAAATGGACCATTTTTTGCTCTGCTCTGAAAGCTAGGATATTACTTGTGTACAAAATCCATATTCTAATTGTTTCAATGTGATCACAAATATATCATGGTGCGAACACATATGTAACTTTTAAAAAACGTAATGAACAGTTTTAGAGTTCCGCTCCAGAAATAAAATATTGATGGATAGACAGACCAACAGACAAATCTATCCCATGTTATTAATTATCTAACAATTATATGTCACTCATACAATATTTACAGCTTAACCATCTGGGCCAATATGGGAAAAGTGGGCCAGTATAGGAAATAAAGGGCCAATATTAGACAAACTAGGCCAATAAAAGAAGAATTTGGCCCATACAGAAAAAACAAGGCCAATACAAGACAAATTGGGCCAATATTAGATAAACTAGGCCTATAAAAAACAAATTAGGCCAACACAGAAAAAACAGGGCCAATATTAGACAACTGGGCTAATGAGATTCTGAGCATGCGCAGACACACCAATGAAGAAACAACCAAGCTATCAATTCAAAACTTTAATCAGTTAAATAAGTTCACATTAACAATTTTGATGTAAATTAACTCTTTACAATGGTGTAAGTAAGTTGAAAAGAGGTTAATTGATAAAATTGTCATTAATTAAGTCTTACTGTATTGGTTGAGTAATGTACAGGTTCTCGGTCCATTATATTGGCCCTCATATTTTTCTTCATAACTGGACTGATATGGAAAAACTTACTTCATAACATCATAGTATTACAAGCCAGTTGGATATAAAGAGGACTGCATGGTGTTGTCATGAAAAATGGAATAAAAAATGTAATATTTGTCAATTTTAGTCATCTTCTTCATTGCAGAATATGTTTTGCCTTTTTTTTTACAATTCCTCCTATGAAACTGATATTGTCAGTAAGAGATTATATGTTTGCAATAAAACAGAATAAAGTGATAAAAAGATTGTGGTAGCAGTTGTTTTACTCTTTCAATGGTATATCATTTAAACCAGCCTCTTTATACCAGCTGTTTATACACAGCTGCAAGCGATAGATATTAAACTTTTAAGGACTATAACTCCTTGGGAAGAGTAGCTAATGATTTCTTTCATTTGATATGAATGTAATAGATAAAATTGTAACAGTATACTAAATCATTATTTATCTTCATTCTTATAATGAAGATATTGAATTTCAAAATTCAGAAATTGTTTATCTACGTTTAAAACTTCTTGAAATGACTATAAATAGCAACAATATATGTCATGACTTCAATTTTGTTTTGAAAAGTTATTGATTTTATAAATTGTGAAACATTGAAAATAACTATTAATTTTGTGCTTCATTGAATCCCAACAGAGACTCAGAAACATTTGTCCTCTATCAAGAATTCAAATCTAACTGCAGTTTGGACCCCGAGGTAAATCCCAACAGAGACTTAAAAACTTTGTCATCTGTGGATAAAAGGCAATTTGGTTTGGGATTTAGAGGTCCAAGTTTGAATCCCAATAGAGACTCAGAAACTTTGTCTTCTTAAGAAAAGTGACCTGAATGCAGTTCAATCTGGGACTCGATCAGGTTTGAATCCAAGTAGAGAATGTGAATCTTTGTCCTCTGAAGATATCTGATCTGGATGCAGATCACAATGTCCAGGTTTGAATCCAAGTAGAGAATGTGAATCTTTGTCCTCTGAAGATATCTTATCTGGATGCAGATCACAATGTCCAGGTTTGAATCCAAGTAGAGAATGTGAATCTTTGTCCTCTGAAGATGTCTTATCTGGATGCAGATCACAATGTCCAGGTTTGAATCCAAGTAGAGAATGTGAATCTTTGTCCTCTGAAGATATCTGATCTGGATGCAGTTATCATGATAACAATGTCCAGGTTTGAATCCAAGTAGAGAATGTGAATCTTTGTCCTCTGAAGATATCTGATCTGGATGCAGTTATCATGATAACAATGTCCAGGTTTGAATCCAAGTAGAGAATGTGAATCTTTGTCCTCTGAAGATATCTTATCTGGATGCAGATCACAATATCCAGGTTTGAATCCAAGTAGAGAATGTGAATCTTTGTCCTCTGAAGATATCTGATCTGGATGCAGTTATCATGATAACAATGTCCAGGTTTGAATCCAAGTAGAGAATGTGAATCTTTGTCCTCTGAAGATATCTGATCTGGATGCAGTTATCATGATAACAATGTCCAGGTTTGAATCTGGTCAGCAGCACAGATAGTAAGTTACTTGGTTGGGCTATACTGCTGGTTGAAGATCAGTGATGTACTAAGCATGGTTGATAGTTAAAGCTGACAGGTTTCATCACAATCCATAATATCAGAGGTTTTGAAGGCTTTCTTCTCCCCGTCTGTCCTGCATGTAATTTAATTGAGATAGTTTCAACAGAAATCTTAAACATTAGAGAAAATATCACTTTACTGCCTCATTTTCCCTATCAAGATAAACAATCATGTCATTTAATGTGATGTGGATTTAAATGTACATGTACCTCATTTTCCTTTATTGGCATCTGAAAATTTCGGTTGATTATTTTTATTGATATTCAAATTCTAATTGTGGAAATGACAAAAAAATAATTCTGTATTTATTTTGCAATGGCATTGTCAAACACAATGTTAGCTTTAAGAGAAAATAAAGTGATGTTCTTTTCAACATCTCATTTCCTTTTGTTATCGCCATCCTATCTTTGTTACTTAGATAAGTCTTTCAAACTTTTATGGACATAAAATCAACAGGGGTCAAGTGATCAGTAGAAACCAAGTTTTAAATGTTTTGTATGATATTAATTTTAAGTGATCTTTAGATTTGGGAGTCTATTAACTATTCTGTTAAACAATTCTTGTTAGCTGTAATCTAGTTTTAATGCTTTTGAAATTTTCAACGTTTTCTCAATTTCAAAACTGGCTTTTTATCAAATCAAGATATAGCCTTCTCCCTGCAGCTTGGCTTATTTCCTTAGCCTGTTTCTCTGCAAATGATAAGATTATATCAAAAGAGAATTTATAATCAAGTTGTCTATTTCATTTACTTGTTTATTGTTAAAATGTAATATTTATTGTAGACCTTCCCAAATAAACTTCAAGATTGTCTGCCATTTATTGCCACCTTTCAATGCATATTTACTCAACAACTTTTTGATTCACCAAGGGCTCAAGAAATGAAATTACTTTCAGCTATTCACTAATCTTTGTCTGGCCAGAAGATTCCACAATGACATAGCAAGTGTTCCTTATCTCAGCAACTGCTAGGTGCATCAGCTTTGCTGTATCATGGCGAAAATAGAAAAACGAGACAACATTTGTCTGGTGAGAAATCAACACATGAGTTTTCTTTTTACTTGTTGTTAACCTTTATAATACTGATAACTTTGAAACACAACTTCCTTTAATTCATTACATTAAAAATTCCTTATGTTATGTTATTACACTTAAGTTTTTATCTGTTGCTAACCTTTATACTGATAACTTTAAATCGATCAACACCTTCTTTAATTCCTTACTTTAAAAATCCCCATGTTACGTTCTGTCAGTTAAGTTTTTATCTGTTGCTAACATTTATAATACTGATAACTTTAAATCACCACTTTCTTTAATTCATTACATTAAAAATCCTTATGTTATGTTATGTCAGTTAAGTTTTTATCTGTTGCTAACATTCATAATACTGATAACTTTGAAACAAAACTTTCTTTAATTCATTACATTAAAAATTCCTTATGTTATGTTATGTCAGTTAAGTTTTTATCTGTTGCTAACATTCATAATACTGATAACTTTGAAACAAAACTTTCTTTAATTCATTACATTAAAAATTCCTTATGTTATGTTATTACACTTAAGTTTTTATCTGTTGCTAACATTCATAATACTGATAACTTTGAAACAAAACTTTGTTTAATTCATTACATTAAAAATCCTTATGTTATGTTATGTCAGTTAAGTTTTTATCTGTTGCTAACATTCATAATACTGATAACTTTAAATCACCACTTTCTTTAATTCATTACATTAAAAATCCTTATGTTATGTTATGTCAGTTAAGTTTTTATCTGTTGCTAACATTCATAATACTGATAACTTTGAAACAAAACTTTCTTTAATTCATTACATTAAAAATCCTTATGTTATGTTATGTCAGTTAAGTTTTTATCTGTTGCTAACCTTTATACTGATAACTTTAAATCAACACCTTCTTTAATTCCTTACCTTAAAAATCCGTATGTTATGTCCTGTCCTTATCATCTTGTTACCATATGTTAGGGCTGTCCCTGTCAATTTAAAAATCTCTGAATTATTTTGAACCAATAAAAGATATTTGAATCCCATCATGTTTTTTTCATAAAAAAAAAAGAAAGTAGTTCCTTAATTCGTACAACACATAGTCTACCATGACGTTTAAAATCCTTGTTTTTGATTGGTTTATTTCATCGTCAAATGAACGTTTGAACACGATTTTTAGACAGCCGAATGACTGCGTTGGAATACATCGTCCCAAGGCTCGATGCAAAGAAGAGACGTAACAGCACTGTGCAAAGTTTGACGCTCTACCGCTAAACATGATGAAAACAAGCTTTTGATAGCCTTCTGTTACCAATTGCCATTAGACATACATACTTCTTCACGCTGATATAAACAGTCTATTACTAAATCATATGACTTGTTTGCATTAATGTGGAAAACGTTTGATTTCAAGCCGCGATTATCAGACTCGGCAACGATAGATTTCATTCTAACATAGTGACGTCATAGGCTTGTGCAGTACGTGTGACGTGTGATGCTTCGAATTTAAAATCAACAGTTTTCAAATTTACGTTCAAATCACGAAAAAATTTGAAACACAATTAGTTTATCTCCTAAACACAGAAACACCTGTTTATAAAATGAGGTATGTTTGACAGCACGCAAAATTGTAGCTTTGGGTCTATACAGGCAACTATATATTTTTCCAGAATATTACCTTTATTGACAAAATTCCACATAAGGAATGGTTTCATTACATATACTGCTAACACCCATAGTGTTTTTAAGTTTCTGTTGCGTGATGCCTGCAAGTTTCACTGCAATCGAATGTGTTTTCAATATATAAAGCTTTCTCCCTAATCAGCATAAGATGTAAAAACTTCATCCCTTTAACCTCAGTTCTAGGGTCAAAAGTGGTCTAAAAGGGACAGTGTATGGCGTTGAATGTCATACTATGTGAAATAATGTCATTCTACTGAAAAGTATTAATTGTGTAGCTGAAAATTATCATTTAAGGATGTTCGCTCCTCAAGAAGAATAACAGGCATAACATATCATAACATATCATAACATAATATAACACATTATAACATATCATAACATATAATAACATATAATATATCATAACATATCAAAACATATCATAACATATCATAACATATAACATATCATATCATAACATATTATAACTTATCATAACATATCATAACATATCATAACATATCATAACATATAATATATCATAACATATCATAACATAACATATTATAACATATCATAACAGATCATAACATATCATAACAAACCCTTTGTCACTTTAAGACATTACTATCTGGGGTAGCCTCTATAGGAGATAGGTATAAGCATTTGTGGTATAACATGTGTTGGCAATAAAAAGTTTTGATTGAAAACATTGATGTTGATTGCTTTTAATGACTGAATCGCAGCGACTTATAACAAGAGCAGTTGTAGTATATCATTTGTTGATACTAACCAGTTAAAACTCAGAAACAACACAGACGTTATTGACAGCTTGGCCAAGCAGTTGTAACATAAACAGTCCTGGTACTAGGATATTTAAAACTTTTTTTTCTGTTGAATGGACAGTTCTAGAGATCGGGACATTTTTGTGGATATACATGCATGTTTTAAGTACATAACCCAGTGAAACATGTTACTGAGGGTAACCTTTTGGTTTATTTAAATTTGACAACTAGATAAATAAGAGCGCATACTCCATAAATAAAACAAGAATGAGAAGTGAATTAAGCCATTCATTTTTGTTGTGAGTGTAACAAACCATGCTACGATGTTACAAAGCATTGTCTAATAGTCTGGTTATAAATCATTTGTAAATGTATGTAAAAATTCAATCCATGACATATTCTTTAAAATTAGTAAAAGTGCAGGGACTTTTTTCATATCATTTACCTCCAAAACAAGATGGCGGAATGCATGCTGATATGTCAAGCTCTTTAAGCGGTTACTTTAATGTGTTGGAATATTCAGAGATAGCCAGTCTTCAACAATTGGCAAGACTATAATTTAGTCTATGAAATATTTGTTGAATTAATGAAATATGATTTTAATACTTATTATTTTGATATTTCAGTTTTATGCATGTGTGTAAAACTCGATCCATACTTGCTGAATGAAGACCTAGACTCCAATTTTAAACACAGGCATAGAGCAGAACTAAAAGAAGGAATGGGGATTATTCCCAAAGATGCGATTGCTTTGTATCAGTCAAAGTATCAAGAATGTTGGTAGCTTTGTCTCCAGTAGAGGAATGTTCTATACGCAGTATATGGTTTGGGTGCAACGCTACACTGAATTTCAGCGCAGTAACACCCATGGTTTGCTAGTTCCAGCAGATGCTCGCAGGTTTCACTGAATGCATAGCCACAATGGTGTTGTGGGCTTTTTCCCTACAATATTACTAGCAGCCGCGATATAAGTGAATTACTCTTGAAAGCGGCGCTAACTTCCAATTCAAACTTACTATAACACATATAAGTAAGATTGAGCAACTTGATATCAGTACCATTTTTTCAAGAAATCATTTATTACCTACACACATTAGAGTATTTATAGTAAATCCACCTTGATGACCCCAGTATATCAGTCTTGTGTCAATTTAGTATCAGTCACTTCCAGGAACAGTTGGATGTTAACTCATTCTCACCATGATCCAAGATTACCTATCGTAGCCCATTGATGTCTTCTTCTTCTTCTTTCTCTGGTAGATCATTGGCAAGAGATTTCTCTTAATATCAGTGGTTGATAAACTTTTTAGAGGGGTAGGAGGTGTATTTACCATTCTTTCCTGAAAATCATCTATCATCTTGGGAACAGGAACCATCTGCGCCAAAGGCTCAAATGAAAAAATTCTGGCAAGACTGATATAAGGTTCTAAAAAGTTGGGTTTATTTAAAAATTTCTCTCTTGACTTGATATTGAATAAGTTTGAAAAAGCTCTGAAAATCATCCTTTGCCTGTATATAGAAGATCAAAGAATATAGATCAGACACCACAATAATCTCAAGGTGTAAATTCTGTGCAGATACTTTTGGAAGGTTAATATTATTTTCATGTAAAAAAAAGGTTTATCTGGCATTATTGTAAATTTGAGTAACCAAATGTTTTTAATCGATCTATTCAAATATTAAAAATCCTGGAAAGCATTTGGAAAAAAGGATCACTAACCTGAAAATCCAAAAAGATTACAAAATTTGAAATTGTTTTCCT
This sequence comes from Phorcus lineatus, assembly GCA_921293015.1. NCBI lineage: Eukaryota > Metazoa > Mollusca > Gastropoda > Trochida > Trochidae > Phorcus > Phorcus lineatus. Next base: position 12,385,757 of record OV121095.1, on the reverse strand, counting down.
GTCTTGAATATGTTTTCATTCAAAATTCAAATTCATGAATATATTACTGAAATTACAAAATTCTCCTCTCACTTGTAATAAACGTAAACAAAATTATCTGCCATTTGGACAATTAAGTAACCTCAAGAAAATGACATTAATTTAACCTCCTCAGACTAGAAGACTGTTATTGGTAAGACTGAACACTACATATCTACTGATTTAAGTAACTAGGTTAATTATTGATGAAGGGAGGTGTAAGACAAGGGAGACCTCTTCCTCCTTGACTATTTTCAGTATTGGGAGATGGATTAGCAAGTCGGTGGATGATAATGTTATCAGAAGGATGTCAGCTTTGTGGCAGACTTGTACTCTTATAGTTAAGGTTTGTCACGATACTTCAGGATATGTCACATTCACTCTCATCACTGGCAGTATTAGCATGCCGTAAACATCTCCCTCCATACCTCACACCTTGTAGATTAATCTGGGATATTCTTGGTGGTTCCATTTCAATCTATATATGATTTCCCTGACAATATGAATTATACAAGCTAGTTGATATTATTTAGCACATGCCTTGAATCAAAATACAACTTGTCTTACCAAGTTATTCTTTACCCCATGTTTAAAAACACAGTAACTAAACATCAAGACATAGAAGATTCCTGAATAAAAAAACATATATGTATACACTAAAATTTTTGTCAAGTTATCCAGAAGTTATGATCTTTTTAGTGTTTTCACTTCTTGAAGCCTGAATGACAATGTGTTTGGCAATACATATAAGAGATAGAATTCTAGATAAACACATTTAGACAAGTTAAACTTTAGTTTAGTTTGTATTCTTAGTCTTGACATGATAGTTAAGTAAATGTGACATTTAGTTAAGTGACATGTGACTGAAATGACATTAAGTTTCTTTTCATGAGATGATGTTTTTTGCTTCATCTATACAGAGTAATATACATTGAGATTGATGTATGATGTATATGCTAAAAGACTGAAAGTATGTCTTTGAAATAAAAAAATATAAAAAGAATGCATATTAATGAAATAACATTTGATTTATTGCCAGCCTTTACTGAAAGGCTTACCTTCAGGATTTATGTTGTATGAAATGTCTATTTTCATGCAGATCATATTTTGAAAAATTTAAAGTACAGATTATTCTAATTTTTTTTGTAGGTGTCACATATGATAAAGATGAAGAATGATTTCTTTTTTCATGCTGACTGTTGAAATATATAATTTTGATGGTAATATTTGTTTAATATGAGGACAATGTGCCAATTAGTCACTCATTATTTTTAAAACTTAAAACAAAAATAGGAAAAAGAATGGAAGATTGGGCTGATAAAGTTGAAATTATTCATATAAATGGAAGATTTAAAAAATATAATAAATTATAATATAAAATATTTTGCATTTCTTATTCTTAGAAGATATTTACCTTTTTGCATGTATCAAAAACAAATAGAAAATTATGACACAAATTGTTGGCGCTTTATTTCTTTAATCATATTTCCACAGACATTAATCAATTTCAAAAATATGATACAATATCTACAAGATGACATTATTTATTATATGGATGACGTCATTTCCTTTGTGGTGTTTCATTTAGCATAAAATGTATTCTAATACATAATGCAACTAGTAGTAGTACATGAAAAGTCCTTTACTCTTTCCATCAGAAAAAATGGTATGTGTGAAAGTAAAATATGTTTCATTTAAGAATTACTAACCATCAAAGAAAACTACAATATCAGTAGCATCGGGGCATCCTAAAGGTTTATTTTTTCCATGAAATATCCAACAATTTAATTACTGTGAATAAAAGAAAAAGTAGTGACCTTTTGAAAAAAAAAGTGCCTTTCTGATGAATGATATTCTAACTTTCAAATTGTCTGTCCATGTTAAATTGAAAAATATAAATATTAGACCATAGAATGTGACTTACAAGTTGTGACCGTGACACCGTTAGTGTTTTAATTCTTCAATCTTTGTCACGTCTCTGGTCAGAATGTATCGTACATTATTCCTACAGGACAATGGTTGTTTTATAAGAGGAAGAATGGACACTTTAACTCTGTTAGAGAATTCCAAATCACACTCTCGGGGAAAAAGTTTAAGAGATTGAAAGAAAGATGCGCATAATGGCTCGCGGCTGAATTCTCATTAGCGCTAATAGATAGGAAATGCATTTTGTGAGGTGCTAACTGCTTGTGCCACACAGGAAAGTATCAATTGCCTTTTGTTGAAGACGAGACTAAGGCAAGAATTAGCATGTCGCTTTCACTTGACAAAGGTCTTCAACTGTTCAGTGAAGACACGGGTCGTCTTGTGGTTTGACTTTGCATAAATATCAGTTACATACTATCCTCTTGTTATAACTGCATGATTATGTTGATGACAGATTTTTCAAAAATAATCCCCTGAAGATATCAAATGAATGTTTTGAATTTGCTTTGATAGTCTAGCTTTGTATATTGAAATAAGATACGATTTAAAGCATATCTCAAATTTGTATGTTGTTTTCTAGAGGAATTCTACATTTTAAGATTCATTCAAAATTCAGAATTATGGTATATTGATGAGTTGAGTTATTCAACCCTCTGAATTAATAATTCAACTTGATGTTTCGATGCTGCAAAAAACAATTCCACAGAACATTTTTTCAAATTCAGTGAGTTTCAGTACAGGTTACCAATAATGGTTAGAATGCAGAAATATCAATGGTTACAATGGTTTGCTAATGTCAGTTAATAGCTATAATCAAAACACATACTCGAAGTGTGATTGCAATACTTCATTGCATATCAATTTGCTATTTGCAGCTTTTTTTTCAACTCCCCATCTGAAAACACGTAAGATAAGGGAAAGGAGCCATCTGAGATATCGGCGGTGTTTAATTTTCACCAATCCAGGGGCCATGGTCCCTCATAGCATCCTTAAAGTGACAAACTTTTTGGTGTGGCTTAAATGAAAGCATAGATACAATATGACCTGACTTAAGTTGACATAGTCTTTTAAAGGTGTACCATTACCTCTGAAATGCCATAATTGTAAATGGAAGATAGCCATGTAATTATAAAAAAATTGAAAATCAGCGCCCTTTTTACATCTATACCAGTAAAATTGCTTACTGAGCACAACCAAGCAATATTTTTCATTGGGTCTGCTGTAAATACATTTCCAAAATAATTTTTGAGGCTTTGGCTTTCACCATTGTCCTGTTTTCGATCACATATCTCAACATTAACCTGTTTATTATCACATTACTGAAATGATTAGCATAAATTTGTTGATTTTTAGAAGCAACCATTACTTCTCCATTAGATAACACCTTTCAAGAGGTTTGACATATTTGACCCCAACAAAACACACTCAAGCTCTGTGTGCCTTTAAGTATATCCTTGAGCCCAAAGACATCACATTGATGGTGGTCATCGTGTAGACAGCTAATCACCGGTTTGTCTCAAAATCAAAACACCTCAAGGCACCTATACTCTAGAAGACTCTAACTAGAAGAAGAACAAACTCTTACTGATAGTCAACTTCTTCATTGAAACATGTTCTTCTTCATCAATCCAGTTCTAAACTTCCCCTTAAGAGTCAGAGTAACAACACAGCTTAATTTACCTTGATGGCCCAAGCCAAAGTATTTCACTACAATATAAACAAAAGTGTATTTGCAGGCTACCTGATTACCAGTTAATCTTTAAAAAAACCCAACTCAATGCACCTTACATCAGCACAACTCACTTCACCTTAAATTGCTAGTCCAAGTCAATATTCATTGTTTTCACCACAATCAACAAAAAATATATATTTGCTCCTTGCAATAGTGGCCATATGAAATAGGAAATACTCCTGAAAATCAAATCCCACACTTTGCTTCTTCCAGCCAGTGCTCCTAAGTTTCACCACAATGTAGCCAGGATAATATAGGAGTCTTTTTATATATAATAATGCACTACATACTGGCTTTAAACCTCAATTTGTCTTTCAGATCTTGAAAATTCCATTTGTTATGTATATCACATCTCACCACATAGCCAAGTGTTTTTAAGACTTTTTATCACTTCAAGTAGATAGTTTCTGACTCTGGCAATGAACACAGAAGTGTTAGCACTTTACTCCTGGCTGATGCTTAAAGGTTTCACCACAATGCATATCGCACTTGAAATTGGTGTTTAACGTCAGATAGTCTCACCTCTAGGATATCTCATTTGTCCATTAGATTTCTCTTCTATGATTCTCAGAAGGAGTTATTAGATTTCTTAAAGACCCTTCAGTTTAGACTAAGGCAATGAAAACTAAAATCATAAATGGTTAGCGCTTGTGTTGACACACAGCCATTTGTGAAGGGCATCATACAATTACTGGTGGCACGTGTGCTGATGACTGTTGATAAAGCTCACAGGAACTCCTTCAAGCCTTTTAACAAAACCTTAATTTTTTTTATAAAAATTATATCTAAACATGTCTCTTTAAAAAGGATAGTCAGTTCCATTAGGTCATTTTTTAAGAAGCCAAAGAACATTTATCTAATAACTATATAACTGAAAGACGTTTACGCCAATCTAAACATAGCCTCAGAAATTTAGACTAAAAGAACTTGCCATTCTTTTTGTATTGCTCAAGGGTTTTCTAATGGAAAGGAGGATTTTGTTCCTTGCCTTTCAAAAGTCAGGCAGCTTGAGAATAATGTTGAAATAATGTTGCTAATAACATCTGATTTGGGGAAAGGATAATGCTAACGAAGTTTCCTCAAATATGTCCTTTCTAAAAGCTGTTGGACATGGTTTAATCTAATCAGATTTAAGTATTTAGAAGCACTTGTAATCAATCTTGTTTCCCTTTCATTTCTCCCATGTCGGTAATATTGTTGTTTGGTTTTTATACCATTTAACTTCTTTTCCAATAATATACTATTCTAAGGAGAAATCATGATTCCAATATACCAAGGATACGTAAGGTTATTCAATGCATTTCTGAATTTTAAAAACTGATGTATACCTTGCTAGCTTTATGACGAGGAAATGATTTTTGATTACGACAGTTGTGATAAGCGTTGTTAGAAAATGAAACAGAGTATGATTCCAAAATTTTTTTTTGCTTAAAAAAAGCCAAAATACGATTTGTCCTGATTTAATAGGAAAGAAGTGTAGAGAAATATGAAGAGATGTGAAAAGATCTAATCAAATGTGATGTGTTAAAATGTGATGTGTTGAAATGTGATGCGTTGAAATGTGATGCGTTGAAATGTGATGTGATGAAATGTGATGCATTGAAATGTGATGCGTTGAAATGTTATGTGATGAAATGTGATGCGTTGAAATGTGATGTGTTGAAATGTGATGTGTTGAAATGTGATTTGTACACATTATTTACTCTGGACTTCTGGTCTGTTGTCCCAAAGATATTTCTTGGCAGGAGCCATTTGTGTTACTCAACCTTTTCTATTCTCGTTTAGGATTGTTTGTTGACAAAGTCATATATATTTGTGAAAATGTTTTTCAGAGGATCCATAAACATGACTGCAAACCTTGATTAAAGCCTCAGTCCTGGAAATAGGTTCATCGTTCAGCAGATTAAAAGTTAATAACTGGTTCTGACCTGCAGCAAAAATTGCTTTGAACTTGTTGCATTATTTGCATTTAACTGACTATAATAAATGCTGGCAAAATGAAAGTCATTATCTATATTTTGCAAACTCTTATAAATATTCCTGCACACATAAAGGTGATTTCTTTTATTATATAATTGAGGATGAGATACTCTATTCTTTCAGTGAAATGTACCCTCTATTAGGCCACAGTGGCGATAACCTTTATCGTCACTCTACTCAGTGGCGATATACTATATCGTCACTAGTCAGAAGGTCAAGCTAACACAAAAAGGTTTGAAATTAATGGTCAAAATTGAGTTTATAAAGTGGGGTTTTTTTGTAAATAGGTTTGTTTTACGGGATATATTATACTTTGCAACCATTGGAACTACTTTGTTGTGGCAAATTTATAAATTGTGTACATAGGCAATTGGGCATGAGAGGCAGTGAGGGTTTTTAAAAATACCGTTTTTAAAGATTAAAATTATATAATAAATAGAATATTAAATGATGTTTGTCAAATACGATACTAATCTCAGCTCGTGGAGTGTGCTAAGTTGATATTTTCAACTTTGCCCTCGCCACTCGATGAGATAAACATCGTATTTGACAAACATCATTTAATATCCTCTATAAATCAAACAGATGTTGTTTGTAATATCTCTTGAGCGGAATATAAGAAGTGGTTCAATTAACGTTCTTCTTATTTTTAGACAATGATAGGATTAGTCTGCACTCAGTGGCTGTTTTAATTTAACTGAGGTGTGTTTTGGTGAAGATTCTCAATTTAGATTTGATTGTTATGTGCTGCGTATGATGATGCTTATCAAAAAGGTACTTCTCTGATGAAAACATAAAAATAAGACATTTTCAATTGTAAGAAAGTTCTTTCAAATCTTTAACATTAGGAAGTTAAAAAAATATCTTCTTCAACCAAAAATCGTAACTTTGTGGTTTTTGAGGCAGTTACTTTTATATATAATTGGGAATTAGTCTGAACTTCAAATGTTCATTGTCAGCTTGTGTCTAGCTGAGTTTACATAATAAAATTGATTTGGGCAATTTTTGCTATGCTGCTGCATGGAATATACAGAGCAATGTCATTTCATATTTTGGGTGAATGATTTTACCAAATTTCCTGATAGAAATATCTCTGAGTTCCCTATCACTTACTTATTCAACAACACCTTTTATTTGAAAATAATGCATTATCAAAATGATGCCTATCAAAATAGCAATTAAAGCAATAAAAATTTGGCATTTTCTTTTAAATGAATATGCGATAAAAACATCAAGATAACAATTGATTTGTATAATAAAGCAATTATTTGTTGGTGATAAAATAAAGTTTACTATCACGAAAAGACTGGTTAAAGGGGAACTGCAACTCTAATTTTTAACTTCCAGTGTTTAATTAGCGAGGCCCCGCGAGAGTCGTTAATCTCAATCAGCGCGCTCTCTACTCAGCGGTGTTTTTTCTGCGCAGCTTGCCTACTCGCGGTTACCCTAGGTACTCGCGCGAATTACCCAACCGGATACGTGTGTGAGAATGTCATTGTAAACAAATCGTTCTACAACTGAACTGCCATATTAGATACGAGATAAAAATTATAAATCATTGTAAATTGAATTTTTTAAAAGTTCTTTTTAGATTTCCCTCACCTTTTACAAAATTTGATAAAAAATTCTGGTACTCTGGTATTATACAGTTGTTTACATTTTACTTTTAAGCTTCGACACTACAAACTTCGCAATATTTCTTTCGATATTTTTTAAAGTTAGGTTCTGACTTGTGTGGATATTTTTTGGATTTTCGTCACTATTACTCAATTCCTATGATAAAAGAAATTTCACTTACTATTTGAAATTTCTTATCTATGACAGATATAGGGGTTTGAGGTTTTTTTTTTATTATTTGGCAGTAAATTGAACCTTGATTAAACATCTGTAAAATCAATGCACTTTTAATATTGATACAATTCTCATATAATTATCCAACCATTTACAAGTATAATTGAACACCAAGTTGACATTTGACAATGATACAATCATTTTTCAGAAATTTAAGACACGTTTGCCATAATTTGACAATATCGATCACTGATGGTTATAAAAGATGAATACATGAAGGATATACTGGTCACTGGTTAAAAAGTTTCCGCTCTTTTACATAATACATAAGGTTGAAACAAACACAATAAAATGGGAAACTTCAAAAGCTAAGAAACAATATGTAATGTTAACATGTAGACATGTCTATATAGTTTAACTAAAATGGTTACCTTCCCGTTGATGATAGGGTGTTTTAAACTGTTATGTAAGGTCCGGTTTAGTATGTCTTACAACTCTGTGTAAATAATCGCATTTGAGTTGACTATTCATCAGAAAAATTTTAAGGTATAATCTCATGATGATACAATCGAAAATTAATTTAATATTTTCATTATTTCATAGTCATCGATAAGGTATTCTCCTCGTACGCCATGCGTCCCGATAATTGCGATATGGGATTTCTGATTACGAATGGAAAAGAATAAGAATGACTTGAAAAATGATGTATACATACCTGGCAGTGTTTGTTAACGTACATGTATTTACCAATCTTACAGAGAAAAGGGCACCAACAATCTGAGCCACAATTAATGATAGATACTCTTTAGTAAATGACAATAAAAAATATCTCGTCCTAATGATAAATCCCGGATTGTCAAATAGTTACTTTGTTTTGCCAATTCGCCAATTCACAGTAAATGAACACAGGCTTTTGACATTTAAAAGATAGTGAAAAATATAATATAGAGTTGGATTCATCTTGAACATATTCAAAACCGCATAATTTACATTTCGTTATAGATTTATCTTATTCCACGTAGTTTCTCAGACATTTTACAATGCATGAACGGTAAAGCTTAAATCAACAATGAAGTTATCTAAATAATCAACTAGCCAGCCGGGCATAGAGTAATAAAGCACAGCTGTCCTCGGAACAGGAAATGATAATATGGATATTATGTTAGAGATCGATTACATACGTTGTTTATAACACTTCAAGGAAGTTATATAGTACTTGGAAAGTCTGGTCTAAAAAGTCACCGTAATCTCGCTCTACTCCCATATTCTCAGTTGGCGAGCTTGAATAAACATTGTCAATTCACTTCCTCTCTAATTCTGTTTTATTTGTACATGATTGTATGTGGGCGTAAGGCGCCTTACTGAAATACAAGAATTGAAATATTTATTCATAACTAGTGAGACAATTTTAAAGTGACACAGAGTATGTTTCGAAATTGTTTATGTCGCATAATTAGTAACCAATATACCATGTGTCCTGCGAAAAGTTCAAGTCATGTCGAAATAATTGCATTTTCATCACCTAAATGCCAAAATTATGATATTTACTTATTTTCAATAATTATCGGCAAAAGGCAATATACGGCTGTTTTAGTCGACCGACTGCAGGTGTTCTTACAGCGACATGTGATAGTAGAAAAGCTAGCCATTTTGGACAGCAGGCATCGTTTTGTTGTTGTTGTTTAGGGGTTTAACGTCTGCTTCCACCTGAAGGTGATTTCGCCAACGTGGCTATGTTACTTATTAATAAAATGGGGGAAGCGAGGGATAAATTTAGAATTAAGTAACAAAGCCAGGGGAGATAAAGTTATAAATGGTAAAAAATAGGTAAGAATCTACAATAGAAAAATGAGGGGGGTTGGGGATATAATATTTTTTAAATAAGATAAATAAAATAAATCAATATAAAATGAAAACAGGCATCGTGTCACACGACATTGTTTATAAACAGAAGAGCGAAAATGAATCAGCCAATCAACGATCGCATGTCATAAAGGGGATTCCCCTGTCACAATGACCGTACCTCGCTTGGCCAGCGCCCAGTCCGTGTCACGTGACCTCTTTCCCGGCTAAGGCAATTACGTAACTGCTGGTCAATTAGGTCTGAAAGGCTAGGGTTGCAGTTCCCCTTTAACCCTCTAGAGAAAAGCCTATCCTTGTCAACAGAAGGTGTCTGCACTCATTAACCACAATCAGTTAGCAAGAAAACAGTATTTCATTCATGATAGCACTTATCTGACAACTTTCTAATAGGTTGAATGATGTAATATCAACTCCGAGGATATATTGAAGTCCTGTAGCCATGCAATGGGTATTGAGGTGATAAGTTTGGCATATCTCTGTCCAGCCTTGACTGATTGGTCAGTCTGCTAGCAATTGAATACAGTCAGTTAATAGTGGACTGACCGGATGATATATTGATAAGGCTGTATGATATGTCTGGCATTCCTTTCTGTTTGTTTTCATTCAACTATGAACCAAGTTTTACCTTGTGTTTTGAATATTTCATCAATCCCAAGAAAATTGATAACTTTCTGCTGACATGTTGTCGAGAAGATGAGGCTGTTACTGGGCATCTATCATCATTTTCTTCGTCCCTGTAGGAAGAGAAATTTGATTGTTTTGGATACTTTTTTGTTTCCTGAAAAATATCTCATAAGCTGTTGTTTCCAAATTTCTACAGTTCCAACTTAACACTTGAATTCAGAGCAGTAATACCTAGAAAAGTAAATTACATACCCCTCTGTAGACTGTCTATAAAAAGATAAAAAACTTGGAACATCACTGAGAAGGATAGAGCTGAATTTTGTCTAAAAATGAAGAGGTTGCAAATTTTTTTTATATTTTATTTTAAATCATTTTTTTAAATACCAAATCTGGGTAGAAATTAATTTTAGCGACTGAACACAAATCTAAAGTATCCAATAATGTATCTTCTTGATGTCTCCTTCAACCTTGAAATCATGGGAGCTAGTCTCCTTTGATAGGTTAGGTGATGTCAAGAGTAACAAGATCAAAGGTAAATAGCCTCTATCAATGTCAACGTCATTATAATAAGCTTGTCAGGTCGGAAACACTAATAACAGTATCAATAGATTGTTATGTTTTTGTTCGCCACCCCTAAGTTGAGATGAGGTGATTTTGGGTTTAACGCTGCTTTCAAGGTTATTTCACTTACATCACAGCTGCCAGTACTGTTGTAGGGAGAAAGCTTGCAACACCATTGTGGCTATGAATTGGGATTAAACCTCGGCTGGAACTAGCGAATCATGGGTGGTACTGCGCTGAAATTCAGAGTAGCATTGCACCCAAACCTGACTGCGTGTAGAACAGTTCTCTGCTGCAGTTAAAGTTGCCAAGCCCCTGGCGAGATTCGAACCCCAGACCTCTTGATCCGTTGATAACCACTGTGCTTTCCCACCCAAAAATTATAATCGAAAGTTTTGGCTTTATATGTTCCAATTTGAGAACAAAGGAGCAGACACGTTCTTGATTTCTGTTTCTACTCAGATTCTTGAGCACTCAATTCAATGTCCTGTAAGATTTTCCATTACAAGTTGAGAGGTATTGTCTTCAATCACTCCAGACAGTTGCCTCCAAACCCTCGACATCTACACTGCCAAACAATGACCTGTGAACTATTTGGAGCTGCAGTTAAATCAGACAAGTCTCTGTTCATGTTGTTGGTATCTGGCGATGTAAGCTTGATTGCCTTCAACTGGCACCATTGTTGCACACTGATGCATTGCCACGGTCTAAGAATTTAAAAATGTTGTTAAAAAACGGGGGTTTATGCTGCTTTTCAAGAGTATTTCATTTATATCACGGCTGCTAGTATTATTGCAGGGAGAAAGCCTGCAACACCATTGTGGCTATGCATTGCGGTATAACCTGTGAGCTTTGGATGGAACTAGCAACCACTGTGCTGAAAGTTAGCGTAGCTTTGCACCCAAACCTTCCTGCATATAGAACATGGAAGAACAAGAACTAGAACTAGAATTAGATGAATGGTGCTAACTTAGACTTTATCAATTCTCGATTTTCGTTCAAAGATTTTTCAACAAAATAAGAACTGCGCTTGATTTTTGTTAATTTGTCCTATAAACACCTTTAATTAACCTTTCATTAAAGGGAATAGGAAATGTGACCTTTATGGAAGATTAAAAATATTATTTGAAGTGCAAAAAGACTAATGATGCAAACAAATAATTTTTAACCGAATGGAATAATTAGTAATTGGCTGCTGAACTTGATCACCTATGAAAACGTAAACAAACTTTGACCTCTGACCTAATGACATCACGGAGGGAACACATTACGTCGACCCGCCATATCGTTACACAGCGCCGAATAGAAGCCGGGAACAGAGGAGTCGGAAATGCCTCTTATTTGTGTGGTAGGGGGCTGTAGACTGTAGTCAAACCACACAAGAGAACATAATGCTTCATATTTTGCCACGGATATCGATATCGCAAAACGATGGACGAAAATTGTGCAAAGAACCCGAGCCGCCTGGAAATCAGCACCTAGTACGGTAGTAGTCAAGTATACAGCTACATTTGTTCAGCACATTTCAACCGGTTCCTACATCCAACCTAATTATGTAGCTACAACGTAAGGATCGAAACCTAAAATGATGCCGGATGCATGTCTCACGGTCTTCCCAAAAAATGTATGCCACAAGAAACTTCGCGCAACTGCGAAAGTACAAAAAATGGGCGAACAGGCGTTCAAGTCGAAGTGACCTAGCTCTCGTCGGTTCGGAAGAGGGAATTTTAAAGGGTGAGCGTTGATAATGTTTTATACAGTAAACAATATATGTCTGTAATTCTGTATGTAATCATCAGTAACATTTATTACGAAAAGCATAACCTTAAAGAATGTCAGCTAACATGACAGTTTTAACGTGCTCTTGATTAAATATTGTCCGGTTTTCGATCATTTGAAATTCAGCGTGAGATTGGGACCAAGGGGAATTATTTCACACATATTCGAAATTTTTTGTATTCACATTGTTTTACATGACAGGATGGAACAGTAAATATGGTAGATTAAATAACATTTGTGAATTTACAATTAGGCTATTATTACTTTTTGAAATTGGAACTGTAAAAAGTAAGCTTTAGTCTTGTTGAATATATTTAACCCGTCCCATTATTTATGACTGACCAAACGAGATAGAATATCATTTGCTACGATGGCCTGTATGATATGGATACTTTGAGAGTCAATACTTTGTCTGTGTCTGTGTGTCCTTTTTCAGTGGATTTAATGTTGAAAAAATTAAAAATTAAATTTCCTTTTTTTTGTAGTCTTAACCTATACTTATTCCCTGTTCCTTTATTTTTTCCAGATGCTACACACAAGAGAAAATCATCCTGATGTCAGGGTACCTCCAAACAAAAAAGTTTTTGATGATTGATTAGGGAAATACAGCAGTCGCCAGTATTATGGATGGTGCCTTTTTAAAACATCAACCAAGCAGATGGAAGCCAAGCAAAGGACAAAAATATTCAAGTTCAATAATCTTGAAGCAAAGAGAGTAAAGGTTTGTGAAATACAACAGTGATGGAAAAATTACTCTAATTATGATATTAATTGTCTAAGTACCTAGTAAATAGTGTCATATTGAGATATTAACATAAATATCTAAGTTTTCGAAGAATGTACACATTAGATGAAAGATAAAAGTGAATACCTTTTATTTAGGATTTTTTATTTGTTAATGTTTTTGTATTGTGTGAAAATCACTATAATAATTATTTACATTGTCAATTCCTCATATTTCAATTTTACATGCAAATTGATGAATTTCATTTTGTTTTGCAGGTGTTTCTACTCCAAGGATTGATTCCTGATGAGATACAGAGCGAATTGATTTGTGGGCGAAAATGTAACAGTGCAGTAACAAAATTGCCTACTATTTTCAAGCCTAGGCAAAATAGAGTTATTTAGTTGTTTTACATAATCTCATTACAAGATTTTGATACATTTGGAGGGGGAAAATGTTGCAATAGATTTTTTCTCCAAATCATCTGCTTAACATATATTTTGATTAAGCCCCTTTTCAAATTAAATGTTAATACAGCATTGACCTGAAATGACAAGGCTTTCATTCCTATGAAATAACTTTAATTAGGCCTACCTTGCACGCAGCTGTTCAATCGGTCATGGTCGTCAGAGCCATTGCCGTCAGAACTTGAGGAGGAATCCCTCACTGGCTCGGTCGGACTTGTCGGCAATAACATTTAGTCCTATCCGACTCATCTCCATTGTCAGATGAGTCGAAAGGCCACGGGGAGCCATGACTGTGGACACTGAGGTGGTACTCAATACGTGTTGACGCCATATTTACGTTCCCTTCATGACGTCACATTATCATGTGACATAAAACTTGTCTTTTTACTAGGTCAGTCGATTTCAGCTACTTTACTTAGCTTGTATCTTTTAAATGCATGGTCCCAAAATTTTTCTTTTAAATGGAATTTAATATCATTACATTTAAGAGTAAGGTGTTACATGTGGAAAGTGTAATTTCAACATGATTTCCTAAACCCTTTAAGACAGCGTAATTATTGGCTGTGAAAACCCACCTGGGGTAGGGGCCATAAAATTCGCGCGTGTGTGACGTAATAAACAGAATGTGGCGCATCATTATTTCAACTAAAATACTGCCTTGAATAATTGTTTGTTTACCATTGATGTTGATATCTTTTTTACAGCATATATATTTTTACATACATAGTCAAATGATTTATCGAACTGAGTGGAAAACTGGTTTGTGGCCAGATATATCTAAGGGGCCCATCAAAAGTGGCAACCAAAAACGGCTTTCATTATCAACCTGAACATATTTGAGTAGTGACCTTTGACACACTATACAATATTGTAATCAGACATTCATATATTCAAAAGAAAATAGTGAAATATGTTTGTGGTTATGTAAACTTTTAGACTTTGTACTTTTAGAGTTGAATCAGTTTTCAAATCTACACTTGCTAGTTAGGATGGAAGAATAAAGATGGCAATGAATAATCATTGACGCTCAAGAGCATTTAATGAGTTACAAAACAAAAAAAAATAATCAGTTATTGACCAATAGTTCCTAACTATCAAGAATTGTACAGAAGTAGATTGGAACTATGATTTCTGCTTTCATACAAAAAGTCTGTTGCTCAAGTTTAATTTAAATAAATAATTGTAAAAATATTATGTTGAAAGATGAATTAGTGAAATAACTAAATTAATATCAGCATTTATATGAATTTTGCAGTATGAAAGAAAAAAAGTCTTTTTAACGGCTCAGTGAACCAAGTTTCATATGAAATTAATCTTGTTGTAGAGATGCTTAATTTACTGGCTTTTATCTGATTTGAGGGTCTGTATGACATACCGTTGAGATTAATTTCATGATGTTTACTTTTTTATGAACTACAATTGTGATATTCAGCAGTGGGCAAATTGGTAGCTTTATACATTTGGTTATGATTTTTGTTGAGGGATTTGTTTTGAAAACAAGAAAAATGGTCACACACAGACCAATCATTTACAGGCGAAGGTGAAAACGGTGAAAGATGCCCAACAACAGTTTCGTCAGCTGGAAGTTATCAATTCTTTCTTGACTCATTGTTATCTTCAAAACACAAGGTTAGACATGATGCAGGCCTATCAATATATCATCAGGTTAGTCCACCATTCACCGACCTATTCAATGGCTAGCAGACTGACCAATCGGTCAAGAGCTGGCAGAATATTACCCGTCTTATCACCTCCGTACCCATTGCATGCCGACAGGACTTCAATTTATCCTTGGACCATGTGATACAGCATTCTACATAATAGACAGTTGTCAGGGAAAGGCTATCATGTATGAAATACTGCTTTCCTGCTCACTGATTGTGGTTAATGAGTGCAGACAAGCCTCTGTTGAAGCAGATAAGCTTTTCTCTAGAGAGTTATCTACGCATTTTCTGATAGCAAACCTTATTTTATCAACAACAAATGATTACTTCATGACACAAAGAAATTTTATTTTTATGTTCTTATCGGCACATAAACATCACAGAAATAGTTAAATTTGATGATTTCTTTTATTAGCGCAGTGTTTTTGTTATAACCTTTCTTTTGATAATGCATGGTTTTAAAACAGACGTCATTGTCAAAAATCTATTTCATGCAATCAGAAGCATTTTTTTTTATCCTAATCTTAATTAATTTGTCCAAGAAATAAGTAAATCACTCCTTATATCAGGCAAGCCACAAGAGCACAGAAAGCATCTTGGAATTAGATTTTGTCCAAGAAACACATTCAGGTGATAAACATTATCACAAGCATAAGCTAACTTCAAATACAGAATAACATTTGTGTAGATCGTTTATACAATTCTGAAAAGAAAAATGAAAAGAAAAAAACAAAATCTTTTGATTTGAATTGAGGAAATATTTACAACTTCAAAGAATTGATAATTATGTCAACAATCGACAATACTTTACTATTTTCAGAATTATCTTTATATCATTCATTTCATCTTCTTTTATTGAAAAGACTTGGAAGGTGATTGAAATGGGCCTATATCAAGTTCAAAATCATCTTAATTATTGATTACCAATTCTTAATCATATCTTAACCCTCAAGTTGCTGAATATTATTTTGACCAGTTTTGTCCCCGTGGTTGAATTTTCAAGCACTCGCCTCGCTACCGTTAATGCGTAATTAGCACCAGTGGCTGAATTTTCCAGTGCCGCGAGTCGCGACCGTTTTGCCAACATATGGTTTGTTTACGTGGCGAAATACGGATGTAAATATCGTTGTATACAAAACTAGTCGGCGAATACCGTATAACAAATGGATGATACTTACCTGGCACTTTGAATGGAATTTATATCACCCCTAGAACGGTTTCTATAACCGAAGTAAACTTGTTTTTAATTCGAGCGCCGTAACTCTAAAATTGTGAGAGCGCATGCGCGAAATCCAAACGAAACTAAAGGCGAATAGTTCCTCTTGACATCGATATAAAAATTATTACAAAAATATGTCTAGAACGAATTTTACGATTATTTAAAAATTGTCTTTATTTCAAACTCTACAAAATCATTTCATCACTGAGTGCACAGAGACAAATTATATACGGAAATGAAGCTAATATATTGCTCTATATTTTACGATAAATTTCATGATGATACGCCATCCTAAACGAAAGATATAAATTACGAAAGCAAGGTAGTGATAAACCCCGATAACGTTCTGACCCCCACAGTAATATTACTAAGCTAGTAGCCCCGGGCAAACACACGCGCTCAGCGCGTGCAGGCGGGGTGTCCCCGCTAAAAAATACACTCACACATAATATAAATTGTCTTTATTTCCAATTTTATAAATCAAGTTTTTCGCTTTGTATACATGCAACTTATATATGGAATTGAAGGCAATTTATACTTCTTGACGAAGAAATAAAACATAATCTTTCGCACTGTAATTAGAAGTTATTACCAACGAAACGTAGGTATAGCTAGTGAATAAAATCTTTGATAATCGCCTTACTGCGACATTTGTCGCATCATTTCCACACGTTTTATTTTGATGCAAATATGGGCAAATTACACATGAAAAGGAAGGTATTTATTTCTTCATTACGATGATATAAAAATAATAGATATAAACCACTTGGTTTGGAATATATATAGTTTGAAAATATGGTACCCTTAGGTATTTGAGAACAGAATTTGATCATTGCGACATCCCTTAACACTCGTTTATTTTCTCGGAGTAATTTGCAAATTTTATATAGAATTGAAGACGATCCTTTCCTCTTTATTGTGATATAGAAATGTTGATAATGCGCTCTGCTGTTAAATGGATAGGAAGTGTAAACATCAGGTTAAAAAAATCGCTTCTCGGTTAACAAAATATGAATAGAGAAATTAACGGTTTGTGCGATGCTCGCCGGGTCTTTACTGATTTTCGTTTACATACCAATTTTATATGGAAATGAAGATCATCCTTTTCTCTCTAATTTGATATATAAAATTTCAAAATGTGCCGAGAATTTTATGTGATATAAAGTGCGAGAAAATGGTAAAAACCTAAAGAATAAACAAAACTCACATTTTTGCGGCACTTGCTGTATCTTTATTTTACGTAGCATATATACAAATTTTATATCAAATCGAAGACAATTATTCCATCTTTATCACGAGGTAATCAATTTCAATATATGCCTAGCTGTTGAGAAGATACGAGCGAAAGAAAGGCATATGTCAAAATCGCCGTTCAGTTCACATGATTTGAATAGAGAAATTAGCTTTTTGTGCGTCGCTTGCTGTGTCTTAGTTTATTTTTGCGCATGCACAAATTTTACATGGAATAAAAGACAATCTTTTTCTCTATCTTGTGACAAAATGGTGCAAAACTAAAATTATGTAAAATCACCTTTTTTACGGCACATGCTGTATCTTCAGTTCAGGTAGCGCATGTTCGTAATTTATATCGAATTGAAGACAATTTTCTGCTCTTTCAAATGATCCCACCTGTACTGAAATCCGCCCAATGGTTTAGATCACAGGGCGTGCGATAGCAAGGTGAGCTTTTGTTTTGAGTGCGCACGCCTGAGCAAACGATAACATGCGCGTCTCGATAAGCTCGTGCGCGAGGGGAGCAATAATTCACAAGCCTATAGCAAGCCCGGCGGGTAGTGGGGGAAAATTGAGCGTTTGTAATGCATATTTTCGGTACGATAAACATGACCAATATCTATAAAACTTTCGGAAAATATGCCCCCATTCTTTAGAACAACAACGAAAAAAACATCGGCGGCTTAGCGAAAGCCGGATCATAAATACAAGCCTCCAACCGACACGACTGCCGTGCAATTTTTTTCCGGGATCCGCTACACAGTACAATTGCGTTGATTAGTAAATGCGTCAGATTATAAGTCCGGCTTCCGGGGTTCGCCAAGGCTAACTGCGGCATAGTTTAATTTCTTCCTGGACCATTCCGTAAACCGCGGCTTGAGGGTTAAACATCTCTTTTAATCACATCAGATCACTTTTCATTTCCTTACATCTCTTGAAATCTCATCTCGTCTCAAAACATCTTATTACATCTTATCTCATCTAATAACATTTCAATACATTTTTCCCTCACTCATATCTCCTCTTATTATAATGTCAATGGCCTCATAAACGCACTAGTGCACATCAGTAGTTCGTAAACACAACGAATGCACAAATACTGCATATCTCTCGATATTACTCACGTAGTCTACCTCGTAAGTTATTTAACAAGTATTTACGTTGTCAGGTAGTAAAATTGATTTTAAAAGGCCGGAAGTATTTAATGCAACGTAACATTAATTCCGCATGAACTACGATATCGGAAATATTAAAATTTTGCTTATAACCAGAAAAGCAGAAATGGCAGCCACTTTGGCCAATCTTGCTTTCATAAAACATATTTCATTCTTTGTTCTCAGTTCAGATTTTAGATAAATTCAAAAGCTGCACATAATACTAATTCAGCCGCGTTCAGCTGTGTTCAATAGTGCCTTTAAGCTCAATATAACATATTCTTTTAAAGGGCCACAGAGTATGTTGTTGTTCAGATATGTGTAGCTTTTTTTTAAAAATAGGAATCTTATGCTTATGAATTCACAATAGTGACAATAAACAGGTTAAAAACATAATGTATGATGGAAAACCAGACAATTGTGCGAGCCAATAATTTTGAAATATTATTTATGGCAGATATCAAGACAATTGAGTTGAGTTGAGTTGATAGGAATAGTCATTTTAAGTTAGTCATATAATATATAAACACGTAAATGGCATTCAGAATTCTGACTGAATTTAATCTTAACATCTATACGGCAGTTTTTCTATAATCTTTGTGCAAGAGACAATAATTCATTAAGGCGATTGAATTTACCCCAGGACAAGTTTTTTTGGTTCTTATCAAAGTCACCCACAAAATTCATTAAACATACTCTCTGTCAATTTAATTATATCTACCCTGATAAGTATAACAAACTACTCCTACTCAGACCTACAATAGATTGTGAACCCCGAGAAAGGGACACCTTAGACCCTTCAGGTCCCCAGGATGTTCCTCATCTCGGGGTTCAGAAATCTCTCGTAAGTCCTCATAGTCGTGAGATGACGTGAGATGATTTGGGGTTTAACGGTGCTTTCAAGATTATTTCAATTATATCATTGCTGCTGGTATTATTGCAGGGAGAAAGCCTGCAACCCCACTCCATTGCAGTGGAACCTGCGAGCATCGGCTGGAACTATAGTGAACCAGGGTGGTGCTGTGCTGACATCTAGTTTAGCATTGCACTCAAACCTTACTGCATGTGGCACAGTTCTCTAGTGCAGAGAAAGTTGCAGAGCCTCTGGCGGGATTTGAACCACAGACATCTTGATCCAAGACAAACACGCTTACCACTAAGCAATCCAACCTCTTTTCATAGTGGTGGTTTCACTTCAAACATAACATCGAAGTGTTTGCCATATATTCCTGTAAGCTGAACTACTGAAATCTTTTCAGGAATTATAAGGTCATGAGGAAGCTACTAGGATAGAAGTTACTCTCAATACTCTCTTTATACTTCTGTGAAAACATTAAACATTGACAACAAGATGAAAGTCAGAAAAAATTGTATTTTGGGCTTTTTTAAAGGCACAACCAAAATTTATGAAACAACTTTGTGTCACTTTAACACAACCCTTATCACAACAGTCCTAATCAAAAATCATTTCCTCATCATAAAGCTGGTGAGGGAGGCATCGAACAACCTTACCATTTCCTTGACATGATTGAATCATTGTTTCTCCTTAGAACAGTATAATATTAGAAAAAAAGTTGAATGGCAGAGTGGCAAGATTGATAAGAAATGCTTCTAAACACTCAAATCTGATTTAAACCATGTCTAACAGCTTTTAGAAAGGACACATTGAGGAAACTTGGTTAGCATTATCCTTTTATCCTAATAAGATGTTATTAGCAACTTTGTTTCAACATTCAATATTCTAAAACAATCTGACTTTGGAAGGCAAGGAACAAAATCCTCCTAATTTCCATTAGAACGTATATATACACTTTAGAGATACAAAAAAGGCGGTATGTTCTTTCAGTCTAAAATTCCAAGGCTAAGTTTAGACTGGGGTAAACGTCTCTCAGTAATACCAACATGAGATAAAACTTCTTAGCCTTCTTAAAAAATTACCTAATGGAACTGACTATCCTCGTTTTAAAGACATGTTTAAAAACAATTTTTGAAAAAAACTCAGGTTTTGTTAAAAGGCTTGAAGGAGTTCCTGTGAGCTTTATCAACAGTCATCACCACACGTGCCACCAGTAATTGCATAATGCCCTTCACAAATGGCTGTGTGTCAACACAAGCTCTAATCATTTACGATTTCAGTTTTCATTTCCAGAGTAGAAATTTGTCTACTTGAAGGGTCTTCAAGAACAATAATAACTCCCTTTGAGAAACACAGAAGGGCAATTTAGTGAGCAAAGGAGATATCTTAAGAGGTGAGTTGTCTAAAGTTAAAGTGACACAGAGTATGTTTCATGATTTTTAATGTGATGTTAGTAAGAGCCAAAATACCTTGCAACCTGAGTTCAATTAAAATCGCCTCCCTAAAATTACATCTTTATCTTTAAAATGCCAAATTTATTATATTTTATTGTTTTCACTAATAATCGGAAAACTGCCTTATAAAATCTTAAGAATTCGAAATAATGTATCCATGTAACGTGTGTATTAGTTAAATGACACTATCAACCAATTGTTGTCTTTGTATCTGCCGTAAATAAGTTTCTGAAATTACGTTTGAATCATTGGCTTGCGCCACTGTCCAGTTTTCGATCACAAATCACGACATTAACCAATTTATTGTCACTTTACTGAACTTTTAATTATTAGGATTCTGATTTTCTAAAACAACCACTTCTTCTTGATGAAATAACCCCATTTATGATGTTTGACATATTTGACTCAAACAAAATACTCTGTGACCCTTTAAACACCAATTTCAAGTGCAATATACATTGTGGTGAAACATTTTGAGCATCAGCCACAAGTCAAGGCGCTTACAGTTCAAGACTTCTTGGTTCGATCATTGTTAGAGTAGAAAAAACTATCTACTTCAGATTTGCAATAAACTTGGAGATCGTGTGATATTCTTAATGAAGGAAATATCTAAGAGCTGATTCACGGCAATATACAGTTTAACACCAATTTCAAGAGCATTAAGTAAAAAGCCTCTATTACTATCCTTGTTACATTTTGGTGAAACCTATGCACACTGTCAGAAACAAGCAAACAAGATGTGCTGATTTGGGATATGCATTCAAGAGTATTTCTTACAAAGCTGAACCTGGCACTAATGCAGGAATCCTACATATGTATTATTATTGCAGTGAAACCTTCAAGGATTGGCTTGGATTACTGGGGGAGATACAGTTAGGTAAGGTGAGTTGAGTTGTGTTGGTTTGGGATGAACTGATGTTAAGCTCTTTACAAAACTTCTAGAATCACTGCAGTGTCTTTGGACATCTCCAGGAACCAAAACTTCTAGAATCACTGTAGTGTCTTTGGACATCTCCAGGAACCAAAACTTCTAGAATCACTGTAGTGTCTTTGGACATCTCCGGGAATCACTGTAGTGTCTTTGCACACCTCCAGGAACCAAAACTTTTAGAATCACTCTAGTGTCTTTTGAGATCTCCAGGAACTGTAGTGTCTTTGGACATCTCCAGGAACCAAAACTTCTAGAATCACTGTAGTATATTTGAACATCTCCAGGAACCAAAACTTCTAGAATCATTTTAGTGTCTTTTGAGATCTCCAGGAACCAAAACTTCTAGAATCACTGTAGTGTCTTTGGACATCTCCAGGAACCAAAACTTCTAGAATCACTGTAGTATATTTGAACATCTCCAGGAACCAAAACTTCTAGAATCATTTTAGTGTCTTTTGAGATCTCCAGGAACCAAAACTTCTAGAATCACTGTAGTGTCTTTGGACATCTCCAGGAACCAAAACTTCTAGAATCACTGTAGTATATTTGAACATCTCCAGGAACCAAAACTTCTAGAATCATTTTAGTGTCTTTGGACATCTCCAGGAACCAAAACTTCTATAATCACTCTAGTGTCTTTGGACATCTCCAGAAACCAAAACTTCTAGAATCACTGTAGTGTCTTTGAACATCTCCAGAAACCAAAACTACTAGCATCACTGTAGTGTCTTTGGACATCTCCAGGAACCAAAACTTCTAGAATCACTGTAGTGTCTTTTGAGATCTCCAGGAACCAAAACTTCTAGAATCACTGTAATGTCTTTGGACATCTCCAGGAACCAAAACTTTTATCATCACTGTAGTGTCCCTAGGATTGAGGAAACAAGCGGAACTCTAAAAGACCTCTCTGGCTCCAATGGTTCCTTCTCCTTGCCTGTTTCTTGCTTTGAGATGAGGTGTTTTCACAAACCAATTTGAATATGCTTTGGAATGATAAGCTGGAAACTTTGACTCAAAGAAGCAAAGTTAATTGATATGCATTGAAGTGATTTGCACCGAAATGAGGTGGGTTTAAAATCACACTGAGAATTGGTTCTGATGAAATTGTTGTTTGCAGTTTTGAATCAACAAATTAATTAACTCAGTATGCTAAAATACTCAACTTATCCTTCCTGTAGCGAGCAACAAAAAGGATTGAAATATGCTTTAAACTATCTCATTTCAGTATATATAGAAGGACTATTAAAAAATGATAAACATACCTTGGACATTCACCAGACATTATTCTGTAATATCAATCATCATCATGACATTAAGACCAGACTATCCTGCAGACTATCCAGACTATCTGAACTATCCAGACTATCTGAACTATCCAGACTATCTGAACTATCCAGACTATCTGAACTATCCAGACTATCTGAACTATCCAGACTATCCAGACTATCTGAACTATCCAGACTATCCAGACTATCCAGACTATCTGAACTATCCAGACTATCTGAACTATCCAGACTATCCATTTGTAAGCATGCGCAAATTAGAATCACAAGACAATCCCTGCCTTCATTATTCTAAAAAAGGAAGGAACAAATCCCCTTCCATTCGAAAAGGTATTGTTTCGTTTTTGTATAATTTTCCTAATCAGATGTTATAAGCAACATTATTTCAGCATTATATATTTTCAAACAATCTGACTTTGGAAGGCAAGGAACAAATCTTCCTTTTGATTGTAAAACTTCTTTCAGTCTAAACTTAATTCTGAGGCTAATTTTAGAATGGGGTAAGAATCTTTCACTTCATAACCAGATAGAGGATATAGTATGTGACTGTTATATATATGCAATGTCAAATCTCTGAACAATTGAAGACCTTTGTCAAGTGAAAGCGACATGCTAATTCTTGCCTTGGTCTAGTCCTCAACAAAAGGCAATTGATAGTTTCCTGTGTGGCACAAGCAGTTAGCACCTCACAAAATGCATTTCCTATCTATTAGCGCTAATGAGAATTCAGCCGCAAGCCATTATGCACATCTTTCTTTCAATCTCCTAAAGTTTTTTCCCCGAGAGCGTGATTTGGAATTCTCTAACAGAGTAAAAGTGTTGATCCCTCCTCTTATAAAACAACCACTGTCCTGTAGGAATAATGTACGATACATTCTGACTAGAGACGCAACAATAATCACAGTTTTTGTTCTAATTTATGGATTTCTCAATTGAAGATGGAGAGATGATTTAAAAGTCGTCACATGTAAGTCATAATTATCTATTGTCTAAGATATAGTTCGTCAGACAATTTGAAAGATAAGACATAACTCATAAGGAAGGCACTTTTTTCAAAAGGTCACTCCTGTTTCCATTTTTCCACTGTAATTACAATTTGGGTATTTGATGGAAAAAATAAACCTATATGATGCCCAAAGGCTACTGATATTGTATTTATTGCCTTCCCCAGCAAGAAATTTCTTTGATGGTTAGTGATTTTCAATATTCTCAATTTAGGTAAGATATCTTTTATTTTCACATATACCTGAAGAAAAAAAGGACTTTTTACCTTACTCTACTGTAAAGGAGATAAGAATATATTCAGCTTAAAATATTACGAAATGGATGATATTACTAATGGAATAAATGACATCGTCGATATTGTCAATAGAATAGTATATCACACTACAATTGTTGTCATCGTCAGTGGTCAGGTGACTGCATGTAAAAAGTTTTCAAAATAATGTGTGACGTATTCCAACACGTCAAGTTTTTGATCACAGGTACATCGTGTCTTTTACAATAGTGAAACAGAGAGCTTTAAAATTATATTTTCATTAGTCACTGATACAAGAATGTCACTCCCAATGTTTGACATATGTGACTTCCGAAAAACCCATTTTCTGTCCACAAAGAGTTTCAAAAATATAATATTCCGATTTTTTCAAAATATGATTTACAATGAAGTATGACATTTGAACATAAATCCTTAAAAAAAACTTTCAGAAATGGCTTGCAATAAATTAAATTGTTTCCTTTTTTTCAAAGATGTAATCTTTGTCTTTTACGTATGTCATACATCAATCTATGTATACATTTTCTTCTTAAGAAACAAAGCCATGTCGCCTCATAAAAAGATACTTAACTTAATGTCATCTTAAAGTCACATGTCACTTATTCTTTACTATCATTACAAGACAAAGAACACAAATCAAATTAAAGTTTACCTTGTCTAAATATGTGTGTCTTGAATTCCTTACATATAAAAGTCATTTGAATTCCTCACAGGCTTTCAGAAATGGAAACATAAATAAAAGAAAGACTGCTGGATATTAATTTTTTCTCTTGCGAAAATGAGATGTGGTTAGCCTATCCATTCATGTATGTATCAGAATTCAGCTTTCAAAAGATACATTTTTTTTTCATTTAGAAATCTTCAATATCAAGGTAGTTTTTATAAGTGTTTGGTTTCAATGTTTTATAACATTTGGGTAAGAACCAGGACATGAACTAATTATTAACTAGATAATTCAGATAGCCAGAGAGATCTTATACAGATTGAAATGGAACCACCAAGAATATCCCAGATTAATCTACAATGTGTGAGGTATGGAGGGAGATATTTACGGCATGCTAATACTGCCAGTGATGAGAGTGAATGTGACATATCCTGAAGTATCGTGACAAACCTAAACTATAAGAGTACAAGTCTGCCACAAAGCTGACATCCTTCTGATAACATAATCATCCACTGACTTACTAATCCATCTCCGTACACTGAAAATAGTCAGGGAGGAAGAGGTCTCCCTTGCCTTACACCTTCTTTCATCAATAATTAACCTGGTTACTTATTCCATTAGATATGTAGTTGTTCAATCTTACCATTTACAGTATTCTTGTCTGATGATGTTAACTTAATGTCATTTTCTTGAGGTTACTCAATTCTCAGATGGCAGATATCTGCTTTACATAATGTCTTACAAATGAGAAGAGAATTTGTAATTTCATTAATGTATTCATGAATTTGAATACTGAATGAATATGTATGATAATTAAACTCTCTAATCTATACATTTTTCTTATTTGCATTGGGGCTTTTTAAACTATCTCAAGATTAACCACATGTCAGATCTAGATCCTTTAATCAGATTTGGGGAAAGGAGTATTTTTCAAAGTTTTCTTAAACCTATTCAACATCAAATCAGGGACTATGAGACTTTGGCGTCACATTTGTGAATGGCATATCCAGTTTGTTTACAATGGGGTGGTGGAGGGAGAGGTTCTTGTTCCCCCATCCAATTTTTAGGAATTTGATAGATGATTTTGAGGAAAGAATGGTAAAGACACTTCTCTCCCTCTGAAAAATACGTCCATCAACCACTGATATTGAGAGAATTAAGTCTCTTGCTAATGATCTACCAGAGACAAAGGCAAAAGAAGACATCAATGGGCTACAATAGGTGATCTTGGATCATGGTGAGAATGAGTAAACACCCAACTGTTCCTGGTTACTGGATACTGGATACTAGATTGACACAAGACTGATATGTGATAGAAGTCATCCAGGTTGGTTTACCGTAAATACTCTAATTTATGTAACAACTGGTAATAATGGTTCCAAGTTGCTCAATCTAAACCCATTCATCATATATCATCACATCTCTTCACATCGATCACATCTTATAACATCACATCTAATAATATCACATCTCATATCATCACATCTCATATCATCACATCTCATAACATCACATCTCATTACATCACATCTTATAACATCACATCTCATAACATCACATCTCATAACATCACATCTCATAACATCACATAGCATCACATCTCATAACATCACATATCATCACATCTCATAACATCACATCTCATAGCATCACATCTATAACATCACATCTCATAACATCACATCTCATAACATCACATCTCATAACATCACGTCTCATAACATCATGTCTCATATCATCACATCTCATAACATCACATCTCAAAACATCAAAACTAGGGAAGCTGTCAAAGATGAAAGTTAAATGCTCAAGTAATTTTTCAGGAAAAAACCTGGATACTGACAACAGAATCTGAGACTTAGCGTCCTCTTCACATACTGACATATAACAGTGAGTGCTCACACAATTCTGACTGACTACATAATCACTATATATCACTAGTTGTCAACAGGATAAAGTGTAGAAGTGAGCCTTGCTCAGATAACCTCCTAATCTTCCTTTGGCCCAAAAAAACTAATAAAGCAACCATTCCTGAGTGTCTAAATTACAGGAATCATAAATTGAAAACAAAGGTTATTATGAAATTAAAAAAGCCACAATTAAAAGCTAAACTGGATTATCCCTGCACTTGTATGATAAGATTATGAATATCAGATATATATATATATATCAGCTAATATATTACGCTTATTGAATTACTTGATAGGAATGAATTGATATGTACTGTTCCTTGAAACACAGGGGGTATAGCGCAGTGGTTAGCATGTCAGTTTCAGATTGAGAGGTCTGGGGTTTGAATCCCACCAGGGGCTCGGCAACATTGTCCGCAGTAAAGGACTGTTCTACATGCAGTAAGGTTTGAGTGCAATGTTTCACTGAATGTCAACCGAATACCACCCATGGTTCACTAGTTCCTCCTGATGATTGCAGGTTTCACTGATATGCCTAGCCATAATGGTGTTGCGGGCTTTCTCCCTGCAATAATACAAGCTGTCGTGATATAAGTGAAATACTCTTGAAAGCTCCTTGATACTCCTAGAAACACAGATAAGGCAGAACCATGTCAGGAGGAATTACAATGATTGTAAACCCTGCTTCTGTAGACTAGTTTTTAAACAAATATTTTAAGGCAACCCTTATGACG
The DNA here is from genome assembly GCA_921293015.1 of Phorcus lineatus. Lineage (NCBI taxonomy): Eukaryota > Metazoa > Mollusca > Gastropoda > Trochida > Trochidae > Phorcus > Phorcus lineatus. The sequence goes on along the minus strand of OV121095.1, from coordinate 12,357,914 downwards.
ACAACTGTCATATTCCTCAATGAGAAGCTAGTAAGGAAGATATTTTGTTTTTTAAATGCAGAAGTGCTTGGAATGCACATGCTTTTCTGAAAAATTGGCAGTCTTCAGTTCCATGATGTCACCACACTCGATATACCATGTGTCCCCTAAAGATCCATCACTAGTGGCACCATAGGGAGTTTGTATTAACATTAATGTTACTTAAAAGGATTTATTAACTTCAGCGGTTGCTATTATTGAGAAAGCGTTAAACCTCGGATAAGGTAATGTTGTAGGTTCCTTACCATATATCCTCCATATCATGGTATATTGGTTCTCCTTATAATCATATCATTTTGGAAAAGTAGTTCACGAGTCAAGAAATACCAGATGAGAAGATAACCAACATAGCAAGGAAATTAAGAAAATTGAAGACAAGTGCTTCTAAACACTTAAATCTGATTCAAACAAAGCTCTTGGAACAGATACATTTGAGGAAAGTTCATTAGTGATATATTTTTCCCCTCCACAGCAGACATAATTAGCTGATAATTGTGTAGTAACAAGGAACAAATTCTCCTTTCCATTAGAAGAACACCTGAGAGAGAAAAAATATGACAGGTTTCTTTGGACAACATTTCTGAAGCTCTGTTTTGACGGGCAAAATTATTTTTCAGTTATACAGAACATTAAGTAAACTTCTTTGCCTTCTTAAACAAAAACTTAATGGAACTGACTGTCCTCATTTTAGAGACATGTTTAAATAGGAATCTTGAACAAAAAACTTAAATGGCTGGAAAAGTTTTTTTTTTTTTAAATCAGCTGGAAGGAGGTCCATGAGTTTTATCAACAGTCATCAGCACACGTGCCACCAGTAATTGCATAATGCCCTTCACAAATGGATGTGTGTCAACACAAGCGCTAACCATTTGTTTTCAGTATTCATTTCCAGAGTCAAAAACTGTCTCCTTGAAGGGATATAGAGTCTTCAAGAACTCTAAAACTCCCTTTGAGATGCAGAGAGGAGTGATCTACTGAACAAAGATGATGCAGAGATCTATCCTCTCTGCATAGCTTTTGTTCAGTAGATAACTCCTCTCTGCATCACCTTTGTTCAGTAGATCACTCCTCTCTGCATCATATTGTTCAGTAGATTACTCCTCTCTGCATCACCTTTGTTCAGTAGATCGCTCCTCTCTGCATCACCTTTGTTCAGTAGATCGCTCCTCTCTGCATCATATTGTTCAGTAGATCACTCCTCTCTGCATCATATTGTTCAGTAGATTACTCCTCTCTGCATCACCTTTGTTCAGTAGATCGCTCCTCTCTGCATCACCTTTGTTCAGTAGATCGCTCCTCTCTGCATCATATTGTTCAGTAGATAACTCCTCTCTGCATCATATTGTTCAGTAGATAACTCCTCTCTGCATCACCTTTGTTCAGTAGATCGCTCCTCTCTGCACCTCCTATTGATCTACTGAACAAAGGAGATGCAGAGAGCTGCAGTCTAATGAACAAAGGTGATGCAGAGAGGAGCGGTCTATGACCTATTCTAAATTTTATTCCCCCATTTTATTCCTAAGGCATAGGCCCCACGTCGGCGACATCACCCAATGGTGGAAGCAGACGTTAAACTTCAACCCAACAACAACAACGCTGGTTTTTTCCACCTTTTTTCTTAGAACACCAAGAATGTCAAAGTTCTTATCAAGGCAAATATTAATATATGATATATTTGAAGAAATTGGAAATATGCTTGAACATTGTATAATATTTCATTATACACAGCAGCATCATCAAAGCAAACATGCATTTAAGAAATTAAAGGACATTACTTTTTCTCTGTCTTTATCATGACCATGCAGCTATAACCAGAGAATAGTATGTGACCTGTATATATGCAAAGTCAAATCTCTGAACAATTGAAGACCTTTGTCAAGTGAAAGCGACATGCTAATTCTTGCCTTTGGACTCGTCTTCAACAAAAGGCAATTGATAGTTTCCTGTGTGGCACAAGCAGTTAGCACCTCACAAAATGCATTTCCTATCTATTAGCGCTAATGAGAATTCAGCCGCAAGCCATTATGCGCATCTTTCTTTCAATCTCTTAAACTTTTTTCCCCGAGAGCGTGATTTGGAATTCTCTAACAGAGTTAAAGCATTCATCTTGTCTCTAATAAACCAACCACTGACCTGTAGGAATAATATAAGATACACCCTTCTAGATAGAACAATGATTGAAGACTTACAGCACTAAAACGTGGCAATGTCAAATGATCATTAATCACAGTTTTTGTTCAAATTAATTGATTTTTTAGTTTAACACGGACATGATTTAAAAGTCGTCACATGTAAATCATATTCTGTTATAATGACAGACATTTCTAAGATATTATTCATCAGAAAGGTACTTTTTTCAAAAGGTCATTTGTTTTTCTATTTCTTCACAGTAATTACATTTTGGATGTAAGATGGAAAAATAAACCTTAAGGATGCCCCGAGGCTACTGATATTGTAGTTTTCTTTGATGGTGAGCAACTTTCAGTACTCTCAATTTAGGTAGGATTTGACAATTCATCATACACAGACAATTTCAAAGTAAGGTTGGCATTTTGTGAAAGGGTCCCGATCACTACTATACTATACTATACTATAGTTGAATATTTGAATAATGTCGGTAGAAATATAATTCAAAATTAATATTCATCCACAGAAGCCTTTTTTCGTAAAATTTTATTTGTATTCAATACATGTAGAGTGGTATTATTTCATCGGTTTTCAATCACTCTCACTTCACTGTTGTCGCGCCAATATTTGCATTAAAATCATATTTTGTACAAGTCAGTGATTGAAATGTAATCTTAATTTTTAGCATACAAAACACATTTTCTGTTAATGAAGGGTGAAACAAACAGAATAATCTGAACTTATTTTTCAAGAACAATCAAGACATTTTAATAAAGTATATAAGTCCAGAATGTTAACTTTTAAAAAATGTGGTAGTAAATTAATAATCTGTTGTGTTTTTGTTGATAAAAAATTCAAATGTCTGTTTTTTTCAAGAACTTACTTTAGTCTTTGGGCGTACCTCATACATCAATCTCTATGTATATTACTCTCAACTTAGAACAAAGCCATGTCATCTCATAAAAAGATACTTAACTTAATATCATTCTTAAAGTCACTTGCCACATTTAATTTACGATCTCTACAAGACAAAGAACACAAATCAGAACAAAAGTTACCTTGAAATGTGACATGAATTCTATTCAGGATAATTTCTAACATATTGTCATCCAAATTTCCTTAAGATTGAGAAGACTAAGTTATTTTTATAGCCATTTAGAAGTGGAAATAAATTAGAATAAAAACACATTTACATGCTTCAAATTTTTATTACTAAACATTACAAATTAAAAGCAAAAACAAATGCAAAAACAAGGAATCTTAAAAATGGATATACTTCTTTCTTGTACAAAATGTGATATCTCAAAAGAAAAATTCTCGTGGTGTAAGTGTATGAACTAAGTCAGAAATGTGTTTTCTTTATTAGAATATTATTTTTGCTTACCAAAAATCTTACTTTATCTTAGTCATTGTTTTTTTTGAGTATTTTGGTTACATGTAAACATAAATAAGAGAATGATTTGGGATGAAAAAGTTATAATTTGAGTTTAAAGTCCAAGATAGATCAATCAAATCCAGAAGGAACCAAAGCAAATTCTTCTGGAGGTTCCAAAACCTTCGTTACTGCAACGGTTTCAAATTTGATGATAGAAATCTATATAACATCAGTATCATACTAAATATTCTTATTCTATAATCTCAACCATCTGAAAAAAGAAAAAATTTTAACACCTGAAAACTTTACTTTTTAAGTGCAACACTTGTCTAGCATGATGACCATTTTTGAAATTCAGTCCGACTGTTTTAGTAGCAATCTAAATATTTTCATTATTAATCTATAACTATGGTACATACTAAATGATAACATCTATATTTCATATTTTATATTACCAGAGAAATCTTATATAGATTGAAATGGAGCCACCAAGCCAGATTAATCTACAAGGTGTGAGGTACGGAGGGAGATGTTTACGGCATGCTAATACTGCCAGTGATGAGAGTGAATGTGACATATCCTGAAGTATCGTGATAAACCTAAACTGTAAAAATACAAGTCTGCCACAAAGCTGACATCCTTCTGATAACATTATCATCCACTGAGTTGCTAATCCATCTCCCTATACTGAAAATAGTCAGGGAGGAAGAGGTCTCCCTTGTCTTACACCTCCCTTCATCAATAATGAATCTGTTTACTTATATTGGTAGATATATATGGCTCCGACATTTCAGTTTGTAGTCTTCTGGTCTGATAAGGTGCTATTTCTTGAAGATACTTGTCTTCACACAGATGATTTGGAGGATGATTTACATTTATTACAAATGACACTCAGTTTTGTAACTAAATATGTTTATATACATGAATTCTGAGAATGAATGCTGTATAAGAGAATTTAGCTGGATTGAAAAATTATCAAGTATTTTTCCACAAATTTGACCATGTTCTCTGCCACAATCAAGAAATAAACTAGAATTATGTCAGAGTTTCTATAGCTATAAGTAAACTTTAATAAATTTTTTAATCAATTTTCATTGTGAATTTATGAAAAAGGTACTCAATGTTGAAATGGCCAACAGCTTAGACTTACGTTCCGCACATTAGTCTAGTAATGACTTTGAAAATGAGGTCAAAGTCACCAAAATCAACTGGTGTCTGTATATTCCCTATAGAAGATTTGTACCAGATTTGAAAACTCTAGGTCCAGCAGTGTGTTAGATATTGTTCTGAAAAGAATGTGCTAGACAACGTATGTACTGAGCTGAATACCATGTCTCCAACTCCTCATGGCAGCAGGGGACAAAAAAGTTCTGAGTATGCTATCGTACAAAGCTTGGGCAATCAGTCAGTCATTAGCTTAACTAAATAACTTGCATGTCAAAATGTGTTTAGAACTGTTCTTGAATTACAAACCAATTAAATCTCTCAATCACTTCCCAGCATTTTAATTCATCGAATACTATTAAGTGATTTTAAACATTGATAAAAAGAACATTCTATATCATGATAAGTATAGAATAGCCAAGAAGCCTTCAATATCAAAAAGACTTTGAGAAAAGCTTGGGAAAACCATGACTGTTACAGCAATGTTTTATGTATTGCATGGTTTACTAAAGTGTAGATCAGGTAACCAATTGATTCTTAATCATTATATCAAATTATCATGGGGAATTATCCGTAACTGCAGACTTTGCACATGTAATAGAGTGTACCAATCCAGCAGCTGACCTCTGTAATTTGCATTAAACCAAAACGAACATGAACAATATCTGGTGGCTTTATCGTACTGAGAACATTATTCATTGAATGATAAACAAATTTAACATTTCTTACAAGAATGAAGAACAAGTTCTAAACATTCTAGTTATGTTTTCTCACCAGAGAAATCAATGTCATCTTTTATTTCTACCACCATCTAGATAACAGACATTAAGCACCAAAAAGTTGTTTCTGAGATAGGAAACACTTGCCAGTCAGAGAGGAATCTTCTGGCCAGACAAAGAATGGTTTATAGCTGAAAATAATTTCATTTGTAAAGCTCTTGATAATACAAAAGGCTGTTGATTTGATATGTGTGGAAAGATCCCAATCAATAACAGATAGTTTTGAAGTTTATTTTGGTTAATTTACAATAGATATAATTGTTATTTTGAAATATACAACTCCTGACAATGAATAAGTGAATACAATATACAACTTGATTTAAAATTCATTAATTCAGATTGTATGATTTTAAAAGACAATGGACTGGGAAACTATCATTGTAATGATCTTTAAAGAATAACACATACTTTGTGTCATTCAACATTGCACAATATGTTTATATACAAGATATAAACAGTTGTTTGACACTGTTTTATAAATTCTGATTTGATAAAATATATATAGGCGTAAAATATATATAGAGAGAACAAATGAAATATAAATGAAGTTTAAATTACAATCCAGGAGCAGTTCTTACTATTTATATCATGATAAAGAAATCTGATGACATTTTTACTCGACATTTAATAAGATATCACATAACAGAAATAAGGTTTTTCTTCTACCTAAACTTTACTTTCTCATATTTTATATGTTAGTTTTATTGCAGGAAGAAGTTGTTGTTACAGATTATGATGGAACATATGACTTTGAAAGAGCAAAACATTTGTAATATTGACTTTTAGATAAATTCTATACATAAAAGACAAGGTTGCTGATTTAGTGCTTGGCTCTCAATCCAAACCAAACTGCATGCATTCAAATGATGCAGTTCTCAAGAAAAGACGAAGTTGCTAAGTCTCTGTCGGGATTCAAACCTGGATCTCATATTGATAAACCAAACCGCATTCAGGTCAGTCTTTAAAAGAAAACAAAGTTCCTAAGGCTCTTTTGGGATTCAACCCTGGACCTCAAACTGATAAACCAAACTGCGTTCAGGTCAGTTCTGAAAAGGAGACAAGGTTGTTAGGCTCTGTTGGGATTCAAACCTGGACCTCTTGAATTTACTTTACTTAATCTCCATTCTTATTACAATATGAATCTAATTGTAACTTACTGAAACAGGAAAATTTATTTTCTTTTAAATCTGTTGTATCACCATATCAGTATAATGCAATTCCAATATTTTACTATAAATGGTTCATAAATTATATATAAATCAACATGAATCCATATATAAGTCATTGGAAAATGACCAATTCATTTTCTGAATAAATATTGATCTTCAGATTATCAGAATCAACCAAAATTCAAATCTATGCATAATTACCCTTTCATATCACAAGACAATAGAAATATTATTACAATTTTATTCCTAAGAAATGTCCTTCGAATGAAAAGTTACCAATATGTTTTGCAAAACAGGAAGTGATAACATTTTCCATTACGAGTTAAGAACCATATCAATCAATTTTGAGAAATAAGAGGTACAAACATGATAACAACCAAATGAATATCACAAGATGAAAGAACTTCATGAGGTTTGTAAAACCATGTCAGCAAAGCTCTTGTTGTGAAGACTGCCAATGAGGTTTTATAGAGTGATAGAGCTTTTATCTGAATGACTTCCTCTCTGATGAGATAGATAGAAAGATTATGGAGACTTCATGGGGAGCCTGGGGTCTGTTTATACTGGTAATTGAGCATACAGATATCCACATACACACTTTACACACTTGTACACACGTGCTGATACTCTCATAGCTCAACAAGGGCATGTGTAATTTCAGTTTAGTCTCTAAATTATTATTTTGGAAAAATGAAAGTAGCTTGGACTTTGCTGAACATTGTTGAAAGGAAATTGTAAGTTTTCAATGACTAACCTTCTTACGCTTATCAGAATGTTTGGTAGAAAGAAGGGATGTAATATTTAGAACTGGTGAATTGTAGAGATTATTTTGTCTCATGTTTCACAGCCAATGAGGGTGGCTAAATCAATTTAATGGAAAATATTCTTGTATTCTTTGGCTTAGTGAGACAAGTGTCAATAGGCTGACAACATTCATACCTCAATTTATTGCAAAGTTTCTCAAGTTGAATGTAATGCAAAGACTTTCCAAACTGTTGACCCATTTATATATATAATCTAAAGAGAGTGGCCACTGCTTTCTACTTTTGGTCAAGAGGTCTGAGTTCAAATACCAGAGAGAAAGCTTTAAAGGTATTCTAACATCCTATATATGTATAGGGACACTGTATGGCACAGTGGTCAGTGCTTTCTACTTTGGGTAGGTCTGGGTTCCAGTACAAGAAGGGGCTAATTTTGGTCTACACTGTAGATCTTCTACATGTATTAACAATTTTGATACTAGTTCAAACTGGTGCTGTAAGGTTTCAAGAAATCTTTATCAATAGCCTTGCTTTTAACTTTCTCTAATAACACTGTTATCATGGTATTTAGAAGAATTTGGCACATATGACTCCCACAAAACACAGAATGTCACTTGTAATCCCCCTTTCCCGAGAATGATATTCAACTTATGACCCCTACAAACCACAGAATGTCACTCGTAATCCCCCTTTCCCGAGAATGATATTCAACTTATGACTCCCACAAAACACAGAATGTAACTTGTAGTCCCCCTTTCCCGAGAATGATATTCAACTTACATTTTAAACCCATCACTACCACAAACATATAGTGGGAAGATATTTATTGCAATTTATGAATTAAATTACCGAGATCAAATCTGACAAAACGAAAGCATGAGAAGGCTGTACAATATCTCAGGTAACTGTTGAAGGTAAAATGATGATAAGAAATGGCTTCATGTAGGTATCCTGCCAGGATTTGTTTGTCAGTTGTCACAGTTTTGGTATTCGCCGATAAACACCTCATGATTAATCTCATTCTTTTTTGTAATTCCTGGATTAAATGTCATCTATAATTAATAGCATGCTCATCTAATAAAGTCTCAAATGGGAATCGGTATCGTATACTTGAATTATGTTATCAAAGCAAAAATCATTTGTTGAAACTAATAAATTATGGATGAGAGGTAGGGTTATCATGGCAACAAAGTTCTACATTATCTGTTATAATAAATAATTTTATGATATCAAAGTTTGTATTAAGTGGCATGATCTGTTTGTCTGGCACTTTTAAAATGATTTATTACAACAGGGACCACCGATCATGAAATATTGGCTGGATGACTTTTATGAAAACATATTGGATCAGGACTAACATTTAGTCAAAGGAAAATTATTTGAGACATTGCTTGATGCAGATCACTTTGGTCTGGCAGCATCTTTCTTCGATCCTGATGGAAGAGTCCATCGATGAACCTTATGATATTTAATTTTGATAAATATGAAATGAGGCCAAATCCACTCTATTCGTACACTGTCATTTCTTTCAAAGTACCCTCTGTGTGGGCCATATTTCTTTCAAAACACCCTGGTGGTAAAAATTAAAACATTGATAACATCCTATTTTCATCCAGCAAAACTGTCTTACATCTCCAACTGATATCTGCCTTTAGAAAATATGTGTGCATCACAAAAGTGAAGAAACTCCAGTCTTTCAATATTAACAGAAGCAAGAGAGGATACCACCAAGTTGGATTTCTTGTACTCAATCCTTTCTTTTGAATAAATATGTTTAAATCAAAAGAAACAGACTGAATACTTTAATCAAAATGAGCTGAGTCAAAATCTTACCAATAATTTCAATCAATCAGGATTCAATATCGCTAGCCCAGAAAATGTTCCATTTGGAACACAGGTTTTGTGGGAAGATATAAGACGAGTAACTTTTCTTGATAGAAAATGTGATAAAACTATATTGGACAATATGTTCTTCATTTTAATGAGCTCCTGGGCTCATAATATTTAAGCTTTCGCAGTCCATTGGATTCACTGAACTTAGCTCAGTTTTAGAATAGAGCAAAGAAATATTCCGGGCAACAGATATGGTATATTTCAGAATATTTCAAGATTTGTTTGTTATCAATATAATTTCTATGTTATGTCTCATGTTTCTCAAGTCACATTTTTCGTAGAGGCTTTGAAAATATTGACTCCACGTGGATACTTACTCGTTCCTCTCAACATGGCCTGACCGCAGCCCCACTAGTCATCTGTTCTGATGTAAGATTAGCTAGTCAATCACAAAACCCAACTGCGCCTGCAAAAACTTTTGGTGTCAGCAGCTAGTTGGCAAGTAACTTCCATGAACTTGATTCACACCATCCTTCTTTTAAATGTGATGTAATTGGACTGCCAATGACTAGGTTTTGTCTGCACAAAACTGGTTACAGAACCTTGGTTACAGAGCCTTGGTTACAGAACCTTGGTTACAAAACACTGGTTACAGAACCTTGGTTACAGAACACTGGTTACAGAACACTGGTTACAGAACACTGGTTACAGAATTTGGGTTACAGAATTTGGGTTACATCACACTGGTTACATCACACTGGTTACATCACACTGGTTACAGAACACTGGTTACAGAACACTGGTTACAGACCACTGGTTACAGAGCCTTGGTTACAGAACACTGGTTACAGAACACTGGTTACAGAACACTGGTTACAGAACACTGGTTACAGAATCTGGGTTACAGAACACTGGTTACATCACACTGGTTACATCACACTGGTTACAAAACCTTGGTTACAGACCACTAGTTACAGACCACTGGTTACAGTCAGGCTGTGGTCAGACCCTATGAGATGGAAGGGTTCATTTCTCAGGAATACCAATATTTTTTAAGTTTTTATTCCTCGGAACACGATCCATTATAATCAGAATGATGTGACATGTAAATGAAATACCTTTTCCTTCTTCTGATTTCTGATTATTTGAATTTATTACTTGAAATAATCAAACGGAACTTACCTAAATTCTACTCAGCATCTGTTCCTTTCTGTTGTAACAAGGATTGGATCAACTGTTGATCTTAATTATAATGACAACATACTCCTATTAAAAACTACTTCCCATTTATGATATAATTCATAAAAGTAAAAACACCTGTGTAATCTCAGTGGCTGATCCAGGTTGGGTTTAAAGGTTTTTGATTTTTCCTTGTATAATTTTCATTTGATTAATAGACTGTAAAATGAGCGAAGCCCTCCTTTTTCAAAAGGTCAACACCCTTGAAAATTCACAGATCCACAATTGTATCTTTATTTAGCGTTTGAATTGAGGTAAACAAAAAGGCCTTTTTCAAAACAATTTCCATACTTGCTAGAATGACAAAATTAAGTGGTACAAAAGCATCAGATTTTTGTTTCCCTGGATTTAACAAGAACATTTTCTAATTGAAAAAGATGATTCTCCACTTTGATAAAACATATCCCAAGGCATCGTGTGGGCAGCACGGTTATCCAGTTTGATGATTTTTTTCATTGAAACGCGAATACTGGGGCAATGTACGTTAAGGTCAATTTGAAGGATGAATGTGGGAGGCAAAGTGGATTTTAACAATGGGCAGATCGACTTTTTGAATTTTGCAGCAAACCATGTCATGAAGTTTGAAGTGATATGAAAAAACAGTTGAACAAAAATATACAGAAAGGTAAGATGGAAGAAACCAATTGCATTAACCCCTTTAGTGCCACAAATTAATGGCAGGTAATTCATGTACAAATTTCTATGAAGAAATGTTTCTCGGAGTGATTGATGAGACTGTCAAGATATTAAAACTTTTTCCTGTATGTATGAAATATATAATACATATTCTGATTTCAAGAAGCTCAGGCAAGTCTTGTTGTTAACTTGTGGTCGAGAAATAATTTAATTCATTACCCTGAGGGAAGTGTACTTTCAAAGCAGCTACTTAGCGCTAGGTGTATGTCCGGAGATCCCTGTCTTTAGGTACCCATTTGGACAGATAACAATGTGGATGAAGTGCCTTACCTATAAGAACACAACATAGTTAGGAACCAAGGTCTCCACAGGGATTCGATTAGGTACCTTGATTTTATCTGTTATCAGACAAATACTTTAAATCATTCAGCATAAAAAACTGAGACATTCCTTGTTTACTTTCTCAGTTAGACGCTCAGACAGAAACTCACACAGTTAAAGGCTCTGTAATGTGTTTGTCATGGGGTAATCAAGGGATCTCATCAAAAGGAAAATAATTATTACATTCTGCAAAGTAATCTTTTATAAACAAAACAAGCATTTCTTAAACAAATGTACCATGTTTGGTTCAGCTATGAGAATCCAAATCCCTTACTTCAAGGTGATCATGCAAATAAAATGGCAGCATGCAGTTTATCATGATGTCAACGCTTTGAAATCAATGCTTTAAGATATTTACAAAATTTGAACTGTAAAAAATGTCACTGTCCTTTCAAAATATTCCAAAACTGTTCACTATTTACATTCAGATTTTAAGTGCAAATACATGATTTCATTTTTTAATATCCGATGCTTCTCAGTTTCAGGCATCATAAAGAGTTCAACAAGGGAGAAAACTCAGGAAATGAATATCATTGTAATTCTGAGGAAGAAGACTAAAACATGGAGATGGTACTTACTACAATACATATTCATGAAGTGTACGTAAAATAAGTGAAGGATTTGAACATTGGACCTCAGGCAGAGAGTCAGACACTGTACTGACTCAGCCAAAGGGATATCCCGATATCTTGAACCAGAAGGATCGAAAGCTTGTCTTGCACTGTCACAAAACTAGGTCAGATGGAACAACCATACAATCTTATAAAACATACATCTTCATTATGTGAAACCAATTTTAGTTCACCCACATTTTAGCAATCAGTGTTGATCCAGATACATTTTTAGAAAAACATTTGTTCTAATTATCTTCACAACAGAATCACACTCGCCCACACTTAAACAATCAATACTGGTCCGAATATATTTGTACCAAAATCATCAATTCCAATCAGAAGACAGTAAAACTAATTCTTCAATGACAAATCCTTTAACCAAGGCTCAATTTTCTGTTACCATCACTGGAAAGTACAATTAGAAGATCAATGTCTTTCTGAAGATCAAATACTAATGTCTCCCAGATAGCATGAACTCTGTACTTATAAATAGGTAGGTATACCTATTATAAGATTAGTGGCTTTCTGACGATCAAATACTAACGATATCTGAGAACCTCATTGCTTTCGTCAAATTACCAATACCTTACCTAGTACCATATGTATGTATTAAATGACAATAAATTTCATATTAAATAGTTTATCTGTAATGAAAAATTCATAAATGATTGGGACTACATAATTTTTCTGAAACTGATTTTAATGAGATTGCTATAGAATACTCAGATACTTTGAACTTCAATTGCAAAACATATATGTTTTTTCAGTGCAAAAACAACTAGTCTATAAATTGTACCAAATGTGAAGGATAACTTTCAAATGAATCTTGTCAAATCAGCAAAACTTCTTTGACAAAAGAACCGTACATTTTGTACATTTACTATAACTACCGCCAGACAATGTCTTTGACCAAATCTTGGTATATAGTCCAACTGGGGGTTAAATTATATTTGTAGGAAAAATAGTGTTTATCTTCTGGTCACAAGTCCATCAGGAAGACCAGACAAGTTAACAAGATGAGGCTGATAAGTGTATTCCAGGCTGATGAATGCATAGGAGAAACTCTAGGCTGACACACTGGTAACCTAATAACCCCGCCATACTTATTTGTCAACTGGCCTATGTTGGAACCAAAGCCTTGTTTCCTTCTTCTGATCTCTTCAAGAAACCATTTTAATTCTTCAGTAACGAGGACACATACAGTGCCTACCTTTTGATGCACTTTCATCACCAGACAGACATTATTATATCTCTCATTATCAATTTGATACATGTCAACTTAAATATGTATTCCTAAATAAATGACAATCTATAAATCATCTTTTTGTCTCAAGCCAGGTGATTTTGAGTCCCTTTTTAACAATTATCAAATACAGCTTTTAAAATCACTGAATGAAATATTTTGAAACTAGTGAAATTCTTTTAAAGAAATTGATGGATATCAGAATTTTTCTACAATTGAAAATTGCTAAATTCTTAGTAAAAATTAAGCCAGTGTAAGAAACTATTTGACAGGTCAGTATTAGGATTCCCTCGGCAAGCCACTGAATGAATTCTTTTGAATGCCATTGAAAGCCTTTCTAGCAAACGAAAGTATCCTTCTGACAATCCATTGAAAGAAATATTTGGGCAAGCAATTTAAAGGGACCTTTGGCAAGATATTATAAGAATCCTTTTGGCAAGCCAGTGTAAGAAACCATTGGCAAGCCAGTGTAAGAAACCATTGGCAAGCCATTGTAAGAAACCTTTGGCAAGCCATTGAAGAAATCTTTTGTCAAGCCAGTGTAAGAGACCTTTTGTCAAGCCAGTGTAAGAAACCATTTGGCAAGCCAGTGTAAGAAACCTTTGGCAAGCCAGTGTAAGAAACCTTTGGCAAGCCAGTGTAAGAAACCTTTGGCAAGACTGTATAAGAATCCCTTTGGCAAACATTATAAAAGTCTTTGGTAAGTTGGTATCAGCATAATATCCATATCCATATAATTTAAGAAACGCTTAGCAAATTCATTATCAAAAGTTCCTTCGGCCTAAAACGCTCGTATCGCTAAATAAATCAAGCCAATAAAATGACTCGCATTCAGCAAAAGCGGCACCACCCGGATGAGAGTTCAAACAAATGTTAATGTAGGCGAGAAATAGCCAGGATATCAGGGTATATGATGGAGCTAGGCGGAAACAAATACGCTGATGTAGCAGGATGAGCTGATATAAAAAGTCCTTGTTTTGCAAGATTCAGACATGCCGTGCAGTCCTTTTTCAACAACTCCTAAGAAATATCTCAATATCTGTTTGGCACTGCAGTTTCTAAAACTCTTCGGCAAGTATCAGAAAGTACATTGTAGGTTGGTAATGAACCTCATGGCATTATCAGAAAGTTCCTGACAACAAATTCTGAAACCCGTTGGTAATACCTTATCAGAAACTTCGTGAAATCAAAAAATGAAATGTAACAATTATATCTCGAAACCAATATCAGAACTCTTTTGTAAGCCAAAAACTCTTAGATAATCCTTTATCAGAAACATATCCAAAGTTATGGACAATGACAACAGCTGCATCTGTAAATATGGTGTATGTTTAATCTCTTTACACGATGGATCATCACACACAACCATAAAGTAAACAGAAGTCATCACATCCCTCTGAGCTCCACTTACTTAATGATAGACACATTTTGGGTTGGATTTGCAAAGTAAACAATCATCTGTGTATTTTTACCATCTCAGATGGATCCGTGTGTCAATGATAGGGCATGTTGAGAGAAATACTTAATTATCACAGATCACAGATCCTCGGGGTAAATGTTTTCATATGCCATAACCATGATGGAATATTCAAAACTGATGACTTCTGTGTAATTTGTTCCTGAACTCTCTTTGAAATCAGAAGACCGTGATTCTCATACTGCAAATATAATGTATGACATTTCTGAGAGTTGTTAAAAGTCTCCATGAATAAAGATGATTTGTTTTATTTAAGATCATAAAAGTGAATCAAGTTCGTATTTTGAAATTTGAATTTGTGATCTCCAAACCTCATTACTGTTATTGATGTGATGACCAATCACAAATTACTGAGTCCCTGACAAAAGGTTTTCACATTCTCTATCTGATTTATTTTCAAAACTTTTCAGTGTTTAAACTATTCTCTCAATTTAGAAAAGCAAAATTTGAAATAAATAAAAAATAACCAGTGTATATCACTTTTCCATAAAAAAAACTCTTTAAAAGAAAGTTTGAAGGAATTTAAATCATTTCTGTTATCAAAGATAACTTATAAAGTTCATTTTAGAAACATATGAAGGTGAACTAAGAAAACAGTGATCTTATATAGAATTTGTCATGTATGTTTTACCAAGAACAGAATATTCCTCAAGACATAACAATGATATTTGTTAAAGCATTTTTAGATAAAAATGACAAAATCAAAAAGACTGAACAGAATATATGTCAGTTTTACATTTATCTAAATAAAAAGCCTTCTAAACCTGATTCTTTTGGTGACAAAGAGTGTGCAATTGAAATAGCGTTTGATTTATCACATACCTTTTTGACCATGCACCTTTCTGTTTGACATTTATCCAGGTTGCTAAACCTTTAAATGAATCAAAGAACCTTTCTTCTCTCAAACGTGGAAAATTACTTTTTGATTTCAGAAAAGAGAATTTAGTTGATACATTTGGAGAATTATTTCAATGGATGATATTTCAAGATCTATAACCGATATGACAGTTTTCTATCTTGAGAAGAGAAAAAATGATTTATAGGTATCGTGATGAGACACAATATAAATTTGGATGATATGAACAAAAGCTATTTATTATAAAAACGACCAAAATAGATCTTGAATTTTCTTTACCTACGAGTGTTCGAAATAGTCACCTGCCCACCAGCCGACTGCTTGTAATTCAAGATGGGGCAAGAGAGATCAGCGTGCCTGTCTGGCTTCATATGCGATTTTAGATTTGATAATAAAACTTACTGATTACAACTCTTCATTGTCAAAAATAATGTGTACATTAGAAGTTAGTTTTTTGCTTTCAGCACACGGCAGCCACAGTACCGTGCCAGTTCAAGCCACCTTCTGTACATTTTCTTTAATTGCTGTGTGTTAAGCAAGAGAGCAACATCTCCAATCTTTTAAAGTTTATTGGTAAGACACCAGCAAGAATCAAACACCAGACTCCCTGGTGTTGTTAATTTATTAAAGGAGATAACAATATTACACTAGAGCAATAAATATGAATTTTCCATCTTGCCACTTTTAGCAAAAATATTACTCTTCAGTTTTTGATGAAAATGAAAATCCTACATGAAAATGAAAACCTTATACAATATTCTTCTACGGAAAATCTTTCAAACCTGCATTATATTATTAGTTGGAAAATTTGTAAAATATTACTAACTTCTAGGTTGAAAAATCTGTTGTTTCAGGATGTGATTGTGGTGATATTGGGTTTAAAGCCGTTTTCAAGATTATTTCACTTATATTGCGGCCACTAGTATTATTGCAGGGAGAAAGCCCGCAACACCATTGTGGCTATATGCATCGTGGATCCCTAGGGTTCTTACCCCCCTTTTGGAATTATGAAAAAAATTTATCTATATAACGTGTGACCCCTAAGGGTGAACCCCCTTTCCAATAGTTGGACCCTACCCCCTTCAACATTCCTGGATCTGCCACTGAGAGTGAGTGAGTTGGTATTGAACATGTTTTCAACAATATTTCAGATTGTAAGTCATTTTAATTACTGCACCAGCACTAACAACATTTTCACAACACCAAGGTTTATCACATGACATTGCATTCAATGGAACATAAAGAAAAATAGCTAATTTGCAACCATAAATATTATATAAATTTTAGTAAGAGGATAATATTCAGTGGATGATTCAGTGTTATATAACAATAATAATAATAGCTCTTTATGTTCCGCAAACATTGCATGAAGTAAATCTGTTGAGTGTGCTTGTTACCTGGTAGCAACATTGCTGGGCCTCCTTTCAAATTAAAGCAACCTTAACTAAGGTTTACCTTAACTCCCATTCATTAACATTGCACTAAGGTTAACATAGAGGCTTTGTGAAAGAGGCCCAGATCAACATCAAGCGAGGTTTGGAATCGAACACAGGTCTCCCTGGTGACGAGCAGAATTAAGCTACACAACTAAGCTACGTCCCCGTTAATGATTAATTAAACAACTTTCATTTTTATATAAAAATAATTGTATCATTATATTGAGGCCAATAGTATATGTACAGGCGGAAAGCCATGACAAAAGAGGTTGTCATCCATATATTTATCAATTTCATCTAGATTAAGCAATCTTGTTCAGACATGTATTCCAATGTAAACTATCAGTTGGAAAATATTCAACAATTTAGGACTGACGTGTCTTGATTTCATATCAAAGTGTTAACTTTTGTTATAATTTGATATCAAAGTCTAAAAAAAATGCCATAACTAGTGGTGCCTTTAAACAGTGATTCCTGTAAAGTGCATGGCCATTCAAAATAGTTTGGCACAATTCTTTCAGCAACGGGTGTTTAAACACAATGAAAATATTTCTGAATGGAAGCAATCAAATTATAAAGCTGTGTGCATTGAATTCTCCACTGCAATCAGAATCAGATTTAGAGGCAAAAAATGTCTGCTGCATGATAATGAAAATTTGCTGGATATGGCGGTGAATTAAAGGGAGATCACTCCTTTATCTAGTGTTATCCACTCCTTGGTAAGTACAAGCAATTAGTCTGCTGTTGCCTACCTACAAATAAATCAGCAAAAGTGCAAATGTCTCTTTAACTTGTCTTAAAATAAATTTCTTTTAATTTGGAAAATGGAATCCCTCAGTTTGCTATCTCATCTTGAATTTTATCTTGAAAGAAGAACGTTGAAAATCCATTTGGCTTAATAGGACGTCCCTGCAAATTGGAGGCTTGTCGGCCATTAATGGATGGTTCTGTTTCCAATAAAGTGCAAGGACAAGCATGAAATTAAGTTTTAATCGATTTATCTCAACTCATAAAGATGTCATGTCATTAAAACAAAAGAGTGTCTTGTTCAGCTAGAACAGGAAATTGTTAGTTTAAAAAAATATATTTTGATATAAAAATTCAAAAAGTATTATGGTTTAAACAACAATAAGAGACTGTACAAAATATCTGTGTTGTTCATTTAAATCATTGTAGCACATATTTTCAAATCTTTTTTATCTAAATTATCCCCATTTAATGTTAGTAGATGCATAGTACCGGTATATTTATTCTCATAATTCCGATAATCCATAGTTGTAGAATAAAGTATCATGTATCAATCAAAAACTACATGTGGCCTTTATAGTGTGAATGCCTTTCAGCCATTCACAATTAGGAAATGGATTTGCATAGCTTAAAACTTAATTCATATGTTCATTTAAGAAATCATTGTATAGATTAAAACAATTTTCTTGCTATTGGTAACAATTCCTTTCTCTTTTATGTGATAAGCTTTGGAAATCTGTGTTAGAGTGACGTAAATTGTGTGGTGTGCAAATTTAAAAAAATCTCTGATGACGTCAGATTCATTCATGTGGGTCTTGTCTCGACACGAAAACTTTGCCCATATATTGAATGCAGTATATATACATAAAAAATTTCTAGACATAAGTATGATTTATTTATAAGTCGAATACTATAATTTTTATTAGAATATTGGGATATTTCAGTTTAAAAGACAAATGACATCATCTTATTTATTGCACAATATTGATATTAGATTCAAGAATAGATATGATAAATGAACAATAATGATAACCTTAAAAACACCATTACAATAATTTTTAATCCTTCCTTTGTACCATTCAAATGATAACCGGTGAGAAAAAAGGTTGGTGAAAAGGGGATTTACAAATGATTACCGGTGAGAAAAAAGGTTGGTGAAAAGGGGATTTACAAATGATAACTGGTGAGAAAAAAGGTTGGTGAAAAGGGGATTTACAAATGATAACTGGTGAGAAAAAAGGTTGGTGAAAAGGGGATTTACAAATAATAACTGGTGAGAAAAAAGGGTCATGAAAAGGGGATTTACAAATGATAACTGGTGAGAAAAAACGTTCGTCAAAAACTTTATCTTACAAATTATCACACAAAATTGATTCTTCAACACTTGTTTCATGTCAATTTACAGTTGATAGAAATCCTCATCAATCACTTTTTAATCTTATCCGCTCAATTAAAATGATAATAATCTTAACTATTCTGAGTAAAAAATCACAGGAATCATAAATTTTTGACATGTGAAAATAAACTTATGAAATACAGACCTGAGTTTCATATTTATCAGCAAGTAAAGGCTTACATAGTTCATAAAAATCCAATTATTACTACTTTATTGCTATGATAAATAAAACATTTGAGCACATCAAAAACTAAATTTTGACAGACATTTTGACTTATAATCCTCAATGGAGGCAATTTCAAAGGACTGAACTTTTAACATCTTCAGACATTGCTTATCAGAGAAAAATGCAATGAAGATGTCTGGGCCTTTTCATGGCCTGAATTTCAATTAAATTTGCCCTCTGTCTAATCAGAAAACCCTTTGAAGTCAAATGTATTAGCTTGTTGATTCTGTTGGCTCAAATAAGTAGCCAATAATGATTGTCTATGATAGCACTGTATGAAATAGCCATGTGCAGACATCCCCTTGGACAAAGAACAATGAATACACTATCAAAGTATATAGTTGGCAAGTATGAAAAGATTTAAGGTTGTGCTCTTATTATTTTGAACTAACATGGACAAAAAAGACAATAAAAAAATCTTTTGTAATAATGAAATTAAGGTTGAATTGAATTTGAGTCAACAGCAATTAAAAAAATTACCTTCCAAAAAATCACTGTTTTCATCCTATGGTTAAACTTTTATTTACTATGGTATTACTTTGGCTTTATGTGAAACAAACTGTTTCCTTTATCTTGCCCAACAAACACTGAATAATGAAATTACACGTACCCTAGATGACAAAGAATTTTATCTCGAATTCAATTACTTCAGATGATAATAATCTTTATTATCAATGTTTAATCAAGAGTTAAATTTCATAATTGAAATAATTGGCAAGTATTTATTTCATCGCCAACAGATGTTTCTTATTTAAATATTTTGTGCCTCATTACAATTAGTTTTAATG
Organism: Phorcus lineatus; assembly: GCA_921293015.1. Classification (NCBI taxonomy): domain Eukaryota; kingdom Metazoa; phylum Mollusca; class Gastropoda; order Trochida; family Trochidae; genus Phorcus; species Phorcus lineatus. The sequence goes on along the minus strand of OV121095.1, from coordinate 12,337,628 downwards.
TTTCATGTTAAAGACTAAAAGTTTCCTCATTTATCTTAATACACTTGATTGAGTCCACCCTGCCATCTACAGGGCAGTTTCTCAGCTGAGGCCTGTCCTGATAAATAGTCTTTATCACAGTTCGGTACCACACAAAAAACTGCTGTTACTGTCAATATTACCTTTGTTGCAAAACAAATGAAATTTTTCATCATCTTATTCATCCTACCCAAGCATTATCGCCAAAATATAAGCCTCCTAATATAACTCTTCTAGTTTCCTGGAGAGAGATTAATCTTTCACGCCAATATTTGAAAGAGAGTCGAGGCCTTATTTAAAAACTTTAGTCTCCATGTAACAAAGATGTAATTCTTTAAAGTTGATCGAGTTTTGAGAAAGCAATCATTTAAAAGTTATTTGAAAAATACCTGCCACGCCCATATATGAGGGGAGTCAGAACAATTAAAATGTACAACGGGTTTAGGGGTAAAGCAGTCTCGGTGGAGAAGTTGAAAATGTGAAAAATTCTAAGACCCCAGAAAAATGCCAGAATTGATGCCAAAAAACGCCACGCAATAAGCCCACCTGACTTAATAAGCCTGGTGAGCTTAAAATCATTGAAGAACCTTCCAGGCCTATTCCATGCTTCAAAGGACAAAGTCATCTCCAATGCACTTGAATTTCATCTTTTACTATTGTCAAACATGCTTAAACTTGATTTGGGTTCTCTCAGCACATGGCTTATAAAGATGGCTTTTTTTATAATAAAAATAAATAATAATAAGGGTATTTTTATAGCGCACATATCCACACCGAATGCATGCTCAAGGCACTCCCTGCATTTTCAGCACTCTAAAGACATAGTGTACCTATATTTGGATATGCAATTCATTGTGTTAATTACTACTCATACTATAGAATTATAAATCTTTTCTAAAGACTACGAAATTGAAGATCTTCTGGAAAACAAGTTCTTTGTTGTTGATGAATACAACTTAATATCTAAAAATTCAGCTTTTCTTCATTTTTAAAAATTAAATTGGATAACATAAAGAGTAAAATTGAAAGTTTATCCTCTCATTGAAGAGATTTATAGTGATTAAATGTTAACCATGGTTTACTTGGCTTCCTCTGTGTACATGAAATTTCAAGAATACATTAGATACAACAATAATTGTAATATGTTCCATGGAAGAGGAAACACAGAAAGAAAATGATTAAAAAAAAGGGATTCGAATTTTGCTACTATTTATTAATCTGGCTTGAATTACAGAGCGAAATATAAATTCATTAACTCTCATCGCTTTATTCAAAGATGGAAAAGAAATATGAAAAGAAAATGATTAGATAAGAGTTCAATTCAGGTTTCTCCTAACATTTCTAAACCTGACTAATATTTAACAGCCTATCATAAAATGTTTACTGGCACAGTTTTAATTTCAATGAAACATGTTGCATTTTGTTCGAGTAATAAGGATTCTGAATCGAGATTGACCTGAAATCTTGTGCTGACAGAGTAGTCGTCAATATACATGGCAGGTCCAAATTAAGTTCTCTATCTTGGAGACTTAATTAGTAACATGGACATAGTTTATGATCTACGGAACACATATATTTGTAATTGAAATTCCAAGAAATTTTTAAAAAGTCATTCCAAAGTGGCATTTATTAGAAAGACGTAATTTGGCCAGATGGACATTGTTTATGATATATGCAACAAACATATGAAATTGATAGGTCATGTCAAAGTTTCATTCATAAGAAAAACTAAATTTCTGGGTGATAACTTTGTTATTGGGAACATGCATTCAGCTTCAGAGAATATGCCTATACCAAATTAAGAGCTCATATTTGTTGAATAATATAATTTATTATATTTCGAATGGTGAAATATGCCATTTATCGGTGAAAATAACCCCCGTATTTTCACTGAGTGAAATAAAAACTGTATTCTACTCAGTGAAATGATGCAACAATCATATGACGTCATCTGTGATGTCATGAAACAATTTAGTGACGCCAAGCAACGGCTGCACTAGCGTTTTTAGCCAGTAAACATTTCATGTAGTTAAGGTCATTTATGGGGTTTTGGATAACATGATAAATAGAACATTTGACATTTCTCGTCGAATACCATGAATATCTCATTGTGGCTTCACAACTCGGGAATACATAAATTTCCACTTCACTCGATGAGATATCCATGGTATTCGACGAGCAATGTCAAATATCCTCTATGTATTCTAAGATTACTGACTGAAAATCCTCTATATCATGTATTTGTTAATAAAATTTATCACATTTTGGAAGTTTTTATAAAAAAAACAACATTTTTTTTTCAGATATTGAAACAACCTGCCAAAATGTCATTTACATTAGAATGTTAAAATAACATTAAATAGCAGATTCATTTTCACTTAAAAAATTTAGTACCATTCGACAAGCTCTGATTTTTGACCAATTTATCTTTAACATTTAAAGCCTTTCCTACGCTAGTGATTTTATAAAAACTACTTCTTAATTAGCTGTATATGAAACTAATGGTTTATTTCTGACATGACATTTCTAATACCCTAAATATGACTTATTACAAAATATGTTTTTCTATCACATAGGTTCACAATGTAATAATGGATGAAAATTCTAAAGAGAATCATTTTCAACATTTATTGAAGCTGATTTAATGTAAAGATATGATTTAAAACTTTATTTTTAGCAAACTGCCATGTTTCCATCAAGTTATGACCAAATTATTACATTGTTTTATGAATATTCATAATAAAATGCAATATACTGCTTATGAAATCTCATGGTTTGAAATCAAAAGTAAGATCCAAATCACCAGCAAAGAACATTTAGAGATGATGAAAGTCAAATAGGACATACGAAATCCAAATTACAGATATTAAAAGCAATCCAGTAAACATCGCAATGATCAAAAGTTGTTAAAACTTTCTCATCTCTCTGAGTCTGTTATTCAAATGGACGTATAAACATTTGTTTTATTACAACCCAAACATCAGTTGTCCATACTGCTTCTATTAAGATTCCATCGTGCAGGAAAATAAAGTATTTTTTCAAAAGTGTGGAAAACCTTCATCATGAATTCAGGGTAATTCTTAAAAAGTTTGCTCGACTTCTTAAAGTGCGAATTAATGTAGCGTAAGGTTTGCTAGATCAGAATGCACATTCCGTGAAATCGGATATTTAGTCTATCATACCATATTTTTTCATGTTAAGTTAAAAGATAAGAAGGTTTTTGTTTGCTTTAACCCTTTTCCTGCTGAATTATTAATGTAAAACATTCGAAGCTGCTGACGTCTGTTTTACAATAAACAATTAAGAGGTAAAATTTCATTTCCAGCATTTGTCTGTTAGAATGATCTCAAGGTTAATATGTACTTGTTTTATGTACTACCTTAAATCTTTGTTTAAGGTTTTACTGTTCACAACTCCGTTTGTTTTTGTTGTTGTCTGTTGTTGTTGTTGTTATTGAAGATAAACATGATTAGAAAAATAAGAAACTTACAACATGCTCAATACACTGTCGATTTCATTGAAAGATAACGAGCCAAGTTATGATGAAGGTTTTTCTCTTTTTCGGACATCCAAAGTTCTTCAGACAGCAGCACATTTTTATGGAGTTTTTTTATTTGTATAATTTTCCAAAATAATTCTTAGTTTATTCTTTTTAGTTTATATATGTTATGTTATGTTATGTATATATAAATGTTTAGTTTTTTTTATCGTCATTGGTCAAAGTGAAAATATAAGAATTCGTCACTGTAGCTTGATAGTATTTCATTGCTGATAATAAAATTAAACTTTAATATCTTACATAGGCAAGTAACAATCTCTTATATTTAAAAGTCTCTATAACCAATTCCTGTAAACTGGTCAGGATGGTTTGGTAAATACTTATAAAGAACCTAAAGTGTTAAAGAAGCTAAAAACCTCATTACATCATACAAACTGATAAAAAAATAAATACGATTGGTCTTCTTCAAGTGTTTACCCAGCATGCAATGAAAACAGCATTCCACTTTATAGCATCTGATCCTGGTTTATCACAAGCTGATGACTGAAGGAACTCCGTGTTTCACCTTTGCATAAAAAGACTCCAGTATGTTTTGACAATCTTAAATTACATCTCTCAATGCGATCGCTATCCGCCGTCAGTTCACCCACCTGTAATCAGCCGACCGACAGGTGTGAACAGCGGTGTTTAACAGATGCTAGAGCATAACTCATCGATGCCAATAAGAACATGCAAGAACACAAGAACATGTCCAAGAAAAGTCTTCAGATGTAAATTCGGTTAGAGATTTGAGCATCCTTGTCGGAAACAGGGACTGATATATACCCTAAAGTTAAAATTAAACTGGCAGGATCGGGTCATATATATATTCATACGCCCATTTTTTGTATATATAATAAACTTTAAAAGAAATAAACTGAAAACCTTCCCTGAATTCAAAGGAAGCTGCTATGAAATTGCAGTCCTTAGATATTTGGTTAGAATTATACTCTCACAACAGAGGCCAGTCAATTATTTTATTTCTGATTGACAAGTTTCCACATTTCTTGTTTATACAAAACTCCCAAATGCTTAAAAATTGAAACATAGATACTTTCCTTATTTAGGGAGTTCTTCCCTGAATCCAAAGGAAGTTGAAAGGAAGTTGGGGTCCTTATAGTTATTTGCAGGAATCATACTTTCACGTCTCAACAAAGGTAACTCAGGTCGTTATTTTTCTTGCTTTGCCAAACTCCTCAGTGCTGACATTTGCAAAATGTATATTGTCCTTATTGCTTTCTTTACTTACAAAATTGTTTCACATATAATCCTGACTACTGTCCTGTAAGGAACATGTGCACATCTCACAAGTGAAGGGACTCCAGTCTTTCAAAGATTTTTGCTAACAGACCAAAATTTCAGTTAAATGATTGCATAAAAACTTTGATTAAAAGCAATCAGGAATTTATTCTAGCCAAGAAAAGTTCTCCACTTGTAACCGACCAAAATCTCAGTCAGCTGATTGCACAAAAACTTTGATTAAAAGCAATCAGGAATTTATTCTAGCCAAGAAAAGTTCTCCACTTGTAACAGACCAAAATCTCAGTTAGCTGATTGCACACTTTGATTAAAAGCAATCAGGATTTTGTTCTAGCCAAGAAAAGTTCTCCACTTGTAACAGACCAAAATCTCAGTCAGCTGATTGCACAAAAACTTTGATTAAAAGCAATCAGGATTTTATTCTAGCCAAGAAAAGTTCTCCACTTGTAACAGACCAAAATCTCAGTTAGCTGATTGCACACTTTGATTAAAAGCAATCAGGATTTTATTCTAGCCAAGAAAAGTTCTCCACTTGTAACAGACCAAAATCTCAGTTAGCTGATTGCACACTTTGATTAAAAGCAATCAGGAATTTATTCTAGCCAAGAAAAGTTCTCCACTTGTAACAGACCAAAATCTCAGTTAGCTGATTGCACACTTTGATTAAAAGCAATCAGGATTTTATTCTAGCCAAGAAAAGTTCTCCACTTGTAACAGACCAAAATCTCAGTTAGCTGATTGCACGCTTTGATTAAAAGCAATCAGGATTTTGTTCTAGCCATGAAAAGTTCTCCACTTGTTACAGAGGAAGAAGAAATGTTGAATTGTGGGTAGAAATAAGTTTCATAAAAAACACTAAGGTGTGAAGGTACGTTAATGCACAAAGGAATTACAACACACACACAAGTAGTGTGAGCGAAAATGGAAGAAATATTTCATGTAACCTCTGTTGGGAGAAGAATGAGTAGAACTATCTTTCATAAAAACATTTTGTTACGAAAGAACGAACAAATTACTAGGCAATTAGAATTTCATAAACCATAAATAACATTCAAGTATGTTGTTTCAGTTGATTCATTCGCTAAATTCAAAGGGGGTTGTGTCCCAGAGATTTTTGGTGAGAACAGATACAAAATTTTCAAGTATGACAGTACGTACAACTATTGAAAAGGAACCAAAGCTTACAACAACACATGCTATGCATCTTGAATACAACCAAACAGCTGTCAGACAACTGTTGTCTTGGAAACTCAGTTGCAGATTTATTGCCAAAATTGATAGGAATTTCTTTTCACGCCAGAGACCCGGTTGAGACACGAAAAATTTGTGACTTGGGTCTCATCCTGCGTTGTGTCCCTTGGCAAGACACTTCATCCACTTTGCACTCAGTTCACCCAGCTGTACAAATGGGTACCTGAACAAGGGGACCTATACAGCGCTGAGTGTTTGTTAATCGGCGGCACCGAACATACTATTCCTCCAGGGTAATAATACTCATGGCGCTTTGAGCATCCTTTGTCATGGATATATGCGCGGTATGAGAATGCTATTATTTATTATTATTATTATATATGACTTTCTATAACTTTTTTTCAAAACAGGCAAATATTAAAATTTGAATTATTGGTGGGTTTCAACATAAACAAAGATTGCTCGGCAGTTACTTACACACAACAACAAAAATTAGACAGCCATTATATTGAAATTCATTGTCAGAATTTATAGGAAGATGTTCAAGAATTCTCTCAAATTTTTTTTTAAAAAGGGCAAATATAGAGTACATATAGAATTCATAGGAAGTTGTGTGAAGATTTTCATTTTTCCCAGGAAATATGAAGTTTAAATGAAAAAAGTTGATAAAATAATATGTATTGGAATAGTTGTTTAAAAGGGTTTAAATTTTAAAAAATTGCTATGCATTCATACATACCTGCTGTTTTACATTGTCAGTTGGAAATTCATTGACTGAACTGGGGAAAAAAATCTGTTCAAAGATTTTTGAACAAAATATTTGCTTAAAACAAGAAAATGCGAAACTACAAAACAAGAAGTTTGAATGAATATTTGGATATTGTTTATATTTATATTGTACATACTCAAAACATGATTTTTCGTAACATTTTCAGAAAACTATTAGATGTATAACTAAGTTCTTTGGTTCAGCTGTTAAAAAGTTGTCTTATTTAGATTTTTTGATATTTTATTCTTAAAAAACAAAAAGCCAAATTATGCCTATATTTACAACAGAAAGAGTTACAAATTATCTTACATAAAAACATCCCATGCATTTAACCACTCAAGTCAGACTAATAGCGTTTCAAAAAATTTACATTGATTTTCATTCCTTGAACAAGTAAGTTGTGTTTCGAAGATTTTAAAAATATTTTTGAAATAGGCAAATATCAAGTAATCAACATTTGGAAAAGAGTTGCAATTTACAATTTAATTATCTATGTTGTGTAACTAGATATCATAGATACAAACAATTTACACACAGTTTTTGAATATGTTAAACTTCAATCCACAAATCTTGAAGAGAACAAAAACATTTGCAGGAAATGTCAGAGGTGTCTCTAAACCTACTTAAACTCTACAACATACTATTTGTTGAACGTTTATCTTTCACATGTCAATAAATATATCTTATTACAATTTGATGAGTTACTTCCCAGTTGATTTCATATTCACATAAAAAGACATAAGAATATATATTTGCTTCAATGATGATAAAAAAAAGTTTTATTATATAATTTTTTATATTTTTTAAAGAAAGGTAATAATTGATAATTGTTACAGAAATATTTCATTTTTTGATGATTTAAAGAAATGTTGCATTATAACTTGCTTCACAAATTCATAGAAAAAAAATCCTAAGAAATTCTTACGAAAGAAACGAACACTACATGGACTTCTATTGACATAGGTTCGGATGGAAAAAAAAAGTTCTTGTAAGCAAAACACTTTACAGGTATTCTACACGGGTAAAGGGGAAGTATGGAGACCGGATTAACCTGTACAAGTGCTTTATAAACATACCTAAACTCCACAAATATTGCTACAGGAGGCCTACCTAAACTCCAGAAAAAATATCCTGTAATCCGTTTCCTATCTGTTGTCTTTCTCCATCCTCCACGTAGGTATTATGTAAGTATACATCACAAATCAAAAGGTTTGTTTATCTAGGCTCTCACTGGATGTATGTTGATGTTAGAGAGAGCTAGATTTTTCTGGAGGCTAGGAATTTGGAAATGATAACTGCCATTGTCAAGGATGCAGATATCAAGAAAGGAAAAACGGTTTACTAAATTAGGGAGTTTTTTTTATATATAAAATGTTCTGTTATAGCAATAACTATTCAAAGTAAAATATATGAAATAACCATTGTATATTTTCACATGAACAGAAGAAAATTAAGAAAATGTTTTACCATATTTGATGCAATAAGTGCCATCGATCTCCCTTTAAGTGCACACATTTCGTAACTCCCAAAACAATAAGCGCCCCCTTTTCATAACTTTCAGCCGCTAACCTGCATTTTGTTTAATTGAAAACAAGGCTCTTGCTCTTTCTAAAATTGGTTAGAGAATAAACTGCATTTCAAGTAAAGTCTTGCACATACGCAATTGTCTTTTTATTCCTCATGTTGGCAAGCCAAACTTTATAATTACAAAATGAGTTTGATACACGAATTTCAGCTATTTTGATTGGACAAGAGCTCTCAAAAACTTTCAAGGATTTCTCAATGAATGCATGGAAAATATGCATTCATACCTAGTCAATTCATACTTTGTAACATACTTCACAATCTAACAGAACCAAATTGATGCATGGGCAAATCCGGTTATGACAACTGCACGTTATTTTGGTTCTGTTTCAAAATAAGAAATGTGCATATTTCATTATCTTCACAAACATGTTCATAACTAGATAATACTTTCTTCTCCCAAGAGAAACTATTACTTTCACTGAGAACTCTTCGTTTTAATTCATGAAGTTTGATAGCTCAACTGGTTAATTTTGCAAACATTAGCCATTTCAAATGTTGTGTGATATACTTATGAGGGTTATTCCAAAATGAGACATCCAGTTAAGACGAATTTTGATTGTAAGAGTGTCAATGCTGATAAAAACTAAATTAAATCTTCTGCCGTTTTATTTAATAAATTTTTAAATTTTGATTCAAACATGTATTACTGTGTGTAACAAGCTGCAAGGGTAACGTAATTTTCATGACAATTATTCAAGATTTTAAAAAATAATTCAGAAAATCTTTGGAGTTACAAGTTCATTTTGTAATCATAAGGATTGTTTTACATTTTTTGTGGCTCTGTTGATGCATAAGTGCAATTTGATACGATTTGTTACTGTCATATATTGATAGAGCCACACAAAGTGTAAAACGATCCTTAAAAATGCTAAACAATTTTTCTTGATTTGTTCTTAATACAATCTTTTGAACTTTAAGTCATTTCAATTTCTAAGTACCCAGGGTGTACAATATGTTGAATTTGATAATTACTTACTGTTTGCTTAACTCCATAGAGATTTGAAAGGACAGCTTGGAGTCCTATCGTGGAATTTTTGTAGATTATAACACAACACAGTTAAAACATGTAAATGAGGGTAGCAGTTTGGTTGATTAAGATTTTACAATTCTATGAAAAGAGCACACACTTGTTAAAAACAATGAGAAGTGAAGAAATTAATTCATCTGTGCTACGAGCATGAAAGACAAGGCATTGTTGATAATCTGAAGATAAATCATTTATAAATGCGTGGTGAGGTGATATTAGGTGATATGGGGTTTAACATCGCTTTCAAGATTATTTCACATATGTATATATCAAAATTTGCTATTATTAATGCAAGGAGAAAGCCTGCAATACCATTGTGGCTATGCATTGCGGTGAAACCTGCAAGCACCAATTGGAACTAGCGAACCATGGGTGGTACTGCGTGTGGATATTCAAACCATACATATAGTTTATTGTTCTAATGTTTTGAAATAAGTAAAAGTACATTATCTTTGATAAGGTATCACAAATGAAGCCAAAACTGCTTGTAGACATTTCCGTGTAAACACCTTGAAATCATTTGAGTAATGGAAATGGATTTGTGTATGTTGATTTATGAAAACCCTGCATTGTTTAAAAGCTATCGTGTTGCAATTTTTCATGTTTGTTTTGCTTTTCGTTAGATACCTTTATTTCCTAAAAATAATTTGCTACCATGCATATATAATATGTGAAGTTTTTGCAATATGATGGAGTAAGAAACAGAATATATCAAAGAATATGAATGGAGATGAGGAAACCAGAATTTCATTGATGATCAGTGATAAAAACAATATAACCAAACGTAAATGATTGAACAGACAGAAGAGAAAGAAGGACTCAAAGAGAATGATGAAATGAAAGGACGTATTCCAAGATGAAAGTTTGAGTAGGTTTAAAAGGGGTTTCCGAAGAGCATAGCTGTATCTTTTTTCTGGTGAGAGATATTGATTCTGTGCTTTATAGATAATTATGTTTACTTAAAAAAAGATTTTTGTCTGCTTTTGGTCTGCCCTTTTTTAATTTCAGCATGACATACTATGTATAAACAACAAACACTGAAGAAAGGTCGAACCCCAAAAAGCACATCTACATGTTATGGGTGTGATTATTGGTCAAAAAGAGTCAGAGTTATGCTCTTGAAACAATATAGGCCGGAACACCGAAGCTGATGCTGGCGCCGACGGAAACTCAACCAAAAAGAATATGTTTCCTGACACTTAATGATCAGGGGGAGACATACAACTCGGCACTATAGTTCTATACGTTTCGCAACAAAGGATAATTTACAAAGAATTGATTATGTGACAAATCCGCAATGCCTTAAAAGAATTATGCCAGCTGGCACAACTTTTCAGTTTTACAAATATGAATGCCTTAATTTTTGACTTTTTCTTTTTGTGTGAATATGCCACTATTCTTTGTCTATAATCATGTAACTTAACTCATTCAAAACAATACACTCTATAACATTCTTGAAATGAATTTTGACTTAATCAAGTACTGATGACATAATGTGTAAAAGCAAGTGAATGAGAGTTATTGTTTAGTGCTGCTTTGACAATATTTCAGCCATTAACAGTGTAAATGTGTATGAACAGGAACGTCTCTATGAATTTCGTTTGTGTGACTTTCCCTTAAAATTTAATTTCTAAAGAAATGCTAAAAGATATACCAAAACATTGAAATAAATGAGTTTGATGGACGGCAGTATTTTCAGGATAACAACTTTTTTACTGTTAAATTTTGTCACATTTTGGAGTGTATACGTTTACTCCATTAGGTAAAATGTGGAAATTATCCATAATGGGATACAAGTAGCATAAGAAAGTTTTTTCTTTTCACACAATGCATTAAGGATCGAGATCAGGTGAGAACCGTTCAGATGTATGAAAGATTTCACACTGATTTAATTTGATTTTGATTTGTTGCATTAACGCTGCATAGCAATAAGACCATAAAACCACAATAAGGCCATGATAGCCACACTTTTATTTGAAACTTGAAACTCATCTTAGAAACCTTGAAGGATATGATTTATAAAAATTGTGGGTGTCTAAATTATTATGAGACATCTTTATGACTGTGAGAAAATATTTAACAATATATAGAGATTATTACCCGAGGAAGTGTGTCACATGACTTTTATGAAACCTGTGTGAGTTTTTTGAATACCTGAGTGAGAGCAAGGGTGACACACGAATTTGCACGAGTTTCGTAAAAGTCATTTGACACACTTCTGAGGATAATAATTTCTTTATTACCGATGCTATTCCATTTCAATTGCATGGAACTATTCAGAAAATGGTCTCCTTCCTTCACAGACGATGAAATACGAATTTTATTTCTTCAAATTTTCCCAATCAAATACATTTTTGCCCCAAATGCATTATCTTTAGAGGGTCAAGCATCTAATTACTCAACCCAAATATCTGTATAGTCATACCAAATAAGTGCCAAGCAAAAACTGCTGGTGGCCATTTTAGTGTGAAGCCTTTGGAAGTTACGAAAGGTACGGAAATGGTTTTGCATAGCTTAATCAAACAATCCTATTCCATCAGCATCTTTGAATCCAAAAGCACAAACAGCCAATGAAAGAACTCACATCCAGAAACAGCAGCACAAACTGGATGAAGAAATCTGTTGAGTTCAAGATACTATTTTCAAGCTCTTTGCATAACGAAATTTCATTGGCTGAAAAAATAACTTGTTAACCATAGCTAAAAAGAACCAATGTCAGTGATACGAGGCCTTAATTTGGCTGGAAGGGGATCAGGGTATTTGGAAGGAGCTCTTTGGCAGGATCTAACCCAAGTTTTAAGATTATTATATTCAAATCAAGATGGTAGATATTCTGCACTGAGTAGGCCTGCAAGTCCAATAAGATTCTTTGGCGGTTAAATCTGTGGGCAGACCATGGGTGTAAGTAAGGATTCTGAGGAAACGGTAAAAAGTAAGAGAAATAATTGTGCTAGAGCAAATTTGTACACAAGCTATGATGAAAGAAATAAAGAGTCTATGTAAAACAATGATGAATTGGCATCAAATGTCATGCTATCAAGACTAAGTTTCATGATGAGAAATCGTGACTAGTTGTTGAACGATATTTCATTCTCAATCATAAAAAGTTGTTTGAAATTCAAATACTTTTGATGAAATTCTTTTTTAATCTGGAGTCTCGTCCTTTGCAAATATCAAAGGTTTTGAAAGTGATGATTTCTCATCAATCAAGCAGTATTTCTAAAATGTCAGCAACATGAATCTTGACTGTAATAAACAAGCAAAAAGTGAGCATGGCTCACTAATACCCCCGACCATGCATTCCTGACCAATTGAATTACTGGTGACCTCCCATAATTAAGATGTCTCATAACTCAGATTAATAGCTGATGTCTGTATCCTAATTGGTCATTTCAAATTTCATTTCATAGAAAATGTAAAACACAGAAATTCAACCAAAAAGAAATCGGTCAGACAAAATTTGATTTCAGAAAAAGACCTCATTGCATTCTCCCCCACAAGTCATAACTTGCACCAGTCAAAGGAACTAGTTGATTTGAACCTTACTGCTACTCTATGTCCCAATATCTATGATTTGATCCCTTCAGGCCTCATTTTTGAGTCTTTATAAGATTTCTGGTACAAACTGCCCCATTAGGCTAGATGTTTGGCAGAGAAATGTTTTGAAATGCTGTAAGGCTGAACTAAGCAAGTGATGGAAACAAGAGCAAGTCTTGCCTTGTGGGGGTATGTTACATTGTGCCTTTCATGCTAGAATAGAAGAAGAGCAAAATTTCAAGAGAATCAAATGGATACAGTTTTGATTGGTCAAAGTCTGATCAAAGAAAATAACTAAGCAGAAAAAAATGTAGTAAAAAAAGTCTGTAACAAACTCACAACACCACATGGAATTTGGTACAATGCCTCTCTTGTTAGGATAGAAGACATGTTCAAAATCAGATAATGTTTTCATGCATTTGGTTTGAAAATTTTTGATTTAAGAAAATATAACAGAAATTTGCAAAATATTCAAATTATACATTCCATTATAATTCTAATCACACAAAATAGTGAAATTGAAAGAAAATTCAAACATTCTTCTTACCCTTTTATTATAGATTAAAACTATAGATATTCAGTAAAATGACATCACGCTACCGGTGCTGGATTGACAACTCATCATTTGTCAATTTTTTAATATTCAGTCTATACATATTTGACTCTACTTGGTTGCCAAATTAGAACAAGGGTCATTAGTGAGTGAGTTATGTGGGTTTTAATGCCACTTTCAAGATTATTTCACATATATCGCGTCTGCTAGTATTATTGCAGGGAGAAAGCCCGCAACACCATTGTGGCTATGCGAGCAATGGCTGGAACTAGCAAACCATGGGTGGTACTGCGCTGAAACTCAGTGTAGCATTGCACCCAAAACTGACTGCGTGTAGAACAGTTCTCTACTGCAAACAAAGTTGCCTAGCCCCTGGCGGGATTCGAACCACAGACCTCTTGATCCGAAGCTGAACGCGCTAACCACTGTGCTATCTCGCCCCCAACAAGGGTCATTATAAGTTGCATGACACACCAGGTCTCCAAAATTCATAACATATATCTATGTAATGAAAATTTGTAACATATATCTATGTAATCAAAAATCAAAATTTGCAAAGTTTCATTAAGAGGTCTGCTCCATAAACAAACTGAATACTGACAGAAGCACAGAGGTATATATATCCCATATAATTACATACAGGCAAGGTAAAAAAATGCATAATTTCAAAATCATTTATTTAATGCATAAAAAACCTTAACGAATCTGAAATTGTTACAACACTCCTTAAACTATAAAAAAAAAAAGTTAGAACCAAAATATATAGCCACAAAGGCATACCGAATGGCAAAAGAATATTTTTACAATAAAATGTGACACTTTGTAAATCAACGGTATCGCTTCCGAGTCAACGCTGATGGTTACAGTAATTCTCCAGAAGTCCTCAGTAGCAAAAATAATAAGGAATGAAAACTGGGGCGACCTCAAATTGATGCGAATGTGACAAGAACATTGAAAGCAAACAGTGACAGTGTGACAAGGGATGTGACAAACATGTGTCACAAATGTCCGCCTTCGTAACTTACTTGTGTATTCTCGTCTGACCAAACAAAACACTGTCATATCAAAGTGAAGTGAATATAAAGTTGCTTTTGAACTTATTTCACTTTTATCAACTTATATATGTGATGGCTGGTTCCATCATGGGAGAAAAGCCTGCTTCAGGAATGAGGTTATGAAAGTGATAAGAAGTTGCAAGATAGGTGAGTTAAAGTGATTATTACTCAAAAAATATATCAATTTACTTTTGCAAAACAATTGTGAAATTTTTAATCACCAAGAGCAACAGCGAATGTTAGACACAAATTTGTATGACTCACATGGCCAATTTCCAATATTTTTGTTACTCATTTTTTCCATTTGAATGTATAAATAGCCAGTGACCCACTTAATTCATTTGCAATGACCTGTAACCGTGTAATGAGGTTTTCATGAAATATCACTTATATCATGGCCACAATATTTAATCAGAGGGAAACACCACTGTTGTAAGTCTATAGTGAAACCTGCAAGAGTTTGCTGGAATCAGTGGTTTATTGTTTGGTATATATTGCACTGATTAATGCTTCTGGCTATATGGCCCTTCTTGTTACCTGAAGTTTGATGTTTGCTTCTACTTGTTTAGTGATTTCTGTGACTTCGGGATAGCTTTCATCCAAATCCAACAGCAAATTGAGCATTTGATTGCTTCAGGTTATGTTTCAACTCATGCATGGAGTGAAGCATTTAGTTTTTTATACGAAAATGTCAGGAAAAATTCAAAAATGGAAAATGATAAAATGGGGCCGGACCTCTCTTAATTTTTTTAGACTTGCTTAAATGTGAAAGTTTTTATTTATGTTAAAGTAAGGATCTGCAGTTTAAACTAAGGGATTGTTGAATTGACTCTATCAGCCATTTTGATTTTATCATTTAACAAAAGCTGAAACCTTAAAAAATTATGTATTTAGGTTCATTTTCAAACATTGATATCCAAGAAGATATATGTATTGATAGACTATCAACGAAATTACAATTAATTAATCATAAGACTAATCAACAATTCCTTGCCAAGAAGTAAAAGATTTTCCACAATTGTAGCAAATGGTTTAGCAATGATCCTTCTTTTTTTTAAAGTAAATGTAGGCTGTATTTTCAATCTCATTGAAATAAGATCAATCTATTCATTTATGAGCAGTTTTTTCAAAATTTACTTAATATATGCTTTTTTAGTTCCATGGGACAGGGAACAGAATTAAGCTCTAACAAAGCCCAACAGAGACGAGTATCTGGTTTTCTTCTGGTTTTATAAACTTACAAAATTCTAAACATTATGAACACTGTGTGAACAGATGACTTTAAGCTGTGCGGTGTAATTTGGGGTCATTTCGGGGACATGGTCACAGGGACATCTGCTTCAAACTTAATGCCAGAGATCTTAAGAGCCATAAAGTGCGACATATCAACAAAATGAGCGAATTTTAGAGATGATGTTTATGAGATTGGCTATGTTTTCCTTGTCAAAATGTCAAATGTAAAGCAACCAATATATTACCCTTAATAACATACGTCTTCTGTATAGTGTTTTGACCAAGAATAACACTTATTTAAACAGAAATGCCCCTCCAATTTCATTTACACAAACAAAAAAACAACATAATACTCATCCCTTTAACCTAGCTCATTGCTGGCACTGCAGAAATCAAAGCTCAAAAATCTTAATTCAAAGAATATATGAACCAAGAGTAGTAATCAAGTTATCCAGTAATGAGAGCCCCTACATAGCTTCATATTACTAGACAGAAAAAACTTCAGGAACCAGGATTCAGATAGAATACAAACAATGAGAAACTACTTACTGTAGCATGCAAGAAAAACCTATATATCATACATGGTATAATCGATAAGAAAACAATTATCTTGGCAGATAGAATAGCAATATTGAAACTTCTTATAAGATTAATGTGACATGCACACCATAGATGTAATGTAAAACGAGAAAAACATTCAAGATACATTACATCCATGTTGTCTTAAGGGAACTTAACAATTGGCTCTGTAGCTCATTAGGCTGAAAAATATGTAACAAGACGTAAAGTACACATTTAAAGAAATTTTATTAGAGGTTTAACAGATTTAAAGTCATTGTCACTGTAGTTTGCAGGGTAAATGATATATGTTATAAAATAAAATAAACATCCAAGAAAATTTAGAGTAATGGAAGGGATGTGGCTCAGTTGGTAGGAAGTCCACACTACACCATGGAGGTAGGGGTTCGATTCCAGGCCACGTCATACCTTAAGAGCTAAAAGATGGGAGATGCTGCTTCCTTGCATGGAGAGTAGCATAAAAACCATAAAACATTGTTTGAACTGGCGCGGTGGCTTCCGGTGCCGAGAGCACTAAAACAATTTCCAAAATCAAATTGTAACTAAGACAAAAGAAAGAACTATTATTATCATTATTATCAGATAAACAGTTTCAACAAGTCTAGAATTCTTTAGAAATAAAAGTATTTTAGGTTTACACTTAATTTATAAACAATTAACCTTACGTGCCAAACCAGTTTCTTTTTATCTTTTTCACACTCAATAAACAACTCAATATACAATACTGGGTTCTAAAAAACAACTAGCAAGAAAAAAGAAAAAAACAAGGATCTCAAGAGCACCCCAACTGTGCATGATGTTACCAGATTATGGTTAGGGCAAATATTTTCAAAACCCTAATTAAGCTTCCACTCTTTTAAAAAATTAACATGCTTGCTCATCCTGAAAAAATTGCCTCAGTTTCTGAGCAACCTCTTCTTTATCATAAAAATGAACATGATAAAGAACAACATCAAACCTTTTTTATCCATCCGCCATCAATCATTATTGGTATAATCATTGTACTCACATATGAGAAAGGTAAACATCTTTTTGGAATGAAAACTAAATACATGAAGAATGATGTTTTCAAATGTTAATCAATATTTACATTCCTTTATGGTCACAAAGTAATTAACGCTATATCTATTGTTGAACAATTGATGTCCCCATGATTAAACCCATAAGTATCAGAAAACCATTAAAAAAAAAAAAAATTTCATATTTTAAAGTGAAACAAATTTAATATTCTCATGTTCCAAACAATCAATGCTCCATGATTATCTCCTCATCTTATTGCTGAGCAATTAATATCTCCATGATTAGCCCAAAGTATCTGACAACAACACCAATCACTAATCAATAATGCAGTGTTTCCAATACAAATCATTTTCTATTAACAATAATAAACATCTAATGGGGAGTCGGCTTGAAGACTAGATGATTTGTTCCATCGATAAGCTATCACTTACAAGATAAGCTGTTATGTCAATAGATAATCATTGACGTCATTATTTTTTTCAGCTACGGTTTGAGATGTCAATCAATTGACTATAGAGATGAAGAAAGTCAATGTTGCATCGTACGTCAAATGTATATAAATAATTCAGTAAACATATCAGCCCTCTTACCATTTAACATAAGAAATTCATTAAAAGCGCCCCTTCAGGCTATTTACTCTGAGAGAAACACTGAAGCAGGGCAGTGTAAACTTAGACAACCCAATTGATAAATCCTTAATTGATCTCATTTAAGCTAGTGAGAGTTGGAGGTCTAGACTACATGAGACTCAAGGGTTGATTGATCAAGAGATTTTGAAGGGGGTGGGGAGGGTTACCCTGGGGAAAAAAATAGCCCCTTGTTGAAGGTGTCTTTTTCAATCCGTTGTTACCTCATAAAAAAGGGGGTTGGTGTTTAACCTTTTAATGCTTGTTTTTTTTAAAACATTCCAAACAGGAGGGATTAACCCTCCTGAATACATGAAAACACCTGGACATGAATCTTTGATAGAAGTTTCTGAAAAAAGCTCTATTTAGAAGTAAATTAATCAATTAAGAATATTGAAAATATTGAATCAATCCGATGTCTGCATAGATGGTAAAGCGAAAAGCTCTAACAGATTGATGGCACTGAATTTAAAATTGCTGAACTATCATTTGTTGGATCTTGATTCTTGTGGAAGAACAAAGACTCATGGTATGGTTAGTACAGTCAGTGCCAGCGGGATTGCCTGAATCTCAAAGTGTGAGTTCGAATCCAAAAAATTAACGTGAATTTATACAACTGTGGATAGCATTATTCAAAATACATCCATGACACATCCGTAAAATCATAGTCTCATCTTGGCAACAAATATCTATTCAAAACAGGATATTAGTCAATCACTTCATCAAATCCAAAATCTGAAGTTTGTAATAATTTTCAAAAAATTGCATGCATCCAAGCCATCAAAAATGAATTTCAAAGAACAGTACATCAGAAATCATAATGTTTATAATGAGTCATCTTGATCCAAAATATATATTTCACCTGGGGCATCTTATGCAAAATATGAACCCTGATATGATTTTCTAAAGCAGGTAACAAGATTTATTTATAACATGAGTACATGCTTTAGTATCCGAAATGAAATAATGTTAATGCCATCTGTATAGAAACATAGCATTGTATGATATGGGCATGAATGTATATCATTTTATCTCTTACCAAGATAATACATGATGAATTTTGCCCAAATCAAATTTCCAACAATGTGGTCCTTCCATAGCTACATCAACAAGGCAGTATTGTCCAAGATATATGATGTCACAGTATTTGTCATGTGACGTCACCGTGGCAAAGTGATATCTAAATATTTTGCCACTTACATTACATACTACACCAATCATCTGGTCATCAATTGGTCATTATCAAATATAACTAATAATATGTAATGAGACAGGATAACATTGTGTTAGGCAGTCAAAATACCATTACACTGGCACATACTGTGAATTAATAATTCAGAACTTTATTCATACTTGCTTTACCTCAATGAAAACTGTTTACTTCTGTGACTTGTACAGTTATGTATAGTGCAAAAAATGTCTCATATTAATATCTCTATATTCAATGAAGTAATGAAGTTCAAGATTTTTTTAATAATCAACCTCTTCATTAACATTTTTTTAAAGTTTTCGATATAGCTCCTTATACGGTTTTCAAGCAACTGTAGGAGCTATACAATATGCAAATTTGTTAATCAAGATGTTGAATATCCATAAAATCTGGTATTTCATGACTTCTACAACTTCTATAATGCCACTAAAAGAGTTAGGAGTATTCCCCTTAAAATATCTTGTATTTTTATCTTATCTAAAAGTTTGGAAATTGTCTTATGAATTACACAAGCATGTTATATGTTTGTTCGTTTGCAACTGCATCTTCAAAACAAATTGTGACAGCAACTTCCTCGAACATTGTCAAGCCCTGTTTGCAAAACATGAGTCAAGCAACTGAAACTGGAGGTTTGTGTGACATCACACCTTCGAAATATAAACAAAACAACAGGAAAACAAATAAGAGTTTTAAGGACAATCTTTGTACACCTTCAAATAAAATAAAAAAGAAACTGTGAAACAACAATCTAAGACCTTCTTACAACCTGTTTAACAAGATCATTTCTCAATCACTGCCTCTTTTATATGACACCTTGAATATGAAACTAAAGGGGACTAGACAATAATCATGGTAATAACGAAATATTAAATAATTCAAAACTCAACCTATATGATGTTATCAATAGTAAAAGAAAATTAACACACTGGAAAAAGCCCAGTTCAAATTCCATTATTGATAAGATTCCAAATTGATATTACATGTCCAAATTAGGATAAAAATTAACAGTGAGACAAGAATTAAGGAGCCCATATGCTATGAATCTCAAGATCACTCATTTAAGAAGGAGCTCAGCTCATTTTTTCATTAAATGTTTGAAAATCCAACTCAAAAGGAAAATATTTTACCGATTTTCTTAATCTTTCAAAATTGATGAATTACTTCTCCATTTAAAAATCGAAATGAACAGTTTAACAACAACTCAAGATTAATGATAACAAAATCTCATCATCTATGAAACACCTTCATATGATGCTATATTATACCATTTCATAACAAAATTCAAAATAGCTATGCCAAAACAATAACAATTACACAGAATAATCTAATAATTCCAGAATAATATTTCAATCTTAAGTCAAAATGAACCGTAAACCAACAGCTCAAGATTCAGAACTAGCAAAATCTCAACATATCTATCAAACAGTCTAACTGCAATCTCTTGAAATAACCCAGATAACTAATGATATAAATAACAACAGTTACACAAGATAATTCAACCTTTCAATATGTGATTGGTAATACCACTACAGATTCACTAGATGGACTTGTCCAGCAATTGGACTAACTGACTTAGTTCATGCCTCTCTCCCCTCCCTCATAATGGGCCGTCCCAAAACTGAATGGCTGCACAGAAGAGAGAAATCTTCAATCGGTAGTAGGAGCTACTACCGAACCGATCGTAAGTCTCTGCTCTGCAGTAGGGGAACTTAGCATTGCTCTATCTTCCACTCGACTGTAAGGATACAATTTGCCCCCTCGTCATTGATTCCTCTGGATACGAGCGAAAACATTTATTTTCTTTTTCAGCGAGGAAAATGGATTTTACTTTTGGCTAGAGCATGGGAAGGTGAGATTTTGAATTTATTTGTTTTGAAATTTTTATTTTAAATTATATATATGTTATTTTGTTGATTTTTATATATATAGGAGTCTTATAAAAACAATTCCTGTTGAATAAACACACAATATCCATTACTGAAAAATCAACTTAAAGCATGCCAATTAAAATGATGATTTAAATACACTAATACTGAGATTTACTCTATTAATTTATCACTGACCATGACAATACTTTTAAAGAATCCTACAAACTTAAGTCATTACATAATAGCGTAAAAACTTAAATCGGGCAGGTATAAAACTGGTTTTATTCAAATGATAACAAATGTTCAAAGACCAAAGTCGCTTGTTGTCATAGATTACTGAAGTAGTAATTGAGCAACATTGCATAAAATAAACACCAGACTCATATGTTGAATTCACAGCCCTTAGAAATACATTATGGATGTATGATGCTAATGCAACTACCACATACATGAGTTTGACAACTGTCAGATGTTATGTTATTTTCAATGGACTTGTGAGTTTTTAAAAAAGAACACAGATATAGAGCATTTGAAGGTAATCTAACACAAATATAATTCCTAAATCATCTAGTTGAATTCTTGAATCTTGCCTATCATTTCTATCCCTCATTTCTCAACACATTACAAATTGTTAATCTTTCAAGCATGGTTACACAAGCTTTGGGTATACACATTGAAATATGTGCAGAATTTCTAGATTGTCATATAATTACACTGGCGAACAATTTGTTAACAGCGATAATATTTTATTCTAAAAACCCTTATTTTCCATCTGCCTCAAAGTCACAAACAATAGAGGTATCTATATGCAAATTGTTATGTTACTTGTATTTGAGACTGAAAACAAACTAGAATTTGAATCTTTACATTTCTTATGTATACCTTTCCATTTTCCCATCTTCAGGGAGTAAACTATACTTATCATTCTTCACTTGAGGTTTAGAAAAACGTTAAACGCAAATTCCTTACAGAATTGTATTTAAGGCGTGAACTAATTGAAAATTTAGATATCTTATTGACTATTTCAGTTCAATATCAAATGACATTTAAAAGAAAATTAAAAATATTACTTGACATTAAGTATTTTCCATATCTTCTGTTTATATCTAATTTGAATAAGTCAAAATCCATTTCCATATTTGATTATTTCAAAGGAAAACTGTTATCATTTCAGAGTATTTTCGTCACAATATGCCAATTCAAGTAATAACGCTTTTGGAAGCTTATCTCATGAACTATAAATGAAATTCAAATATTATTTCTAGTGATAGTATTTGAAGTTATGTCTAAAAATAATAATTGTGGTTCAAAAATGTTACCATGTAAAAGGTCGAAATGGTCTATCATCGAAAATTGTGAATCATAATATTTTATGTAACAATTAGTCTCACAGATAGACTCTGAAATGAAAATTTGGTCATTAAATCTAAAATTTGAAATCTTTTAAAAATATTATGAAAGATTTTTTCATTTTCATATTTTGAAATCAATCTTTCAAGTCTTCTTTGAGTGTTTAGCTGACAGACTATCTAACAATGTATAAAGTCTTTTAAACAAAAATATTAAATCAAGTGTTTCATAACTTAATTTAGATAAAACTCTTAGTGCCTTTGTCAGCAAGCAGAATTAAAATTTCAAGCACAAAACACAAAGCATTTTTTTCAATAGGGATGTTGAAAAACTCTTAATGCATATCATCAATATATATTTTCAAATTAATGACATCTGAGGAAAATTGAAGTACATTGAAAAATCTTCAAAAGATTTTCATTCTTGAAGATGTTTTCTGTAGTTCAAGATAGATGCTTTTCCATTAGTGCCAAAGCTTTTAATCTACACATCTGTTGGAAGATTTTGTTCAATATGTTTTGTATTATTTTCTTGAACAACTCACAGATCTAAGCAACTTACTAACAGGATCCAAAATACTGATGCAGGTTTCTTGTAAATATATGTGTGATTCCTTGCAGACAATGATTATTAGGTGTGTGAAAGGAAAGATAAGAGGTAGCATAAAAAACATCACAAACAGGTAGAAAACACCTGATGTTTGATACTGGCATATAGATAAAAAAAGTCGGAAACACCTGATCCATGGCAATGGATTATAGAAACAGGTAGAACACACCTGATCTTTGGTATTGGAATATAGAAACTGGTAGAAACACCTGATGTTTAGTTATTGGAATATAGAACATTTTAGAAAACAACTAATTTTTAGTATTGGAATATAGAAACAGGTAGAATAACCTGATCTTTGGTATTGGAATACAGAAACTGGTAGAAAGACCTGATGTTTAGTTATTGGAATATAGAACATTGTAGAAAACACCTGATGTTTGATACTGGCATATAGATAAAAAAAAGTCGGAAACACCTGATCCATTGCACTGGATTATGGAAACAGGTAGAATACACCTGATCTATGGTATTGGAATATAGATTTGGTAGAAACACCTAATGTTTAGTTATTGGAATATAGAACTTTGTATAAAACAACTAATGTTTAGTATTGGAATATAGAAACAGGTAGAATAACCTGAACTTTGGTATTAGAATACAGAAACTGGTAGAAACACCTGATGTTTAGTTATTGGAATATAGAACATTGTAGAAAACAACTAATGTTTAGTATTGGAATATAGAAACAGGTAGAATAACCTGATCTTTGGTATTGGAATATAGAAACTGGTAGAAAGACCTGATCTTTGGTATTGGAATACAGAAACTGGTAGAAAGACCTGATCTTTGGTATTGGAATACAGAAACTGGTAGAAAGACCTGATGTTTAGTATTGGAATATAGACACAGGTAGAATAACCTGAACTTTGGTATTAGAATACAGAAACTGGTAGAAACACCTGATGTTTAGTTATTGGAATATAGAACATTGTAGAAAACAACTAATGTTTAGTATTGGAATATAGAAACAGGTAGAATAACCTGATCTTTGGTATTGGAATATAGAAACTGGTAGAAAGACCTGATCTTTGGTATTGGAATACAGAAACTGGTAGAAAGACCTGATGTTTAGTATTGGAATATAGACACAGGTAGAAAGACCTGATGATTAGTATTGGAATATAGAAACAGGGAGAAAACATCAGATGTTTAGAATTGGAATATAGAAACTAGTAGAAAACATCAGATGTTTAGTACTGAAATATAGAAATAGATAGAAAACATGTTTAGAATTGAATATAGAAACTGGTAGAAAACAGCTACTGATCAGTATTGGAATATAGAAATGGGAAGAAAAAACCTGATGCTTAGTATTGGAATATAGAAACAGGGAGAAAACACCCGACGTTCAGTTGGAGTATGGAATCAGATAGAAAACACCTGATTTTTAGTATTGGATTATAGGATCAGGCAAAAAACACCTGATTTTTAGTATTTGAATATAGAAACAGGGAGACCATAGCTATCGTCTGTATTGGATTAATGATTCACACAAAAATTCGCAGTATCGCAGGTAGTCGATCATAAAAGGTTCATGCCAGTTGCTGGATGGTAATGTGTTTATGATTTGAAGAAAACATTCCTAATATCTTACATATCACAATATTTGTGACTATATATATTTATAAAAATCCAGGTAGCAGATCATGGTATTTTGCATGAATGTTTGATTAGCATATGCGACTTATTTTAGATGCTATTCTAAGAACAAAGAAGGTCCATACCACTTGCTGGATGATAAAATTGATGATTTGCACACAAAAAATTCTCATATCATACATTTCACAATGAAACTCATATTGAGGTAGTAGCTAGATCTTGGTTTTTAGCATGAATGTTTCATTAGTTTATGCATCTAATTATAGATGTCATTTGACATAGAAAGTTTATACCATTTTCTGGATGGAAAAGCATTGATAATTTGGAAAAATAAGTTCTCATATCATACGTCTCATAATAACTTTCTTACCAAAATAGCAGATCATAAATTTTTGCATAAATGTGTCACTAGCTTATTTAAGATGTTGTTTGATAAAGAGATAAGGTTAAGTTCATACTATTGTAATACTGTTGTATATTGCTTGTTGTAATGCTTTAATGATTTGCAAATATTAATATCTTATCTTACATTTCATAATAACTCTATCAAATAAGAAGTTAATGCTTTTTAACATGAATTTTATATCAACCTTTATATCTTTTGATGTATTTGTGCAACAAAAACAGATAAAACCACTTACTGTATGGTAAAAATTTTAAAAACAATTTTGCTTATATCTATTTCACAATAAATATAATAATGATATTGATTTTTTTTGCATGAATTATTCATCAAAATTTACATCTTGTGAGGTAATGGTTAAACAGGGAGAGATAGACTACTTGCTGTAAGGTAATGGTTTTCTAAAAATCTTGCCTACCTTCTGTTTCACAATGAGTGAGTGAGTTACTGTTTCACGCTGCTTGGGCAATATTTCAGCCATTAGCAACGATATTTCACAATGAATCTGATCCCATAGCTGATAAGGATTTTTGGCATGAATTTTTCATCAGCTGGTGATGTAATGGTTTCAAGAAAGATAAACTATTTCCTCGACGGTGATGCATTAATGATATACAGAATTGATAATAATACTTGATATCATGTAATTATCTCAAGATATAATATTATTTTTGACATTAATGTTTCATAAGATGCATGTTATAATGGATGCATGACTTCTTAACAAAGAAAGATCAAACCATTCACTACATGCTTCTATACATTTGCAAAACACACCAGATATTTCATAATTATCTCTCAAAGATATAGCATTTTTATATGAATGCTTCACTGGCTGTGAATATTGTGATATGTGAAATTAACAAAGTAAGAGTAAACCATTTGCTGATTTTACAGCACAGATTCACAAAAAAAATCTTAAATTTTTATTTTTTACAAAGGAAATATCATATAAGATATTTACACCTGGGCTACGTCGTTTTATTCAGATTTTCAATTTCTTTACTAACTCATTATGACTTTGGAAAGGCATGCACGTAGGTGTTCATCAGAAATACCGGAGGTTATATATAAGCCTATAATATCCTTTTTAAAAATCTTACAAATGTAAAATGTCTGGTTGTAACAAAACGTCTCAAGTATTCAAATGTGTAAAATCACCATGTTGTGCCTATAGTGTGATTTTCTAAAAAACATCTTTGTAAACATTGAAAACTTAATGACAGTGTCTTTGTTTCTGAAAATGGCGCGTACTGAACTGGTCTTAAGAACTTTTTACATGCACAATGCATTGTGCCATAGCAAATTCTCTCTGAAATATTTGCATATATCAAAAAAGTGATATACATGTATATTTGATAGTGATATGACATACTTTTTTGCATTTGTAACTCTCTATCTCACGACAACCAAATACCTTATTCGTATTTCATAGATGAAAGGTTTCCAAATATAAATATTTCAAATGTATATATACACAGTTAATCAATTTTTAATCATCTTATTTTGATCATTGGAAATTAACAAAATTTAATCTCAAATATCAAATTGATCTTATCATGAATATTCTATTAGAATTTATTAGTTTCATTTACAAACTCTTCTCATATACCTATAACATATCAAATTAATCTTGGCATTAATAATTGACTGGCACACAAAGGTGAAATTCATACCAGGTATGTTGATAGTCTTCATTGCAGCTATATTTGACTTACCAATACGTGTTTTGAAATATATCTTACATATCTTATATTCTGTCTTGTCTTGAACAGATCTATATCTCTTTACTTCTAACTTTACAATCAATAAATGCTATTGAGTGAGTTGTTGTTCAGCTTCTTCAACATTTTTCATTATTTTATGTCATTTTGATGATAAAATTCAATTTACCATACAATTCTTATTGCCATTTTACTGCTGATATCCAGGCACCATAATCATAAACTTAACTGCTTAGGATTTAGCAGCTTTCAAACAATTTTAATTGAAATGTCAGAAATTTCTTAAACCTCCAATCAAATTTTGAAATAAAAATTAGTCATCTCTTTCATAAAAACGATTTGCACAGCTAACAATTCTATTGGAAACGTAAATTAAGCCATTTCTTAAACCCTCCAATCAAATTTTGATATGGAAATTAGGCAGCTCTTCCATGAAAAAGCACTTTTCCGCAACCTAAACATCCCCAGAATCATACTGGAGGGCTTTAATCAAATTCATCCAATATTCTGAGAGAGGGAGAGGAATTGTTTCATCAATCAGATCTAACGATCCCTATTATTGGCGCCAATTACCATGGCGAGTGCATGAGGCAAGGTCCTTGTCCGGGGCCTAGGTATTTCAGTTCCGGATACGATCCTCCTTCAATTTTACTCCTTTGTCCTTCTTAAGTCGCCAATCCCCAAATCTAATCAGGAACTGACCAAAGCAGTCCAGTTTATCCTCTTGTTGCTAACCATCTTCGGACTGGACATGGGATACTGCTAAATAGCCATGAAGTGCTTCTATAATCAACAATTTGTCCATCAATTTGATGGTTTTGTATTTCTTTTCTGGTTCATACCCTTTACTGATGGCCGATAGGGAACAACGAAAATGTCAAAATTATCAACAAGACAATAATAAAAGAATGTCAAAATCCGGAATTGTTTTAATTAACGACATAATCAATATCGATGGCAAGTTATTTTTATAACTTTACTGATGGCCTGTCTTGTATAGAAAACAAAATTGTATTTTCATTTTGACAGGTTGGTTTTGTTTGGAATATGTTTTATGGTTTCCCTTTCTTAAGAATAAGTTCAAGTATGATAATATAAGTATAACAAATGTTTTCGAGCTTCTGTAATCTATGTTTCCCTTAAGGATAGGACATATTAGAGTTCCCTTCTTGACAGAGGTGTGGTTTGGTTCTTGGGTAGTTTACGACTTTTCAAAATAGTTGCAATAAGGTATTGGTGGCTAAGTGGATCAGTTGTTTGAACAGTCAGTGCTTTCATGTGTGGGACTCTATGGGAGACTGAATATCAAAAAGGAATGTCTAAAAGTACAAGGATACTATTGCTGATGCTATTGCAAATGATCACAGTCTAAAAGGTATTAAGTTGTAATTGACAGTACAATGGCAGTTCAATGAAGTGATTATTGGGGGGGGGGGGGGAGGGGGGGGGGGGGATCAGAGCTTTGACTCAACCCCCTCTTTTAAGATTACACAAAAATTGTCACTAGAAAAGGTGCATTCTAGGATGAGCACTCTTCTTCAATAAGTGAACCCCCCTTTCAAAATTTCTTGATCTGCCACATTTCATCCTTTGATTGAATTATTTTTAGTTCAAATCTTGTCACTGGTCTCTATCCGAGACTATGTGCTAGTCTTTGGCCTTGATGAGGCAGCGGTATCCCATCATCCTCTTCTAGTCCATTCATATTTTCTCTCGGTCGATAGACATCTAAACATCGGTGTAGGAGCAGAACCAATATTCTTTAGGCAGTGCTTTTTCATCAATTGACATTTCCAGTCTAGTTACCAGTCATAAAATGGATATTGACTTTGGGAATGACCAACAATTGAAGGTACTCAAAGGCAAACAATACCAAATATCTTGGGAATTAGCTATTATTTGAGATGTCAAGCATCTTCCTTGAAGCAAACCTTTTTTTACAAGATGACATTTACAGGCTTTGGAACCCTAATATGTATAATCACTTGGACCATCAACAGCTATAGAAGATACTAAGTCATGTCCTTGGGGCACTTTATTGTTCAGTTTTATGACTTTCATGCAACCTATACCAAATGTCACAAGGATTGACAACTATTGCAGAGAATAATTGCCTTCTGAACAGCTTAGCTTGCAAATTTATATTGCTGACCTAAGCAAAAACTGATATAACAGCAAATACTTCTTGGTTCCATCACAAGTCGAAGAGCTTTTTGGAGGGAAATTTAGAATTAAAATAGAGATTTACAATTTCACTGTATTCATAATTGCTTTATTGTAAAAGTGCAAATCAAATTTTTAAAAATGTATTTACTTTTTTCTCTTTTTTGGATGTTTCTAGTAACTAACTTACAAAAAAATCTTAATTTTTATTACAGAGTTATTAGGAAGAGTTATCATTTTAGCTTTTCCAAATAATTAATATTTACCCAAACCCTTTAACCCTACAGCATTACAACCATAATACCTCCAAGTCCTCACTATTCATATTCCAACCCTTCAGCATCTTTCAACAATGATAATTCTTCAATACCATGAGTGAAAAACATTTCCTGATTGTAGGATATAGCTAGCTTCTATTCAATGATGAAATCCCAAGAGAAAATATGTCCTAAATTGGTAATGATTATTATGACAGAATAACAGACAAAAACCCTCATCACCATGAATTACTTTAGCTTTTAACCTAAAATAATTCTTTGTTCCTCTTTTAACTTAATGATGTTACGTTATAAGAATGACATTTATATTTGAACTGCAAATTATCTTGTTTTAAACTTCAATTTTGTATTTTGAAATTCTGAATAATAGACATCATTGACAAGCCTGTTTAATAATCTCATAATTCACAAAGGTAAAAAGAAATAAATTTTTGGGGGGGATAAAACGGTCAATTTATTCAAAAGATGAATTCAAATTTTTACAAATATTATCATAAAATGTTGTAAAAAAAAAGTCAATGAAATCAAAATCAATAACTCCTTTGACCTTCTTTCATCTTGACAGACCCTAACTATAGGGGAAAGAAATCTAAAAAGCTGAACTGTAGTAAATTCCCCTGTTCTCCATGCTGGAAAGAACCATTATTGAAGGCAATCAATGTGATTGAGCCAATTTACTTCAAAGTTTGGCCTGACCCATTCCTCAAAACTTGAATAAAAGTCTGATAGTGTTCTTGAAGCCAATCATTACAAATACTGCCTTGAAAGAATGTGAATCCTTCCCTTCAGGGTCTCTGAGCCAAAGAACGGTCTCCAGACTCCAATAACAAAACCACAAAGTTTCAACCATTGGCGCTCAAGCATGACCCACTCTCTCTTCAGCTTTCAGGAAGCAAATGTGATTGTCCGGCACCAGTACTTGAAGAACTCTTCAGCTTCCATTTATGATGGTCATTTACTCTGCTGTTGCAGTGTACTGCTGGCAGTCAGTCTTTGGTTCTCCTACTGTGTGGCTTCCATGGAGAACTGCGTTTGGTTTTGCTATTGTAATGTCTTTGAGAGAAATTGTACTTGATAACTTAGCTGCCATTCTATTGACCCTGGCGACTTTAGTCTTAACAACCAAATTCTATGAGAACCAAAACAATGCTTTTGTCTTAGTACATACCTATTCATATGATAATGTACAATGTTATTTAGTGCTTGTCCATAGTCAAATCTGAAATGAATGATGATGATGGTGATGAAAATGATGAAAATGATGAAAAAGATGAAAATGATGACAATGAGAATGACCAACTTGAAGATGACAAAAATGACAATGAAAAGATGCTTGCAATGATATTAATCTACACTTTTACTATATGGATTTGGTACCAATTATTTACTGAAAGTTGTCTACCTATAAGAGCATCTTTGACCCTTGGATCACTGTCTTGAATTGCTACCATAGTTTCCTATACAGACCTCAAAGACCATTGTTTCAATGCGTAGCACATGGTGAGCACATCCTATTTATTCATCCAATTGGATGCTGCCAAAACAAGCCTATACTGATACTACAGTTGATTGCATGTCGAGTTGGTTCTTTGGTTCAAGTAACACAAGATTACATAGACTATACAGCTATTCAGCTTTCTCATTGATTCAGTGACCCGCTCCAAGCGATTCCAAGTCAAAAAAATTGATTCATTTGGAAAATATATCCTCAAACCTATTGGTAGAAAAAAACCCAGTTAAATTCCTAATTGGAAGAAATGTCAAAGAAAATTAAAACCATCCGCAGAAAGAAATGTCACACTTACTTCAGACCACCAGTTCCCCATGTTATGTAATATTTTACTTACGTCCTTAAATACTGTATTGTCAGAATATGCATATGGTTCGCAAACTATAAATTCCTATTTATTCTTATGTTTGCTACAATTTTCTCATCAATGGCTTGTATTTTCTTGATTATTCTGGATTACGATCTACGTTAACAATTTTTTCTGCTAATTGGCCGTACCAAATAGTTCAACATGTCTTTATAAAGCAAGGTAAATGTTAAGATGAAAATAATTGAATTTTTGTGACATCGTTAATACTATTTTACATCAAAAAGAAGGTTATTTCTTATCACACTTCAACTCAAAACCAGATTCTAAGATGCCTAGCGGTTAGAACAATTGGAAAAAAGTACTTTATCAGACAATAAAGGTATAGTTTTTTCATGACGTAACAATTGAATGACGTTATATCCGCTCTTCCCCGCTGCCCCCTCGTGATCACGCGTCCATGGTAACCTTTCATCTCGGTTCTTTCGATCAACATGGCTTGTCCCTATCAATGTCTATCGTGTTGGCGCTTTTGCTGCAAATGTTTCTTTTAATGGTGACTTGTTTCGAATCATTTAGTTCTATCTACCGGAAATAAGAATGGAAAGCAAATGCTTGTCGACTGTCGAGTGACCGCGTTGTTTCGCGTCAGGTCACGGCGCCCCGTGGGACAATGACGTTGGTTCACGTCAACCGTCTCTACCAGGTTCAATGTGACACGGTCAACCTAGTAATTAAATAATTCTGGGTGTACAGCCCGAACAGTCTGCTTATATAAGAGATTAAAGCATCACCTTCAACTTTTATGACAGCAGCAAAAAAAATAGACGTCAGGATTCAGTCCGCCATCACGCTTCCAAAACAAACATTACCCATAACTCTTTGTGGAATGTTGACCACGTGATAAGCCTTATATGGGCAATGTGGCCAGCACTGCATAATCGCACGACAAGAGTTTGTAAAAGTAAAGGTTTTTTAAAAACCAAGAGGTGTTAATTTGTTTGTTTAAGTTTTTAAAGAAAAAAAATAAGCAGAAAATATAATTCAAAATTGAATAATTGAAAAAGTTAAAGTGCAAAACTGCAGTAATCAGAGCTTTTACCAACTAAATGTCGTTTTAAACTAGGGGTTGTGTTCTATACCTGGAATAGCCAACAGTTAGCCCTGTTCATGGATTATTAATGTGAGCGATGTAAACACTATATTTTATTTCGAGATTATTAAAATCAGAGTGGTCACTGTAAAGATC
The DNA here is from genome assembly GCA_921293015.1 of Phorcus lineatus. Taxonomy (NCBI): domain Eukaryota; kingdom Metazoa; phylum Mollusca; class Gastropoda; order Trochida; family Trochidae; genus Phorcus; species Phorcus lineatus. The sequence continues at coordinate 12,305,362 of OV121095.1, read as the reverse complement.
ATTTTAGCATCTTAGCAAAGAAATAAAGTTCGCTCTACCCGAATGTGTTTTAACTACTACCGTCCTCATGCTATAACTATAATAGTTCAGGGCAAAACTATACTTTATTACAAAACACATTGGGGTAGAGCGAACTTTATTTCTTAATTAATAGTCAAAACTTCCATACCAATGATAGATTTAAAAATAAACAGATAATTGTCTTATTTGTTATCATGTATACATAAGAGGTTTAGCTATACAATATTAGTGACAGCTATATATGCCTGCAATTGATATTCTGATAGAAATAAACCAAAAGCAACCAACGTAAATAATTAACTTGTCTATTATATTTGTTTCTATTTCTAGCATTGCAGATGTTAATTACTAACTTCTGTATTTCAGTTTTTGGTTATTTTACAATCAAATAAAGGTTATTTGTAATACAAAAAATCCATTCAAAATCCTGATTTAATGTCAAAATTTTAATACCAAAGATAACTGTATAAATAGATCCATTGTTAACATTTACAAGAGATAACCAATAAACTGTATATAGTGAGAGATAAGCTGACTATAGAATATTCAGAAATAAACTTAGAATAAATAATTGACTCTTTCTAGAAACCAAATGCTCGACGCTACTGAGGGCAAAGTAATACAGAGTCTACATCAAGAGAGACAAAAAAATTCATATATTTTCTACTGTTTATACATATTAAAACCCAGCCCACTGGAAATATAATAATAATAATAATAATAATAATAATAATAATAATAATAATAATAATAATAATAATAATAATAATAATAATAATAATAGTTTGATGAACAATGCATGGACAAATGCACAAAAACATTTCCCATATAAAACTAATGTCAGCCTGTTCCGCGTTTTATCTACAGACTATAGATTATTTTTTATGAATAAATAATGATTTAACCTTAAAATCATTATTGTCTAAAACAAAAACTCTTGAAAACTAAGTTTGTAGTTTTGGAATGGTCCATATCTAAGAGGCACCTTTGATAAGTGTTTTATTTTTACAAAAATAAATGGCTTTCACCTGAAAGGAAAGCCAGTGTTACCAAATGTAACACAATAATTTTATCTCAAAATAAAGGTTTCAAAAACAAAAGTTAAGATAAGCTATGCAACCCAATTCCCCTTAAAAATTATCTAAAGGTGTTTATACTTAAATGGCCACATGCAGTTTTAGATTATTATGTGACATTTTATTCTATGAATAGGGATAATAAGGTTGAGTAATGTTATGTTTTACCCACTGCAGGATATATATTTTGCAATAACTAATTTTAAAAGGTGATTTATTAGTTTTAATAGCAAATATTGACAAATAATTACCTTGTCTCCATGACATAAAAGTATGAATTAATTTACAGAGACTGCAAGTCAGGCTAGACTGTCCCTTTATTTCGATCCTAATCAGTTTAACCGCAATCACACCTCTTATGTTAAGAGATTTAGATATCAGATCCAATTTTTCCAGTTGAATGAAACACTGTATCAATAACAAGGGCTTACAAAATTGCCCATAGTTCACATAGTGATACAGGACAGGTGATCTTATCTTGATGGGGAGAGTTCAAATATTTCACCTTTGACCTCTAGGATCAATTGCAACAGCTAAATAAGAAATGCAATCGTCTGTATATGAATGATCCCTCAAACCAAGAGTGTAACGATTCCCTAAGGGCATGTGTAGCATTGTGATGGACATTTGGTGAACAATACCATATAGCTGTCCTAACATCATCAATTAGCTGTAAAGTAGTGACTCTTAGTACCTTACCGCCATAAACACAGCATAAGCATGTAACAATTTGTTATTGAGTTGTCAATCATTGCATCATAGTGCTATAAACTCACCATGTACCTGGTAACAATTAGCTACCAGGTCGTCATTCTTTGCATGTAGGTGCTATAAACTCACCATGTGCTGTGCTTCAATAGGGTTTCCTGTGAGATGTCATTAAAGCCGTCATCAGCTTTGTTCCATAAAGGTATATTGTTGATTCAGGTAGAGTAGATATCTTTGATGACAGAACAGCATCATAAATTGAAACCAGCTGAACACTATGAAAGCTTTCATACAGACTCACTGAGATTTAGAGGAAAGATTATATGATCAACATTCAGGTATCTTTATATCATACAATTTTATTGTCACTGAACTGATCTATGCCAGCTTATCTGGTCATCTACTGATTGGTGTGACAGGACCTGGGGTCAACCCTTACAATTTGTCAGCTTCTGTAACATAAGAAACTTGAAATTTTGTATTTGTAGATATCTTGATAAAAAAAACCATTCACTTTTATTCATGTTTTCAAGAAATGAATGTTCTTAGCCACCTTAGTTTATAGGGATGTCCTTACCCAGTAGTTGAGTATATTCATTAATATATTCATTTAAAGCAGCTCTTTGTTAGTTCACAAAAGCCTAGATGTTCAGAAGGTTTTGAAAATACATGCATTCTGTCATTTCTAAGTTAAAATTCAAAATTCATAAGACATGATTTGAAAAAACTCTCCAAGTGCATATGACAATCGTAAGTAATTATAGAACTTTAAAAACCTGAGCCCAGTATTTGTTCCCTTATAAGGAACAAATAGATGTTCTTGAATCAAACAAGCAAAACAAGTGTAAGGGATGAGATGGAATTTTATAAGAAAAAATTAGTGGTCATGCAAAGATGTGTTCTTAGCCCAATCTCATTTACCAAAAAAGTCAAACATGATGATCAATCAGAGGGTAAGGGCATGAATTGATTAACATTGTGTTAATAATTGTCAGCTTGGAAGGGACATGGTATGAATGGCAAGGAGCTAATGAAGACACAGCTTTTTCCTGTATTTGTAATTATTTTTTATTGAACAGGAGACAAGAGATTTATATACGTGTGGATTACTTATAAATAAGTTGTAAATCAAAAACAAAACATCTTATGCATCAGAATTAATGACTAAGACTTTGTCTAATTACTTTCACTAGCATTTCTTAATACCTGAGTGTGCGTGAATGAGTTATTGTTAAAGCAATATTTCAGCCATTAGTGAATAAAAAGAAAGCTTTTTTTGGATTATAAATAATATCTTAAATCTTAAATTACATCTTCAGCATAATTTTGAAGTGAGTATCTATAAAGAGAGTTGGATATTTACAGGTATACTCCCATATTATCCATACAAAAGTATATCATTAAAATATCATTAACATATATAATCAAACTGATAATTAATCCTTTTCATCCTTTCCCATTTTTCTTGGTGAATTGAGGTGCAAGTTCATTAAGTTATATAAATTAAGGAGATAATTGATTCAAAGAAATAGAAGGTATATTTTCCTAACGTTTAAAGTAAATAGAAGAGAAAGTATGCAGTAATCAAAATGATTATTTGTTTTGTGAAATATCTTATATTGTTGAAAAATGTAACATATGTTTCCAAATTCTTCAGTTTTAGGAGTGAAAGCAAGGATTATGTATTCATGACCACGGTCCACTTGTAAGCTGTCCACTTAACCGTGACTTGTGTGCCATGTTTGAGTTATTGGGTTTATACCTTTTATATATTCATGATTCTCTTTCTAACTAAATCAGCCTGGTCATAATTTCTGAACTTTTTTTACATAGGGTGTTCACATATGAGGAAAAAATCTACATTTTTAGAAAACTTTTAAACCTTCACTGTTACAAGCCTTAAATAAGGCTCAACACATATTTATGTTTGATTTCTCAGGAGGAAATAAAATTATTAATTGGAAAGAGCCATCCTAGCATTAAACAAAATGTTTCATTATTCAAATCTAGTTTTCATTTAGATTATCAGCTCATCGCAGTTGATAATTTCTTTCAACGCGATTCATAAGACAATCATGCAATGACTGAAAAATTGATTATAACAAAATGATTATTTTGTTTTAGAAATAGGCAAGGAGCATAAAGAACATTGGATTTTGTTGTCTTTCAAATTTCAAGACTTGCTTTTCAGGAGGTTTAATATCTGGCAAGGGTGAATTTGCGGTTAAAACATCATGAACTGCAGTCTGTCTCAAGAACTACACTTTATTTATACCTTCAATCTGTTGATTACATGTCATGTAAAGGTTAATGTTAAGGTAGCTATAACTCGACTCCTTGAAAATAATGGCGGCAAAGCCTATAGGCCGATTATTTTACAATGAATGGACATTTGCAAAAAATGCAAAAAAACTTGATGTGATATGCATCTCTCCATTCCTGAAAAAAAATTGCGAAAGAGAACAACAGGATGAATTCAAGACAAAATCCCCCATTGCCAGATTATAACTATACCTATTGATAAAATGATTCTGTCGACTATGTGTGAGTCTACGGTGACCTGTATGCTAATGGAAGATGGGTTTTGTTATGGCTGGACTATTAAGAGTCTCCATGGAGAAGCAAGTTCTTATGCAGCTATATGCAGATTTAGCCCATGGGTGAAGCAGGAGTTCAAAGTACATGTATTCTTGCATGTTTTGTCATGTGGTTACATCAACAACTGAGTCTGTATGAAGTGTTATTGTTCTGGCATGAGGTGAAATTATTCCAAGTAATTTTTACATTATGACGGATATGTTAAATATTCTATAAAAAAGTTAAATCTCTGAAATCATTTTAATTAAATTGGAACAGGTTAATCAAGAGTTTAAAGTAAGCATCTTTTACTTTCTTCTTTTGTCATGTTTTACCATCAACAAAGTGACTTTGACAATCACTGTAAAGTGTAAAACGTGACTGATCTTGCATTAGCTGAAATTATGCCAACGAGTTTTTCACCTTTTAAAAGTATAAAATATGTATCAAAATCTCTAATAACGTTTAATTAACATAAAATTATTTTTATTATGAGAAATGGAGATTGTGCCCATGGGTGAAACAAAACATCAAAGTAGAGGTACTCTTGCATCTTTTGTCATGTTGTGTTATCATCAAACCGACCTTAACAATCGCTGTATGAAGTGTTACTGTTATAGTACAAGCTGACATGATAAATGCTAAGAGTTTTTACACACATTGAACCATTGTTACATGCCAAAAACACAAGACTTGTGTTAAGTCTCGGAAACAAAATATTTGCTAAAACATATGAAATTTTAAGATGAAATATAGTTCAATTTAGGCACTTCTGTGAACAAAGATTCCAATTCTGTAATATCTTAAACAATTTTATCTAAGGTTCGGTTCAAAGATATATACTAAATGCCAAGAAGGAAAACCCCCTGAATATATACTGTCAAGATAATTTTAATTGTCTCTTTGATGAGCAAACTTCACTCTGATATTTCTCCATTTTCGAAAAATCAAACATTACATCGTGATTTCATAGACTTCCTTGGGCTTTTGTTTTCTTTAATAGTGACTACACAAATTGCAAGAACGATGTTTTTACACATAAGACTACAAATAATGATAATAAAGAAAAAGAACTTGACGAAATCGGATAAAAACAAAAGGTCTTCCATCGAGACAATTTCAATTGTTATTTTATGAGCCATCTTCTGAGACTTTCTTCATTTTCCAAAAATCAACCAGTCATAGACTTGCTTATGCTTTTCTTTCATGTCTTGATAGAGAGTACAGAAATGCCGAGATGATAGTTTTTACACAAAAGCTTCTAGACATGAAGTCTAAGCTGGAGCAGAGGGCCATTGCAAATAACAGATGGCGGGTCTAAGAAAATGTCAGGAAATTACTCATTCAGAAGAATATTGCAATAATTGGAAAATAAAATCCAACTTAAGACTGGGGTGCACTGAATATTTAATGCATGATTAAAGTGTCCTTAACTAAATCAAGCTACACAGCTTATTAAAAAATGAATCTTAAACTAGATGGGTGCCTTAAAAAGATCTCCCAGTGGTTGTGCAGGATACACTGAAGTAGTGTAAGAAATAAACCATTATGATACACCATAGTGACAATAAACAGGTTAAAGTCCTAATTTATGATACAAAACCGGACAATGTGCACCAATGATTAAAACATAATTTTGGAATCTTATTTGCAGCAGATATCTGCCAGACAAAAAGGGGCTGAATGGGTTAAGTAAGTTATCTAACATATAAACATGTAAATGGGATTTTTACTTTCTATCATAAATTACAACTTTAACCTGTTAATTGTCACTTTAGTGTATTGATAAGCACTTAGATTCTTATTTTCAGAAACAACCGCTATTTCTCTATTGAATAACACCATTTATGAATTTGACAAATTTGACTCCAACAACATACTCTGTGGTCCTATAAATACAATGTCAAAATAGAGCTAATGCTAAAAATAGAGCCACTAACTCAGCTCATCTCATCAGGTATTTTACTTTTTACGCTCTTGTTTTGGGGGACAATGCAATGACATTTACAGATCAAAGTCTCCGTCATACAAAGATGATGTTCTACAGATTCAAGGTTCCTAGCATAAGATGTTTCTTGTAGATAGGCAGGACGCTCTTAAAAATAAAACTCTTAAAATAAAAACTCGTAAAAATGGTAACCTGGTGCCAGACAACAGATTGACACTAATGATGGCATGAGGCTGATTGCCAGACATCTGCTATGACATAGTTATAGCTATGCACTGGTAGGTCTGATGAGCTACAAATGATAAGATAACTCCGAAAGGTCTAGATAATTGATTTCACTAAAATTATTATATCTTTTTAATACTGTCAAACCAGCTCATTTCTGATTAAGCACAATTAGGTGAGTGACGCTTGGTTTTAGAGTATTTCACTTTTATCAAGGCTGTATTATTGCAGGTAGAAAGCCTGCAACACTATTATGGCTATGTAATGGGGTGAAACCTGCAAGCATCGGCTGGAACTAGAAAACCATGGATGGTACTGCGCTGAAATTCAGTATAGCTTTGCACCCAAACCTAACTGCATGTAGAACAGTTCTCTACTGCAGACAAAGTTGTCAAGGCCCTGACAGTAGACTAACATAGTCCCTGAAAAAAAGGTTTCACCAAAAATGTATTTTTCAATATTTGGTATGAAATAATATAAAAAAGGAGTCCTGTACAATACTTAATTTATGGCTGAGGCAACTAGACTTGCCAAAATTTTATAGACTTAGGAGGCTCCTTTAATATTTTGCCATAGGGTCTGGATGACAAACAACCCTGGCAGGTACATTGCTAGATATACCAAGATAAAGAGCAAAGAGACCTACCACAGTCTACAAGGTCTCTTACATATTTGTGATACCTCCAATAAGAAACCTGTGCCAGTACTTCCGGCACTTACCCAACTCGCATAAACAGTTATTGTGAGGAACTATTTGCAGGAAACATTTGTACACATATCATACCATGTTCCTGCCAGGCTGAATGTTCAAACAAGCATTGCATCTTGAGTGATTGACAAGGTAAATGTAAAGTGCTGTATAGAAAGTGAATGATTTATGTTTGAAAAATAACCAGTCTGACAGTGTTGATAGAAATAAGAAATTTAAAGGAAAATTTGAACATAAAGATACTCAATTATTGACTGCATCAGTAACTGAATGCATTTATGTTTTGAAATGGGAAGACATCCATTCAAATATAGGTGGAGACCATAGACAATGTTTACAGTGTGATAAAGGTATATTGAAGTCGAATTTAATTTTCTCATTTTAGCTCTACTATAACCAATTACCTAAAGTATTGCACAAATCAAAATAAAGCAAAATTTTAATTTCGACTTGTAAATAATTTGGCTACCTTTGTTTATCATGAAATGTCGTGTCCTGTTCTGTATGATGTGACAACTTATTTAGTAACAGCTAGCCCAATGGCCTAACGTCCAGTACGAAAGAATTGAAAAGAATGAAGAATGTCATATTATTCTAAAATAGAAAATTTACTGGAATCATTTATTCACAGAAAGAGAAATCTGGGAGTGGTAACTCACTAAAAATTTAAACACATTCAGTTACTGCTGTTAAAGAAATTATAGATCTCAAAAACATTTTGTTTACTATTTTTCGATATATTAGTATTGAAGTGGATCCTTTAATGATAGGATGCAATATTTCTGGAATCTTTTAAGAATTTAAGCACAAATACACAAATTTGCACAAGTTTTGTTGAAGTCATTTTACACTCTTTCGAGTGTAATGATTTCTTCATTACCCCTTAATGCCATTTTAACCGCACAGAAATAGCAAAATAATGACCTTCTTCAGTGATGTCACAAACAATTATTCTCATCTGATCACGGACAAAGAAATACAGGAACTTGCGCTGAAATAGCCATTGCAAGTCGAAAAAAAGGTGTGCACCTATCCTCATGTGAATGCAATTTATATCGCAAAAGCTTTATCCAGGAAACAGTCTACACAAGAGACCACAAGATTTGTTCTATGTCATCACAGACAAAATTACAGGAACTTGTGCTGAAATAATCATTGCTAATCAAAAATGTGTGTGCACATGTGCCGATATGAATAATATATCCCATGTCAGCCATATTGGTACATATAGAAGTTATGGGGGTGCTTGGTTGTTTTGTTTATATTGTGTGAAGGTAGATACACATACACAATTCTCTCTGCTTTCTAATGTATACACCAGCAGGATAACTAAACACACTATATCACTCCTGTCTAAACATCAAGCTTTTTATGGATGTCAGATTTGACATAATTTATTGGACATCTCTTTTCAGTTATTATATCATTCTTAAAAGTACTGGTTTTTTTCGCCCAAAACAGTATTACACCTTATTAAATCATTAAATGCATGTATTTATTCACACAGAAGAATTATCATAAAACAGATCAACAAAGCCTTATTTTACTGCTTTCAATACTCGTAGTGCAGATGAATTGTTTCTCTCCTCATGGTGTTCTTTTTGAGTGAATATGTGTAATTCTCATATTTAATGAACATAAATATTATCCTCAGTATTTTGTTTCAACGGCACTGCGTAATGTGTTTATAAAAGTGAATTATAAACTAACGATGTAGCTGAGTTGGTAGAGGGGCGGGATAGCGCAGTGGTTAGCGCGTTCGGCTTCAGATCAAGAGGTCCAAGGTCCAAATCCTGCCAGGGGCTCGGCAACTTTGTCTGCAGTAGAGAACTGTTCTACACGCAGTCAGGTTTGGGTGCAATGCTACACTGAGTTCCAGCGCAGTACCACCCATGGTTCGCTAGTTCCAGCCGATGCTCGCAGGTTTCACTGCAATGCATAGCCACAATGGTGTTGCGGGCGTTCTCCCTGCAATAATACTAGCAGCCGCGATATAAGTGAAATAATCTTGAAAGCCCAACTCACTCACTCACTCACATGCTTTGGTAGAGCGCCCGTTTGATCATCATCCAGGAGGATGGGGTTTGATTCCCGATTTCATCATACCAGAGGTTAAAAGATAGGAGATGTTGCTTCCTTGCTTGATGACCAGCATAAAAAGAAAAAACTACGCTTGAACTAGCACTGCACTGTCGCTGCAAGTTCCCAAAAGAATTTCCAGTTTACAATGAGGACAAAAAAAATCTATCATTTTTATTTCCTGGAATTTACTATCCACTAAAAATAATTTTTCCAATAAAGAAACCGCCCCTTCAACACTGTTAAGCCTTTACAGGAAGGAACACTCAATACTCACTGTGGAACAAGTGCAAGTTATTTAGCAGTTGGGAGAAATCTTCCCTTTGGTTGACTGACAGGCTTGACAGAATTTATTAGTATTCTTTCTTTCAGCGAACAAGTTATTGGTAATCCGTGTCTTACGCACCAGCATTACTCCTATTTGGAATAGTCTGGAAGACAAGTCAATGGGTGTGATTAGTTCGGAATCACTTACATCACCGTCAAGAAAACGTAGTGATACCAGACTTCTTGTTCGTTGTTTGTTACCATTAGGCATTAGAGCAATTTAGTAATTGAAACTCACTTAAAGAGCCACTCCGTGAGTTGTTGGAGTCATATATGCCAAACTTAATCAATGGTGTCATTTGATCGCGAAGTATCGACTGTTACCAAAAAGACACATTTTAAAGCTTATTGTCTCTTTACAGTGACAATATGAAGGTAGAACGTTGCAATTATGATCGAAAACCGGACAGTGGCACGCGTCAAATAGTCAAACGTAATTTTGGAGACTTATCTAAAATAGCCAGGAGGGCAGTTAGGAGTTGATAGTGTTTGTAAGATTATATAACTACTATCCATGTATATTGGACGTGATATCTACACCTCTGTGCATTTATAAGGCTGTTTTAAGATTTTCATGGAAAACCAGGATTTGTCAAATATATGTCTTTTGGACATGAACATTTAAGATGTTTTGATTTTATATCACCACATGTAACATTTAGGTTCGTATCAAAGATAAATAATATGTTATGAAAATCATGGAGTGGCTCTTTAAAGAGACTGTTCTATTGGGGTATTCATCTAAGGAAATGACATCAGTGAATAAATATGGATAAAATTGACTTTTTGTCTTTCAATGATTGTTTTGCTACTATTAGAATCAAAGAAAGAAATTGATAAAAACAGCCTAAAAGGGATGGTTGTATTTATCGGTGAAAATGACACTTGATGGTTAATCCAGTTTATACATATTAGTAGAAACATTATTCTTGGAGTTATATTTTGGTTATTTTATATTTGATGAATTGACAAAGATTTTTAAGTTCAATAAAAATGGAAATTAAAGCAATGAAAGCTGAAACCATCTAGGGCCACTACAGGTGTTGAAAGGCTTGCTACAGATTGACAAGGCATTGTGATTATACTAGTGAGCTTTACTACTAAATTTGTAAACAATAACAGACATGAATATCATCATTTTCAATTGGTAAAAATTGGTTTATACAGCATTTTTATTCATCTTTTCAGGTACTGAAAATTAGAAAATGCTAGATGGAGTACTAATAGGAACTAATATAACCATCCCTTCAGAATCAAACCTGAATCATTAACAGATCCAGAGGCATGGGGTTTCTAGGTTACTGCAACAAACAAACCCTTTGACACTTGACAAGAATTATCAGAATCATTGTCAAGACAATCCAGGTATCAATCCTGCATGGATCAACAGGTGTCAGGTTAATCCAATACATCAACATGATCCCAGTATAATGTTACCTGGACAAATGTTACCAGTTAGTCCCCTGTGGATAAAGTCAACTCATCCTAATCTCTAAAGCAACATGGATGCAGAATCAAAACAAATCACAATGCCCATTACCTTCATGGGTAACCCCTCCAGTATTATGTTGTTACCAAAATGTTTCTAGTTAGCACCATACGCATCAACTTCCAACATCTTAAACTCTGTAGTAACATGAATGGAGAATCAAAACAAATCACAGTGACCATTATCTTCATGGACAAACCCACCAGTATTATGATGTTACTAAAATGTTTCCAGCTAGCACCATAGGCATCAACTTCCAACATCCTAAACTCTGTAGTAACATGGATGCAGAATCTAAACAAATCACAGTGACCATTATCTTCATGGGTAACCCCTCCAGTATTATGTTGTTACCAAAATGTTTCTAGTTAGCACCATACGCATCAACTTCCAACATCTTAAACTCTGTAGTAACATGAATGGAGAATCAAAACAAATCACAGTGACCATTATCTTCATGGACAAACCCACCAGTATTATGATGTTACTAAAATGTTTCCAGCTAGCACCATAGGCATCAACTTCCAACATCCTAAACTCTGTAGTAACATGAATGGAGAATCAAAACAAATCACAGTGACCATTATCTTCATGGGTAACCCCTCCAGTACTATGTTGTTACCAAAATGTTTCTAGTTAGTACCATAGGCATTAACATCCCACATCTTAAACTCTGTAGTAACATGCATGGAGAACAAAAACCAATTGCAGTGACCATTATCTTCATGGACTAACCCTCAGTTGTAATGTTTCCTATCAAAATGTTACCATTTCGCACCCAATGATTATAATCAATGCATCCTTAACTCTGTAGTAACATGCATGCACAATAAAAACGATTCTCAGTGACCACCATCTCAATAGGTATAACCCCTCCCAATGTTATTGGGGATCAACTCTGGATGAGCAAAACCAAAAATAACAAATCAAGAGGTGACAATGACACCCATGGAGTCAAGTCCCAGAGCCCGGAGCAGAAGTCACAAAATGAAAAACAACATCAAGGCTATGGACCCCAGATCCAGATCCATAGCCTCTTGTAAGCTCTGAAACGCTTTGAGAGGCTTTGAGAGCTCGGCTTTGAGAGGCTTTGAGATTCAAGTAATAATTGTGGGATGGGGACAATGAGCTTAAACTCTTATATAAGCAGCCTTCAGGGTTCAGACAGCCAATTGCCCTGGAAAATTCTCTGTATTTTCTTTTGCAATAGAATCCCTGGGTTTGAGAGGACCTTGAGGCTTGTCAGACAATGGGTGTTGATCCTGCATATTACAGAGCTGGTCAGCCTCTCTGTCCTGCTTGTCCACTTAACCTGGACAGTGTCCTCTCTGTCCATCATTCAGCATTATCTATCTCTTCATTAAAACTATCCATCTCAAACTGTCTGTCTCTCTATAAACAGTATGCATCTATAGACTTATTTATCAGCTCTCTACTAAATCTTGAAATATCTATGATCTTATCTCCCTCTCTATCTACACTTCTATCTTTCTATCACCACTATCTATGGACTAAACTATCTGTCTATCTATCAATTCTATCCACCAAACTATCTCCCTGTCAACACTATATTTCTTCTTACCTATCTATCAAAACTATATAGTACTATCTGCTGAACTATATATCTCAAACTATCTTTATACTGCTCTAGCCACTGAACTACTCTCTCTGAACTCTATATATTTGCTGAACTTTCTAATTCTACTCTATCAGTCTATCTATCATCCTAAATATCAATCCCCTATCACAGGATATCTGTATGTCTCATAGATTTAGTCTATTTAACAGTTGAGTGTCACATGAGCTTCTATGTTGAACTTCTTACATAAAGTTTGAATTCTTGATTTAACAATCTTGTCTCAATGGCCAAGTATATGCCAACATTGATTTGCTTAAACCATTGAACAACAGAAAATCTAAATCTATACAGTCTAAGAGTTCCCTGGATCATTGCCTATCTCTATTTCAATTAATTTCTATACAAAGTTTGAACTGCTCTCTCCATCATTTATTTTTCTCCATTATCAGATACTGAATTTGGATCGAGAGTCTGACAGAATTTCGAAATATCTCAGCTCAATGCACTTTGAAATGACGGTTCCATCAAGGTAATTTTGGAGGAAATGAGATTCAAGGGATATTCCTGTTTATACATAAATCTTATAAATACATGGTTATAACACAATCCATTTGACAAAATTTTCTCAGGGTAACGTATTGGATGCTCTAGAACTGACAATTTGGAAGAAAAACACGAGAATTGATTTCATTCACTGGCACTTCAATGGTGAAAAGCCTTGTTTTAATCAGTTGTTCAAATAATTATTGTCAAATTTATAGATATTCTATCAATATTTATATTTCATCATGACTAAGTTGTAACACAAGGACAACCACAGTGTTTCTCTTTTTCCTGTAAATGTATGCCCAAGAAGCAAACAAATATCAGATAGATCAGCCCCATTCACTTCTTACATAAGCTTTTATTTGGTTTCATCAATGGTGTCTAGAAAAACAAAATTCAATGATGAATCCATTGATAGAGGATGTGTTATTTCTGGACTGAAGACTAGTTCCACAGAGCTCTTTAAGGCTACAAATAGCATTGAGAGGATCCCTGAAGGATTCCGTCTGGATCTCTAAGAAGACTCCATCACTGTTTTCGCTCTGCCTTAGGTGATTTGTTTCAATAGTTACTTGTGACTAGTTTATCAAATGTGATTTTTCCACTTTGCTCATGAAGATGAAACAGACAGATAAATAGCTGTGTAAGCAGATGTATTGGGACATAAGAGAAAATACATTGAAATGCAGTGATGGTAGCAAAGTGGAAGGTCCATATTCATGAAGGTCTTTCAATAGTTTTTTTTACTTGGAGAAGACATTATCTATTTGGGTCACTTTGATAGAGTGTTCAGTGAATACACTGAAATATACCAAAGCATCCTTACAATGTGTTGAAGAGACAAGTCTTGTGGATTGCCTAGCCATTAGGTATGATTCAACCAATAGATGGACACGGTAGATTAATTTAAGAAACAGAGTAGCCTCAACCATCATGTGTTTTGCAATAAAGTATAGTTTTGCCCTGAACTATTATAGTTAATGTACGAGGCCGAAGGCCTAGTTGTATTGACGATGATAATAGTTCAGGGCAAAACTATACTTTATTGCAAAACACCTGATGGTTGAGGCTACTCTGTTTCTTTCTTTTCTAGCATGTCCATTTTAACTCGTGTAAATTACATTTCAGCCAAAATAAACTTAAATGAAATTAATTGAAATTTTAATTGAATTGCCATGCTCTACTAGGGCTGTAACTAGTGACGTCATAACGGTAATGTTGTTGATGTCATAGATCATTGTTTCATGACGTCATTCAAAAACTATACTTTATTGCGGAATAAAGGATAGGTGGCGCATTTGATCTTTACCGAAACAATGCTAGAAAAATCTATAAAGTCCAAATTTACTAAGCTTCCTGTCATACGAGATTAAATCCATCAAAGAACCTTTTATTTAGTCTAAAATTTGCCTAGCAACATTATATTTATGTTATTGGAAACCTAAGCAAGATGATCAGATTATTAAAAGTCTTGCCAAAATATATACTAAATCAATGTTCATATCAAGAACACTTATCAGAATTATTTACTTAGCTTTTAACAGTCTAATCAGACTTAGTTGTTAAAGGTCCAAACTCTGAATGTTGTTGGCATAAAACTGGCAATTGAGACATGTATTTAACTAAAATTTATTCAATACATTAGAGATCCAATGAAACAGACAATTAAATAGTCATTCATGGAATTTGAGACAGTCAGTTGAATGAATGATTCGAATGCTGTGTTGATAAACTGATGACAAAATGACTGTTGTTGAAATGACATTGGTCCTTGCAATGTGATGGATAATCATAATTCAAACTTTATGTAAGAGAGGGGGGTTGCCATCCAAACGAAGAGGAAACTCAGGAAATCACTTCAGAATTTTATTCAGTTACGTTTCGGGAGGCTTTCGCCTCCCTTCATCAGATCAACTTTATGTAAGACGCTCAATGAAAAAAGCAATCAATTAGGAAGTCTAGGTAGTGCATCCACTGTCTTTGAGACATTTTGGATGAAATCAGAATTCGGAACTTATGTCAGTTGTTCAATGAAGAAGGCCATTTCAGACTTATTAAGGTAGTTTAAGATAGTCTAGATTGAAATTTCTTGTTGGTGATTCAATTGTCCATTCATTGAAGGTTGTCTGCCCATTGTTGGTCATGATCGATGCCATAGGAATTCATAATGTAAAAGGGGTGAGGTGAGGTGAAGTATTTCACTTACATCAATATTGCAGGGAGAAAGCCTGCTACACTATTGTGGCTATGCATTGTGATGAAACCTGTGAGCAAATAGCAAACAAAATGGTGGTACTGCGCTGAAATTCAGCGAAATTGCACTCAAACCTTACTGCTTATAGAAGCGGGCCTAGATTTTCCAAGCTCTCTCAGTGCTAAGATAATTGTAAGCCAATGTTATTGAATGGTACTTACGACTATCTTAGTGCTAAGAGAGCTTCAAAAATGTAGGCCCAGCTCTCTACTGCAGGTAAAGTTGTTAAGCCCGAGCGGGAATCGAAAAGCGTACCTTTTGATCTGAAACCAAAAGTGCTAACAACTGGGCTATTCCGCCCACTTTGTATATGGGTTTCAGCGAAGTCACTTATAGGTTAAAATGAGTTAGGAGACTTGAATGCAGTCTAGATTCATCTATGTAGCTGGTTATTCATTCGGTCAGAAATTGCTGTCGGTCTGATCTGTCATTGAGACTAAATGCAGCCAGAATTCAAGTTTGAAGTTAACTATAAAGGATGCCGTACATACATTTATATAACAAATTCAAATCAATATATGTCTGTAGGAAGATCCAAGATCTAACAAGATGGAAAGTGGTTCTATTGATGTTATGCATGTTTCACTCAAGTTTTAATATCCAAATTGCGCAAGACTATAAGTCAAGATTAACAATGTTTAAATCATGTTGGGAGGGTTAAGATTTTCTGAAAATATACATGATCGATTTGTGGTGTTGATAAAGATGGAGAGGTTACAATCATCAAACATTGGCACTTGTTAGTTTCGCTTTACTTCTTCATTGAGATCGTGGACTGGTTATCTACTAGAACCATGCTTATACTTAATCCTGTTTGCTTAAAATGTGTTCTTTGAGAATCACAATCCATTCTCAGGAAAGGGCTTTGAATATGCAGTTAGTGTTTGAGCAATGCAAAAACAAATACAAAAATGAAAAAATTCAGACAATCCTTATTTATGATAATAATGACAATAATGGACGACTTTAAAATAATGTTAAACATAAAAGTTATAAATCAAAAGGTTTAACTGCTCAAACCCCCAGGTGTCACCAGGTGTCACCCGAGCTGACACCTAATGGCTAAACCTCCAGGACAAATTTTACCAAGTACATATTCAGGTCCACATTTGGTGAAGAGAGGTGAAAGTAATTTTCTAAAAAGTTTCTCAACTAACATTTCATTGTGAGGCACATAGTCACTCTTTTAACACATTCTATCAGGCAATGAAGCAGGTCACCCATCCAAACTGCAAGCAACACCCACTGTTGCTTAACTACACTGAAAGCAGTCTACTTAGCTTTGCTTGACCATGCACCAATTTTAAATCCACACTCCAATTGCTACAATACAGGCCTTCTTTCACTTATAATTGAAATATATAATCAAGTATGTGTTGCAGATAAGCTTCCTACAGTCAATCTTCAAAACAAGTGCTGTGACATAAGTGGAATTCTATTGAAAGCTATGTTAAGATCTAAAAAAGTGCTCTACCTCAACATATTTTCTAATTGGTTTAGTGATATTCAAACCTAAAAATTAAGGTAAATAAAGATCTTTTTCTTTTGGGAATTTTGTACAAAATAATTTCAGAAATGATAATGTAAAGCGGACATAATTGTATTCACGATTCAGGTATGAGTTACAAATCATATTTCATTTTTTTAATCTCCTCTCTAATGATCTTTCTATAACAAAAGTGCTTATATTTTTTATTTTTATGATCCATATGGCATTAGATGAACAAATTGATTAGATAAGAGCCGGATGTATAATTATCTTTACATTCAAGATATTTTGCCATATGATATTATCGTAATGTCAGTTATAATCTGATATTTTATATTTCAAGCTGTCACATTTTGTTCAGGAAAAGTCCCAGAGAATAATGCCAAGATCAATATCACTTGAAGCAAATGAATAATATACGAGATAAATATAATGGAAATTTGTATTAAATTAAGCATTTCAATTTTTTCTGTAATCACAAAAAGATCGAAAAAATTTAATACTATCAGTCCGACAAGATAGATCTCCTTCTATCACAGTATCAATTATTCAGAGAAGAAAACCTTACTGTAATGTTTTAATGACTGATTTATACACCTACAATGACACAAATACAAAGTGTTAAAGGAGAAAGAAGCATTGATGCCAAGAAACCTGTACACTGTTCTCTCTAACTCAATTTTTTAAAAGTCGAATTTGCCAAAAAAGTGAGAAATTTTTTTCTAAGCAAATCACTATGCTAAATGAAAGCAGAGACTGGAATGATCTGGTATTTCAGTGTTGAAATGTGCTTGCTTATTTAGAAACCTTCCGTGTTAATTTGCCTGCATGTGAGGGAAACTTCTCCACTTAACACTGGTAAAAATTGTTTGAAAAATGCAACTTGAAAAGAAAGCTGATTTTTTAAAAAAAAACATTCCTAAATGGGATTCCTTTACATTCGGTTCCCAATACTGCCTGCTACTGTATGACCCTTTCATAAAATGGAGTTGAAAATACCTCAAGTCGGAAAGGAAATGAAAGAAAATTATTTTTATCAAGCAAAGCTCAGCTGCTGATGCTGTCGCAGTTCTTGGTGAAATATGGCTACAGATCAATTGCCAAATGGAAACACAGGAAAAGAAGATAAATTTGGGCCACAAGTCACGAAGCTCAGATAATAGCATACAATCATCATTACTATAACTCCTGCCTAATGAGCGGTGTGGACGTAACGATATGCCGATCTATTTGTCTATAATTCAAAACAGCAATATCTGCTATGCCTTGGAGCGCAATTGATTCAAGCGACAGTTGCTCGCACTCTTTCTTCCATCGTCACCGAGACTGTATAAATGTTCGCCAGCCTAAC
Source organism: Phorcus lineatus (assembly GCA_921293015.1). Lineage (NCBI taxonomy): Eukaryota > Metazoa > Mollusca > Gastropoda > Trochida > Trochidae > Phorcus > Phorcus lineatus. The sequence goes on along the minus strand of OV121095.1, from coordinate 12,286,984 downwards.
GAATCAAAACTGCAGCAGCCTTGCTGAATAACAGATGTATTTAGGTCGTGATATCACATCACTGATGAAGTTATTATGTGATGTCATAAGGGCACTTATGTTATTTCATAAAAGAGCAAGCAAAAATATGATGTCATATGGCAGTGATGAGCTGACATCATGTATGAATAGTGACAGAAATGTTGAGTCTACGTAGCGACCAGGATGTCGTGTATATCACAGAGCAGTTTATATGTATGACATGGTGTGATATTATCAATAAAATGTGGTCCATGAAATTTTTTAAATTGAACTCATTCAAAAAATATATTAATATTGAATAATAAGCAAAAAGAGTAGGGATACAATGTCAATAAAGAAGTGCTACATTCTTTTTATCTAAAAGCTCAGTTAATGAATGCACAAAAACTGTCCTTGCTGTGATGTAAAACTCTTCACTATTTGTCATTTGAATAGCTTCGATGGAAGAAGGGCACGTTGTCCTGCCTTCAGCAGGTAGCGTGTTAAGGATATTCAGCTGGTGTCACAAATATTAACTGTCGGCTTCCCCCTTGGTTAACCATGAATAAGCAAATCTATACTGCCTTAATTCACATTAATGAGATTTTATGGAATGGCTTTCTGGAGATTGAGCTGACTTTATGCAACACTTGTCCCTATCGATTCCTAAATGACAGAAAGAAAGAATAATGAAATTTGCAATCTCTTACTGAGCAGTTCACAAAAGGTAGTTTTTTTTCAAAAATTCACATTTTCCTTGTGTAATACAACGATAAATTCCATTTGAAAATTCTAACGGTGAGATATTTTGAGAGGGATTTATTTCAATCAAACATTGATTTTTGATAAACAAAATATTTTGTTTGATTTGAAATCAATAACATGTATAGTGAGATCTTTTAAAGTATTCCTGAACCAGAGGAATTCTGCCTGAAAATAAATGAAATTCATCTTGATATTATATCTATGTATAAGAATAAAAGAAAACTCTTAAGATATTTTACATCGAAGATCACCTATATGACCACTGGTCAAAACACTGGTAAGATGCTTTCCTGGTGGCAAAGGCTTGGCATTCTTGGTAGAGGTCTGGTAAATCAGCCAGTATGACCTCACCGTAGCATCTCCCCACACTTGACCCCTGACCTGACCTCAACCTGTAGAGACCATTTCTTCATTAATCTCCATCTTAACCAAACTGAAATTGTTAAGTTGAGGTGAACATTGTTCTCCATCCATCACAGAGTAAAATTAACTCTTTCCCTGCCTATCTAATCTTTGTGTACTTGTTTCATTCAAATCCGCATTGTCATTCTGTTACATTAACACTTTATTTATCTTAATTTTTTTTATAGATGAATATCATGCCCTGTCAATCCAAGAGTAAAATAAACCCTTTATATACAGATCAAGTTTCTTTGAATTCCATGTAGATGTACCACAAAAATAGTAAATAAAAAAATAATTAAAAAAAAAAAAATAAATAAAATTGAATCTCAAAGGTGAACATTAAGTCCTGTCTTTCACTAAGTAACATTAATTCTTCAAATATATTGATCTAATTTCTCAATAATTATATAATACAGCTGAACATTATTCCCTGTCAATCAAAGAGTACATTTACTTTATACATAGCAAATTAGTCTCCCAATTACAGTTTCATCAAGCTAAACAATGTTCTCTTTTATACCCAAGTATATTGCAATATAATTGCAATACATGAGTTGAATATCACAACATTATAATGTTAATAATCAAGTAATTCCATATTGGCTCAGTTACAAGTCTGTGGTCTTTTGTTTTGGCACGAGACGAAGTTACTCGTCCGATACAGAAATACTTAATCAATGACAATTTTATCAATTAACCTCTATATATCTTACCTAAGGAGTTCAAATTCATCAAAATCAAAATTATTAATGAGATTGGTGAACTGATATACATGTAACTGATAAAAGTCTGGAAACGATAGCATGGCTCTTTCTCAATTCGTATGTCTGCACATTCTCGGAATCGTCTTGGCCATTTTTGTCTTGTATTGGCCCACTTTACCTGTATTGGCCCACTTTTACCTGTATTGGCCCACTTTACCTGTATTGGCCCACTTTTACCTGTGTTGGCCCACTTTTACATGTATTGGCCTAATTGCTGAATCATAATGTCTAAGCCGCAAATATTGTATAAAATTTAGTGTAATTTATTAGCCCCAAGTTATACCAATAATATTGAATAACTAGGTTATTTGTCCTAAAAGTGTTCCCTACACTGTTACCAAGGTCTAACCAAAGCTGCACCTGAAGTCAACTTTAAAACAACCTTTACCAGGTTCCCACTTGAACTGCTAGGTGAACACAGACACTATTGGAATAATTCAAGTCTTAAAACTTAAGTTTCTTGCCTAAGGTGACACCAGAAGTTTCTCAACCATAAGTCGGCATAAACTTATTTTTTGCATTGGGGTAATTTTTTCTTTGAGAATAATTTTTAAATGACATATCATCTAACTACTCACTTTTTATCAACAAGTATTTTAAAAGACCAGGCAACAGATGGAAATTAAACCAAAATCCTTTCTGCAATTCTATCAAGCTTTTATCAAGTTTTAATAACTTGCATTCTCTTAAATAGCAGGAGGTTATGCTTTTGATATTTGATATTTGATATTTCTGTCTGTAGTCGTTGTTATTCCATTTTTCTTTTATGTATTAAGTAAATATAATTATCTCTTTGGAATGTAAATTATTTGTCAACAGCCATTTTTTAATTTCTTTCATAATAATTGGATATATATATTCTTATACTGTTTTCAAATGCTTAAGATTATGTTGACTGTCGTTCTGATAAAGAGAGAATCCCCATGATATGACTGAGATAGCACTCAAACAACCCTTTATCTAAACATAATCATAAGATCCAACATATAATTAAATAAATATGTAATAATTAAAAAGCATAATAATTGAAAGTGTTAATTGTATTCCTTCCACTTATATAAAAAAAGGTTTTATTACTTAAAATTTCTTAAAGAGATTTTACAACAGGGAACTTTTTAAACAAACCTATCAAAGAGCTCCTAAAATTTCCCATTCTGATATGATATTAAAGGTCTGATATGATATTAAAGGTCTGATATGATATTAAAGGTCTAATTTGCATAAAGTTAATTAGTATTATTTAAACACTAAAAATATGCATGTTATAACTGCTTGACTACACCCCCACCCTCCCCCCATCCCCCGGAAATCCAAAAACTTTGCAATGTAAAAACCCTCAAAGCCATAGCTGTTACATAATTTCACAGTGCATAAGTACTGGAGGGAAATAAGTTAAGGACATTAATTCTTAATTCATAAATAACAATTTATTGTGTTATTGACACACTGACGAAAATATGATTGATAAAATTCAAATATCTAACTTATTTTGCCCAGAATATTTGGATTGTGTTTTTAGGTAACAATCTGACAGGTCCATTTGTGAGCATTACTATGTCATTGTTACACATTGCAAAGATTTGTGCATTTGCTAAGCTGTCATTGATAATGAATTTGGGACAAATGCTAATTGTCATAGATCATTGTATTTTTGTAATGCAATATACATCAACGTCAATATCAAATCTGTCCTAATTAATCTGATTACTCAATGCTCCCGTGAAGGATCTGTCACAATGAATCAACGTTTATACAGAATCAATCAGCGTTAATTACCATATGACTGCTCGTCAATCAAAAACATTGTAAATATCAACTGGGAATAGTAGGACGCTTGTAATTTTCTAATGGCCGTTAAGTTTCAATTAAGATCAAAAATAGAAAAATTATGAACCATAATGCATCAAAATAATAAGAATGCATCATATGTTGACATATTTGGGTTTCAATTACTTTGAAAAATTTTCCCAATCTGGTAATGAACGTCGGAATTCTTTGATCTATACAAAAATAGGTTTATGAATTATGAAATTATGAAACAAGTCCGCAATAAGTCATTAATCAGCTGATCATTCAAGAAAAAGGAAAAGAGTAATAAGCAGACAGTGTTGGTTATATTCCCAGCCAAGTGGGAAGGTTGAAAAATGAAACTTTAATTTTTATAAACCCAATTTTTGGTTGAGAACTGCTATGGAATATCAAATGATTCAAGTTGAAACCCAAAAAGGAACAACTGTACATGATTGTTCCACATACCAAGTTTCCATGCACTAAGGTATATGGTTTTTGTGTTCAAGTTGACCACATGCATATGATTGACCACATGCATATGATTTCCCTATCTCAAAAAATATGAGAAATCACAATATTTACAAACAAATATCAGTGTTCTTACAAGAGGCAAGTTTGTAAGCCATTCAGGAAGCAAAAAACTGCCCTTTCATCAAATTGCAAGTAAATAAAAGTATCTTGAAATGATAGAATTCTTTACATGATAATAAGACTTCCATATTTTCAGTGATGTATTCATTTCAAACACATCCAAAATCAAAAGTCCAAAACCTCCAGACCTCACCAGCCATCTTTACGATAAGATACCAGTGTTCCAACCAGAATTCAAGGAAGTCTGTTGACCATACAGGAAGCAAACATCTGCTCCTATCAAAATTCACATTACTGACAAGTTAATCAATTTAAAATGATAAAATACTTTCAATAACAATAAAACTTTTATATTTTCACTGATGTATACATCATAGAGTTCAAAATCTCCACAAATCACCAACAATCTTTACAATCAGATATCGGCGTTCTAACGAGAATACAAGGACGTCTGTTAGTGGCAGGAGGAAACCATAATCTTATTACAGACCAGCAGGCTTCAGATAATCCAACAGCGTGGCATGTAAACAAATATTCCAGCCATAATACGCATGCATGGTGTTGATGTGCCAGCAACGATCTGTTCTGTAGCTGTAAGCGATGGGTCATTTACGAACAAATGCTTGTTGATTTACAGAATAGCATGTAGCAATCAGGAGTCAAGACAGACTATTCTGTTGATTTATGGTTCCAGCTGTAACAGGGCGATTCATGAGGTACCATCTTGAGTTCACCTACCATGTCCGTGCCAATCGGCCATGTCATGGCCTGCGCTGTGTAAACAACGATGATTTAGATTCAGATTAGCAAAGAATTAATCAAAGATTTGGTAGATTGATTCTTAAGTGATGCATTTTACGTCAATGTCAATTTAACGGGTAACCAATAACAAATGTGGTATATGTGTGTGATCCTGGCTTTTAAGTCGGTACTAAATCTCACAATTATTTTAAACGTAAATTTTGGATCTTGAATTAAAGATTTAAAGAAAATTGGTTATAAAAAAAAAAAGTAGATTATTAGGTTGTATAAAGCTGTTTTATTTGATTGCACATTTGATTTTGTTTTACCATTGTATTCAATTCAGTGTCCATGTATAATTCTTATTCCATTACAAATGGCTGAAATATTTCCCAAGCAGCACAGAACAAGAACTCACTCACTCATTCATACTACTCATTCAGTAGCTCTGAAAGGGCACATATTCTATCAAGGTATTCTTTGACGAAACAAAATTCATCAAGACATTCCTGTTTATACATACATATTAATCTTACATGTAACAATCACAATCTCTTTAAATCATGTCCAATATTTTGGTTGCTTAAGGTACAATACATTGACAACAAACAAACAAAAAAGTAAAAATACTTTTGTATTTATCATTCTAATATTACTAAAAGAACCCAAACGCATACCCCCTTGAAGGCAAAAGATTGGCGAAAAAAAATATACAAGAGTGATCGTCATAAGATATATTTATGAGATCTCTCGGCAGGAAAAGCTAACATTCTTCTTAATCACATACAGGCTTGGGGAAGCGGAAAGGGCAGTGTGCAAGGAGAAATTAATTTGATAAATTAATCTTTTTAGTTCCAAAGCATGTCAAGTTTTCATTCCGATTATTTAAAGAAGCCAAGAGACACATATATTAATCATATAACAGGTTTAATAACGCTTCATAAATCTAATATCATGGGTATATCTCTTTAAAACTTACTTCATTTGGAGGATTTACTATCCCTCTTGACAAAAGCATCACTCAAGTAATTAAAACGATTGCATTCTCTCAAAATGATGTTATGAGTTTGAGAGGAGCAACGAGAAATATTATTGTTTCCATGACAACTAATTTATAAAGTGTTGTATAAGTAATTACTTGGTTTTGAGAGATGATTTCTTGGCCTTCTTTTTCTAGCCCTTGGTGACAGAATCAAATTTACTCTCGAGGATTTATGGAGATTAAATTTGAAATTTTTCATATTCTGAATCATATATCATAATTTTCAGGTTTTAAAAAAAAATGGTCGCTCTTAGGCTATGTACTTATAAAACAAAATAGATTACTTTCATAAAAATTAACTAATATGTTTTAATCCTAGTTTAAAAGACATTACTTAAATGTTTAGGCAACAAGTAACAAAATGTAGATAAAATGTTTATTTATGAATGTAAATTTTTTTTAAAAACAGTAGTCTCTTATTATGAAAATACCTATGATACAAACTCATTTGCCTTCATAGTTTTTCATATATTCTACATGTTATTTTTTTTACTCCAAAAAAAGTTGATTTAAAAGCAATTCTCATGTAAATCTAACTGTTCAAGACAAATTTATATCAGAAGAAAATTTCTCCGATAAAACCTAAATCAGGCATAAAGATAAGTGGTGTCAAAGACTCTGTTGCAAATCAACGTCGGAGTTAATTTGAGATTGGCACTCTTTTTCACAAAGCAGCCCGTGATGAAATTGACATCTAATTCCGAAACACCTGTCTATAGTCCCAGTAGCAAACTTTGAGTGACGACTGCCATCGACATCAACAGGTTCTGACTTTTTTCATGTAATCATCTTTCACCTTCGATAAGTCTTGATAATTGCATCGGAGTGTTGATAGTTCGAATCACCAGGAAACGATCAAAATACTTCCTATTTCAGTGTTTTTTAGTATATGTTTTTTTCTTATCTACAGTTACACATTCATTTTCTCTATGTTCATCATTCAATCATAAAAAGTGAGCGAAAAAAGGAATTAAAGCAATAACAAAATGCAACTCTCATTATATCTTTTTCGGTTATTTATTTTTTGTGTCATTTGGTTAATTTCCCTTTAGACCAGACAAATTTGATAAGCTGTTTTATAGATTTTTTCAGGTAAAAATGTTTAAAGGGCAGGAGACAAAAAAAGCATAGCTTGCTAGAGTCTAAATGAAATATTACCTTAATTCAAAGTAATCAAAAAAAGTAAAGCTACAGATTATTAAAAAATGGCGTTCATCATAATGTTTTTTAATTCCTTGGAATAATATGAATGCCAACATTTATTCTAAGTAGCATTTTTTTTTAAAATTATACAACAAAATAATTTTAAGAAAATCAACAAGGAATTCAATTAAGAATATGACTAAATAATTTTTTTAAATATAACAAGTCGAGAAAATCGTATTGACATGTTGACAGCTAGTATCCTAGTTTCTATTTCATTGAATGATCTTTGTATTCTACTTTCCTGACTATCCTATACAAGATACAAATGTACAAGATTTTATTGGACTTTGACTATGTGAAAATCTATGTATTTTAAGTGAAGTTTTGTTTTTTCTGCTCACGGAAACTTTATTTGTTTCATAAATATTTCACACCTAAAGAAGGAATTTATTTAAAAGTAACAAGCTGCTTTGATATTGGTTTCTCTTATTTTCAATCATTTCCAATGAAGATGTGTCAATATCAAGCCTGTGGAGGGTCTTTAAAGTGGTATATATATATACGGAAAAAAGAAAAGCAATATTTTCTGGATAACAACTTCTTTATTGGAAAAAATATACATGAGCAAAAATGAAGTTTGCGTCCAAAAAATACTTTTTCTTATTTCAATGTTATTCAAATTGGAAAAAAAAAAATTGAAATCCAATTTTAGGGTTGGTAATTTTTAGAGAAAATTGAAATTTAATATTGAATAAATGATTTAAAAAATGATGGGCTCAGTCAGATGCATGTCAAGTATGGTTGAACCTATTAAATTCCACTTAACAAAAATAAAAATTCAAATAAAGACAAATTTCTTTCAGGGCATTAAATTTTCAAAATATTTCATCTATGGGGACACAAAATCCTTTGCCAGCTTCAACTCCACACAGATTTTAGTAGTGAATCCCCGATGGAATGAGTTTGTATCCTGGTTAAGCCAGTTATTTCAAAATTTCACTCAGATATATAATCAGACTGTACAAGACACAAATTCAAAATTAAAAGTTCTAAATAGTTGCTTTAGTCAGTGGTATAAAGCATCTGAGCTCGGCAATCTCATACTGACTTATCAGACAGTCAGATGGGATCTTAAATGTCTCTCAGAGCTCATAGATAAGATTAGCAACGAAAATGAAATACTACGGGGATATCAGAGCCTCATTCTGGTACTCCGCAACACTTACGAGATAGCCAGCAAACACTTCTTCTCAAGTATCATAAAACTCCTGGAGTAAGTAGCAGGTAAGTAGTATCTTCTTTTGAAAACTCAACCTCAGAAGGTTTTTGTTTATGGGTAATTAACAACCTATTACACATACATCTACCTTATAAACTTGACCCATAACATTTGCATATGACTTTATTGCAGATGCTGACTTGCTCTCACATAATTTATTTCACTAAGGAATTCTCAATTCCACTCGATAGTTTTTTACAAAACTAAAACGTAAACTGATTTTTTTGGGGCAATAATGTTTGTAATAAAAACCCTCAAGGAATATATCTTTTTACATAAATGTTATAAATGCATAGTTATAATCTAATCAAAACATGTGACTGGGGGTCGTATTTTGACTGCTTTATATTTGAAATTTGACAAAGAATAGCAAACATGATGAAAAAGACAAACAATGGGAAGTGGGGCTTAATTGGGTTCTACGTGTGGAATTTATTGACAAAGCATTGCTTAACCAGACTAATGAAAAATCATTTGTGAGGTGAGGTGAGAAGATTTGGGGTTTAAAGCCGCTTTCACTTATTTCACTTACAGTATTTCACTTATATTGCTGCTGCTAGTATTATTGCAAGGAGAAAGCCCGCAACACCACTGTGGTTATGCATTGCGGTGGAACCTGCTAGCATTGACCATGGGTGATACTGCGCTGCAATTCAGTGTAGCATTGCATCCAAACCTTACTGCGTGTAGAACAGTTCTCTCCTGTAGACAAAGTTGCGGAGCCTCGACAGGAGAAAAATCATTTGTAAATTTACAGTTATCATATTGATACATATATTTCATAATTAGCTGTACAATTACAGCACTTACGTTTTACAGCCAATGAAAATCTGTTTTTGAGCTGTATACTGGAGCCCAAAACATTGAAATACAAAGATGAATTTTAGAAAATTTCAGAACTCTTCAAGTCTACCTTTGATGCTTATGAACAATTAATAGTCTCTTATACTTCCTGAACATCAACCACCAGGGATTTCTTCAGCATTAATGAAGTGTAAAGAAGTGCAGGGTTTGATGCAAATAAACATTAGTTGATACAAATAACACACTTTATCTCAAGTAAACTAGTCATGATGCCTGGGAGTCCCTGACCCAGGAATGGTTCAGCAATAATGAAAAGTAAAAAATTGCAGGGTCTGATATCCATGAACTGAAATTATATCAAATAAAAACATAATTTTGTGTGATGATTCCTAATGGTTCCCTACCTAGGAATATTATGGATGGAATGGAAAAAATATGAGGTTTCTCCTGTTTTTGTCAGTTCTTGCATCACAATAGATCTTATTTCAGGCTCCAGGTGTTAGTCTAAGAAGGCATCTGTGTTAGGAAAGTTCCCTGGAGGTTTTTGCTCACTACCCAATAGTGAGGCTATCTTATCTCCCTTGATGGTTTTCCAGGCTAGGAGGCTGATTTTTATCATGTTTATATGTGGCATGACGACAGATTGATAGATACCATGAAGACATAATCAAACGGAAGAAGGAATTCTTGTTTAAACATCAGATGGTGACATGACCCGACTCGACCTTGCTTTCGGCAAAATCATTACCGTTGTTAGTCATAGCTATAGGTTATATTATTATTGTCTTGAGAGCTGAGAATGCTTTTCTTAAACATCAGATCTTTTAATTGTGTGTTTTTGTGATGAAGGAATCTTTATTCTAACATCAGCTGGTGACATGACCTGACCCAACCTAACTCTTGGCAAATCATTGGTTGTTAGTCATAGGTTTAATTATCTTTGTCCAATTATCTTAGTTCTGACAATGTTAAAGTTTTTTGGAATCTTTGGAATTGTGTTTTGTTTTCAGAAGAAGGTATCTTAGTCTAACATCACCTGATGACATGACCTGACATGACATGACCTTTTTGTAGAATGTTGAATGCTGTTTGTAGAATCTTTATAGTTGTTGGGCATGTGTACAATCTTTTTTGTTTTATTTTGAGAACAGAGAATTTTAGGTTTCAGAACATGACTTGTATTTGAAGAAGAAGAAATCTTCATTCAAACCATTGTTGATGACATGACCTGATGACCATGGCAAAATCATTATTGTTTTTAAATTGCAATCATTTTCTCACATTTTTAGTCCTGAGAATGTTAAGGTTTTCAAGGACATGGGATCTGTTGACATTTTTTACGCGTGTCTGGAATCGGTTATTCGAATAATGTAACAGTAAAAGATTTGGCTTAACAAAAAAGAAATGCACCTTATATTTTCCTTTCCAGTTCCCCTTAGTACCAATTTAGACAAGCTTTCTTCTCCTCCTTGTAGATCACAGTAAATCTTAAGCCATGTGCACAAATGGGGTGTTTGTTCCTTGAGTTAAAGCCAGTCTTATAACAAAGGAAAGTTGTCCATGACGGCAAGCATGCCCTAAAGATATTCATTGATGACTAAACCTAATCGTCTTTATAACATTGTAGATACAATCATTGATACTGATTATTGTGACTATATAGGTAAATATAAATAGGTATATAGGTAAAGATGTCGGTATAAACTGGGACCGTGAAGCAGGGCACTGAAGATATAGAGATTATTTACCAGGAGAGGTGTCACATGATTGAATTGAATGGGTGTTATAACTGTTGTTATACTGAAGTGAGAGTGAGGTTTATAGAAAAAGTAAAAAAGATTTTGCAAACTTTTGTCATTTGCAAATTTCTGAGTTGAACAATTTTTTAATTTACATATCTACTCCATTAGAATTGCAAGGAAATACCCAGAAATTGGTCCCCTGTGACTAAACTTTACAGTAACTAATGTCACAAACCTTTGTTTTATTACATCACAGAAGATAAAATACAGGATCTCAAATCAAAACAATGCCAAGAAAACTCGTTATGTGCACATATTAAAAATACTTCCTCAATAATGTTTAACCATATGGGTAATATTAATTTGAGCTTGTGGAATGACTGACATAATTGACTTGATTAAAAATATTTCCAACTATGTATGTAATTTATGAAGACGTAATAACAGGATTCATATTGTTCATTTGCTGTATGAGTGCAAAATATAACGTTATCATAGAAATGTTTACCTTTGTTTTATAATTCCTTTCATCCTTAATTCCTATATGTTATGCAATTTCATGACACCAGTTACATATAAATCAATGTTCTTGCTCAAATATCATATTAAGTTAATGATTCTAGTAACATGTTATGAAAGTTTATATATTCACAACATAACTGACCAGTTTGAAAGGTATATAAGCACATGCTTCAAAACATTGTTGGTATTTGAGATAAAGAGGTTCCACATAAAATCTTGCTCTTTTTTAAAAATGTATCTGTTATATATCAAATTAATGGATTACCAATTCGATAATGGACCATCCAAACTAACATATGCAAGTTCATGATACATAAGAATATTTTACAACGAAATATAAAATCATTTAAAAATATTCAGTCTTTTGCTCTGAAAGTTCTATAATATTGCTAACAACTTTAATTACAGTGTTCCTATAAATCATCACATTGTACAATTTTACAGCCAATATCAAATTATACCATATATTGCTGCAGATAATAAAATCTTACAATATTTCATAACAGATAAAGTGCTGGATTACTATTTTCACACTAAATTGTGCAAGTGCAGAAATAAAACTTGCAATAAATGTAACAACATACAAAACTGTTTGATGACACAATCTTAAGGATCGATCATCAAACTGATCAATGTTCTCTCTTAAAGGCAGAATCATTTCTCTCAAGCGATGATCATACAAAGTCAATAAGTGACAAGACCAATAAACTGGAACATCCCATAAAGACAACTTGCAAGGCTCAGTTAAATTGGGTCTATATACAGCCCAGCTGAGGCTCAGCATTTAAGAGTTGGGCGACCCCACAACAACCTAGTAAATGATTAACCAGGACTCATTTAAGCCACACACAGTCACTTGGCAGACATGGGGTTAAGTGCTTCCACTGACCAGGGGTCATTCTGTTTCCAGAAAACTGACCATGATGAGTTTAAAAGGCATAAATGACCTCTTGGATTCATTTATCTAGAAAGGCACTTCTTGCAGTTTCATCGCCACCTGAAGGAAATTAAATGTTTATCCTTTTGCCTCTCCCCATGCATGGTCAATTTTACTTACTGTACATTAATTTTCCACAATCATCATTCCAGATGTTCAATACGGATATCTGAGAAATAATTATGAAAGGATAAAAATGTTTAAAATTTCTTAAGATGGAATTTCAGAAACTTGTAAAGAAGAGCAGGTTTTATGCAATGAATGCAACATTTTCATTAATGTTGTTAGTAGATTTTTTTCTGACTTTCCTTTGCCTACAAATATTTCAAATATATTTTCTATTGGTTATTGTGATTACTATTCCCTGTTCAGTTTTATGCTTTTATAATAGAGATTTAAAAGTAGGACTAATTTGTGTCACATTGGTAGACCCAGAGTCAAGAACTTTCTCTGACCAAGGGTCATTTTATGGGGTTGTGTCTAGAAAACTGACTATAATGAGTTTAAAGGACAAAATTGACCTCAAGGATTCTTTCATCTTTGAGACTGTTCCTGCAATTACATAGAACCTGAACTAAGGTGAAGGTTTCCTATCGCATCTTCATGTGGTTAATATTTACTAATTGACATCCAGCTTTAACAAACTTCATTGCAGATGTTCAACAATGATATTTGAGAACTGATCAAGCGGGAAAAAGATTATCTTCTTTGAAGGCATAATTGTAGTTTTTTTAAGTTAAAAAACATCAGCACATTTACAGCTTGTCATTGGCATCGAATGTGACACTCAATGATGGTTTTTTTTTCTTATTCATATTTTATCATTTACATTCTAAGTATTGGGGTAAGGTAAGGTGATTTTGGGTTTAACACCGCTTTCAGGAGTATCTCACTTATATCATGTCTGCTAGTATTTTTGCATGTAGAAAGCCAGCAAAGCCATTGTTGCCATGTATTGCAGAGAAACCTGCAAGCATCGTCCAGAACTAGCGAACCATGGGTGGCACTGTGCTGAAATTCAGTGTAGCATTGCACCTAATTAACTGCATGTAGATCAGTTCTGTACTGCAGACAAAGTTGCCGAGCACCTGGTTAAAAGCGAACCCCCAAATAATTGGGATATCATTTCAATTGAGCATTTCTTTTTTTCTGAGCAACTTTTTAAGCTGTCAAAGGGATGGATTTAGATAACATATATCAGCATTCATTCATCGAAGAAATCAGAGCCCAAAATATTAGAGTATTAATTCATTACATTTTTTGGAAAGCCCATTTCCCTTCAAGTCAAATGCAGGAAAAATACATTGATGGCAAATTGAAAACATGGTGACAGACTGATAAAGCTTGATCATCGCTGACATGTACATGTACATCGCTGACTTGTACATTACTGATGATGCACTTGATTGGCATATGACCCATGTCAAACATATTTACATTATATATAGCGCTGATGGCATCAGTTTGGACTCTGGTTGAAGGTCACTCAGGACATTTTGTGTTTCTCTTGGTGCCAAATAATGCTTGTAACATTGTCATGGACTGTCTTAGAGAAATGGTATAATGTTTGTAAGATTAGTATTGCCTTGGCCTGTCCTAGAGAAATGTTAATTACTGCTTGTGACATTGTCATGGACTGTCCTTGAGAAATGCTATCACGCTTGTATCATTGTCTTTGACTGTCCTAGAGAAATGCCATTATACCTCTAACATTGCCATGGACTGTCCTAGAGAGTAATGCTTGTAACATTTTAATGCTATCATGCCTGTATCGTCGTATAGAGAATAGCTATCATACTTGTAACATTGTCATGGACTGTCTTAGAGAACATAAAAATGTTTGTAACATTGTCATGGACTGTCCCAGAGAAATGATATAATGCTGGTAACATTGTCTTGGACTGTCCGAGAAAACATAAAAATGCTGGTAACATTGTCTTGGACTGTCCTAGAGAAATATAAAAATGCTTGTAACATTGTCTTGGACGGTGCAAAAGTAACTTAATAATGCTTCTAATAATTGTCTATGAGATGTAACAATGCTTATAACATTGTCTTTGACAAGCTGCCAGAAAAATGCAATAATTGATACTTATAACATTATCTTGACAGTGAAAATGTCATAAGGCTTATTATATTGTCTTGTACATGTAATGCTGCTTATAACGTTGTCTTCAACATGTAATAATGCCTATAACATTGTCTTGAAATGTCTCAAGAGTAATATCATATAGCTGTAAGATTAATACTTGTCTTAAGGACGACTGACAGATATGATATTCACAACTTCTGAATCCTCATCAAATAGCTTTGAGCTATGTTTATGATATCAAGATATTTATTGTATAATCAAATTTCTTTGGAAAGTAGGCACTTGACATTTTCAAAATCTCTTTTTGATTTTGAATTTAGTGGATATAAAGGTTAAATTACAAAAGAAGTTTCAAGAATGAAAAGCACTGGCCTTGTGATAGATTTGCAAATATCAAAATATAAATTACTATATTGAATTGACATGTAAACAATGTGCCGACATTGTCATTAACAAAAAGAAAACAAGTTGTTTTATTTATCATGTCAATCAGCTGATTGTATGGCTTGATTGAATTCACAAAAAAATTTTAGAAATAAATTTTTGTTTGATGACAAGATACTGTAGTGATTATTGTAGATAGAGATTATATTGAGATTAAATCCCGGTAGCTCTAGCCTTTGGATGAAAATTAACACAAGGAAGCTCATCAGGGTCTTAGTGACACTGGAATACAAAAAGCTTATCTCCTGAGCCAAAAAATGAATTTCATCGATTTAGTGTTTTGGACATCAGTCGGAGCTATGAAAGGAGAATAAACGTCACATCAAAATGATAGGATCAAATGATCACTGTTACCAGATTATGAATAATATTCATAAAACCAGCATAAAGATATCATTCATATCTCATAGAGGAGATACTTTTTTATTGATATGTCAACAGAGACCCATAATGATTTTGTATTTTCCTTTGTGAATAGGAACATTAATTAAAACCTGATAAATATATTTTTGAAATTTTGCTGGATTAATCTAATCTGAAATATCACTCAGAAATCTGAAAGACAACAAAATTTATTTATCTGCTTAAATACCTAAATTATGATAAGTCCCCAAAAATATCAAAAATCAAAAATCTGAAATACTATGAATAAGCATAACAACAAATTCTAAATTCTAGACAGACATTTGATGTTTAGTGGCTACACTAATCAAGATTCTGGATCGAACGTGTAGTAAATCATTCGCAAAATGTGTGCACATCTCGATAACACTGACTGGACCCTGCTAAATTGATGAGAATAATTAATTAAATCACTGGTCCTCATAGAATCCTGTCCAAATATACTGGATTATATCTAAAATCTATATGGTAAGTTGCAGCCGAATAGACTTGTATTACTATGTATGTATGGTTGTCTGTCCAGTTATTGAAGAGCACATCCTAGACGGACTGCCATTTGATTAATTAATACTCTCCTAATATCGTGGAATATTGTCAGTCTATAAGGTGTATCATATCTCTAATACCTTTCACAAATGATTTTGATTTTGATTATTTTTGATTAATAGTCGTCTGGTGTTATTTGGTTAATGCCAACAATGTGTAGCATATTACCTGTCTTTTGTATGTAAAATTTCTTTTTTGATTTTTGTTGAATTTACAGAATATTATAAATAAATAAATATATCTATCTATTTATATATATTTATTTATATTCTTCATATTATTTTGTTAGCTACAATCTATAACAGATATAGCCTATTTCTTATCTTTTGAATATAGAGTTCTTTTTTAATATTATATTATTAGAAAATTATTATGGCTAGTGTGAATCTATAGCATGTATCACATATTTCACTGGTCTCATATGAACAAGATTTATAGTGGATTTTCAAAGATATTACCAAATTTCATTCCCTAAACTTTTTAAATTTTTGCTGATTATTGAAAAATTTAAAAGACTATTGCTTTTAAGGATACTGAAATTCGATTGACTTTACTACAGCCTTCAAAGCAAAGCAGAAGAAGATTAACATACTCAGTCAAATCAGATACCAAGAAGTATTAAATGCAGGCTTTTAGTGTTCATTTTAAACTCAATTTAGATATCTTTTCATTTTGGTGGTTTTTCATCGTAAATACTCTATCAAAAGTCCTTGAAAGACAATTTCCTGCAACTTTGAGAGCTATTTGCTTTTTCATGTCACTTTTTGGAAATTGGGAATTAAAAAAACTGGATTTGGCAGCAAGCAAACACTGGATATGGCCCGGTGAGGCTCTAAATGACAAGTTGGAGCATCTTTCAGAAGCTATTACAGCGAGTGTCCACCTCGTAATGTCATCTTGCGGCTCAACTTAATAACCAGCCGAGGTCCTGCTTTCATCTTGCCACCTCATTTTCACCAAAGTTTGTTTTGTTTAATAACCTCCATTCGATGCTGATCTAGAAACTGCTTAACAATGTGATTTTGGACTCGATCCTCCTGGGCATCATTGGTTAACAGACTGATCAAACTGTTGGGGACAATTCTTGGGAACATTCGGGGGAACAATTCTTACTTTTGTGGTCCTTACTGCATGCAAGAAGTCTTTTCATTCCGAGACGAGGGTTAGCAAATATGGAGGATGTTATTTTGTTAGTCGGTGTTCATTTTCAATCAACTTGGTGTTCACATAGTGAAGTAGAAGTACGTTGTGACAAACTTGCACACTATGTTGAGTGGGTGTTTGGTTGCTTCGGTAGAATGACATAGATTCAGATCAATGGTAAATTTTCATTGTCAAAAATTGACAGGAAATGCTCGCCCATTTATCTAACATTATACTAAAATATTTGTTTCTGAAAAGATAATACGTTTGTGAACTTTACCATACAGCTTGTAATCCAATCACATGATTGGCAATGTATGCTGATGATTAGAGACATTTGACACATTACAAATTTACTATGTTTTATCAGGGACAATAAAATGTTATCAGATAATTCTTATGGAGAGATTGCAATGAGAAAAAATGGGCAACTTGTAAGAAATGCATGCGAAAAGGTGATCTGTGTCAGTGAAATGTACCGAGCATTATGCAATCTCATTTCAAGATAGGGCATGGCCACGGCATCCTGTGAGCTGGGATTGGTGCTAGAGGAGTCAATATAGATGGTATCAGGCTGTAATACTCTCCCAGTGTTTTGTCTGTATCAGATAAAGGAGATTTTCATCATACAGCTCTTTCCTCTTATATGTACACAGAAGTGCCTGATGGCAGATAGTTATTGAATAATAATCCACAAATTGACTATCACATATACAGATATCGGATTAGCTTACAACGGAACTGAGATAATCCTGTGTTTATGGCATTTCAAGTTCCACCGATGACGCTTCCTTTGTTTCGTATCTGAATTCATATCTCTTCTTGCGGAAATCCTGCGAATCAATTATTCATAAATGATGTTTTGTCTTACTTTATCTGATGACACGACATGAGCTGTAGTGAAGGTCTTCACGAAGAGTTCATGCAAAGGGGGTCATGTATTTCTGTAAGGTTTAATGGAGAATATCAACTGATTTTTTTAATTTGTCCATATCAAAGAAGGCTTATTGGATTTGAACACCTGATGAAAAAAGATAACCAAATATACCGATGTCTGAAATAAGCTTGAAAAGTAACCAGCTCAAAAGCATTATTTTGCAAATATTAATGTAAAAAAATAGCTCTTTCGGGCACATTTCATATTCAGCATAAACCTATGTTATCTATTATACAAATTAGATTTAAATGAAATGCTAAAAAATAATCATGTCAATCATTAGAAAACTAGTTTTTTTAAGAGCTAGATTTCACAACTGTTCTACTGTTGTATTTTATCACTGATTTTGGGAAAAACCACTTTTAAAGTCATAATACCTGTATATTTGCCACACAGAATGGCCGGTCATTAATCAATTCATCTACAAATTACTTAAGGCAAGCATGCAGCTAGAGGAGAGATGAACTCGAGTCCCAAGTCAATAAAGCCACAAACCAGTCTCAAATCTTACTATAACATCAACACTTAATCCTCTTAAGGTTACCTTCTTCAAACCCTAAGACTGCCAGGGAAAATAGGTTTCGGTAAGGTAGCTTAAAGTCTAGGTTTTCATTTCTTTGATTTTTGTAATGGATCGGGCTGTTGAAGTATCTGGTTCCTCTACACAGCAGAAACAATTTAAGGTGAAAGTTGAAAATAAACTAAGGAATTATACTTATGAAAACATCTTCATGTCAAAAATATATTAAACTCTATTATTATTTTTTTAGCTAAGGTTTTGAACTTACACCTGGTGAAAAAAGGTAGTAGATTAAGACAGGTGAAACTTGAAATTCCTGAACAAGACCATTGACAGTTTATGATATCTTCGATATCAAAGACAATGCATGACTTATATGAGAAAAAATGTTACAATGGAAAATGTAATATTTATCATGTTTTAAGTCAAATGGTAAATTCACATGTGTGGGTAAAGATATTCAAAGTTTGTTCATTCAGGAATGAAGTAAGATAAATTGAAATGGCAATTTCAGTTTTTTTAAATATTGGATAGAGTTGGGACAAGGAGATCAAAGAAAATACATCACTGGAAGTAAGTGTTCTAATGTAATATAAGTCAAAACACTAAATTCTATATCTGGGTATGAATATTCAAAGTAAGTTACCTTCGTTCGGCATACTGAATTCAAAATGCTAAATTCAATTATCTTACAGATCAAAGAAATTGGGACAAACGGAAGTTAGCGTTAACTATTTTGCAGGATGTTTAACCTGCCGGCAATGTTCTGACGTGAGAAAATACTCTCATGATAGAAATCACCTAGCTTGAGGTCAGGAACATAATAATGTATCTTTGTAACACCTTTAGAGTCTTTCATTCTTGAAAATGGCTCAAAAGGGGTAAGTCCTATCTTTGTTTCATATATACGAATTGTTGGTAATATGATAACTCTTTGTAATTGAACTCATTTGGGAATATAGTAAATTTGATAAAGTGGAGGTTAGGGGGGGGGGGGGTGTTTGAAAAGGCTGGGGGGGGATCACAAATTAAAATCAAATTATCTTACAGAAACTTCAAAAGAAGGGGTGGGTGGATGGGGGTTCCATGTTTTGAAAAGGCTGAGGGTGGAGTTCACCCTGGGTATCATAAATTCAAATTTACTGTTGTTATCTTATATAATTCAAAAGTTTTGGGGAGGGGGGGGGGGGGGGGGTGGTGAATCCCCTGGGGAAGGGTGGAGGGAGATGGAAGTCCCTGAAACCCCCCAGCATCAACCACTAGAACTTGAATTGATAATAGGTAGGTAATTAGCATGAGACACTCTATTTTATTGAGTTAATTTGATGTTGGTGAAGTAAATCTCATAAAAGTGTTGATGTTAGAGGGGTAGAGGCTGCTAATGATAACGAGATGTCAGGTAACGAGGAAATCTAATTAGTGTTCTGTTTTATCTTATACACAGGCACAAATGATAAGAGAGAGTGAAGGATGAGATAGGGCAAGGGGTGATAAATGTTATCCGAATTGTTGAGAAACAGTTGTGTAAATGAAAACAAATTCTTTAGATATTAAAAACTTCTATCTTAATGTCCAATCAAGGCTTGCCATGATGAATAGCAATGCTGAATGGCCTCACTTTGGATTATTTTTCTACTTATAATGTAAACTTTTTAGGGCATATGTTTAAATGTAAACAAAACTATCAATATTTTTAACATGGTTCAACTGGATTTTGGAAAAAAACCATGTTTAAATAACAGGCATGTATAAACAGGAATGAACCTTTGAATGTCATTAAAAACCCTGACAGAATTGTTCTGTGTATGTATATGGGTATTTGCTTGTGGTATGCAATGTCTGCTTTGATGATCAGTTTAAAAGTTGACCATCAAACAAGACAGTGAACTGTTTGAGTGGCATTCTAGAAGTTGTCAGTTAGAGGAAGACAACTTCTTTATTGTACTCATAGTGACATTTTCGAAACCAATACCTAAACGTTGATATCAGTGCAATAAAGAAGTTGATATTCCATGATATTCCTTGTCCTCAATGAAGAAGACAGTGTTTATGAACATAAAAATATATTGCTGAATGACATTTGAATCAAAGGTAGATTTATTACTTTTCACAGGATATATTGTTATGTTCATAAACACTCCATTAAAGACAAGAATTTTAAAGGACTTCTTTAATGTATGTACTGATAGCAACGTTTCAGTAAAGGTTTTGAAACATCGAAAGGTAATATTTCTACAACAATTCAAATGTCATTCAGCAAGTGATAAGATCAAGTAGATCTCACCAATATTTGACACGTTCCTAATGTTTAAAGGTAATGACAGTACTAAGTTGAGAAGAATTACTTTCAAACAACTTCTACATGAAATAAAAATGCATCTACTGAATAAAACATACCACTAAACCTACACAAATGTTCATATTAGCATTAATAAAATATTACTTTGTTCCAAAAGAGATTAGCATTGTAAAATTTATTCAATATAAATAATACAAAAATTATGAATTGTTAATTGTCTAATCATATAGAAAGTTTTTAAATACAAAATACTTTGATTTAAAAAGTTTATATTTTATCGCAATTTCAACAAATCCGATTTCGTGGGAGAAAATATCATACTCTGTGTTGGGCCTCCATAGAAATGTTGTTCATTTCATGTCAAGTCATCTAAAACAAAAATTTATGCTAGGTAAGTACTATATCCAGACCGGAAGTACCACATCGGTCAAGTTCAGAGGCTGGAGAAGCATGCTACCAAGTGTTGGATTATCAGTTTGAGTTAGAAATTGGTATATTTTGTCGCTGAAGTGCGAATGCCGATAGGGTAAGGTTAATTAACAGCTAATTATGCAAAAACACTAGGGTTTGGCATTTCACTGTTGTTAAATATGAATGTATCAATAACAGAAGATTCGATTATGTTGAAGCCGCAAATGCGGAAAATCGTTCTAAAAGAGACATTCACATATATTCTGTTATAGCTCGATTGACGTATAGGTTTATAGCTCGAACGAACTACCATAGCTAGATCGACCTATTATAGCGGCCATCCCCGACCTTTTAAAGCTTAACTGGATGAAGTGTGTTGTCCCAAAAGAGAAATGAACTGGATGAATCCAAATATAATCAAACTGTGAGGTAAATGAAGCAAGTTAAGACTGGCTGAGCGATAGAGTTTTCGCAGGTGAGCAGAGATCGTTAATGACCAACACGACCAGGTAAAAATAGCCCAGTATTAACACGATGATGGCAGGGTGGCAATGTCTGTCCTATTATTGGCGGATAAAGTTAATTAAACCACAAAGAGCTTGGACTTCAATTAAGGTCAAGAGAACAGCTATATTGAAGTGTAGTGAGGGCAAGCTGAGGTTGTTTTCTTTTCTATGAGCATAGGCTGATGGGAGACACGTACAGATGATTGAAAAAAGTGAACTGAACTGAAAATATTTCTGAAAATATTCTAAAACTATTTCTGAAAAAATATCTTGAAAAACTTTCTGTAAAAATATTTTGGAAATATATCTGAAAAAATATCTTGAAAATATTTCTGAAAAAATATCTTGAAAATATTTCTGAAAAAATATCTTGAAAATATTTCTGAAAAATATCAAGAAAATTCCTGAAAATACACTAATTAATATACTAAGTTCCCTAATATTGATGCGATAGTTAATTATCATAAAGGCAATTATCTCAAAATCTGAATGTCTAATCTGACTTATTTGGTTGATAGCAAGAAGATCTTGACCAATGGTGCCTTTGTAATGCAGCATTTTTATATAAAATCTCCATTTTTTAAAGCTAAATCAGATTGTATCAGGGAATGGAATTGTTGCTTTTATTAATAATATCATAGTATTGACTGGATGGTGACTGAAAACATTTTTATTACTTGCTCTGATACATGTTAGCATCAAGTCTTCACGACCACAATTACATCATTACTTACTTTGACCAGAAATCATCTGGAATCTTTCAGGGCTCTAATATATTGTTACAGTTTAAAATCAAACTCTGTAAATAGGAGAGCTTATTTCAAACAGAGTCTTAAACCAAACCAGCAGGTCTGATTCTGATGTTTCTGCAGACAATGCTTGACCAATCCTCCAAAATATTTCATTGTAAGATG
Organism: Phorcus lineatus; assembly: GCA_921293015.1. Taxonomy (NCBI): domain Eukaryota; kingdom Metazoa; phylum Mollusca; class Gastropoda; order Trochida; family Trochidae; genus Phorcus; species Phorcus lineatus. The sequence goes on along the minus strand of OV121095.1, from coordinate 12,264,241 downwards.
TCAGTCTCAAATTTTTAAAGAAAACTTCATAGAAATTGTTACTCAACAGTTTCAAATTTTATCAAGCATATACACCATGGTATTTCTTTATTAGTTTGATGGTTTAACATTTCGCCCAAAATATAAAAATATAAGATTTTCACAATCTAGATGGCAGATTTTTAACCTAAAAATGTCAGTCCGCCATTTGTTTAACCCTCTCTCAGCAATGGGCAGCAAATGCAGCCTTGATTCCATGATAGTTAAAGGAGCTGCCCAGAATTCCCTGTTTAGAGCAGCAAGAATTGAGGTCCATCAGGGCAATGACCACCAGCTACTCTGAAGTCTTCATTAGAAGGAAGAGCAAGTGTGTGGAAGGTGGGACAGGTATATCTGGATTGCCAGCGGTCATTTCCTTCCATCAAGATAGAACACTATAATTTGACCCCCTTATTGCTAACTAGGCCAGGGGAACTAAACCAAATCAAGGTTGATAAGACAAGAGCCTTCTGGCCAGGCATTAGAATTTTTGTTTCAACAGGCTGCAAACTGTTTAACCCAGAATTGTAGGTAACCTAATAGAGGAGGTGTTCATTGGTTTAACTGGTGTTACAAGGTCTGTCTGACTGATGGACTGGTTCTCTGACTGGCAAGACTCCTGGTTACTGAAATCTGATAACAGTCAATTTGACGATGAACATTGCTAGTAATTACATTAATGCTATTTTTTTAATTATCAATTATTTAGTTAATTAAAGTTCCTCTTGACCTGTTAAGTCTCTTAGATAGAAAATAACACTTAAGCTGATCATTTGATTGGATCAATAGATAACTATTCTCTAATCCTTAAGCAGTGATATTTTTCATGTGCATGTATCACTTTTCCCTGAAGCAAAGATTGTTTCATTTTGTTACCGAATTTTGTTATATTTTGTCATACAACCATTGTGTTTTCTGTCAGTAAGCCATTTTCTGACTTTTTTCATGACAAGTCAATGGAATAGAATCACTTATAAAGCAGTTATTACACTGAATTGTGACTATTACAAAACTCAAGCAAATTTATTAAAACTCATAATCTTTATTCATGCTTGATTTGTAAGTCATTGGTCACACTTCCTCAAATCTATCTTTATATATGGTGAAATCACAGGAATTAACAGAGAAATCATTTGGAACTGGTCATTGATTGAAGGTGTGCTCTATAGAAATATTACCACATATCAAGAAAATGCCTGGGGTTGCTTCTACAATATGAGCTTTGTTACAAAAAAGACTTTATACTATACCGTAATAGTAAATAATACTATTATACTACATATTTATATAAATATGGGATAAAAATATTAGCATAGAGATAATTTCAATATGTGCAAATATGCAAAAAATCTCACTTGAAAAGAAGGCAATATAAATCTAACGATTTCACGGTTAATAATCTCTATTCATTCATAGACTTGCTTAAAAGTGATGGACTCTATTTAGCTAGGAACATTACGAACAATCAACATCTGCAAATCCAAATAGATACCAGAAAAATCGAAAAATTTGCAAATGTAAGATAAAAGGAAAAAGAGGAATGTTCTTATAAAATATAGAAAGAAATATCGCATGATGTTTTTGGTCAATCTTTGCTAGCGATTGCTGGTACCAAACCATAGTTACAGCACAGGCTTCTGTCATCAATCACGGGATATAATTTCCTTGTCGTCCCCACCACTCCATCAAGCGCCTACATGATACGAGGAAGCAAACGCTGTTGTTTTATACACTTCATTATAGCCAACTAATGCGCCACATCCTACCAATCTTAGTTTTTTCTCATCAATAGAACTATGCCAAAAACACACTTGTAGGGGAAGGGATGAAAGCTTAGCCCAAAAAATCAATCTCTGTCTCAAACAGCCAGACTGATGACTTTAATCCTTACAATTAGACGAATAAACTTCAAGAATGGTGAAATTGGCGTCAAGGTGATAGAATAAAAAGATCTTGAAACCTTTTCAGGAGAAAAATGTTTGCATTTTTTTTTAGTACTGTTTAACATGGGCATAATCAAGTATCAACTTAGGTGTCCTGGCTGAGAGGTAGAGTGATGTGATTTAGGATCCTAGCGCTTCTTTCAAGAGTATTTCAATGGCATAAACATTATCAGCATACCATCAGAGGAAAGCCCAAAAACCTTTGTTGCATTGTTTTCAAGTGAAACCTTAATCTACAAATTCCAACTTGCAAAATTACAATAAGAAGACTTTCTCCGATATTGTGCTACTGGCTAAACAAAATAAGCTCTACCGTGCAATTACTGCTATATATTCAATATTGTACACGCAACACATGGCTGAAATATTACAAAAGCAGCACTCAAAAATGACTTGCTCACTCACTTAATATTTTAACTTTAATTGTATGGTCAAGGTGTTCTAGAAATCAAAACAGGCACCCATACAGTGAGCTATCTTGTGACAATGTCTAAAACAATTCAATTTCCTTTCCAGAAAAACATTAATCCAAAGTTAATCAAGAGGTATATTTTGCCTTAAATTTTATGATTAAGCTGTCCCTGATGCCATAATTGACAACCAAGTGATAAACCATTTCATGATAAAGTCCTGAAATTTCAAATAGTTCAATTTCCTTCAAGAAAATGTTAAAAGTAGCTATCACGTGGAATTTTCTACCTAAATTATAAGATCAGCTCTCCCTGAAACCCCAACATCAATCTGATGTGGAAGTATCTGTTGATGAGGTGTTGAGATCACATATCAGTCAGCCAGACTGATACACCTCGAGTTCAAGTGATTCTGAGTGCGAGGTCAGAGATCAGAGAGACCGTGTGGGTTCCTCTGAGGTATCTATCAAGCGTGATGCATTCATAATCTACACCCAGGGAGCTGCAGCCATGCAGCGGAATCTTCTATCTGCCAATGATGCATTTAATTGCTACAAATTTGGAGCCATAAAGCAAATTATGGATTTTAAAAACAGAGAAGCTTTTTGAAGGTGACTGCGTTCCAAGTTTAAATCACTCTGACAGAAGCAATTTTGAAAGGAAATTGTGGTAAAAACATCCCCCATGAATGAAGCTTTACAAAGCCATTATCTCTGTAGAAGACCCAAACATTAAACTGATTTTATGAGAGTTAAATTTCCAATTGCTACAACAACTCCTTTGTACCCAATTACTCTAAAAGCATAAAAAAAAACTTGCATGGTGATTTCAGGTAACTTTGTCTATTGCATTTAACAGCATTTAATGATAATAATGACTTTTTTATTATACTCAGTACATTTGGCTCATTTGTCCTCTCAGCACATAATCCAAGCAGTCATTACATAGTCAGTTTATTCAATATAATGTACACTTACATTCAGTTTCTGAAATGAAGTTTTGTCCAAAATTTTAACTATAGAAAAATGCAAATAACATCATGGGCTGACCATTGCATTTTATTTCTCATGTAATGTAAAACAACATATTAACTTTCAAATGAAATTTAAAGAATAAAATATAGAAAAATATATATAGTATCTAGTCTTTTATATAAACTTCACTTCTTGTGACATTTTGTATATATATAATTCACTTACAAAAGGTTACAGAGATAATAGATATTAACTAGTTCACACAACCATATCATAATTACCTGTTTCTATTAGGTAACAAAAGATAATTTCAATTGAAATAGTTCTCACAGTACATGATGAAAAATATACATATCTATATAAAAAAAAAAGTATATGGCTCTGAAAGTCTCACTCTGTATGTTAAAGGTGTGTGAGCCAATTATTTGAAACCTTATCAAATTTTTTTTTTTTTAAATCGGGATTGGTAGACAGAATGTTCTTGATGCTTAGGACTAGGAGAAGAAACTGGAGCTCCCATCTCTGTAAAAAAGAAGACTTCCCTCATTAGAGTTGCGCCCCCTAAATTTTTCATGATATACTATGTTAAAATTTCTAATCTGAATTTGAATATCTTTCATACAAAAAGAAAAGACATTGAACCCAGTTTTTCAGGAAATATCTGATTTCTGCAAAAATTCATGATTACCAACAAAATGCAAGATGTGGATAATGCTTAACTTACGACCAATTTTATTCATACACTGAGTTATGCATGTTCTAGGTAAGTTAATATGAATATCAAATTTGACAGAAAGAACTCAAAAAGTAATTGGAACTGAGGCGTCCCTAACTACATAGCTTAATAATTTATCATTTTTTTTATCAACTCTTAATTCATTTCAAAGGAGATGAATCTTCTGATTATTGGATAAATCTCCTACTTCAGCATGCAAAACTTTCTGAAACAATGATAAATGACATTGCGGTGATCGGTTCTGTGGAAATCTTTACATCTGAGAAGTTCCCAACTTAATTTAAAGTGACTTGTTACTAGATATATCTAATTTCCCATCATGGCTGAAAGGAAGATGCCGGGACAGTCACATAATGTATCATTAAGTTAATACCACCTCAGGGAAGTAGCATCCAGTGCTTCATGATGAATAGTTGTAGGAAAATAGTGTCCCAAATTGCTATGTCAAATCACGTTAGACATAAACTATGTTTGCCAGACACAACTGCATCATGTTTCTTGTGGAAAACAACAAGTTAAGATAATAAGTAAATTTGACAAGATATTCAAATAAACACCAAATTGATATATATTATGTGAATAGGGAATCCCTTGAAAGCATTAACACCATTTTGATACATGAAAGTCTTTAAATGCCGAAGACAATTTGATAAATGAATTTTTTAACAAAGAGATCAAATTTCAACATCAGAGGTTAACACCACCAAGCCAAGGAGAAATCTAATTTTCTTTTGCAATCCAAAAGCTGAAGCAGGCTCGTAATAAAAACCTCAATAATGAGGTAGACATGCTTTCTCCTGAATGACATGGATGTCATTGCTAGATTGACTCGAGTCATGTTCCTCAACATGAGCACAGTGAGAATGACGTAAATTTATCATCAATATGGCGAGGCTATTCCTTCCAACGCATCTCGTGATAGGTGGTCTCCGTATGCTTCCTCCTCATCTACTTCCCATCATGCATTAGCCTTACACAACCTTGACTAGAGACATTAAAAACATCCTAAATGCAAAAAAAAATATTATCATCATGGAGATACCTTTTGGCCTGGTGATTAGAGAGGAGAGGATGATTGGTTGACGTGTTTCCTCAATGTCTGTCCCAAACATGTTATATACAGCCAATGAGTAATTGTCTGATGGCGGCATTAGAAAAGTTTTTACAATTAAACGGCCAGTTCGACCGGGTATTTTCTGTTCCACAAATATTCGGGAGGGAATTCCCTTTTGCACGCGACACGTAACTTTTTTATATATTCGATTTGTTTTCTATTTTCTGTGTTTACAACTTTTTCATGTTTGGTAATTAGTTGTAATCCGTCCTTCAAACTGAAAAAAATAGCGAAAACAATCGAAGCCACTGACCAGCACTACCAAGGGGCTTAACTCTATTGCGATCATGGCGGCCATTAGATTGTTGTCCGCTGCATGATTGATCTGCGTTGTAGTAACCTTGTAGTTACTTGGATGTTTTGATTGTTGGGGATTAATAATGTAAATAATGTTTGCATAACTAATTATGACATCTCAAATGGCTAAGCTCAATCAATATGACACTGAGGAGAAAAGTGGCTTCGCTCCGGCTTCCCAATATAAACAAAGATTCGTCCAGACTATCGCACTCCAAATTACTCACAGTGCTGCAGTTTTCCGTACATTAAAAACTTTATGTGAAGTAACTTAGATATCTTTCTTAAAAAAGAAGAGTTTTACTATGAGTGAAGTTGTGCGAAGTCGAGGGCGACCGCGAAAGTACGATGGAAATTCGCCTGCGAGACGACAACAAGAGAGAAATGCCAAGCGGATTTATTTGGGAGACCTTGCTCAAAAATGGAAAGACCTGAAATCGGCACTGAAATTTACGGACTTTGAACTGGCAAAGCATTTGCTTGACAACCATGAGTTGACATGTGACTGCAAGTAAGTACAACTGTTTTTACTGTTGTTCACATGATAGGCTAATATAAACATGGTTATTTCTCTGGATGAAATTGCTTTTATCAACATGTCAATTCCATGATTTCATAAAGGAGTGACTGTTTTTGAAAAAAATGAAGGGAACTGTACTGTACAGTAGTTGTCAAAATTTGATGGGCATTGAAAAGATAGGTTCAACCAAAATTATTACTGCATAGTAAGGAAATACACATTTGAAGTTCATATATATCATAATTTTATTTCAGCCATAAGTAATACTAATTGAAACGAATAAATAAATATAATTCAAGTATTATTGTAAGAATTCAATTTTAATGCTGGCATATATTGTTTAGCATTTTAGAGCTTATCATCTCCAACTTTGATAATATTGATGAAACTGAATGTCTTTCATGTCCTTTTCCTTATAGTCCATATATGTATACTAACTGATTCAATTATTGTTGTAATTTGCAGTTCCAAAACAGACCTGCCAGCACCTGAGATGCTGGGGGATCCGTGGGACAGAACCCCCCAACAAGAATGTCTCAAGCTCCCAACAGTGAGCACACCTCAGAAAAACCGAGATTTGGATATCATATCAAATGTTGCTGGTGGGTATTGACATTTTCAAAGGTATAAAATACAATATAGATGCTAGAGAGGTCTTTCCTGATATCAAGCATATATCAATAACATTAATTTTAAACAGTTATGAATATCTGAGATTTGCTGAGGATATATTTCACTCCCATCAATTATGTCATATAAGCATTGTTTGATGATGTCAGGGCCTTCGGCCTTGTTCACAACACCAGAGTTTTGTTTAGATGTCAGAGCGTTCATTGATACTATCAGAGCTTTGTTGCTTTTGTTCAGTTTATTATTTTCAACAGATCTCAGTAATTACCTCTGAATTACCTCCCAATTTATGATTTAGTTTATGGTCCTTACAGAAAGTATGAACATGGAGATGTTTATTACAGAAATTCTGTTTCTATGCCCTTGACAGAAATTAATTTTTTATGAATCTATATATGGCCATACATGATTATATTACCTAATGATCACCTAATGATTTCTAATTTTCAGATCTGTCATTGATATCTATGCCGAGTTCTCCTACCAGTGACATGCAAACTGACGATGTTCCTACATCATGCAATGAGTATGTTTATGTTACAAATCTGGAAATATTCCTATTGTCAATTGTATTGTTCACATGAATTCACATAGATTCTGCATGTGGATATACTTATCCCACATCAAGATTCCGTGTCCCCCAAAATCAGAACTTGTAGCAAAACAAAAATCAAGGTTCTAGAAACATGATCAGATCAATTGAAATAATGAAACAAATAATTTGCTGTCTCTCAAACTTTATTAAATTTGTTTAAAAGTTTTTTCATGTACATGGTCGTCAATGTAGTTGACATATTGAAGTGTTGTAATAATATCACATTTTATGTACACATCCACATTCAAGATATATCTGGCTGTCCGTAGTTATTTTCATGAAACATTATCTCATTGTATAAAAATATTTTTATACTGTGGTTTCATTGTATATGATTAAAAGTTTGTTCATGTATATGGTCGTCAATGTAGTTGACATATTGAAGTGTTGTAATAATATCACATTGTATTGACACATTCAAGATATATCTGGCTGTCAGTAGTTATTTTCTTGAAATAATGTTGATTATCTCATTGTATAAATTTTGTTACACTAGTTTTATTATATATGATATAGGTCATATACAAAACATATACATGTACATCAAAAGAAAATGATATATTTAACATTACCACATGGTAACTCGTAGCTGTGAACAAAATGTCCTATTATAAAATTGTGCTTCCATAACATAACCTGTTCAATGCTGAGCTCACCTGAGAATGAATATACATGGTCTGGGTTTAATTACATATTAAATATGAATAAGCTTGTGTATGTACATGTGCTGTTGTATTACATAGACTGAACATGATGAAATCTACCTTTGTCTTACTTTTTATACACAACAATCTGTCCCAGACAAAATCCATGACATAATATGATCATGTTTTATGTGCACATTTAGCGATCATTTATGATAAAGTTGTTTTATAAATAGACCTGTAAATCTAGCTCAGGACAGTGTATGCTAGCTTTATTTATTGATATATTTAGATGTTGTGGTTTTATTACACATAGGAGATGTGAATAAATATATATACGTACACAGAAAAAATCATTAACTTTGTAAGAATATGCAAGTCCTTTGAATAATCTATTCTTATATACATATGAAGATTAATACATATATACAAATGAAGATTCTATTCTTATATACATACGAATAAATAAAAAAGTTGACACTCCATAAAATGTCTTGTCTTCACTGTACTACCAACTTCTAGAATACCATTTTATCACATTTGTTGTGCATGATAAAATATCCATGTACTGGATTCAATTATATTTGATGGATCACATCTATTTTTGGCTACTCTTTGTTTGAACATAACAAATTAAATAAGAGGCGCTGAACGAAAGCCTGTGTATTGTCCATCTGTAGAGGGGTAACGTTGTCTGATTGCTAAAACCACGCATGAAGGGACAACTTTCCTTTGTCCAGCACGCAAAACACCGTATGTCATCAGGATGAATTGTCTGTATGCTGTGTGTCGAAACATACGATTATTTCTCACATGGTCGTAGGCATATAAATCGTTCCTGTAGGCTCCGGCTGCGTCGAGAACATCTTCATCCATAACAACACGATTGAACTTTTCTTTAGTTGTAACACACTGTCCTCCCCTCTTTACACAACACCTGTTCTCGGCTTCTGTGGGCATTGGCTTGCAATTCCCACAATGACACCACCTAACTGGAGCTTGGTCTGCAGGGGGCTGGGGATCCGGATCATCAAAGGCTGATACTGCTGTCTGAAGTGCTGTGTCATCCCGCAAGATCATCTTAGTCAGTAGCTCCCTTTTCGCTACCTCGTCCAAACCGTCAATGTACTTCTGCAATTGTAATATCAAAATAAATACAAAAAATTCAAGAATCAGATGTTGGTAATGGTAATGTACTGACCAAGGTTTGCATTAATCAATTCGATGTCACAATTGATTATGAGCTGGGATAATTGATTTGACACTCGTCTTTGTTGAGAAATATCATATACAATAACATGTGTACATGATAATTAATTCCTAAAACTTACACATATAACAATTGAAAGCAACTTACTACTCACAGATGTGAGAAATTAAAACTGATAATAGGTTACCTGGACTTTCAACAAGCTTTCAGGTGTTAGTTCCGAGGTGGTAGATGTAGGCTTGGCAGATGTCTTGGCCGATGCAGGCTTGGAAGATGTCTTGGCCGATTTCTTGGCTGATGCAGATGCAGACTTGACTTTAGATCTTGCAGGTGCAGGTAGTTTTGAAGACGCTGGCTTGATTTTGGAGGCGGTAGAAGGAATTGGTATTTTCGATTGTTTGCGGACTTTGGTGGGAATCTCTGGTACATCCAGCGGTAGAAACCTCTGCAAACAGGATCATAATTTTAGATATAGTCACTATTAACGAAAACATATATCTTAACTTCATTTAGGTTAATTCTGTTGAAGATGCTTTTTAAATATGCCAATATGCTATATGTTATTGTCCAAATCAAATATATAGGGCAATATATAAGATATAACATTACATTAATATAACCATGTATCATGAAAAAACAAACCTTTCTCTGCCTATAGTTTCCTTCTTGGTTCCTCACAAACTAAAATGAAAAAAAAATAATAATAAAAAAGTTTATGTCAAACGGAATACCAGAGCAAAGCAAGAAGTGAATATTTATAATAAAAATAACTATTTACGAATATGAAATATTTTGATATTCTACATTATGTGATAGTAATGTTTCGTATACAAAGTCATAATAATTGGAATGAACTAATACATTTTTCAAATGTATGCCTATAATTTATGAATCAGCACATATATGACTTGATAAAGGGTATGGCTAGTGACCCTGTTATCGTGGTAACCCTATTATCGTGGTAAACTCATTCAAGTCTCCAAAGTCTTCAAGGAATATTTGTATTTGCAAAGCACATCATAGATGAATAAACTAAATACTGAGGCATTCAAAAACTTTTTTTTTTAATTTTGAGTAATATTTTCTCACATTTTTAGTGATCTGAAATGTTGAGTTTCATTTTCCTTCATGAAGCATTCACTTCATTTGCAATTAATTAAAAAACGATCCTGTCTTCACGAAATGTTGTCTGAGAGTTTTTCTATTTTGTATTTAAATAGTTTGATAGGTAACAAACAGAAAAATATGAAAGGAAAATGTATTGATGGTTTCAAAGATGTTGAATAAAGAATTACTTTTATTTCGAAAATAAGACCCAAATCCTAAAATTATGACCTTTTCGTTATATCAAAATAGGTTACTAATGATCTCAAAATAGATTGCAACATTCTCTTTTCATTTTATAGGTACAATAAATGTGAAAACAAGGATCTCACTTTTCACGAGCAATGTAACAAATATTTTATATGTACTTTTATTGTTAAAGAACAGCATTTTGTTAAGATAGTGTTCAAATCACTTATCAAAAATGGCTGCTCAGTAAAACTACGAGGAGGAGTATTTCTATTAGGATTTTTTTGTTACAGGTTTGCAAATATTGTTTTTAATATCCTTATTTCAAATCAATTTATATTCAGTTTGTAAATAATAATCTTACATTGGTGATTATATCTACAGAGAATAAATTATTAATTATATATTAATTACCTTGATAATAGGAACACTTCAGATAAAATACATAACACAGATAAGAATTTTTATATTTATGTCAAAAATTATATTTTCCATAGATAGAAGTTTAATTAACATATTTTGGAAGGATATATGTGCAGAGCTTAAAAACAAGAAACAATATTTAGATTGTACTCATTTAGAGGGAAATATACATGTGACGCAATAAGACCCACGATAATAGGGACCACCTTCATAGTAGATAATTATATTATGATTCTTGTGAACAAGGTAATGTTTTCTGGAAGAAAGACTCGCCGCACTTACCTCCGCAAAGGACAGGTCGCCGTCAATCGGTTGATCTTCGCGGTTTGTACACGGAAGTAAATGACCACACTGACATAGATCGCTGCAATATCTCTTCATCTGCTTACAAGGACATGATCCACGTTTTCCTGACCGAGAACAAGTGTTGTTGCACTGACAGCTCGCCATGATCGAAATTGAGGAAAAAACGCATGGTCATCTGTATTTATATGTTCATTTTGATTGATTCGTGGACATGTCACAATGTCCCTTCTCTTTTGACACTGGCACATGACCAAGTACCCCGCATCACCCCTCAGACCCATTCGACACGCTGACACAAACGTGATTGTCGCCATGTTGTGAAAACATGCAGCGTTGCATTATGGGAAGGGACTTTTCTCATTCTATTTATAGATCTACTTAACTGCTGACGCACTGTATCTAAAAATAGCTTCGTTAGCAGCATAAGCTTATCGCTGAAAACGTAATCGAACTGGCCGTTTAAGCTCCAGTTACAATTGGCATCTTAAAGGGACATGCCTTCATTTTCATGACATATTTTTTGGCCTTTGAAAAAACCCATTACCATATTATGTTATGATTCCCAGCATCTCACATTTTCATTCCAATTTAGCAAATATATTATGTTGATAATAACTTTTTTTATTGAAAATTGAAAAAAAGCCTTTTACATGTGAAAGAAGATGGAATCAAACTTCCAATTTTACATGAATATCAGTTATTTAACCTATCAAATACTACCAACTACTGTCTTTCTATTTGAATTTAGTTCCAAAAAAATGTTTGACTCATTAAAGCTATTTTTATTTTCTAAATTGTGACTTTATACCTTTATATTATCATTAAACTGAACCAATCAGTTTAAAAAATCATGCCTTTCATTAACAGTGAGTAGTCCTTGATACAATTACAACATTTATAAAGTTTAATTGGCATAAGGGACTCCAACAACTCGTTGAGGTCACTTTAACTGAAAGACATCTCCTCTCAACCAGAGATTCAGACAATAGACAATGTTGCCCTTTGTAGCAGCTAGGCCATTTCTTCCCCCGATCTAAACTTTACCCGGGGAGAAAATAGCCTAGGCCAAAGTTTCCCCAGGGAAACCTTCCCCGGGGAAAGTCTGGCCATGGGGAAAGTTCGGCCTGCTACAACGGGCTCTATATCCCCCAATTCCCACCTAGACTCTGAATATTGTGCAATGTGAAAAGGTGAGATGAAGGAGTATAGATAAGTTTTGCAATACAATAACATTTGCATACGTGGGACAGTGATATCTTAACCCTTAACCTGTGAGTCCTAAATTTTCAAGGTAGCTTGTAGTTATCAACTGGTTAATGCCAGGTTATTCTACTAGAAAATTGATGCTGATTGATGCGGTAGGTAAAGTGTTAAACCTCCCTCCAGCTACTGAATCAACTTTTTAAACATTTTTTGGAAAGAAGATTATACATTGAGTCAAGAGTTTCTGTGACTTTCACAATTTCATGGTATGAAATGCAATGGCTACATCAACAAGATGAGTAAAATGTTTCTTAGCAAAAATAATTATTTATTTTGTACATTGAATATAAAAGCACAATTATACATATTTTACAATTTGTTTCTGTGATGATGTAAATGACAATGTAAGTGATCTTGTCTGTATACCACTGGAAATACTCATTTTTAAAAATAACAGCCTTACTTTTTTTCTAAAATTTCTTTCAATCTAAAACGTTGATTTTTTGCCCATATTGAAAGCAATGATTCAGTCTTAACTATTGACCATTTTTTTAGTAGTCACTTTCATAATTTTTTAACATGTAATTTGATTTTTTTAAAACGATTTCTGCAAATCAACGTTTTTTTACTCATAGAAAGGGCTATCTTTTAATTTGTAAACATTTGATAAGACCTGTTATCATTGGCTGAGATGTGAAATGTTCCAGAGCTTTGAGAGATAACTACAGTACATCAGTTGATAACACTATCTAGAGCGAGATGTTATCAGGTTATCAGCATAACATGTCAATTTGACCTCCATTGCTCCATAACCGATGTGAGAAAAACAAGCTGAACTCAGCATTTCCTCAGAAATCAATTAACTCAGCATTTTTTCAGTAATCAACTCTATAATTAAACCATCAATTCAATGACTGAGGCGACACTTCTATCAATTTAAGATTTATTTCCTTGAACCAGAAGAGATCAAACAGAAAATCAACTTAGGTTTCAACTTCATAATTAAAACATCAAATAAAAATGTGGAGCATGAGAAATTGAGAAATGCAAATTGTAGAAATCTGAAAAATGTAAACAAATTTAAGGTCTGGATGTTTCAGAAAAGATCACAACCATTTATAAGCAGACAGAAGATGGTACTTTGGGAAACGCTTAGACTATCATATAGTCCCTGAAAAAAAGTTTCACCAAAAATGTATCTTTCAATATTTGGTATGAAATGAAATGATATAAAAAAGGAGTCCTGTACAATACTTATTTTCAGGGGCTGAGGCAACATTGCCAACATTTTATAGACTTAAGAAGGCTCCTTTAATAATTTGCCATCGGGTCTGGATGACAAACTAGGAAACACTACAAGACAGCTTTATGGTTCCTGGCCAGCAACAAGAGACCAAAGAAACATGAGACTTTATAAAGTCATGACTGAAAAAAGCTTCCTCATGTAGTGCAAAGGCAAAACTACAGGACAGTACTCTAAGACATGAATCTACAATTAAGTTTTTCATTTTGTAATTCATAAGAAATTATTGAGTTTTAAGGATTTTAGCTAGGTCTCATCATAAATAAAGGTTATTTGCAAATGATATGTTTTGATACAAGGATGTTTCCTTGATAGTCTTTAAGCAATTATTTTCATAATTTAAACATCTGTTTCAAACAAAATTACTTTGTAATGATTAGGAGCCAAAATGTTCATGATCGTGAAACAATGAAACCTTATATAACCAACGTCCATTTTACAAAAATGCTTGAACTGAGTTTCCTATAAGTTCTACAAGAAGATGATCCCAGATCAAGAGTTCATGACCATGTAAAACAAATGGTATCCAGAAAATACCCCTATTAGTCCCTTTGTGTGTACCATGTACCATGTACCATGTATCTTTTTTTTTCTTCTGAAGAATGACTTCTAGATTTGAAATATCCAAACCAGGAAACCACAAATGGCACGCACTAAAAGACCCTGACCATCATCCCTTTAAACACATATAGGACAGACCATCAGTCTTTTTTTCCTTAGATATACAGAGTCGTTCACATTCAAGTTAGATATAATTTTGACAATAATATCTGATCTTTGTCCCTTTAAACAATTAGGACAGAAACCCTGGATCTATGTTTCATTTGAAAAGAATGAAGTTCTAGATCCAAACCTTATTGACCAGAGACCAGAAAAGTTTTCCGAAAAATGTTCATTGTCCCTTGAAAAGCAATGTGACAAGACGCTTGACATTTTTCCCTCTGGACATGAATGGTTCTAGATCTCTGAGGATGGTTCCAAAACTTTTCACATGATTCAAAATCCTGTCAGTTCATCTAAATGATAAAGCGAGAGAAATTATCCAAAAATATTCTGATCATTCTCTCTAGAAGAGCAATGTGCCAAAAAAGCTTGTACCTATTTTCCTTTAATCATGTTTCCAAATCTGTAAGGAAGTTTCTAGATTTGACAGTACACGACTCTAAATGATGAAAGCCAGAGAAGGTTAAGCATGAAGTTCTTTCCAATCTTCAACGCATTAATTCAGTCTGGACTAAACTGAGCTTGAACACATGACCCTGATCCAAAGTGTAACTCTCACTTTTTAAGTGTCACTTCAACTGAATCAATTACTTTTAAACTCTAGTTATATGGCACATTCCCCATTTAAACTGACTGACAATGTGATTACGCTACATAAGACATAAAAGTTAAAATTGTGGAAAAATGTCTCAATCTTAAACTTGATTGATGACAAAACTTGGAGAACTTCTAGAATTGTGTCTTGTTCCAAATTAAAGGTACATTAATCAAGGATGTCAGCTTGATGGAGCATGAAGTGTAACATTCCCATCTTGTCGAGAACTGGAAGGCGAATAACTGCTGACAATAACCATATAGTTCAAGTTTAAACAACATTACACAAACCTTAAACACGACTTATTCATTAGATTTGCACACCAGATTTCAGATAGTTTAGATCAGGGATTATCAATTACCCATTGAATGACAGCCATAGCTTTCAAACTTCTTTCCAAGCCACTGAAGAAGTGAAGGAATGGAATTGTTAATTTTGAAGGAAGGACCTTGAACCTTTTCTTGTCACAAAGAAAGAAAAATATGTTCATTGTTATGTCTCTAAGATTTCATAGTGTATCCAAGTATGAACTCTTTTAGTGGCATTCTAGAAGTTGTAGTAGTAATGATGTACACGATTTTATGGATATTAAACTTCTTTATTAACAGATTTGCGACGTTTCGGTATAGGTCCTTATATCATTTCATGCTTGAAAACGATATAAGGAGCTTTACCGAAATGTCGCAAATCTGTTGATAAAGAAGTTGAATATCCATAAAATCGTGTACTTCATTGTATTCAAGTATGTTTTAATTGATACTTAGAGATACTATGAGTACAATGAAAACTTCAGAATCAGTTAGACCATTTTATAGTAAACATGTGGATATTCACATAGTTCATATTCCCTCCAGATAAGTGCTCAAGTCCCTACTCACAATAATTACCCTGAAGGAAGTACATTCAAAGCAGTTACCAAGCGCTAAGTACGACCTGTTTTCAGAGACCCATATAACAGCTGGGTGTACTGAGTGCAGTGTGAATGAAGTGTCTTGCCCAAGGACATAAACCAGTATAAGACCCAGGTCACAAATGTTTTGTGTCTCCAATGGGATTTGAACCTAGACCTTTAGTGTGAGAGACCAACCTGCAACAACTAAATCCCTGTGCTTCATTATGGACTTAGTGGGGTGAGATGTGAGCTCTTAAATCAGATGATCTGATTGAACTACTCTATAAATGTTGAAAATAGAATATTAAAGACTTCCATCATCATTGCTGAATCAGGTGAAAGTTACCCTTTGACCATTGATAAAGATGCATTGTAAATTTACAGTCATCAAGAAAATCATACAGAATTGTTCAGTAAAGGTTTCTATGGAATTAGAATATATTATAGACAGGTAGAATCAGGTGAACAAAGTAACTTGGACAATTTGATGGAGGTTTGATGTGAAAGTTTTAGTCTTAAAGAAGACTTGATAGAACTGTTCTGTAAGTGTTGGTAGAGGATCGTCGACACAGGCCTCAAGAAGCAGAGCAGTCATCTGGTAATGGCAGCAAGTCTTGGACTGTGAGGTGAGGTGAGTTGGTGTTTAAGGCCGCTTTCAAGAGTATTACACTTATATTGCGGCTGCTAGTATTAGTGCAGGGAGAAAGCCCGCAACACCATTGTGGCTATGCGTAGCGCTGAAACCTGCGAGCATCGGCTGGAACTAGGAAACCATGGGTGGTACTGCGCTGAAACTCAGTGTACCATTGCACCCAAACCTGACTGTGTGTAGAACAGTTCTCTACTGCAGACAAAGTTGCCGAGCCCCTGGCGGGATACACCGTAAATGATTAACCCATTGCTTTTTGGTTTGGATATAATTTTATTATTAAAGAAATTAATAGGAATAGCATTTTCCCTTCTACAAGTTAACCTATTAATCTATTTGATTGCCAATCTTTTTAAATAGGCAAAATTTTACTTGAGATTTTTTTTGAATTATTATTTTATTGGCCATTCCTTCTTCTAAAAGTCATTTTTCCCACTTGATCTTTTGAAGTCATGAACATTTGTTTTGGTACACCTCTAGCTCCCACTAGGGGCATTTCACATACATACAGAAATAAAGTTCAATCTCATTCTAGTTTTTCACTTTGAAGTTGCTCTCGCATTGTTTTGCTAATTTCCTGCATCAGCCATGCATTTAAATCCAATTTTATAGTGAATTGGCAATTTGTGATTTGACATTTTGGTGCGGATAAATTGGTCATTGTTAAGACGGAACTCAAATCCAGCTACAAAGATCATAATCATTTACCTTTGCGTCTACCAGTGAACTAGTGAACTATGGGTGGTACTGCACTGAAATTCAGTGTAGCATTGTAACCAAACTTGACTGCGTGCTGAACAGTTCTCTACTGCAGACAAAGTTGCCAAGCCCTTGGCGGGAATCAAACCAAAGACCTCTTGATCCTCACTGTTGAATGATGGATGCTGTGAAAGTTTTGACTTCACGAAGACTTATTTGAACAGTTCAGTAAGTGGAGGGAGGACAATGTGTATTTCCAGAATCAGTGCTGTCCTATGGTGATGGATCTACCTCCGACCATTTGAGGTGTCTCATGACTACAGACATCAGGAGGACTTGACGGAAGTGTTCTGTAAGTGATGCTAAGAAGACATGGTAGATAACTAGAATCAAGTGGTGAAGTAACTCTTGGACAATTTGATGGAGGGGAGTCATGAATGAACAGACAAGAAAGAGATGTGAGGGAACTGTACACACAGTTTTGCTTTGAAGACACTCTCAACTCTAGAATCAGTAATGTCAGTAACTCTTGGACAATTTGATTGGGGCGAGTGGTGAATGTTCAGCCAACAAGAACTCCTGATGGGACTGAAAGGAAAGTGTTCCTGAGAGTACACTGATGGTTGTAGAATGTTTATAGATGATGGAAATAACTCTACAGGTGAACACAGAATTTTATGACTTTGAGGAGATCTGATGGATATGCTCTGCTACAATGAGGAAACTGAATCAGCTGGAATCATGTGATGAAAGTACAATATTTACAAGGACAATTTGATGAAGGTATAGTTAGAATCAAGTGATATTCAATTGATGGAGGTTAAATGTGAAGGTTTAGACTTCAAGAAGACTTGATAGAACTGTCCTGTAAGTGGTGCTAGAGGTATCCATGAAGATGTCTACATAGTAACTATCATGTATGGGTGGTCTACCTGATCTAGATCATGCCCATCTTCACAAGGTGTTAGCATAGAGTACTTATCAAAGCATGTTAATCTCATTAGGTCTGTGTAGAAGAGAGCATCAGGTATGTTTGTTAGTGTACAGGCTATCTCTCTCCGCCACAGATACATTATCACCGCCATCTCAACACAAACACACTGTCTGCCTTCCATCCACTTAGCATCAAGCAAAAACATCTCAAAGGTTGAAGGACATGTGGCCATGAAAAAAGTTGCTTTGAATTCCTTCCATCGTAAATGAGGTAATGTAAATAGCTTGGAGTAATTTACACCTAGGTGGCTTATTTTCTATGAATTGGGGTGCATCAATTGATCATAACCTCCTGATATTGTAACATATCGGTGAACTAAACCATCACTTCATATCCCAAGATAACCCAATTCCATTAGACTGAACATTTATTTCATAAGTTCTTGCATACAAATAGGCAATTTGTGTACTCTTAACTCAGATACTGAATCATCTCAAATGTTGAATGTATCCAGTAAATGAGTGAAGTAAGTGGCTCTTGGGCATTATATCAGCAGTTACGGGCACTCCGATGTTTGACATGACAGTTCAAACTATTCCTATGCGGCAACTATTTGAATTCTAAAGATAAATTAGGTTTTAGTTTGACATCTTTTTGAGTAAACTTCATCCACTGTTATTCTTCTAGGATACCATTTTGAAAGTGTAACTAGTGTCATATAAATGAATTCTGCACATGAGCAAATATCACTTTTGGCTTCCAATCACTGTCTGTGAAAAGGTTTTGTATTCAAATACAAATGAGACATCATTAAATAATTAATCATGATCATCATAATGATCCACAGCAAGAGATGTGGCCCATAATTTGAATTCAACATGTTGCATAGGTAATGACAATCTTTAACTCTCAAGAAACTGCAAATTTCACACTTCATCAAATGTCGTGTGATAAATTCATAAAATTCTCTTTGGCTATATTGTCTGAACTTCTTCTGACAAACTCGTCTCAGGAAGACAAGTGGTCTTGTGGACAATCGGTATCACCATTGTCCTCCTGGTACTGCAAACGTCTGAAATGGCACTCAAAAACTACATTTGCCAGGCTGCCCAATAGGCAAGATTCAGTATGTTGAAATAACACTTGCATTGCATTCATCAGCTGTTTAACCAAGCATTCCATCTCTCCTGTAATTCTACAAGGCTGAATAGAGTCCTGAACCCTGATCAGATGAGCTTCTTAAATGAAAAGGGCATCGGCCGTGTTGGGCGAAAGAAATGGATTTAACTTGAGATAATTTCAAGCTGCGTGGGTGAATCAATGAAGTTTGTGAGATTCCACTGCAGTTTTATTGGTATAAAAACTACCAATTAGTTTAAGCTCTCGTCTGTTGCGTAACATCTTAAAGGTCCTGTTACACTCATCATAATGGGAAATGTCAGCTACTTAAAGCTTTGCTATTAATTTGTTCCTTAGGAGAAGGGTAGAAAATGAATTACCAAATATTCGCTACTTAAACTTTATTTTTATAAATTTTTAACCACTGAGAGTGATTAATGCATGACTATGAATATGCCTATTATCTTTTCACATATCATAAACTGTTCTAAGTTCTGTAAGTTTTGCTAAGAGGACACAGCATCCTCAAGGAGCAGGGCAGTCACCAGGTGAGGCAAGAAACTCTTAGACTATTGAAGTAGGTGCTGTGAAAGTTTTGACTTGAAGATGATTTGAAGGAAATATTCTGTAAGTATTGCAAAAAGAGGACACTGTCCATCAGTGCTGTCCTATCACTGCTCTAGTTTGTATGACTTCTGGAGGACAGCCTGCAACACCAGTGTGACAATTCATTGTAATAAAACCTTCGTCTAGGACTATCGATCCTTTGGGACTAGTTGTAAGATTTGTGTTCAACTATATGAAAACCCAAATGTAAATAGCAAAATAATTAATATTGCTTCAAAGGTTGGCAAAGTAAACAGTAAATGCTTTAAAACATATGAAGTGTCATTTGGGAATTGCAATTGTAGAAATTCTTGTGCTGTTTTAGGGGGGGGGGGGTCAACAGAGCTCACAGGGATTAATACATATAATAGACAGACATCAAGTACAAGTACAATCTTGTTGAAATAAGATCTAGCCATTCGCTTATACTTCATACTGCAAGACTGATGGTATAAGTTAAACTCGTTACATGAAGTTTCACTATTTTAGATAGTGAAAAAATCAAAAACGTATGTTTGGGATCTGCTCAGCGAAATGTCATAGACTTTTTATTAAAATTTTATCCCCAAAAAATGTCTTTGATGTAACTTAAACCAATTAATCTTAATTCTTGCTAGACGAGAATGTAACCAACTCGAACAATTTAAAAACTCACAGGAATTGTTGATATTGATATTGCTGACATTTTGTCACCCACTGAATATCTTCATCAAATCAAATTAAATTCATTCTTTTTCATGATTGAAAATGACTCAATTATCTTGTATTGGATGAATGATGAATAAGACATGACATGAAGCATACCTACCACTGATCTACCTTCTGGGTTTATAAATTCAAAAGCGTTGATAAAAAGACAACAGCACACAACATTTTCTCCTACCATATATAAATATATATGTCTACCTTTACCTATAAATCCTATGTGCACAAAAAGTTAAAATATGCAGACAAATTTAATCATATCTTTTCCTAAAAAATAAATGAAAAGATAATTCAAAGTTTTTCTCTGATACGTTTCATGTAAATCTAAGGGAATATGTATACAGCATTTATATAAGAAATGCTTCTATATAGCAGTTTTTTCCTACGATTTGTTTGAGAATACAAATTGTCCTTTTTTCTTGTCTGGGAGTTTGACATGATAAAGTGGCCGGCTCTCTGTGCTTTGCTGAGCAATCACCACAGTTTCCGATTCAGTCATTTCTAAATTACAGGCAGGGACATTTGGTCATTTGTGGGGAAATTACCAAAGTTATAGTTCCATGGTAGTCAGACATTTGTCAAAGAGCAAAGCACTCATCAGCAACACTAGCAGAAGACATTAAACTGTCCCTTCTCTGTGATCTGCTGGTCTCACTGTGCATTGAGTCACAAATTGTCTTTACCAACCTGTAAAAACTGATGATGGTAGAATTCAAAGATTGTCACCCCCAATCCCTCAAATCCCCCAATCACTCAAATCATTCAATCCCTCAAATCACCCAATCCCTCAAATCCCTCAAATTCCTCAATTCCCCCAATTCCCTCAAATTGCCCAATCCCTCAAATCACCCAATCCTTCCCCCTCTCCCTCTCCCTCTCCCCATATAGTACACAGAATCACAAATTATCATTAGCACTGTAATTTTAAAAACTGATGCCTCCCTCCCACCCTCTCTGATTTTTTTTAATTTTCTCATCCAATCCCTACCCTTGATTGTGCATTGAGTCAGAAAAATGTCATTAGCAAACTGAGAAATCTGATGATGACAGCTTTCAAAGCTTGTTTTTCTCCTACCGACCAATGCTCCTTTCTTTCTTTCTTCCTTCCCCTCCTCTCTCCATATCGGCTCCTTCCTCCCTCTTTCCCTCCCTCCTTTATCCCACGTACGTTATATGTATCATGTCACACGTTCGGCTTTTTGAGTTGTCATCTCACCAGAAGGACTTTTAGAGGAGTATTGTCATACACAGGGCAATTCAAAGTGTTATGTCACATATAAAGTTTAACATCCTCCCCCTCCATTCCACCTCCCTCCTCCCATCTCCCTATGCCTCAACCTGCAATCAAGCTCTCAAAAGCATTGAATAAGGACATCCCTCAGGACGGCATTTCAAGGTCTGGTTGCTTCACTTACCGGGCCGATAGTTAGGATTGTTCGTGGTTAATGTTTAAACTTTGTGATCTTTGTTAATAATCCAAACACTGGGAGGCAAATATCACGTTCTTGGATAATGAATAATTGATTGCCATAAATACCTTTCAAAATGTGAAACTGAAAAATCCTTGGATTATTTGTATCAAAGATTACAAATGAGCTTGGCGGTTATCAAATTCCTTGTACTTGTAGGTTATTTAAAGTAGTTGATAAATAATTGATGCCAGTTGCATGACATGATGTCCTGACAATTGGATGGTATACTCAATCAGAAAGCCAATATTGCAAAGTTTGACAAATCCGCTTCAAGTGACCATCTTGTTTAACTATTGCCTCAGCCAGCTGCTGAATTCACTTGCAGATTGATTTTTGGCAGAGAGAGCAGTGTGGACATACTGATAGTGTTTACGATCATTTCAACTCAAGGTAGGTTACCATGTCACATAAGGCTATGTGAGGTGTTGTGTCACACAGAGGGTCATGTGAGGTGTCATTTCGCAAAGAGGGCCATGTAAGGTGTCATTTTGCACAGAGGGCCATGTAAGGTGTCATTTTGCACAGAGGGCCATGTAAGGTGTCATTTTGAACAGAGGGCCATGTGAGGTGTCATCTAACACAGAGGGCTTTGAGATGTGTCATTTGGCATAGAGGGCCTTGTAAGGTGTCATTTGGCATAGAGGGCCATGTGAGGTGTCATTTTGCACAGAGTGCCTTGTAAGGTGTCATTTTGCACAGTGGGCCATGTAAGGTGTCATTTTTCACAGAGGGCCATGTGAGGTGTCATTTTGCACAGAGGGCCTTGTAAGGTGTCATTTTGCACAGAGGGCCATGTAAGGTGTCATTTTGCACAGAGGACTATGTGAGGTGTCATTCATACAGAGGGCCATGTGAGGTGTAATTTCGCAAAGAGGACTATGTGAAGTGTCATTTCGTACAGATGGCCTTGCAAGGTGTCATTTTGCACAGAGGGCCATGTAAGGTGTCATTTTGCACAGATGGCCTTGTAAGGTGTCATTTTGCACAGAGGGCCATGTAAGGTGTCATTTTGCACAGAGGACTATGTGAGGTGTCATTCATACAGAGGGCCATGTGAGGTGTAATTTCGCAAAGAGGACTATGTGAAGTGTCATTTCGTACACAGGGCCATGTAAGGTGTCATGTCGCAAAGAGGGCTATGTAAGGTGTCATTTCGTACAGAGGGCCATGTAAGGTGTCATGTCGCAAAGAGGGCTATGTAAGGTGTCATTTCGTACAGAGGGCCATGTAAGGTGTCATGTCGCAAAGAGGGCTATGTAAGGTGTCATGTCGCACCGAAGACTATGTGAAGTGTCATTTCACACAGAGGGCCATCGGTGGTGTCCTTGCACACAGGGTGCTGTATATGAGGTGTCGTTTCACACAGGGCTATAGGTAAGGTATCATTTCACAAGTGACAGACCTGTCATTTCACAGAGAGAGCTAAGTTAGGTGACATTTCATAAAGAAGACTATTTTAGGTGTTTTTTCACACAGAGGCCTAAGTGATGTGTTAACTATTTCATCATGACGCTTATTTGAGGTGTCATTTCAGAGAGGGCTTTTTGAAATGCAATCTTTTCTTAAATGTTTATTGATATCAATTATGTTATTCCTAACATCAATACTTTTCAGGCAGATGTCTCACCTAGCTGTAATCTGTTAACTTTTACCAACTTCAAGCAATAATAATCATATCTATTTGCTGACCTCCTGTCTACTATTTCTGATAATTCATCAAACAATATCTAAACTTTTAAGGATAAATGGTTGATATAATCTTTATCAGTAATGAATATGATAACCTCACACCTGCTTTTTCATCTCGATATAAAATATTTTATCTTTCATATTTTTTTCAAAAGCAATGGGTGGTTATTAAGGGTTGGTTTCTACTGGGAGGTGGTTCAAGCAATAAATTGGGTGAGTGCTTTGACTTAGGTCTGCAGGAGGTATCTGAATTGATATCTACAGTGTACCATTCCAGAGATTCTGTTTAGACACCAATGAGGGCACTTTATTTGCTTTCAGGGGACTGCCATTTTGTTTTATTTTTTGCATTACCTGCAATGATGAAGTGTGTGATTTCAAGAAAATTAATGATGAAATATATGTTAAAATAGAATGTAATATTGATAATGATAATCATATGATAATGGTGATGATGATGATGATGACGACGATGATGACAATGACAATGATGACAATGAAATGATGATGATGATGGATGATTATTCTTATCAAATAAATGTATGCACTTTTTGGTCAGATTGTTAAATCTAAAGCTTCAAGTTTCAAGTTGATTGGCAAAAAATCCAAAATTATTAAAAGGGATATATATATCTGAAAATGTCCCCTCAAATGTTTTTTTTTTCATAAAAAATATCCTTACAGAATCATCAACTCTCCAATTAAACTCCAGTTAGCACTGTGTCCAAAAAAAGATATGTGAATTATTGAGTTAATTCTCAGAAGAGTTTCACATACTGACCTGCTGAGGTCAGATCACTGCCAACTTGTAGCTTGATGCATATGAAAAATTATTTGAGGAAAACAGTAAGTGGTCAGTTGAATTCTTGGAAAAGTCTCAAAAAATGACCACCAGTACTCAAACCAGCACCTACTCTATAGCATATAAGCATATAAAAAATTATTTGAGGAAATACAATTTCAGGGATTAAGTTGAATTCTCAGAAGACTCTCACACACTGACCTCCTGAGGTCAAACAAACACCTATTTGAAGGATGTACCTGCCCTACCTATCATGGAGAGATTCTCCCAGGTAAAAGTACATGGGCTGAATTCCTGGATAATTTGGCTAATTGGAACAGTGTTTGTTAGTTTGCTACCTGAGAATGAAAGGAATCGCTCAAGCCTTTGAAGATGGAGTGGGATTAGTTTGATGTTTTCATAGATTTATTACCTGTCCATTGGATTCTGTTAATAAACCATTGTAATTTGGCTTGATTTTAGTTAAGTGGAGTCCTAATTTCTTTAATAATTCCGGGGTGTCTTTAAAAATAATTTTAAAATTTATGAATTGATTCTCATTATTTTTATTAATTAGATTATATATGGAGACTTTGTATCCCTAATGTATAATTCTCCCCATTACTTAATACTGTCTTACCTATTAATATTAATTCACACCAAAAGAATAATTTCCTAGCAAATTAGACGAATAAAAACTTAAAGTAAAAATCATGATTGTCAAAATGGCAATTGAATTGTTTCAGTGCCATTCTAGAAGTTGATAGTATAAATACGACAATGATATATGGATATACAACTTCTTTTTTTCACAGTGGCGATTTCAAAATGGCAATTGCCCGAGAGAACAGATTTTAAAAAAGTTTTTACAGTCTTATATTCTTTAAATTTCATATTTTGTATGAAGTACAAGAAAAACATATCTTATCCAAAAAACAAAGACAGCTAAAGGCCTCTCAGTGTTCCTGTACTGTAGCATGACTGATTTGATTTCTGAATAATTCATCAATTCATGCAGTCAATAAAATCTGACTATATAACTCAACAACAAAACCAAGAATTGTTTTTTTAACATAGAAAAATTCCAACATGGCAATTAATCTTTACCTACTGATTTCCTTACATTACCTCCAAACTCCACTTCTATTATGTTGAGCAGGCATTATTGACTGGGCAAAATAAGTAGACTGCTAATGACTTGAAATCACTGCAGCCTGCAAGGAGGCAGCTTGAGTATGTAATTCATTATCTACCATCAAAAACAGGAGGTGGATGACAATTAATTAATAATGAGTTCATATATAACTAGACATATATAATTATGTTTGATTTATTACCCGTGAATGACAGATTACCAAGACACTATATCAATAACTTATAAAATTACTACAATTATTTATATTTAGTTGGTTTATTCATAATTAAAAAATATATTTGTACTATTGAATGAAAGCAGATGCTTATGCCAACAATGGAAAAATATACTGATTTAACACAATAAGGTTGACCCAGTTTGACTTTTAATATGATTTAGATAAGATTACACTTTGAAGAAGGTCTACTAGATGTTGCAGAATAAAATTTTTTTTAGATATATTATACAATGTGGGTTAATTAAAGTCCCATATACCTACTATTTTCTAACAAGAAAAAAGCATTTCTAACTTGAAATAGAAGACAATTTAGAGGTCTTTTTTAACTAACAATATCCTTAAAACAGATATCGATATCTTCATTATAAAAATTGTAACAGTGATATAAGCACCATTCCACCCATTACAGCTATCCATGTAATCAGCGATACACTCTTTAGATCCATGAATACCTTGCTTTTAAGTTTCTTTTAAGCTTTTAATTTAATCATACATAAATCCAAAAACATACCTATACCATATAAAGCCGTCCTATATTCAGCACCCAAAATTCATCTTTCCATCCACAAAATATTAAACAACGAATACTCCCTCCTAATGTTTATCCATCCTTCTATCTATTACTCCCATCCATCTTCTATTCATTTAACCCTCACATTCACACAGGTCAACCAAACCATTTACAATTTATTAACCAATTTACAATGTATCATTCCAACTGACCACAACCTACCCCTCCTTAGATTGATCAATCAATCTATCAACAACAGTCCTTCCTTTTATGCATCAACCCATTTTCAATCCATCTGTACCACCAACCACTAATCAACCACTCTGTCCATCCACCAATCAATCCATTTATCAACCACTCCATCAATCCATCCATCAACCAACCATTCAATCCAATAATCAACCAGTCCGTCCATTCATTTATACATCCATCCATTCATCCATCCACCAACCATTAATCAACCACTCCGTCTATCAATCCAACCGTCCACAATCTGCCCATCAGTCAAACCATTACAAGATCTGCTGAACACTTCAGTGCAGCGCATATGCAAGCAAGCACTTGAGAATTCCCATCATAACTTCACTCAAGGCCAACAAGAAACAAGGGGATTATACAAATGGAGTCTGGCAAGGACTGAAAGCCACCTTCAGCTATTAATTTTCGTCTATGCTAAGCCCTCAACTCAACGACAGAACAATTAAGTTATCATTTTTACATCCACAATTCATAAACGTTGGTCCCAACAGAAATAAGATAAAGAGCTAAGCATGAACATTTACTTTGCCTATCTGATAATTCAAATGTATTTATCAAATTCACATTTAAATGTAAATGTTTGTCCAAAGGGAGCGCAGTTACACAGAAATGATTTTATCATGAAATTCTTGCATGCTCAACTCTAGATTTGAATTGACTATTCTTTCATCTGCTTTTGTTCATCTGAATATTACAAAAGATATAAACATTGTGGGAATGGTTGTATTTACATGTGTTCTACATGTTCTTCTTATGTTCCAGGGATGGAGTGACGACATGACCAGAACACATTGGAACATACCAAGGAAACTTGCAGTGAGTTCTGAACATATTGGAACATGATAATGACACATGCAGAGAGTTTTGTACATATTGGAACGTGTTCATGGCACAGCCAGTGAGTCCAACACATTCTTGAACATGTTAAATTTTCAGGCAGTGAGTCCTGTACATATTTGGAATACAAATTAGATTTAACACACTGTGTCAAGAACTAAGGTAGTGAGCCTAAAACATATTGGAACGAATTGAAGATTGACGCATCGAGTCCAAAACATATTGGAACAGTTGAGAATTTGGGCAGTGAGTCCTCAAAAACTTGTCGGGAAGTCAGAACTTAATGTTTAGAAACATGATAAGGATACAAGCGTGGTGTTATTGAACCCTGGAGAGGTGTGTTTTCTTGGATTGGATATACAACTTGTGATATCATGCAATGGTTTGAAGCCCAAAAGTGAAACTCAGAGGAGCCTTTTCAGTTTGATTTTGCTGGACTAAGCATGTGAAGAGAAGCTGGCAGTGTCAGTGACTGGAAAAGAGACTCCTCAAAGAGTGGAGACATGGATGCAAGTTGACATCGATCTCACCCGGTGAGAAGGGAAGACCAAATTGACTGAGTGTATTAGAGGAGACAAGGAATTGTTTTAATAGACATTCATTGAAACAATTTTTAAAGCCTATTCAAACAATTTTTGTAAAGACTTTTCTTGTAATTTCAACATTGGTATTGTATTCACTTTCAGATGGACATCAAGAATGTGAGATTTTTAATGGAATTGTTATAGATAAATACAAATATCAAATTCAGTGTTTTTCCAAGAAACTTATTAAAGGAGAACAGAAAAAGAGTATAAAAAGGATTATTTTTACTAAAGTGGTCAAGGATTGCACACAAGGGTTCAGATGCTTGTGAAAGAACAGAATTGTAAATGCAAGATGGCACGATCTCCAGTGACTATTCAGAAATTGCACAAAACATTAACTGTGTTTGTAGCAGCAGGTTAGGTGTTGTCATCATAGTGAAATCAAGTAGATAAAATCAAGGATCTTTAATGACCAATAACAGAACTCTGTTGGTAGGAGTTTGCAGGAGGAGGGAGTGACCTCCAATGGAATGACTAAAAGGTGTGGCGTTCAGGTCAGAGTCAGTATTTCCTTGTCTTGGAGGGTTCAGACGTCACGGTCTGTCCCGGCCTATCCTCATGACTGTCCCTGCACGCTGGCAGCCTATGGTGCACCTCCCCCTCTTGGCTCCCTCTCTACAATGTGCACATGTGAGCAGGCTGGCGTGTGCAACGTGACAAACGGCCCCTTCAACAATACCACGTGGGCATGCATTGAGGGGCGGCCCCAGAACTGGAATGTACTGTGGTTGGCGCCATTGGTTGTGTTTGGGGTGGCGGGCAATACTCTCGTCATTATGGCCATTTCCCTAGAGAAGCGGCTCCAGAACGTCACCAACTACTTCCTCATGTCCCTCGCCGTCACGGATCTTCTCGTCTCCCTCATCGTGATGCCCCTCAGTATCATCAACGAGATCACAGGTCAGTACTGATAATCGTTGTATTAATATGACCGTAGTGACCTTTTTTATGGTCAACGTCAACAAAGGTCAGTGGCACAAAATTCAGCATCAACGTGATTGTAAAACCATTGTGTATCATCAAGGAGTATGATTGAATTAACCTTTCATATGATCAAAGTTCAGTAGGGCAAATATTCAAATCAATATGTGTAAAAACCTTGTGTTGATTACCATGTAGATCATAACTGATTAACATGACAGTATCTCTTGTACCAATTGGATCATGGGTCAGTGGCGTTTATAATTGCCATCAATGTCAACCATGTCAGGTCAAAAGACAAATATCAGTATCAATATGATTGTTATGTCTCTTTTTACTACCTCTAAGATAATTCTGTTGAATTCTGATTGGTAAACCATGTTTGCCAGTTCCGTCGCCAGGGTGAACCAGCAGTAAACCCTCAAGAGAGGTCATGTGACTAGTGTGACAGGTTATATATGACCTTCACCTTAGATGGAATGGGGAAGTAAAAATGCTCTTTATGATACCACTTCTACAAGAGTCTCACAATTCCATCCACCCCTTTTAAAACAAAAAAATGAATGTAACAACCTAATATACATTTCATTAGAGATCTTTAAGCATGCAATTTGCCTTAATTCAGAGGGATTCATGTAATTTATCAACTTTAGTCAAATGATGGAAGACAACCTCCTCAAATGTTTGAAGTACTTCCGCTCTCCAAAACATAAATCTGTCTTTTCTCATAGGCCTAAACAAATGTCTACCATCAAGATTTTTTGATAGTTCTGCTGTGCATTGGAATGCAACGTTATCAAGAGGAAGAAATATGTTAATCAAAGCCAAGACACTAAATATATATCTATATAACCATAATATATCACACAAAAATCATTTCAACCATTTTTAATAGAAGAGACTAAGAAGTATGTAAACCTATAATTACCTGTGTTTAACCTGTGGTTTATGGAATTGTGGTGATCGACGGTTTCCGGAAAGTACATGCGGGGGCAGGTCATAACCCTCGAGACTCCTATGCAATCATCCAGGGAGTTTTGCAGTACCTCTCGCCTTGTCAACGAAGTCTTTATCGAGTGATGAACCATTCTGCCACGGATATGATAAACTCCATAGACTTTTAACCCTGAAACAAGTGATATATTCAGGACTTCATCCCCGTCTACCCTCATTAACTTATCCCTGCACCCGATAGTAGGACGTAAGTAACTTTCTTGTAAACACCAGGGGGCCATTGCACAAAACAACTTCACACTAAGGTCAACCTTAGTGCCATCATTTAACATTGCACTTAGGCTACCCTAGGACTTAAGGTCACCTTAGTGTTTTGTGTAAGGGGACGCTGGTTAAAAACAGAATGTAGACCTTGCAGAGAAACTATTCAGTGATATCGTGCTGATCGACTTTTGACTATCATCAGAGAAAATACCGCTGTAAAGTGCAATGAAAGGCTTGTGCTAGTTTACAGATTAAGTGAACATCTTAATTAGTGTGCTTCTCTACGAAACAATAACAAAGGAAGCTAGGAGAGGAGGTGAACTGGGCAGGCGGCCATATTGGAGGACAACTGAAAGGTTGCTGGAGGCTTGACTGAGGCTTGTGAGACAACATGGTCATTTAGTTCCACTATCTTTTTTATAAGAATAAAACCATACATGTTACAGAAGTGTGTTAGATCATCTACCAGCGTAGTATATCACATCACACAAGACCAATCTAATAGGAATACTTTTGGCCTTACCCTGCAAAATAAATATATTCATAACTAGTAACATTAATCATCACTCAGTATCTTTTGATAAGATAAGATCATATTATATCAAATGAGTGTCTTAAGATTAATGAGTTTGTCATCTTAGTCAAATTTGAATCTTTAGCTACTTGTGTGGAAATATTCTTGGATTGTCACTTACTTGTCCCTGATGTTTTGCCTCTAATGGCTGAAATATTGTCAAAAAAATAACTCATTAATTCACTCAATGAGTTTTGTTTGCTGTGAATTTACCACTCAAATTTGATGACTTTAATTTGGTTTGCAGCTATGGTTTTCATAATTTCTTTATGATGATCAAGGTGAGGCGAGTTGGTTTTTATCGCCGCTTTCAAGATTATTTCACTTATATCACGGCAACTAGTATTATTGCAGGGAGAAAGCCTGCAACACCATTGTGTTTATGCATTGCGGTGAAACCTGCGAGCATCGGCTGGAACTAACCAACCATTGGTGGTACTGTGCTGAACTTCAGTATAGCATTGCACCCAAACCTGACTGCGTGTAGAATTTTTATGATGAAATATTATCCAGGCCTATCAATAATCAAACATAATGTGAACCCACGAGCTTCATAACTCCATAAAAATGGTCTGTTAACACAACCAAATAAAAACGATTTACATGTTACCCAAATTATTTATCAAGTAGCACTGTGTGACCATGAATTTAACAATATTTCAATTACTTCACTTGCTAACAACCATGCATTTATTAATAAGGTAGCAAGAAGGGGGTTTGGTCGATTGAAGTCAAAGTTCTTCACAAAACCTCAGTAACAAATTTTCATCTTCTAGAACTACTAATAAACTCATCCCTTGACACTTAGAAGCTGAAATAATTGGTAAAAATCTCTTGGTGTCCAATTTACAGGAATTAAAAAACAAGAGAGGTTATAACCACCAGAGTAAGAATAGACTAACAAAATTAGTTAAAGGACAGTTTAACAAGGTTCTTGCTTTCCAATTTCAAATCAACTGAGATAGGCCCTGAGTAAATATAGGCAATCAACATCAATAATAAGAACAGGGAGGGAAGGGTTAAACAACATTTTTTTTTAAATTCCAAATTTTTACAGAAACTTGTACACTACACAAGCTGTGAAGCAGAGATATTGGAGACAGGTTAAGATCGACCATCTAGCAAAGGGTGACCTCAAACACACCAAAAACATGTTTCATTTTTCAAAAGTTTTCAAGTAAATTGTACATCACACAAGCTGTGAAGCAGAGATGTTGAAGGCAGGTTGATGGTGTTTGCAGAATGCTGACCACAAAAAGATTACCCCATTTAACTGCTGATGGAGAAGCCAATAGGAGATTTATATTGTATTGCAAGGAGAAGTTGTGAAGCATTCTATGCTGATTTATATCGGCCTTTGAGGGTATGCTGCATAAAACTGAGTCAAAAACACATTAATTTCTTGCGCAGACCTCCATTCTCTAACAGAGCAAGTTCCAGGGGTTTAATAGTTTGTTTAACTACCGGCCTCATCATCCTTAAAGTTCTTCAAACCAATGACAATAAAGTTCTCTATTTCTAGTGAAAAGTCAAAGTTCTCTATTTCTAGTGAAAAGTCAAAATTCTCAGTTTCTAGTGAAAAGTCAAAGTTCTGAGTTTCTAGTGTAGTCAAAGTTCTCAGTTTCTGGTGAAAAGTCAAAGTTCTTTATTTCTAGTGAAAAGTCAAAGTTCTCAGTTTCTAGTGAAAAGTCAAAGTTCTAATTTCTAGTGAAAAGTCAAAGTTCTCAGTTTCTAGTGAAAAGTCAAAGTTCTCTATTTCTAGTGAAAAGTCAAAGTTCTCTATTTCTGGTGAAAAGTCAAAGTTCACAGTTTCTGGTGAAAAGTCAAAGTTCACAGTTTCTGGTGAAAAGTCAACATTCTCTATTTCTAGTGAAAAGTCAAAGTTCTCTATTTCTAGTGAAAAGTCAAAGTTCTCAGTTTCTGGTGAAAAGTCAAAGTTCTCAGTTTTGAGTGAAAAGTAAAAGTTCTCAGTTTCTAGTGAAAAGTCAAAGTTCTCAGTTTTGAGTGAAAAGTCAAACTTCTTAGTTTTCTCAGTATGTAACAAGCCTTTTCACTAAATAGAATTTACAAGTTTATGAATAAGCTTCCTCATATATATCATATCAAACAAGTGCAAAACTCTGCTAACATATGAATGCTTTAAATTATAAGAAAAATATTAGGGGGATATAATGGCAATATTTCAGATTATCGCCAACTGCATCTGCTTATGAAATTG
Source organism: Phorcus lineatus (assembly GCA_921293015.1). NCBI lineage: Eukaryota > Metazoa > Mollusca > Gastropoda > Trochida > Trochidae > Phorcus > Phorcus lineatus. Next base: position 12,231,261 of record OV121095.1, on the reverse strand, counting down.
CACATGTTCATAGACCAAGGGGTAATTGTAATTTAAAACATCAAAGTATCCATGATTTACCGGCGTAAGAAATATATTAAAGGTTCGGCAACAAGTGTAGGAAGTGCGTGGTGAATAAAAATGCATTAATTAGAGCAAAATGTAAATAAAATCATATGGGTATAAATGCATGATGAACATTGTTGTGGAGTTACAGAGTTCATTTCATTTCTAAAGCTTATTTTTGCTATTATAAATGAAATTAAATAAATATATAAAATATAGAAATTTTGAAGAAAAGATCCTAATTTTCACTATAATCAAAATTTTGATAAGTCATTACCTGAAATACATTTTCTCTTTTCTTAAATTCCAAAGTCAAATCAACTTAAATTAGTTCAGTAATTATAAACAAAAAAGCTATTTTATCATTGATATCACATAAAAGTTTCAAAAAATTTCCTGATCATGATTTAAATTTTATAATTAGTTGAAGAATACAAGGTTGTTTCAGTTCAAATAAATTTTATATTGATTTAGATCATTTTTTAGCTCATGATTCTTGGGAAGTCACTCATGTCTTAAGGTTTAAGAAAAAACAACGGTCAAGTAGGATTAATTATTATTGACCCTGTTTGATGTTGGTGTATATCATCAAAATGTGTGTATTGCATGAATTAACCTTTAACCTGCTGATTATAGAGCCCATGCAAAGTTATTTGTGGGTGAAATACAAGATAACAAGACAAAGGCCCCACCTAAAGACTTTGCTTACCATCAAAAAGACATGGATTCGATTCAAATTCACATCGTACCAAAACACATCAAAGATGGGAGTAGTTACTTCCTTGCTAGGAGTTCAACATTATAAGGACAAAACATACCAAAAACAATACAAAAGGGAGTATTTGCTTCCTTAAGCTTACTTAAGGTTCAGCTGATTAAGAACTGACATTTTTCTTTCACTAGAACGGCTAGCCAACCAGAAGCAAATAAACTTGTCATTACGACAAAAATGAAATATCATTAATTTTCAGGAATGATAACTTATTTATTTAAAAAAATCTAAAATCTGCTCGTCTTATACTAAATCAAGAACCCGTTTATGTCCTTACGACAAAAAGGGGTTATCATTAATTTTCAGGAATGATAACTTATTTATTTTTTAATTTTTAAAATCTGCTCGTCTTATACTAAATCAAGAACCCGTTTATGTCCTTATGACAAAAATGGGTTATCATTAATTTTCAGGAATGATAACTTATTTATTTTTAAAAATCTAAAATCTACTCGTCTTATACTAAATCAATAACCCGTTTAATTAAAATCATATTCAATGGAAGGTTGTTTATTATCCTCTATGTAAATTGTACTGCCATGAGACATTGGATATATGGTATTAAAATTAAATTTAAATATTAAATTAAAATTTTTAATATGGTTACCTCGAATCACAACCAGAGTTCATTTTTAGATTTCATTCTTCTTCAAATTGTCTATAATCCATTCTTTCCGCTATTAATCCCTATCCTCAAAGAAGTCAGAATCTATAAGAACTCCCAAGGATTTAAATTTTTCAAATATGTATTCCTAATATTACGGATTTATTCAGCTTCCTCCTTCCCTCCAATGCCTCAGTCCATTCCTTTCTTCTTTTGGACATTCTAATCACATCCATACATCAAAAAAGTTTGAAGTTGTAAAACCTAGTTCCTAAGCATTGTAATTGTTTCATAATACAATATGATATCAGAGAATACACAGTTCACTAACTGACCTTACAGGCATTTGAAAGTGGAATACATAGAGATTATTACCCGAGGCAGTGTGTCATATGACTTTTACGAAACGAGTGTGAATTTGTGTATTACCCGAGCGAGAGCGAGGGTTATATACACAAATTCGCACAAGTTTCATTAAAGTCATATGACACATTTCCAAGGGTAATAATTTCTTTATTACCGATTCTATTCAATTAACAATGCACTGAAATATTAAGAAGCTGGCCTGCTTCCTTTGCGGCCGCCCGCTAATGTGACGTCACGAACAATGGTTTTATGACGTCACAGACGATGTAAAACGGTAACTCGCGCTGAAACAATCGTTGCTAGGCAAAAGTGATAGGTGCACATGTGCACATATTGAAAATATGTCACCGCTTATGAATAACCATATGGGTAATAAATATGGATAGCAAAAATTATGAATATTGTGTATACATATAAAAGGCTTTGGAGTTAATGCCTATAGCTACTCTTTTATTAGACAAATTGTAGTATACAGCATTCTGAAGAGGAATTGGTAGCTGATCCTTCAAAGCATAATGAAAGTTCACAAAAATTTGTTATTAATAATTAGTATTTTGAACTAAACTTGAATAAAACTAAAAAAACTGGAAATAAAAAAAGCAAAAAAAACCATACAAAACAACACTTACTCTCAGTGACATATCAAGGAATTCTGGGTAAGGGGCGGGGGATGGGGATGGGGTAGTTTCCTCTATATCTACAAGAGGGAGTGGGAGTTATCTAAGAATTTCTCTAAGACTTGGGGCAAGGGAGTGTTTCCTCGAACCACCACACCCATTCCAATCAACTTGACCACCCTATGATCATCATCTACCAACACAGACTCTTGTGTTGTTAACCCCCACCACTTCACCCTACAGATTATAGCATCAATAGTTAGTACAGTAGTTCTAAGAAGTCCCAGGTCAGATGTTTCCTAATCAAATCATTTGAGGAAGTTGAGCTGCTTCTCGTGAACTGTGTCCAGTCCAAGTGGGGCATCAATCAGGCCGTGTTGTGTGTGGATATGTTGTCAGTGTTTATTGGAGCACGTTTTGTTTGATGGCCCAACTGTCGAGCAGTGATCTTCAAATCGGGGCCGTGTCTACCAGTCACTTCTGGGTCCCTGAACAAGCACAGTCAGATCAGTGGCTAATCTGATTGAGCCGGTTTCTTGTGTTCACGTTCATGCTGCTTTCTCTAATCTGGCCAGATTACTGCAAAACTAATGCAGCAATAACCCATTCTGGCTTGGCCTGTCACACAGGGTTAGAATACCATCTTAGTTGGACTAATGATGGATCGAACAGTATCATTTCTTCTGATATACTTCATCCATGTTTGAACTCATGTATGTTTATTTCAGCCATTTCATGTTCATGAAAGTTTGAATGGTTTCCCAAGCTAAAATCAATTACTAACTATGGCTTGGCCTGTTTAATAGTTTTAAGCCAGAGACTTAAATTAGTTCAATAAATATTGAACAGACCATTGCATATCACTATCCTTTTGGATGCAAATACATGTTCATGGAAGTTCAATTGGCTTCAGAGTTAAATGCCGCAATTATAAACTATTTGCCCTGTCACACAGGGTTAGAATAGCATCTCACATTGGACTGATGGATTGAACAGTATTATTGCTTGTGCTATACTCCATCCATGTGTGAGCTGATGTTTGTTTACTGCTGTTTTTGTTTATTGCCCTTGTAGTTAAGATGTTGCAATTAAAATCTATGGCTTATTTTTGTCAGATAATTACTGAACAGACTATTGTTTGTTTCTGTACCTCAATCTTCCTGACAAACTGTTGTTTGTACAGTACAAAAATTTCATGTTCATGAATTGATTCCGGAGGAGATGTAGCAATTAATAATTTGATTTGGCTTGTTACGTGGTGTAAGGATACCATTTTAATAAGTCTGTTTGATAGAACAGTACATTGGTTGTCTCTCTGTACTACTAGCTCCCATACTTGTGAGTGAGTGAGTTAAGGTTTTACGCCGCTTTCAAGATTATTTCGCGGCTACTAGTATTATTGCAGGCAGAAAGCCCGCAACACCATTGTGGCTATGCATTGCGGTGAAATCTGCGAGCATCGGCTGGAACTAGCGAACCATGGGTGGTACTGCGCTGAAACTCAGTGTAGCATTGCACCCAAACCTGACTGCGTGTAGAACAGTTCTCTACTGCAGACAAAGTTGCCGAGCCCCTGGTGGGATTCGAACCACGGACCTCCTGATCCGAAGCCGAACGCGCTATCCTGCCCCCTTCCATACTTGTCTTTGTGTATATATATAGTTCGTCCTTCATATCTGAAGATGACCATGACCTCAAGGTAGTTTGTGGGTGGGGAGATGGCTGATCAGACCAATTCTGGTGAGGAATGCTCTGTTACAGATGTCACAGGTGAAGTTGATAGTTGATAGGCTGGCTGTTAAGGGGTGGAACACAGTTTTTGTGTATTGCAGTGTGAGTTAGACATGCAATTAAAAACTTTGGCTTGGTCTACCACACAAGTTTAGAATAACATCTCACGTTGGTCTGATGGTAATTATAGATGTAGAGTATCATTTCTTGATGCACTCTGATGGTTTGGTACTTTAGTATATTAATGTTCATGAAACACTCTCTGAATCAGATGCGGTCTGATTAAAAATCAACCGTGTTCCGAGGAATAGAGGTTTTTAAATATTTATTATAACATACACCAAGTGCTTTCCTCTCCACAACGGTCTGAAAGCATCCTCCTTGTTTGCAAGTTCATACACCTGTTTAGTGCAGACAAAACCCAGTCATTAGTGGACCAATCACATTATCCCGTTTAAAATAATGATGGCGATAAAGGTTAACGAATGGTAAACAGGAGTTACTTGCCCCTAGATACTGATACCGAAAGCTTTTGCTGGTGTCAGTGTGATTGGCTAGTTGAGATTGGTTTGAATCTTGATCGATAGACCTAATATTTTGAAACTTTTATTCCTCGGAACGCGGTCGATTTTAATCAGACTGGGGTATCCAAAAAGATAATGACAGAAAGTTGAGTTGGCCAAATAAAGAATGAACAGCATCATTGTTTGCCAACATACTTCATCCATGTTTGAATTCATGTCTTTTAGTTAATTGTGATACAGTGGACAGTTATTTAATTGCCTTCGAGGTTAAAACCCAGCCAAATGTAATATTTATAAAGGGAATGCCTACCCCAATATGAAAATGTCTCACCTTTGCCAGAACATGGAAATAGGAATCCTTTAAAGATTAGAAATTCTTATTCAAAGACATAGTGAATGGCATGAATGCTTGCTGCCACATATTGTTTAGGTTTTTGATTTGACTTGGTTGGACGCTCAATGAGTCTAATTAAGCAATAATAAATATGGCATGGTCTTTCAGATAGAGTCAGGGCTTGGACGAATTTTGACTTAAACCATGTCATTGCTGGTAAATTTAATCTTTGGATTTGGAGCCTTGTATACTGCTTCAATCAAGTAGATATTGATTGCTTTCAGAGTTCAAATCTTGAATATAATGCCTAGTTTGTTCACCTTTCCATATTTGAAATAGACATTAACTTAATAGATTTCATGGTTTTCAAGATTTCTAAGGGACTTATCATCTTACTCTTTGCTCAAACATTTGGTGGGTGAAATTCAAATCTCAACATTTTAAAGATTATTGTAGGCTGGCACAGAGGGTTTGACTTTCTGTTTAAATTATCATGGTTTATTAGAGAAAATGTTGCCTTGGCCATGAAGACCATCTTGACTTAAGAAATTTTGCTGTTTTTACCAGGAAACTCTTGTGAAAAAGTAATGAAAAAATATTTGGTCAACTCTCACTGATTAGAAATGAGAAACCAAACTTACACACTGAATATGTTCAGAGAACCCTATAAATCAAACTTAATCAAAGATCTTGTCTCCATTTTGCAGTCAACTCCAGTCTGACTCATTTCATTTCAAGAAAATTAAATCTTTCTGAAACTCAACCTCGTACTGCATAGCTTTATTACCACAATCATACAGATTTGATTTCCTTCCGAGTATAAGGACAGCAGGTTTTACTTTCAATAATTCAATCAAAAGTTCCACAAATGTTTACCAAAGTTTTTAAAAAAATAGCAACTCTCTCGGACTTACAAGCGGATATGTCAATTTCAATTTGGGACTGAAATGAAAAAGTAAGGACAAACTTTCATACAGGATTTCTTTGATTGAAATTCTGAGTGACTTCTTGTTATCTGATGAACCAAGCAAAAGTCAAGGCACTGGGTCCATTTTATTTTAGATCTTGATTTAGAAATAATAATATATGAAATATATATATGAGATAATAGACATTTTGCTCACGATATGGGTAATTTAGAAACTGAAGTGAAATGGAAGTTTTAGGACATGCTTTAACATTTCGAAAAATAACTACTTATGAAATTATAACTCCAGAAATATAGCTAAATGTGTAGCATAGTACCTATGGATTTACCCTGTGATCAATTGTCATCGTGTGTCTGGGAGGCTTCAGAGGTTCAATTAAAAATTCTGGGCCTAAATTTGTGTTAAGATAGTTGTAAGAACCTTATATTAACGTTGGCTTACTTACAACAATCTTAGCGCTAAGACAGCTTTGAAAATCAACGCCCTGAATATGTCCAGCGTGCAATCACTCAACTTTTCCATTTACTTTGCTTCAAATTATAAAAGTTTGTTGAAATTTAGACATTTCACTTGTAAACAGCTTTAAGTGCATAAATCTTTGCTATCAATGCATAATACAGCAATTGGCTCTGTAGATCATCAGGCTTCATGTGATATAGTACCACTCAACAAAAGTTGACTAAAAGTAATGTCATGGTTTCTAGCCAAAATGATACAAGAACTTGTGTCTCCAATCTACATGTTTGAGGTTTGTAACAATTAAATAAAGTAACCATTTGTACATTTGTACCTAATAATGCAACACTGCTTCAATTTGACAGTATGAAGATGCCCTAAAAATGTAAAAGGAAAATCCTGCTCTTTGTCAGTAAAGTTTCATGACGATCATGTTTTTTCAAGATCCATGTATGCAACATGCATGACATTTAGGTCCTGATCAAGTGTGATTCGTTTTACAGTCAAAATGTTCATTTGATAGTGAGTTTGCACTTATGTCAAATAGTACATTATTCAAGGACGTCAAGGTCATGAAAAAGCCTGTAGAAGACTTCAGCTTCTTCGGCCTTCTGCTTAAGAAAAGAGGACAAGAGAGATCTTTAGGATATGGTACCTTTGACCTTGATTATCACCAAAACTAATCTATAAACCTCAAGGTCAAAAAATTTGTACACAAGATTTCAAGACTACTGGAGTAGGTGGTTTGAAGGAAAAAGTGAAAAAAAGAAAAGTTTATGGACTAACAGTTGGATAAGTGGACAAACAGACAAATGAATGGACGCCAGATTGCATGCCATGCACCCATCAGGACTTTAAGCTGAAAATATAGCTCCGATATATCAGATGTTTTCAGAAGAGTGTACCGGTACGTACCGTGTTGTTCCTGTATTGCAATATACTGATTTACCTACAATACTGCGCACCCTTAGTGGAAACACTTACATTTTCCTCTTAAATTAACAATTTGGCATTCCTGTCAATATGTCACTCGGAACATTATGCATGGATAAAATATCCAGCTACTGTAAAAAAAAAATGCTATTTTGATGAGTTTTATATAGGTATAAATGAAAAAACATGAATAACTTTTAAATCATTTTCCCCCAACAAGTGGTGGTACTAGATTAATCAGTTTAAGTGTTCAAATATTATTATAATGAATTTTATTAGCAAAACACCTAAAGTTTTGTTTCTATGCCAACGGCAGTAGAGTCCCTTTAAGAGCCTATGGTCTCTTCAGGAGATTAGCAATATCATTCAGTTATTGCTTCATTAAGATGATTAATGTTTGTGGCTTCAGTCAACACCTTGTAGAGATAAACCTGCGGTTCAGCAAATATACAGAAATACTAAGGAAACTCTCTCGAATGTCTTAAATCAAACACACAACATTCTGCAAGTTTTGGTGCATCCATAGTTCAGGTTGCTCTGCACCAAATTGGATATGAGAGATGTAATGAAGCTGTGAACGATAGATCCTTCAACTGATGGACCTCAACTTCATGCACAGATAAGAGATCTTAGTTGAGCACATAAACTATGGTGCACATGTTTAATATCGGACACATCTTACACTTCATTTTCCCTCTGACATTTGGAGGATTTGTGTTTTTATGAATTATGGATCATTTTGAATAAATGAGTTAGTTTTTACTAAGATTATCCAACTCTTATCAGCTAACTTTTTCTATATTTGGACTCAACTTAATGGAATCAAGGTTTTCAAAAATGGAAAGTCGACCTTAAAAACTTTGTTTTAACCCTGTCTGCTTCCGTGGGAATACAACTCATGCCTCTACAAGGTGAACAGAGTTGATGTATCAGGGGTGACTATACCAACTCTAACCCAAAAGGGTTTCAAACTCAGGGCCTCCCAGTAAGGATGGGTATCGCTCCTCTTTTCCGTATTGCAATATATTGCGATACAGAAAAGCGTATTGCAATACGTATCGCAATATATTGGTATGTTTCATATTTTAGTTTTTCCATGCACGCTTAACTAAAAACAGAAGAGTGATCAATGCTCAAATGGTTGTCGTTTTATAAAGAGATAAATTTAGTGACTACATTCAGACTTTTAACATGTCTGTACACTTAGCGAGAGTACACTTTGTTTACAACTTTCAGTACAATCACCATTTTTTTTATTACTTTTTTCTGAATTTTACACAGAAATTGTTAATTTTAAAACCTCCGATATATTGGATATTTCCAGAAGAGTGTACTTGTAAGTGTTGTTCCTGTATTACAATATAATGATATACCGATGATACCGCGCACCCTTATGAGCTTGAATCTACTGAGCTGACTTTGGGATAACCTGAAAACAGGTTTGAAAATACAATTTTCCGTTATATTCTCAATTGGAAAAACAGAACTGTCCAGTAAATATGTTAAGGAATGTTTGAGAATCATTATTGTAGTAATAACAGATAAATAAATCTTTAAGGATATTCAATGTTTATCACACAACAGTCTCATTTTTAGATCTTTAAAGTGTTTTTGCAGGAACAAAATATAAACAAATACAAGGATTATTAGTTCGCTAATGTAATATATCTAAAGCATTAATCATTTCAAGTTCATGTTTCATCTGAAACATTTAATCAGGTTATAATCTCACTGCCATAATGTCCTGTAGTAAGAAAACTCAGTTTACTTCAATAGTCTGAGCTGTTCTACCTCAAACTTATTTTAAAATTTGTGAGTCAGTGACATCTGTCACACACCCTGACAATGTCCAGTGAGATGTCCAGTGCAGTAAAGCTGGAAAAGCAGAGCTCTAAGCATATTTATATATTTCTGCAATAGTCTGCCCAACTGGAATTGATGATCAATCAGAAAAAATAGTCAACTACATCAGAATGGAATGGTTCCAATGAAGGGAGACCACTCTCGAGGCTTTGGGCTGTATGGTGTATATTTAGCCCAGGGTGCAAATCCACAATTTAAGTAGTCCCCAGATAGATAGCGACGTATCAGAAATAGCTTAGGGACCCACATGCCTGATGGCCGTCACTTAGCATCGCAAGACTCAAATAGCCCATAATCAAGTCTACAATGAGATTTGGCTTCCATTTGGACCAATATCCAGAAGGGTCTCCCTTGATACAGAGTTCTGTCTTATCGCTGTGAAAGGGTACATCTTGTAAGTGGAATCTCTATGGTTCCTCCCTTGACATGAGGTCGCATGTTTCCTATGTACAATTATCTCTTGCTTGGAAACGATAGTTTTAGAATAAGTTCCAAAATTTTGTCTTCTATGATGTAAAAATTAAGGACATGATGACAATGAAAAGCATAAAGTTAATGAAGTAACTACATTCAAATACATAGTATGTTAGGATTAGTTGACAACTATATCTGAGTTCAGCAACAAGGGTCAAGGGTTATTTGAGTTGTCTGAGAGTTTTAAGGGTCCATTTCTTCATCTCATGCGTAAACTCAGATCTTTCACTGTAAACTCCTCTGTCATTTCAACATTTTATAAAGCATTTATTCAAAATATTTTAACATTCTCATTCCACTGTTGGTACGGGTCTCTCTCTGTTCAATTGAAATCAAAAGTTAACATTGCGGGTAAGATCGCTGGTGTCAAGTTTGACTGTGTAACTGATATATATGAGCGGCAGATCATAAATCAAGCTGTTCATCATATCTGACCCAACTCACTACCTACATTCGGAATATCACCTTCTCCCCTTAGGCTGCCGCTACAAAGTTCCAGTATTGAAAACTAAGAGAGCCCGCACATCTTTCATTCCAAACTAAATATCTCTATTAAACAAATGTGAAAATAATTGATTCATGTACTGATATAAAAATCTCATGTGAGTGTTGATGTTGATTCCTGGAAAGGCAATAAAGTATTATTATTATTATTATTATTATTAATTATTATTATTATCATTATTATATCATTACCATTATCATTACACTGAGTAATGATTTATAATCTCATTTTGGACAGGACTGTATTTAAACATGTCTTAGATCATTGTAATAATGTGAGTTACAGAGAACATGCATTTGTATGTGGAAGAGTGACATACCATATAGTGAGTTACTGTTTAGAACCGCTTGGGCAATATTTCAGCCATTAGTGGCTGTACGACAAATATTCTCATTGAAAACATAAATCTTAAAATTACAATATATATATAAGCCTGTCATCCAGAGTGTAGTGTTGTTTCAGTATTGATCAGGACTCCTTCTTATCATCTCATATCAAACAATAAAAATTTAAATTCCAGTAATAAAACTTTTTTCGGGGACAGTGTTAGTCTGACTATAAATGAAAGACATGTATTAACAAACACATATACCAACTAATGTCAATATGGTACAAACATTTGATTGCTAAGGCTTTTACCGGTGAAGGAGTTGGAATTTGTATTTGATTTATAAATGTCCGATGTGATAAAATCTTTATCCCAAAAGACAATACAATTAAATGTCTGAAAGCAAGAATTGTTAAAAAATCCTTCCTTGAACTATTCCGACCCTATCTCCTTTTGACAGACAATTCAATTACTCTTTCAAAAAGGCAGATAACTTTCCGAGAATTTCTATAAATATTCCTAGGCAGGGCACAAATGCAACTCAAATTATCTGTCTGCCCTGCTAAGCGCCAATATAACAAGAGACTTTCTGCTATGGAATGTCAATCTGATATTGCCAGTGTAAATGTGATTGTATTATCAGCCTATTTGGACACTGACAGTGAGAGTGCAGCCCACCTCTGTCGATACCTGCCCTTATAGCTACTGTAAGACTACATACCTGTTTGCATACCGTACTTCTTCAAATACAGGCCAGCTATAGGTCTCAAATTGACGATGGGTCTCATTTAAACTCTGGGGATATGACTGTGATTTTTAGTGAATTTGTCATGATGGCATTTATATATTTTGTAATATTCAAAAGCACTGGTCACATTTATGCGAAGGTTTAAATATCAGAGAATGTTTCTAAGACTACGACATTGAAATTCCCTTGCCTTCGAGTGATAGACATTACAATTTTGTCAAATTTGTAGCTGACAATTGTGAAGTCGTTATCTGTCTCTTCACAGTTACATGAGAATATGTATGACGACTTTGTTGTTGGATGGATATCAGAATCAAGAACTTGTTGATTACAGACTATCATGTAAGATGTCATTGACAAACAATTACATAGTGTAAATAGAGTGATAGAGATGAATCTTAGCATCATGTTTCCACGGCAATAGCGTAGGATATTTCTTTCTAACCTCTTGTTTCATTTAGAGACACTGTGACACATTATTACCTACAAGGGAAATCATATTTTTCACAAGATGCCCTAGGGCAATATCACTTTTTCATTGGACGTTATGTAAAAGATAATGGTTTGATGTTACAGTTCACCTATGATTATGTGTTCCAAATGCACCTATGCCTATGTTTGGAATTTGATTACATCAGTTGCTTTGATTTCTCGATTTTGTAATGAATAGCATATCAAATTGTGCCCATGACATACCGTTTTTATGAGGAGGTGAAGTGATTTAGGGTCTAACACCGCTTTCAAGAGTAATTCACTTATATCGCGGCTTCTAGTATAAGTGCAAGAAGAAAGCCTGCAACACCACTGTGATTATGCATTTGGGTTAAACCTGCGAGCATTGGCTGGAACTAGCGAACCATTGGTCATACTGTGTTTATATCAGTATGTCCCTACTCATGTTTGGGAAATACTAATATTAAACATTTGTGTCATAGACAAAGTATGTCATGGACACTCATATAATATCCTCTGTTTCTAACGGAAATAATGAGATCTAATAAAGAATAATAATTAAATGTAGTGAATTTCAAAACAGTATCTTGTTGATTGAGTTCTTCATTGATGTTACAATGTTTTTTTAAGGAATTTGAATTCTTTATCTCAAATTTTAAAAGGTGTTCATACTAAAATTGTCAAAGTTTTCACTCTTAACAAAACCCTTTTTTCTATGGTACTAATTTAATACAATAAGGTTGATAAATGAGCTTGAAATGAATAAACCTTTAAAGAACTTATATTTTGCATTACCTATTATTGAAAGGAAGAGAGATAGACAATTAAATCATCAAAATATCAAGCTACAGTCTCCAAAACCAACATAAGATTAAGATATTGCCCATTTTAAAAAATCCTCAAAACCTTCTTGTATATTGTTTGTTAACTCTTCATGATTATATGGAATATTTGTGGGTTGTCTACCTTTAACCTTTGCAGTGGTCAATCCTAGACTATGCCATGTAAATCAGCTACTCAGATTGGTTTGATAGGAATTAATTTAAAAGATACCATATTTAAATTAAGTATTTCAAACAACACCTTTTATACAAGATCTACATTACGTCGGTTAAAGATCTTATTAGAACAAATCAGGCAATATCCACAAGGTTAATGTCATCTTTGCATACCACTCAAAGTCTCTGATTGGCTGATCTGAACTTTGTTTAAGATGAACTGATGGCTTATGGGAGTCTTGTGACATCTTCAGACTGTGTAATGTTGTGCATCAAGATTATGAACTTATTTAATGGGAGTGAATTTCTCACAATTTGAAAAGTTTTACAATGCCTGCCACAATAAAAACCTGAACACTGGAGACCATAGAATGACAAACGTCCAACCTTTTTCTAGTTATATTTCAAAGCTGTTGTTTTTGTCATGCATAACCGTACAAATCGATTTAGTCAGACGCAGGGTTTTTAGCATTGTTTGATGTCACAATGATCGAAATGCCAAACATGATTGTCTGTTGATGTTAATTACAGTCAATGGTAGACGCAAAGGTAAATGATTATGATCTTTGTAGCTGGATTTGAGTTCCGTCTTAACAATGACGATTTTATCCGCACCAAAATGTCAAATCACAAATTGCCAATTCACTATAAAATTGGATTTAAATGCATGGCTGATGTAGGAAATTAGCAAAACAATGCGAGAGCAACTTCAAAGTGAAAAACTAGAATGAGATTGAACTTTATTTCTGTATCTATGTGAAATGCCCCTAGTGGGAGCTAGAGGTGTACCAAAACAAATGTTCATGACTTCAAAAGATCTAGTGGAAATAATGACTTTTAGAAGAAGGAATGGCCAATAAAATAATATTTCAAAAACTATCTCAAGTAAAATTTTGCCTATTTAAAAAAATTGGCAATCAAATAGATTAATGGGTTAACTTGTAGAAGGGAAAATGCTATTCCTATTAATTTCTTTATTAATAAAATTATATCCAAACCAAAAAGCAATGGGTTAATCATTTACGGTGTATCCCGCCAGGGGCTCAGCAACTTTGCCTGCAGTAGAGAACTGTTCTACACACAGTCAGGTTTGGCTGCATTGCTACACTGAGTTTCAGCGCAGTACCACCCATGGTTTCCTAGTTCCAGCCGATGCTCCCAGGTTTCAGCGCAATGCATAGCCACAATGGTGTTGTGAGCTTTCTCCCTGCAATAATACTAGCAGCCCCTATATATGTGAAATACTCTTGAAAGAGGCGATAAACCCCATTTCACCTCACCTCACCTCATTTACGGTGTAAAAAATATTTGTTAAAAACATTACAGAACTGAATCTACAAATGATAGTATATTTTATAAATGTGACATTGGTTAACTGGCCAGGAATTATTTTATTTCAAAAGTAGTTTGCCGAGATATTTTTGTTTAAAAATGAAAACACTTAAGCCAAATGCAAAGAACATGGAAAATAATATTCGTGTTTGTACATGCAATAGAGTTTGTGAAACAACAAATAACCTTTACATAGGTCGCTTGTCACTTTGACCCAAGTCAATTGAGATATCTTGGTTCCAATTCAAAGCAGTTCCTTTCAGCTACAGAAACATTAATATACACTTGCATTCATTTGTCAATATTGGTTCTGGTACTAAATAATGCACATCAAAGACATGATGCAATAACTTTTTCTTGGTTTGCTATATATCTGACATTTCCCCAAATCTATAGGGTCATTTTCTGCACTTTTCCCAGACACAGCGTCGAAAAAGAGTATTATTTGAGTTATCCATGTGTTGATAACGCAGAAGCTGTCTAGCGACAAATATTTGATCATTTGAACAGAACATATTTGCAAAAGGTGTTTTTTCAATTTCTTTTGTTCCTAAATATGAAGTCATTGAGGTTTATTGTTGGACATTACGTTTAAGATTAAGATGAAAAGACATGTTTTTCTCAAGAAAGGTTACAGAGAAAAATAGTTTTTGGTAAACAACACAACCCACATTTCAAATGCCTCATAATTTATGCAAAGAATACATGTTCCTTGTTTTAAAAATTTGTTTGTGTGAACTTATCGGCATTAAAATTTCCAAAATGAAGGTAAAATAGCTTAAGCCAGCAGCCCATCCTTGTCTGTTCCTTTAATGTGACTTCATCAGTTCTAATCTCTATTAAAGTTCAGTTAATAATACCATAATTTTGAAGCAAAAATTTAATTCATATTTGCATACTTTGATACCTAAATGGTTTTTTTATATCTAAAGCATCATAATTAAGTAGTTTTTCATATATTTCATGAAATGTTGAGGTTAGGGGTTGTGGTTGAGGTCTAAGAATCAAAGTTAAGAATTTTATAGGCACAAAGGCAATATATGTTCCAGACATGAATGTCATGAGCATTCCTGCATAAATAATAAAGTTTGAATTGGGAGATGGATTCTTACATTGCTCCTGAGATGAGGATTTGATGAATGTCTGGCTCTCATTACCGAACAATGGGACAATCAAAGGTCCCAAGACGCGGTCTGAATGCCGGCCAATTGCAAGGACACTTGAAGGTTCAAGCACCGCTGGCAGCAAGGGACAGACAAAAAGACTTGTGTCCACCGGGCTGGATGATATTCTCAGGAACAGTTGGTGTGTCCACACCTTGACTTTCATTGTCATCCCCTTTTATGACCGGGCGCCAGACGGGAACATTAATGGTATCAAGGAATAAAGACATTGTCCTAGTGTTAAAGTCATGGTTTCCTTTATGGGGGATGAAATTTGAAATCTTTTCAAGGTTTTTGTCATTCATCTATTGTTTTATTGCTCAACTACCATTATTGGAATAAAGATATTTCCTGACTTTGAAGACTTTTTCTTGTAAATGGTTAAAGTAATGAAGAAAGTCACTACTTTTTGAAAATTGAGTTTTCAATTTAGATATTGTTATCATGTTGCTATGTGATTAAAGGCAACAGTTAAAGAAGGTAGTATATCTTGAAAATCAAAGATTATTGAGATTGAAATAACTTATTATTATATATAAATATAAATTTTATATGGTCCCTTTGACTGGTAAAGGGTTCTTTAAGGAAATGAAGAAACCAAATGGGACAGAAACGTAGGAAGATGGTTATCATTGTCTTGTGTATAGTTTATAAATGGCTAACTTCAAGTTTTTTCAGGAGGTTCTACTCAGATTGGTAAAATATTCATTCTAATGCTGGATAGAATTTCAAAATTTGGGGACTATTTCAAAACATGTCAGAAGAGAGCTTGCACGACTGATATTGAAGCACTTCTTTTCAAAGCACAGTGGTGTAGTGGTTAGCGTGCTGGCCTCTCATGCCGACAACTCGGGTTTGAATCCCGCTGGAGACACCGAAAATTTGTGACCTGGGTCCAAAGCTGTGTTGTGTCCTTAGGCAAGGCTCTTTATCCACATTGCACTCAGTCCACCCATCTGTTAAATTGGGTACCTGAATATAGGGATGTACGGACTTGTACGGTTGCGCTTAGCGCTAAGTAGCTGTTTTGAAAGTAAACTTCCCTCAGGGTAATGATGAGCATGTCTTGGAACGTGGAAAAGGCGCCATATAAATTTCCACATTATTATTATTATTATTATTCAAAGCCTGCAAAGAGTATGCATGATTCTCGCTTCTAAATCTCTTAAGAACACAAGGAGTCTCTGCATGATCAACAACAGTGTTTAACCGGACACCTTTTATACTGTTTTCTTTATCTTTTTACCCAAAGCTGAATTTTATCCCTGAAATAACAAACAGGATATCAGGTAACAATGATACAGCATATTGTTAGTAGGGATATGGGAGCAAATATTTTATTATACCAATTTTCCTCATTTTTATCCAAAGCTGAATTTTGTCCCAAAAATCATTAAAAGGTTACAATAACAAAGCATCCTCTCTGTTAGGCAATGAAAGCATTGTTGACACGTACTTCTGCCCACAAGAGTCTTGGACCTAGGTTTCTGATCTTGTACAAACTTAGACACTTCCTGCTGACCTTGTCACAAACTACAATTTCCTGTTTTCAGTCCATCATTGATGCCTAGCAAACTCCATGGATGGTTGTTTATGCATGTCTTAAACGCCATTCTAAAAACATAACCAGGATCATTAAGGATTCTAAAATTATCTTTTTTTGTCCACCTCTTTGGCATTCCAATTTAGGAATAACATGTCCCACGAACTTGTCTACAGGTTTTCAAGTACAGTCATTTTGATTCTGTGTCTTTTTTAAGCCGGTTTGATTTGTCTTTTCAAAAGGCCATCAGTCACTTGGAACTATCTTGGGACGCCTCTTTACTTGGAATAATGGCCAAGCTAATTAATATGTCAACAGTAATGCTTTGTCCCTACCTTTACTTGCCACCTTGTGCCTCGGGGAATGGAAGGAGTAAGAAAATTACTGCAAGTCGGCATTTGCCAGCTTCGTGCTAACTCAAACTTAATTGGTGAAGAGGAAATGCTTTCTATGCACGCAAGAACACTGCAACATTTATGTGTCTATCAAAAGTATCATTACATAACTGGCGGTAGGATCACTGTTGGGTGAAGGTTGGCTCTTGCAGTGATCAGTGAGGTCGTGATATTCATCTGCTTCATCAATGAAGGATTTGAAAATCATTGCCTTTTGATTTTCCTTTGCTTTTTTCATGTCATGGGGTTCACTGTTCAAAGTGGCAATTAACCTTTTTTTATACATTGATCAGGTCATATTTCACATCAAATGGAGAAAACCCTACAACAGTTGAGTAATGATTTGGCATTTCAATAAAGTTTGTAAACTCACAATTTCAATAAAACAAATTATACATCGTAGCGGTATCCTTTAATGACATCAACTCCCAAAGAGTATTTTCTACCATTAGGTGAAGGAATGCTATACATGAACACTAAAACTGCTTAAAAACATGCATCAAATCAAAATTCTTTCAGTAATTTTGCTATTGACATCCAATATTTTACTTTATCTTCACTGTTATTAAAAAGCCACTCTGTGAGTTGTTGGAGTCATATATGCCAAACTTAAACAATGGTGTCATTTGATTGCAAAGTATAGACTGTTACCAAAAACACAAAGTTTAAAACTTATTGGTTTTTAACAGTACAATATGAAGGTAGAACGTTGCAATTATGATCGAAAACGGGACAGTGGCGAGTCAAATAGTCAAACATAATTTTGGAGACTTATCTAAAACAGCCAGGAGCGCAGTTAGGAGTTGATAGTGTTTGTTAGGTTATAGAACTAGTATCCATGTATATATTGGACATGATATCTACACCTCTGTGCATTTATAAGGCTGTTTTTAGATTTTCATGAAAAAAAATGGTATTTGTCATATATACAGGTCTTTTGGACATGAAAAGATAAGATGTTTTGAATTTATATCACCACATATGACATTTAGGTTCGTATCAAAGGTCAATAATATGTTATGAAAATCACGGAGTGGCTCTTTAACAGAATGTCCAAGATGTCCAGTTTTACGTTAATCTGAGACAATCTGAGGCTAGCTGTTGGGTATTAACATAGCTGGAGAGCTATATATGAGATTTATGGAAGTGAAGGCTAGCAGTGGCTTAATTAGAGAGGATCAGCAATGAGCTTCCCTTCTTTATTACAAGTCAGAGAGGCTGTTCAGGAGAAGACGCAGCTAAGTAGGGCTTAGCATCTTTATCAGGGTATAAAACAAATGGACATGATACAAGGAACATGGTCAAGTTCATGGACTCATTCAATGCCAATGACAGTCAAAGAAATTTCCAAGAGTTTCAGTTTGGGAAAATTTGGGGGGGGGGGGGGGGGAGGGATGGATTAAATATTCTAGAATTCAGAGGTACCCTTTTAACTCCCTTACAATATTGTACTATGCATATCATCTATAGAATTTAACAAAAGGGTTGATGGATTAAAAATATTTCAACTCCCCCTCTACCCTGGAATATCCTCTTATTCTTTATATACAGTCCAAATAGTCAGAAAAACATTTTTTTGGTTTTGGATAGGCATGACAGAAAATAAATTCAATCAGGAATCATCAAAATCTTCAGATTCCTATTTTTCTGCAGAAACGTTATTTATCAGACCAAATGCCTCATATCACCATAAACATAACCAGCAAATGAAATGACTTAAATTTACCAATATCAGTACTTTGTGGATGAAAAATTTGTTGAGTTCAAGATATTGCTCACAAAATGACAGTTCATTGGCTAAAAAACAATTACATACATTGCCATTAATTACAAGCTATCAGCGATGGGTGGCATTTGGTCTGAAATATATCAAGGTATTGAAAAAGCTGATGAAGTAGGAAGAAATGTTCACTGCCCGGTATCAAAATCACAAGTCCATGAGGGTATTGAGCTTAAGAATACTGCCCGTGTTGCCTTGTAAATGAAATCCTTTAATTTCCTGGTTGGAAGAAACAAACAATCACCTGGTCCGGATATGGCGCCAGTATCTAACAGTGGGTTGGCTCAACTCCTATTCACAGAGTCACTTGCAGGTCGTACATGTACCATACATGGTCCATAATTTCACGATTTAATTACCAGCAAATTTGACCTGTCAAAGTCTGCATGGACTTTTCTAGGCTGTGGCATAGTCTTCCATCTGAATTATCTCTTTGCCTACTGAAATAATTTGTGGTTCCTGAGTGGACAATTAACAGAATGGAAGTTGGGAATAGTCTGTGATTAGGGAAAGTGGGCTATATACCTGACAATTTGACCACCTGCTGGCCCTACTTATACTACAGGTAAATTGAAATTGAGCCAAGTCTTCTACATTGATACAGTGAGCAAGTCTTGATCTCACTCACGCTATACACTGTGGGAATGATTTAACTTTCATTGGAGTAATAAATATTTCTTAAATTCATTCACCTTTAACAAAACTCCACTTTCATGAGAACTCTTATTTCAGCAATGATTTTAGTGCAATAGGCCTAATTTATTACTATTTTATTGTGAATTGAAACTTTTTTCTCACCATTGGAATAAAATTGGCTATAAAAATAGAAACTGTTTATGGCAAATAAAAATCTTTTCCATGATATGTTAGTAGACTTAAACATTTTTTAATTTTAAGATTGAATATATTTTATTTTCATTGTCATACAGCTTGTAATCAAATTCTATAGTTACAACATTTTAATTTCTGAAATTCACAGAGTAAACATCAAACTGAAACCTCTCGTACTCAAAGCGGATTTTAAATTCAAGGCATCTTCTTAAAAGCAACAGCTATCTTTTACAAATTGAAGCCCAAACAAGATCGTCTCTTAGGAGTATAAAACGGGAGTCACGTTGGGATTTAATCAACTGGAGCCCAGGCACGTCAGTCTTGAGAGATGATTGTGGGCGCCACCAGACATCTTATCTCAGAGTTGATTTGTAACACCTGATGATGGGGGGACACAGAAGCTTGAACAAACTATCTTGGAGTGGGCGCAACGGTCGTTACCGGCACGATCCCCTCGCTTCCATCTGACATGGAGAAGGGATTCTAGATCGTCTGTCTAATGGAAGATAGTCGTCTTTATTCTGTGTTGCAGAATGTGACCTTCCCTTGGTCATCTGAATCAGTGTGTCCACTTCACCGAGCCCTTAATACCTTCACCAAATAACAGACTGGAGGTTAGGTCTGAAAATCTAAATTTGCTGAGGTTATATCATATCTTAATTTTTAACAATAATGTCACCCATAAGCACTGTCCTAGTTATTTTCATGTGATCAAATGTGCACAAATCACTTGCGTTTGGTACTGATGGATGATGACAAATTTTTTCATAGTCTCCTGATAGCACTTACCATATGTGTAATTAAATGTGGCTCTGAATTAAACAACCACTCAGATCATTTTACACAGAGGAGACAGAGGAAGAAAGGGATAGAAAAGGGATGCGCACATGTGTATATATGAAAAAGATGACACTTCCTATGTTTCACCATATGATTGACAAAATGTAGGGCTTAATTAAATGAACGCTCAGATCATTTCAAACAGAAGAGACAATAAACTATTTCAATTTGCTTAAAGTCATTTTATATTTTCAACTCACCAAACATAAATCAACATCATATTCCTTCACACGCATATCAATCAAATCAACAGTCTTGATTGTCTTCTGAGACTATATTCCGTTAAACAAATATTGAATTCTGAGAAGGACTGCAATTCCCGCACTTCATAGGTCATAAACGAAAATAGCTGAATTTGCATAAATGTTATGGTTGTCTCAGTTCCGTGATCTTCAAAGAGCAAATAAAAGCGGGCGATAGATTCGGCTCGTTCATAAGGCTTCGATGGATCATGAACTCCTATCAGACGATAAGATATGATGGGCTTCAGAGTTTATTCATTCTTGAACATGATCTATCGGACAAACCCTGCACAACTTTCGCCACTGAAGACATCACTAAGCAGAAAATTAATAAAGTGGTCCTTGGCATTGAATAATGGTGAAGAAAAGGCCATAGTGTCAGGGGACTCAAAAACGATTATAATTTTCCGCGGCAATTTGTTCTTAATTGAAGTACCGTGACTAAAAGCGCATGTCTCTCAAGCATGACGACTCGAGGGAACATGACATGGCTGCCATAAAGCTTTCTGGGAATCAGATGTAGATGATATAACAACAATTCAATGATTTTTTTCTGAAGGACACGAGGGAGGGAGAAAAGCAATGAATAACAGAAGTCCCCCAGTGTAATCAGGACTAGTGTCAAAAGGAGAGAATTCACTTGGGTTAACTAGGGGCCCTTTAACCACAGACACTCTTACCACAGGGGCTAATTGATCTGCGCCTCGTCCGGAGGTGGACTATATGCTGACTATTCGTGTCGGGGGGGGGGGGGGGGGGGGGGGGGGGGGGAAGGCTGTCGTGCCTCAGCTGTTGTAAAAATCTGGCAAACAAACAAGTCATTGATAAAATGAGCATAATTTGACAGGACTTGGCTTGTATGACGTTCAATAAGAGCCACACAAAGCACAGCATTCTTCCAAGCCTTCTTCAACTGTTTGGAAAGGTCTTGTAATTCTTGTAGCCTCGCTGGCGAATAATAAAATTGATTTTTTATGATTGCAGTTGCCAAATTTGATAACACTTGAGTTAGAATGCATCAAATGAATTAGTGCCGGCAAACTAGAGTGATGCAAATGTTGGGTTTAAGTGAAGGTAATGATGGCGCTGTCGTCCTGAATTCTACGACCAGAGGGTGAGTGCCACTCTGGGAGTTGTCGCTCGCCAAAAATTGAGAAAAACGAGAAAGCCTTTCAATATAGAGACTGATGAAGGGCTTAAATGAAACAAAGTGCCTCTACAACCAAGAGCTGAAACTTCATTAGTATTCATAAGACTGTATGTACAGTATTAAGTTTTTATTATAATTCATTCTAAAAGGTTATTTTTATTTCCTTTAAGACTTGTTGAAGTACTTACAAATCTAATATGATAAAAGTAATTTTCATCATCAAAAGTGCAATTTATGAATTGGTTTGTGACAATTCTCATTGAAATGAATTTCAATATATTGATTAACGTAGATGTGTTAGGAATCTGACATGATAGATAACCAAGATCAAAATTATCTATCATTATTGATTTAATATCACTTTCCTTTTTATTGAAGAATTTTCACCGGAAGTAACAGATTTAGTTTGTAGTCTGTCAAATATCTTAAAATAAACATGCATATGCTGTAACCTTTTTCTTAACAATAATGTATGTATGTGAAAATATTATTTAAAAAAAACAAAAAACGTTACCATTTGAGTAACTTAATTCATATAAGTAGCACTTTAAAAACAAGTGATTGTGTTACATTTTATACATTTATATTGGATATCATATGCTTTTCTTTAATAAAAAATATCCTGGTTCAGAATAAAATTTGTTGTCATTGTCTTAAATAGCCTAATTAACCTATCATGTTTTAGGGGAAAATGGCATGAAAAAAAGGCGCTGTATTTTTGCTAGTATTACAACATAATCTATATGTATGTATTGAATATCCGTACATTTACATGATTCATGATGATGCTAATTAATCAACAATGGCTTGCAATGTGACAGCTAGACTTTTCACCCTCATAGCACTAAACATCTTCCCTCCTCATTCTTGTATTATTTAACCAATTGCACGTTTTTATTTGTCTTGTTGTCAAATCTAAATCAAACAAAATGTTACCCTCAGTAACATATGTTTCAACTGGGTCATGTACTTATAACATCAATGTATAAACTTGATAGTCACTTTGAAATATGTTTCCCCAAAAAAATATCCCGATAAGAATGTCCTTTCACATATTCTCATATTGAGAAAACCACAAATCAAACATTTTGTTTTACCTTATACAAACTTTACAGTTTCCTTATTACTTTTCACACTTTTACTTAGTAATTTCTATTACTTAATAAGTAAACATATTTTAATTCACCTTTCTACATAGCTTTTCAGCAGTAAACGTCAGAAGAAAATAAGTTTCAAATCAGTGACTCCGCAAAGGATGATAACTCCCCAGTGGAGACAAAACAAGCATACCACAACAAGTATTTTATTAATCTGTTTATTTTCCCTGAAGTTGGGGAAACAGGCATCACAATTCAGAGGGAATGTATACACATAAATGAACATTGATATAAGAAAATTGACTATTATATTCAATGCGTAATTGTCTTTATAGCCACTGAAAATTACCTCTCTCTTTGTTCCAGGTCAATGGCTGTTTGGTCTGGTCCTGTGTAACCTGTACGTGACCTCGGACGTGTTCATGTGTACGTCTTCCATCCTCCATCTCTGTACGATATCTCTCGAGAGGTACATAGGAATACGTTACCCCTTGTGGACTAAGAACAAATCAAAGCGGGTAGTGCTTCTTAAAGTTGTGCTCGTGTGGACTATAGCCTTCGCGATATCTAGTCCTATAACAATTCTTGGGATTGTGAACGGGCGGAACATTCTTCAGAACGGTCAGTGTCAGCTGGACAACCAGCATTTTCAGACTTATGGCTCCATCTTTGCATTCTTCATCCCCTTGGTAATCATGATCATCATGTATGCGCTGACAGTTCAAATGCTGAGCAAGCAGGCCAAGATGTGTAGCAGGGAGAAAGAAGGTCAACCCATGATGAGACGATCCACAAGCCGGCGCCATTGGAAGGCTGGGGATGGGATGCGACGGGAAAAGGTCAAATATACAAGGTCTTTCCCGATGACAAGTTCAGGTGGAAGAGGAGGTGAAGGTCAAGAGGGTCAAGGTCACTCTACAGGTCAGTACCAGCCCCTCAGCAAGCGCAATACTATCCCACGGACTCAAGCCATTAGTGTCAGACGAAGTATGGATGGTCGGACTGAGTACACATACCGTAATGGAAGTATTCAAGACTTGTCTCATCCCAGTCCAGATAGGTCTGACAGCTGCAAAACAACCCTTATACCAAAAAAAGAACCAACTAAATTACGAGATTTAGTCAAAAAGCATCACGTGGCTATCAAAGCTGCAAACATTCTTCTACTCAAAAAAGACTCTATTCGAAGAGACAACAACTCAGTTCAAACTGAGCAAAAAGCATCCAAAGTTTTGGGAGTGGTGTTTCTGATATTTGTGATTTGTTGGGCCCCATTCTTTCTTGTGAACATGATTAGTGCTCTGTGTAAGTCTTGCACCTTCCAGCCAATGCTCATAACAGCGTTTGTGTGGTTGGGCTACGTGTCTAGCACACTCAACCCGATCATCTATACCATCTTCAACAAAATTTTCAAACAGACTTTCATCAAACTCCTGTGCTGCAGATACAACACGCTGCACCGGGGACATCGACACAGTGCTATAAATTCAAGGTCTGCACTCACGTGCAACTCCTTCTGCGCCTCTGGCAACAGTCACAGTATGGAAGAGTCTGCATGTTAACAACTACCTATATTGTGTGACAATTATCTGCTGAAACCCATTTTAAAGGGACAATATGGCATGAAATTTCAAGGAATATATCCATTTTTGCATTCATACTACGGAAATTTTTTAACACAAATAAGTTCATGATTTAATATCATAAATACAGTCGAAGAGGCATTTATTTTATTTTATTTCTCAACTGTATCATCCCTTTGACTCAAACCTCATCACCACTGTCCTACCCTTTTCCTGGATGACCTTGTATATTCTACTTGGTAAGCGGCTAAAAATGTACTGTGGCATTAACATGATCATGGATTATTCCTGCAAAGTTTTGACCAATCCCAGAGGTTATTCTATAACCAGGAATAGTTCAGCCAGAGCCATGACACCTCTCATGGAGAATGTGTTAGCAGTAACATTCACCTTCACCATGACATATTCCTGGCATAATTTGACCAATCCCAGAGGTCATTTTATGACACGGAATATTTCAACCAGCAGCAAGCACTTATCATGGATTGTGTTTTCTATCAGGTATGTGAACTTTTGTAAAATAGCCACCACAGACAAGAACTACTTTCCCCTCTCAAAGATGCTTTTCTATCGGCTCAAGGAGGGATCCATTAAGACACTCAGATAGAACTGCCTCTAAAAGATGGATATCTAGAGAGGTATGTGCATGTGTATATATTTTCATGATAAACTGTACTTCTGTGCAATGAACTGTGATCAGAAACAGAGGCGGTTTAATGGTAACAGTTGGCTGGTGTGGTAGACATCCTCATGTGAATGTCATATGTGTTCATTGAGTCAACATTCACCTCCTAATATGACCTCCTATATATTGATCCATGTGTCTAATGTGTGAGATCAAGTTCTAATCTAACACCTGGTGGACAACTTCTGGCTCTAGACAATGCAATTCATAGATAGGACTTGGCACAGAATTAGCCAGAATGCCATAATGATGATTGGGATTCTGAGAGTCAAAATAGTGTGTGGTTGACTCCTGATGTATCTTCAGAAAGACAAACTGTGATTTGTGATTTTACTGTATGTGTCAAACAGGCATTCTCAAAGTTTTAACGACCTTGTTATGTATCATGTCATTAATCATGTGATTTTTGACCATGTGAGAATGGACTCCAACCTTTCTAAAGACTGTCTTGCGAGAACCAACGGAACTGACCATATGACATGTCTATTGACTTCCTCACTCGGGTAACCTGGATTATGTGATGAAAACTAATATTGATGTTAGATTTAATTTTTCTATATCAAAATATAGAAAACCCTTCTGTCTAAGCCATGAAGTACAAAAAACCCGTGAAGCTATTATCAATTACTAGGTAATTTCTTAATGAAAATGATGTTTAATATTCTCTGTCAGAAGAAAGGCAGGATGGACAGTGATTTTCAATTAATTGTGTTACGTGAGCAGTGATGATTTTTATGTACAGAATATTGAAATAACAAAAAAGTATAAAAAGAATGCGGAGATTTAAATGTCACTTATGGAAATTTATATTCTCATGTTCTTCATCTGACACAAAAAGATGAATGTTTATTCAAAACATAAATTACAAAATGCCATGATCAACGTATTCATGCCCGACAATGCCTTTTAGCAAAATTTAATTTTACATCAATTACATAATAAATGCTTTATTACATTTCAAGATATCAAACATTTTTACAAAAAATATGCAACATTTAGACTCTCATACAGCCATGGGTAGAATTGGTCCCAAAACTTCTATTGTACAGCCATGGGGAGGATTTGTTCAAAAAATTTTGATTGATAAACAATTGAGGTTGGAGCTCTCGGCACTAAGATGGTCGACAGCCTATCTTAGTATCTGACGGTTCCAACCATTTACTGCTGAGACACTATGAAATACCAAGGACAGTTATAGGTAAATAAAGGTGACTTGACTTTTTTACTTAGTATAAGAAAATTCAAGTAGAACATAATCCCCCTGGTTGGATCTGAAGAATGATCTAGCTGCACTTTAACACCACACATCTGTCACTGACACCATAAAGAAATACCAAACGTTTTGTCAGTAAACCCATGGGCTGTTTTAAAGAAACATTTTTAAGTCATGGCATTTTTGTATCAGAAATGAAAAACAATTGTTGCTAACCTCAACCATTGCCCAACCTCAGCAAATATACAAGCGATCATTTTAGAGAATAAAAATCCTTACCAAATGATAAATTGTATGTCAAATTGTCTGAGATGTGTCTGAATATATGCAATGTACAACCAGGAACGGTTCAAAGATATCTTTTATAGCTACTGTCTTTCACCTGTTTGTTGTTACTTTCTATCTTTGTAGTTTAATCAAAATATACTTTTCAAAAGAAATACATTTGATATTATTTTGGAAAAATGAAAATATCAACCAACTAAAGAGTTTCCAATGTTGATATGATGTAAATCATGAATTTTTGTATTGATATTTTGTACGATTTGGATGCAAATGTGACCATGACCTCCAAACAGAATTTGATTCAAAAACTTTCACCAGAACATCAATGCCAAGGAAGATGCTGACATCACAATTGTTTGTTCATGGTTGGCTAGATTTATACTGTTTTATTGAACAGCATCTTTATCCTTGTTATATGTGATGTGTGGAGTATATTTTGACATCTGTGGAACAAAAGTTGAACTACTGACTGTATTGTTTAGTCAACCAGAAAATAAAACTAATAATGAGATAAATGACTTCTTGTGTCTTATGAAGTTTACAACTAAAAATCACCTAAATGAGAATAGTTTTGGAATTACATCTTTAATTTAAATATCCTGGTTACAGATTGGGGGTCATATCAAGGTTTATTAATCAATTATAAATTGTATTGAATACTTACACAATATTTACGGCTTAGACCATGTGATTCGCCAATTGGGCCAATACAGAAAACAGGGCTTATACAATTCTGAGCATGTGCAAACAGACAAATTGAGTAAGAACCAAGCTATCGCTCCAAATCTTTCATTAGATATAGTTCACCAAAATCATTTATCACTGGTGCATGTACAATATAAAGAGGTTGGTAAATAGAACTGTCATTAATTTAGTGTTTCCGTATTGGTCAAGTTACAGCTGCTGGGTCCTACGTTTTGGCTCTCAATTTTATCGTGTACCAATAAAACAGATCTTAAATATTCTTAGATTTAAATTGAGTAAGAAACAGAATAACCAACACGAAGCTCGAAATTACGGTTTATCTGTCTCTCATGAATAATTGTGATAAATTCCTCACTCAAGCTCCGAATTTATCAAAACAATCCACTCAGGACAGATAATTTCTTGCATCTTGTGTGTTCAATAATTCGATCATCACATAAATAGGGCTATGTCGCACATCTGTGATAAACCCTAGCAGCCATCATAGGTCAGTTACGAAACATGTGACATCGGAATGTGGGACTATTTCTTTGCAGCTTACCCAATTAATTATTATGACAAACCTTTTCGACAAGAAGCAAAATGTGCCTGGAGTGCCGGATGCTTTAGCACAGTGCATGACTTCCGGACATCACGTTAAAAGCATACAGCACATGCAATTGCAATGTCATGTCCACTGACACAGCGTGAAGGTCAATCTGAAGGAGTTGTTTAAACTGTCAATTCAGCTGCCTCATTATTAACACAAAACAGGAAAAAAAATTTTGTATCGAAGAATGTAGATTCATGTAGAATTTATAGTTGTATCTGCCAGTAAAAAGATATTTCTTTCCTTCTTATTTGGGAAAATATCATTTACAGTCACTTGTATCGTACAAAAATATAAAAACCTCTGCTTGGGTATTAATCTCCTTTTCTTTAGCAGACAGCAGAATTAGCCAAAGATCTGATATGATAATTATACATTTCTCACAAAAATGTGAAAGTCTTCCATACATGTGTATCGCTTACATAATGGTATGCTACTTATAGAAGTATTAATTTGAGCTGCAATGATACATTCGTATATTCGGTGAATCGAACCGTGGCAGGATGTGAATCATATTCATTATTCGTTACAATGAATACAAATATTTCGTTTTTTAAAAAAGTTTTTACTATTGAAACATAACATACTTTGTGAACGCATGTTCCAAGTTCATTGTTTATTTTACATTGTTATATTGAAAGTCAAAATGGATAAAAATTAACCCAGACTACCTGAGTTTTGATGTTTTGAATTTGTTTATTTTTGCATTCATGTTCATGAATAATTATTCGTATTCGCTACCCCATATTAGTGATACGTATCATATTCGCTAGGTAGTGTATTCGTTGCAGCTCTAGTATTAATTTCCTTTATTGTAGGCAGTTTGGCCTTACAAGTCTAGGCAAGTTTTACAACAGCTAGAAGACTAAAATCACTTCTATGTAATACCGTTTACAATACTATCTATTTAAATCTAGTCTCAAACTTTCGTTATATTTTATAAGTTCTAAAACTTTTTAATGAAAATGTATCTTATGAAAACGTATTATTGTTTTTTATTCTCGAAATAATATATCAATGTTATCATTCACATACACCTGCAGTGAAAAATACAGCTCTGAACAATAACAGCAAAACAATTCTATTTTTGAGAAGGTAATTTCAAAGCAGTCATTGTAATAAATAAAAAACTTCATGTAAACACAATCTATACTTGGACGCAGTGTTAAGATTTTTGTCATTTAACTATAGCATCAAACTCATTTAAGTTAATCATTCCAAGATTTTATCCATTATCCTTTCTATACTTTGACAAGACATAACTAGTTTTAAACACTCCTCATTAAATTATACTTGAGACTAAATTTTTGATGGTCGGGATGCTATTTCCAGCTGCTCTGATGGACAGATTGTTTTGATGATGACACACAAACGCAGCAAGCTTCCGACCGAAACTTATTGAATCAATTTTCTTCACCAGAGGTTCTGCGGTTTCTGATTAAAAACAAGGAATTCTGACTACTGATGTGAGCCAATTCTGTCAAAACCTCAAAACAAATGTTTTTTAAAAGACATGACTTCACATCAAATGTTTTTTCAAAAGAAAGACATCATTTCAAAGAGCATAATTTTTTTTCAAAACTGATTATTAAAAGAATGTTTGGGGAAAAAAGCCATGATTTTAAGGAGAAAAATAATTATGACATTTTTCAGAGAGAAAATCAATACGCAGAAAAAATATAGATCTCAATTTTGGTCAGATGAATCAAATGATATGAATTGACAGGTAACAAAAAATAAATTCTGTTTTCTTGAGGAGTGCATATAGTAGAAATCCCTTGAAATTTTAATTAGGTAAATTTCTACAAAATGACCTTTGACGTTCAACCTGACCAATTTTTCATCAACATAGATCTACAGCAGTCTAATATTGGTTTGCCAATCTTAAGTACCCTTTCTAAAACATGGTCCATGCCATTTAGCAGAAGATTTGACCTATCAACACAGTACAAACAAGAACTAAAGTAAGGCTAAGCTCTGTTAAATGTTAACTTTAAAGATAGGTGCCGTTTTATCTACTTAATCCAGATTGCTTATTTTTAATAAGTTTTAATATCAAATTATCATAAAAATGTTATATTATCTATGGTAAATTAATGATAAAAATCTTTTCCAAAACAAATATCCACCAATTTACAAATAATCATTTGACTTCTCAACAACGCAGCCATCAACATGCCTTGGCTAGGCTTTCCACGCAATTGTACACAAATTTTCAAATTGAAAGAAACCAGAATATTACTATAATAACATGTTACCTAGATTTGGTGATAATTATGTATTTGTATTTAAAACAAACAATAATGTAAAGGAAATTTTCCACAAAATAACATAATTAAACTATCCCTTTTGAACTTAAAATCATTACAACCAAAGTTTTCTCTTACTGCAATGGACTGAACAGAATTTGAAACTGCAAATTGAACCTTAACAATTACGAGGTATTTCTCCTGTAGAGACTGTTTGAGAGGCTCTCTGCAAAGCCAAACCAGATTATAAACATCACATGAGATAGAGAGTTCCTCCAGTAATGCCATAACGGTAAGTTAGACCAAACAACAACAGAAGCAACAGAAAGTCAAGGGTTATGACATATACCATTGCTAACATCTAACTATTTGAAACATCTTTTTTTCACCCACTTGTTCTTTGGAAAAATCAAATGTCATTACGATATACCATTTGTAATGTATATCTTATTCCACAAAAACAAATTTTTCTCTCATTAGAAATGAAAAAGGTCATGTACATATTCAAATTGAAATATACGAGGAAAAGTCAACAAGTTCATAGAAGTGGATAGAAAACAGAAGCCAATAGTTGTGATATTTACTTCAATATAATCTCCCTGGACCTCGATGCACATTGCCCTTTTGTCTTAAAGACTGTCTATGCCCTTACAGCAGAAGTCTTCCGACTGGCCCCTCAGCCATGCCTCTGTAGCTGCCTTGCCTTCATCATCATCATCATCAAATCCTGTACCACACAGATGTGATTTCAGAAATCTTAAAATATAAAAGACGGGAATCACCAACCTACCGAGGTGGTTACAGACAGCCTGAAACCTGCTAACTTGTGTTCTGGGCAATTAACTTTTGAATCATTTTATAAATTTTGACATTTTTACTGAAATTGATCCACTTTTAGGAGTGCTAGTTTTTAAGATTGTTTCATACACTTGTGATTCCCTTAAAAAGTTCCAGTAAGATATGATTAAGTGTTTTTGTTTTCTGCTTCCTAGTTGAACTTTTTCCATGAAAACAAATATGAATTTTCAGGTATCTGAAAATATCAAGACACTTTGTCAGTAATTTGGTGATCCACATACAAATTTAAAGTAAGAGAGATTTTATATTCCACTCTGATGATAAATATAATTTTGGATGGATGGATAAACTGTGGAGGGCAATGACTATATCCAATGCCAACAGTATTTCAAACAAGTGGGTAAAAAAGAATAATGATATGAAGTGAAGCCATTCATCCAGCACCAGGAAACAAAATGACAAGGCACTGCAAATTTGTGGATATTCTATCATTACATAGAGAGCATTTCATTGTTGTTGCCGAGTATCATTTCTATATATGACATATCTCATGAGAATGTCACAAATATTTCTGTTTTGATGGTTGACACCTCATTGTAAATGATTAGGAAATAATTCAAATGAAATATTTCGAGATATTACTGACAAAACATTCTTTTTACCTCCGAAAAAATAAGGATCACGACTTTGCCTCTAGAGAATATGGTAGATTTTAATCAAATCCAAAAATAATTGAGGATTTGTGACAAACTTGGCTTTGTCAAGTAAAATGGCCAGTCAAGCATTACCATCACCAATATCTTTAAGTGTTAAACTCACAATCTTGAGGATCAAAAATTATTTTTACGACAGGAAAAGAAGAAAATTTAACACTAATTTGCCCCCAGAGTAGAGTGTGGATAAAAATCCTATCCTTGATATAGTTGATGATTGTGACCAACCGGGGCATCTCTCAAGCAGATCGATTCAACTCTCAGAATCACCTCTCACAAACTTGACTTAGGCTGCATAAAAAAAATTAAATGTTTCACGGGCACATTTTTTTCAAAAGTGACGAGGGAGGGAGGACTTTTTTTTTTTTTTTTTAAAGGAAAAAAAGTGACGAGGGAGGAACAGATTTTATTTTTTCTCTCAGCAGTGATTTTCACCGATACCAGGACGGCCATGCTGCTTGCAAACTCCGTACATCGATATAAATAGGCAGCTGCATAAAGCCCACTCAATGTAGAGAGCGTGTACGCGATGTTAGGAGTTTGCAAACGGAAGTACACTCGTTCTTACAGACACTAAATTATAGTGGACAAATGGATAATCGGGGTTTTTAGCGATAACGACGCGGAAAATTAAATAATTTTTTTTTTTAATGGCAATAAAAAATTTTGACGCGCACACATAAAAGTGACGCGCCGGAGCCCGAGAAACATTTCATTTTTTTTATTTAGCCTTACCTTAAAGGTTTTCAGCTTTATTGATTGATTATAACCATTTTACCTGAAAAAAAATGAAGGAGTTGAGAAAGAATCAAATAAGTTTCTACTTTCTTTAAGATGTCCTAATTACTTTACTACATAATGAGCAAATTTTATTTTACTGGTACTGTATAAAGAATGTTTGACACAAAACAGATGATTTTCAGATAATTTCGTGATTTTTTGTACACGCAAAGTCCCTTGGCATGAAATTTAATCATATCACAAGAAACTTAATGGACAATAATCATCATCAGATTTTTTTTTAACCTTAACTTGTAATCAAAATTCTAATGTCCTTAGTTATTTTCAAACCAAATGGAATTGATTTCTTCCAAGGCTGTGTATCTTGTTTGTTCCATCAATACTGCATCTGGGATCACATTGATTGCGTTAACAATTATGCTCAAGCATTGTGAGCAAAATAAACATGCTAATTCAAGATTTATATTTAATGAAGTTTCTGTGAAATAAGCAGCAAGTCAACGACACGGTATCTGCAACAAACGCTAAAATCCATGAATTCTCACGCCACGAATGGAGTTTACATGTCCTTGTGTCATATTAGATGAAATAATAATGTGCTCTCTATCATACAAGGATACAGATGACGAAACATCAGGTGCAAATAACCGACACAAGAAAACAATGACTAAGACAGCAAGACACGCACATTCATAGCAACAATAGCAACAGCACATTTGGCGCCAGACTGCCAAAGAATGGAATGAAACGACAGAATTAAAGCGCAATTCACTAAAATGTCAACTTTTACATGAGAATTTACTCATTCACTGGACTGAAACCAGTTTGTTAAAGTTATTGGAGAAATCAAAATCTCATTAAAACCAGGATAACAAGTAAGTGGCATTAGCACTATAAACATGGTAAAATGAATTGATAATAAAGACTATGATTTTATATCAAACTCAGTGCTGAAAGAATACAAAGATTAAAGTGTCAAGACAAACAGACACAGCAACAATTGAACACTTGACTGCAAAAACATTGTATGAACCCTTTCAAATAAGTGAACCGCCAATTAAAATCTCCGAAACCATCACAGATTATAAGAAAACATTGGTGTCTCATGATGTTAAATGGAGAGTTTTGAGTCTGTAGAACCAAAATTCAATGATATTCTTGTTTGTACACAAATACACTCACGATAAGTACTAAAACATGTTAAAGAAGTAGTATTTTGATAGCTGTGCATTTCTCTATTTGTGAACTATTCAGCTATCTTTTAATATTGGTGAAGCAGTGACACTGTGTGGATATTCTATAAAAACATATGTTCTACTTGAAAATATGAAAGAGAGCAAGAGTTACAGGGATTAGCAGGTCATTGTTTTTAAATGTAAGCAATATTTCAGCTATCTAACATATTGATCTTACCATCCAAAGAAGTACACAAACCAATAAAGGGAGGGGAAGTGAAAGAGAAAATCTGAAGGAAAAGATGTTGAGAGAGAAAGACAGCAGAATTTAGAATGACGTCAAGACTCCACCCTCCGACCTGTCCAGAATGCACCTGCTGGGATCCTGCTGACACAGCTCGTAGAGTCACAGACACGCAAACCTCCACATTATGATAAGGTACTGGGTCACGTGAGGGTGTCAGTTTGAAAACTAAGCATTAGATAAACTTTCAGTTATCCTAAAACAAAATGATGGTAAACTGTTTCAATTGTCTCTTTCAGGGTGACAGACACATGAAACCAAATGGCAGGATAACTCAACAAGAGATTTAGCATTCTTGGGCCTATAGTTCCAATGAAAATGAATGAATTGTTTCATAGTGGGTACCCATTGTTACCCATATAGGTGGATTCAAATAGTAGCCAAACATGCTATTAGCATTCTCATTGGCGAAGGTGAGCAAGACTAAAGCATTCTATGATCCCCAAGTTCTAAAGAAGGGTAATTAATGTATCTTTTGGGCGTTATTTGTGATGTTCAATTTACATAATATTATCTTTATTTTCGACTGTCTGTCTGCAATGTTCTGCACACTGATGATAGGATGATTTTTTGGAAGAGAAAGGCAAAAATTTTATGGCTGGACAGGGACTCCAGATGAGCTAAAAATTGAAAACTGAAAGGTCAACACGATAAATAAAGATTGAGATTTATCCTCATAGGACGTTAACTGCTTAAAAAGTTAAACTAAGCTGCCCGAAAGAAAATAAACAACTTTGCTCATATCTGAAACTAATGCGAGAATTATTCAAGCATTTTATGATTGTGAGGAGATTTATCTCTTTCAGCCAGAAGAATTCTTTTATCAGTTTGAAAAGCATTCGTATTACTGCATGATTTATAGAAATCCCTTTTAAAAACCAACAAGAGATTGCATTGAACTTGAATATTTGCACATGATGGATGGTGGAATGTTCATCTATTGCATCATTAGCATTCATGAATCCCAGCCTTACTCATATCATAAATAAAGCTCTTTACCGACCGTTGTCAGTTACACATCTTTTTTTCGCTGCATTCAAATTGAAGAGGTATCAAACAAAATACTTACCATCTACCTTCAGCTAATCAATTATGCATACAACAAGATTAAAAAAGGTATTTTGTAAGTAGCAAATAAGTGAATTCTTTTAAAAATGAGTTTGAATTCCTGCAATTTGAAAAGCTAGTGCATTTAGAGAGCAGTTCCTTTAAACATATTTGTCTCAGAACACAATCTATTAATTAAACTTTTGAAAAATGAGGCTTGAAAATTAAACATTCTACTCTGTTGTAGGTATCTATGTAGTACATAGACCTTTGAAATAAAATATATAAACATCAGATAAATACATTCTTAATTCAGCAGAAAAGGTATCAAAGCAATACTGTTGTTGCATTTAAACAAACATGCAGCACTGTAAGAAATCAAACACATACAATAGCCTGTAAGTGTGAGCTTTTCCTTTAATTCGGCCATCCTTGAGCCAGCTACTTCTCATGCCCATATATAACTAACCAAACATTTATTAGGTTACTTTTGGTAAATTTAGATTGTAAAGAAAACTCAGTGAAGCTGTAGGTACGTCAATACTTAGGTAGATCTCATTTGATATAAAATATCAACCATATTCTGCATGCTCAATTTTAAAATTATTCAGAAAGAATTATTAAGATATTATCAGGCATGTAAATACATTGCCTTTACAAATAATAAGCAATCAAAATTCTTTTCATTTTGGTCCTCTTTCCACACTTTATTAAACTCATTGAGTCAGACTGATACTTAAAAATCCTACAAAATGTAAATCATGTAAACCTTGCAATATAATAGACCTGCAATACATATGTATTTGAACCTGTTTACAATGTGAACAATTATTTTTGTATCTAACTCTTGTATGTATATTTGTACTATGTACAATATGTCTACAATCTATATACAACAAACTATGTAAACATCTTATGGGAAATAAGAATTAAAAAAAAAAAAATTTCTGCATGGAGCCCGGTGGTGTAGTGGTTAGCGAGCTGGCCTCTCACACCAATGCCACAGGTTCAAATCTAGGAGACATCAAAATTTGTGACCTGGGCATTACGCTGTGGTGTGTCCTTGGGCAAGGCACTTCCACATTGCACTCAGTCCACCCAGCTGTTAAAGTGGGTACCTGAATTGATGCCTCAAAAGTGCAATTCCCTCAGGGTAATAATGTACATTGTACCGCCACTGAGCAGTCCTGGATTGGATATTAGGCATTTAAATATAATTATTATTAACATTATTATTAATATTGATATTACATAATGATTTAAGGCGAGACCATGTTAGACTCTTGCTTCTTATTGGAAGCCTACGACTTACGCCTGTACAGCTAACAGTGCAGCGAAACCTTACATCTTGCTCTCTCCGGCTGTAGGTTTCAACCCCAACAAGATTTCTGAAATGATTGTCAGATTTGGTTGCAGTATGCTAGAGAGGTGGCACTAGCAGCAGGGCTTAGATTAGTCAATGATTGTGATATTAAAGTCATAGTCTCA
Organism: Phorcus lineatus; assembly: GCA_921293015.1. Classification (NCBI taxonomy): domain Eukaryota; kingdom Metazoa; phylum Mollusca; class Gastropoda; order Trochida; family Trochidae; genus Phorcus; species Phorcus lineatus. The sequence continues at coordinate 12,194,633 of OV121095.1, read as the reverse complement.
TTTTTACAAGGCAAATTGTAATAAATGCCGGACAAATAGTTCACCACTCACAGAAATCTTTCCCCTGACGTTTGCAACAATTTTCAGAACTCTACAGGCATTCTAGCCCTCAATAATGAAGTTCACACTACCCTACCCTACCCAAATATTATGTTTTTTGTGAGCGTTAGTCCTTACCCTGTCATTTCGCTAAGGCCGTGAAGAAGAACACATAAAATTTCCCAGCTGAATATCCAATGAACATAGCTGAAAGCTTACGCTTTTTCAAATACAGATATAACAAAAGGGTGGTAAACTCAGTGAAGAATGCGTCTGTCATAAGTATCGGCGCTGCGATGACTAGATTTCTGGTGTTTCATACTCGCGATGGGATTGCACTACATCGGTACCTCATCGGTCTGAAACGGCATACGCCACTAAGCTGCATGCTTCATCCAAAACTGTACCATGGGCATAAATGAAAATCTATGCAAATGCGACAGGAAAAATTTGTGTTAGTGATCAGATTTTGTTCGTGAAGAATAATTAGTTCAGTTTAGTTGCCTTACAAAAATGAGACTATGACTTTAAGTGAGAGTTACACCATGCAGTGTATGTCGACCTCCTTTCAGATAGGCATGAGATTGACTCCAAATCTTGTAAATTATTGAAGAAGAATGAAGAAGATGGGTGTTGTTGCTTCCTTGCTTCTTGCTCAATAATTAACACTTAAAGGAGCAGAAGCTTTGATACTTCTAAATATTTCCACAATAAAACATGTTTATGCCAAACTCCTGATTGCTCTACCTGATACTCCGTAGTTGTAGAAGAAAGTATCAAGTATCAAGTATCAAGTATCAAGTATCAAGTATCAAGTATCAAGTATCAAGTATCAAGTATCAAGTATCAAGTATCAAGCGAAAACTACTGGCGGCTATTTAAGTATGGACATCTTTTAATCATTTAAGTATGGACATCTTTTAATCATGTAAGTATGGACATCTTTTAATCATTTAAGTATGGACATCTTTTAATCATTTAAGTATGGACATCTTTTAATCATTTAAGTATGGACATCTTTTAATCATTTAAGTATGGACATCTTTTAATTATTTAAGTATGGACATCTTTTAATTATTTCATGTAGGGAAATGGATTTTCATTTTAACCAAACATGTGACATTTGTTTCCCAACCGATCCTTTTGACTACAAAAGTAACATTTTGATCACTTAGATAAAATTCCTACCTTAAAAACTGTGCTACTATCCCTTTAAATCATATTAGAAGATATTCTTTATTGACAATAAAAGATTAACAAAAATCACACCCAAATAATTAAGGTTTTAACTTTTTGACAATTAGAGAATTAGAAACTCTGGCGTCTTATAAAGCAAATCTACTTCATGTCTTTGTATTTACCAAAAGATCTCAAGTTATCTCGTCATTAATGTAACGGCACATTGACAAATCTTTGTAATTAATGCTATCTTTGGTAATTAACTCAATCTCAGGTTTATTCCTACAATGTTTGTTTTAGAGGCAATACTGATGAATGTTAAATTGCGTGTGAAATTTGTACCGTTAATCATTTCCTGTTTGGTGATAGCTAATCATCTTAATCGCCATTAGACACATAACGAGTTGTATTTCAGATCCATTAATCTTAGGGAGGCGATTGTAAAGGTTTTTATTGGCTAAATTAGGTGTTTATTACACATGTTCTATTTCCAAAGGGACATGTATTACAGATCAAAAGCATAAATGTTTGTCCTTTTTAAAAATTGCGATATTTTTGCTATTTATAATATTTTCCCAGATAAAGGTAAATGTTTTTCTATTCATATTTCAAAAGAAAAAACATGCAATTAATGGGTAAAGGAACATTAGCTTTATGTTTTGGATCATGTTAAAGTTTCAAGGCAACTATATCCATTTACCATTTTTGTAATATAACTAATTTATTTTTTTATAAAGAATTACAAATTGCTAAAAACACTAAACTGCTAAATCATTATGCAAGAGACATTCAAACCAAGTGATAAATGATAAACTCAAGTCTTCCAAATAAAATCAAACGTAATGAGTCATGTGTTTTTGTTTTAAAAGTGAAAAAATAGTGAAAAAAATGCATCAATATGTATATCAGTTAATTGATAAAGTGAATTCCGTTTTAAGTTAATCATTTCTAATTTTTTTGAAATCTTTTTTAACTTTAGTTTGTCATTTTCTCTTCATTCAAATAAGTACAAAATGATTTCTTTGAAATTAAAATCAAATACTTTTGATAGAAAAATAAAGTTATTTTTTAAAATAATTTGAATATATTTATTCCAATTACAGTAAGCAAGGACAATGAAATCCCAAAAGATAAAAGTTTTATCTGAGAAAAACAGTACAGGAAGTGTTCTTTGAAAAAATGCAAACCTCTGTCACAAAATAGCTTTCTCATCAATCAAATTAAGGACGATAATTATCTTCTACTGAAGACAACTGTGACTTATGTTCTTGGAGTATGATTTTTTTAGAAAGTTTTTTTCCTTAAAACATTACACTCTACGTGGAAGTGATTCTATCAGCCTAAGATAATTCTTCTGATGTCCTTTATCAATATAGGCTTTGAAGTGACGGTGTATTGACTCATAAATAGTATCGATCGATGTTTGCATCGTCTACTACGCGAAACAAATGCATCGATACACATTTAGAGTGCATATATCAAGATATTTATTATGGAGAGTACATGATAATTGCTGTAACGCCACAAGAGATAATATATCCCGATATTACCTAGATAATTTGTTTCCAACAAATAACATAATAAGTTGACAAAATTATGTTTTTAATCTATTTTAGAAATAAACAAGGATTAGACAAACAGATAAAATTAATTTCTGATATTTTATCTGCCATTTCACATTTTATGAATTCCATTCATGTAAAGTTTATGATAACTAGGTTACATTGGTATCTAAGAGATAACATTATCTATTTTCTAGTATATTTTGCTTTCTAATATTGTAGAGTTTTGGGAAGCATATTGTATGATAATCGTCTGATAGTTTCTTTGGTAATAATTCCATGGTATATGATCTCGCCTAATAAAATTTTATTCTAAATGTATTGTATTGGCAGTATAGTAATTAAGGCCACGATGCACAGGTCTACCTTGAAGGCTAGATAAATATTGTTGCACATTATGATTAAGTTAATTTCTGGACTCACTCAATAATTTGAAATTGAATGAGAGACAGAATTGATATACACTTGCTTGTGCTTTTTGTACCATAAATGCTGGCGATCATAAAAGAGCGATTGAGAGAGAATGTCTCTATCTTTAACAAGAATTGATTTTGAAAAATGACATACTTCCTTTTGTATGCTGTTTGTATCAATTCAAAAGTGATATGTAACTGATGCGATAAGTTGTATGTCCACATGAACTCAAACGTCCAAACTGCAAAATAGCTTTAACCCAAGGGTGACATCTATACTATGACCATTGTGCGTAAGTTTGTTTAGACTTTTTGCAAAGTTGTGATGTTTCTATGGATTGAATTAAAATCATCTAATGCATCCATTTGTATTGCACCAAAGTCTTCTTGAGGTATGCTTATAGCACAAGTAAAGTGTAGTATACAATATAAATTCACAGAATTGGCATTTTCTACAATTTTCATTCACAGGAATGCTAGGAAAAGGAATAAAGATCTATATTAATCATAATGATTCTGCAACTCTGTAAATATTGAAGGCGGATATAAAAAAAAATCTTGTACCTTTTATTTTCTCAATATTTTCAGGATGCCCATTATTCAGTTTGACAGAGTACAGAAGAACTCTGCCCTTTGTTGATTGGTCAGTATTTCTGTTAACCCAAACAGAATACATCAGATACGAGAGATAATTACCATGTGATACAGATGATATTCAACACAGGTGCTTCTGTATCTGATACACAGACTAACTGGGAAGATATATTCCAAGACACAAACCAGGCCCCAATTAAGTAACAAAGCCAAGAGGATAATGACGTATGCTGGAATCGTATACCAGGTTTGCTCAGTGGTTAGCATTTGACGACCCGATTAATTTACCTGGAGAACACGACACAAGAATGGATGTTTTCTTTCTTGAGGGCCTGGACAATCTCACTTCTAACATGAATATATGTTAATTGGATAAAAGCGGAATAAGACATTCGGGCATTGGCATAAGTCAATGACCTGTTCCCTCAAACCCTGAGTTTGAGGATGACCAAAATGTTGAATTTGAATAAATTCTTACGGAGAAAGTACCACAACAACGGTCATTCCTTGGTTTATGGAATCCAGAAAGGTTATAACAGTCATTAACAGACTCTGATACTTCTGATCTGTGAATTCTTTGATGATCAAGAAATTCAAATACCGATTCCGTTAGTATATCATATTATAATCACTTGCACAACAACAAAGAGCATAAGTTGGCTCTGTGATAACAGTCCTTGATAATTTGATATACAATTCAGCTTCAAAGCACAGATATATCTTTATTCAGGTAAAAAAAATAATATAGATCTCTTATCTCTTGTTAAGCACCGTTTTGGTAACATTTCAGCCATTAGCACTTCTCAGCATTTTGGCTAAGATCAAAGTGTAGCAGTAAGTTGATCTCTTCCAATGAAATTTTAGTAAGAATTAAGTGTTACAAACAAAATATTCCAATATATTAATCATCACGATGAGTCAACTAGTTACTTATTGTCAAGACACTGGCTACAATGTCTACAACCATGTTGCCCTTTTAAGAATTGGTAAATCATTTTCCATTCACTGAGATGCTAAAATAAAGGGTTTGACAATCAAAGGATTAATGTATCAACTACAACAATGGAAATCCACATGGAAAGTAATAACCCCTTTCTTACTTACATACAAATTTTGCTTGGTAATTAAGTTTAAAGCCTATATTGCCTTACCCTCTTCATACAGTTTGAGTTTTATTTCCTGCAAGAGATCCACACAAAACATTTAACATTGATCAATGATGAAAGTAAAGTGGTAACCAAGGTTCTGGTTCCAACGTGATAACTACACTGACTTGGTGCCATTGCCACACTCTACATGTTCTCATTCCCCAAAGCTCAGTTTCATAGGTTAAGGGTTAAACATGGACTTCTTCATAATCAGGTCCCAACGGGAAGACTACTGACTCGGAGCCAAGACCCAAACTTGTATGTTCCTTACAAGTTTGTATTCCTGCTTTTAACCCATGAAAGGTTTGGCATTGCAATGTATCTGAAACATCAAGAGTTCACATTCAAGTGACCAACCTTCCAAGTAACAGCTCGGCACATTTGGAGCCCAAAAATTCCATGGTCAAAACTAAGGTTAACAATTGAATTGTCCATGTTCTGGTTACCATGGGCCTTGGCAAAACTCAATTAACCGACTCCTCAGGTCAAGGGTTAAAAAAGGAGATGTCCATGACTCTTCTGACAGCTGTGGCTTCCTGCTTACAGTCCAGTGTGTGTGGGAGGTTTACACAGCCAGTTGTTTCCAGGGGTTTGTGTACATTAAAGGAAACATCCAGTAACAGGAACCTGAACAGATGCTCACCTGTTTGCTCCACCCTCGCCAGTTTACCTGGATAGAGCACTTAAACCTGTCACAATAAAACCAAGTAGGGCGAGAGGGAATTAGAAATAGCTACTTCGGAATCATATAAACTACCTTCAACATGAATTTACGTGGTTGAAGCAATGTTCTGGCTTTGAATGAGCTACATAGAGGATACTTAATACTTCTATCTTTTATGTATGAGGGCAATTATATCTGGGTTCATAATTTAGATATGACCCCCAAGGGCAAAATGTCACTTTTCCATTGTGACCCATTGATTGCATGGCCTTTATTTTGATGTATATTTGGATATTTTCTTAGATTTCAGGACTTTACACATTACATTTAAACATCTCATGTTTAAGACACTTATGCCTATAGATGTCAGTACATTACTTGCTCCCGCTTGGAGAAATACTAATAATACTAAAAATTTATCCAATGCAAGTAGATTCCTTTGAGAAAGACATTCAATTTGGCACTAACTAATTATGGTAAGTAAACGGTCAAACTTATCCCTGATGAAAGGAACATTGCTCTCATTCGAGTTATTTGGTTCTTAACAGCTAGTTTTTTACTGAAAGGGGAAGTTCAGTAAAACGATTATTGGTATGATAAATATGGCTCAAACAAGCTATCATTCACAGTGGCACATTGAGAAGTAATAGGAGGAACTGCAAGGGATTATGAAATAGTCTTACACCTAAATCATACTGCATGTTCTCCACTGCAAACATAGTGTTCCGTTAGCGATTCAAACCCAGACCTATTTGCAGCAGCAGGAATGGGCACTATCTTATCAGAAAGAGCTATCAAGATACTGTACCTCACATGCATAGAGGAAAGGTTTTTCGCGCTTTTGTCCTAAAATAATCATTATATTTTTTTGTAAAACATAAGCATTTATCACTGCATCCTATCCTCTTAGTGTGAAGATCCAATAATTTGGACAAAAAATATAAAGCATTAAATTTCAAAGAACTTCTTTTGTCTTATTATTTCTTGATTTTATGGCACATATTCTACTTATGATCCTATCAAGCAAACTTTCCAGATTCAAGTGCAGAATTGCAAAACATTGAGCAATGCAGGGTAGAGACAGAGCAGATTCTTTGTTGTTCCGTTGAATAAGATCCAGATATGTGAGTTTTTACCAGCCACTTGTACCAAGTACAAGTACAATGTTGGATTGGAACGGAAAGCTAGGATAGATATAAGACAGAAAAATGTACACAATCTCTTCCTAACTCTGAAAACATATAAATCATCCTTAAAGAGAGGGTTCCATTAGTTTGAAATATATATTCCTGTGATTACATTCTGTTGAAGTACATTATCACTACATAATTATTCAAGTCTAAAAATGTATATATTTGCATATCTATGCATTCAAATAAGCAAAGTTTTGCTTGTTTTCTAATTCAATGAATAAATATGTTAAAACCACATGATACTGAGGGTAACATTTCAATAGATTTAGATTTCAAATGTGTTGCTTTATAGATATGACAATTTGACAAAGCATAGAGCATAGAAAAAGATAAAAACAGTGAGAAGTAATTATCTATTGTAATAAATAATTAAATTTGATAACAAAATTTTTAATTTTTTTTATCTATTTCATTCTCTTGTTTGTAATATATGTTGTGATCTTACATACAGCACAACCTAGGAACATTTATGTTTAAATCAAATAGATAATTCCCTCTTTTGAGTGTTTATCTTCGACTGCATTCAATACTAACATATTGCAATCAATGAGAAGTTTAAGTGTTCTCCATCAGTTTTTTGGTGACTGAAATCGCCCACGGCAGGTTAACAGTTAACAATTTCTCCCACATACTGCTTTTTATGTTACCATATTTACTACCTACACAATGCACACAAATACTTCCAAGAAATGCCGATTAACTATCATGTTTCTCGCTGTAGCCATGACATTTAAAATCCATCCTCTTCAAATCAACAGAATTATTACTCATCAAGCTCTTGTCACCATCTTGTAAAGATCAAAGATGCTAAAGTTAATGGAGAGCTATTCTGTGAATGTACGAGCATTAAGTGAACTTTCAAGAGCTGGAAATGGACTGACAATGTCAACATCTTTTTGCACAAGTACACTGCCTTCTCCCTTATCTTGTTTATTTGTCATTAAACCTTAGGAATCCTCCTTCAAAAATCATATAAGTAAAGATTTGGCTTACTGAAGTTTGTGGGTACAGCAAAAGGAAGTGATAACACAGAATTCTATGAACTCCTTTGCAAGAAGATCATCAGTGTTTAAAGGGGCAGTTCTATTGAGATCTGCCATTTTGTTTATTCATAGTGATTTCGAATCTCATTAAATTGTGATTGAAATTTTCTCAATTTATTGATATACCAAGCTAGATAGGTCTTTTATGATCTGAAGCATTCTGCTTGAAGCTCATATCCCTGCAATCTGGAAAAAAACCCAAATTACTCTGCACAACGTTAGATTATTCGTCACCACATTGCTAGCAATGTTCATAGTTTTGAGTCGCCCAATGTCTCCTTCTACAGACACACGCAACTCTGTTGGGCTTTGTAAGATTTACTGTTTGCTATCCACATCTAAGGTTGAGTAGAAAAAACAAGAATCTTACCAAATGATGATCTTTTTTCAATTAAAATGTAGAGCTTTCATGCTTTTCTTACTCTCCAGTTTGCTCACCCAAACTGTGGGTACATCAAAAGTACATTCGAACAGTGTTTAAAAGAACAGGGTATTTTTGTGGGAACGAAATTCAAGGGGACATTCAAGTTTATACAATAATGTCATTAATACATGATTAAAACACGGTTGAAACATGTGACTTAGGGTAAAATTTGATGTCTTGATAAAGAAGAGAGGGGTAAAGGCAATCGGCGCTAGAATTGTGAAAAGTCTCGCTACCGCATAAGAAGGAAAAGTGCAGTGTTTTTTTACGTCATTTCCCACCTAATAAAGATGGCAGACAGGACGCCACAGATGGTTCTATCAGGATATTTTGGGGAAATAATATTTGTAGGGGACATCTCTTTAAACATTTATGTAATTATTCTATTTAAAAAAAACAGTACCCTAGCCACTTGCTTACAAATTATAACCCTTAAGTTGCTGCATATCATAACAATTGTTTTTGCACCAGTGGCTGAATTTCATGCCTGCATCACCATGTCATTTTGCAAAAGTAACATGGAATTACAATGACTGCATCAAAAAGGAGGTGAGGTGAGGTGAGTGGGGGTTTAACGCCGCTTTCAAGATTATTTCACTTATATCGCGGCTGCTAGTATTATTGCAGGGAGAAAGCCCGCAACACTATAGTGACTATGCATTGCGGTGAAACCTGCGAGCATCGGCTGGAACTAGCGAACCATGGGTGGTACTGCGCTGAATTTCAGTGTAGCATTGCACCCAAACCTCACTGCGTGTAGAACAGTTCTCTACTGCAGACAAAGTTGCCGAGCCCCTGGCGGGATTCGAACCACGTGCCTCCTGATCCGAAACCAAACGCACTAACCACCGCGCTATCCCGCCCCCGCATCAAAAAGGAGGCTTGATTGTCAAACCACTAGCCAATATCTCGCTACTGAAGAGACTCTCACGATAACTGTTCTGCTAAATCTCCACTTGGTTATCCATAGGTTTGGACGGTACACCCCAACTTTATTCTCTGATTTAATTCTAATATAGGTTAGAGTATATTGAACAACAAGACATAAATAAAACCTTGGAAAGCAACAATCATTCAACTTGCTGGACATCCCTCATACCAATTTCATATTCTACACTTGGTTTAAGACATGCAGAGCTTTTGACAAACTTTGAAACTTTAAAAGACTTCAAAATTTGACTGACAATACCTTGGATTCTATTTCCGCTGAATGCTTATTGCCAAACCAGAATTCTTGGAAAGAGAATTTGGTAAAAAGACAGTTTACACGGAATATACAACGATAACTACCAGTCTCTAAACATTCCAGTGAGTGTAAACTTTGGATCCATAAAGTTTTGCATTTTATTACCTCGACAACTTTATGAATGCCAATCAAACAGTTAGTGAGTGAGGTTGAAAGTTGGAATCTACAGGGGGTCCAGTGATATTTTACTTTTATGAAGCTTACTCCATGCCACACTGCAAAACTTCTGAACATTTCCAGCGAGGCACTTGGTTCGAGGGTAGATGTACAAGTGTTGGACAAACGTGGATGCCAAACGTTTTTTAAATGCACATCAGCATAAGAAATGAATATAAATTTAGATTTATTTTAAGGTTTCAAAGTTATTCTACTTGACAAAATTCTTCCCAGTATAAATGAGGAAAATTTGTAAAGTTGAGATTTCTGAAGTCAATCTACACATTTAGACTCTCATATTATTCCAAAAATACCCCTGTCTTTGCTTTCCTTTATCAGGTGTAATTTGAGGGTTTTGAAAGAATTCATAATAAACACAATTGGTCATTAATCCAGATAAAGTTGTATGCTTTAACAATTTAACAAAAATAGAAATTTAACGTATGTTCACATGATAAATCATTGCAATTATCAGTGACATTTCTACAAATATTTGTAATCATTCAATGCCATTATGTACACCGAATGGAGAGTTTTTAACATCAGGGTTGTTATTTGCCAGATTTATGTCTGTGTGTTGACAGTAATGATACAATGTATCAGGCAGAGGCCGATTTCACGCCTAATCTGAAATAGTATATCAACATTACTTGAATTATAGAAACAGGTTATTCTAAACTTGCACATAGCATGTTATTCAAGCAATAAATCAGATGAACATAACACGATCGTAATAAATACCTGTGTATGATTTGGCAAATCCAATATAGCGTTTAACATGATAAATTATACCAATTTGATAAAATAAAATTTATGGTTTCGGGGTCATTAAGTTTTGATTGGTCTACATCATCATTCTTTTGTTCATTTGTTCCTTCATCATTCCATCACCCAATCAATAGAAAACACCTTTCAAGAAAATACAAGAGTAAAACTCAGACACTCATATAATCATAGATCACGATATAAGAAAACAATATACGCAGGTTAATGGAAAGACTGGGAGTATAAATGATAAGACACCACTGGCTCCAAACTGGTCGCTGTCTATTACATGCCTGATGATACAGTAGATCTGCAGTCAACCTGCCTTAATTAAGATAGCCAGGTTATCCCCCTATACTCTACGTGCATATACACAAGTCTACGCTATCATTTAGATACCCCGGTTGAAAACTGGAACCCGTGCACATGCAATTGGCTAAGCCCAAGATGGCTCAGTTATCAGAACTGCTCATATCTCAATCCATGCACATGCCCTGTTAAAATTTGTCTATATTCAGTTCAGTAAACATCCAAAGAAACTGAAACCTCTTGATCTATCCTCCTTTAGCGTTTGTTGTTATGAAATAATGATAAACTCGGAAGTCAATGAACTTTTTGTTCTTCAACTATGTGTACCTAAGTTGCCAACAAGCAACCCTCCAATCCCCCCTTATTTATTTCAACATTTCATGAATATCTGATATATATATCATCATTTCATATTAACAAAGAAATGAAATTCAACAAGATGCAACATTTGACACTTGCTTCTATCTTAAGTGTGTCCAATTAAAAAATTATCTTGAAAGCAAATCTCACACCTTTCTCAAGTCATCTCTAACTTGAATTGGATAAACCTTTTCTAACTTATCTTACCACTAAACAAAGGCTACCTTAGTGACTTATGATCCCCTGCAATGAAAATAGTTTATATCATTTGAGCGTGTTTAATATACTGTTGAACACCACATTAAATCTGCTCATCAAAAATTATTTTTAAAACAAAAACAAGAATTTCAAGGCTGGCCTTTGATAGAAACTTTTTTTTCAGGACTAACATAGCCTCATTCATTAATACCAGATTTCAATTATCTTAGCATTATATAGGAATCCTAAATATGGTGATATACACTCTTCATCTAATTGACATAAAAGTGCCACATTTGTTCTTTGTTCTACCACATACATATATACTTTAATTTAAGATTGTACTCTGCCTAAATGAGGTGTATGTGAGGAGTCTTGAAAACCTAGGATCTAGCAAAAATATGACTAAATCTTCTATTAAAACATCACTCAAGTCTCAAAAAAGGAAACAAAAAAGTTCAACTATCTTAGTGTTAAGATAGCTTTGAAAACACAGTGAGAGCAAAGAATATCACTATATATCCACTTTCTCTTTAAGCATGAAGCCTCAAACATGGAAATGCGCTTGCTAAAGTAGTGCCCTAGAAGTTAATAATCATTTTCTCTGATGACATCCACAAGTAGGTTTGTGAGTTACTAATAGGGGTGGGTATTGCAGAGATTTTCCATATTGCAATATATTGCTGGATGTTTTTCTCAATGAAGAATTCCCTGATTGAGTTAATTTAAACATATGAGACTTATACAATTGTTAGATTTTATTAGACTATTAGATTTTAGTAATCTATATAAAATGAAATAGAAACTTTCAAAATATAAAGTTTTCACATAAAACTTTGACACAAAATGAATTAATGCAGTCTTGCAGTCATGCACCTTGTATATTACCTGATAAGTTTTTCTTCAGTTCAAATTGTTCACACACAGGGGCCTTGGCTTTATTCTTAGCTATTATAATGAAATTCTCGTTACCTTCATTCCCCATTTTACCAACGACTCACTTGCAATGTTAAAATCCGGACAAAATTCGTTTTACAAAATGGCACGATGTTTTCCAAATGCAAAAATAAAAACCAGGAAAAAATTGTTTGACGACTGTATTGCAATAAGTATCAGTTTCTATTTTTTACCGGTTTTATTGCACACCCATAGTTTTTAAAAATGGCACACACTTGTTGTAGCAATGGTCTGAGTATATCAGACAAATGAAAGAGTGAGCTTTGATTGATCATTCAACATTTATTTTGTAAAGTTATCATATAAGAAAAAAAAATATATATATACAAAACATAAAATATTCAAGGATCCAACAAGTCCGATTTAACATAACCTAAGGCTGTGTCCTCAGCTCTATGAACTTAATATTCGACTTATCATGCTCTGTACCTGATATTTACTCAAAGGTTTGAAGAAACGTACACTTCTCTTACATACAAAATATATAACTTCTTTCCTACCACAGCTTTCAAGTTCGAAAAAAGGAATAACTCTCAAACCATTTTCCAAGCATTACACAGGAGTTGGAACCACTTTACTTTCTAAATATCTTCATCAAGCATAAAACATGAGTTGGAACAAACTTTCCAAATCTCCTTCTACTATCAAAGCATGAAGTGAAAGTTGCATCTAATATCTCAAATCCTCTAACATACATCTTGATAGCAGAGGACAAGCCATCTCCCCAACTTGAACAACTGCAGCATGTAGGAAATAGCAGGTCTAATCATGTGTCGACTCTCCCAACAGCGTACAAATTGCCCTGCTACAAATAGCTCACTTGTTTTTGATAAATCAAATTTAATACCTATCCAGTTTATTCTCAAGAAGGAAGGTGAGTGATGTATAGGAGATTCTTAAACCACCTTGAACATGGTTAAAATCTTAAAGTTTAAGGTTATTGATTTTTGTAAGACCAATTGTGTTGGCAGTTCTTTGTTTTTTTACTCGCATACCTATATTTTACATTATGAAGACTCTAAATTATATACTGTAATACTAGCCTGCGCTTGCAGGTAAGGTGAGGCGAGGTGGGATAGGGGTGTAGTTGGGATAGGGTGGGTCAGGCGTGTGGTGCGGAGTGGAGAGGTGGGGTAGGGGTGTGTTAGGGGTAGGGCAGGATTGTGGTGAGGGGAGGAAAGTTAAGGTATGGGTGGGGCAGACGTATGGTGAGGTGGGGTGGGATTTGTTGAGCCGCGGCGAGGTGGAGTAAGGAGGGATGGGAGAGATGGGGTAGATGTGTGTTAGATGTGAGGTCAGGTAAGGTGGGGCAGGGTTGTGGTGAGGAGAGGCGAGATGGGGTAGATGTGTGTTAGATGTGAGGTCAGGTAAGGTGGGGCAGGGTTGTGGTGAGGAGTGGAGAGGTGGGGTAGGGACGGGTCAGGCGTGTGTTGAAGAGAGTAGAAATTGGGTAGGGGTGGGGCAAGGTTGGGGTAGGGTTGCGGTAGGGTTGCAGCGAGGAGAGGAAAGGTGGGGTAGGGGTGGGGCGGGTGTTGTGCAGGTGTGTGGTGAGGAGAGGAAAGTTAAGGTATGGGTGGGGCAGACGTATGGCGAGGTGGGGTGGGATTTGTTGAGCCACGGCGAGGTGGAGTAAGGAAACTGCTTTCAGGGGTTTTGTTTTATGTACTCTATAGGAACATTTTACATCATTTTACATTGTATCTCAATAAGACTAGTAAAATATGTTTGAAGGCAAAGTAAGCGAGTTTGGTTTAGATGAGGTTGGGTAAGATGAGTTGAGGTAAGTGCTTTCATCATAAAGTGTTGTCATGTATAATGAACTTCTGAGATGCATTTCGCGTGGGGGGTTGAGGTGATACTAAATTATGTGCTTAATTTAACGGAATTTTTTTCATAAGTATGCAAAATGTCGAGAAATTCATAAAACCTGTGCTAATTATGCTACAAATATGTCATCCCTAATTTTCCCAATCTTATGTCTTGACAGAATGTGAATTATACAAGTTCATTCTTTCTTAACATACATCATAAGAGAAGACAGAAATAATGAGAAGAATGTGATTCTATACAAATTGACATATTGCATATTGATACTTAAAAGCAACTTCAGATTGTGTTATTATGTATGATTGAAATGTCATGAGTACATTCTGTATCTAGTTGTGCACTTGTCTTTACACTAATGAATTGGATCATACCCACCAGGTGGGCATAATTTGTTGAAAATAACTGCCCCTTTGAAGATTTTCGTCTACAGGTAAGTTCTTTACACAGTTCTCATTTCGATAATTAGCAATTCTCATCACAAATGCAATAAATAGTATAACAGTGATGCAAAAATACCAACCTCAAAAATTATATGCAACACCAACTTACTTCCTTGTACTCAAAACAATGCATTCACTCATTCAAAGATGTAAAAAAATTAATTGCCTGTTACAAAGGAATCTTGCTAATTAAGCTTGCTGACAAACACATAACTGTTGTCAGCCTTGTTCTTTAAAAGATACATGCATAAAAAGCTTCCATATAGGTTTCAAAAGAAATAAACAAAGACTTAATCAATAAGATCTGGAGAGGTGAGATTCAAAGATTATCATGCCACGCCTCTTATATGCATTCATTATAGCCTAAGCATTTGAAACAGGTGGGGAAAAAATCTCTTGTCAATCATGATATGATATGAAAAAACAAACCTCCTTTCATGTGAAAATTTGTCTAAAAGTTGAAATTCATAAAAACGTGAAGCCCTCGTGACATGAAAGATGTGAAAACAGGCAATTTTCTTGGTAAATTAAGTGGAGAAGATAAGGTAGGAAGGCCAGGGGGGTTATTCTGGGGGGGTGTTTGACGAGTTTGTAATATATTACGATGCAAAAGCATGGTGCAGTCCAAGTGTCAATTGAAAATGGCTTGGTTTGCAAAGCAGAGAAAGCAAGTTTGGCAAGGATACAAATCAGACTTAAGCCGAGTTATCTCTGATCTAAGTGCTTGATTTGCTTTTTACGTTGGCCAATCAGAATGAAGACTATTATGTCTCGCCTCAAGGCGGCTTCAAACCACAATCCTTTTATCAACTAATCACTTTTTACTTATTTTTTCTAACCATTATCTTTTGGCCATTTTAAAGAGCAGTAAAATTTGCTGTCTGAGTGATACTATTTATGTTGAAACGTTTCCAGATTTTAATCCTATATCTTCACAGTAGATCCTCTTCAACATATGGTATTTCTAGGGTTATCTGTTTGAAAGAATTTTTATTTTTTGAAAGAGCACAAAGGAAATAGATATAATTAATTCAACACTTATGATCGTATTAAATATCAACATTTGAAACACATTCTTAACGAACAAGGGGAATTCTTTGAAAAGAGGTTTTTCCTATTTTGGTTTAGTTTTTTGGAAAAGATGAAAAACAGTAAAATAGTTGCTATGAATCAAGCAAAATTGATAAAATATAAGAGTATTTTGAAAACATAAAAAAAATGAATATTGGATAAACCCAGCCTCCCCAGGTCCCTCCACTGAAAACAAAACAAAGCTATTCCTTTTTTTACCTGTCAAGAACATTCCTTTTTGTTTTTCTTCTGCAAAAATAACATGACAAATAGTCAAACGATTACAGTGAATCAAACGTAGAGCCAAAAAAATCATTATTTGCCACAAAGGAAGACACTGCACTCAGGTGAAGAAATGAATCTCTCTGGGGATATTACCATGTGAAACACAGAGCATCTCGTCTCCAACTATGGACACTGATATACCACTGTCTGTCTAATCATTTTTTCTCTACAGACGTTTTATTTATCATAATCAACCCTTTGTCTAATGATAGTGATATACAGTTTCTAAAACAAGTGAGCAGAGGGTTCAGCTTTTATTTCACTTTAGTCATACAACTTTTAATAGATTCTGATTAATGATTACCCTGACATAATCCTTTCAAAAGCTGTTTTGAGCCCAACAACATATACTCTCTAAAAAATCCCAAAAACTATTGAATCGGAGACAGATGAAACAGCTTTAAAGAAAACATTTCCAGGTTCATGGGATCTAACTCAGGAATTCAAGGTGAGTCAGAAAGTGTAGTGATTCAGCCAAAGCGACATCACGATAGCTGAAGCCAGTAGGAATGCTTACGAAATTCTGCCACATAGTTCTCCTCCAAGTGACTCTTCCTTAAGTCAACTATCCTGAGATTTGTTTAAGAAGGACTGACTTACGTATCTACTAACAAGGATTTTTACAACTGAGTACGACCTATAGTTTCAACAATATTGGGTGCACAAGTGAAAATATAAACTTTAACATTCCGGGGAATTCGAACTCATGACTCTGAGGTGAAAGTCAAGACATTTTACCGATTGGGTATCTCATTCATCAAAGCACAAATAAATGATTTTGACCTCACCCTGCCACAATTGCAATCAGAGACAAAACCATAAACATGGCCATGATGGGAGGAGTATTATAAATACGACTCTCCTATGTTTTACCCTCATGAGGTAGGGTTATCGCAAGTCAAGTTGATCAGCGAGCGTTGAGTTACAAGATGGGCAACGCTTTGATGTGACAAGCGGTCTTACTCACTGGGGCAGTATTTAACATCATCAAAGCACACTGCACCGACCTGTAGCCTTTATTCTAACTTTGTGTGTTAAGTGGCGGCCCGAATCTTACACCCAGGCATTGATACGGAAATACTGAGATAACTCTGGGGATGGGAAGTTCTATTGCATTATGGGAAAGCTCTACGATCAACAGAAGCGTAAAACACAATTGGAGATGGTTTGATTGGTCCCCCCACAACGGGAGTGCTGTGGAGTAGGCGGAAGGTGTAAAGATGTAATGGTTCACAGTAATCAAATTTTTCTTGCTCCTTTCACTTATTTGTTTTAAGTTGTTTTCAATGATCTGAATGACTCTTGAGAAAAAGGACGAAGGCATGTGAATTTATCATTTCTTAACAAAATGCACTGCAACTAACCAAAGTATAAAATGGAGTGAAGTGATTAATAGTTTTTAAAGAACTTTTAGCATTTTTCATGTAATATGACAACTGTCAGATTTTATCAGGGAAAAGCCTATAACATCAATCATTGATGATATGATTTTGATAAAAATTGAGTAAAATGGTAATTACATCAAGAAAGTAAAATTTGTGAGATTGCACAGCATTCAAACTTTTTATGGTGTAAGAACCTTTATTATTATAATATTGGTCCCCATTGAGTACTTAGGAGATAAACCTATTTTGTGTTTAATCTTTGGTGATTTGATACCTGCGTCGATAATATTAGGAGGGGAAATCAAAATCAAGTATTTCTAAATGTTATTGTAGAATTCTGATTTTATTGATACTGAAATTACTCGACAAATGAATGACCTTCAACAAAGAGAATAAGGATAAGTTATGTCTATTTCAGGAAAAGCATAACTTCATGTTGAATCATTCTTAGCGCTAAAGTAATTTCAAACAGACCTCATGTTCAGATGGATCTTCTTACCTGAAAGGAAATCATAACAGGGTCTCCTTTCATTAAACGCTAAGGTGATCACAAGTAGCTAAGGATATTTGGAGAAAAGTGATAGGATGGGGGCTAAGGTTTACCTTAGTGAAGGTAGTTTCTGAAAAGAGCCCCTATGTCTCCTTTCACAAAGCACTAAGGTGAACTGAAAGCTTTGAGGTAACCTAAGTGTAATGTTAAAGAATTGGAGATACGGTCAACCTTAGTACAGTTTCAGAGAGCTCGAGTGCCCCACTTTCATACAGCACTAAAGTCAATATAGATCTTTAAGGTATCTCAGTGGAATGTTATAGTAAAATCAAGCTTTGTGGAAAGAGCACTAACACAAGAGACATCAAACACTGGCATTATGAGCATCTCTGGCTCCCAAAAGTCAAATGTAAGGTATCTATGCCCCAACCACCTGCCAGTGTAGTATTCATATCCTAATGCCAAAGCGATATGTTGCACAAGTGGCTAGTTACTTATCTACCACCCTCCCCTTGACACTCATGCAATCAGTAATACAACATTACACAAAGACTACAGCCCAAGGAGGGATCATTCCTTGTGGAGATAACCCACCAAGCAGCTTACTGATCTGGTATTCTGTAATCATCCAACTTGATTAGAACCAGCCACTGCTTTTTCCTTCCAAGACTGGCATTGTCAGCTCCCTAGGCGACCCCTTTTAAAATTCAATTCATCAATGGTGATCCAACGTTCACGTTTGATATAGTTTGTTATTTTTATGTGAAAATTGGCATTGATTGTAAGAGTATTGAACTATCATCTAATTAGAAGTTGTGTATATTTTTGCAACTGCTGGCATGAATGTACTTTTACTGCTTCGTTGAATTTTCTTCTTTGACAGTTATAATCATAATCAGTTTAGAGTGTTTTTAACAAGAATCAATAAGTCCAAACTCAACTATACTAGCTCTTATTTGATCTTGGAGGAAATCCTGGCAAAAGAGTGTCAATGAACTGCAATAGAACCTGAATCTAGAGCAAAAATCATTTTTGATTGTGAAATCAGACTTTAAACTGCAGCTCAAACATAAGTAAGTCAAATCTTGTTTGAAACTTACAACAGCAGAAGCAAAGGACAATATTGGTTGGTTGTGCAAACACAGACACTATACGACAGCTTCTGAACATGAAAGACCTAGCGTATCACTGCAAACAAGTAAGTGTCATATACTTGTCATTTGGATATGAATTACATATGCAAGTTTGGCGAGATGTTTTGAACTTAAATCATTCAGTATGGTCATTTGTTTGCACATCAAAGCCACAAACAATTTCATGGAACATTCTCCATGACACTTTGACCAGTACTCCATGACAGACTTTGCATTAGAATATTATATTATATTATGAACCCTTAAGGCTGTCTTAGTGACCCACAGACACAGAATTCAACATTATTATATATAGTTGCAACTGATTGTGACAAGATCACAGACTGGATTGAAATATCTGCCCTTGAGGCACTTCGACTCTAGGTACAATGAGTTCATCAGGGTAAACTAGGTACATGCCAGTTCTGGTCACCTATCTTGGGTAATCAAACATAATAGTGACAATCAGGGTTGACAGTATCAGTCAGAGTTAGAAGACGTACTAGACAATGCTTCAATAGAAACCCGCTGAACACAGACTTGGTGTCCTGCTTGCTACAAGCATACAGGGCAATCTTGGAAATGGGAGACACCTTCTCTGAACTCTAGTTTCTGAGAATAGAGACATTCAGGACCGAGGATTTTGAAAAGGTTCTGTAAAACAATTAAGGTTTAGTGTGTAAAAGGTATGTGAAGTACACATAACTCTTGAGTCCTTCTCTAGTGTAAGAGGAAAAAACGGACTACTCATTGAGCTTATAAGCTTTATTTGCACTAAACCATCAAGCACTCTCTTTTACCTTTAAAGGCTACAAATATATGAAATGTAATAATCATGCAGCACACACAAATCAAATTGTCAATATCAAACAGATTTGATGTACCACTGCATATACTCCTTCTTTAGCTCTTCAAGTAGATTTTATCGATTTTAACACTTGCACACCTTTTTTTAGAAGAACTGATAACTCCCCCTAGGCAGTTTTGCAGAAATGTGATATAGTGATTTAAGATTTAAAGAAGACAGGAAATTGCATATAGGTTTGGCAAATTGTTAGATAAGCGTTAAGCTGAAGGGCAATACTGTTTGATCTTAATTCCTGATCAAGGCCCTATGCATATAAAAGTGAATTTTAATGATAACAAATGGTCCAAAATACAGTAAGGAATCAAAATGACTAACACAATGATCCAAATCATAGAATGGTTATCACTGGCCTTATAACAATCCCTGTACACCACTGAGTGAAGAAGTTCTGGTAGATACAAGCCAGGAGATGTTGATTGGTAGCGACAAGTGATGTCATGTCTTCTTTCATCTCCTGAAGGGGAGGAGGGGGTTCCGCACAGCTCTGGAGGCTATCACATACTTGGGTCCCTTAGTACAGATTAGACATCTAATTTATTCATACCTTCAAAACTTATATCTTTTTGAAGGGAATTGTTTCTTATACATTATTTACCGTTGAAAAGGGTTCAGAAATTACAATTTATTATCTACATTAACCAATATAAGAGTACAAGAAGTGACTAAATCAACATAGATACCATAATTCTAACCAAGGTTTCAAGGACTTGTTCTTGGTAGGGCCTGACATCTAAGCCCTTATTAAGGGCAACAGTTATCCAAACCTATAATTTATAACCTGTTTATTGATCAACCTAAAATCCTCACATATACCTTAAGCTAGACATGGGGCATAGAAATGGCCCCGTCGGAAACAGCAAGTAAGCACAGTGCATAAGAATCTCATATAGCAAAATAATTGTTTGGTCTCACTTCTCTGAAGACAAAGATTGTTTGATGCAGTTTCTTGTCCTTTCCTTCACCATAACTATGTAAATTTGCATTGAAATCTTAAAATAGAGGATATTTTTGTTTTCAAGTGTGATATCACTTATCTCTCATGAAGTGACTGGGAAAAGCTTTGCCCTGTCAGGAAGTGTGAGACAAGTGATATCACACTCAATACAAAAAATATTCTGTTTATGAAATGCTTCTTTGGCCAAGAAAGTGGTGATTTACGTCCACGATTGCTTCACTTGTGGGGTTTCTTGCAATATCATACCATTGTTGCATCGTCACTTAGATACGGCGATGAGGTTATACACATGACGACATCCCCTCTGTGATAATTTCACTGCGATGAGAAAGTGATATCAAACTGCAGAGATCAGAAAACCTATCTCAATCTAAGAAAACTCAGTCTCTCATGACTTAGCATATAATAAACTTTCTCATGAAATTTGGTGCCTGTTTCCTCAATTCAGACTATATATACTGAGAAATATTAAAAATACATTATTTTTGGTGGTCTTCATGTTGCTTTTTCCCTCCAGAGTTATTGAACAATGAAATTTGAACATTGAAATATTGAGAGATGCCGATGAAGCACCTGTTCCATTAAGAAGCCTGTGTGGGTGTAGAAAATATTTTCAAGTGCTTACAAATACCTCATACTGACGTTAGCTGACAAGTGATGCTTTTATCCAAGTCTTTTCACCTGTAGAAATTGTTTACCTTGTGCATGTATTGTCTAGTTTTGATGATTTAGGTGACAAGCAAGCCGCTTCACATCTCATATTTCATCCCCACACAATCAGATATGTCAGAGCTTCAACGTTTGGTTTTATTTACAAAGTTCTTGACATTCAGAACCTATTCCAACTTATGTGAGAGATCCTTACACGACAGAATAACCTTTACTTTACAGCAAGCATTTACAGGGAATTTTCTTGATACATTAATACCTCCAACATAGGCTATTACTTGGATATTTGCTTTGAACCATAATTATATCACCTTAAGATTAATCAAAAATGGATCTTCAATTTGGAACTAAAGCAGGAAATCAGAGATATTCAGTAAAATGTTGTGATTTGTTGTTCCAAGATTTGAGGGTTGAAATTTTGTTTGGGTTGAGCTTTCAGAGGCTTCTATCCCCTCCCCATTTTGAGTTTTTTAAAAATCAACCTTTAAATGGGTGAATACTTTTCTCCTTTCACTTTCAAAATTTCAGGTTTCACCACTGAACTGAATAATTACCTAGAGCTCACCTGAGATTACTGGCAACATGAGTAGATGAAAAACAATGACCAATTTTCCTGTATGTCAAAAGAGATATAAGAAATACATATACCATAGAGAAATATCTATCATCCTCATAGCTGCAACTACAACAAATTCATGAAATACTGGCCTATTGTCTATTTAGCTAAACTCTTACAACTCCTGTTAAAACCCATATTATTCTGCATTTTATAATTGTATTGACATTTTGTATGAACAAAACTGCATGTTTATGAAACTTGTTGAAAAGGGATAAAATTATTCTACATTTTAAAACAAAAATTAATAACTGATGACTTTGAGAAAATTAACATCGCACTTTAGCTCATTCACCTAAATAGTTGCTAGGAAATCAGAAGATCTTCATCACTTATCAAATTGGGATGATATTCAATGAGATAATGATCTTCACACTGACACTTCATAAACTAATCCTTCAAACCTTTCAACGGCAACCCAGACAGTATTCAATTTTTTATAAATA
Source organism: Phorcus lineatus (assembly GCA_921293015.1). Lineage (NCBI taxonomy): Eukaryota > Metazoa > Mollusca > Gastropoda > Trochida > Trochidae > Phorcus > Phorcus lineatus. The sequence continues at coordinate 12,172,198 of OV121095.1, read as the reverse complement.
CCATACAATACTGAATCCAGTGATAGATTAAACTTGAAGGAAACTTTGACGTTTCGAGGAAGTATCTGCTCAATAATTACCAATTATGTTCCGAGCTAGACAGAAAAATCTGTAAACCCCATTGTGAGAAACATTGGACCAGACAGAGTGTCTTGTAATGTCAATGTACCTGAAGACGTTCAATTGTCTAATTCCAGATTTTGCCAGTAAAGATAATTCCCATCAATTAGATCGAAGGAGCAATGAAGGGGTCTCTGTTATATTGCCTGACAATTCCTTTCTGTTTTGTTAACTCTTAAGACATATCTAAAGCAGGGCTCCAGATAAGATGCGTATCTGCTTAAAATACGCACACGTAATTCAGATATACGCATTAAAAATGAAATCAGTGAGTGACAGATACGCACAACTTTCCCAGCATACGAGTCAGATGTGTTTACATGAGTGATCGTGACTTGTCAAAATAAAGTTTCATTTGTACATGTCTGATCTTTACGTCTCGAATAGTAGCCAACTTGTTGCCAACCTGTATGAAAAAAAAGAATACTCTGAAAACTCTGAAATACTCCTGATTTTTTTCATGTGGTAATTTTACTCCTAAATTTTTATTTTTTGAATTACCCCTGAGTCCAAATAATTATCTGGAGCCCTGAAAAGAATATCAACTGTCCAATGATAATGAAAATATCCAAAAAGAACAGCTTGACTCAAAACTTTTACCAATGTTTTTATATTTGAAGGAAATGTAAAGGGGAATAAATAATTATTTACAACATCCAATCAGCGATAAGGAAACTTTCCCTGCACCACTCATAATAGGGGATGTACGGCAATGAAATTTAATCCTCCTTGTCATCATAAAAAAATGAAAAGTTTTGCAACTAAGAATAAATAGCTTCTAGAGAAATTTCAAAAGAAATTTTAAGTGCAGACACTAGTCATTCCCATATTTGAGCGGGTGAGACCAAAATAACAAACTCGAGTCTCGACCAAACAACAAGATTTATATTCAAGAGAAGAAAACATAAAAGGGGAACAGGTCAAAAAGATAATTTTTTTTATGTGTTTGGCTCTTTTGCCGAGGAGTCTGAGGTATTTAGACTTTTTGATGCTAACCTTTCACTTTTTAGTAGTGCTTTTTCATTAAGGGTTTTGAGATGTTTGTCATTTTTTCCTTTCAACGAGGGTCTGAAACAGTATGCCACTTCCCTCGGTGTCAAGATAGCTCTCTCCGTAACACAAATCACTAATGATTTCTTATGCACTCTCTTAACACTAAAAGGGTTTTAGAAGGTAAGGCCATGAAAACAACTAACAAGCTATCTTATGACATGTCATAACTAAAATGGATAGAATTATCATTAAATAGTCCTTTCGTGATCAGAAATATGAGCTGGCTGCTGTAAATTATAATGGTCCGGTCAATCCTGACGAGCAACAAATATGACATCATATCCAGATTAAGTGATTTGGAGTTTAACGTCACTCTAAAAAGTATTTCACTTATATCAAGGCTGCTATTATTTCTGCAGGGAAAAAACCTGGAATGCTATTGTGGATACACATAGCGGTGAAACCTGCAAGCATCGGCTGGAACTAGCAAACCATGGGTGGTACTGCGCTGAAATTCAGTGTAGCATTGAATCCAAACCTGACTGCATGCAGAACAGTTCTCTACTGCAGACAAAATTGCCAGGGTTCAAACCCTATACCGCTTGATCTTAAGCCCAATGCACCGACCACCGCCCCACCTTGTATCAAAGCGCCACATTTTAGATTTTCATTTTGAACACTGTATTAGTGTTAATCAAAAGGTAGATGTTGAAGAGAAATTTTTCTTCCAGCTCCCTGTGGACTCCTAGATTAGTCTGAGCATAGTGATATAAACTGTATAACCAAGTAAGGACCATAAGTCACACGCTCACAGTTTGATGTCCTTGCCTGGTCAAGTTTGATAGCCTTTGACAGTGGGGATGGTCGGGTTCAAGTCCCAAAACCCTCTTTCATGATTTAAAAAAGTAATGTGCATTAATGATTGTTGAAATCCCCTCAAAACTCTCCTTGTATTTTCTGAGTCCCCCAAAACCCTTTTGAAATTTAAAAAAATTTGCATATTAAATTGTTGAACACCTCCCCTCCCCCCTTTTTCTTTTCAATAGGTAACCAACCACTTTCAGAATTCCTGGTTCAATACTGGTGGTTGAGCTCAATTTACATTAAGTCCAGTATTCATGGCTGACCACATTGTGAAGCACAGACATAAAGAGAGATTTACCTTTTAATGGGCAAGGACCTACTCAAAGCCAGCCATCACTGAAAGTAACTATAAATCTTGCTGTTGCTGCCAAGATTCCAGACAAAGATGGCAGAGTTACCCCTATAAAAAAAATTTCCTAAAAAGATGTTGCCGAAACATTGCCGAAACATCTCCGCACCATCTTTTCAAGAGTTTTGAGCAAAATTTTACCATTGCCGCTAGCGGAAGGGTTTCTGGCAATGGTCCGGAAGGGTATCTTCAGGCTGTCAAGCAATAAAATATTTAAAAAGGTGTTGCTGCAATGTATTAGCTACCCAGTCTTTCTTGTGGAGACCCTTCCGCAACATTGCCAGAAGATAATTGGCCCTGCGGAGATGCTTTGGAAGGGTATCTTTTGGCTGCAAGGCAATAAAATATTTAAAAGGTTTTGCAGCAATGTATTTGCTACCTAGTACTTCTTGTGGAGACCCTTCCGCAACATTGCCAGAAGATAATATTTTGCATTTTAACATGCTAATTAGTTCCTCTAATTTGTAGTGTTAGATATGAATAGTCATTCCATGCATATATTTGATTTGGATTTTATGAATAAATAACACAAAGAGAAAATGAATACAGTAACTCGGAACTGGCATATAGTCCAAATAAAACGTGATTGGCTGCATAGATTATGATGTGTTGAGCTTTCAATTTAGAAGGGGACCAATGAATAGAGGGGAGAAAATCCACCCATTGTCCAACAGTTTTGTTAATTGCTACCTTAACAGGTTAATCACTTCACGGATCATTAAGTTGTTAAAATGTTTGTATAGTAATTTGTTTAATAGATGTTATTCAAAATGTTTAATTCATGTTGTAATTCAAAGAGTCATATTGATATCTTATCAAACTTTAATCAAAGTTTATGTTCTCAAGACTTATGTTTTTGTACATTTGTAAGTGAGGTGATACTTTGGATAAACAGTCTGTTTAGATGTTTAGATGTTTAGTTGCTTAGTAACTAATATCATGTACAAAAAGGTTAAATTGTTATATTAGGTTGTGATCAAAGATTATCCTTGGTTATATTGAAATTAATAGCAAATATAGGAAACATGGCAAAATTGAGCTGAAAAGTAAAATTTTAAAAGGGATTGTTCTCTTAATATTCCATCTGCTTGGCATATAAAGTACACACCGAGAGAGAATTGTCTTCAAATACACAAAAGAATGATTTGGTCATTCACAATTTTATTTTTTTGATTTACGACTTCAAATTTAACATATAAACAATCATTCCTAAATCATGTCAGGTTTAAACAAATTCATTTGCCTGGCTAAATGATTTATACTGATATACAAATTCTATAGGTTAGGTGACATTGTTGAAATAAAAATCTATTGGTTACAGTGATGGAGATGGGTGGAGCCTTCAATTTAGAAAATGACCAATGAAATAAGGAGATAATAGGTATCTATTGTCTATAACAGTTTTGGTGCTGTGACAGATGAATCAATTTGTTTGTCATTAAGCTGTTAACAAGTTTGTTTGTTTAGTAAGGGACATCAGTTACCTAATTAGATGTTATTCAAGTTGTGTCTCCAGTTGAATTCAGAGGAAATGCCTTGTATGGAACCTATTAGTTCTCAAAATTAATTACAATTAACATTTTAACGAGTTTTGTTGCTTATTATTTACTTTACCTAACAGTGCCTTTATAGATATCAATCACTCAATTAGGGGTTATTTCAAATTGGAGACCAAAATTGGTATTGGATGTCTTGCTAACCAAGTTGAAACACCAATCAATCTCAATAACTTATAATAAACTTTTTTAAAATAATTCATTTGAATTCCTTAAGTTTATTAGTTTATTTACTTTGTACAATTATTTTGGGAAAGGAAAAGATTTATTCATTCATTTCATTATCAATGCACTTTATTAGGAGATATGATTATTTAACTGAATATTCTATGGCCAATATACTTGATGAACTTTTATCATGTGTAGTTGTTTCAAAGAAAATTTTGATTGTTTGAATTTATGAGCCTGTTAGTCTAAATATCTTAAAGAATGCAAATTGGTTTCAAATTGTTTCATATTGTTTTTTAACATATTTTTAAAATATTGTTATTAAGGAATTGTTTCTAAGTTCAATGTTGTTAAAAAAATATCAAAGCTTATATGATTATACATTTTCTGAATTTAATGGATACTTATAAATTCATCCATATATTTTATTTATGTCATTATTTCAAGCTAAGAATATACATTTTGATCAAAATCCTTGACTCAAATTTATATCCATTACTCTTTTCTTAAGAAGCTGTTCCCAAGAAATAGCTTGTTTGTTTTTTAAGACACCACTTCTAAATGCCATTCAATGACTTGACTCTTCTTTTTGGAAAAGATCACAGTTTAAGGTTCTTTACACTATTCAGTAACCTAACTCACACCTGATAGGGCTGGACATTATTATCCAATCAGAATCTCTGCTGTCTTTACCCCTTTGACTGACAGCAAGACCCAACTTCCTGCCTGACCTGTCACTAACGAGGAGCAATGGCCGCCATTAGCAAAAACAACTGATTCTTGATTATTAAAATCACAGTTGCCAACAGAAATAGAAGGCATATCTACAGTTGCAAAAACCAAAGTAAGTAGACCATTACTGCTACATACACAGTATAACATCTTAACCTTATTGCTCTTCCTTATTTCATGAAAGAGCTGATAAAAAATCCTTGAAATGTTGGCTTCAGACAGTCAAAATGAAAAATTTTTTCAAGTCCATTCCCTTGAATAGAATATGTAATAAAGTTACTGATTGCCACTGTTGACAAGTTAAGTTGTGTTTTATTAACACTGATTTGATGAAAGTTATATGTAGTTCCGTTTCTTTGACAATATTAAGCAAAGATGGCATTGTTTACATAGGTGTGCACTGAACCATGGCTGCTGTGGGAGGAGGAAAGTGGACAAGTCATTATATAACAGGAAACAGCTGGCACTGTAAGTATGCTGACCTAATTCTTCAATAAACATGCAGTATATTTCTTAACTGGTTAGATTAGGAATCCCATCAGAGGGTGCACTCCAATTTACAAATAGATAGTCTTGATTAATTGTAATTGCTTTCACAACTGATTTACTTGATGTTTTAGAAAGAAGATTTGAACAAGAAAAAGAGAGGTGGAACAAGGAAGAATTCTTCATCTCCATGTATTCTTATGCAGCATGTGCAGTGAATTAGTCTTGAAGTAAAGATCAAACATTACAAAATATTTTTCAAACAATATGACAACATTTTGTGAAAAAATTATGGTGGATGGATTTGTAGACAATGTTAATTCATAAACAGATTGAAAGGTGGGTTCATATACACATTAAAAGAGATCATTTTGCAACATCAAATGTATGATTTTATATTATTTCAAGATAATATCTCATTGACCTTTATTTATTTAAGTGATTGTATCACTGATAATCTGCTTGTCAATGCTGAATAATTTTGCTAAGACTTAATATAAAAAGGATAAATCAACAGTCATATATTTAATGCCTGTAAATAATACTTCTTTGGCACATTCTACAATGCCTACGGACCCAAAAAAGTTTATGTCTGCAAACCTGCAATGTCTACAAAAAAACCCACTACACCCGATTTGTCTGCCTGATTCATCTTATCAACATTGTGCATTAACAGATTGGATGATGTTAGAACACTGGTTTGTACATTAAAAATATTGTTATGACTTGATGTGTATTTCATGTAGTAGTTTGTATCAGAGAGCTGTTAATATTAAAATGTTTATTAAAAATATTCTAATACAGACACATGTTTTGTTGTATTTTTAGTGTTTGAAAATTAAAAGACGAAAAGTATACATGAGAGTAGATGTAACTCATTATGGTAGTGCATTTTTTTAAGGAAATGGATGTGAGGTGGCTGTGTGTTGTTGTAATGGTTGTGTGTATGCTTTTATGGCTTTCTGGCAATGCTTCCGAAGCATCTCAACATATATCCTTTACAAGTGCTTGACAAGTTTTTATGGCTTACTGGCAATGCTTCTGCACCATGTCCACAAATAAATTTATGAGAGCTTAGGAAGGTTTTATTGCTTTCTGGCATTGTTCCCGCAACATCTCCACAAATAAAGTTTATGAGAGCTTGAGAAGTTTTTATGGCTTTCTGGCAATGGTTCCGCACCATGTCCACAAATAAATTTATGAGGGTTAAAGAAGGTTTTATGGCTTTCTGGCAATGGTTCAGCACCATGTCCACAAATAAATTTATGAGAGCTTGAGAAGGTTTTATTGCTTTCTGGCATTGTTTCCGCAACATCTCCACAAATAAAGTTTATGAGGGCTTGAGAAGTTTTTATGGCTTTCTGGCAATGGTTCCGCACCATGTCCACAAATAAATTTATGAGGGTTTGAGAAGTTTTTATGGCTTTCTGGCAATGGTTCTGAACCATCTCCACAAAGTCTAAGATGGCCTGAAGGTTTTATGGCTTTCTGGCAATGCTTCCGAAACGTTTCCGAGATGGTCTGGAAGTACTTGCGGATACGTTGCGGCAATGGTAAAATTCCTGTTCTGGCAATGCTTCCGCAACGTATTTTCTAGCCATTTTTTTTTGTAGGGGTACTGGTGCAATTAACCGAGTTGATGACCATGCAGAATATGGTGACATACCTGAGATTGGGTCTGCACCTAACTGTCTTTCTCCCTCGGTCCATGCAAATCATTGTGACTTTGTCCGAGCACACAGATCCTGTAACATAGATCAAATTGACTGAAAAAATTCAAGATTAGAATACATGCATAGCTTATATGTAAGTAAATCTGAATCAATAAATCAATCTTTTCAATCACTTTATGTATATATGAATTTAGACTTTACAACCTTTTATAGCCGTACCATATTATTCTTCATGAGTTGCACTGAAAATGATTTAAGGTAATTATTTGTCAGTTTCCAAGACTAAAAAACAATAATTATTTATAATATACCCAATATGGATTGTAGATGCATCTTTATAGATGTAAAGAAAATCCTCATTAAAACTATTGTAAATATATTTCCACATGACTAGATTATATATTTCAAGATAAGATAGGATAGCTCAACTTGTAATTTAATCAGATTTCTTCACAGTGGAAGGGGCATAACTCTTGTCACTATGAGAACACTTCCATAAAATATCTGAATATGAAAATATAAAATTTTGTTACCGTTACCATTCAATTATGATGAAATTCTACTTATTCTACTGCTCTGACAAATCAAATTATACTAAGCAATATCCAATCCAATTATCTGGTTTATATTAAGTTTCTTGTGTGTTTTTCCCCTTTTTTTATTCACTTATTGGTTTATATTAAGCTGAATCCACGCTTGTAATTAAGATTCAACATTTACATTTCAGAGGTAATATTAGTCTGTTGATTGAATCATTAATTAGTCATTACGAATAAAATATATTTTTTGACAATACAGATAAAGGAATCCCCCACCTTCCGTGTATTATGAAGAGATTCAATAACGTTTTAGACAAATAAATCAAGTGAAATTATCTTGTGAACGCATTGTCCAATGGTGCCAACTTTGATGGACCATGGTAGGTAGGTGGATTTAAGGGCGACGTTGGGCCAAAAATGACCTATATGCGCCCTGATGGACCATGTCTTTGAGAAAGAGTTGCCTCCCTTAGAACATAAGCTCACTCATGGTCTGTCGGCGTTCTTACGACATCAATTGTTATTCATTAGTGGTCAAATAATGTTTTGATGTGAATTCCAACATTTTGCATATTGTACGTTGATAATATTCTGGCGGTACTTTCATTGCATGGTTTTAAAACGTTGGTGAGCCGCATGCATAATTAATTTTAAATGCTTGAATCCCAAGTAAGTTTGTCTACATCTCTGGCATTATATAATGGCACATTCAACGTACCTCCACAAACCGTTGAATGTTTTTTAACTTACAGATAAAATATTCAATTTCCTAGAAAAATATTATTAAAGACAGTGAATCAATATGTATGTTTTAGTTATTCAAAATACCTACATACATGTATTCACTGATCTTTTCGAGAGTTTGACTGGTAAGCGAGCTCCCAGGTAGCACGTGAAAAGCGTGCAGTCCGTGCAGTTCGTGACTCGTTGCACGTCTTGTCAGCTGACACCGAGCAGGTGATTTATCAATGCGATATGTATATTCTTGCAAACAAATGTTGTGATTGAACTATATGTTTAATAACATAAATATTGTTTTACAAATCGATTATGTTTTAACTTAAAATGTTGTGAATTTTGTATTAAAGGGACAGTGGCACGTGTATTTTTAGATAGATAATACGACTTCACGAAATTAAATGCAGGAATGGTTTATCATCTAAATAAGCAGTTCTAAACGAACATCCCACCCGAATTCATTTCCCCATCTAGTCATTAAAACATGTTCACACAAAAATGGTCGCCGGTTGTTTTTGTTTGATAATTTCTTCTACGACTAGGGGAGACACGATGTGGTAATGAGATATTTCACCCTCTGAAAATAATACGAGAAAGTTTGAAGAAACAAAATTTGTAAAAAAACGCGCTACTGCCCCTGAAGATAATTGTTTGTAAAATTTGTTACGTCCATACGGTAGCCTGGGAACATCTCATTCCTTTAAAAGATTTCCGTCCCCTAGATTTGGATGTGTCCTTATATTTTGTTGATAAGGTTGACTACATCGATAGATTACTCAAGTAGGTATAAATGGGGGTTTTGGACCAACGAAGGTCAAAACGTATTTTCTCATTAAACGTATTCGCAGTTGTCACATTCTAAATAAAGAGTTGAAAACACTCGCGTGGGGGTTTCAATTAAAACCTTTTGTGGCAATTTGCTCTCAACACCTTTGAAATTTACATTTTAGAAAATAATAAAAAATAAGAGTATTATTACCTTGGGGAAAGCACATATTTACCATACGTTATAGCCAGACGGTCTTAATCGCCAACATACGAGAGGCATCATATTTACAAAGAGATTAAACTAGAATAAACATATGGATTAAGATATGGCATTCAAGAAATATAGAAAGAACTTCAGATCAAGGGTAAAATATAATTTTAGTGATATCATGAAACCATATTCCTACAACAAATACTGTGATTTAAAGGGACAATAGCACGTTTTTAGATAAAAAATGATCTCAGAGGAACGAAAATAAATGTAGCAAATATTAGGACAATGTCTTTTCATTAAAAAAAACAGTTCCAAAAGGAGCGTACCATGTTCAGTTAAGCTATGCAAATTCTTTTCCCTACCTGAAATTATTATAAGTGTTCACACAAACATGGTCGCCAGTGTTGAGCAAACAGATGTTGAACCTCTGAAGAGTATACATTTGGCATAAACTAATGTTATCAAAAAAAATGTTTAAAAAAATTATTTAAAAAAAACACGTGATTCTGCCCCTTTTAGCTTTAAAAGAATTTAAATTATAACTGTATAAGACAATGACCTCTTTTACTCACACATAACATAAAGGTTCGAGTTCACAAATAAGCAAACTTTGTAAAGGTCAGATTTGACACAAGAGTTAAAATTCAATCCTCAAATCGTCTTCGAAGTCCATGACTGACACATTATATGATGGCTGCCAAGAGACACGGGAGACATCGTTCTTCTATTCTTCAGACTTGGCGGTGACTCGAGCACACACTTCTTCATACACACTGACGACTATATTGACTTTAATTACATTTTAACTTGGCCAACAAATATCAGAGTTGAAACTTCTTAAGTTTAAAGTAGCACAATGAAGAAACACAATTCTGAATGCTTGAGAGTCCCTTGTAAAATATTTGTTTTCATTCTATAACTGAAACCTTCCCGATTAATGAAAAGATGAAAAACAACAAATCTAAAGTAATACAGTTATTTTCAAATAAAAAGAATCAAATCAATGCTTTTTGGACAAATATTTTAAAATTGATCCTGATTTCATCAACATCTTATCAGACATGGCAATGGTTGTCAGGAGTTAAATTCTTTGGGAAGAAAAAAAATATAGTAAAACAATTTCTAAAATTAATCAATCAATACAAACACTTACATCTGTGTTTATAACAATCAATCTATTATTCTTTCTAAACTTGACACACATCCAACGAATACGTGACTGTTTCGTCAATTACCGCCTGTTTTTGGTTTGGTTAGTGAAACATTTGTTGGGCTTTGTCACCTCAAGGTCTGGAAGTTACGAAACATTGTCAATGATATTTGGCCCTTGACAGTAAAAGTATGACAGTAAAAGTATGAACAATTATGAATATTCTTGTTACTTGAGACTGAAGACAATTTTGAAAATACATTAATAACTTATAAACAGACAAGGAAGTTGACCCCCACATTTTGAACTGAAGCTTTGATATTTTTTTTTAAATATTGTAAACCGAATTCTACATTTTATGTCATATATGTTAACATGGTCTATGCAAAAAATATAACAGCAGCTTGGATTTCCTTACGCTATGTATTAAGATTATTTTCACAAATTCATATCAAACCTTTCGAATACAATACATATAAAAATAGATGTTAAATCTCATATTTTCTGCTTATGAAAGTGTTGGTTGCCGTGTCATCGATATAACGTTTACCTAGAAGTTAAAATCTCAAAGACAGAAATGCATATATTACTACTACAGAAAAAGTCAAGGAAAAGACCACCTGATTCGATCGTTAAGGAGCAGTGTTTAAATCAGAACGCAGCGAAATTCGCGTTATAGTATCTAATTTCAAAGTGATTGGAAGTTTGCCGATCAGTTTTAGTTCTCAAAGACAGAAAAGAATAATACTCTTGTAGAAAAAGATACGAATATACAAACAATGATTCAATCTTTTAATCTCATAAGAGAAATATTCCCCTGTTTAATGGCGTGGCCAAAAAGCATGAGCTGAAATAACTCTAGTGTCACCAGCTATTGTCCTGCGAAAGGACTGTGTGTCAATGACAAGAACACAATAGTCAGTAACGTAGCTGGATTCAGTTTGAATACGTAACCTGCAGACAAATATCACAAGCTGACACTGTGCATGATACAAATTTCTTCATAGGACAGCTTTCGGGCCATCCTGCTTCATCAGCGTAATTGTATCCGCTGATTGAGCTCCTTCCATATACCCTGATCTCTTTCGAGCCAATCCCTCGTACGGCTGGTGCGGCTTGATGTTCGTGGTTGTGCTCACCTGTTACTGTTTAAGCCAATGAAATGTCGTTATCAATGGAGCTTGAAGCTACTCTTTTGAATTTTCCATCCGAGTTGTGCCGCTGTTGCTTGATGCGAGTCGTCTCATTGGCTGGTTAGATAGCTAGCGATACGAAGCTTTTGGCTTTTAGGATATCGGGGTATATTGAAGGAGCTGGATCAGCGAATTCAAATACGCTGATGCAGCAAGATGCTTTCGGGGATACTCCTGTCATTTAGCTATGATAATATCTCTATCAGGAGGGTTTTATCGTATGATATTATAGCTGTTGGTTACTTGAATCTTACGTTCCCCAGAGCTGGAGAGGTTTACTTCATCGGCCACACTAGGCTTAATATTTCGACACTCTTAACAAATCCCCGCTTTGTCTCTACATCAGGAAAATTTGTACCCAAGTTATCGCCCCTTGAGTCTTGTTAGAAACAAAACCCAAAGGACTTGATAGAGAAAATGGTTTGATAACGGCGATAAACTGTCCATTTTGAAAAGCGCTTGAATTTGAAATTTTTTAAGGTAACCCCCCTTCCTGGTGGGCTGTGAAAACGAAAATATTAGCTTAAAGAGAGCCTGAATGTCCAACTGACGTAGCAGTTTGATTGGCCTAAAATAATCAAGTGCGGGTAATTCCAGTAATATTTTCCTGATGAAAACTCAAAGGGGTGTTAACGTGAATCCCATCGGAACATTTAGCGTTCGGCAACCAAGTGGGTTAATGGTAACATGCTATAACAGTAATATCTTCTTGAGACACAACGAGAAGATGTAACATAAAAGAATAATTTAAACTTCTTTGCTGTAGGCAACATTACAGTTTAAATATTGATTACCTTTGTGAGGCAAGAGCAAAATCCCCTTCCATCACTATACGCATCACTTGAAGCACGTGATCATTATGAAAAAACGTTTTCTGGTTAAACTTAGGAAAGAAATTGGTCTTTACAAGCTGGTCAACAAAAAACGCCAAATGTTTAATTCGGTATCTAAAACTATTTCCAGATTCAAGTGTTAACAAACGCTTACAACTATACTGACAATACAGCCAAATGTTACCAAGCAATTCATCAATACCAAATATATGTCACTAGATCCTGTTTGAATTAACTACGACTAGTATAACAACCACAATAAGAAAGCTAATGGTCTCTTGTACAAGGTAGCATTACTCTCTTAATGAAGCTTAGAAGGACTGAGATATGATAAGTTAAGTTCATCATGTTTCACTTTGTTAATTCACCTTCACTTGGCAGTATAATTGTTGAAGAAGGGAAATTACGACTGGAAGTAAGCATGGACTCGAGGACTCCTGCGCTCCCCTTCATTTTCCAGTAAATCTTACTGAGACTAGGTAATTTTATTGCGCTGTGTTACCCTTCATTTGTAACTTAAATCTAAACTCATGGGCAAAATAATCACTACCATGTATTCTTATCTATAATACAAAAGTTAGATTAAAAAAACAAAGTGTTTATTCAACAAGAACATGTGACGATATCATATTCATAAAAATGCAACAAATCAGCTTTAGGTAACAATGGCAAAGTTTCCGATATTGGCCTGGGGGTTAAAAGTCCAAGTTCACTGTCATAACTTATTCCGGTGTATGTAATCCAGGTTCAGTGTGTTGAAAACTGTTCATATTGATAACGTGTGAGGCCTCCCCTTGCCACAATACACGCATTAGCCCTCCGACGCATGGAGATAATCAAACGTCGGACGCCATAACGTGGAATGCGCTGCCATTCTTCTTAGAGAACTTGAGCAAGTTGCTGGCGGTTATTTTGGGGTGGTCGTCGTTGACGAATACGATGATCCAAAGCGTTCCAAAGATGTTCGATCGGTGACAGGCGAGCATGTTGACCACGGCAAAACGTCGATGTTGTTGTTAGCAAGGAAGAACTGAGTAACTCGAGCTGTGTGCGCTCGGGCAATGTCTTGTTTAAATATCACACCTTGTGCTTGTTGTCGATGAAAGGGAAAGACGACGGGATGGAGAATATCATCAACGTAACGCTAAGCCGTTAGATTTCCATTCACGATAACCAGCGGCGACTTCTCCTCACCAAGTATGCCTCCCCAGGACATGACACTTCTTCCTCCGTAGGGCATCACTTCCTGAACGCAACATGCAGCGGTTCTCTCTCCCCGACTGCGGTAAACACGTACTCATCTGTTTTGAAGAGATAGAACCGACTTTCGTCAGAGAAATGCACCCTATGCCACTGACATCGCTGCCAACGTAAAACCGTCCTTGCTCATCTCAATCTTCGTTGGCGATGTTCGGCTGTCAACAGCTGTCACCGGAACTGTCTGTATGCCCTGATGCCATGGGACCTTAGACGTCTGGCCACTGTGCGTCTGCCTACCCTTTGACTCAGGGCATTCGACGCCAATAACGTCACTGTCAGGAAGCGGTTTTTGAGGTGTAACGCGCGCAGATATTGGTAGTCCTGGTTGCTTATGACTCTCGGTCGGCCTGATCTTGGTCTGTCTTAGGTCAGTCCCGAATGACGATAACGTTGCATTAGTCTTGTGACAGTTGTACGGTGACAGCCAAGCGTTCATGCAACATGGGTGTAGGTGGCCCCCATTTCAATCATCCCGATTGCTCGCTACCGTTGTTGTAAAGTCAATCTTGTCATTCTTCAAGTGTTTTTTTTACAAAGTGGGTGTCTGACAACCAAGTCGTATTGGTTTTATACCCGTCGAGCATGAGGCTATTTTGCTTTGCCTGAAAACAGTGAAAACCATAATTTGACAAAATGTGCAATAGGCATGCGTTTGATACCACAGTTCAATATGACACAATCATTGTTGTATTTGGGCGATGTGTTTTCATGCGATTGGGTTTGAATCTGAGTTTGATTGTTTTTGTAATTTCAAATTTAAGGTGGCAGCGTTTCTTTTGCCCGTGAGTTTATTTTATAATATCTCTTGTACAATTTAAGATTTATCTCTTAATGAAACTATGAAGGCCCATATTGTAACCTTTTAATTAAATTATCTTCTATGTCACTTTCCCCTGACAATATCACTTCTAAACCAGGGATATGACAACTCAAATTAAGTACATGGGCTCGACGACCACGAACTTGATTATGAAAATGATTTTGCATTTTTAAAAGCCAGCCCTCTTAATCTGGCCGCACACTACGTCTGATTTTCCTTGCGATGCGTCATGCGATGCGTTAAAAAAATAGGTGCTGCACCTATTTTCATCGCATCGCAAACGAAACGCATGAGGGATTCCCTTCTGACGTCATATTTCCCACGTGTCGCAAGGGTTTTTCCTTTCAAACCAGTGGAACGAAAGTAAGGTACGTATCACGCTTGCATGCAAACATGATTTGTACCATAATTCTAAGTCCCGTTATTAGATATGTTATTGAAATAATGTTTGATGTAACTGCTCTACCAACATTTACAAGAGTATATTTATATATTTTTTTTTAAGATTCAATATGTCCATAAAATCCAAATGTCTGATCGACACAGAGCATCTGATTCATCTTGTTGAAGACCACCAAACTCTGTATAACAAAAGGGATCTAGACGTCTGGGAGCATACTACTCAATTATGCTAGGCTTGAGGCAAAAGGAAAACCTTTTGATAGAAAACGCAATATTTAACGCATTAGCAATCGCGTATAGTGTGCGCGAAAAAATCGCACCGCAACGCACGAAAAATCGGACGTAGTGTGCGGCCAGCCTAACTCTCATTAAATATAAGAAAGACACTATGAGATTCAATAAACTGTCTCCCTACTTCATTTGGAATTTCACCTTTAATGATATCTCCAAAACAACTTAAGACCTATCGCCTAATGAAAACAAAACCCGTAATGAGACAATTTAATTCAGTGCCTGCTATATCGTCTTCACTTGAAATATCACCGTAGGAACAGTGGACTCACATCTGGAAAAACGTTCATGGTCTTGATGATCTCCAACGCTCTACAGGGCCATCTCCAGATTCCTTCCCCTCCGATTATGATTACAAATCCAGGAAACCAAAACCTGAAAAAAAGTTGTCTGCAAAAATTTTAATTTACGAATGTTACAATACCGTCGGATATTTTAAACGAAGGTTAGAATCATAAGATATCAAATTAAAATACCGTTGCAAATTTTGTCGTCATACCATTTCCATTGTATCTTCATAAATAAAATCCTACAGGGAAACTCGATGAAAGCTTGTAAATAATATCGTTACATTTTTCAACAATTAACCTTACAAGTACCGATTTGCATCCACTGAAAGTTAAAACATTAAGATAAAAAGATGTTCAATGATGATGGAGAAACTATATCATTAATGTTTTAAATACAACCTTTGTACATTATTAGGCCAATGAATGCCTGCATAATGTGACTAAGTATAACAGGTTTTTTTGCAAAAATCGTATGAGCAAGAAAGAAGCCATTATGCCAAAGGGCAAAAAATCATGATCCATCATGTCAATTATTCTTGCTTCATGAATAAACAATAAATAATTTATATGCATTTAGATGAGAAAATCGTTTTTTCTAGTCGGATCAATCACAATTACAGATAACAAGGTCTAAAATATGTAAGTGGCAATAATGTTTTTTATGTAAAAGCTTTTAAAAAATATAATAACCCTGATTCCATCGGTTCTTAAGTAATCTTTTTTATAAACGGGAATTCATAAAACACTGGGCAAAGATATTGGGGATTTTTAGAAATATCAAAAGGTCACAATCTTTCATCAAAACATCCTAAATTTATATAGGTCACCTGGAATCATTGCTTGATAAAGGGCAAATATCTGCATCATAAAAATATTTTCAACTTAATAGATATTTTTTTTCTTTTGGGCTTCAAGATTTGTCTCAGATCTACAAGAATTCTTATAAACAACATTGTTCGATTAGGTCTTTTGTGAACAAACTGGTAGTGTAGAAATAATGAGATAACGAAAAAGAACTGAAACTGGGTTGACATGATGTGTGGGCTGTTGTAGGATGGGACAAGGTCATGCTGTCGGTTTTGTTCGTCACAGGAAGAAGGTGAGACAAGGTGGACAAGTTGTTGTACCATAATGGAACATAGGATGCGCCAGAATTAGTTCATATACATCAAAACTGCTCCATCCTTTTTAATGATAAATGCAATTTATTGAAATGTGCTTCACTCAGTCATGTTGTTCAAAGAGTGATTCACTTAACCAGTACCTTAATAACAATCTTAAATAGTTATCAACTTTTAATAATGTATTAACATACCGTTATGAAAGAAGGTTCACGTACAATCCACGTATTTTTTTTATTATCGATATCATTCTCTGCTACCTCCAAAACATCAGGTCATAGGAAAGGCAAAAACCCATATGGTTGAATATTTTCAGAGCCCTCTAATCCTTTTTATCTATGAGGAAAATATGTTTTTAAAATAAAATGACTGATACTGTAATAATCAGAAGTGATTTGTAAGACTTTCAAAACAAATGGATTACTAAAACGGAGAGAAATTGGATCTTACAGGTGATTACGTCGACAACAGGATTTTCCGTACTGTAACAACTCAAAAGTTTTTAGTCCAGTAAGTCTCTGATTTTGTTTCAATTCACGATTATCTCTAGTGCACAGAGGAAGGATTGTCGTTGATGTGAACAAATATGGTTTCAAACATTTCATTCAAACCTTTTGTGTTCATAAAGTGATCTTGAGCAATGATTTCTAGCTTTGGAATATAAGGAATATATTTTTAATTGGTCAAAAGATATCTAATGGAATGTGAACTACAATATAACCAAAGAGTAAATTTGGTGTGGTTTTTAATGAGAACAGAACGTACAGCCCAAAGAAATGTATCTTATAACTGATCTTTTTACATCTAATTGAATTTCATAGAAAGATTAATGAAATGACAGACTAATTTGAAACGTCAAGGATATTTAATTGAGAGTCTAATGGCTAATCAGATCTTAAATCAGATTTAGATGAGTATACGTTTTCATATTTTGTTTCGAAACAATTAATTTTATATTCACAAGGTCAGTAACAAAAAATCTATTCTAGTCCCATTAAAGCTACTTCAGTCGCATGGTTTTATTTATTCATGTAAGGTTAAGAATTAAGTTGACACTGCCTTAGTTGATAGGCTAATCACTCTTTATTTCTAAAAGCATTTTGAAATATACATTGTAACGCATATCGGTTTTTATAATAAAATGAGAATATGCTATTGATTTATAGCAGAAGACGTCTTTAAAAACCCTTCTACAGCACACGTATTTGTAGTAAGAGCAAAAAGTGAGATGACTTGACGCAGGATTAAAGTTTCATTATAGGATATTTCGCCTACGATGTGGCCTCCGGCAACCCAAAAGCGATCATCTAAGGTAAGGTGGGTGATTTTGAAACTGAAGTCGTGTTCATGAAAAATATACTACATCTTTTGAACTGCAGGCGACAGTTGAGCAGAGTATAAGTGTGGGTGGTGAAATGGGATGAAATGAGATGACATGAGACGAGATGAGGTGAAATTAGGAGATGAGGTAAACTTGGATGAGATAGGTATAGGAAAGGCAAAATGAAATGAAACGAGATGAGACAAGATGAGATGAGTTGAGACTAGGAGAGGTGGACTGAGGTTGGGAAAGGTGAAATGAATTGAGGTGAGTTGAGACTCGGGGGGGGGGGGGGGGGGGGTGAAATGAGATGAGATGTGGTGAGACTAGTTGAGGTGAATAGAAATGATATGAGTTGATATGAGACTAAGAGAGGCGAGATTAGATGAATTGAGATGAGATGAAACGGGATAAGGCGAAACAAGGAAAGGCGAGATGAGATAATTGAGATGAGATTTTGTAAATAATTGTTATCTGAAGTGCTAGAAGAATTTTTGAATGTTCATTTTGTTGAGAAAATTGAGTCGTCTTTCTAAAAGGTTGATAAACCTTACCCAGTCGCAAATCTTAGTCCAACTGTACCCCATTACGCTCAACTTCACATTTCGATTTTTCTCGCCTCACATACAGACGAAGAACAATAACAAAATATCGACAGCGACTTTAAAACGTTTCCAGTCATTATTCATCTCAACAAAATTGTCTGAGGACGAACAAGGTCGTATGGATATTAAACGTCTGTATTGCATGAAATACGATTTTTTAGTATACATGCTTGGATAAATAAGGAAGGAGAATTGGATGACGTCAGCAAGGATTCTGTTCCATGTAATTAACAGAATTGCTCAAGATTCTGCTGGTTGTTTGGAGGTGAATCTTCCTTATGTAGCGATCTTCGTTCTGGCCTGCCTGCTGGTAGCGTATTAAGAGCCTTTTGATAATGATTTTGCTGCAGTTGAAGGTTCTTGACATTTGACGTTGGGAAGCCCCCCATAATTGACGTACCGATGCTTGGTCACGTTGCGCTTGCGTAAGTCTTGGCAAAATTTTGTGCTCTTTTTCTGTTACTGAATGACTGCTCTTTACAAAAGGTATTTATGTAACTTTGCTGCACCTGCATCACAAATCATACCTCAAAAACACGTTTTGCACGATGTTTGCGATGTGTTCGTGTAGGGGAAAGATGCAGTCATACTATCATTTTTTGCTTAGAATCAAACCCGTACCAGTCCTCTTAATGTTTTCATGAAAAGAATGAAAGTGAAACCTTACTTTTGCCTGTGAGTTTATGAACAGAACAGAACAGAACAGGGGCTAGGAGGCCTAGAGTACAAGTACAGTATTCCTTTGTTTATGTAAGATACTATCAGAGCGCTGTCTTAATCTAAATACTTTATATAAGTAGGTGACTAAGCGGAGCAACAGATTACTGTTGGTTCTTGATAACAGGGAAATAAAGTGTTGAGTGCATGGATGCTTAAGATAATAAATCGGTAAATAATATTCACGAATTTGGGCAAAATATGGACATATGAACAAGACATGATATTCATCTTCTTCGCCTTCTCCGCAATACGGACATATAAAATCATCAGGGTTAGGATTCTGGACATGTTTGTATTTAGTAACTTTAAATTTTTTTGAGCAGCATCTAAACTTTGTTAATGCCCTTCATAGTTGTAAAGATTTTATACAAGTCAAGTGAGTTTATGTCTCTTATAACATATGTGTGTACGTCAGCAACTTGATAGAATATATATAAAATAGGAAAAAACAAGGCCAATAGTGTAGTGTTATGGTTTCAGATGGTTCTATATCTGTTAGGTCACTGAGACATGATTATGACAGTAATTGGACATATGAGCTGACAGACGAAACGTTTCCTTTCCAAGAAGTTGATATAAATAATAAATGAAAAAATAATCAATATTCATTTTCATAGACATGTTAGATTATACATTACGATTCACGAGGTTTAAAAATTGCTATACAAAAGTTATGTATATTGTTTTCAATTCAATATTTTTATTTTATACGCTTCATAAGATAAACATGATAGTTCATAAGGGTTCGATAAAAAGAATCAAACACAAGTTTAACATTTAAGAATTTAGATATCAAAACTGTGTGAACATCGTGTAATGGAATCCTCAATTAAGATTTACTGTCATAAATCAGGAAAAGTGATGAGCAAAACGAACAACAAAAGTGAACTGAGTGTTAATGCCCATTTCTTCATTGAAAATTAAAATTTCATTAAATATTTACTTTCATTGTAAGTAATGTATATATATATATATATATATATATGATGGGGGAAAAGGTGCAAAATCAATTACACAACTATTCCAATTGGATCCTTTCATGAAATTTCTATTTCACAACAACATCAGCTTTATGGCAAACTGTGATTGATGTTGAACATTACTGTCTGAAAGAAACATCAGCTCATATTTTATGTTGTTTTCTTGATCTTTCAGGGTGAATATATATTTTTTGGACTTCAAATGATGAAGCTGAAGCGATAGACACCTTTGACATTAACTTAAGATTCTTGACAGAGGTATTTCTGGAAGAAATGGTTTGCAGTGTCATAACAACATTTATTACTCGACCGTGTAAGATACTGCAGTGTAATATTTATACCGCGATATTAAACTAGTGTGAAACCGCTGCACGAATGACGTCATAATATTGTTTGATTGTGACGTCACAATGATAGCACTGCCGTCACAATGGTGGCCAAGTCGCGGAAATGTTTCGTTCAGAACACTTTCGGCAATCATTCTTGATTACTAGGGTCAAGTAATAAACGGAATACTAAACTTCCTTCCATTCAATACTATTTTTATTAAACCCGTTAATGATTTGGTATGAAACTCGCTTTCGCTCGTTTTCTACTTAATCATTAAATCGGGATCGCTCCTTAGTTAATTTCAGACCAAATGTTCCCTTACAGCTTAAAAAATAATGGAAGAAAATTTAATCACTAAAAATTAATAAGGGTCGGGGGTATAAATCACAAACCACCTAGCTTATCTAGTCTTTTAGCAGAGGTTGATCAGACAAAAATTTTCTAAAAAATAAAAGAGGGAAAAAAACCTCCCCAAAGAATCGTAAAAGTGTATAATCTTTGTAAGCATCTGTATATATAAATTATGAAAGATATCAAGGCTCGAAGGCTGTACGTAAATGCTTGCTGAGTTCGATGGCTCGAAGATACATATTTATAACTACATGTACCAACCAACTGCCAACTGCATCCAAAATCCGCTATATAAACGCAAAGACAAAGTTCAAATCGGTTTGCAGATTGAGCCGGACCAGCTATGCCTTTGATAGGATTTATGAGCAAGAAGTCTTATCAGTTTAATGACCTGTACACTATACATACCATACATTGATATCACTATCAACCGTGTGTCAAATGAAAATAACTTTTTGAGAAGCTCGTCCTTCATCCACTTGCTAAGATCCTCAGTGTTGCGGAGATGAAGGTCACCATGTCAGGCTAAACCTATTTTTCATCACAAACGCTTTCAAATTGATGGTTCCGATAGCAAGAAATGTAGAAAAAAATGCCATTTCGAGAAGAAAAACACACAAAACAGACAGCAAGAAATCTTGATGGAAGTTGAATGAAAAGGTTAGACTTGAATAAAAAATACTTTGACACACCTTACAAGAATTATGTAATGGAAAAAGAAAGTAGAAAATATTCCCTACAAAAGATGTTGGGGAGGATTGGAACAGGATTGTTGATTGTCTAGACTGGACTAACGACGGAAAATCGACAGATCAATACATCACGTACAGTCTGCCTCTGTGTTGAGAACCATTGGTAAATGGTTAAATATAATCTTAGAATATAAAGTGTCGCATTGGAAAGATGAAATTGTTATATATGTGTCACTTGGGGATGTATATGTGATATGTTTTCAATTTATACTATCATGTTTTGTTTTGAAGGAAGTACCAACACCATCAAATATGTTTTGAAAATCACAGAATGTCTCTTTAACTCTTTGGCTGCTAAATCAATCAATTCAAAACCAGGACAATTAGTTAGACCACAAGAATCCCACGTCATTATCAAAAGTTTGATAAACATGTTGCTTTATATAAAATTATGAAGTTTTTGCTTTGTGGACTAAGAGAGCTTCATGCTCGGAAACCTATAGGTCACACAGATTGTGCCCCTTCTTTAAGAGATGCTTTTCCTGTTAAAACGCCAGTTAGCATGATTATTCACCAATTGATTTAGCAGCTGAAATGTTTAGTTTAAAAACGATTGGATCTCTATCTCAGATGGACCCATTGGACAATCTGCTCATTGTTGCTGTGATTTGTGAACAACGGTGCATTGCCTCAGCCCATGCCCCATCAATGAACCTCTGTTCCTGATATTGATTAAACAGCGGCACACAGCAGAATGGTTTACCTCCCAGTTTACCTTATTTATGTGTTATAAGTTCGATGCTACTTTTACCTAATGGCATAATGTATAAAATTGACAAATTTACAGTAGCAATAACTTCTCATAAAAGGCTCTCAATGATTATTGAAATCAATACCTGATAACAGCAATATTTCAATGAACAGTGGTACCTGATAACAGCAGTATCTCAACGAACACTGATACCTTATTACAGCAATATCTCAATGAACAGTGATATCAGATTACAGCAATGTCTTGATAAATAGTGATACCTGAATAAAGCAATATCTTGACGAACCAATATCTCAATGAACAGTGATTCGAGATAAGAGCAATATCTCAACGAACAGTGATACCTTATTACAACTATATCTCAACTAACACTGGTACCTTATTACCGCAATATCTCATTGAACAGTGATACCTGATTACAGCAATTTTTTTCAATTTTCTATGAGCATCAAAGAATGTCTCCCTCAATGTCTTGTTTGGTTTCAGTTTTTTTCCAGGGAGTTCCCGAAGGTTTCATTTCTCTATGATCCAATCAAGACCTGAAGCTTCTGATCCCTCGGACTTTTCTCTCCCGTCCTTTCGTGTTCTTGTTTGATCTTTCCATGTCCAGCTACTGGTGTAATGAAAAGAGAATATTAACATTTGAAAAACTAAATGTCAGCACATTTCATACTGTTATCAAGTTTAGTTCCAAAAATAGAAAGAAGATTCTTATGAAAATTGAAATTCATGAAATTTTATAGGAACAGTGTATCTATGTTTATGAATTTTGATAGCAAATGTTAGGAAGTTATTATTTTTTTTATTTAAAGGAATTGTCAAAACTGTTCATTTTGGTCCTATTTGATACCAAAATTGTGGAATTCTATATGGTAGTTCTGGTTTAATTACAACTCTTTATGAACTTATTATTTGATCTTTTGAATTTATCGAAAACATCATTAATATCAATTAAATGCCCGATATATGCAAAAAGCAAATGTTGTCTTTCCATAACCTTTGACATTAAAACAGCTGTGGTCCAGGTAAAGTGGGAGCTTCGTTTCATACATTCAGCCTCCGGCTACCACAGTGCAAGATACGCTCAAGTTCCCTCCCTATGTTGCTTAGCGTCGAGCAAGGAAGCAGCATTACCTATCCTTGTGGGAATAGAAACGTTTAATCAAAACATCTTCACCACTAAAATCAACTTAATACCTTAATATCTAATTTACACTCAACTGCACAACCAACAAAATTTTTTAATGCTTTAATAGCAATATCAGCCCTTTTCATTGTATGAACGATCAATGTCCACAATGAATGACGAAACAACCATCATCTTCACTGCTAAGGTTAAATTACTCAACTATTTAAAGGCATTGTAGATCAATTTAAAGGGAAATAATGCGATCATTTAAACGTGTAAACAAACAATGATTCCTTAAACGAACTGCAACGTTCGATTAAGCTATGTCAATAAATTTCCATTACTCAAATAATGGAAAGGTGTTCACATTAAATTATATGTATGCACTTAAAGTGTTTCTATGTATTATAATAGTCGTGAGAGGGGCCATTCTGCCACTTATGATGTTGGGTTTATCTCCTCTGAGAAGACCATTGTCCAAAGCCCTTATCCAGCGATTGTTGAGACCAATGACTGAGACAATCCAACTGTCACAATGGTAAGATAAATCTTCAAATCCATTTAAGCCTAATCCATATTAAGCCAAGTGATGCCCTCTCAGCAACTAAATGGTCCAGCTCTAATGGTAATCCTGTGTAAATCATCTGAACGTGGTTGCACTTGCCAGTCACTGTCACATGCAGTAAAGCATGTAATAGTCGCTCTGATACTGTCGAGTTTCCAGACAGGTCTTGCATGAAAAACGAAATGGACGGTTCCATCATGGTATTTACACAAAGAAAATTAAGAGAGGAAATTCATGTATTTTCTTGATTCTAATTGTTACAATAATTAAGTTATGATATTTGTAACTGAAATGGTTCTTTATATCTTTGTACCGTAGTGGACTTTGATTTGGCGGCAGCATTTACCTAACAAGCCTTTCAGTGCACAAAGCAAGAATGTACAGCTGCATACCGAACGTTTGTTCACTTACCAATGAATCGTAGTGCAAATATCATGTAATTTTGGTTTCGTTTCAACGTCAATAGTATGACTCCAGCAAAAATGACAATGGATCACTCACAGTCTATGTGTGAAATGGCCATTCTTGAACTCTTTTCGGATCGTATGGTATCTTGTGCAAACATTCAAATTTTGGCATATTGATAAAGACAGAGGGGGTCACATTTTCGAAATTTCGATTTTGTTAAATGTCAAATAAAAGGTTCCATATCGACTCTCTGGGATTAAAACGAACATAATCACATTGAATTTATGCTAAGGTACCAACGTGATGTATTTGTTAAGAAGATGATAACTTATAAAGGATTTTATTGAGAAAAATAAAAATTAGTGTTTTCGGAATTTTGACACCTGGTCACTTCAATGACCTGCCAAAACTGTTACGGGTAATTATGGGGTACGATAAACAATTGTCTTAAAGAAGAATGGATCTGCATATGTGTATTGAAAATTCAAAATCATACGTTAGTTTTTCGCAAATCTACGATACCTTAAAGTCATCTCAAATTACATGATAGTATATACAGGTATGTGAACAAACTTTTGGCATGCAACTGTAGAGAAAGTATTAGGAATAATTCTTTCAAAATTACTGTCCCTGCATTATCAGCACATGCAGGAAAAACTGCAAGAAAGAATCTGAAAGTCTGCAGAGATCAGTATTTATGTTGGATTTTCAGATAGGACATAGAAGATTTGCATCAACTGAAATTGATAAATCCACAAACCAGTCTCCAATGCATTATTGGTAGGATTGAAAGAATCAGATTCTGAGAAACATTAAGCCATTTCTGTTTTAAAAGCACAAGCTAAAAATGTCTACCACATTCATGTAGATACTCATTCAAATGCTTAAATTTAAATTATGAGGTCTTTTCTTTATGATTATATACATTCAAACAAGTTTTAGAAGATGCAACGACATTGCATCAATCTATGTTGAACATTGCTTTCTCGGGATAAGCAAGCTGGTTTTACATTGTTATTAACCTCATTGTCAATGATACAAGGCGTAAGCCAACTGATTCTTCTCAGTACTGATGTATTTATCCAAATTGTATTGGTACAATATATGTATTTAAAAAAATTGTGACAATAGATTAGCTGTAATGAAGTCTTTCCCATCTTGTAAAACATTTGACAGTCAAGTCAACTCAGTGTCACACACAGAACGAAAATACAAGAATTGAATAACTTCAAGCACAATATTCTCTTGTAACATCCTAAAGACCACCAGGTGCAGACCTTTATTCATAACTTATATAGATATATGATCTAGACAGCAAAGTTCAAAATTACTTACAGTCTGTATTCTATAAACCACATTTATATGTTACGTTGACGGGTTACTTACCTGCACTTAAACTTCGAATGTTTGAAATGAATAGTACCGATAGTGAAACGATACAAACATTGTGCAGATTCAATGTTCACCATTCAGTATGTAATTATGCACGAAACAAGATCAAGTTGGAAAATTTTTCGTGAAGTTCAACATTGACACGAGCGTTTCTAGTTTGTCTCTACATAAATACAATATATTGAGAAACAAATTAACCACATGGCTGTCAAAAGAATACTACAGTCACATTTCTTCTGATCATCAAACTTGACAGCTGCACTCACCAATATACACAAAATTGATTTGACAGCAAATGTCAAACTTGTTTTATCCCTGAGATGAAAACTGGTTATGTATATCATCGCCTGAATGTATTTATTTAAATGGAACTTTATATACTTAAAACACAATAATGCATATACTATAAACGACTTATCTGAAAATTAAAACAGATCAATATGAGACAAATGTAATACGTTTCGACTTGATATTAAATTTCTAAAAAAGAATTAAAATTCAGAATGAATATATGACCTGCATATACATGTATATATATATTTTATATAATTTTTCAGAATACAGTTTCTGTACTCTAATACCATAAACACACAAATCAGCAATCCTTTTATTTCTTTAATTATCAGAGACAGCAATAAAATATTATAGTTTAATCACAGTTCAAAGTAACCTTTTTAGCAACAAATATAATCTTCTTCAATATACTTGGTCTGGACTGTATGGGTTTGTATTGGTTTGTAAGAATGCACCAAAGCATTGCACACATTTTCAAAAGCTATCGTCATCCTCCAGTGACTTGTCTGATCTGGATCGTGTAGTTAATCCTTCTCGAGGAATAGTTGCATCTCAAAATGCAGAATTGTTTGTAAAGTATCCGAAAATAACGGTTATTATTGTCTATATTAATATAATACTCTGTATTTTGGAATGTCTGATGTCATTTTGATGAATAATTTAAGCTGAGGAAACATGCGAGAAGAGTATGTGCAACTGCCCGAAGTAAGGTCAAAACTGTCCGAAGCAAAGTCATTTTGACATTTTATCAATATCTCAACATTTTCTTAAATATTCCCTTTATATGAACCAATATTCAGCTCAATTTATCTGGTTGTTTCTCTTTGTTTATGAAAACAGTTTAAGACGTTTTGGCGCTTCCTATATTTCCTAACCTGATAGTCAACATTTACGTTGAAACAAACATTTGGCCAATTTCCTACGTGGATTTATTATTTGTACATCATAGCAAAAATCGATTAGATATACTATCTACAATCAAACGTCTATTTAAAGATAAATAAACTGAAATACTAAAAATGAATATTTTAAAACAAATATATTGCCGACAATGCACTTATTATTGCGTCAGCTCCTAGTCAAAAGTATCCGAAGTTCGGGCGACCTCGGTCTTCGCCCTACGTTTCAGATATCAGGTAAACTTGGCATCATATCTATTGGAAGCAGCAAGCTGACATAGATATCGCTGTACAGAAATGAAAAAGTACCAGATTCAATTGTCAAGGACATCGACTCATTCATCCCTTTCTGAATAAAAACCAAATATTCTTATAACGCGTTACATTTATGAAAAAAGAGATTCTACATAAGAATAAGCAACGACAAGCAGACGAGTCAATGGGATGCTAAAGCAAGTATGGCGACCACTAAATAACATCCCCATTATCTCTAAGAGGTACTTATATATCCCTGTGTTTAGCGTTTGTTTATTAACAGAATAATAAAGTCTCGTTCATCATACAATCAAGCCACTCTCCACATCAGATAGTCTGGCTCAGATACTATCTGATCCAATCAATCAAGTGACAAGAAAAAGCTAAGCATTTCTCTGACAACCGGTCATCATGAGTAATAACTTCATTACTGATGTGATATTTGCTAGAAACTGACATCCTAAAATCTTCTCTCTTCAATAACTCTTTATCTTTGAAAATAAACCATCTCAAATTGATAAAATTTCACATAGAAGCTTACATAAATATATTTAATAGCCCAATGAAACAACGAGATTCAACCACATCGCATGCTTAGAATTCTGAAATAAAGTGCAAGATCCTAAATGAAACCAGTTAAAAAATGAAATTGTGTTATCTCATTATGATATGATATCTTCTGCATATTAAACAGACTCGAGATATTCTATACATCCAGATCAAACAGATTTTATACCTTGTAGGTGCGTCAGTGATATTGTAAGATTAATGCCTGACATGTTTTAACTGAAAAAAGGAAATATTCTGAGTTTTTAATATAGCCTCTAGGGACTGGCTTTGAATTTGGACCGGACAAGATGAAATGGATGAACACTTATGTACGAAAGACCCTTTCTTCTAATGAAGGCTGTTGTAGCCACGGACATTTGTCCATACTATTCACATTTGCTGAAGTTCTTGTGACAATGATAAAAGACGACAACTATAGTAAGGTCATTAATTAATGAGGAATAATGGTACAATATACTCAATCATATTAAGAAGAATCTGTAAACAGTCATACAAAGAGCTAGATGCAGTATTTAAACGCTTTAAAATGTCAAGTCTTAAGATAAACATTTAAAATCCTAAAGCCATTTGGTTTGGTTCAATGATTGGAAGCAGAGTGATTTTGTGCTAACAAAGAAGATTAGATTGTCATAAGAGTGACTTCAACATCCTTTGTATACATGTATTTCTCAATTCCAGTTTGGAAGATCTGTGTGTAATAAATACTAGAAAGACTATTTAACAATTAAGATGCTTCTTGTTGGATGAACAAAGATAAATCTTACTCAACAGAGTAAATTACAGTTCTTGCAATACATATATCTTATCTTTTTTATAAACTGGACCTGAAAGTATGCAGTATGTTTCCTTTGAATGCAAGTTTGTGAATGTCTTCTGGAGAAAATTTGAATCATTGTATTGCAAATCTAAATATTGGCATTTCTGACTAAGATATTCTATACTATTACAGTTCTGTGAGCCTTTTAGTATTCTATATACATATCCAAGTATTGATATAAACAAATTGTCCATTGATTTATCACATTAAAACCATTTCTAGCTTGGAAGAAATTGTCAATACATTCAAAATAATGAACTTAAAATCCACTTTCATGAAAATTTCACTTACACCATGGGATGTGACATATTTTAGTAATGCAGTTTAGATCAGGTGAGTGAATAAGGGGGTTAAACGAATTTTGATTCAATGTAAAGACACGTATATTATTTTACTGAAGTTATGGCCTGTATCTAGAGATAATTGTGCTTAAGGGAATGGAAATAGATACAGCACAACATACGTTTACATTCATATCAAAATACATGATTAATGTATAGAAGATGAAGAATACCATCTGATGAAAAATGAAAATAGTATTCCAAAATATGGAATAAATCCTTACATTTATGATTAAAAGAAAAATAAATAAACCATAAAAGAACCAAATTGACATAACTTTTATGATTAAAGTTCTATATCACAACAGTATTGGGATTGATGTTGGACATTACATTATAAGGAAAACCAGATTAAACGTTTATACTCTGCCTTCATCTTGAAGGTTAAAGAATGATGTTGATGAAATATTATCAAGATTAAGTAGGCCTTGACATTTATTAGATTAATTCCTCAGGATATGGATAAAAGAAGAGGGTCACTCACACGTATATTATATAAATATTATGTGTTCTCTTTAATGTTTAGGGAAATTGGGACTCAATTCATTATAGTTAAATTGAAACGTATAGTAGTATGACGACTCAAAGGAGAATTCTTATTGATTTTATACTGAAGTTATAGTGAAGTCTCTGTAAAAAAAATTTAACGCCAGATTACCTCGCTAGCCTTCTCTTTTATCTTAATCTGGCCAGCAAAAACCGTTTTGACTTTTAGAAAGCATGGAAAAAATTCTTCCAGATTAATATTTATCATTAGAATTTACAATATCAAGTCTAGCTGAAATGTTAACTACCCCCAATTGCCCAATTTATTACGAATAAAAAACGGCTAACATGATTTTCTTAGCAAAAAAAACTTTATGGAAGTGGCATGAAAAGGTTAAATTTCATGAGAGTTAACGGAAAATCAAATAAGGGAAAAACGATAGTTGAAAGGATTCTCCACAGAAGACCCTGAAGGGGATTGGAGCAGGATTGTTGATTATGATTGTCTAAAAAACGTGATAGAAGATGAGTGTCAGACCTATAACAGGCTGTCGAGAAGCATCGGTCCTGTCACATCGACTGGGCTTCCATATAATCTCTGTTACATTTCGTTGTTTTAATCGTTTCTTGAAAACAAATCAAAAGTCAGCCAGCTATCATTTGTCTGATGAATGCAGTGTGAATGAGGTGAACGAACAGCCAGTAGACATGTGAAGGCGCAGAATTTGTATTCTTAAAGACAAACACAATCAATTATGTTACAAAATGATCTTCTAATGCACTACAAATATGGACAGAGAGGTTCTATAAAACCATAAACAATGACAAGCAATCGATTCAATGAGATTAGTATTGTGTCCACTGAATAACATCCCCATCCCCTCTAATAGGTACTTATATATGTTTACTTATATGTTTATGCGTCTGATGTTTTGACAGAATAATAAAGTCTTGTTTCCTCCTTCAAACAAACTACTCTCCACATCAGATAGCCTGGATCAGATACATGCTGATCCATAAATCAACTGACACCAAACGGCTTGATATTCCTCTGACGGCCTGTCATCAGAATTCGGGTAATGTCTTTACTAATGATGTGATACTAACTAAGAACTGATATCTTTTATACATCAACTTCATCAACAAACAACATGCTTTTGCCTTGATCTTGTTCTCGTAGCACTATAGCTTTCACATAAATTCTAAAACGTTCAAGTTTTAGATATTTCGCACAGACTAGCATATAAAATGTTTTACCCTCTACATCAACAGATCTAAAACCCATCAAATGTGTAATATAATTATATCAAAACAATATCCCGGTTTTAAACAGCCTTTGATATCATCGACATCGCATCTTAACAACGTCACCTCATGTGTAATACATTAAACGTTGCCTCCTTAACATTATGATATCAATTCAAATTGATACCTCAATGCTAAAATTATTTTTTGCAGCACAATCAGTACTTACAAGGTTTAACAATAAAACATTACATACGAGAGCAATCATATCAGGGTTCATATTTTTCATAGGGAAATATATATCACGTTTACATTGTCATGTCACGTCCACAAAAATGCTGTGACGTCACAGTTCGCCCATCACGTTGCATTCCAAATGCACCGACGGCGGGTAATCTGCCAATGCTTGAATGAATATTTTGATTATTTTCTTTTTATTTTGCGACTTCGGTTATTAACATATCATTAGCTAAGAAATAGAGGATATTTGACATATTTGGCATTTATCGTAGATTTCCATGTATGTTATCAATTTTTAAGTTTATTGAATTCAAAGTCAGCTAATATCTTATTTAGCTTCTATCGTACAAAAATATTACCTGTAAGTTAGTTTCAGTATAACTAATGTCAAGGCGCTCCAGAATATATGCTACTTTGTATGTCAATGTACTATTGGCCTCATGGCCATTCATTCTAACAAAATATATCTGTCTGTTTGTCTGGAATTATTTGAATATCTGGATTGATTCTTATTAGCTTTAGCAAATTAGGGAGTTATAAAGTATTATAAACTTTATACATACCCTTGTATAATATTTCACTGACAGCGGATAGCTAGTCATATTTGATTAAATCATATAAAAGCCCGGAAACCTCTGTCGCTATACATGGCAAGACAGCCTGTGTGAGTCGATTCGAATATAAATTATCCTTTGATAACACAGCACTGGATCTCAGTAAAGCAATGTATTGTAAATCCTGATACAAACAGCACAATTCCGCTTAAATCATTGTATGGATTCAGCAGCCAGACAACTTATCTGAAACAGTAAACAGTTACTACTGTGTTATTCCTGATCAAGCTTAGAAATAGACATATTGGCTTATTCAAGAGTTGGATTTCTTGTAAATTTGCAATGGAAAAGCAATAACTGATTTTGCAGCTACTGTGTAAATTTTAGTTGGTTGGTGTTGGTTACAAAGCTTAAGAAGATGGACATATGCCATATGTGTGTCACCTGACTAGTATACTCTTAGCCATTCTTGCAGAGAAGAGACCATGAGCGATCAATAACCTTTTTGGAACAGGGTAAAAAAACAACTCTAATTCTTGTGAAGTTTGATGATAATTTAATTTTCTCACAACAAGCTTTAAATGTACAATTTCTTTGACACGAGATAACAAGAAAATCTTTGTGTATTGCGAAACCCGATCACAGCAATATCTCAATGTACAATGAACATCAAAGAAGTTCAGACTAACTCCCATTGTCTTGTCTGGCTGCAGATGGTTTTCAAGCATTGCCTGGCCTTTTTATGTTGCACAAATCAGTGAATAGAACCTTAAGCACCGTATCCCCCAGGCAATTTCTCAAGTCTGTTCGATCTTTCCCTGGTCAGGTTATTGCATGATGAAAGGAGGGTGACATTTGATTTGAGTGATATTCCATCCTAAAATAGACTACAGCACCATGATGACAGAAGACCTAAACGAATATTGATACCTTATTATAGCAATATCTCAATGAACATTGATACCAGATAACAGAAATTTCTCAACGAACAACGATACCTTATTACAGTGACATCTCAATGAACATTGATACCTGATAACAGCAATATTTCTGTGAAATGTGATACCTGATTACAGCAATATCTCAATCAACATTGATACCAGATGACAGAAATTTCTCAATGAACAGTGATACCTGATAACAGCAATATCTCAATGAACAGTGATTCCTGATTACAACAATATTTCAATTTACTATGAGCATCAAAGAATGTCACCCTCACCGTCTTGTTTGACTCTAATTGTTTTCCAGGGAGATCTCAAAGGTTTTCATTTCTCTATGATCCAATCAAGACCTGAATATTCTGATCCATTGGACTATTCTCTCCCGTCCTTTCGAGTTCTTGTTTGATCTTACTGGTGTAATGAAAAGAGAATATTAACATTTGAAAAACTAAATGTCAGCACACTTCATACCGGCATCAAGTTTAGATCCAAACATGAAAAGAAGACTTATGAAAATTGAAATTCATGAAATTTTACAGAAACAGTATATACTGTCCAGGACATCGACTCATTCATCCCTTTCTGAATAAAAACCAAATATTCTTATAATGCGTTACATTTATGAAAAAAGAGATTCTACATAAGAATAAGCAACGACAAGCAGACGAGTCAATGGGATGCTAAAGCAAGTATGCCGACCACTAAATAACATCCCCATTATCTCTAAGAGGTACTTATATATCCCTGTGTTTAGCGTTTGTTTATTAACAGAATAATAAAGTCTCGTTCATCATACAATCAAGCCACTCTCCACATCAGATAGTCTAGCTCAGATACTATCTGATCCAATCAATCAAGTGACAAGAAAAAGCTAAGCATTTCTTCGACAACCGGTCATCAGACTTTAGGTAATAATGTCATTACTGATGTGATATTTGCTAGGAACTGACATCCTAAAATCTTCTCTCTTCAACAACATCTTGTCTTTGAAAATAAAAAAGCTCAAATTGATAACATTTCTCATAGAAGCTTGCATAAATATATTTAATAGCCCAATGAAACAACGAGATTCAACCACATCGCATGCTTAGAAATAACAAATCGAAAGCATGTCATTACTAAAATAACGTTCACAATCCTAAATGAAACCGGATAAGAAAAAATGTCATTGTGTTATCTCATTATGATATGTTATCTTCTGCATATGAAACAGACTCGAGATATTCTCATTCATCCAGATCAAACAGATTTTATACCTTGTAGGTGCGTCAGTGATAATGTATGATTAATGCATGATATGTCTGAATTGAAAAA
Organism: Phorcus lineatus; assembly: GCA_921293015.1. NCBI lineage: Eukaryota > Metazoa > Mollusca > Gastropoda > Trochida > Trochidae > Phorcus > Phorcus lineatus. Next base: position 12,138,414 of record OV121095.1, on the reverse strand, counting down.
AGGAAATATTCTGAGTTTTGATATAGCCTCTAGGGATTGGCTTTGGCTTTCGACCGGACATGATAAAATGGATGAACACTTATGTACGAAAGACTCTTTCTTCTAATGAAGGCGATTGTAGCCACGGAGACCCAATTTATCCATACTATTCACATTTGCTGAAATTCATGTGACTATGATATGGGAGACGACAACTATAGTAAGGTCATTAATTAATGAGGAATAATGGTACAATATATTCAATCATATTAAGAAGAATCTGTAAAGAGTCATACAAAGAGCTAGATGCAGTATTTAAACGCCAAATGTTAAGTCTTAAAATAAACATTTAAAATCCTAAAGCCATTTGGTTTGGTTCAATGATTGGAAGCAGAGTGATTTTGTGCTCACAAAGAAGATTAGATTGTCATAAGAGTGACTTCAACATCCTTTGTATACATGTATTTCTCAATTCCAGTTTGGAAGATATGTGTGTAATAAATAATAGAAAGACTATTTAACAATTAAGATGCTTATTGTTAGATGAACAAAGATAAAACCTACTCAGGTTAAATTACAGTTCTAAAAACTTTTGCAATAAAAATGTCCTATTTTCTTAGAATCTGAACCTGAAGTCTGCAGTGTGTTTGCTTTAAATGCACGTTTGTGAATGAGTTCTGGAGAAAATTTGAATCATTGTATTGCAAATCTAAATATTAGCATTTCTGACTCACATATTATATACTATAATAGTTCTGTAAGCCTTTTCTATCATTCTAATATCTAAAACATATACATATACAAGTATTGATATAAACAAATTGTCCATTGATTTATCACATTAAAACCATTTCTCGCTTGGAAGAAATTGTCAATTCATTCAAAATAATGAATTTAAAATCCACTTTCATGAAATGTTCACTTACACCATGGGATGTGACATATTTTAGTAATGAAGTTTAGGTCAGATGAGTCAATAAGGGGGTTAAACGAATTTTGATTCAATCTAAAGACACGTATATTATTTCACTGAAGTTATGGCCTGTGGCTAGACATAATTCCGCTTATCAAATGAAGACCTGAATATGATTAAACTTTGAATAACGGTTCAACTGGTTTAACTAAAACATATTTATCAAACTTTCTGCAATTCAATTCATAAAAGTTCATAAATCAACACAAACAAATATTTATCTTAAATTGAACGCAGAAGACACTCTGAAATCCATCCTCAACTGAGAAACAAAACGTATTGGTTTTAACATCTAGGGATTCAATGACCACTACTCAAGTAACAATGATGCTTTTATAGATTAAAGGAATGGAAATAGATACAGCACAACAAACGTTTACATTCATATCAAAATACATAATTAATGTATAGAAGATGAAGAATATCATTTGATGAAAAATGAAAATAGTATTCCAAAATTTGCAATAAATCCTTACATTTATTTTTTATTTTTTTTATTTTCCATATTTCATAATACAGGCAAACAAAAGGTATTGACAATGACACGGTTATACAGATAAAATATTATACAATAGGCAATGACAAAGGTGTGCTTATGGTAATATATAATAGACTATTGTGTTTTCTTTCCAAGTAACAGAAGTAGAGTTGACCAATATTCAAAAAACATTTGTTCAGTGCCCGATGATAGGAACACGTATCTTGAGCTATCGTAATATCTAACAATTTCTTTCTTTAAGTAATCAATCTTTGGACTGAAGTTATTTATGCTACACCGACCGACGATCGATTCAATGAGATGTTGAAGCAAGTAATGTGTCCACTGAATAACATTCCCATTACCTCTAAAAAGTATTCATTTATGTTTACTTATATGTTTATGCGTCTGATGTTTGGACAGAAAAATAAAGTCTTGTTTCCTCCTCCAAACAAACTACTCTCCACATCAGATAGTCTAGCTCAGATAAATTCTGATCCATAAATCAAATGACACCAAAAGGCTAAATAGCCACCTGACAGCCTGTCATCAGAATTCGGGTAATTTCTTTACTAATGATGTGATACTAACTAAGAACTGATATGAACAACAACTTCATCAACAAACAATATGCTTTTGCCTTGATCTGGTTCTCGTAGCACTATAGCTTTGAAATACATTCTAAAACGTTCAAGTTTGATATATTTCATACAGACTAGAATATAAAATGTTTTACCCTCTACATCAACAGATCTAAAACCCATCAAATGTGTAATATAATTATATCAAAACAATATCCCGGTTTTAAACAGCCTTTGATATCATCGACATCGCATCTTAACGTCACCTCATGTATAATACATTAAACATTGCCTCCTTAACATTATGATATCAATTCAAATTGATACCTCAATGCTAAAATTATTTTTTGCAGCACAATCAGTACTTACAAGGTTTAACAATAAAACATTACATACGAGAGCAATCATATCAGGGTTCATTTTTTTCATAGGGAAATATATCACGTTTACATTGTCATGTCACGTCCACAAAAATGCTGTGACGTCACAGTTCGCCTATGACGTTGCATTCCAAATGCACCGACGGCGGCTAATCTGCCAATGCTTGAATGACTATTTTGATTATTTTCTTTTTATTTTGCGACTTCGGTTATAAATTTAAAACGTGTCCAATGAAATACCTTGATTAGGAACCTTGATTAGGAACCTTAATACCTTCCAGACGTTCCAGGATATATGTTACTATGTATGGCAATGTACTATTGGCCTCATAATTATTCATTCCAATAAAATCTGTCTGTCTGTTTGTCTTGAATTATTTGAATATCTGGATTGATTCTTATTAGCTTTAGCAAATTAGGGAGTTATAAAGTATTATAAACTTTATAATACCTTTGTATAATATTTCACTGACAGCGGATTGCTAGTCATATTTGTACAAAGTATATAAAAGCCTAAAATCCCTCTGTCGCTATAAACGGTAAGACAGCCTGTGAGAGTCGATTAGATTCTAAATTATCCTTTGATAACACAGCACTAGATCTCAGTAAAGCAATGGATTGTAAATTCTGATGCAACAGCAAAATTCTCTACGGCCAAAATCATTGTATGGATTCAGCATCCAGACCAAATATATAAATAGTAAACAGTTACTACTGTGTTATTCCTATGCCAAGAAATAGACATATTGGATTTTTATATTTCTTCTAAATTTGCAAATTGTACATAATCTTAGCCATTCTTACAGAAAATAGACCATGTGCGATCAATAACCTTGTTTGAACAGTATAAGACAACAACTCTAATTCTTCTTAAGTTTGATGATACTAACTAACGACACCATTGTTGTCCTGGAAAATGTACAGTAAACACAAATCCTATTACAACAAGCTTAAGATGTACAATTTCTTTGACACGAGATAACAAGAAAATCTTTGTGTATTGCGAAAAATCTGATCACAGCAATATCTCAATGTACAATGAACATCAAAGAAGTTCAGACTAACTCCCATTGTCTTGTCAGGCTGCAGATGGTTTTCAAGCATTGCCTGGCCTTTCTATGTTGCAGAAATCAGTGAATAGAACCTTAAGCACCATATCCACCAGGCAATTTCTCTAGTCTGTTCGATCTTTCCCTGTTCAGCTTAGCGCATGATGAAAGGAGAGTGACATTTGATTTGAGTGATATTCAATCCTAAAATAGACTACAGCACCATGATGACAGAAGTCTGATTATATTTTTAAAAATCCAGTTTATTTATTAAGATTAAACCCATGTTTTTTTTTATATAATCCCTTTCACATATAAGTTTCCAGATGCAGAGCAGTTTTGTTCGACAATAAATAGTAATAATTCAGATCTAGAACCTTTCCATACCTTTCATCATAAACACCATATCTCTCCTAAATGGCAGCAGATAATTCATCACTAGCGAGGACCTTCAAGCAAAGTTGGAGATGTTTCACCTTATTTGAAAATATTTTTTGTTAGATGTTTTAATCCACATGTATATGAGCTAAATAGCAAAACTATTGCGATGACTTATCCATACGTTAGAATTGTTTTTGTCTTTAATCAACCGAACCGAGTGTGGCATGGCTGAGACGTCACAATGCCAGTAAAATGTAACCCTGAGTTGTCTCATTTTACATTAGAATTGTTTATACTGTTGCAACTTAGTTGACTAAAATTCAAATTATTTGTTGCCACTGAATTTCATTATCATTACAATGACTTGATAACCTTTATGGTAAGATGACTGAATAGCAATGGCTTAATTTTCACTTAATAAGTTTAAGATTTTAAACTAGTGAATGATATGACATTCATGAAGAAACACATGAAATCTTTTCTACATGAAAACCCTTTTGAAAATATAATATTCAATGATATACATGTAAACTACTGTAAATACTCCTGTGAAGATCAAATAAACCTGTGCAACATAATTCTTTAGCAAATTGGCTTTGTGTGTGAAATGAGAATAAATCATTGCAAAATAGAAAAAAAAGGTCGTGTCACTTAAATCTAATCAATTCTAATGTAGGAATCAGAATCATTTAGATGAGAAAAAGCTAATGAAAGTTTGTTTGAAATTGAATAGTACTTAGCATCAATTCACACTGTGAAAAGAAATGAAACATCTCAATCACTTATAAATAGAATGACAATGACTCACTGCAAGGATACCACTGTATGTTAGTTTTTCCAGTTAGGAGCAATTATTGACATGTAATGAACTGACAACAGCAAAAATCGTGATTAACACGAATGGTTGAAATTAGATTTTGTAATGGTTAAATGAAATAACACTGCTAGGGAATGAATTCATGTGAATTTAAAGATTACAACAAGCAGTGCATTGAAAAACCCATTGCAAGACAACAGATCTAGATTAACAATATGTAAATACAGGTTGATTCCAGAATATGAAAAATACATACAATCTCATAATTGAGATGCTGTGGCAAGTATATCACCAGCTACATTACATTACCAATACCACTAGGAGGTACTAACATGTAAATATCAATACGTTTTTGCGTGTGATTTATTGACAGAATAATATATTTTCGTTTCTTCCTCTAATCATGAATTCGCCATATCAGATAGTCTGGCTGAAATAAATCCTGTAAATCAAGTTACACTGTATGTCTATGCATTTCTCAGACAGCTTGTCAGATTTTGGGTATGGTCTTCACTAAAAATGTGATATTTGGTAAGAACTGATATCTTTAAAACATCAACTCCATTATCGAAAAACAAACTTTTGCCTTGACCATGGTATTAAGTTCTCATAACACCATTTATGTGAAACAGACATAAACGCTGAAGTTAAGATTTGCATTCACCAACTAAAAGACCAGATCTATACCAATTTATATCTCAAATACCCAAATGTAAACAACGTTTTCATTCTGAAACACAGTCTACAACAATAATAACATCAGATTTCCCACTTTGATAATGATTTCTGTTAAAATTTCAAACTTGTCTAAAAATTTCGTGTGTTTGGATCTTTCAATATTTGTTGAAAAAAGGGAAAGAAGTTTTCTATCTATAAACAAAACAAACCTTAACATCTCTTCATAAAATCTCCCTTAATACATGTATTTTATGTGCAAAGAAATATAGGGAATTATGATAAGCAGCTAATAAAAAAAGACGTGGCGTGAAATTGTGTTGGGTATAAGCAATTCTATGAAAATGAGGCTCAGTCCTTTGTGCTCGTCACACGATAAGAATGAAAAAGTCTTTGTACAGTAATGAAAATCTGATCAGGTGTTCTTAAATCGTTTGTTTACTGTGAAAACTTTTAAAGTTTAATGAAACTCCTTGACATGTTTTTTACTTAACTGTAAGTTTGTTTTTGTTTTACATACATCACATTACAACCAGACAGAATCAAACTTCTTGTCTTTTAGATATTTTGTTGAGAGAATGCTTGTGATAAATAGTTTTACTCAATACGATTTAAAAAAAGCAAGCACTAATATAATTTGTTCTTCAAATTCAATGTAAATTGGTTTTTACCCATAAATAAGATAAGATAAAATGAGGGATTGGATCGGCAAGCTGATCATGTATACTTCTGAATGTCTCTACTCATTAGTTATTGCTCCAAAACCAGCTCTTTAGCAACTTTTGTACAAACTTTACAATTATATTTTGGTAACATACCGATAGAGCACTGGTTGACAATGAGAAACACTTCAGGAGCTCCTTACACAAAGCTTTAAGATGATCTTTAGACACTAAGGTAAACTTAGCGCAATGTTAAAGGATGGGCGTTAAGGTTAACATTTGTCAAGGAGATAGTAGGCCCGTTAGGATCAACTCTTCTTTTGGCCTCAGATGAACCAACGGAATGTAATCTTTATAGCACTTTGCACTGTTTTTTTAAAAATAAGAGTTCTGAGTAAACAAATATTTATCATTCCCTTGAAGTTATGGCCTTTGGCTAATCACATTTGTTTGTATCATATAAAAGCCTGTAACCCAAGTGCAGATATGCATATTTAAAGCCTTTACGAGTCTATTAGGTTCCACAGAACTTGATCTCTGTAAATCCTAATGCAAGTAGCACATTTCGCTGCCATAAAAACAATTTAGTTCACCACCCAGACCACTTATTCACTAATTACTGCATAGTACACAGTAATTACTATGCTATTCCTAAAGATGCTTAGAAATAAACAAATTGGTTCCGTGTCCGTTGTAGCTGTGCATGGAACAATGCCTGTGGAAGTCGATTAATCCATATAACCTTTGGATAACACTACACTAGATCTCAATGAAACATTCTATCCAACTTTGGTATGCTTAGCAGAGTTTTTTACTTCAAATAAGTTTTCATAAATCAACACCAAGAAAATCTATTCTAAAACAAAGAAAACACCTTGATATTCCTCCCCAGCTAAAAGATAAAGCTTTAACATCGAGACATTAAAAGCCCAAGTTATAAGAATCAATCTTATAAGCTTGATGTTACAGTATAAATGCGTAGGGAAACAAATGTAACAGCACATACGTGTGTACAAAAATATTCCATTACAAATCTCAAATTATATTTCCAAAATTTCAAAAAACTTTACTTTTACAATAAAAAAAAAATGATACACCATAAAATAACCGAATTCGTGTTACTTATATAATTAAATTTCTATTTATGGCTAGTTTTCTTTAATGGAAAATTGCAATTCATACTGAACATTACTGTAAGCAAGTATTATTAGCTAATATTTGATGTATATTCTAAACAAGAATTCGCCTTAGTCAAAGACACCCTTTCACATTATATTTTTGGAGCTACTTATTTTCGGGAAATGTGTTATGCAGTGCCTTCTTAACAAAAGAGTCGGGATAAGAATCAGTTTGCCTCCCCTTCCGACAAATCACCCATTATGAACATGGGAGCTATAATTAAGTAGTTTATTATTTCTTTTGAAAGGTATGGTTGTTTGTGCTTCAAAGAAAGAAAACAACTATTGATTGAATACTGTAAGTGACATTTCTTTCACGGCAACATTAAACTTCAGGTTTAATTTCCTTTTATCTTACACTAGCCAGACAAAAACATTGAATCGTTTAAAAAACTTTGAAAGGAAAAACCTTCCTCCAAAATAGATGAAAGTGTATCATTTTTTTCAACAACTATATTTACAAATGAGAGGGAATTCAAGGCTTAGAAAGATGAAAAGGTGTACAGCTGTTTTGTGTGATCTTAATTTGCTAACTTGAGCCCGACAAGCCATATATTCCCTGTAGGATAATAATTAGTGAGCCATATCATATCATCCTGCTTAATCAGCGTAAATGAATCCGCTCCGCTCTTTCCTTATACCCTGATCGCTTTTAGGCTAAATCCCTCGAATGGCTGGCGGCTTGATATTCATTCTATGCTCACCTGTTATTTTTCAGCCAATGAAACGTCGTTTAGTAAAGCGCTTTAAGCTACTATCTTAAACTCAACGGATTTTTTGTGCCGCTGTTACCGAATTGTGCCGCTGTTACCGAATTGTGCCGCTGTTACCGAATGCAAGTCGCCTCATTTGCTGGTTCATTAGCTAGCGAGAAACATTGATAATAAGGGGCATTGATTGCCCAACTGTCACTGGTTAGTACAGAAAAATGTCCATAATTTTCATGTTTTGTAGAACACAAAAAATAGAACGAAAACGGAAAATTTGATGCAAGTGACCTGAAAAGCTCAGATTGGATTTTTCAGTGGAGTTTATTACACTTTTGAAGAAATCCCCAGACAAGAACGTTTAAGCATTAAAAAGAACCATTAAAAAGCTTCTCATCTACACCAAAATATACTTTTCTAAATGCATTACTGGCTGTCAAAAGCATTGTCCCATGACATACAAACCGCCTCTCAATACAACCTTGCACTTTGCTACGAAGCTTTGCATCAATTTAAGGAACTTTAGGTAATAATCTATCAAATAAAATAAGGTGTTTTACGTCTATGCTTTGGTCCTAATTCTGTTTTATCAAATTGATTAAAAGGGCAATTTTTTCTGTCACAGTTTAATGTTGATTGCAAATATTTCTTTTATCCAAGATAATGCAAAAGCCAAAGCTGATTTCGTAGGTACTAAGTCTGTAAACACAAATCGTATCACAACATACGTTAAATGTACAATTTCTTTGACACATGAAAACAAGAAAATATGTGTTGAATATGTGTATGTGAAACCCGATTACAGACAACTCTCGATTTATATAAACATCATAGAAGGCCAGACTAACTCTCATTGTCTGTTTTTTAAGCATTACCTGATGTTGTCACGAATCAGTGAATAAACCTCAAGCACCATATCTCTCAGACAATTTTTCAAATCTGTTTGATCTTTCCCTGTTCAGCCTCTTGTATGATGATAGGAGAGTAATAACATTTGACAACTTCTCAACTGAGCATATTTCATCCTAGAATAGACCTCAGCGCAAAATACAGTTTATTTATTTAGATTAAGCCCATGTGTTTTATCTCCTTCCTTTCACATATGATTTTCCCGAGCATTTTTGTTTGACAAAATAAAGAAATAGTTATCATTCAGATCTTTGAAAACCTTTCCCAACCTTTCATCATAAACACCATATCTCACCTGTGGCATGGTTGAGATGTCAGAGAGCCAGTTTGGTGGTTCCAGCTAAAATTGTATACTTGAGTTGATGATGATTTATGGTTCATGTCTTACTCTGGAATTGCTTACACTGTTGCAGTTTAGTTGACTAAAATTCAAATTATTTGTTTGTTACTAAATTTTATCATGATAAACAAATGACTTTATTGTTACTGGTAACATGATAACAACTACATCTACAGTAGGTCATTTCCCATTCAAGTAAAAATGAACATTTTCAATAGGTATTTATTCTTGATTGAGTTATAATGGCTTAACTGACACATGATAAGCATAAGGTTATAAATCACTGAAGAATCTGTCACTGCAATGAAATTGTAGCATTAATACTTGGAAACTTTTCATAAATATAATTTTGCATGGTGTAAAGCTACTGTTATTTGGTATGAAAATTAAATGTTATGTTAACAACTTTTTCATGTGAATTAAAAGATTAGTGCATTGATAACATGTTATTGCTAGTGTATTGATCACAAATTGCAAGACAACAGATCTAGATTGACAGTATGTGTATACATGTTGATTCCTGTATATTGTTAATACATAAAATCACATAATTCATTAAAAATATAGACAGAGAGATTCTGTACAACAATAAACAATGACAAGCAGACAATAATTTCGCCGAATAGATAACATCCCCATTACCTCTTAGAGGTACTTATATATCGCTGTGTTTATGCGTGTGATTTATTGAAAAAGATATCTCATTTCCCCCTACAATCAAACTGCTCTCAACATGAGATAGTCCGGCTCAAATAAATCCTGATCTTGTAAATAAAGTGACAGTGAAAGGCTAAGCATTTCTCTGCCAACATCTCATCAGATTTTGACTAAATCAATCCCCATATTGAAAATATTTCACACAGAAACTGACATTGATATGAGTAATAGTCAAACGAAAACATAAAATCTTAATCATATTACATGTTTATAAAAGACTAAATCAAAACAACATGTCTTTTCTGAAATGAAATGTTAGATAATTTGCTGTATAAATGTAACATCGTGAATCAAACCAGATCCAAAATCGTCATTTGGATATCTTATAGTGATATGTTATTCACTTCACATAAAACAGACTTAAGATATAGTCAAATATCAAGATCAAACAGGTTAACACCTGGCAGGTGCATTAGCGCTTTGTCAGATGATTTATGATATCATGTTGGAACTTTGAAAAGGACATATGGATTTGTATTGATGTCGAGATAGGTCTCTAAGTATTTTAAGTTCTAAAAATACATGGTTTAAACATATTTTTATTTCATTAAATGAAATAAGGATTGGTGAACAACCCTTGAGGCTTATTTGAACACCGCTCCTTAAATACAACAAAAAGAGCTGGACACAAAAACAGAAAATATAACTAATGAAAAACACTCACGTTGTAATAAAATGCAAATTTGAATAAAGATTGTTGGTGATGCTTTATGATTGACTGCAATTTAAAATCATGAAGTGCTTATGAAAGTTATACACAATATACGTTAACATTTCAGAGAAAACGGTTACTTTTACTCATAAACTGGTGTAGAGAGTTAAGGATATTGCTGTTAGTTGAGCTGTTCAAGCATTCAAGGCCATATAATACTGTCTTTATATCGTATCCTTGTGTATAAAAATACATATTCTCTCTTAAAGTGTGGTATTTACGGCAAACAAACAGGTAATGAAGAGCGTCTTCGTTACAGATACATTGTTTCGAACCAATATGATAAAAGCTAAATGCATCTTCGTCTGTAATTCAATATGGCCATCTTTCCGCTTTCGTCTCTTATGTGCGCGTCTGTATATACATGTAAGTTAACCATGTACCTCCATTCTTATACATTTTCGTTGGGACAATGATAATAAATGACAAAGATATTAAGAGCATTTAACTCAATAATGAAGACCATATTGGAGAAACAATATGCAGGTATCACTCAATGAAAATAAGTTTTAAAGTAACTCTAGATACACTACAGTGATGCATTAAAAGTCCGGTCTTAAAATAAACATTGGAAACAAGAAAGCCATTTGACATGGAAGTGACTACAACGTCCTTGGTATATATATCAATCAAAATTAGAACATTTATAAGTATTCATTACTAGAAATTTTGTTTATATCTTTTGTAGGGTTTAAAAACAAGCTTACTACACTTGGGAAAATCATAGTACTGATTTCTCTTCAATATCAATTTTGGTTCATATTTATCTGTATTACCATCCCCTCCAACAGAAATTATCGAACTTTCTTATGTGGGATAGCAAGAACAATAAAATCACAAGGAAAACTGCAAGTAGAAATATGAAGAAGGTTGACAACAGTACTCAAGGACAAATAAATGAAATCTTTTTTAGCATTTATGTTCCTCGATGTTTACTCGACTACTAGATGGTACGAGACTTGTAATGTTGAAAAACTAGGTTGTTTCCAACTACGCCTTTTCAACACACTATACATACATGACGTATATTACCATTTTACAGATAAAAATGCCATTAATGTGCTTATTTACAAAACATGTTATTACGTACGTCCTAATCAGCAATTAGTGACAAAACATACTTGCAACGCTGTTTATACAGCAAGGAACATTTATACATGGGATGCCGTAGCACCTGTGAAATTTACTACAAAAGACACGAATAAACTCGTTTTATTAATATCCCATAACTTATGGCTGGTGAAGAACGTAATTTTCTGTGACTGTATTGAGATGACTGCTTATTTACATACTATAGCTTGTATCAGAAACGTACATTTTGACTCTGACATTAATTCATAAGGAATAAATTGATTTCATCTGTTGTTGGAGATCTCACAAAAACTGTGACAGGTAAAAGTAAAAGATATTTCGCATTAAAGCTACACTTTGGTTTCCAAAAATTAAAATAACCACCAAATAACATTGTATTTCTACTTTTGTGAGTATTTTAAGAATAACAAATAGAATATTTTTCATAAATACATTTTAAAGGGGCAAAAGCACGTTTATAAGATAAGTAAAATGATCGTACGACAACGAAAATGATGTTTGCAATTTTAAGTCGATGTTTCTTTCAGATCTGAAACGAATGTAGCAAATAGAGTTACGTTATCAAAATGCATTTACGTACCCTAAATGATTCAAAGGTGTTGCTTGATACATTATCAATTCTTCTACGACTACGAAGGATTGAGTAATAAGATGCTTTGACCCTCTGAAGATAATACATTTGTCATAAACCAATGTTTATTTGGGAAAATTAAAGAAATGAATCTTGGAAAGGTGAGGAATTTTTGTACAATGATGGAAATCTAATCAGGTGATCTGAAATTGTTCATTTATTGTTAAACCTGTTGCATGTCATCGACATTTTCTTAATTTACATTTAATTTAAGATTTAATGACTACTTTAAACTTCTGATAAAGATGGAAGGAACATTAAAATGAAGTTTCAATAACGTTCGTTCCGAAATGATGACAATTTGTAAACAATTGTTTGATATTGTAAATATTTGAAGGGTTGCCAAATGAGGGCAGTTCTTTTTACACAAAACACATCATAACCATACCGGAAAATTATCATCGTGGTTGTGATATATTTTTTTAAAATGAAAATTTCAATATTGAAGTTTCCTTGAGTAGGATTGTTCAGAAATCATAATAATGTTTGTAAAAAATGTCTGATATTGTAAAAATTGGGAAGGTAGCAAAATTTGGATTTTGTTTTACACATAACACCTTTTATTCTCAATGGGGAAATAATCGTTATAGTTTTGATGTATTGTATTAAGAAAATGTATATGAAGGATCGATTTCAATGTACATTTTGTAAGATTAAAATTATAAAGGTATTACAAGGTCAGAGAGTCATACTGACATTGGATCGGCAATGAGAAGAGGGTAGGAAAAACTCTCGTCAAAAAGTGGTGAAATTTTTCACTACAACCATTTCCAGTTTGGAAAAAATTCAATGTCACTTTAATAAATATAATTTGAGGAAATGTGAGCTTCATTGTTGGTGAGTAATTACAATGTTGTTTATAATTACAATGTTGTTTATAATTACCCTTTTAACTTCCTGTTTAAACAGTATTGTCTTATTCCAACACAATTGCTTGTCAGGTTTGTTACATAATACTCTGCCACTGAAATCACACTGCTTTGTTATTTTCGAGCAGATGGTGTTTCTATATTCAAGGGTCTCTCATAAAAACGGACGACAGTGATTGAACTAACTGGCAAATCGTCTCCTTGTGGTTTTAAAAATCGAAATATGTTTTCAAGGATACATTAAGCTGTTTAATCAGATCCAAACCTTTCTGAGAGATTAATTTACAAGGTAAAAAAATGTCTGAACATATTTATCCAAAATTTAGGGGACTCCTTATACAAAGCACTATGGTGATCGCAAGTCACTAAGGTAACTTTAGCGCATTGCATTGTTTAAGAATAGATAACGTATATATAACATACCTTACCGAAAAGAAAATCTTATCTATGCCATGGTCTTAGGCTGATCGAAGAATATTTCTTTTATTCAAGAGTTTTATTTCTTGTAAATTTGCTAATTAAAATAGCAAACAATAGCTGGTTTCGGTGTTGGATAGAATGCGAAAGATTAAGGATCTTAGCCATGTGTGCAGTGTGTCACCTGTCTTGTACATAATCTTGGCCGTTCTTGTTGGAACAGTATCAGACAGCAACTCAAACTATTGTGAAGTTTAATGATAATCATACCATATGTAATAATTCTTGCAAGGAAAAATGTACAGTAAAAAGAAATCTTGTCACAAAAAACTTCATATCTCTCTGAAACATAATAACAAAAAATGTACATGGACATCAAAAAAGGCCAGAATAACCCACATTCTCTTGTCTGGCTTCAAATTGTTTCCAAGCACTGCCTGGAGGTCTTCATGTTTTACAAACCATTGAACAATACCTCAAGCACACGATCCCTCAGGCCATTTTCACAGGTCTCTTTGATCTTCTCTTGTTCAGCTGTGTGCAAAATGATAGGACTGTTTTGGCATTTGTCAACTTTTTATCATAGCATTTTTCATCAGCACCATGGATTAAGAACTCTAAATGATATTCAATACCTAAAAAAACTTATTGAAATGAGTAATGTATCTTAGTATGACAGATGATACAGAGAATTGTGCCATCTCTTCGGAAATTTGATCACATGTGAACATTCCACATTGTCGCTCCAATTGTAGTACCCATCGTTAGCGTCGGTGGCCTGAATATTCCAGTCAAAAATTCATAAACAGAAACGAGAGATTTTAAAAAAAATAAAGATTTCATAATTTATAAATAAATAAGATTAAACTACTGAAATACTGATGGCATGCTAATGGTTTGTGGTTGAGATGGTTATAATGGCAGTCCAATAGTACCCGACTGCTCAAATTATAATCATGAGTTGTTGATGATTTTTAATTCATGCCTAGGTTGATGCCAATGAGTGAACAATACAGTACATACGTTTAGGAAGAGAAGGCAACTAATCAAATCAGCATTCAAACTTAAGATTTCGTAATTAGATCCCATTGTACAAATTTCTTTAATCAAACTAGTGCAGTCTTCATTGTTCTTAACCCATTGTAATCACTTATGCTCTTCTTCTTGGCAGCAGACAGGAAATCCCCAAAAGTAACATTTAAGCTACAGTTGCCTAACACATGTTTGTTTGTTTTGATTTAAGATCGACTGAATGATAAATCAAAAGTTAAATTTTTTGAGAAGATGGAGAAAAAACATATTCATATCACATTCTTCAACATGATGCTCATAGTACCACAGGAACACAGGACTGAATCAACCGATTATGGCATTGTATTTATGGCGTAACCTATGCTACATATATTTTACTCGTTTATACAATAAACTGCAGTGGAATATTTATAAATAAATAAGATTAAACTACTGAAATACTGAAGGCGTCCCAATGGTTTGAGACGTTACAATGTCAGTACAATGGTATCCGACTGGTAAAATTGTAATCATGAGTTGTTGATGATTTTTAATTCATTCCTTACTCAAGAATTGTTTATACTGTTACCGTTTAGTTGACTAAAATTCTAAATTTTGAAATATGACTTGATAACCTTTATCTGTAACATTATAACATTTCAGGTCCGTTCATTATTTGATAAAGTTTAGGAAACTGAAATGAAATTTCTTCGAAATAATTTTGTTACTGTGGTAGTAAATTATCAGTTTTAAGTAGATTCATCACTGAGTGAGTTAAAATGCCCGACTATCAGAAGATAAGTTGAAGGATTTTATACAGTAAAGGAGGTATATTAAAATAAAATGATAGCAGTTATTCTTGACAGGGAGTGAGTGAGTGTGTTGGGTTTTAACGTACTTTCAACAATATTTCAATTATTAAACGCGTGGATGACAAGCATCCAAAGAGAGAGGACAGATCAGGAAGAAAGGGATATAAAGGATGAAGAAAAAGACGGAAAGAAAGGCAAAATGAAAGATAGAAAGCAGGTTTTAGAAGGACTCAAATTTGGTCTGGCTTCTACCCGTCGACCTGTCCAGCTTGAGTGTCCCTACCAGGAGCATGTAAGTTCCAGCTGGCATACAATGTAGCTCTCGGGGTCTCTGAAGCACGCAAACCACCACACCACGATAAGGTATTGAGTCCAGTGGTGGTCATGACAGGGAGACCTTTCGGCAAATGTAATTTAGAATGATATAAAAGTGATGATACTAAAATTACAAAATAGTTTGTGGGAAATTATGAATAATATGAAAATAAGATTTTATGTTAAAAATGTTAAGTTACCTTTTTTATGAATGCAAACTAGACCTTCCACATTGCAGCATTGTCTTTAAACGATCAAGTAAAGCTGTGCAACATGTTGCTTTGGCACATTGACTTCGTGAGTGAAACTGACAACAAATAATGCAATGTGTACAGCCTTATAGATATTTTTATACAAGCATGGAATTCGGACACTGAATCATCATCAAAAGGTAGAAACTAGAAGATTATGAAAAATAGCACTGACATTGAATTTTACCTACAGCATCTCCCTGAAAAATATATTTTCAATCTGTTACATTTTAGATTGTCAAATCATCGTCTCCCTGTTGAAACCGGACGATGGTATAATATTGACTATGATAATAGAAAATGTACATTATGCACCTCTAATGTAATAGGAGACGAGTATCATTATATATTCAACTGTCAATACTTTGATAATATCAGAAAAAAACTCATTCCACAAAAGTTTATTACAAAGCCTTCTATGTATAAAATGAATACTATTTTCCAAACAAAGAATGTTTCTTATCTAATCAAACTGTCTATATTTTGTCACCACGTACTTTGTAAACTAAGGTAAACATATTAGTATTATATTACCCGTGTATAATGATATCATACCTGTTAATATATTGTTCACATTCATTACTATTCAAACTCCTGTAAACCTCATCATGCTACTTTGTAGCCTTGAGTGAATAAAGTTCTATCTATCTACAGAGACAGAACTTCCTAATTGTCAATTGTCCACTTCAATAACAATAATCTTTTTTCTTGTGTCACACGTTTTATATGTTCAGCAATAGTTACCATATCATCAATACATTTTTCCAGTCTCTAATGAAATGAATGAAAATGTTCAAATGCATAATTCAGTTCACGACTTAAAGCTGATATTGTTTTAGAATGAATATGAATACATCGACTAACATGTTTTTAAATGATTCGAAGACTAGATCTTGACAAGAATCAATGTTAAATTATTGGAGTGGGCGTTTGGAAAATTTATTCGTTAATTAAGCATTTAATGTTGATTTGTCAAACAGTTGCATGGGAAGTCACGTAACAAGTCACGATGAGAAAAGAATGAAAAAAATATAACGAGAAAATAATTAACTGTGTCACTTTAAATTAGCATCAAGTTGTGATCATTAATATCAGAAAAAATATGGAAAGTGTGTTTGAAAACAATTAGTTGCATCAGTTAACACTATAATAAGATTGATATTGATATCTGTGCACGAATTTATAGATTTAACAGGCAGATTTGCATCGGATCCATAATTGATATATTTCATTGTTATATTGGTAAAGCTTGTTGGCGACTATATATTCATATATATTTTTTTTATATACACACCATGACATGTTCTTTATCTTGCTGGCGTATGTATAGATAAGTATATATATTCATTATACAATCACCATGACATGTTCTATATTTTGTATTTTGGAGCGGTATTAACATAAGCTTCTAGCTTGTTTACCAATCCAGTTCTTTTCTGAAATAAATATGTTTAAACCATAATAAGATTTGAAACATGATCAACACTTTGAGATAGAGAGTGACAATGACAATTGTTATATGTGTCAGATGGAAGGTTTAATGGGCAAAATTCCAATCTGCTATATAACAAGTATTTAAAAGATATCACACAACAATTTAAGAGATTTAATAAAATGTAGGGTACGCTTAATACATAATATCTAAATGCAAAGGGTTACAAAATATATGTACACAAAGATAAACTGGCAGACTAAGAAAGTAAATAGGGCTTAACAATCAATATGAAAATATAGTCACCGACATGGTGTATATAAAGTCTTTCCAGCGACTAACTCACAATACTGAGGTTACCCACTACACGATACAAGCTTATACTTTTACACTAGTACCCAAGCCCCTCAGAGTTAAACAAAGAAAATTAAAGGCAGAAGCTACTCGATCAATTAAAAGAACAATGCCCACTGAAGCTAATCTATTACTTGTCACTCTCTTAGGGAATAAGGTTAAAATATATATTTGAATGTACATGAAATACACATACACATAACACAATTTTAACGGATGTTTTAACACTGATAGCACTTTACGTATTTGGAGTACAATGAAGGGATTAACAGCTGCAAATAAAGATGATTATAAAGATTCATAGGAACTAGATTTACATCTAATTGTGAGTATGTACCAATGCATGAACTCTTACGAATTTAATCATTACAACAAGCAAGCTGACTACAGTAACATGCAGAATTATGTGATGTTGAGCATAGTTTGCAAGAGTACATTGATAACATGTTATTGTTATTGTATTAACAACATCTAAATTGACAATATGTGAGTTGATTAACCACATGAACTGCACATGGATTAACAACGTGAAATTGACAAGAGACTGACGTCATCAATATATAAGAAAATTTACAACATTGTGTTCAAAGATAAGATATTAATTGATAATACAGCGTTGCAAAAAGATCGACAACATCAAAATACAAGAACAATTTATAACATTAAGTTTAAAGATAATGATATACAGCATTGCAAGTGGGTTGAAACTATGTAATTACTATTGGATTTGAAATATGCTGTTACGAGTGGATGTATACTATCTAAACCATTGACTTATTCTGTTTCAGCAGTTTTGAACCTTTGTGACCTTGTTTTCTTGAATTCTTGTGACGAAAAGGCTTAGTCTTCAAATGATGGCTTAACTTAATTGTTGTGTCAGGATGAAGGACTTAGAGATAATTACCTGGCAACACTCTAATTGTTTGACTACATTGGTTATCTGTCCCAATCGCTGACAGATGTTGTAATCTTTGACATAAAATAGAGACCTTCGACTTTAAAGATTTATGTGCTGAATATTAGATAGGTTACAGATTTATATTGATGCAGTTGTCAGCTTGAACATAGTTGGCAAGGAATTTATTTTTCGAAATGATGAATTTTGAATGTATGTGCTGAAATTAAGATATATATCTTTTGTAGTTCACAATACCCAGTGCTGTTATCTAATTAATGTTGAACCAAAGTCAACCTAGAGAAGAAAGGTACCTTGACACGATCACGCTGAGATCCTAGTGAAGAACTGCACTTTAATACGACACAAGCAGGATTTTGTTTAAAATAAAACTACAAAAGACAGATTGTGATTGTGAGAAATGTAAATATTACATCAAAGCAAACATTAACTGCAATTGGACTCTGCAAGTACTCTGTGAGTATCCATGTTCAAGGACTTTCTTTCTAATTTGAGTTGAGACACGCTGTAATGTACTTGTAATTTGATTCAGAAACTCTTTTTATCTACATGTAACTTTGTAAGTCATGCTTAAGAAAACAGGCATTAACTTCCCGGCTTTACACATCTTTAAACAAATCTAGAGTTGGAAACGTACATTAGTATGTAGTTAACACACCTGTTTTGGTCACGAATCAATTGATAACCAACTTCCAACTTAAAATACATTTAAAAATATAGAAAACCTCAAGAATGTACTTCACGAATGTTGTAAGATATCAAAATAGCTTATGGTTCTCAAAAACGTGGTTAAGAATCTTACAATAAACCAAACTCATTCAAAATTACTTCTTACTGAAAGTCATGATGTGTATAGTCAAGTTAAACTACTATGCGAACATCAAATCTGCATGAAATGTGATTTGTTCCAATGTCTTTTTCACCCTATCCATCGTATCAGTGTGAAAAATAGATAACAGACGTTATTCAGACCAATTAGTGTGGACTGGCTATAGGGTTTGTGAACCGACATTTCAATGTGTATAAATTTACAGAAAGATAAAGCCTTTAAATTCATGTTAAGCAATAGTGAAAAAAACAATTTTTTTATAGATTTTTTAACTTACAGATAATGTTCATTTATTTGTGTTTTTTGCAAACCCTTTCATTTGTATCCTTGTAAAAATATTGTGGTAGGAATATACTTGAAAACAATGGGTGGAAATATTTGTAGATAAAATATGAAGTTATTGCCAAATTTATTATTCGTATATTTGTTGACATTATGACAATATATCTGTCATGAAAATTAAAATAACACCAACTTATTTAAGTTTAATATAGAAAAGAAGGGACCGTGTACTTATTTTGAGTTACAAAACAGAAAAATGTTCTACAAACAATAAAATATGAGTGAATGGTCCCGAGATGTCATACCAATATCTGTTCACAACAACATTACACATTATAATCACATACATGGCCACAAAGAAAATGTTTCTTTTGATTACAAAGAGCTGATTAGTTATCTGAAGTACTTTTGATAGCAACTTGGGCCTAGATTTTCGAAGCTATCTTAGTGCTAAAATTGTCGTAAGTGCCATACATTAACATTGGCTTACGACTATCTTAGCACTAAGAGAGCTTCGAAAATCTAGGCCCTTGCCTTTAATCTAAGAATGGCCAGACGCAAGCCTTTTAGCAATTGGATGTCATGTAGAGGAAAAACTCACTCAAATAATGAAAAATGCATTGAAGTAGATATAGATCTGACGCTACTAATCAATTGCCCAAGAAGTACATCCCAAACACGCTTAATTGATCACAAGTAAAGTTCAAAGAATTCTGTTAGATTAAGCCTCGGGGGTATTGTGTCTGTTTTAGGAAATGTATCAGCGAGATATATCATTAACACTTAGACCTGTTATCTTACACATGTATCAAAGCGAAACTACTCCTTCAGAAGAAAGTTGCCCAGGTTCTCTCTGATGTTGGGATTAAGGTCAACACGCAAGGTTTGAAATATGTCACAAACGTCAGAAAATTGGTGGTACTGATAGACATGCTGTCAACGAGGAGTATGGAAAATTGTAAAAAAAAATTCCCATTTTGACTCTTAGGTATTCACAGCAGGCTTATAGGTATGTCCGGTCATTCTTTGAGTGACGCTGGTTTTATTGATATGTCCCTGAATGAAGGACATTGGTCACATCAAAATCCCTGAATGAAGGACATTATTCACATCAAAACTGGACATTATATTATTACTCACGCTGGCAGGTGAAATTAACTTAGCTCAATGCCTAAGTCAAGACCCATTAATCAATGGGCATTTGGACACAAACTATCACAGCTATGCCTTAATTGGTTCCAAATATCAAGGAAGTTGTCCTTAAATATCATTTCATTTAAATGTAAGTGTCGTATTGTAACTCTTAGCCACTGAATTAACGGTATCCAAACCATTTTCTAAGTGTCAAATTACTATAAAACTGAAGATAATGAATGTGAACTGACCAATGCTATTGACAAAATTCATTGACCGTTTTTGGCACCATAACATATCCCCTTATACTTCGGACCAGCTGTTAAAAATTTCAGGAAGTGAGGGTCCCAAAGAGAACTGACTTGAGGTTCTACCAATTTAACAATCATTGTCATTAGATTGATTCACAATATTTTACATAGTTGATCTGCTTAATTCATATAATGTTACCTTATTCAGGAATAATAATAACATTTTTGTAGAGACTTATCTTTGTGACTCAAAGGCTTTTGCTTAGGAAATGCATCCTCAAAACGGACAAACCCTTATAAATTTGGTATTTTATCAAGCAACAAATTCCGATGGTTAAAAATCTTGTAATTTTTTATCAAATGAGCATTTGATAAAAAATTACAAGATTTTTAACCATCGGAATTTGTTGCTTGATAAAATACCAAATTTATAAGGGTTTGTCCGTTTTGAGGATGCATTTCCTAAGCAAAAGCCTTTAAGTCACAAAGATAAGTCTCTACAAAAATGTTATTATTATTCCTGAATAAGGTAACATTATATGAATTAAGCAGATCAACTATGTAAAATATTGTGAATCAATCTAATGACAATGATTGTTAAATTGGTAGAACCTCAAGTCAGTTCTCTTTGGGACCCTCACTTCTTAAATGAAAATGAACTCAAAATCAGCCGTAAAGCTTAGTTTGAATAGGCAAGTAGACAGAATTAATCGTTGCTGGCCATTCTGGTCAATTGTACCAATCAATTCACAGAATGCAGATATATTAGCTTCGTCTTGAATAACTATCATGGTTGTAATGGCCACAGGGTGTTTCTAAAACTATCACTTCACTGCACACACAAATTCTGCTGTTACATCTGCCAGAAAGGATCTAAACGTATATAAAATGCTTCTGAATCATGTAATCATTTTGTAGCATTCCTAGGTTGCTGAATACAGTATTTGTAAGATATAAAGGCATTTATTAATATTTTAACACAGAGGTATTTTATATCTAACAAATACTGTATTCAACAATCTAGTGTTAAATCTTTTGTTAAAATATAAATAAATACCTTTATATCTTACACATTACTATTTTGCATTTTCTAGAATATGAAATCTCTGTCGAAAAAGCCTTGAATGCTATACTTATGCCGACATTTTCTTTGTTCAAAAAATGAACACATTATATTTGAGGACGTGACTGTCGTGATAGTGTCTTATTTTA
This sequence comes from Phorcus lineatus, assembly GCA_921293015.1. Lineage (NCBI taxonomy): Eukaryota > Metazoa > Mollusca > Gastropoda > Trochida > Trochidae > Phorcus > Phorcus lineatus. The sequence continues at coordinate 12,116,068 of OV121095.1, read as the reverse complement.
CTGTGTTTGAGCATTGATGACATGCGTAAAGGATTTTTCACCTCCGACGCAGGAAGAATCATAAGGCTATTGATGATGCTTGTATTGCTAGCAGATCGTATGACAAATGTCAGAAGTCGTGAAGCTGAGATGAGACTAAAAATATTCTTGACACTTGAGAATGAAGCTAAACGTGTAATTTGAATGCAAAAGGGGGGTTGAACCCACAATTTCATGCCTATGTTTTCCTGATAACACAAAATTCTTCCATCTATCGTGATATATATATAAATGTCCTTGTTTACAACGAATAACGGAAGTATTATTGATAAATGGCTTTTTAAATAAAATATGCATTAACAAAACAATAAATCCATAAATCTAATTGTGTACTCTTAGATATTGTTCTCAAAGATAGAAATAAACAATTTGCTTACATAAAGCATACAAACAATGACCAAATCTGTCAAAATTACAACTGAAATCTTCCTCAGGTTACATATATGGTTTAAGGATGAATTCTAAGACAAGTGACGAAGTTCCAAAGCATTATTGTGTGTTGATGACAAAAACACAATAGTAAATAATGCAGCCAGATACAGTTGTATTACAAGGCCTGCAGTCCCTGTCAGACACACGCCAACATACACATGATCAGAATATTTTCATGGTCTGATTTCTAGATTATTTCTATCACCTACTTGTTATAAGAACTCTGTGGGTAGTTTACCTAATGCATCATTCTCATCTCTACTGGTTTACTTGGATTGCCTATGTCGTAGGTAGTTATAATCACCTTTTTTGTAAAGTACATGAATACCTTTTGAATTAGCTAACCGACCAAATTGAAGGAAACTATAAACAATATAGCTAAATATATGCAAATTTATCTTTAGTTTTTTAGTTACTTAATGGGGGTCAATGTTGTTCAAGGATCAATATGCTGAAACAGGTTTATATATATTACCTATATATTATGTATATCATATATATTCAAGGAGACGGTAAACTTCAAAAGTGTCCCTGGTTTAAAACTTTTGAGATAGAGGAAAACCCATCGGAGAATGAATTTTCACCATTTATTGACTAACCCATCAGCACAGTATGAAATGCTTAACATTTATTGAAAGGGTATTGTTAAAATGGATAAAAATTTATTAATGAGATATCATATCAACTTATATTATTATTTCGAAAACAGCCAAATAAACAAAGATTAAAAACACCATTGTCACAAGGTCAATATTATGACATAAAACGTATTAGTTTCCTCAGCAATGTTTGACTTAAAATGCTTATAAATCGAAATAATCTACAATCTTAAAATAAAACACAAGAACAAGGAAGTTTCTTTAGAAGAATTAAAATATGACAAGAAAGAAAGTCAAAGCATACTAGATGTTCTAGAAAGAAATGTTCCTTCTAAATAACATCTCTATCATCTCCCGGTAAGACCTCTACACATTATTTTATTACTTTACGACTTTTGTTTAAATGGTAATTTTATATTTTTGTTTGTGCAAACATAAATGTTTCTTTTATAACTTCTTGTTGATTGCTAAACACCTACCTTTGCTATTATTCACAATTCCCCATTAAGTTTAATCAAGACATACGTAATTCTACACAAGCATCTGGGCATGCGCAGAAGATAATTTCTGTGCGCATTCGCATTTGTTTTACTTTCCCACACTCCTTACAACTTCCTTCTTCTCCAAGCCCTCGTATCAGTAACAACAACTTATGATAAAAATTTCTAAACGGCATTCTTAGTTACACTAGTGACTGCTATGATATGGATATCCTACCCCATTGTTGATTGGAAGCTGTCAACAGTCTAAATCATGGCCACTAGACGATCTTCAAGACGAGGCAGACCATCTGTCAAAAGTTTTCCTTCAAGTTCGACATCGACTGCTACCCGCCATTTTTTGACGAAGTACATGTGCCAACAAGACAGCCACGAACAAAATCTCCCTACATCACCACACCTGCTCTCCGTCAGGAATTAAAGAATATCGGCGTCAATGTACCGAATTCTTGGGGGAGAAAAGTAGTACTTCAACTGTACAATGAGAACTTTGAGAAAATCAGCCAGCGTAGCGAAGTGGCTGTTCCAATGGCCGCCCCACAAAGTTTTAACACAAGTCATTCCTTGGCTGTTCCATCTGTCGAACTTCCCCTATCACAGAGTGGTACTTCCGGACAGGCGACAGAAGACCGTTCAGAACTTCAGACAGCCCCTTCAACTGACATGCTTGGTGTGATGAGGGAGATGAGAGATCTGATGTATTCCCTTTCACATCAGTTGAATGGAAATAATGGTGGGTTGATAAGCACTGTTTCATCTTCTCCTCAAGTGCAATTTGTTCATTCAGATTCAATCCCCTATGTAAATTGTGTTGATGAAAACACAAGGAGAAAGATTCATCAGGGAAAGTACGTGAACCTGGTAGCCCTGCTTTTGCCCACTCAAGAAACTGGGGATTATAGAGTGACAGAGGAGACAGGAGGTTGTAGAAATGTGAAAACAGATCCTAGACTTACCAGGAATCTCAATTTTCCAGAATTCACAAGGGCATTTAACACCTATCGAGACATTTACACCGAGGCTTGGCCAAACCGCAGACTGCAACTAGACCAACATGAACACACAGTTGGCGAACTTCACAATTTGTATGGTGGTTTTGTCCACTATAAGTACCACAAACGGTTTGCAATGCGTGTTGCAGCGCTAGCTGAGAGAGGGATACACCCCGACTGGGGCATCCCCGACACACGGATCTATTCAACCTGTACCTCGGGTCTACGATGCAGATCATGTGATCACTGTGCTAGTATCAGCCATGATACAGCAACCTGCCCATCTGCATTAGGAGGTGACATGACCCGGCATTTAGCAGTGAGGAAACCGTAATCCTTTACTCCAACAAACACCGATTCCCATGGACGTCAGAGGACACGACACCAAGGACAGGAGGTCTGCAACAACTTCAACCATGATGGGTGTCTCCGACCACGCTGCCACTTCCTCCATGTATGTGGATCTTGCTTCAACAAAGGCCACAGTAAGTTGGACTGCAGAAAATATAAACTTAACATGGACAAAACACAGTCTCACCAAAGAAAATGACTGGAGTTGACACCCCTCAATGTAAACCAGTTTCGAGAGGAACTATCTCTGCATCCAGACACCAACTTCGTAGACTATGTCATCGACGGTCTGGAAAGTGGTTTCCATCCCCTTGTGACATCTGTGCAGGACAAAAACTGGGAGTGTCAAAACAATCTAAGTGCACGTAAGGACCCTGATTCTGTGACTACTCTGGTACAACAAGAACTGTATAGGGGTTATATTGAAGGGCCGTTCTCTCACTCGCCGTATGAAGTGTCCTCTTGGACTAGCAGAAGCGAAATATAGTCATAAGAAGAGACTAATCCTAGATTTGTCAGCACCTCACGATCATTGTGAAATTCCTAGCATCAATGACAAGATTGATAAAGACATGTGTTCGTTAACATATGTGACAGTTGACGATGCAATACATGAACTGAACAATAAAGGGAAAGGTACTCAAATGTGTAAGGTTGACATCAAGGACGCATATAAGCAAGTGCCAATTCATTTTTTTTAAAAGGGCAGAGCAATATTATTTCTTTAAACGTCTTGCCTTCGGATGCCGGTCAAGCCCTCGTATCTTTGATTATATTTCCCAAGCAGTAGAGTGTATATTGGTAAATAACTACAAGGTGAACTTCATGCTGCATCTTCTCGATGATTTTATAACTATTGACAGTCCAACATATCCAGCTCACATCACTATGAACACTCTCCGAGAAGTTTTCAATAAGTTGCAGATTCCCTTATCGGAAAGTAAGACACTCGGCCCCGCTTGTGAGATGGAATACTTGGGTATTGTGTCAGATTCAGTGACTATGACTGCCAGGCTACCTCTCGACAAACTCTGCAGGATTTCTTACTTGATACAAGAATTCAGTCACAAGAAAAAGTGTACCAAACAACAACTCCTATCCCTGATTGGACATTTGTGCTATGCCTGCAAAGTTGTGGTGCCTGGGAGATCATTCGTATCATATCTCATCGATCTCTCCAAGTCTGTGAAAGAACTACATCACAGAGTGACTATCTCAGCCAAGTGTCGTGCAGATCTGAATATGTGGCACACGTTTCTTCAAAATTGGAATGGGGTGTCATTATTCCATGAACCCTCGTCTACACCAGCTGAAGACATGAAACTGTATACAGATGCCTCTATAAGTGGATTCGGAGGATATTTCAACGGTTCCTGGTTCTCTTCACCTTGGCTAGATGACATGCAAAACATTAGTAGAAGTGACAGTCGATCAATGGCGCTGCTTGAACTGTATCCTATAGTTGTAGCAGCAGCCCTATGGGGCAAAAAGTGGTCTACAAAAAAGATTGTTTTCTATTGTGACAATGCATCTACAGTTCACATTATAATAAAGGGTAGATCGAAAAGCAAGGACATTATGCCATATATGTGTAAATTGACTTCCTTAGCCGCCCTGAACAATTTCATAGTTCATGCCAAACATGTGCCTGGCGTCTGTAATGAAATTGCTGACTCTCTATCTCGATTACAGATCACAAGGTTCCGGACCCTAGCCCCCAAGCAGATCTGCAAGCGACACCATGCCCACCTCCGTCTCAGATGACATGGGCCTGGCAGGACACCTGAACACCTTATGGGAGGCAGCGATCGGACCAAGGACCAGATCCACATATTCAACAGGTTTCCAGTCCTATGTGTCATTCCTTTTGCGATACAGCCTGTATTCAACTCTCTCACCGCCACTGGGACATCTTCCACCACTGCAGACTCTTCTCCATGGATTTAAGAAGCTACAGAAGCCTAGTGTATCTAAACGCTTGCCCATTACTTTCCATGTGCTAGAGACAATTGTGTTCAAACTTAGAGCAGGAGTGCTCGGACCCTTGAATGACATGGTAATGGAGGTCAGGTGTACTACAGCCTTCTTTGGATTTCTCAGGTGTGCTGGATTTACTTGTGCAGGTGAATTTGATGCTTCTACAAATGTAACCTTATCTGATGTGACGATAGACCATATCCATGGAAAGTGTACCCTGCTGTTAAAAGTCTCAAAAACTGACATTTTCAGACAAGGTGTAACTATATCCCTGTTCGCTAACCACACTGCCATCTGTCCTTTTGATAACCTTAACCGTCTGAAGCAAGCCAGACTATCTAGTGGTGCCTTGGATACTGATCCTCTCTTTGTAGATTGTGCTGGACACATTATTACACGAACCTTGTTCTTACAGTGGCTTGCTTTAACACTAAGGCATGCAGGACTCGATGGGTAGAAATATTCTGGACATTCATTTCGTATAGGGGCAGCAACCTCTGCTGCATTTGTACGAATGGAAGATCACCTAATAAAGACACTGGGCAGATGGCAGTCAGATTGTTTCACTCGTTATGTGCGTACACCAGAGACTGTTATCAGAGATGCACAGTTCTCACTGGTGCAGCATCTACCAAATAACCAGGTTTAGAAATACTTGGTACCTTTATTCAATTGCCTTACATGTCTTACCATATCCATTTAATAACAACTTGGGGGCTCTCATGTATTCAAGTTTAAATCCATTCGCTTTGGGCAATTACCCACTTAACTGTGGTTCCTTATCCCCCAAGTGTAAACCAGAGTTCAGGTTCAATCGGGTCCGCACATCCACTTCTCGAAATCCAAGAGTCCGCAGACTCTAAAATTGTCCGAGCCGCCACAGCGGCCCCAGGACACGAACCTAGCTCTCAGTTATGCCCTTCTTAACACCAGTCAGCTCCCAAGTTGTGCAAAAAAATATGTGTATTAAACATTATTGCTTAAATTTCTGTTCTTTGTTATGTTTGCACAAACTGACGAAAATAAAGTTTTCTATTGCCTTTGAACTAGTTTCTGCATTGGAGACTCCTGTCTAGATCAAACCCATATGTAATAAATCATGTGATAATGATATGTGTAAAATTTCTACAATAACCTATCATAAGCGTTTGACATTTACTTCATTTACGACAAGAGTTCTTTGCAATGATTCAACTTGACATTCAAATCTCTAAAACAAAATCTTATTATTGACAGAAGGACATTTATAGATCCAGATGAAGACATGTTCGCAAAGTTTTTAAAAAAATCTTGTTTGCAAAAACACACTAAATCAACAGATCTATCTAAACTAAACTATTTATCGGAAAAAAACCCATCCTATCTCAACAACACATATCTTAAAAACACATAGATCTAAATCTCACTTTAATGCAAACGCAAAATGTAAAAAATGTAACAGATGTAACATGTAAACATGTAACTGATGTAACATGTAAACATGTAACTGATGTAACATGTATCATGATAGATTATCTGCTAAACAAGATCATATTTATATGATGAAATGTTAAGCCAATACGATATATATGCAGCTTTGCATTGAATTTTACTTTGATCCCCCTTCGTTTGTAATTTCATCTTGTATGATAAGTTCTATCTTCTAATGTAACCAAGAAGGGCTTTGACAGGCGATTTAATTTATATGTGTTACCTTCCCTTGACAATACATGTATCTTTGGCACTTGACTGTAGTGCTCTTCGGGACTACTTTCCTATTCCTTGTCGCCTGCCTGTGATTGATATTACATGAAATATTGGAAATTCACAAATTGTTATATTCATTCAAGAATAATGGGCTTAATTGATATTGGAGAAATTATGGGTAACGTGTTTGGCTTTGACGAAAATAATAAACTATATAAACCAATTAGATAAATGAAACATAGTGTCTTCATGCATTATAATATACACCCTAAAAGAATATCGAAAGCAAATTGTTTGGTAACAACAGTATTCAGTAGAATATTCTTTATTGAGTACTTATAATTGGGAATGTGGGATGATTAATAAATCACAAATAACACAATCACAAATAGAAGGGAACAAAGTTGATTTAGCAAGAGGTTTATTGAGAAAGAAGTCATTCTATCTAGATTTATTTGCTTTAAAGCTTATATAGCAACCCCAGCATAACAATTAAGAAATTTTTCCCTGATAATGATTTTTTTGCTCAGCGACAGCAAGTCTCATTGACTTTGCAAATTCTATTGGTAAAGAAATAAATTTCATTATTTTTGTTTCATGAATAAAAGATAAAGCAATGCTTATGCAAAAAATATTGGTATGCAGACACAAAAGATTATAATCGAAGTTTGACAATCTTTCAGGCGCCGTCAAAATATTCACTTTCAATCGATAATCCAGAAGTATTTGTTTTTCAAGGATAATGATCTAAAGTTTCTTTGACTTCAAATATTTAAAACTCTCATATTGGTTAAAGAATTATTCTTATTCTATTATTATATAACTTGTTGACTAGGAAATTCATTGAATGAATAAAGCAAAAAATAAAAATATATAAAAGGTCCAAACCTTGACTGAGATCAAGGAAGTAAGAATATTTTGTCACTTTGAATGTTGTTAAATATAAGGGTAATTGCAACATGACTTCGTTCTATCCTCGATTCTGATTGGTCGGTTCGAAAAAATTACCCTATGTTGAATGACAATAAATACCCGCAAATTAGCAAAGGCGAATCACCGCAAATTTATACAACATGTTCACTAGTGCCGGCCCGACTTCTTTCCGAAGTTTTGATTTTCCAGGTTCTTAGAAAATTCGTGTCGTACTCCGATTTGAGAGTTGTCTTTGTCCTTTTTTATATTGTGTCTACCGGTAGATATCACAAATACACTTTAATTTGATTTATTTTTAAAGAACGAAAATATTTTCAACTTGCTTACCTAGTCCAAGTTTGCCGCAAAGTTTCATGCGGCCGCCTTCTTTCGAATGCCGTTCCCATGGTATAACGCCACAAAGGCAAACCATTTTGACGTCATAATGTTTGCGTCGCTGTCACAATGGTATTGGGCTAGTTCAAGACTTTTGAACTCGGGGTATTACGATATCTTTCTACGAGCTTTATAATTGTTGATTTTAAACTAAATTTGCGGGTGTTGAATAACAATGAATCCCGGAAATTTTACAAACGCAACTATTTATCTTCTAAATATATGCTTGATCACAAATACAGTATTCCATTTTCTTAAATATTAATCTTTAAAAAATTTAATTATAATTTCTTCATATTTTGTACATTTGCTCATTATTTTTCTGTTAACCAGAAAAGCCGGAAATAGAGTTTTACTCATTGTAATACAGACATAAATACTAGAAATCTGTTATAATGTATAGAACATATACATGTACCAACTAAGGTATGAATTATTGAAAACAAATTTACACTGTTATTTGATGTCAAATATATCTTTAACTGTATATGGTCCAGGAGCTTTGGCTGCAGTAAATGTTTGTATTTGGCATCCAAAATGGATTCGTCTTATTTCTGCATGAACGATGTTTTATTCCTGGGGATGAGATAAGGTTGCAGAGTCGTAGTACGACGATAGAAATCTGATGCTACACTTCACTGTGAATCATCATCTTAAGAATAATAAAACCCTTTCAGACGCCCTGAAAGTTTATTTATAATAGTATTATTAAATATTTAAAATTATTAGAAATATATCCATTAGCAATTTTAATGAGTAACTGAAAGTACTAGATGCTTAAGTTACATAATCTTATCAGGTGTTATATGGAATAAAAAGATCTGTACTACTATAAGTGTGTTACTATAAAATTCTAAACATCACACCATAAAATTTAACAAATTATAAACATGTTATCAATATTGACTAGATCAATTAAGAGTGTAGATCAGAAGGATATTTTTAATTTTTCTTATGGACGTCTTTATTTCTGCCCTCTTCAGCATGTAGATGATCAACATTGTTTGGGTACAGTTCTCCGTAACTTCTCACTATCATGTTCAATTTCACATTCAAGTATCGTCAATAATTTTTTCTCCCCTCATGCAAAGAGCTAGAATATTGGTCGGCAAGGAGAACAATTATGATAGGAAAAACTCTTCACTAAGATACATTGCATTCTCAATAAAACACAAAAGTGACCCTTTTTGCAACCCTTTCTAACGTGGAGGCAAATTTGGAATTAGTTTATTTTTCAATGAGATTTAATAAATAGAACCACTGCTCAATGTTTTACAAAGAAGTAATACGCAGGGAATAGAAGAAATGGTCGTAAGAAATACATGATACCGAAATCGCCATATTTTGCCTTCATTCAGAATGACGATTTAGGAAAAATGTTGGCAATAACATCAATGTGAAAGCAACTTTTTTTTATTTTTAATCTAATGGACTGAATTTATGGAATTAGAAGTAAGGTTGGATTAAACTTCTCACGCCTTAGGGAAAAGCACTTTTGAACAGAAAAAGTATTGAACTCTTGTCAACTGCGATGTTTAGTGCTGAAACCTAGATGAAAAACATAAATGTTACTGCAATTTCTTTACAGCAGTTTACCTAATGTAAAAGGGCTACCATCAGCAAGTTTTGTCGAGTTGATTTTCGAACCTGAAACTTTAAAAAGAAGTAACACGATAAACAATGTAATATTTTGCATCAACGTTTCAAACAATATCAAGACAACTTTGTATTATACAAGCTCTAATAAAATCGACTGAATATCAAGATAATTTGAGTGACAATACTAGAGATTCGTAACCAACTGACAGGAATTCCACATCGTTAATACAGAATATAATCCAGGTTTTTCATTGGCTTAATAAAAGCTATCCTGGAATATAAAATAAAGGTATTTGTTCACCCAAGCACTATTGAAAGAAGATTTAATGATGTCAAATGCAATTGTGACTTCCTATGTTATAAGTATAATCGAGTAAGTGTGATTTATTATATCCAAAAAACATATTATCCAAAAATAATGATGACACCCATAATGATGTTATGTTATTTCATTAGAATAGGTGTTCAAATTGAACCATAATTCAATCAAAAACGAAAACACACAGCTGATCGCTATCCGAATACACGAACTTTTACGCATACGAAATAACTAATATAAGTTCATTTTACAATAAAACACAAATCGGACATCGTTATAAGAAAAAATCAGGCTGCAAAATCTAAAATCATTGTTGTCAAAAACATGAACTAGACAACATTATCTAGTTGGGGAACACCTCAAACAATAGTCGTCAACGTTCTAGACAATCGACAATACACATGAATTGTTACATCTGAGTCATTAACCTATGTTACAGTACTGACGCATAGAGAACAAGGTCTATGAATTTACCACTTCTTTATTGCAGGATTGCGACGTTTCGGTGTCTATACTAACACCAATACATGCTTAGACCAAGGGTCCATTAAACTGTTTGAAATGCCAAAACGCAATGTCATTTTTTTTGGTCAGCATTTTGAGCACAAAAGTCACTACCATTTCGTCACATTAGATTTTAACAAAGCAATCATATAGAGAAATAACATATGTAAGTATATAGGGGGTTCAACATAAGGTAATTTGGCAGAAAGAAATGGTTGTAGTCAGTATGTGAAAACCGTCTGTGGAACCACCATGCCGTCATGCAATGGCTTCTACTCAATCACAATCGCTTTGCTGTTGTCTGACTATTTGGTAATTTCAGTTAAAAGCAGTATAATCATGGTACTATGTGCCCAAAAATGCATATTGTGCATAAAGAACATAACCATCTCATATCCAAATATTTTCCATTTTGGCGATGCGACTAATTTTCTTTACCCCTTGGCTTCAGCTTGATTTGGTGATTTTAAGGGGAATATCAAACTCTTTTTGTTTAAAAGTGTCATATCCTTTTTACACAGGGATTATCGCCAATTCATAGTGAACCTATTTTTAACTTCAAAATTGTTATTTTCATTCTTCTCATGCTGACAAACATATATGGTAGAATCAACTAACCATATATTGAAATATCCAGCTATCAATTTCACTTTTAGGTGTTTATACTTTATTTTCAAAGAATACATTATTGATGTAACTAATTCATTCAAAATTCAGGTATAATAATATTCAATTATTTTTGTTGGTTTATTTCAATACGGCTTATTCTATAGAAAGTCTAATGGTCTCATTTTCATCCTTTCTTGGGTTTCAAAAATCATGACTTATCTTAAAATAGACATAATATTTCATGACAGTTTGAAAGATTTCCAAAAGAAAATAATACATCATATATGTTGTTGCCATAAAAAGGAAATTTATTGATTCGAAGCAGAATCTTAAGGAGATCATATTCTGGAAACTCTGTGAATTGCTTTCATCCATCCAACAGAATTGATAGATATACACAAACTATTAAGATTGGTAGAACAGAGTGGGTGAGTTGATAGAGGGATTAAAGACATTGTTGCAGTAGATAATGTTATCCCATGAAAGTAAAACACAGGTAGCCTATTGCAATTCAGTCTTTTATAATCACTACAAATAATTCTTAATTGACCGTCCCCAGTACATGTATGGCATTTAAAATGTGTGTACTGAAGAAATAAAGACGCTCTTGGCCCTTCTACATCTATAATGATGACCCAAGACGAAGATAATAATAGAATCTCTACCTACATCCTGCAATCTCACAATGGATTTGTTCAGGGAGGCCAGACTGGTCAGTAACGTTTATTTATGTCTATTGATTTATTCCAATCAAGCGGAGTTAGATCCTATGACTATCTATAATGACAGATATGATGAATCTTTGAAGAATTCAATTTACCATTTATATGATTTTCATATTTTGAGTGTTAATGATTTATGGGATAGGTATAAGGATCATATGCTATGTTATATAGCAAGGGACCCAAAGTTTTTAATTCGAAAATGTATCAATATGTTTGCAATTCTTCTTCATTCCTAACTGATCGACTTTATATTCTAACCACATTTTGGTATCTAATAACGGACCATTTTTAATATAGAAAAAATGTGAATGAATAACAAAAGTAACTCTTTATTTATGGAGCAAATGGTATCTATTGCCTTTCCAGTAGCACCTAGCGATCACAAACTATAATTGTTTATTACTCATTGGTTAAGATATAGCTTATAAACCATGCCATTGATACGAATGCAATTAGATATTTTGTAATAATATCTAGTGCTGACAATTGACATGACGTCATGAATGTTAATTTTGATGTCATAATGGTAGCAGCGCTAGTGCAATGGTGAAACTACCTGCAATGAGGTTAATATTTTTAACATCGGTTATGGCAACTTACGGTTATCACTCATGACAACTGTAAAACCCTGAAACTCACTTGCTCTTTGCCGCTTCGACAACATCTCCACAAGAAGTATGAATAAATTCCTGCAATTTGTAGCCTTCAGAAAATTACATGATAACGTTTAACTGAAAAGTTTTATATTTCAGTAAATCAGTGATCCTGTTTGTCAGAGTGGGTTAACGTCACGTTTAATAGATGGTTAACAAGATAGTCACGCTTGAGAAAGATTCCTACAATTATTCAACCCCAAAAATCAATCTGTAATTGTAGATCTTCATGATATAATTGTTGGTGTATAAACGCATACGACATTTTTTTTCACAATGAATCTATGTCACAGTAGAGTATGTTTCTATATGACGACGATTCTTTATTAATACTTTTGTTGAGTAAATCCAACTATCAACAGCTGATTAGAAATATTCTTCTTGGCTTAAAAAATACTTTTTTCCCCAAGGAAACTGGAAAATTGAGTTTAATCACATTAATATTGTGTTTAATCCGTCGCACAAGAATATCTGTTACATGTAAATCAATATTGCATTGGAATTCATCCATATTTAACCAATTTGTCATATTAATCATTGAAATCAATAAAACATTTAAAGTTGATGGATTTAAAGTTAAATAGCAATAATATTTGTGCTTGTCGAAATCCTTTTTAATTATTACATACATGTGAAACCTGCTGTTGCACCTTGCCTACTGTAAAGTTTTAACTGAAAGAGGCCGTCTTTAAACAAATATTTTTATTATAAACATGGATGAAAGGTTTTACGAGATGACCTTATGATTTCAACCAATCAGTCCAAACTAAAAAAAAAATATGACATCTTTGAATCTACTCCATCGCAATAATAATCATTCATCGATATGTACAAAAGAAGGCAAAAACAAATTTAATCGCTAGTTACAAAAGAATTATTGCTCTTTAGTATTTCTGAAAACGAAAATGGAAAATGACTAAGTTTAACAGTCTGTATCTCAGTTGGTATGGGCATAAATATTATTATCCCAATTTGTCTGTTCTTTTGCCTGTCTTTTGAGGTAGTTAGTTAGTTCGTAAATTATAATGTTAAGAACAAAGTAAAAGTTTAAATTTTCAAACTTTGCTTGTCCGTTGTGACCGGAAAATCCTTTTATTCTTTTTTAAAAACCCCTGTCGTATCTAACTCTCATGCAAAAATCATGAAATTCGACGGTTAGGTTTTTTAGTTATCTGCCTTTGAAATCACTGATTTCTGAAAATTCACAACTTTGAAAGATCACAGTAGGAAAAGTATTAACGTTTTCGCTTTTCTGAAAGAGTCGGCATTATTTCAAATGCTTCAGCTACTTAATGTGTGAATCTAAGCTCATAGTATAGATATAACTTCAAGGCACACGAGGCCGGAAATTTCTAAAAAGTAAAAAAAACTTCTAAAACGATCTACTTCTTTGTTTGTATTTTTATTGCGCCGCTTTAAAAACAAGTTCCAAGTATCTAATTTCATTTAGAAAAGTAACAAATGTAAATTTTCAAAACTTTGGGTCGTTCTGTACATTAAAGTTTTCATCCGATTGGAAACAAAAGCTTAAGCTTACTGTCATTTCTCATCAATACAGTCTACCAGCACGGCAAGTTTGGCCGTAATAGCTTCAGCAGTTCTGGCTGAATCTTGTTAACAAGACCCGTGGAATGATTAGAATATACACGTCAATAGCAATAAGCACTATATTTAAGTATGTAAATCCAACCCAGAAGATTCTCTCCCTCTAAGCGGTTTGTCATCAAACCCAGTATGTTTTAGCTGCTCCTTTTTGAAATTATACCGAAATATTCTTTCCCGAAACATACTTAAAGCAAGATTTAAAAACGAAAAAGTAAAATTTAATAAATCCTTTAAAACGTCTCATCGTATACAAAATATTATTTCAAGCAATCTTTAATGTCATTATTCAAAATATCTATTCATCCTGGTGAATATCATATGTCAACAGTTGATTCTGAAACTTAAACAGAAGCAAGTTGAGAGGGGGAGATGTTATTCTAAAGGGGGGGGGGGATAATTCCGCCGTGGGCGATTTTATACCGATATAAAATCTCCGGGGGAGGGTTTCTACCGGTACATAATCGCCGGGGGGAGATTTTATACGGGGGCGAATTTATACCGGGACACCGGTATACTTGCAGGGAGAAAGCCCTCAACAGTATTTGTAGTAATGCATTGCGGCGAAACCAGCGATCATCGGCTGGAACTTGCAAACCATGTGTTGTACAGCGGTGAAATTCAGTACATGTACCCAAACCTTATTGCTTGTAGAACAGTTCTCTATTGAAGACAAAGTTGCGGAGGCACCTGCAGGTTTCGAACCACGGACCTCTTGATCCGAAGCCAAACGCGCTAACCACTGCGCTATCCCACCCCCTCCGTTCAACTTTCCATCGATTACAATCTATCGAATTTGACTGCTATCTTCATGTCAATTCTGCAAATTAACAGACAGGTTTAGGTTCTGTAAATACTCTTTAGTGCAAGGCTTGTAAGTGATTCGTGGAATGGTCACTTGTTTTCAATTGGAACATGAGGACGTGGAATGGTCAGATTGAGGTCAATCAAGATTTTATGTCTCCTGACATGCAAATTAGATTAATTTCCAACAGCGAGGTCAACCAAATCGTTTGGTTTGATATACAGGCGGTTCAGGTTTGCAGAAACTTTCTTATGATCGAGTTTCTGTTATTATTGAAATTCAACTTTCAAATACGTTTGATATTGTATGTAGATTCATTATATCCAAAGGGAACATTCTTCCAAAATATTTTCAAAGCAAAATATCTGCATAACTTTATGAAGGTAATTTCAAGTTTTGGAAGCGATTGAATTGTAGATCGATGTAAAGTAATTTTCATGACAAACATATTGTTTAACAAAAACTTAAAATAGAAATAGATGATAACAAGCATGAACACATCAAGCATCTTTTCAATTTCTTGTGTGCCTGTTTCTTGGACAATTCCTCTAATCAATGTGTACTCTTTTTATAAGGGAGGGATTGGTTTTCATTGGACCACGATTTTAGAACATAAATAAAACAAAATAAATGACGTTTTGTTGACTGTCACCTGTTTTTCTTAACCAATATATTCTAACAATACCTGTTACAAGAGCTTTTTCTAACCCAAAAACTGTTTGATGATACTTATTTTGTTTATGCAAAATATTCTTGAAAACCTGGAGCATCAGATGTCGGTCATCGTACGAAACCTAAATAGCCTTATAATATTCTCTTCTCGCCAATAGCTAAGCATTAAGTGGTTGCATCATCTATGTGTTTCGATGTAATTATGTGTATTCAGATAGGTTTTTTATTTTATCAATGTAGGATGTTATACAGTTTAAAATTTAATTCAAATACAATTTTTAACTTAGTACTCCTTTTTCTGGGTTAATTCGGCTTTCAATAACTACAATATCGTTTTTCAATATCTCAAGTGGAATGTATTATTGAATGTTGTAACCTCGTACAAAGGCATCAAATACACTAAAACTACCTGGAAAAATAAAGCACTAATAATGTTTGAGTGAGAATGCATGATTTTTAAGAAAAAAGTGATAGTCTTCATTATGAAATCTGTTCCGTTTTCTGATGACACAGATAATTAAGTTACATTACAAGAAGATTACTTGTGCCCGACCTATGGCATTAAATATATCTACATTAAAACTGTAGTCATTTGCTAATTTGATGGAATGTTTCGTTTAGTCAGAAATGGCCTTGACATTAACCTAATTATTTTCCGTTCTGAAAGAACTAATGAAATGAAGTTATTAGAGCTAAAACTTCAAACAAAACTATTTCTAGTGTATTGAACAAATAATAAATGGTAACTTAACGGTATTCAGCTGTTTTAACTTTTATTTTCCAATCTCGTCTAAAGCATTTATCGCTCATAACTTTAAAAAAAGCCTGTGTTGTTTTAGTGTTTATCCATGAAGGACAAGTAATGGTCTTGGAGTAGACTTGCTTATTGTTTTACATAATCGTTATGTGTATTGCCCATTAGCATCTCCAAAATACAATTAGAAGACAAAAAGCATGAATCTCAAGCAACAATTGCCTCATCATTATGCAAATGTTGTCTGATACCCTTATGGTATAATTGTCGTTAGAATTCCTTAGAATTGGATATTCAATAATCCTTAATTAGTATGCTTCATCTTTAGGTTTAGATACTTTGTGCTGGTTTATTGATTTAAGGTTTTTACATGACTACAGTTTTTGTCAACTGTGCAAAAAAATCCCTTCAACCTTGTTATTGATTTTTCTTTCTGAATACAACATACTCATCAGTGTCCGAATTGGTTCTCATAATAACTCATATAACTCAACATTATAACGGAAAAAGGGCAATAACTCCATAGATTTAATTGAAACTCTCATATCCAAACGTCATTAAACTATGAATACCCTTAAATAGCAAAATAATTTGCTTTTCCAATCTTTTCCTTTTCTGTCCCTTTAAAGATAGCTCAAACAGAGTCCACAAAACAGAACAAGGGCAATAATTCTGGAAAAACAAATGCGCACTTCTAATTTAAATCGAAAATATTCACTAGATGGAGGAAAAATATGAGACCATCCCTAATCTTTCGGACAAATAATATAACCACAATGTTTCAACTTAATTGTTACAATAAATGTTAATAAAATAGGGACATATAAAGGTATAAACCCCATGACATGATGTGAGTGAAGTATCTATGAATAAATTAACAATTAACACCCACACCTTACTTTTCCACTTGCTACTACTTTGGAGTATTTCCAGGACAAAATCTCCACATAGCTTCTCCTGAAAATCGATAAAGTTCTTTTTTAACATCAGCCATATATATAGCACTTTCTTATTGGCAATCAAAGAGGATGTATATGAAAAAAAAGAGCTTAGACAACTAAGTAGTATGACGGGGGGATGATTTGCAAGACAGCAGAGTCACTTTCATCTTCTTTCAGTCAGTGACCTCACATCCTGCTTGATCAGCGGATTCAATGATCAGCGTAATTGAATCCGCTGATCGAGCTCCTTCCATATACCATGTTCTCTTTCAAGACAAATCCCTCGTATGGCTGACGCGGCTTGATGTTCATGACTGTGCTCACCTGTTATTGTTTAATCCAATGAAATGTCGTTATCCAAGGAGTTTGAAGCTACTAGAAATTTCAATCCGGGTTGTGCCGCTGTTGCTTGAAGTGAGTCGTCTCATTGGTTGGTTAGATAGCTAGCCATACGAGACTTTTGGCCTAAAGGATATCAGGGTATTTGGAAGGAGCTGGATCAGCGGATTCAATTACGCTGATGCAGCAGGATGGCGACCTCACAGATATAACAGCATATTGTGTTTGGAGATAACCCCCTTGCTCGATTGTGAGGTTTTGAATATATTTTATATGTTATGAAAAACGCCAACGTAATTATTGAGTCGACTTAAGCAGTTGTCAAAATTCTTCATTTCCGTTATCATAATCTTGTCAAACAAAGAAATATTTCGTTGATTTATTAGTATATACGGTGAGAAAGTCTTTTCCGTGCATGTAAGAAAGGCAGTTTTGAGTATGATTTCTTTTTCATATTGGAGCAAATTCTACTTGGTATTAACGTTCTTGTTACTATGTGCATCATGTATGTCTACATACAAGAAGTAAATCATTTCTCATTTTACTTTTTTTAATCAATTGCTTGCAAATATCAATTTTACAAAAGAATTTGGATTTAGTATTTTTGTTTAATTATAGGTTCAACCCTATTTCCCCTTATGATTAAGCTTATTGAAACACGTGTGAACAAAGCTTATTTGCAGGTGAATATTTGTTGGCTTCTACATTTTATTGGTGAATTAGCACGAGGGAAGGAATCAAAACAAATATATTGTTGTTAAAAACTGTTTCTTAACCGGTTTAATTTGATTCAATTTCACTCAATGTTTAATATTGTTAATGGAGCAGTATAAAAAATTTAATGTCGGAATCTTCATAAAATCTGAAAATAGATTGATGCAGATGTTTTAATGCTTTTTAAAATAATTTTATAATCATATTCTGGAAAACATTATATATTGTCAGAAAAGATTGAATATGTTAAATGTAGCGATCAGTACCAAAGATCACATGATTTTGTGAAGTGATTAAAAATATCTGATGACAGGTTGTAGGAGATATGTAAGGCTTATCAGTGTCATGTTTAGAATATTTTAGTCAGTCTATCGGATTAAGAGAGCCATTTAAAAGCAATAAGGAATATTAAGAAATTATTCTCGCATAGAACCCAAAGCCGTGAACATAGCAAATTATATTGCTTTTGTGAAAAAACGGAGGCCAAATTGCTTGCTTAAATTTCTCATTGACTTGTCTGCCTGTCTTCTTTCACCATAACATTCTGGGTAAGTTCAATACATAACATTTTGTAGGAAAGCAGTTCATGCTGATGTCAAATAATTGTTTTCATTTTTTTTAGATATTGAAAATCAATAAAGTTGCTTATCTTAAATTGCAATGTATTCATTACTAGCTATATGTCATAGCTTTGTTAAAAAGCTTTTTTTTTAAATATAACAAATGTGTTTATCCTCGATCATAGCAATGTTACTATGACTCATTTGACTGTTTTCCCGAAGCCAATATTTACGTCAAGCCAATGAATCTACAGCTTGATACTGACTTAAAGATAGTCAATAGGCAATGAACAGAAAAAACACTAATTACCACTACTCGGATGTCAGAGCTATCAAGATTTGTTAAAGGAGTAGAGGAACAAAAGCACTTAAGTAAATCTGAATTAGAAAATATACTATATGCAATCACACAATAAGATACATTTATCTAGTTGAATAGTGCAGAAGGTTGATATCGAGCAACTAACCAAATTGGTAGGAAAGTTTCTTTAAGTGTAGTTAACGTTGCATTTGTTAATGCATTATTTTCGGGTATGAGATACCCTTTAGTTAATAGTCTTGGAGATATCCCATTAACAAGTTGTTACTCATATGTCTTCCCTATTTAGCTGGACCTATTCCAAACCAATTGACTTATATGAAAATAAACATGATTTATCAAATCCAATGCATTAACTTGTAGTGAATTTTTTGTATAAATTTTTAAAAGTGAAAAAGTGCTTCTTTCATAAAAATACTCGAACATTTTACAGTATAACGTAATCTTCACAGAGGTTTAATTCTTTCTCTGTATCAAGATTGTATTTTTTCCTTTCATTTTTTCCCCTCTTCAGTATCATGTAACAAGAATAGTCCTTATCCCAACTAAGTTTCATGACGTCTGACATTTGACATACACCATCTACTGTGATAAAATCATTATATACATCCTTCTGATACTCGCTGGTTTTGGTGTGACAAATCCTCGAAAATGTCAAAGCTTACCATATACAGAAGCTGACTGGCAGCGAAGTCCAAGCCCCATTTGGGAGTTTAAATAGATTTGTTGCATGTTATCGGAAGAACGTTGTCTCTGGTGATCTCTTGGTAGTCACCTTTTCTTTGGCTGGCAAAGTGCAGAGGAGTCGGTTTGAAAATAGATTTATTTTTAAAATCTCAAGATAGATCTTCACAAACCTTGCTTTATTGATAATCATCATTCATACATATGATAAATCAACGTGTATAAATTCCATCCTCGTCCTTGAGTTAAATACTTTTTTTTGTGAATGAAAAAAAATGTACTGTGGATGTAAATGTCAATTCCGTTGCAGCATTAAACTTAAAGCAAGTTACTTTTCAGTTTGTAATAATCTAAAAGACGGTGTTTATCTTCAAAATGTGCACAAATCATCAATGGTAACATAATTGCCAAGGGTACTCTTTAAGGGAAACGATGGCCAAATTACTCCCAAATGGATTTCGTGTCTTTTTGTAAGACTTTTTACAACATTGTTACGGCAAATCTTATTATCTCTTTAATTTTGACACTAAAAAACATCTAAAGCAATTTGAGATTTTTTGAACAAAAGAACTCAAATCTTTTCAAAGTAATAAATTCATTCCTGATCTACAATAGATTTGTCTTTTAAAAATAAGTGTAAAAAATCTTTAATTACAAAAGCTTCCAACATAATAGCATTTGAATAGTTTTCAAAACATTTTTAAAGATAAAATACAACAGCTATTAGAACTACAAAAAGGAAAGACTAAGCGATCTTCTACATTCCTATCGATAATCCTTAATAATTAAAGAACCTTCACCGGTTGTGTTCTTTGTTCAGGGAAACTAGACTGGTCAATAATGATTTATCAAGTCAATGACTTTATTCCATCAAAACTTCATGGCTGATTTATGAACCATCCTAATAAAAAAGTGTAGGTTGTGCTTAGATATTCTTCTGGTAACGTATTAGTGTATTTCATCTATTTAGATATAATTGGTCGTATGCAATCGACCTCACTGATCTGTATAATCAGATTAAATTCAACGGATAGCTAAAAAATGTTTATCTGGATTACTGAGATGACTGATTATTAAGATGTTGCTGGATTTGTTTCAATGAATAGTTGCAGTGGCTACTGGCTTTCCCAGTGCATCAACGCTTACCATTTCTAACTTCCTGGCAATTAGCAGGAATTCTTATCATTAAGTTCATCAACATTTTTACATATGGTTATTTATCACACAAACACATTTGCAACATGATGTTGATTGCTAAATACAGTGGGACAAATTATCTATGTAAGTAAGAATAATATCTGAACTATCTACAATGTTGTTCTTTAAGTCCTTTTTTAGTATCAGTGTATCTGAGTGGACTGACTTCAATCTATACATGGTTAACCAGGCGGTCATTGTTGAGATTTGTTTTTGTTGCCTCTTCAATCTATCAATCTCAGATGATTTCTTGTGAAAAATATTCTTGGCCAAAATTATCATTTTGGTTCTTTCACTACTACATCAATAACTGGTTGACAATCTGACTTGACGTTTATTAGGAAATCCAGGCTGAAAAAAGGGAGCTTTTCTGCTTAGATAATGTCTCTAAAGAAGTATGATTAATATTTAGTCTTAGGATTAGGTTGTGCTTGAAGTTACTCTAATTTGGTATTTCTATGATTCACTTTGTAAGATTTGGTTGTATTGGGATAACCAAATGATCATATTCCAAAACGTTTTCATCAAATACTGATCTTCAACATTCCTAAATGTAAGTGTTTGTTTCAGGCTTACTAGATACGATTTAAGTGAGAAATGTTCTTGGAAAAGGATATAATCTATTCATTATAAATTTAAGAATACGTTCAGTGCGTTTTTGTAGCTTATCTTATTTGTTTGTTTTATTTGGCTATTAAGCAAAAGATTTAATACATGTAAAGCTGTCAGGTTTTATCTATACATGCCTCATATTTAAAAAGGACAATCTTATCATTTCTATTTAATTTCACATGTAAACATGTAAGACTTGTGTGTATTTACTTAACAAATGAGTCACGACATAAAATGCATGTTCATGTATCACTCCTGTTTTTAGTGTATGGAAATATATATTTTCAAATAAAAATGTAATGACGTCATACACATAAAATAACTGTTTATCCATTTACCAAAACGTAATATCAAGTCAAACTGACACTTCGGAATCAGGAATATTTATTGTAGTTTTGCAGTTTTGGATACTTTGTATAAGAGAAAAACAAATACTTCAGACGACACTTGCTGTAGGTATAATTATAATAATGACTGGCTTTATGTCTATAATACGCATATCATTCTTGTTCGTTTTTTTGTACTGTCATCAATATATCAAAATGTTTTCAATGGTGCAGGTCACTATCAGATATACGACCACTCTTCAAATTATATATTTTACTCACCAACATGTTTCTCTGTAAGGATAAAATAGTTTTGTAAAATTTGATATTTATCCTTCGCCAATCAAGGAAACTAGAATATGATATTTATTAATCAGTTTTATTGAACCATTATTCATATTAATGACGTTTTCGTAAAATGACAAAATAAATTGTACAGAGCTTAATAACAAATGGTTAGAAATATTCAACCACAGGACGTACAATGTTTTTGGTGTTTGTGAATCTTTATTATAACAGAATGTGTTAACTTAAATTTAAATGTATTTGAATGCACTTGTGTTTGTCAGAGACATGCCATAAAAACATGGATATACAATTTAAAGAATTTGCAAGATAAACCACCAAAGATTTTTTACATTAGAAAGGCTATCCAAATTATTCATAAAAATACCTAAAGTAATATGCTGACGATTTCTAGGTTTCAAGTAAAAGAAATAAGGCTATTTGATGATGGCAAATGTTATTTTGATACCATGTCACTGTTTCTGAAACATGTCAAGTTCCGAGCTTCCGAGATTTCATGTTGTTGGTTTAGCAAGTTGATGTCAGATTGTTGTAGAGTTTCCATATGTAGTTATGGTAATTTCTTAAATCAGTGTCACCTGATACATACAGATCAGAATTTACCTCAGCCATAAATTTGCTATAATTCCTTGCAAAATTAGAACAAAAAAACAAGAAGAAATATTTGCAGATAATGATCTCAAATATAACAATGTTACATTATTCAATATCTAAATATCATATTTTTCTAATTATGTCAACAAGACTTAAGGATGAACAAAAAATTAAATAACAGAGGTTAATTTATAGATAATGATACCAGCTTTAATTGATAAAGGATGATGGTAAAGTTAAATTTCTTGGGATATCAGATAATAGCAAAGATCACATCGTAAGAGATGATATTTGTGTAAATTCATTACAGGTTCTTGTAGAAATGCTAGACCTATCCGATTCACTTGATAAATAGGATCAGAACTTATTTGAGTCAGGCTATCAGATGATGAGAGTACTTCCATAGCAAATGGTGACTTTATTGACATGTAATTAGAAGTCACGGCGATTTATGAAGTTCACAGTAAAGTAATAGAGAGGTCTTTATAGGGCAAATTACTTACTACAACTTCTCATTGGCCTGTTGGCTTGTCATTAGTTGACTGTTTAGAGGAACTTCCTCATTCTTGAAGTGATATGCATTTTAGATTCTAGATCGTGTCAATTTATGATCAGGTTGTGTTGAAGAGGTAATTGAGGTCAGGTTTAAGATGAATTGCTGAACATTGTGTCTATATAGTAACTAGCAACATATTATACCCTTGAAGTGTAGTCTTATTGTTATTTCTGGAATATCTTATCTGATGCCAGTTGTTAATCCGAGACCTTTGTAAAGAATCTGTGTCTCATGATAGTTGGCCACTCGAAATGGTTTGACAAACTTGAACCAAAAACCAAAGAGTTAGGGTGTAAATACAATAGAGACATTTAGATTGATCCCTGGCAATCGAAGATGTCATGATTGATTGTTTCATGGATATTCGTATATGGATTTGTGAAGATAAAATCAGTATATTTGTTGTAAAACATTTTGACTATATTCATACCTAAATGTGCCAGTGTCCTTTTACTGTTTAATTCACTAGATTATCTGTGTCCCCTTACCGGACTCTCAATGTATCATTACAAATTAAAAACATGGAATCTTGATCTTCATCTTTATATTATTTCTTTAAAACTAAAGTGTTAAACGTGAGTGGTATTTTGCGATCTAATTGATAACAATAAAATATGCTATAGAGCATTACAAATTGCAAATCGATCGAGAAAGCTTTGTATTTTCATACTTCTATCAACCGTTAACAAATATTCATAATCCATATTATATAAATTTGTCATGGTAAATCACAGATAATTTTGAATAGTATTAAATGGTTGATTGAGATGTTTTCTTGAACACGTACATAAATAAAACCGTATTAGGAAGTATGAATAGATGTCTGCACTTTGTGCTCTTCAGGAAAAAAATGAGTAATGCGTTTGAAGAATTTCTATTTTGGTATCACTATGATCCTGTGTATAGCTGGTCGGCTTAGAACTGTTGATGTAGTAAACAAGTGGATCATGTTCAAGTACACTCAATCAAATTTTCAATCTCGACAATCAGTCCTTAGTTGTACTTTTTGGAGGCTGAACGATTGAAAGATTATTGAAGATTATGCTAATTCTAAGGAATTAATGAATGAAGATGAAATGGTCTAGTACATATGAAGTTTCATTTCTTTCTGATCATATTAAAATATTTTAAATTTCATCATGTTTATATTTTTAGATTTATATGATAGAATATGACTTCTTCCATATCTTATATGATCTTTGGTTAACATTCATCTATAGAAGCTTGAACATAGGAATTATAAAGAAACACAAATTTATCTTTATTTTTTTTATTGAAGTCAGATATATACACGTAGTTGGATGGAAAAAAATGTATTCTTATTCAATTTTAGTTTCTCGAAAAATAATTATTAAATTTATTGAAATGTATCTTTATCAAAAATCGATTGTTTGAAAAAGGAAGCTCTTTTTAAAAGTATATCTTTGTTACATTCCAATGGGAGATAACACCGTTTATACCATCTTGAGACAATATACCTCAAACTACAACTTGTAACTTTGAATCAATATCTGGTTCAAGTAAGAAATTGTTGCAAATAATTACACTTTAGATCTCTTTGATTTTCCCTCCATGCATGAGGAGAAACTAATTTGATAAGATGAAATATTTAGTGGAAAATGATTGGTGGGATCTAATGTTGGAGAACATCAATTTGCAAAAGAGTTATTTCTGTAACATTTACTTTGAAGCGAAGAAATACAGACGTCTATAGTAGAAAACATTCATCAGCCTAGTTAGTATTTCATGTATCAATATAACATGTAATATTCCTTGAAAGCTTTGTGATGATTAAAGGAGTATGGTTGACTTTTATGAAAGGAAGTTAAAGTTCTTTGGCTAAAATATGACATTTGTTCTTAAAATCTATAAGGGACTTATTGCTTTTTACTTTGCTGTAGCTGGAAAATTATCAAGTAAATACGTGAATTGGACAATCCTCAATCCAAATGTATTTGCATTGTTTAGCATATCTAAAACCAAAAATAATGAAGCTACGAAATTATGACTTATTTTCTTATGCATTTTTTATTTTTGGTTTACTCATTAGATACTGCAAACAACATTTACAATTTTCCTAAATTAATAATAATTGTACAACATAAGCTTTAAAAATGGATCCTTTATCGATTTTCCTCTGAAAATATTTGTAATGTTTCAGATATCCTTCCTTTGCCATCCTCATCTCATCCCAATCCTATAAAAGTGATAGTGACACTCGATTAGATAAGTTGTTATCAATATGAACAACGGTTTCATTAGCCATGACTGAGCTACAAAGATTCCACTTTGAATTTATAACCAATCTGAGGAGATATCACAGTCACGTCAGTGGAATGATATTGTTGGACAGTTGTGTGTCTAGATCTTAAAATTGACTTTGACTTTGACAATATAAAGTTAATGTAAGTTCAACAATAAAGATAAATACTAGCCCTGCTAGTGTTATTTGAATTATAACGATCAGAATAGATCTTTGTTGGACTATCTGAAGCAGAGTATCCTTAAATAGCACTAGGAATAAACTACATTTAACAGTAAACTAGAACTAATCAATAGTATTCAATACTGTGATGTATATTGTGCAGAAGTGAAGCAATTGAGATATACTGTATTCTTGTTTTAAGGGTATTTAAAATCTTTGAGATCATTGTAATTGAACACGCGTTATAAATCCAGAGCACCGGCTGATAAATTGAAATGGAATTTGATTACGTAAATGCAATTATAGAAATACGTTTTATAGAGTGTCTCGATTCATACAGCAATGAAATACAAAAGAATATAAAGTAAAGAAGTAAATTTTTTATAAAGTCAAATTCCAGATGTACTCGATGAACCTGATGATCCATCTAAAACCTTAAAAAATGTTATTGCATTATTAAATTACTAATGGTTTCAAAGTAGTTCTGATAATATTGCGTGGAATAAACCAAAAGAAAATGTTCATATATTCTGAGATATACTTGACATCTAGGATTTGGTAAATATTTGGGCTTGTCAGATTAAAAGAGTTTTTGGTCTTCACATCGTCAGAGTTGTATAAATCGACCCTTATACTTGATTATGAATTGGATACTTCAAACGAAAATCATCAAAGACGAAAGTCATTGAAGCAAGGGTATACAATGACGTGAATTGCTTTAAAGTAACTTAAAGTATACGATCTTTTAAAAAGAGAAATATTTGTTTGTAATGCAATTTGAGTAATGGCCTTATAAACCAAAAGATTGTCAACAAAAAAGGTTTTACTATATACTTGACAATGTAGTGACAAAACAAAGGCTATCCTAAAATAATTCGAAATACTTACGTTTATTAGGGAACCAGAGACAAGATTAAAGCATTTTGCGTATTCGACAAAATCATGAATGATTAAGTATGTCTTCTCTGGTTTCACCAATCCGGCCAAACTAACACAGGGATTCATGATCTTCTTGTTGCAAGCCTCTGGGATGCATGAAGAGTAGGTGTTTGATTTGTGTTTTATTTCTGATAGTGATATTTTGTTTACGTCAATCGTTACCAATATGAACAAGATCCGTTTGAATAGATTTCATGTTGAGTCACATCTGGTCATGTTGCTCGCTAATTGAATATTCTATCACCATCGTTTTAGCTGTAAAATATCACATTTCACTGTTATCATTGCAAAGTCTGATGCTATTACATATTTGGTATTGTTGTATCAAATCTTATGTTGGCGTATCAGAAATATGGTGTTATATTACCCATATGGGAAGATGGACACAGGGTAAGTCCTGTAAGTCACAAGGGAGTTACACATTTTCTTGTCATTTGATTGGTTGTTGTGAACCAATGAAAAAGAACGTAGTGCCGGGACTATTTCATTCATCTTTCAAACTTGTCCCGACTGGTAATCTGTTTACCCTTAGACTGAATTTTAACAATGTTTATATATTCCATGTAGTTGCCAGTCGTCATTTCTCAGATGTGCCGCCACAAACAACGTGAAATAAGCCTGCCACATTGCACAAAAGCATAGAAATTAGCAATTATTGAATAAGTTCTTGATCACGTTAAGCTAACAGTCGCGAAGAAGCGCCTGGTTCCGTTCTAACGTAATGACGTCATAGACACGAGCGGCTATGACGTCACAATGTCATAAGTTACGTCACTAGTTCAGCCGTCTTGTAGTATTACTATAGGGCGTCAATGACCTCTTCAAATTAACACAAAACTGTGAAATGCAATTATTTTGAATGACGGTTATGAAAACAGGAATAAACGTTAAAAAATAACTACTTTTTTCTATTATTTTGAAACTTTTTAACAAATTACAATTTAGCCGTGCGTCTGTAAGTGTCAAGCAAAACCACAGCACACGCGTATGAATTTTGAAATTCGCAACCCTAATCCTTTATAGAGAAACGTTTATTTCTATCATATTCGAGTTTTAATATTTTAAAAATCATATAGGTAATATAAACAATAACCAACTCGTGACGGGAATGACAGATTATCTTTCCCTCGTTATATTAATTGTGTAATTCTCTCGCCAAGGCTCGAGAATTACGAAATTAATATAACTCGGGAAAGATAATCTGTCATTCCCCGTCACTCGTTAGTTATTGTCTATGTAATTAATAATGCATTTGTAAAATTTTCGGGATTCATTGTTTTTCAACGCCCGCAAATTTAAGCGTTTAAAATATTTGGTGTTGGTAAGGAGCTGTCAATCAAATCTTATGTTTGCGTATCAGAAATATGATGTTGTAATATATATTTAAAGATGTGTTTCAGGGATATTATTTACTTTGGTTCTTGTGTTTTGAGCTGTGTACTGAATTTTATTTTTATTGAATCATACTATGCGACTATAACTTATATTAAATTATATAATTGCTATACTATATTATATATAATTCATGTATAAAGCCGTTTGCAAAATATTTTATAAATTTACTTTCCAGAAATTTATTTGAGTGTTTTCTATTGCAAGATCATTGCCAAGATTTGATGTTATTTGTTATCTATTTTTGTAGATATCAGATACCAGCAAACATCACATAGCTAGTGAACTTTCTACCAAAATCTGATGTCAGATGTTCAAGAAATGCTAGAAAAAATCTGTCTCTTTTCTCACAGGATCAAATGTTATTTGAGCTGGACTGTCATATGTAGAGAGATGTTAAATACAAGGAGAAAAAGACATTTTATTATTCTTTCAGTAGTGCAGAGTAGATAAACACAACAATGTTGTATATGCCTCTATGAAGTAATGGAGACGAAAGTTACCGGGCAAATCCCTTGAACTTACTTCTCTTTGTCTGCTTGTCATAACTTTATTGTTGTACAGAAACGATTTCTATGAATTATAACAATTTAACCCATTTCAGTTGGTTATTTTCAGGAGTAATCACAGTTTCAAGGTAGAAACCCTCTGGATAAGAGCTCTAATGTAAGTATATGCTAGAAGTATTTCCTAAATCTAACCAATGGAGATTTTCAGGTGATGTTTTGTCAGGTTGTAATAGGAGATTTCATGTCGTGTATTCAAAGTGTACTTAAAGGCACTAATGCACGGTATAAATTGGCTAGTTTAAGGTTTAAGAGGACTTATGCATTCACTTAAGAATCCTATCGATGCGATGGAATACTTAAAATTCTTTACAATTGACCCGCAATCAACAATGAAAAAAATTAAACAACCGCTGTCGGCTTGGACATTTAAAAAAAAATCTATGGTTAGCTGTGCACAAAACGGATAAATTATAGACAGTTGAACGCGGCCGAACATGTATTATGTGCAGCTAAACTCTGAACTGAGAACAAAGAATGAATTATGTTTTATGAAAGCAATGTTGTAATAACACAGCTTTAGCATTGCTATTAGATTCACCAAAGCGGCTGCCGTTTCCGCTTTTTGGTAACTAGCAAAATCTTACTATTTCCGATATCGTAGTTCATGCGGATTTAAAGTTACGTTGCATTAAATACTTCCGGACTTTAAAAATCAACTTAACTACCTGAATACGTAAATATTTGTTAAATAACTTACGAGGTAGATTACTTGATTGAGGATCTTGAATAATATGGATAGATATGCAGTATCTGTGCATTCGTTGTGTTTACGAAATATTGGTGTGCACTAGTGCGTTTATACTATATCGAGCTGGATTTCTTACTTTTGTGATTATGTCTTCAAAACAGACTACAGCTTAGGAACTCTATCACTGGTGCCAAAAAAACTAAGATCACATAATCCGAACCAAACAAGAAACTGCAGGAACATTGTAGCCGTTTATGTGACAGATTAACCATGTTTTTACGCTTTCTGCAAGAGTAAATTGCGCCCAAAAGATGAACTTTATCACCAGTCATACTGCAAATAAACTCACCTGCAGTGCAAACAGTCAAGAAGAAATGTTAAATCTTTTTTTAAAATTTCCAAAGCTTTAGGTCTTTGTATTTGAATTTGCATTTGGTTTATTCTTATCCTGAACACAATTTGAGCTTCATTTCAGCGGTCTTTTATATTGTGTACATTTAGTTAATGATTAGTTAGGCTTAAAATCGATAAAAAAAATAAGAAAACAATGTTTAACAAAAGTTATTTTATTCAACGTTCTTGTCTGAGAAAAACTTGTTATTTTTTTGTTTTTTTAAGATAATTTTGGGTCTCAAGTATCTTTAAATGTTCCAATTTGTCAAACTCACCAAACATAATTAACAGTGGTTTGATACATCCTGCTTTTGAATAAAACTACCTTACAAATGGCTTCACTTACCAAACTTACCAAGTAAATCAGAGGCCATGGGCATTGCAGTCATTCAAACTTTCAGGTTTAGAAAAATGTTTTTGTAGTACAGACCCTCATAAAATTGAATTTCTTCAATTATGTAGGCTCATGATAACCCTTTTTATTACAAATATAAAATATCTATTTTTTTTGTATTTCATGATTTAATGATAAATGCCTATTGTAAAAGATGTGTTCTTGCTTTTATTTCGATTTTCCAAACTTTTGACCATCAAGACATATCGATTCTCCATCAGGACATTCTCCTGATCTACTTAACCAATCATGGCAAGGCTGGCAACCAAGCTTGACCTGTGTCCATTGATTAATTGGCTATTGATCTTAGCACTGAAGTAAGTTAATTTTACCTGATAGGGCGAGCAAGCCTATAAAACTCAGTTCTGATGTGACCATTCTCCTTCCTGCCGTGACATATCAATAAACATTCAACGCAACAAATGACTAGGCCAGACGTCAATTAGGTTTAGCAAAGGATGACCGAGGTCAACATGCTCATGCGGTGTTGTTAAGTGTCAAAAACATAAAAGGAAAATAATTCAATGTTTAGAAGTCCAGAACGTTTTTAGGGATTTGTTAGTCTCACACAAATAGAAAAGAAAGTAACAAGACTTACTTTTCAGGTATCTTTGACAGACCACTGCTTAACTATCGTGGAATATTATATTTTTGTGTCACACTTATGAACATTCAATATTAGATTCATAACTTTTGCATTGATGTGAGTGTATCACTTTACATTTTTGAGAATGTCTGATATTGACTAGAATATTAATTTGGTATATATTTTTCACTCAGGGTATCTCTTAATAGCCTGAATGCTTATATGATTTCTTTTTCAGTTAAATGAACCTGATATAAAATATGTTTTTTAAATGTGAGGTCGTCCAGTGCCACAGTTTTCCTTTCGGAATACAAGCTTGACATGGATAGATTCCAAGAATTTGACTGAGGCCTGAATGATCGGGATCTGAGGCTATATATAGCTTTGGGTCCTATTGCGTCAAAGAGTGGTGAAAAAATATCAATATCAGTGAGACAAGCCAATCGAGTGTAAACTTCTTCAATATTACATTGATACGATGCTGATTGTGTCCTGATTTCTTAGACATTCGACATTGGAAGCATTTTATTAAAAGATTGTAATTTAAATCTGTACAAACCACACATGAATTTATCTGATCGAAGAACACAATGCAACTACTTTTTAACAATTGCTAAAGAAGTGGCATTCAATGTGTACCCATATGGTTAATCATAAGTGGTAACATATATTTAAAGAAGCACATGTGCACATATCACTTTTGCCTAGCAACGATTGTTTTAGAGCGAGTTACCGTAGTACGTCATCTGTGATCTGTGTAGTGGGCCGCCGGAAAGGAAGCAGGCCGCATTACGTAATACAAAAATTCGCATTCGTTTCGTAAAAGCCATATGACACACTTCCTCGGGTATTAATCTCTATGTATGTAATATGAATTAAAGCCGAATAACTAGGTAAATGAACAGCGATACTTAATATAAATACAATAAACAAAAAGGTATTGGGATGTGTTTCGATGGTAGTCATACATATGTTGATTGTTTCATAGACGAAGTATCAATAAACCTTAAGTTCTTTAACGTTTTACTTTTACTGGTCCGGAAAAGTACAGGTAGCACGCACAGACGGACAGACGGATGTCCTTTATCCTTCGAAAACTGTCTGTGGCTGGGGATGATAAAACTAGGTAATTGCTGAAGAGATTGCATAACCCTTGACTAACACTTAAATTTTGGTACTAAAGAATTGAAAATCATCAATGTATACTGCAAAAGTCATTTCAAAAGCAAGATGTATAGACGTTACTCGATTTGATTTAAAAAGTCATAAAGTGTACACTTTTTAAAGAAGAATTTGTCTGTTTGGATGTATTAAGATGGTGAGTTGTTGTGTTTTAAAGTATGGTAAGAAAGCATTATGATGAGACAAGTATCTCATCATATCGAAGCCAAGTAAATGTAACTAGTCGGAAGCTTTTGACATCCGGCGATATATCGGTCTGTCGATCCTCCTACTCTCTCCTGCCTTGATTGATTCTCTTCCAATTCTGTTCCAATTCTCTTAAAAGTCTTCAGTACATCCTCTGTATTCTCCTTTTACATCCCTATTCTTATACGCTGTAACAAACTATCTTCATTAAACATTAAAAATTGATCGCTTCCGGCGACAAATATTCTAAGGCTTTGCTGACTCTTTTGTGTTTTTCATCTTCAATTTGAATTCCGTGACGTATATCTGTAGTGATCGTTTTTTACCCTGACAGGTACATCTAAATCTTAATATCATGGAGGACCTCATCTTCCCACAGCAAGGTGAAAATGTATCGAGATCGACTCTATCCAAGCGGAAAGAGTTCGAAATCTTTTCGTATCGGCCTTGACATTGTGAAGATGGGAGGACCTGAAGGACATGCTTCTTTTAAAGTATTTTGCTGATAGCTAATATTGAACTCACTGTATTTATTATATGCATTGATTACAAGTTTCAGTCTGAGTAGGAATCTCGCCGATACAGCTTATCTTACAAAGACTCATTCAGCTTGAGCTAGCAAACTGCTTTGAATTTTTCTTATGTTACCAATTTAGTGGATTACAGATGTGCTTAGTTTGGCAATTGATGAGTAATTTGGTATTGCCATCGATACATCAAATCTAAAAAATTTCCGTACACTTCGTACTTTATATCTTCTGATGCCAGAATATCATAGTTTTCTTATACTCCTAATCTTTTAAAAACAAAATTGCTAGTCTCTGACCAATTGTACATAAAAAGGTAATGTATGTGATTTGATGTTTCATGTCACTTTCACGTCCCAAGACGATTTCATATCATATGATACCTAAGAAGTTCCCTTTCTTTACATAAGCACTCTCAAATCACATTTTTTTAACAACAGAAGATCAAATCTAAAGTTGTACCCACAAACCTCTCCCAAATCGATCCGATAAACCAAAAAGGTGACACTGAAAGAAAGGTTTCGAGTTTTATTTTACTATTTGACAATGAGGTCTTTGCTAAAGCATATTGAAATACGTATATATTGATTAACGAATCTGGAGACAACTTGAAGTCATTTGCTCTTTCGACAAAATTATACGACATTTAAAGAAAGGTTATGATGTCATCTTCCTGCTTCAGCTTTACATCAAAGTGAAATAACTAACACAGGGGTTCATGATCTTCTTCTTGTAAGGCCTCTGAGACTCATTAATCATCGCTGCTGATTTGTGTTTCATGACATTTCAATATGAACAAGATCTTGTTGAATAGACTTGAAGCTGGTCATGCTATACTTGAAATATTTTATTAGCACCGTTTTATTTATAAAACAAAATATATCACTGCTGTAATTGCAAAATCTGATGTCTGGTCTTTTAGATATTTGGTTTTGCAAGGAAGCAATAAAGATGGATTCCCAAAGAGACCCCTTATTTGATGTTATTTAAATCTTTTCTTGTGTATAAGACGTATGGCGCTGGTTTTTTTAAAAGATGTGTCTTAGAGGTTTTTTAGTTTTGGTGTTTATGTCAGTTTTTGTATTATGTGATTGAATATTGTTATTATTGTAGTTTTGACACTTTGGCAAATAAAATGTCATGGAAATCATTGAAAGTCTTTTAAATGTTATTAAGATCTTGTGTCAGTGTTGGATATATTGTATATGTTTAAAAGCTGGTGTTGTTGTTTTAAAAAATATTGTTACATTGTGGGTTTAAAAAGAATTGGATATTGATCTCGAAATGGCTGATTAAAAAATTTGATAAAAAAAAGCATTACTTTGTCATCTGCTATTTTTGTTTCAGTTATATGATTTTAAAAAAATACCTATAGTTGCATTACCGAATGTTTTTCTCCTCTCCCACGGTTTTTAAAGGAATGTTTTGTTAATAAAGCTGTTTCAGTCATCCGTATCATTTTATCTCATGAACTCAAAATGAGAATGTCTCAGAAAGTCCAATTATAACAGTTATTTCAGAATTTGTACGTACTTTAAAGTGAATAATGCTGGTATATGGTCGTTTGCAAAATATTTTAAATTTATTTTTAAAAAATGCTCCTGATTTTTATTCAATATTACCTCACGACTGAGAAAGATTAAAAAGTCTAGGACTAGGCCATGAAAACCTCCAATGTGTCATAATGTCATAATATAGCATCACAACAATATTGCAGTCGCCCCAAAAAACATTGTACTTCCTGTTATTGAAAGCTTTTAGCTTTTTTAAGGCTTAGGAATTGATTTGCTGTTGAGTGTTTCCTTTTTGGACAATTGATTTCATCTCAATGCGAGGTTGTCAAAACAATGTTTTATTGAAACTGATTTAAAGGTAACATATTCTATTTTAGTGTTATGGTTAGGGGAAAAAATCAAAATGTTATGTGTCTTAATACCATTTTGCTATCATAAATGGTTTACAATCAGGTAAGAAAACACACATGATTTGAAAAGTGCACAAGGTTTTATAGTGATTTTCAACAGCTAGCATTTAAAGATTTATTTATAGAAGGACTGTAAATGCCATACGAGAAGTATTCTAATCAATGCAGTATACAATTTCATTTTAGTCTATATGATTCAGATTCTATTAACAATTCTGTCATTTGTTAAGGTAATTCATTGCAATTTTGGCATGCAGAACAGATAACATGGAGTTGAAATACGTTCTTCCACTCATCGAAAGAACACAAAATTAAACTATTTTGCTAAAAAGGGACTTCCAACAAAAAGGCAATTAAGTCCAAATGAAACCATGGAATGATTGTTGAGGTTATAAAGAAACCAAAATGAATCCTAAATCAGAGATCTATACCAGCCAACAAAGACATTTTATGTATAAATATTCTAGCACAAATAAATTGACATTTCCGTAGCGTACATAACTTGACTAGAGAACAACTTCTATGGATTTACAACTTCTTTATTGCAGAATTGCAATCCTGCAATAAATCCATAGAACTTGTTCTTTATTCATTTCACCAACTTCTAAATGCCTCTCAAAGAAGTCATAACTTGACTAATTTGGCTGGAATGCTCAGTGTGCCCAAGGGACTCTACCCCAAAACAGAACACGAATCCTCTGCTATTGCAGATTATATGAATATATCAATGGTACATGTATTCACTATCTAAATGGTATGTCTTGCTAGTGCACTCAGCCTTCGGAGCTGGGCAAATTTACGTCTTTCACAAGAACACGAATTTAATTACAAATTCGTTGTTGTTGGACCTCGATTCTTGCAAAAGTACCAATAGAATTTGTAATTCATTCATCAATCGGACATACATTCAACAAGAACTACAATTAATGATAGCTGACATTGAGTTTTAAAAGAATATTTGCAAACATTGCTGTCTAGTTAATCATATTTAACATGAAGCTAACCCCCTCTGACACACAGGATCAATGAGATACTGAAATATAACTTCAATCTTAACTTATAATGTAATTTCCAGAAGATCATAAAGTGCAGACACTTATTTATACCCTTTTCCAGAGAAATTGTCTTAGCAGCAAAGTTGAAGTTTGTTTTTAGTCTGCTGTCATTGATCGACGTCAAGTTGCCTAATGGTCAGATTTGATTTATAACTACATGTGCACTTCTGAACAACTGACTGGAATGAGTTCAACATAATAGACTAAACATGGCAAGTTAAGCTTCTGAAATATCTTGCCGAAAAAGTTATCTGTAATAATTGAAAACAACTTTATTTAACTACATAGAGATTTGCTTTCATTATCATATTTTTTTAGATCGTAATGGTTAGTTCTAGTGGAGAGAGATACTCATGTACCTCTATCAGACATGAAGTTTGTTTGAATAAATCAATAGACTTGATACACAGATGTAGGTGAACATATTGATATTCTATCAATA
Organism: Phorcus lineatus; assembly: GCA_921293015.1. Classification (NCBI taxonomy): domain Eukaryota; kingdom Metazoa; phylum Mollusca; class Gastropoda; order Trochida; family Trochidae; genus Phorcus; species Phorcus lineatus. The sequence goes on along the minus strand of OV121095.1, from coordinate 12,080,092 downwards.
GCTCCCCCTCGGGTATTCTTAATTGATATATAGAACGCCGAGTGTTTCTCTCACTTTTTAGTGCTCACAGCTTCTGTTGCAAATGCTTCGTTATGTTGCATATATCTTTTTATAAATGATTTATAATGAATGAAATATCTAAAAGTGAAAATAATTATAAATGCTCTGTATACTTTAATGCTTTTCACTGCATTCGGTAATGTTTGATACATTTTAAATTCATGTATTTCTTTTATATCTACTAATAATTATTACATTTCTAAGATGTTTGTTATATATTTTGTGAGAAGTGAGGATTCAAACAAGAATGTCGATATAATAGCATTTTAAAACTGTTTATGTTTGTGTTTGTGACACGAGATATTTTTAAGTCATTAGATCTATTGAGACGAAAGGAATATTTTTTAAAAATAAGAGGCTGTCTGCAGTTATATTTAAAAGTTAAATCGATAATAAATCACGCACGACTTTTCTTGATTTCAAAAATTGCAAATTCATTCTTCACAGTACATCTTTGTTAGTGGATGTCTTCAGTTTATACTATTTCAATAACTGAAACTTTGTTGAAAATAAGTAAGAACTAATTAAAGTGCATGAAACACGATTATACATGAAGCAAAGTTTGTAAAGCTCTATCGTGAAAGGGATTTTTATTCCAGCTTTAAATCGACTCCTCTCCACTAAGACTCATAAAGAAAAGTTGGTTGCCAAGGGAACACAAAGGGCAACGTTCTCTAGATGTAAGACATGCTACTGGCCTGGGTAAACACTGATATCATAATTCAACAGAATGTCAAATCTATTGATTTTCATTACATTTCATACCTGCCATGTCATGTCAGCGTTGAATCTTCTTTTATTGTGAGAGCAATGTTGAATGCATATTATTTCAATAAATGAGATATACATATTATTATATAATTTAAACAATATTCCATTATCTGTAATAAACAAACTTTCAATAATAACAATCAGGCAATGACTAAACTTAATCAATTTCACCAATGTTAAAATGAGGCCCGTAAAATAGTTTAACCAAGCAATTAAGATTGTTCCTATAAAATGTATTTAATGAATGAGGATAAACTGTACTTTGTTGAACAGTGTTCAACATTGTTAAGGGTTTTTCAAACTTATAAACCAGTAAGTAACTAAAGATTGATGATGCTTGTGCTACAAGCATATGAAGTATGACAAATGTAAAAGTCATAAAACTGAGATAAGGAATATTCCTGATACCCGTAAACTTGAACATAACGTGAAAGGAACTATTTATAACTTTCATACAGAGTGGGAATGAACCATGCTATATACTATATATCTTAAATTTGTTTTCTTTAAAACATAACATGGAAGTCGTTTGTTATCCTAATACGTCCCCTACTGAAATAGATTTTGACACATTAGCTATAGGATGAAAACTTTCAAGTTATTAATTCTACTTCATACAGTGTTGCGTAGAACAGAGAACAGTTGGAGGTCAGTATCACTTATGAAAAGGATCCAGTAATTATGTTCAGGACAGAAGAAAATTATTAATTTATAAAAAGCATTCAAATCATATATGAAAAGGATCCAATAATTATGTTCAGGATAGAAGAAAATTATTAATTTATAAAAAGCATTCAAATCATATATGAAAAGGATCCAGTAATATGTTCAAGGACAGAAGAAAACTATTGATTTATAAAAAAACCATTCAAATCATATATGAAAAGGATCCAGTAATTATGTTCAAGGACAGAAGAAAATTATTAATTTATATATAGTATTCAAAACATATAAAAAATAATGAAGTTGTAGTTATTGCAAGCATGTACCGATTGTCACAATAGTACCACATTCTTCTCCCGACTAACACTAACCTTATCGATCGTCGAGTGTTGATGACAATATGATAGTGATTGTTAATGCTTCTCGAAACAGTTTTAATAAACGACCTGCAGACATACACTGACAATGCAATTAATAGAATATGTTTTTGAAATACTTCTATCATCCTGTTGTAAGAACTCTATTGGACATTTACTTATTTGACATAAAAACGGATCAAAATAAATTATTTCATTATACTGAAAAATCAAGTGACACCTAAGAACCTAGTTCTTAAACAAACTGTCATCAGATTTTTGGTAAAGACTTCACAAGAAAACATCTTTTAACTGACATCAACAAGTATTATTAACTTCACTTAATTCATATACATGTATATGTTTAACGATCTTGATATTAAAAGCCTGAGTACCTGAAACGTCACGATTCCGAAATGCAAAACCACAAACATTTCGTTGATATCCTTTCAATAATATTATCCAAAATTCCAAGGACAGTTTGAAAAATAGAGTGAAAACGAAAATAATTTTTTTCCAACTGCAAGACAATGCTTTTTTTTGTCAAAAGAATAAGTTTAAAAACAGCGTACCATGATCAGTTAAGCTCTACGTTCCTATTCCCCTAATTCAAATGTTTAAAAGAAGCCAAAAAATGGTCGACATTGTTTTTTTGTCGTTTTTTTTTGCTTGATACTTGATTATATCATCTACGACTACGAATGCTCGGGTTGAGTAATGATATATTTTGAACCTCTGAATATTTGAAATTTGGCATAAATTATTATTTAATGGGGAGGATTTGCAGAAATAGATATTTTTCGTGCTACTGTCCATTTAATATATCACAATCTCTACAACAATCTGATCTCATAGTTCAAGAAAATCTGACGTGATATTTTTACTCTTTTTACTGCATTATTCAACTCTGGAGGAACCTGACTTAAACAACTAGATATTGGATTTTGATTAAAACCTCAACTTCTGACAATTAGAGAGACGTAGGTTGATCACATTGCCACGAATGTTCCCATCTTCGTTACAAGGTCGTGCACATATCAAATGTCACTTTACCAACTTACACTTTTTGTACAACTTATCCTCTCTCAATATATGAAACCAAGAAGAAACTGAGACAAGATAATACTTTTGTTAAAGCTAATCATTTCTTCACATTATCGGGGGGGGGGGGGGGGGGGGGGGGGGGGGGATGATGACAATCTTAATATGTGTCGTTTGATGGCTCCGATTGCTCTTGGATTCTTTTCAAGATTACTTTCTCTCTGATTTGATGGCTACTTCAATTATTCAAAAAGCTTAACAGCTTGTTCTGTAGAAATAAGTGTCGTTTACACATGTTTCAAAATAGACAAAATAAAGGAGTTATGAAATCGAATACAAATACCTATGTATAATAGCTGCCTGCATGCAAATTAATATTGAATATGATTCTATTATTATAGAATTAATTATTATTATAATTCAACTTTGTGTGTTGTTAAAGGGTATTGATATTTAATACCATTAAAAAGGAGAAGCGCGTAATTAACGATATGGATCTGTTGCTCTTGTCCTTTCATAATTAGAGTTATTATGAAAACAATCCTGGACCTGTATATTGATATTGAGAAATCAATGAGAATGTTTATGAGATATTTTGCATAGTTGACAAAATTAAACATACAGATAATAAGTCAATCCATGCATTATGATGGAACAAATGTTGCTTGAGAATCTATGTTTTTAGTCTCCTCATTGTTTTGGATATTGAGCAATACAATCGAAGATCGTGTAAAAGGGAAAGCAATTAAAGTCCACGATGACTTAAATTGTTTTTCATGGATAAACATTAATACAATGCAAATTTTATTATCAGAGAAGCATTTTTGAGACGAGAAAATAAAATAAAATTGAAAAGTTGATTACCTCCAAGTTGCCATATTGTTTTAATCAATATTCAAGAAGACGTTTGAAATTTAGTCTGGTAAATTCTCTTTTTATGACTATTAGTTCTCTCAAAACAGAAACTAATTAAGTTAATTCAAGGATGTTTGTTGACTAGACGAAACGTTGCCGTAAATAAGTCTTTTTTTTATCCAAAGCTAAGTGGGTCACTAATTATGAGATTATTATCTTAATCAAAAGTTAATTATCTCTGTCTTCAGAATATTGGAAAAACAACATATGAAACTTTCATTTTTATTGATGCTTTATGTAGTTGTCCCAAATTTCCATGATTATAAATATTGTTCAAAACACGTTAAACCCTAACTCACTCACTCACTCCATGATTATAATAAGTAATGACAATGATGATGATAAGTTCTGTAAGGGTTTATCAAGCAATGAGCAGTGGTTGGTTGAAATTGTCAGGTTTCAGTGAGGTGGGTCAAGTGTTGTCATATGGGTTGTTCATTATCGAAACTGTTCTTATTTTTTCTTACAGCTGATTCATCCTGGGTTGATGGCCTGATAGATGGATGGTACAGTAGATGGTGAGGATGGATACTTAAACAACAGGTTTAATTGATGGATTGGGCAAAACTAGATTTTTGACTAGCAAGACAGAAAAAACTGAATGGTTGAGTAAATGTTGGAATGTTCGTTTCAGTTGAATATACACATGGAAATTGAACAAATAAATTAAATTGATATGAGAAAACAAACTGCTGTAAATGTGGAATGGTACACTTTGAAAGAATTTTATAAATATGATTTGATTAACATGAGCCGAATAAGGATGTTGAAACGATTAATTAAACGGATCAATGATAAAGAGTTACCCTCTTAAGGATAATTTGGTCATTGCTTAACTATTAATATCAACAAGAGTTGCCCCCCTTGACAAGATTAGGAAGACACAGAATGAGTTGTCAGAGCAGCTTACAGGGCAGGCCGTGGAGGCAGCCAACATGATCTTCTATTGAGTGCATGGATGAATCCCTTTGTAATGGGGACAAATTATCTTGTATGACGATTGATTCTCTGCTAATGTTTTCAATACTGCTTCAAAGTCAAGTTGACTATGCATATTGACAATAAAACATCACATTCACATGACATATTCTTGAAAGCTTTTGCATTTACAACAGAGCTTTGATGTAAGGATATAAAAAAATAGTTAAATGATCGTGTCTTTTTGTGTACATGTCTAATCATTTGATAATACTGCAACGGTAATGGATTATCACAGATGTAATATTTCATTTCCTTTTTGAGCTGAAGACAAGAAATACTCGTTGGAATAATGACGTCAGTAAGTAAAGCCTTGTTTCCGTACGGACAAAAATCGTCATATAGATACGACTACTTTCTGTGAAAAATTAACATTACGAAAAATGTAATAGCAGACTTACTTCATAGAAATACAGCGTTTCATATTTGTATTACATTCGATAACTGAAAAAGCAATACAAGTGTATGTACTACAACTTTATAATCTGAAGCTTTATGATCTTGTCAACAATACTAGAATTAAGGATTGATTTTTGGGGTTAAGAATTTGGGGAAAAAAATCAAAAACATATTCATATGAACTAACCAACTCTGATACACAGGGTCGCCGATTTACCAAAATAGAACTAATTCAGTAATTTCCGAAGAACACAAAGTACAGACACCTTTCATACTTACTGCAGAGAAATTGTCTAAGCAGCAAAGTTCAAGTTAGTTTTAGGTTTGTCCTATTGTATTCGATAATTTACGTCAACTCGCCAGCATTTATGTTAGATCAAACATTCGCTACAATATTTATTGATTCATCTTTATATAATTTGTCTATATTGTCTTAGAAGTCCGAATACGGTAAATGGTTAATGTATGTTTTGACTCACGTTGTACATGTATATATTGTGAACTATTGGCTGGAAGGCCTTCACTTCCAAAATAATGTATTATATGTTTACATTGTCTTAAAAATACGAATGTGAATAAAGAAAAACAAATGAGTAAATGTTTTTTTATATGAAGCAGGTTTCTTTTGAAAATTCGGTTTCTTAAAATTTTCCCTATTTTTATCCGTTTTTAAGAAATATATATTCCTTAGATGGTCAGCACATTCTAAAACTTTTGAACCGTAGCTATATGATGGTCCACTTTAATTCCTGCAAAAAATCGTTATCAAGGAATAATTTATCCAATATTAAGAAAGGGCTGTCACATCAACTTTAATAGTAAATTGAGTCTAGACGAAATGATTTCCCTCTAAATAATGCTCATTCTGTATCATACTTTTATATGGTTATTTGAAATGGTGAATTGACTCACAACTTTTGCCTCGAGAAAAGGTTTATGATGTCAGAAGCGCTAGCAAAATTATTGTTGCTGCATTCTGAACAAATGTAGTTAAAAACTGAGTGTATGCTGATCCATCGCTTCAATTAATTTTTAGAAATGTTTTATATATTGAAATTACTAGTAAGATAGCTTTTACATCAATTTAAGCAATCATACATGGTAAAAATATTTTCGAGCAACTTCAATCGTTAATTGATGTCAGATAAGGATATTCATACATAGTTGATAAATCGTCTCCTTGTTGTCCAAGTACACATACTTCTATAAAACCAAACACCATTTCGTTTGATTTAATATAATTATAAAATTCAGCTGTGCATTATCAGAAAAAAGTGTGTCACAGAGGTTTTTTTTATATCTGACATGCTTTAAGTAGCATTGCAATATTCTGATATATTGACTATCGGGTACTGGTCATCACCTTGATATTCATCTTGTGTATTTCATCTCTCAAAATCAAAGGCAAAATCCAGCCCGGTTCATGCGCCAAATATCACCTAATCACTCATTTGATGGAGGAGCACCCATCAATTTGTGGACCTCAGTGAAAGGCTTATTTTTCATTTAATACATTCTGTTCTCTTAAATTTTTTATTATGAATAAGTTTGAAATAAATCTTTGTAAAATCTGTTTAAATTTACTAAATTTTAACAATTCAGAAACACTTTGAAATTAAAATGGTAGACCTAAGTATACTCTATAGATATATTTTCTTTTATCCAAATTTATTGACACCTCCTTATTTCATTTCTGTAAATAGAATGGTTTGTTATTTGTTTGGTATTCAAAACTGTATCGAATCCAATGTAATCTACATTCAGAAAAGCCTGTTTGTTCAAAGAATTTGGACAATATTTATTGGGACAACTTACACTTTATGGGCATGTTGACCTCTGTCATTCACTGCTTAACCTAATTGATGATTGATCTGGTAATTTCTCTTGGTCGATCCCGGCGAGGTGATTGACACATCTTGTCTTTCACTGAGAAAGTTTTATTGATATGTTGCCGCATTGGCAACATAAGAACTGAAGGCTTACTCGTCCTGGCAGGTTGAATAAACTTGTTCATGGTCAATAGTCAATTGGCAATTGGTCAAAAGCCAATTGATAAGTGGACAGTGGTCATGTTTTGTCATCCACTATGCCTTGATTGGTTCAGTACATCCACAAGCTTTTCATCTTTCTTAAATTTTTCATAAATCGTAGCTGCTGAATTAACTAGTGCAAGCCAATCTTAGAAGACGATATAATGATTAGTTAAAGGAGGTTATCCAGATTGGCCACTTGTTAAACAAATCTCATTAAAATCAAATACTGATTCGACCTCTAGTCTTGGTCTACGATCTGACGTAATTCTGAAGAAATCTGTGACTACGGAGCGAATCAACGATTTGTTTTAGTCAGATTGTTTATCATATACGAACCAGGGCAAAAACAGACCAATGACAGTATCATCGATACTGCTGTGAGAACGCTGCTCTGAAGTCAAGCTTTTCATCCGTTTTAATAATATAACATCACATACAAATAACCGATTGTTGTCAAGCAAAACACGACTAATCCTGTTATTGAAAGCGTTTGTGTTTATTGCTTTTGTTAGGGATTTCTTGTGATTTTCATGATTGGATAATTGCTTTTGTCGGAAACCATTTTAATGCGTGCATAAGGCTATAGTGTTATTCACTAAAAGATATCATATTTCATTTCCTTAGTAGGCCTTTGACCAAGGACGACTGGGTATTGAGTGCAAGCTATTTCAATTTGCAAAAGTTAGCAAAACAATTCATTGTGTGATTGTTTTCATTTTTAAACTAGGTCCAAGGATAAACAAAACATAGATTGTCCAATGGAATATAGCTGATCGTCTGTAGACGTTCAAAATTTACAGTAAAGAAACAATCCATAGAAGGAATATTGTTTGATTGATTATTACAAGATTAATCAGCCCCAAAACAAGATTAAGTTAAAAGTACCGCAACTGTAATGAGGTTAATGTTTCGCTGACATATTAAGCAGATAATACCTTCTTGTGATACATACATGTATGATATAAAAGAACTTAACTGAATTTGATAATCTTAACATCATAGTGAACTTATGATTACATGTTTTTGCCAAGAACATTTCTAGGATAACTGAACAATCAAATATTGATAGCTTTATCAGATTAAAAAGAAAACTTATTAATCAATGAATTTACTATATATAACATTGGATAATCAATAGATTTCTCGAAAATAACCATAGTGTTATCCACATTAAACCATATTCAACCGTTCTGACATAAAGGATCACAGAATTACAAATAGAAGATACTAAACGACCTTCCATTTAATACTATTTTTATTAAACGAGTTAATGAATAGTATAAAACGAGTTAAAGCGAGTTTGGTACCAAAACATTAACGAGTTTAATAAAAATAGTATTAAATGGAAGGAACTTTAGGAATCTGTTTATTACTTGACCTCAGTAATCAAGCATTATTACCGAAAGTGTACTGAATGAAGCATTTTGGCGACTAAGCCGCCATTGAGACGTCGGTGCCAAGATTGTGACGTCACAACCACACACTATTATGACGTCATACGGGGAGCGGTATTACAGTAGTTTAATATCGCTGTATAAATATTACACTGCGGTATCTTACACGGGCGAATAATAAACGTACATTTTTATCCGGTAATGTTTTAAATACCATCAAGTAAATATTTCATAATAATTTCTGTAGAAAGCAGCATTTACAAACAACATCAAATTTAGGAACAACGTTTTATCCAAAGAAATCATACAAACTTGTAGGTTTTGACATTAACTACGCGTGCAATCTTGAACACATGCTGGTTCTACATGCTCATTCTTCAAAGAAGTTTTCAAATTAAGTTCCAAATAAGATGGGGACATCATGACAGATCAGATTGATGAACATGAGCTCCGGCTAATTTAATTAGAAAGAAAAATGATACTTACCATGACGAAATGCTTTACCTTTGTAGACAACATAAACATATTATTGTCAATTATAGATAGCATGGCGTGTTTGATGCTATGATAAATGTATTGTCCAATTAAGTTCCACAATAATCCTACAAATATTTTTGCCCCAGCTCAACAGGGTAATATTTACACAAAATCTACGTACAGATTTGCATGCAGCTAAAACTACACAACTTAAGCAAACTTTGTAAAGGTCAGTCTTGACACGAGGGTTTCTTATTCAATTCTCAGATGACAACGCCATAATAAAGAAACCTAACAAAAAAAGATGACTGCCAGGAGAACACAAGAGACAAGGTTCTTCTGTTCCTCAGTTTTGGTATTTTACTTCGAAATAATTACGACTGAACGTCATTTTTAAAGTGTGTTTTGACTAAATTTCAAAGCTAGCTGATGTTAGATATGGAATTTCTTACACTACTTAAAACAAACAAACTCTCTGCAAAATAACATTGATCAAGTGTTGTATATCAATTTTATTGAGACTAAGTTCGTTGCCAATTTCTCATAGAAATTACCATAGATAATCAGAGTATTTATTAGACACACAAAATAACGTATCAATCATCAACTCATGAAAGGCTCAGATTAAAACTATTTAGGAATTCAACACTGAAATGGCATTAAAATCTTTCAGATAAACGAAATGCATAAGCACAATGTTTAACGTAGCAACAGCATACACTGAAATGGCATTAAAATCTTTCAGATAAACGAAATGAATAAGCACAATGTTTAACGTAGCAACAACATACACTGAAATGGCATTAAAATCTTTCAGATAAACGAAATGAATAAGCACAATGTTTAACGTAGCAACAGCATACACTGAAATGGCATTAACATCTTTCAGATAAACGAAATGCATAAGCACAATGTTTAACGTAGCAACAGCATACACTGAAATGGCATTAACATCTTTCAGATAAACGAAATGCATAAGCACAATGTTTAACGTTGCACCAGCATACACTGAAATGTCCAAGTTGAAAGAAATCAAGAAAACAAAATTTGACACGAGTAAAAACACATATAATGATTTCAGGAAGTCTAGATCTTTAATGCATGACTCAGTATAATAATGTGGCGATATGTATTCATACACTTTTTCTGTATAATGAACATGTTTTTGAAATATTAAATTGTGACCTGGAAGTTTCAAAATTGAGTTTATGATCATGACATGAAAAATGTCAGGAACCATGTGGAGCTATGATTGAAAAACTACTTGAACAAAAAAATAACAACTGATTAAGTTCAAGGCAAGGAAGCTGAAAAAGATAAATAATCTTTAAAAAATGAATAAATCATTAATTACATGACAAAAAATTTCTGATATTTAAATAATGATCTCAAGATAATTCAAAATCTTTCTTGTTTTTTCGATGACCTAAAAGTCAGCCCACATAAGGTACATATGGACGCATCTCAATTTTGCACACAGTGACAGTTTGCACACAGAATACACAATTTCCCTAAATAGACTATACAAACACACAAACCATAAACTTATCTGTCAAGCCCACAAATGTGTCTTCCTAAAGGACCTTCTTCGGTGATGACAGTTTGGATAGGTTGTGAGCTAAGACGAGTCTATTGTCCCAAATGATAAAGGTCCCAATGCAGTATTGTGTGACAATGACAAGAACATGAAAGCCTCTAATGCAGCTCGTCAGACAGACGCTGCCTCCGAACATGATCAGAATACAGTCATGGGTAAGCATTAGGGACAATTCCTAGCATGTACTTGTTATGAGAACATTACAACCTCTGCCATTCTATATAAATGTAACAATGTAAAATGTAATCTTTTTGGCCTACCATGTAAAATTAGTGTAAGTCACTGTTAGTATCATTCAATAAATGATTAGGCCTTTGGGCCTTAGCCTTTTTGGAATAAACGACGTGTGAGGGGTGGCAAATATTTTCATTGTAAAATATATATGCGTCTGGGCTTTAGCAGATTATAGAAAATCGTAGAGGATATAGTAAAGAATATTACATCAAATTAAGTTCTTAGGATGAAGACATCAAATTAACTCAGCAATAGTTGAAAATGTGAACTTATATTGAAAAATGATAGCAATTATGTAAACAATTTGCTTCAGAAACTGACTTAAGTATCTATCTGAAGAGATATTTTGAAAAAGTCATTAAATCAAATGATGACTTTTGGGACTCCTTAGTAATTCAGCTTTGACATGAATGTGGAATTACTGTCTCCTTCAGCACAAAATTGAATTGATACAAAAAACTATAACACAGAAGACAAGTCATGAGAATTAAGAGCAAGTAATGTGCAAGCTTATTATCCATTGTTTAATAAAATTATTTCATAGAGAATTAGGAGAATGTTCTCATTCTTAGAAAACTCTCATTTATCTACGTACATTGGTGAGTTAATTTTTAAAAAATGACAGATAGTTGTAAAGAAAGCAGCAAAGGGTTACAGGAGCAATTAATTCGATATACAAATTCTTTCATTTCACTGATGAATGATTGTATTATTCATCACAAATCCATGGCTTTAAATCCGCATCATATACAACACGGTAGTTTATAGCTGCTGATTTATTTATGAATAATAAAAGTCATTACCACTTGATCATTTAGTTAATTTCGGTTTGAAACGGTCCATCCAAGAGCGGTTTAAAACTCGTACTTCAACAACACTGCACCAAAATATATCTCAGACATGATCCAGCTATTTACTCCACAAGGAAATCTCCGTTCCTCAGATCAACGTCTTCTCTCAACACCCAAGGTGAAAACAAAATCCTACGGCGAGCGTTCCTTCAAATATCAAGGACCTCTCATATGGAACCAACTGCCTTCACATATTAGACAACCACTGACTAACATCAAGACATCTCTTAAAACATTCCTTTTTCAGCGAACCTTCAACGACACCTAGAATCAATCTTGTTTCTCTATATCCTGTGCACCATCACTTTCTCATGCTAAATCTCTTCTTTGTTATGTGTACGTATCCATGTTTGTGTATGTACTCCTTAGAGGTCAGGCGCTATATAAATATTCATTTATATTTTTATCATTATTATTATTATTTCAGTCGTTATAAATCAGTAATACTAATATGCCTTGAGTTTCCTCAAGAATCTCTGCACTTACGTTAGCATTACAATAACGGGTCAACTCGGGAAACGGCCCTTTAGGGCAAACTGACCGAAGTTCGGACACCACCCGAGGTCGCCCGAACTTCGGACACTTTTTACTTGAAGCTGACGCAATAATACGAGCGACTATTGCGATCTGTTTATTGTAAAATGTTTCTTCTCAGTGTCTTATTTTATTTCTTTCCTTTGATAAACATTACATTCTCGGTATTATTTCTCATTGAATTTTTGCCTGGAGGTACAGTTAACGGATTCAAGAAAGAAAATGGCGAAATATTTGTTTCATTGTAAATGTTGACTCTTCGGTCAGGAGCTGAAGGGAGCGGTAAAATATCTTAAACTGTATAAATAAACAAAGAAAAATAACCAAGTGGTCCAATTATTCTTAAAATCGGTACATATAACGTAAAAACATACGTAAATATTGAGATCTTGATAACATGTCAAAATGACCTTGGTTCGGACAGTTTTGACCATGGTTCGGACACTTCTTAAGTTTTCTATTTGAGGAATCGTAATGTTTAAATTTAACAGACAAAGGTTCAGGAAACACGAATAAACATAAGACTAACATATAATACAAACTGATTAATTTTGAAAACATACTGTTTAGCGCTATCGGCGTTTTTAGTGTCGAATGCCTACAAATGGGATTGTGACGTCACCATACTGTTACGGCACATATAGCAGTTTTCAAGAATTTAACATCGGAAAACATGCTCTGTACCAGTAACAAATTACTTTATCCTCCCCTAAAACTATTAAATTGTTGTACAAAGCCTATTCACTGCGTGAGTTAGGATGTCTGAAAATAATTTTGATGAGTATTTAAAGCCAGGGATGCATTCGAGAAGATTAGGTGCAACTGTCCGAAGTTAGGGCAGAAGTGTCCGAACCTCGGGCGAATTGATATATGCAAATAAAACCGTTATTTTCGGCTAAAACTGAAATAATTATGGCTATATGGAAAGAAATTAAAAACAATATTAAATTTTTTATACTTTGGTTTTAAAATAATTATTTTCTTCAGATAGTTATAAATTATATAGTCTTTCAAAATATTTTAATCGATACACTGTCCGAACCTCGGTCAGTTTGCCCTACCTGTGTAGAGTCCTAATTCAACACACTTCCATGAAAACGAAACAGAAAAAAAAAAAAAATTTCAGAATTCTTAAAATATCAATAAGAGCCACTCAAGTAGATCGATAATACACATGCAAAGTTTCAGAAAGATACACACTGTACTTAGCGGTTTTTGAGTTCTGCTCCTATACAAAGCTATCCCTGCATACAGACCTGATTCAAAACATTTCCATGTAAATGGAAGGACAAAGAGTCTGAATTCTGAAAATATCAGTAGGATGGAAAAGCACATGCAAAGTTTCAGAAAGACATGATGAGCGGTTTCCGATTT